>OZ005650.1:64785017-67255017 GCA_963930645.1 Salticus scenicus | reverse complement strand
AACCGTCAAAAATCGAACTGTTTTGCTGATTCCAAATAAACATTAAATATTTAGCAATAAATCCGCATATTTCAGAATTTAGGTGTATGCTTGCTAAAATATGCCATAGATTTTTAGTAACTAACGCTTAATACAAGGAAATGCCATTTATTTATGGATATTATTATTTTGAGGGAAAAAAGAATAAATAATTGAACAAACAAATAAAGAAAGAAAAGGAAAAGAAAGGAAATTGTATGTACAGTTATTATTATTATTATTATTATTATTATTATTTATATCTTTAAACGTTAAAAATAAAAATAAAAGTGTAGCACTCTGTAAGCCGAGTTTATATATATTTTTATTATACACACAATAAGATGCATTAAATCTAATGATAGACAATTATTTTACACTTGCAATTAGACATATGGAAATAATGCTTTGCTCAGCTGCGTTAGAGGCAATAAATAATATAACTGTTTGGGTTGCGTCTTTATATGACCTTTTTTAACCTTTCGTACAGTATTTGTTGATCTTAGATCAGCAAAAACTTCTCATTTCCGTTTCAACATAACATGTTTAGTTTGTAATCTGCACGAATATATATTTTGGTTTTTTGAGATTATTTTAAACAGATTTTTTTTTTTTTTTTTTTTTTTTTTTTGAGGGGAAAAAAGAAAATCTTTCTGTCTTAGCAATTACTCTGTTTAATATGTAATATCAAATTAATACTGTTTCATTTAAACAAAATATGGATATCTCCGTCTTAAAACACCTATAGAAGCCTGTTCGCTCCCCTTAAAAACGACCATAGAAAATTCTGATCGTAGCAAAATTCCGTGATTTTACACTCAAAGAATTTATTAATAGCATTACTATTTTTATAGTTCCAATCTTTAATTTAAACTTTTACAAATCTACCTTCACCGCTTTCCCTACTTCGCTGTAACAATTTTAGCGCTTCGTAAGTATGCGTCCACATTTATTTACAACTAAGCTTAACACTTAATGTCGAAAGAAAGTCAATTTTATGAAGACATCTCAGTAATTTTTTTTTTTTTCAAAAAGGATTTTTATGAAATAATAATAATAATAAATTTGTTTTAAATTATCTCATATTAGTGGACCAGTTATTCGTTTTAAAAGTATTGACGAGTTCTTTTGCTATTTATCCATACTGAAAATTTATATACCTCCTGTTGAGAGGGGAGCAGTTATTCTTTCGAAAGGAGGGAGGAGATGCCCATACACAAATAACTTTTCCTTGTTGATTATCACAATCATATATATATATATATATATATATATATATATATACATAATATATTGAAAAAACGGTGAGTTTTCCGAAGGATCACAAACCAGCTGGTCGCCGAAATCAAATTGGTAAGCTATACTGAAACAAAAGAACTTTCATCCTAATTTAGTTAAATTAATTATTTAAAATTTGTTATATTTCTATCTCTATTTAAATTGGGATTAAAATTCTTAAAATGAAACAAAATACAGAATGTAAAATGAGATTTTCGTTTTAAATGATCAAATAAAACTTTCAAATTATGCTGTAAGATCTCTGCACAAATTAAGTGTAATATGAAATTGAATATGACAAGGGGCCCTAAAGCGGCCCCTATTTTTGTTCTGATTCTGCCCCGGAAGTATACCTATTTCAATTTTTAAAATTAAGTATGTGCATCATACTTTATTTTAAACATTTTGTTTAAACATTTTTTTGCTGTTAGTAATTAAAAAAAGAAAAAAAAAAAAAAGTCAACTAATATTTCAAGGAATATGTTTTTATACTTATATAATTTATCAATACTTGATGTCAAAGAGAATACGTTTCAGTTAAAAGTTAAAAAAATCTTCTTTTAAAATATTAATGAGTAATCATAAACATATTGAATTTATTATGATAAATAATGAATATTTTTTGTTGAATGACATGAGTGCAAGTTTATACACATATAAATCTTTCGATATAAAAAAGTGCTTAGCCAACACATAACTTTAGAAATGGAATTTTATGAAAAACGTTTAAAAGGACTATAGTGAATGATTAACAAGAAATTTTGTTTTTTAAAAATTAATTGTAAATCGTTAAGACAAAAGTGATGTGGCATCGCCAGATTCGAGCATTACTTACAGCACTGAAATAAAGTGCTAGGATATTGGCACACGATTTTGCTTAGGTGATTTAGATAGCATGCTGCAATATGTTTAAAACTAATGCATTTTAACGAAATATTAATTAATCAATACAAAATATTAACAACTAACCTTTCTGATTAACGGACATTGCTCATTCCATGATATTCTCGGCGTTCATTCATCGTTCATCTGAATCTCAGTTCACAGACGCAGATGTTATGTTTCTCAGCAGATGCTCTCGTCTAAAGTCCACAGGAAGTCAATTTTAACAACACTTAGTGCATTAATTATATTTAACTGTATCAGTGCTGTAAAATATGCAACAGAAAGTGCAGGAAAAATTACAACATTTTTTTACAGTGTAACGATATAACGATTTTTATCCTATAAATAATAAATTTACAATATACGTTTTCTAATTTTTAAATCTTCGCTTTCGTAATTTTTCAATGTAACTGAAACAAGTTCTTTGTTCATTTCCCAGTATTCACTTATTAATCTTAACGTAATAAAAATTCTTTTCTCGCTGTAAAAGAATAATGTTTTGACTTATTTCCATCCTTTTGTTTTGTGAAACCAGGAAAAAAAAAAAAAAAAAATCGGTTTCTTTTAATCTTACATCGAAATGTAACTCATGCGCCCTCTTGACACCTGTTTTTCATCATCAGTTAGATAAAACATTTGCTTAGATAGTTATTTTCCCAGGATCTAAATCTTGGCGAAATCATGCCAACATTCACTAACAACGGTCAATAAATTACTCGTCGCTTTTTAAAAATATACATATGAATATTTCTAACGTACTGCAACCATTCTCTATCTTAAACTTTGAACTTGGCGTCTGTAACTAAACGCCAAATGCATTGTTATTTTTTTTTTGCTCTAGTTTTGAAACACACTTTTGCATTGACTGTCGATCATATGTAAGAACTGAAGAAAGGTTAGGGCCTGAGGCCCGGACTCGTGCCGGCCGCTACTGTTTCCCCACTCCATGCTGTAAGCTTCCTACTGTTATTCCATCTATGGTCACGCGTCAAATTAGATGCTTTGGAATATTTAATAAATTTACCTTAACCAATATACTGCCTCTTGGATGCGTTCTTGGGTAACCTGATTTCATCTTTAATTAATTTTTAACTTGACTGTTTTTTTTCAGCTTATTCTTAGCGGCCAACGCAATACGACTATCTTTTCAACAGTTAATAAACTTCAGTAAATGTGTGATACCATCTACAAATATTCAGTACTTTGCGATGCGAGTTTATAAGTGAAAAATTCTCAAAATGCATTTTCAGTTAAATACAAATTTTAAAAAGAGAGAAGGGATGAGGGAGTGTGGGAGAGACACACACATACACACACACATACACTGTTAAAAAAATGCAGAAAAAATACAGAAATTCTCTGTAATTTCAGAAAAAAAGGCGTAAATTACGGAAAAATTACGTAGACAAAACGTATTTTACGACTTTTTTTCTGAAATTACAGAGAATTTCTGTATTTTTTCTGCATTTTTTTAACAGTGTAGAGAGAGAGGGGGGGGGGGGGGGAGGGACGGAGAGAGAGGTTTGAAGTTATTTTCATATTAGCATATTTTCAACTTCTTATGCTTCATCTTTCATAAGTATTAAATAACTAAATAGTGATTGAAATTTTATGTACATTTTAAGAGAAAATATCGCAATAATCTATTTTTCCCCCCTTACTTTATATGTTTCAATTATCTTGTTTAAAATTAAAATAAAATTAAGCTACAATGGTGTAAGTTAAAATTGGTAACTGTACTTTTCGTTTTTCACTGTCTCTTTCTTTCTTTTATTAATGTTATGTTTGTTAAAAAAATAAAAAATAAAAGGGAGAAAAATATAGAATGTATGATATTCACCTTTAAATCGGATAATTATTTGTAAATTTTAATTTAATGTTCTCAACTTAAAGTAAAAAATAAATTAATTAAAAATTTAAAAAAAGACTTATGACGTTAAAAACATGTTTTTCAGCACTTCCTTATCAACCGAATATTCTTCAAATCTTTTTTTGACGTCATATTTATATATAATTAAAAGAAAGTTTAGTGAAATTTTATTTTAACATGTTTTTAATTTCATTTTCTTATTCTGTTTTACTACAATATCGTTATAGATATTCCAGATAAATAATGACAGTATGTGAAAACAGGCATGTTTCCTTTCAAATATAAATATAAAAATTATTTAATTAATACAACATACACAAATATTTTTTAAGATCCTTTCAAATATAATAAATATTATACAGATTGCAGATAAATATGATTTACAAGTGCAGCCTGTCAGATTCCTAATTTTGATCAGTTTTTCTCTCTTTCTCTTTTTTTCCTTTCCTTTTCTTTTCTTTTTTCTTTTTTTCTTTTAGCATTTTCTTATCAAAATTTTGCATTAATTTCCTTTTAGCACACTTTCGATTTCTCTCCCTTCTTATGTCTTGTTTCAATATTCATAGAAACATTCTAAATATGATTGAAGTATATGAGAAAACTAACATGTTTCTATACAGATAAATGTAAAATTTAATTGATACAACTTACATAAGTAATCTGTGTATTTAGAATTCAGCTTTCTAGTACAAAAAGTTTTATGCAGTTATGATTTACAGGCGCAATGTGTCAGATTTGTGATTTTGATCCATTTATTTTCAATTAGAATATTTTCTTGTCAGAAAATTTTTCTTAAATCCTTTTTAGATATTCTGCATGTAAATGAAAAACATTTTAGGTCAATTTTAGTTTAATTGGTTCTTCATTTTCTCCGTTTACTCTGCCTTGCTTCAACATCTTTATAAGTGTTCTAAATTCACTGTTAAAAAAATGCAATTTTGTTACCAGAAATTCTCTGGGAAAATTACAGAATTCTGTGAAAGGTACAGAAAAATACGTTTTGTTAACGTAATTTTTCTGTAATTTAGGACATTTTTTCTCAAATTACAGAGAATGCTGTAATTTTCACAAAGAATTTCTGGCAACAAAATTGCATTTTTTTTTTTTTTTTTAACATTGGTATTAGTAAATTTTCTTCTTTGGCATAGCGGTAGCTCTTAAATATCGTTAAACATTTCATGTGCTAAATATTAATAAATGTGAGACTTTATTTAAAAATAAGAGAATCTCCACTTACCTTTATATTTCATTTTCTTTTAAGTAACTTCTTATGGAAATATTATAATACAAATACTACCTATTATCTGGAATGAAACTGAATTTACATATTAATATGTTGCTACATGAAAAAAAAAAAAAAAAAAAAAAAAAAAAACAAGGATCATTCCATGGAGTATCGAACATTTATAAAACTTTAAAACAATTATTTTCATAAAAAAAAATAATAATAATAAATTAAAAAAAAAAAAAATCTAAATTATAATTTATTTAAGATCATTAAAAGCTATAGCCTTTAAATATGATAGTTAAACAGGTCTGCGCTGAAATTTTTTTTAAGGAGGTGATGCGTTTTTCTAATATATTTTTGGAGGCTGATTAAGAACAAAATATTTAAATTTTTAATCACGTACAATTTTGACAAACAATGGAACAGTTTGACAAAAATGAGCTTAAAACTCCACCATTTCAACTCCCATTTTAGTTATTTGCCGTAAAATCTAGGTGATGTGGGTGAAGAACAAGTAGGTCTATGGAATGTTAACATTTTAGCAGATTATTGTTGGAGGCTGCATACAGAACTCCCTCCCAAAGCCTTCGAAAACCTTCAAGCCATGCACAAGAAAAAAAAAAACCTCTAAACATAGCCTCGATATAAAGAAATACATTTAAAACGTAATGTGTAAATGATGCCCTATTTTAATGTTTTTTTTTTTTTTTTTTTAATAGTTTCGACAGGGTTGCTACACAAATCAGGACAAAAAATTCCATGAGTTTTCCACGTCTCTTTTAAAAGTAAAATAGATGACACGCAATCATACAGCATTAAAATCTAACATGTTTACAAGTCAATTAAACATATTTAAAAAACATAATCGATTCATTATAAAGCACTAAAATTTTAAAAAATATTTCATTATGAAAACAATTTCTAATATTTTTTCAAAAAATTTCAAAATTCACTGAAATTTTCCTGTTTTTGCAATAAGTTTTGAAATTTCCCTGAGTTTTCCCTGTTTTTAAATAGATTTTCAAATTCCCTGGGTTTTCCAGGTTTTCCCTGTTTTCCAGGTACCGTAGCAATCCTGTTTGATTCTGGTATAGTCTCTGGGTGAATTCTTCCGATCTTCATCTTTGCTTTGCGAAAAACCTTAAGTGATTGGAAGAAAAGACAAGCGTTTCTTAATTCAACGCAAGAAAACTCATTAGAGACAAAAGCAGCGAGGAAAAAAAAGAAAAGAAAAGCAGGGTTTTGCAGACCTGTATTATTATACGGATATGATAATTCAAATATGATAATTATTATATATATAATTATTAAAAACATTCAGTTAAAAAGTTTTATAATTGTTCTTAACTTAGACAGAAATCAGACATATCGTTTCTAAATTGCTTTTTACAAATAAACATAGATCAGCCAAATTGTATACCGTTGTCATTAAATTTATCAAAACACTTTATATTATAAACCAGGTAGTGATAGGCCACATTTCCCCCTTGATTCTTCTAGCAGTATTTTTTTTTTTTTTTAATCGGAATTTTCAATAGTAAGTTTCCACGATTAATTAAATTAAAAATTATCATATAAATGTACTGGTGGAAGAGTCAGGGAAAAAGTTGAGACTGTAGCCACCATATAAACAAATGAATTCAATTCAAAATTAGGTTAATTAAGCATTTCGTAAATGTTTATTTATTGTAATGGGAAACCATTATTCTAAAATAAATATAATGATTAAATGGAATACATAAGTAGGTTTCCATACAAAAAAAGAAAAAAAAAAAATCTAAAAATTAATATAACACACAGGTGATGAATAACGCTGTCAAAAGGAGCTTTTTAGCACTGTAACTTCTCATGCAGGTACATTACATATAACATGTGTCACGAGTAATTTTAATAAATTTCTTTTTGTTTTAGCACTTTGTTACAAGAAAAACATTCTTCAAACTTTTTTTAATGCTTTGTTTGAAAAAAAAAAAAAAAAGAGAGAGAGAGAGAGAGACATGATTCAAGTCATTTTTATTTAAACGTACACTGTTAAACAATTACCACTGTTAAAGAAAATGCAACTTTGCTGCCAGAAATTCTCTGTAATTTGAGAAAAAAGTCGTAAATTACTGAAAAATTACGTTGGCAAAACGTATTTTTCTGTAATTACAGAGAATTTCTGGCAGCAAAAATGCATTTTTTTTTTTTTTTTTAACATTGTAGCTGCCAACTTAATCTGGCATATTGTTAGTACCCGCCCCTTTTTCACTCCCATTAATTTTTATAGTAATTACCTTTAAAGGTATTCACGGTGAAATAAGAAGAAAAGTATTCTAAAAAAAGACTGGTGTGAAAAAAATCGAAGGTACTAACAATCCTCCGGATTATTAATTAGGATATTTCACTGTAAAAAAAAAAGAAAAGAAAGAAAAGAAAGAAATCTGTTAAATTAACAGAAAAAAAAAACTGTCAGCCAGGACGCCAGTAAAAAAATCGTTTTCTTGACGGGAAAAAAAACTGTTTTTGAAAACGTTCAAATTCTGTCATATTAACAAAACCGTTATTTTTAACAGAAATACACAGTAATTAAAAAAAAAAAAAAAAATCTGTAACTTTTACGGAATTTTTTTTCTCTGTAAAATTACAGTGTATTTCTGTTAAAATAACAGTTTTCTTATGCTAATCAGAAACACAGAACACAGAATTTGACCTTTTAAAACCAGAAATTTTCGTTTAAAAAAACAGTTTTTCGCTGTCAAAGAAACGGTTTGTTACTGGCGTCCTGGCTGCAGTTTTTGTCTGTCAATTTTATGTTTCTTTTTTTTTTTTTTTTTTTTTTTTCCCTTAAAAAATAGTCACATTCTGATTGTTATTTCAATAGGAATAATTTTAATGTTCCTATTGACAGAAAAACTTTTTTTTTTTTTTTTTTTACCTCAACAAATGAAAATGAATATTATTTCAGTAGATAAAAATAACACATTTAAAAACAATTAATTTGATATTTTGATGAAAACATTCCAGTTAAAAAAACGTAACTTTGCTACCAGAAATTCTCTGTAATTTGAGAAAAAAGTCGTAAATTACGTAAAAATTGCGTTCACAAAACGTATTTTTTTATAATTACAGAGCATTTCTGGCAGCCAATTTGCATTTATTTTAACAGTGTGGCAGCTCTGGATGGGACAAAATTCCTCATAGAAAAAAACTAGCTTTGGCTTTCGCCGACGATATAACAGGCTTGTGATGAAAAAAATGCAAGGTAATTGATAGCTGAACTTTATGTATTTTTTGGTGTTCATTAAAAAAAATATTACGAAAAAATTTTATCACATGACGTTTTCTTGAAAAATTCAATTTTAATTTTAAACATACATAATATTTACTCCTCTTGGTCAATCGTCTATTTTATGTAAGTTACCTTAATAAAAACTAATAAAATTGTAGTATTTTGGGGATTTTCTTTTAGAAACTGCACCATAATTTGATGTAAAAAGTTTAAAAACGAGGGAAGTTTTTGTTTTCGTCTCGACCAGAGGCGGCTCATGCGATCTAGCATCAGTGGTTTTTATTCATTTAAATTTAAACCCATAAAAAATAAATCGATTGCTGAAAAATCAATTTGCTACTCCAAGAATCGATCATTTTACATAGATTTAAATGGATTGTTGCCAAATATTACGTGCAAAATTGTTCGGAATATATATATATATATATATATATATCAGTTTTACAAAAAAATCCTGAAGTAATGGAAAAACTGGAGGTCATTTTCGAAATCAGCACCGCCAATAACATAAAATTCAGCAAAAACTTCTCTTGTCTTTTCAAAAATTTCAATTTCGCAGGCTTGTGAATTAGAAGAGCAATTAGACTCCTTAATACGATATACTGAAAATTAATGAAAGATCCTCAGAAACCAGAAGCTATCACCGTTTAAGCCATCATGTCTAATTTATTCTGGAGCAGTGATAGCATCCGACTTTTTTCCCACCACATTTTTTAAGTGTAAATTTATTTTTATTTAATCATTATTGCAATTAAAAAAATTACTCTAAAAAAAAGAGGTTTTAAAAAAAGACGGGTTCCAACAATGATAGGGAATAAATTACAAATGATGGATGCTATAAATCATCTCTAAAAAAGAGTTAAGTTAAAACACGCGTCATTTGTTATTTAGATTAAAAACACTTTAAAACACGTAAAATTTAAATTTATTTAAAATTTTTTAAAACATTATCTGAAGCTTTTCGTTTTGAAATACCAAAGCATCATCAGAGATTTTTATTACTCGTTCTCAATGAACAGTTTTTTAAATATTTTGCATTTCACAGTTAACAGTTGTTGTTGTTGTTGTTGTCGTGTGCTACTCGGAAATTCCGAGCCCCCGGTAGTGGAACTATCCGGAATAATTTTAAGGCATAAGGGTTGCGTCTTCCGTTATTAGGAGCGCCTTATAGGGAGGAAGTACGACTTCTAGCTCCAGAAGCTGGTGAAAGATGGCAGCACCAGCCAGACAACAGGAACTCGAATTTTGATCCGGATCAGAGCGAGTTAAACCCATGTTCCGGTACCCCCAGATGTATAATTTTTTATGGGAACTTGGAGGACTTTGCGACCACGACGGAATTTAACGTGCACCAGTCGCCATTAGCGTACACGACGGTCTTCGGCCGGCTCGAGGACCGAACCCGCAATCTTTCGATCACGAACTCGCTGCTCTTTTCAGTTAAGTCTTTTAATAACGTGAATAGCAGCAAAGTCAATTTGAAGTCCGGTGAAGTTTGGATCAAGGAGCTAAGAAAAGTAAGAGAAGCTGGAACTATTGAAAAATCACAAGAGGCTAATTGTGGGATAAAAACCATATTGAACTAGCAGAAATAAACTATTAGTTATTTTATAATACTGTGCCAAATTGTTGGCAAAATTGCAGCATCTTTAGAATTTCTTGTATTTTTATATTTAATTATATTAATAGCTTCAGAGATGTAAAGTTCTTGGATAGTAGGTAGTGCTGTAATAATTTTAGCGTTATCCCATATAGGGTTAACGTTTGGGTTGACATATCTGTATTACCAGGGGTTCCTACATTTTTACGTGCATTTTATTATTTTGACATCACTATTTTTAAAGCAGTTATTTTTAAAATAATATAATAATTAAAATCTTCGAGAAAAATTTCTTTTTAAAAATAATAAACCAAAATAATAAAACCAAAACAAAGCCAAAATAATAAAGCAAAATATTAAAAATGTAGGAACGTTGTTACCCTAGTAGTATTACTGATAGATTTTATGCAGTTTATGCATTACACATGAGAAACTTTGCAATACGAAAGTAATGGGAATTGACCAAATACTGCCTCGCAACTTAAAAAGTAATAGTCTTCAGGTACAATAAAAATATTATCAAACTTTTTTTTTTTTCTTTTAAGTAAAAGAATCTTTTATTTTGCAACACATTTGTAAGTCCTTTATTTTCCCTGACATAAATGCAAAAAAATTTGTAGGGATATCGTGAAAATGTTGCAATACTTTTTTCATATTTTAATAAGTTTATTTGTATTCTGTTTTTTATTTTAGTACCAACAAAGAGAACGACAAAAATTATGAAATAATTTTATATTTTTCTTTTAAATATTATAAATGTTTTGCTGGACTGTAGATTTCTCCATGACCTCTCTTTCATTATCATATTTTGGATATCAGCTCAGGATATCATCTTTGAAATATTATTTTAGAATATTCTTTTACTTTATACATATAATCTAAGCTTTGTAGCTATTATTCCACGTAATAAGAATCTAGTCATGTCTGCAAATTTAAAATTTTTACGACAGAAAATGATTTTAAAATTATATATGAGAAAAATGACAGTTTAAGATCTACTTTAAATTATTTTCCGTCATTTGTTAGCAAACATCAGTTAAAAAGTTATATATCTGCTTGATTTGCATTATGTAAAATGACATTTATAAACTTGACTAAATACCATATTTATTATTATTATTGTTTAACTAAATATTGAATCTGGATATGTTCTTGAGCTAGGTTGCTATTTGAAACCCGTATTATACAATAACTATATTATCATTAAATGAGTCTCTATAAAATGTCGAATGCATACATGTACAAGTTAAAAGTTTCTTCTTTTTTTTTTTTTTTTTTTTTTTTTCTTCTTAATTCAACTTCAATTTATTTATTCTACTTTATTTATTTTTTATGTAAGTGACTTAAAAATAACATCATTTAACAAATTTCCTATCACACCTCTCTCTCTCTCTCTCTCTCTCTCTCTTTTTTCTTTTAGGGGGGGGGGGGCGGCTGCAATACTTTCAGACAAAAGAAAAAAAATCTCAAACAATCTTCGAAATAAATAAAAAACAAACAAGCAAATAAAAATATTGAACTTTCGTGCCGTTTAGAATCACCTCGCTTCCTTTAATCGCGGCTAAAATCCGCCAGAAATGTAACGGCAAATCGAAAAAACAAATTTTGCTGTTGAAAAAAAAAAAAAAAACTAAAGAAAGGTTAGACTGAGAGGGAAAAAAAAAAAAAAGAAAGACTTAGCCATGATAAACTGACCGATAATTCCATAGGCGCTTCTAGGAGAGAGAAAAGGGGAAAAGAAAAAACCCGAAAATGCATACGCCAAAGAAATAGAAGGGCACGCAAAGGCATATCAGATCGATGTTAAAAGCTCAACCTCCGATAACCGAACGAAAGAAAAAAAATTCAAAACATAAAAAACTCGCTCAAAACGCCGCGCCATTTAACTTCTCCGACGAACAATTTTTCGAACGAAATCCCGCCTCACGCCAGAAGAGAAGCGCTTCGTGTTGCCATTCGACCATTGATTATTATTTTTTTCCCCTTTCGTTTTGTTTTGTTTCCCTTTCTCTGGTTAATTTCTTTTTCTATGATTGTCCTGGCACTTTTTAGATGTCTTCTGCCGCGCGGGAAATGAGAAGAGGATAACACGCATTTTGTCTCGGGAGCAAATTTGAAGAGGAAATTATTCTTTTACATGGGTAAATAGAAAAGATGCGGATTTCGGCTTAAAAATAGTCGCCTAAATGAAAAGATAGATGAAGAGACGTTTTCCGTTCATTTATTTCCGAAATGCAATGGGAATCATTTTGGATAAATATTATTTTTCATTTCTTGCTATCTAGATGAGCAGAAATATGAAAATTTCCATTCATGTTTGAGTAAATTGGAGGAAAAGCAGCAAAGAATCTTGAATCTTGAAGTTTACCTTTATTAAGGGATACTAAAATGCATCTTTCTATATTACAAAAAAAAAAAAAAAAAAACGTACTCCAGTGGTTTTTAGAAATTATGGACTCATAACATTTTTCAACAGAAAATCTATAACTTCACATTTCCCCCCCCCTAAATACTAACCGGTATTGCTAATTTATTTCAGTAATATATTTGATGTATATTTTATATGTCATGAATATAAGTTTATAGTACTAAATTGTAATACTTTTAAAACACATTCAGTAGTTTTTCAACTATTGACATATTTTCTGTGATGTTTTGAGAGTCACTTTATCTATTCCTTAAAATTATAACCTGCAATACAATGATAATACGAATTAAATAGATAATAAATTTTTAGTTTAAAAAGATCCTGATAACAAATAGTCGAGTTTCAAAGAGCAAACTAACCAATCCAACTAAAAATATTCTATACGAATTCTTTTCTTCAAAAAAAAAAAAAAAAAAAACCTTGATAGCATTACAATTTAAAATAAAATAAATGAAATAATTCTGATTATCGACTATAGCGGATTAAAAAAAAAAAAAAAGGGGGGGCAGTCCTTGGGGACTGCCGATAGAAGTGAAAACTACCTAACTTGTGACTTGTATCGTCGAGCTATTAGATTATTATTTTTGAATTATTTTTGGTTTGTAAAGAAGTGTTAATATTGTAATATGACTAAAATAATTTTCTTTTTTTTTATTATTTATTTGAAAATTTATCTGAAAGCAAAAAGAAGAATATAACAGTCTATAAAAACACGTGCTTGTACATTGTGAACTATGTATATACTGTGGAAAAAGTACATAAATACATAGAGTATAGAACTAGAAAGAGACAGATGCCAGTAGCCAGTATACTACTCATATTAGTATACATTTTATACACATATATATATATATATATATATGAGGCATGCCGCGCCGTGCGCTACATATATGGATATATATGTAGAGAGATATACTCTTTGTATATATATAATGTATACTAATAACGCACGGAGGTATACCTATGTACATATATACACAGTATACATATAGCTCATGGAAAGCGTTCGGTGACGATGACGCGAGTTCCATGATTTTTTTTTTCACCCAAAAAGTGCTCAACGCGCCTAAAAAAGTTTTCACGTCAAAAAAAAAAAAAAAAAAAAAAAAAAAATCGCCGTATGAAAGTTATAGTGCTACAACATTTGAAGCATGATGACTCTAACACGACCCCTGAAAAAATAAATAAAAATATACACAATAAATAAAATAATAAATGAAATATAATTTTAAAAAAAAATGGACTTTTCATTGGTATACTTATACCACAACCACATATCAGGAATATTTTTTTCTCCTTCAAAACAGGCCTATTGCTGTGAAACTCGTTCTACAGGCAACCCGCTGTATACATGCGTGATTCATTCATCTGACTCTTTTTTCTCTCATATTCGTTTCGTCAATCAAAGCAGATTGGTTTGGCCAAAAAAAAAAAAAAAAAAAAAAAAAAAAGAGAGAGAGATATTGTCAAAATGACAAAATAAGTCTGCAAAATCAGTTAACAAAACAAATTTGATTTGTCCAACAACAACAACACTTCTGTTTACGGTGCGTGCTTTTGCGTGTGTATAAGAGAGAGTAATAATGAGGTAATACAGCTGTTATTGTAGGAGGAAAGAAATCTGTTAAACAAGAAAGCTTTTTACTTATAGTATATTTATCTACGTATACATACATATATATATATATATATATATATTTGCTTATTTAAAATGTATTTTAAACAAGTCCTAGTCAATCAATACTATATATATATATATTATATATTAAATACTTCATATTTAAACTAAACTGTTTACATTGTGATTATTTAAATATACATATATATATATAAATCATTCCAATTATTATTATTTTTTTTTAATTAATTCAATTTCTTTTCAGATTTTTATCGTATTTTTTACAGCGTTCAAATTACTTATGCATGCAAATTTCTACGGATATACCCTTTTCGATCTGTAAAGAATGTTTCATAATTTTAAAACATTTTTAAGACTTTAAATTTTCATCCGAAAGGAGCATTAAATTACTAAGTAAGGCGTAAAAAAGTGTCAGAATTTCAGTCATAACGGAAAGCTGAATTCCCTATCCTTAAATAAACTTCCTTTAAAGAAAATTTACGTCATCATTAATTATGCGTCACTTACTAATTACGCAGTGTGGTGTGAAGATATATATTTTTTTTTCTTTACAGCTTGAACAAAAAATGAAAAATGAGATTTTTTTTTTTTTAATAAAGTACGTTAAAATATGCAAACAACAAGAACGTTCACCAAGATTAAGAAATGCTGACAAAACAAAAACAAGAATTAAAAAAAAAAAAATAAATAAACGAAATAATAAAGCAGAAAAAAGAAATTTATATTAAAAAAATAAGAGGCGACGACATAACTGCGTCAAAAGTAAAACACAAGCGAGGAAGCAGCGGCATTTCGAGCTAATTGTTCGAGCATCCCCCTTCTCGCCGAGGGGCGGCAGACGACATATTGGTGATGGGGCGGAGGAGAAATCGAACGGAAAGGAGGGTGGGATATCAACAGGGGAACTTGATGGAAAGATAACGTCCGGCGAACAAAAGAAGTACATTTTTTATATATTTTTTTATCGTCTGCTTGTTAGTGAAACGACGGGGCAGGTGCTTTGTCGTAATGACTAGAATTAAGAAGAGATTTTTCTTTTTTAGCATACTTCTGAGTCTGAAGAATCGTTACCATCTACTTGCAAGATAGACATCCCCTGATTTGTTGTGAAGTTAAAGAGATATTTAATGAATGCAGAATTAGTTAGGATATGTTTAAAACCGCCATATTGCATTGAATTTTAAATTAAAATGAAACATCGATGAATTATTTTTCAAAAAGCGAAATTACTTTTCTAATGCATTGTTTACTTATTTATTAAAAAATAATAATTTTTATTTATTTACTTTTTTTTTTTTAAATGTAATTTAAATTTTTATCTCAAAAGTATTAATGAAGCGGATTTAACCGTGAGCATCATTTTTAAGAATTTTTAATCGCGAGGGAAAAAAAAAGTAATAATAATAACAGAACTAAGTTGAGGGTGAGGTTGTGTGGGCTTATCGTCGCACAAATACTACACAGTGGGGAATGAATTTTATCAGTATGACGTCCTGAAACCCTACAGACATAATCTCTGCAGGTAAAATTGCAGCTTTATCATTTTATATTTTTATTCTACGAGGAAATAATCGCATTCTATAAGGAAATGTCTCTATAATAGGGGGAAGTTTACAGAGAAATGGAACTTGATTCACACCAGTGGCGTTTGACTATGGTTCTATGAGGGAATCCAATAAAAAGTTTCAAATCTCATCTCCTATTCAGCGTAGAGCCTTGAAACTTTGAGAACTTTAAACTACTATTTTTCACCAAATTTGGTCGTCAAGGCCGACTCACTGGAAACGAATAAACTGCCTTAAATTTTCATTTTCACTGTAAAACTACTTTCACTGGAACAGCACAATTGATACAGGGTGGTAAAAATAACCCGTCACACCACAACAATATAAATCTTTTGACGACAGTAAGGCATTTTGCTGACATTCTATAACTCGTAAGCTAATATCTTAAGAGTCTAATGCCTATCGTCTCTGATAGTCAAAACTCGCGTTATTCTGTTGAGAAATTTTTTTAGAGAATTATTCATTGCGATATGTATTTTTTTACCATATGTATTTTTGTATTTTCCATCTTCACATTCAGAAAATTTACAACTATTAAATTTGCACCCGTTTTCTGGAAAATGATTTAAAAAAAAAAAAAAAAAAAAAAAGATTTAATCTGTTATTTTTTGAGTTTAGAAATGCGAAAAATTAACAAAGTGTATTTTTCGTATTTGTCGTAAAAAGGAAAAATGAAAAGTTTTATTTATTTTATTTATTTATTTTTAACGAGAACAAATTTCCTGGTTGTTAATTTTCCGAAAAAAAAAAAAAAAAAAAAAACTTCAGCTAAGGAGCAATTGTGTAAATAAATTTTCCCATAGAATAACATGAGGTTTAGCTTTTGGCGATGATAAACCTTGTACGCTCTTAAATGTTAGTGAAAAAGACTCGTAAACAGAATTTTCTAAAAATACTAATTTATAGCATAAATCGCCAAAATAAGCGCCAACACCACCAATTTGATAATGCTATCTCAATGCCTTTCTACATTGGAATTTCTCCCTGTAAATGTTGTTACTTGGCAATTGGACTATCCATGCGTAAAAGCTAGGATTTCAAAATACTATACTGTGTTAGTTAAAAATAGATTGCAAGATTTTTACCGGACAAACAAACAAACACACACACAAACAAGAATAGAAGTTAATAAAAACATGGTAAAAGCACACAAACAAACAAGAATAGAAGTTAATAAAAACATGGTAATACTAATAAATTTTATTTACGTGAAAACGGAATCTCAATATGTTAAATACTTACCAATGACAAATATAAAAACAGTAAACTTACATTAATAAACTTTTTTAGAAATAATAATAGTACTTTTATAATTATATTGGTAAACTTTCAGTAAATAATAAACTTAAGTAATAACATAAAAAATGAAAGTTATTAAACGCAATAGTATTAGCAAGTAATTAGTATTAGCAGGCATGTGTAGCAAGCATTTTAAAATACGGCATGTCAAAGTACAATTGCAACTAAATATAATTTTTTATGAAATTCTGCACTTATTTCTTGATCTACAGCTGTTACAATTTTTTGTCTTACGCAAATTGAAACACAGACAGACAAACATTCCCAAAAAAGTCATTACAAAAATATTAGAACTTGTTAAAACTTATAGAATCGGAAATGGAAATCGAAAATTTTTACGGATCCAGTATTTTTTCCTTATGAACATAAAAGAAAATAAATAATCATTTCATGATCAGAAAATTTTTGGATGACATAAAGAAATTTTCAGAAAAGGTTAATTTAACTAATAATGCAAACTAGAAAGAACTAATATTATGTAAGCGAAATAATTCATCACGTGCTCTCGCCAAGACCACTCTCCAAACTTTAAAGCAGACGTCTTGATGAGATGTCTGAGGGTTTTTAAGAGCGGACAATACCTAATCTCGCCGGCAGCCTTCGCCCATGTTATTCTATGGGAAAATTTGTTCACATAATTACTCATTACCTAATGAATATTTTTCAATTCTGTTTTCACATTTAGAAAATTCATAAGCGTTAAATTAGTACTTCTTTTCCAAAAATTGATTTTTTAAAATTTTAGTATTTCATTTTGCGACTAGAAAATGAGAAAAATGCATTTTGTGAAAAATCGCATTTTTGAACTCAAAATTAAAATGTAAAAATTAAAAAAAATGAATTTTTCAAAAATGAGTACTCATTTAACGGTTATGAATTTTCTGACTGCGAAAACAGAATTAAAAAATATTCATTAGGTAATGTGTAATTGTCGCAACAAATTTTCCCATAGAATAACATGGGCGAAGGCTGCCGGCGAGATTAGGTATTGTCCCCGGACAGGTTTTTGCTTTTATTCCTGTTTCAAAACTTCTTTGATGTGCTTAGAGAAACGTTGCATGTTTCTGATCATTCTTTGGTATTATTAAATAGATTATTAATGAAACAAGATCTTTCATTTGAAAACGAAATTACTATTCAAAACCGTTGAAACCCTTTAATATTTTGATAAAATTGAAGAACTGAAATTATTGTGCATAGAAATAGATCTGATGAATAGTCATCGCCGGAAAAACAAATTTTGTATGATAATATGATATTTATTGGGGAGGGGCGAGAAAGCCTACTACACCTTCAAAATGGCTTTTACTGTTTCGATGAAAAGCAAAGGTAAAAAGTCTTGGAGGGTTAAATATCAAATTGACAGGTTTCGCAATCACCAAAAAACTACTTTTTATTTTATTTATAGGGAGATAAATTACAGAAAGTAAATAATTAGCTATGACAATATCAAAGCGAAATGGAGATTAGAGATTTTTGTGCATAGAAATCGATCTGATAAGTTGTTATTTCTGGGGAGGGAGGAGATCTAAACTGACTGATAACTCGAAAGGAGGGAAAATGATACAGAAAGCAAACTTCTTTGAAGATATTGATATAAAATTTAGACAGTTTTCTCTCAAAAGTTGACAAATATTAAACATCTGTTACTAAATTAAATTGTGTGTAAAACAGATTTTACCCAAAACTTTCTTCTTAAATACGTAGCAAAAAGTAATAAGGTAACAAATTAATATTCATGCTTTTTTTTTTTTTCAATGTGTCTGACTAAATTATTTGTCAGATAAAAGTGCGTCATAAAAAATTACATCATTACTTTTACAAGTGTTATTTAAAATCAAATCAAGCTGTACATTAGAAACATAAACCAAGTATGAAATATTCACATAAATTAACTAAAAAACGCAATAAAAAAAGTATCATCAAAATAGGATCTAGATTGTTTTTTAAAAACCAGAAATTATATTTAAAAAAAAAAAAAAACTATCAGTTAAATGTCAGAAGTCTCTAGGGAGATCCTACTAAAGCTGTACCGATATTTTAAAAGCATTTCAGCATATTCCATGTATTTACGTGTCACCGGGATTTAGATAAGTTCATGAGGGATGTATCGGAAAGTTTTATACATTCAGGAGAAAAAGAATACATTTATAATAATAATAATTCATCATTATAATGATAAAACATCAGGAAAGAAAACTTGAGTTAATCAATAAACAATTACATATGGAAGTGAAGATTTATACAAAGCAAAATATACAGAAAAAGTTAATAAATTAAAAAAAAATATAACTTTGAAATTTCACAAAATCTACTATATCTTAATCATGGTCAATTATAGTTGCAAGTTAAGGAAAAATGAGTTGTATTTGAGATAGTGATACATGAGATCATGTAGGCAAAATACTGTGTATTGAGATTTTAGTATATAAATTTGTGTTCACATTTAAGACTTTTTAAAGCATTAAGGGCGTAATCAGTCTTATTAGGCAGACGTGGAAAAAATAATAATAACTTCAGTTAATAAAATTTTGATTATATAGAAAGATAAAACTCTCTTACATAACTGTATTCCTTGACTCTTCGTTATTTAGCCGACGAAAAAAATTGTATGCACGTCATTTTAAATATAAAAAATGATAATCTTTTCTCCGAACACATCTGGGTTAGAAATCAAAACAGAAACCCCTGACCACTTTAAAACCTACTTATTGATTTAGAATTCCCAAAAGAATACTCCCCTGCCAAAGCTATTCTGATGCCCCTTGAATTGCCTGGGGAGCACTATAATTCCAGATACCCTCAGCAGGTCCAGCAGGAGAGTGATCCTCAGAGATGCATTTCGAAATTTCGAGGGGAGCCACTGCCCTGCCAACGGGAAATGAGGGGTTGAACTCCAGAGGGGTTCTGTTGAATCGTAAATTAACCGGAAAAGCGGGAGTCCTGCTTTTCAGATTTATGACGCTGAGTAGAACTTTTGGGATAAGGGGAGGACGTGGTCGCCTTCAAACTGAAGGATAATTCGGGAAGAATTTTCCAGCTTCCGTGCTTATTCCGGAGTTTTGTGAATAGAGTGTGCTATGTGAATGCTTTATCTCATTTCGTAGTTATGGACTTTTCTGGTGATAACATTCCTGATTAAGAAAGGAAAAGAGTGTCCTCTTTTTTTTTTTTTTTTCAGGAGATTGTTAAGTTTTTTTACGAAACGGTGCAGTTGTTTTTAAACAACTGGCACCAGTTTATCATTAAATAAAAACAAGTCTATTTATTATAACTCTGGCATTTAAAAAATAAAGGAATAAACCTGTTTTCTCTTTTTCTTCTTTTGCACATAGCTTTTAAACAAATATACCTGTGAACATAAAATTTGGATGGCACTTTTCCTATCATATCATTAATTGAATTTTAGACAACTTTAGCCTAGGTAATAATTTTAATAATTTTTAAACTAATAATTATTCAATTTTTCATAAAAGTAAGCTTTGGAAAAACTGAAAAATTTCAACAATTTTAGAAAAGAAAACTTAATGAAAAATGGTCATACGGATGCATTACCGATAGCTAGAGATGCACATGCATCCCTGTGTTAAATTAAAATTGGATTTTTCTTCTTGTATTGACTTTTCTGCTTCTTCTTTTTTTCGCATGTGAATAACTTTTTAAAAAATATACATACAAATATAAAAATTGGGTAAGGTGTTAATAATAAATTTATTTATCGACATTTTTATTATTCTGGTGATGCTTATAGTTTATAAATTAGTAATTATATATTTTTCAAAAAGTCTGTTAGAAAAGCAGTAGAAAAGTGAATGCATAAAGAAATAATTGGGATTCAGTTTAACATTTTAAGTCATGCACGTCTTCACGTATCTGTAATGCATCCTTAACACAATTTTTCGTTAAGTTTTCTTTCCAAAAATTACAGAAATTTTTCATTTTTTCCAAAACTTACTTTTGAGAAAAATTGAATAATTGTTTACTTAAAAATTATTACTTATACTAAAGTTATATAAAATTTGATTAATGATATGATAATGACTATGCCATCAGAATTTTATGTTCAATGTTTATTTCTTTAAAAGCATTGTGCAAAAGAAGGAAACGAGAAAACGGGTTGTTGTTTTAATTTTAAACACCAGTGTATATATTGTACCAAAAAAGCTTGATCTGTCATAATACAATATTAAAGTGTTGTGATAATACTTTAATAACTCAATATATTGAATATAATAACAACAATTTTGCAAGTTTGTTTTGTAGTACAGTGAAACCTCTCTAAAAGTATATACCTCTATTAAAGGGCTAACCACCTTTTAGCAACAGATTTTCTCAGTCTCAAAATTTCTATTCAAGCTTAATAACTTATTTTCATTAAAGGCGCATATACAACTGCATACCTCTCTTATGGCTTACATTTTGCAACAGCAAATATATATATATATATATATAATTTGAATAATTTAGTACCATTATAACACTCAGCAGACAAAAGATAGATGAAGATACCAACATAAAATTAAATTTTCATTGAGATTTATTTCGATTAAAAATTGTCACGGTATTAATTTAATTTGAGTACCAATGATTAGTAAAAACAAGTTAAAGTACTTACGCAGAAGAGAAATGACACTAACATAACACATAAGCCTAATTGGGAGAATTTGCAAAAACTATGAATTATTAGTAACAGTCAACTTTTGAGAGAATAGAGAAAGGATAAAATTACCAAAGAGTTCCGTTAAAAAAAAAAAAAAAAAAATCATGAATTGAAAATTGGAATTTTAAATGCTTAAAAATATAAATGTTTATTCATCAGGAAACTTGCATTTCTATCAGCATATGCAAGATTTCGGAAAACTGCATAGCTAATTCCAGCAAATATGCAGCTCAAGTCTCTATCTTGCAACAAAACAAAATAAAAAAGGAAATTAAATTATTCATTAACACAAACCAAAATTGAAACAAGGAATAAGTAATTTAAGCAATCCACATGTGGAACGATACTTACAGAGATGGTAGAAATAAACATGTTGCCAAACGAACATTAGTAAGAAGAAAAGATTAAAAGTTATGTTTTCCCCTTAGCACGAACTGTCCACTGTTCTTTCTATAATTAAAGTTAAACTACGTGCAATAATGGTTTATGTATAGAGAAAATAAATAAATAAGACTTCATATTTCTGAATGTGTATGTATTAAGATAAAGTTCAAGATTGAAAAAAATAATTTTGTGTCATACCATTAGCTAATAAATTTAATTCGATTTGTGATGAAGGTTACTTTTTGGGAGTAGCATGATGTGAAATAAAATTAAGTGGAGAATTACATCTTATGGTTGAATTGTATAGATAGTTAACATTTAATATTAAGAAGTGATTTTCTGTTGTAATCCCTGAAATACAGTCGCCATAAAATTTTTGTGTCACACACATACAGACCAGACATTTTCTAAATCGTGTTCTGGCTCTCTCAAAACAAGTAAGTCCATCGAACCAGAAGTCTAAAATTTTTACGAATCCGATACATTTTTTTTTTTTTTTTTTTTTTTTTATGAATATAGAAGAAAGTAAAAAAAAAAAAAAAAAAAAAAATCAAAATACTCTTTACTTATTGTATTTTATACAATTGCTTCTGAAAATAAGATAGAGAAATAGGTAACCGAAACTTTGGCGTCATATTTCTTTATCGAAGCATTTTAGTCTTAAATTAATGGAGTCTTTTAAAGACCAAAAATTTTTATTTCCTCGAAATTTAAATTTCAAAGACTCACTAAATGCAGCTTTCGCCAAAGACATAATTATATATATATATATATATATATATATATACACACACCTATATATATACTTTGAAATTTTATTTAAACATTAAACTTTATTAAATTTTCCGACAGTAAATTCAGACTTAAGTAAAAAAAAAATGTCATAATAGCATAAAATATAAAAGTCTTCGTGGTAAATTTCTAAAATTGGTAAATATACTATCCATTTTGAAAATTTGATATTAAACCCCACGAGCAATTTCTCGTTAAAAAGAAATATTCAAAATGCATTATAATCATATAAAAAAATCTACGACAAAACTAAAACAATGACAGATAGGGTAGCCATAATGTGAAATCACAATTTTGGTTGGGAAAAATGTCTTAAATAAAAAGTAAACAAAAAAAGGCATATCGGAATATATATTCGAACGGAAAATTTCATCCTTTCCATTTCAACTCTGTCTTTCGTCTGGAATCTATCTTTGGTAAAAATCTTTTTTTGATATGTCCAGAAAAAGCTGAGAGCTCAATTTTAAGCCGCCTCCGTCTTTATTACTGAACTAGGAAATCGGACTGAAACTCTCTCTCTCTCTCCAAACGTGAAATTTGAATGCTCGCTCTCCTATAATGACATCCAATAAAGGTTCAAGAAATCGGAAACTTCACAGACCACGCGGAGAAGAGGGAATTCTCACATGCGCTGGCCAAGAGCGTAGGAAACATACACGACTCCGACTTCTTCCCCCATTTCATCCACTTCGCGCAACATGCCGAAAACAAAACCCGATCCTATACGAAGAGAGAATAAAAAAAAAATCTGTATAAAAAAAAAATCGAAAGAAAAAACTTCGAACGCCTCGTCCTGTTTTCGAAACGCCTCGCTTCGTTCAGAGAGATTCCCCCGCTGCTACTCACTCCCGTTCCGCTTTTACTCATTCTGAACGCATCCCCGTTGTTCGTCCACCCACCCTCTATACCCTTTTCAGCGTTCGAATCCACCCCCAGGCTATTCTCCGACTGCACTTTTCCTTCCTTCCCCTTTTGGAAGCGGCTTAATGGATCGGCAGACGAGAGAGAACGTGCAGGGGAGGCGAAAAGGGTGGTCGGTGGTGAAGAGGAGAGAGAGTATTCGGAGGGGTGAGCACCTCGCGACAACCGACCAGTGATTGCCGAGCGTCATCGACCGATGTGCGGGGTGGGGAGTTCACCTTCCGTGAATATCCCCTTCTCTTTCCCTTTTGGACTGTCACGTTCTGTGAGTTCTTCGGTGTTGGCGACACGCATATTTCGCCTGCGGCCCTCCTCGGAATTGCAACTCGCTTTTCAGAGTTTTATATGCGGGGAGGGAATGACACACAAATTAAATATCGACGACGGGCCCTCTCTCTCCCACGTCCCCTTCTAAACTTGTTCATTCGAAGAATAGCCTGGTTCATGCCCGCGGAGGTCTCTTCTAATGTGCCGGTGCAATACTCGATAACATTTTTTCCCTTTTTGTCACATATATACCCCCACTGACTTCTATTTGCTTCATGATTTCAAGTACATTCACTATGTTCGTGTCGACTCTTGGACATAAAAACAGTAATCTCCTCTATTTATCTCTGAAATCTCTAATAACTATTCAAGTTAAAATTATAAACACAAATTACATGGAATACCAATAACTGACGACGTTTAATCATTTAACTTTTGCGTCAGTTAAAGATAAAACCTTCACATTCATTAAATTGTACAATTTATTTAAAAGTACTAATGTATGATCAATGACCTATTAACAGAGTATTATGTTATTGCGTAAGAAACTTTAAATTGTTTTATAACGAACTCTTGCTTTCAACAGAAAATTCCATGTTCCCGGCGAATTAACACACTATACAAATTTAAAGTACGGTGTACGCTTTTAAAAACTAGAATTTATACAAGTATCATGCGATCAGGTTTTCGCAGGTTTTATTGCAACTAAAATGTAAGCTTAAAAGCTCTTCATTCATTAAAATATAATATATTTAATTGAATAACTATCCATTTAAAGCTCAAAAGACTAAAATATAGAAATTACCGATTTAGAAAATTACCAACATATTGATATCAATTTGATTGATGTCCATATGGTTTTTTAAGTTTTTAAGGGGGAAAAAATGAAGCTGTTGTTGTGGACCACTGTCAGAAAAAACTCCTGTTTTCTGCCAGAAATTTTCTGTAATTCAGAAAAAATACGTACTATCAACGGAAAAATTACGTTGATAGAACGTATTTTTCTGAATTACAGAAAATTTCAGGCAGCAAATAGGACTTTTTTTTGACAGTGTACATTATTTCTTTGTTCCCCCAATATTGTACAAATATTTTTAATTACTAAAATATAAAATATTAATTATCAACTTTCAAGTGGGCGGTTTTATGTAATAGTGACCAAAGAAGGATTTGCTAAACTAAACGCTACACAAGCCCTTAAATAATTACATTTCGACCATCTGTGGCTAACCGTGTGTGAGATATAGTGAAAATCTATAAAACAGTGGTAAACGGTATTGTAATGACACAAAATTCTGAGTTATCGTGGATAACTTTAAAGCAAGTTCACAATTGGAAGTTTGCGGATTCGATACTCGATCTGGCCAAAGACCTTCGTGTACGTTAATGGTAGCTGGTGCACATAAAATCCGTCTTTACTACAATGTCCTCTATGTTCCCCAAAAATAGTTCTACACTGTCAAAAAAAAAAAAAAGTCCTGTTTGCTGCCAGAAATTTTCTGTAATTGAGAAAAATACGTTCTATCAACGGAAAAATTACGTTGATAGAACGTATTTTTCTGAATTACAGAAAATTTCTGGCAGCAAACAGGACATTTTTTTTTTTTTTTTTTTTTTTTTTTTTTTACAGTGCAGGATCATCGAAATGGAGGAGCCATCCTCTACGTGGAGGATTAAAATTGAATTGCCATGTCTTCGGACCACCCTTATGGGTGAGTTCCAGACCATCGTCAATTGGACATAGCGTAGCACATTGTGCGACGTAAAGAAACACTTAATCAATCACTCATTCTAAAACAGAAGGTTATATAAAGACCCACCAGATAGAGGGACAACACGATACTATGGCAGTCTTAAGCTTCCTTCAGAGACTAGCAACTTTGCTCAGCGTCAAAAGTCATAAATTATCCATTGTCGGAAGGTGACCCTTGACCTTAGGTCAAGGGTCACTTTCTGGAGAGGGAAAGTCTCTCTGGAAAGGGAAAGTTGACTACATTTGGCGATAGCTCACTTTTGTCCTGGATAAATATATACTTTTGGTTAGATTATGTAATTTTATGTTATCATTTCAGTAAGCTACTAGTTATAAAGGAGCTAACGCGCCGTTACACAAGTTTTGGTGAAAACCACGGAAAACACCGAACGGCTCGGTCGACGAGAGAGACCTGGGATCGAACTCGTAATCTTACGTCTACCAGTTTACAGGACAGAACCTCTCGAGTGCTAGCGGGCCCTTATTTTACAGGAAAAATTATTTTGTATACATCAAATATATGTATATTAATTTTGTTACATCGTATTTAGTATAAAGGTACCAAATTGTGCTTTAAATATGTACCTCGCATAGAATATACAAATTATTTTAATTAGTTCCTTTTTCGATAATTATTAGTAGGAAACATTTTTATATTAAAAAAATTTTTTAATTTTTTTTTCCTATTAAATCCAAACAGTAATATCATATATAATACAATATTGAATTATCTTAAATAATTCAATAATTAAAAAAAAATCTATTTTTAATAATTAAATTACGTATTATCAACTAAAATATTTTATTAAATGAATTTTAACCTTAAAAAAAAAAAAAAAAAAAAAAAGAAAAAAAGAAATATATATATATATATATATATATATATATATATATATATAAGCATTCTTTTTTCTTTTAAATCTTTTTTATTAAAAATATTTTACTATAAGATTCACAATTAAAATCTGAAACATTATTATTAAAGCAATCTCTCTCTTTTTTTTTTTAATTGAAATGTATATTTTTAATAATTAAATTAGTTTTTCAATTTGGTCTTTTAAATTAAATAATTTTAATTAGCTCCTTATTTCTATGATGAAGGATAGTAAAAAATCTTTTGATGTTTAAGAACATTTTGAAATAGTATTTTTATTTAAACGACCAAACAATAGTATTAAGCAATCTGAACTAATTGAATTATTAAAAAAAATAATAATAATTAAATTAATTTTTAATTAAAATATATTGCTATAAATTATGTATATATATATATATATATATATATATATATATATATATATATATATATATATATATATATATATATAATCATATATAGTAAAAGAATCATTTTATATTTAAAAAAAAAAAAAATCTTCCTTGTGATTGTGGTAGTGTTAAAGCCGGTTGATAACTTGAGTGCCCTATACTTGCGAAAGTTTCGAAGAAAACCACGGGAAACTCTCAACGGCTTGGTCGACGAACGCGACTTCGGATCGAACTTAACACTTCCATTCTACTAGCATCGATTACCGCTCGGATGTTTAAATAAACTTTTTAACTGAAAGTCCACACAACAGTATTAAACAATCTCACTTAATTGAAATCTTAAAAATTTTATTTATATTTAATAAATTAGTTTTTTACTTAGAATATTTCATTAAATATTTTTATAACTAGGTTTTCCTTATAATCATTCATATATATATATATATATATATATATATATATATATAATCTTTTATTATTAAAAGTATTTTAAAACAGTTTTTTTTTAAATTAATATTAAAACCCAAAAGAATAGTATTAAATAATCTCGACTAATTTATTATATGTATATATTATATGTATATTAGTTAAATTAGTTTTCTAAAATTTTTAGTTAATTTTTTAAAACTTATTTTTATTTATTTATTTATTTTTTTTTTTTTTTTTACTTTTTAATCATTCATATATATATATATATATATATATATATATATATATATAAATTAATTTAAAAAAAAAAATGTTTTCCATTTAAAAGCTCAAATAGTTCTATTAAACAAATTAATTTAAACATTAAATATTTTCACTTTTAATAAATAAAGATGTTTTTAATATATATTTTATTTTTTAATTTTTTGTGTATAATGTTTCACATGTTATATATATATATATATATATTATATATATACACACACACACACAAAGTATTTTGACAGAAATTAAAAGCATCCATATACATTCATCTACACATACAACGAGTAGTAATGATGGCAAAATTTTAGCAGAAATCCCTCCGTATCAGATATATGTAACTCTCAGTATATATTACTTAAAACTCTAATGATAATTAAACAGTTTCATTAATATCTTAAATATATATATATATATATATATATATATATATATATATATTGAAAACCTTTTCAAACATTGAATAGACGAAAACAATAAACTTTGAAAAAGATAAAACAGAAAAATTCAAAAAGAGATTGCGACAATCATATATATTATCTTGCTATACTCATTGTGGTCCCCTTTAGCCTCCCCCCCATGTATATTTGAGCTTTAGTGGGGTTTTTGTCCGGTGGGATTTTGTCCGGTGGAGATTTTGTCCGGCGGGGCTTTTGTCCGGTGGAGATTTTGTCCGGTGGGGATTTTGTCCGGTGGGGCTTTTGTCCGGTGGGGATTTTGTCCGTGGGGATTTTGTCCGTGGGGATTTTGTCCGGTGGGGCTTTTGTCCGGGACCCGGTCACTTTAGACAGGTTCCACTGTATTTATTTTGATTTTGATTTTTTTTTTTTTTTTTTTTTTTTTCTATCGAACTTCTCGTATTAATTTAATAAATCTGTATTTCTATTGAAGTATAAAAAAAAATAAGTAATATGCTTTATGAATTTTCTAAAATAAACATTTAGTAAGTTTGGAGGTATTTAATGAAGTCTCATTAGTACTTTCTTTGAAAGTTCTGTGCTTAAATATAATAAATGTGTTTTGTTTACTTTTCTCCCCTACTATTTTAGATTGTTCTTATTTCTTTAAAGTAAATATTCTGTTTTAATCAAAATAGGTTTTATTTTTAACTAATTTATATATTTTTAAAACTGCAAAGTTCCTCATTACAGTTTATATCTGTTTATTTTTACTTCCATTACCGATTACTGTAAGTAATGGAAGTATTATATTCGGTCTAAAAATTCAATATCGAGGTTTCATCTGATTTACACGTTTTAAGGTCTCCTGAGTTTAATGAAGTAATTTAAAAAAGCAATTACTTTGCTATATAAACACTGTGTTAGATTTCCTTTCGAATGATATAGTTGGTTAGTTAAGGAAAATTGTCCTGTATAAATAGCTGAATTTTAGGTCTCACATGTTCGTTTCTTTAATATAACGGCTGTATGAATACTTTTCAAACTTGCCATATTAATTCCCTTTAAAATATCCTTTTGTATGTAATTATTGTTTTCCGGTTAATAATTGAGTATGCCAAGTTTTGTTAAAAGTTGGTATCTCAAAAAACGGCACTAACGATTTTCTTGAAAATTGTTACATAAATACATTTGCGATACCTTTTCTCGTATATTACGTCGTTATTACAAGAAAATTAACTCATCTTGCTTAACTAGGTCAGTTTTAGATCTCAGAAATCGGTGTTTCCAAAATTAAATCTACCAATATATATATATATATATATATATATTTTTTTTTTTTTTTTTTCTTATTTTTTAACTCGCTATGTTAACTTTGTTTAGTGTGTCTTTTCACTTGTATCAAGTTTCTCATACCAGAAAATATTTAGGTTTCTACTTTGTTAGGTCAATTTTACTTCTTCTAATTACATTATCTCAAATAATAATAATAATAATAATAATAATAATAAAGCATGTAATATGTGTAATAGTGGATAAGGAAAATCATGTGGTTGTTTCAGACCTGATTTTTTTTTTTTTTTTTTTTTAATTTATATCGTTTTTAAATCGACACTGACTGTGTTTCGGAACAATCAAAAACATACTTTATAAAAATATCATATTTTTAAATTCAACGTTGAGAAAAAAAAAAAAAAAAAAAAAAAAAAAACAAGCAATTTTTTATTTTATTTATTTTTTAAATAAAAAATATATGGATAATTTAGAAAGTCATCATATATTAGATTTCCGCTTTTAAAAGCACTTCAATTAGATTGAACTGTTTTTAAAATGTAATCGATTATAAATTGATATTTAATGCTCTCATAAAGAAATTAAATAAATATAAACCGCTAATGGGTAAAACTCGTTTGATTCTTCTTCTTGTCTATTTTTCCCTTCTTTTCTTTTCTTTCTCCCCCCCCCCCCCCCCACCATCCACTCTTAATCTATATTATTTAAGAAATGAAGAATTTAATTGAAACTTCTTTCAACAGGGGCGTTTTCATTCAGGATATTTTATTATTTTCCACCAGTAATTTTTAAATTGTGACACTATTAGTAGTTTTCTAGTAATGTTTAACAATTAAGTATAGCTAAAAACGCAATTCGTAATTACTGATGGGGAATAAAATAAAAATTTCGGAACACAAACACCCTTGTTAAGTTGTATCATGTGGCTGTCACAATAGTTATTAGGATACTTATTTTGTCCTAAATCGCAAGTGAACCAATAGCGGTAACACGAGTTAAAGTAAAAGTACAGGTAATTAATTTGCAGTCTCTTTTATTTTGGTAAATTTGGTCATTTCTTTGGAATATAACATTTCCCTTTTCTTAAAAATTTAAATTTTTGACATATTATTCTGTTTTTCTTTCTTTCCCCCCCCCCTCTCTCTCCGCCCCCTTCTTTTTCTTTTTCCTTTTTGTCTTTCGTGTTTTACAGTGCATAGATAGACCGAAAAGCATGATTATATATCAAATTCATAAATAATATTACACATATAAATAAAAATAAGAATTAGGAATGAAAATTAGTTTTATTTTAATAGTGAATTAACATTTAAAATTGGGTTAAATTTTATTTAATTATTTTTATTTCTTTCCTTTCCTTAAAATATTATTATTATTAGAATCAACCATATATTTAGCAAACAATAAACGTTGTGTGTTATGTTTTATTTTTTATTAACAATTTTCTTTTATAAAGAAGATAGACTTGTGAAGAAATCACAAGAAAAAACGGTGAGAGATTTGGCTGAAGTCTAGTGAAAAAAGAGCCAAATCATCAGTGGCAAAATGTAACCTTATTTTTATTGCTCGTCACAAAAGAGACTCGGACTCTCCATGACAATTATCACAGTAGGTGGTTTCTCAGAGCAGGAATCTCTCTTCCCTGCTTCGCGCGCTGCGCGTCAACTCGATTCCCCCACATCAAAGGGATATCAAAAGAAACCGAAATTGACGCTTTGAGCTGCCAGTCTCTGAAGGGTCCTTTAAATACAAAATTTCAATGTTGTACTACGAGTAAATGTTTTTCAGTCACGCGAGATACACAGACACGTATTCATACATAGATTATGTACAAACGTCATGGAAAATTGATACTTGTACCTAACTCTTTGATGAAATGCTATTTTAATACAATCGATTGTCGTTGTCACTTGACTACACGAGGATCTTACGCCTGGGGGAGTGCCCTCCGTGGTCTTTTTGAAGGATTTCGCGCCAGTTAATACGATTGGGTCTATAAATAGACAAATAATACTAAACCTAATAAGAGAGTGATTAGAGTTCGAAAAATGAAAATTTAAACTTTGAATTGCTAAAAACTACATATTTAATAACATCGCCTTTAAGACAATTGAACAATTATTACATTTCCACATACATCTAATTTTGCACTGTCTTACAGGTTTTTATAGGAATATAATTAAAAGAAAACTGGCCAGTTTCTGTTGTCAAAAGCTGGTAGTTGCGAGGTGCCAGGCTCGAAATTCGGACCCACACTGCATTCGTCGACATAGCAGTTCAAAATTTTTCGATAGACGAGGGCTACTATTTCTTAAAAAAAACTCCTGATACGGATGGCTTTTGTGTTGATGTTTTTATTAAGGTCGATTGAGTACGCAGGGGTCGTAGGCATGGGTGATATGCCTTCAATAGAAGGGGGAAGAGTATTTCCAAACGATACTAACCCGTATTCACGCGAGTTTCGTATATAACCAAACACGGGAAATCTCCGAGTGGCTATAAGGCGACGAGCATGACTTTGGTTTGAATCTGCTATCGCCCGTTTACCAGCTTTGAGGAGAGAACTTTTCGGCCACTTGCTGGACCCCCCAAGGAAAGCGTTTCACCCAGGCTTAGGTTCTTCCCCTAAACAATAGACCTTAACCCTTTATCTATACCGCATTATTAAACAGACAAAAAATGTATTTGAAACAATATTTTTTTGTTTAAAGATATAGGTAAGAAAAATTATGTATATATCACCTCATCAGAGTAATTAATAAGGATTTTGTGAGGTAGTGCTTAAGTTTCCATTGGTACATAGAATTCGAGAAAGATATTTGAACATTAAAAAAGAGTAAAGAAGTATTTACTTTTTATGTTCCTTGTACATTACTGACCATCCAAAATGCAACACCAAGAAGGAATAGAAATATCAGAATGACATTTATTTTGCACATACATTATAGTAGGAAGAATAATTGATTAAAATTGTAGGAAATTTTAAGTAATATATACTGAAAAAACAGTACATAAAGCAGCAACCTCTCTGAGCAATAACAGCAATTATCTGCCTAGGCATTGAATCAAACAGCAATTGGATGCCATGTACGGGTACAACACGTCATGACGTTTCAACACGATGCCACAGTTCATCGATTGTACTTACTGGTGAGTACTGGCATGCCAGTCACTTTTCAACGATTAAACAATCATTTTCATTGGTGCGAGATCAGGAGAATGCGATGGCCAGAGAAACAGTCGAACACATTCTGTATCAAGGAAGGTCCGAACAATACAGACAACTTGCGGTTGTGCATTATCCTGCATAAATGTTGCGCTACATAGTCCTCGAAAATAGGGTCGAGCAATGGGCCTTAACTCTTCAGAAATGTAATGGCCGCTATTCAGAGTGCCGGAAATGAGAACAAGTGGTGATCAAGACGTGTATCCAATGGGTACCACGTACCATCACTCTAGGTGGTGACCCAATATATGGCTAACAAAACTTTAATTACTCTAAAAGCTGCATCAGTGACATGGTTGCCTTTAAAGTGTGATCAACGGCGAACCTGGATGTGGCAATGGCGGGACGTCGCCTTTCTGACAAATCATAATCCGGTTTACCGCACCAAAATTGACTCATCCGTATTTAACGGCATTGTGAATAATGCACATTGCCAGATGTCATTCGACATCGTCTTACTGGCCAATCACCTGGAGTGATGATACAGGGTCCCATTGGATACACGTCTCGATCCCCTCTTGCTCGCATTCCCGGCACCCTGAATAGCAGCCATTACATTTCTGATGAGTTAAAGCCCGTCGCTCTGCTCCATATTCGAGCCCTCCCTCATAGAGCAACATTTAAGCAGGACAGTACACGACCGCAAGTTGTCCGTATTTTCCGGACCTTTCTTGATACATAATGTGTTCGACTGTTGCTCTGGTCAGCGCGTTCTCCTGATCTGGCACCAATAAAAATGGCTATTTAATCGTTGAAAAACGACTGGCACGCCACTATTCACCAGTAAGTACGGTCGATGAACTGTGGCATCGTGTTGAAGCTTCAAGAAGTGCTGTACCCGAATATGTCATCCAATCGCTGTTCGATTCAATGCCTAGGCAGATAAGTACAGTTATTGCTCCCAGAGGTCGCTGTTTTATGTACTGTTTTCTCAAGATATATTACCCCAATTTTCCTGAAAATTCTACCAATTGTTCTTCCTACTGTAATGTATGTGCCAATAAATATCATTCTGTTGTTTGAATTCCTTCTTGCTGTTACGTTTTGGGTGGCCAGCAGTGTATATTTTCTGAAATTGATATGAGGTTCGTTTCGTGAGGTTGAAAAATGTCAAGCAAAAACAGCGAGAGTACTGTATAAAATTCTTTCTTAACACGTTGAGTGCTATGTCAACCATCGGTAGCTGACACTGAACTTTCCGTTTAACCCGCGACAACCACCGGTGGCTGATAGTGTAAAATGTGATATAAAACTAAAAAATTACACTGTTTTAAATAATTACTGAAAATTTATTTAAAATCTACTTAATTTTTATTTATTACAGGATTACATCATTAAGGAATTTTAATGGATTTTGTTAAAACTCGATAAACATAACGCGCTTCTAAGCGACGCGCGTGGCCTGACAGGGATTTCCTTGAGAATTCGCGGTTACATGTAGCATATATAGGGCTTTGTATAGTTAGATTAAAGTGAAGTATCTACGTTATATTCTTATAAATATCCCTTTGACATTTCTTCCATATATTCAATTTTATATTAAACTAATGATATACTTTGAATTACAGTTAATAGATAAAAGGTTAACACCCACACGCAACAAATAATATTAGACTTTTCTTGAAGTAAGAAAGTTATTTTGTATAGTCTGATTTTCAACATTTGTAACATTAATAACTGTTAATGAAATTCACCAGAATACCCGATTCTTTTAAAAATTCAACAAAATTTCTTCTATATAAATAAAGCAAAGAGTTTGTCGGCGGAATACATCCGGGCGGACCACTCCTATTTTTGATTGGTCTATATTTAATTACTTTGGTGATGAAAGTCGGCCTTTTTTTTTTTTAGTAAAAACTGATGAATTTTTTTAAAGATACTGCATAGATGTTATACTTTTTTAAAAGAGCTCTAAAAACTGTTCGTTTTTGTGAGGATACTACATACTTCAATTTATTAGATTTAAAGATATTACGCAGCAAAGTTTTATAACGGAATATCGTTCAATTGCTTTTGATGAAGCTCGGCCATTTTTTTTTTTTTTAGTAAAAATGGATGAATGTTTAAAAAAGATATTGCATAGATGTTATATTTTTTTATAAAAGCTCCAAAAACTGTTCTTTTTTTTTTTTTTTTTTTTTTTTTGTGAGGACACTATATACATCAAGTTATTAGATTTAAAGATATTACGCTGCAAAGTTTCACAACGCGATATCATTCGATTGCTTTTATCTTAAAATAAGAGTCTAATATTAAACAAAAAAACAGTCTAATATCAAAGAATAATGAATAAGTTTTAAAAAAATATGAGTGAAGTTCTAAGAGCTGCAATTTTTAAATTACAGAGTACTTATTTCCCATACATAATCCATTAAATTTGTAAACAATTGTTGATTCATTCTTAAGAATCATTCACATAAGTCCATAGAGCATTGCTGCAAAGCGAGTGCAAAACGGAATAAATACTTCATTTAATTTAATTTGTAATATGTTATTTTGACTTTTTGACCTTAAAAGGAATTTTTAATTATGTCACAAAGCCCAAAATGTGATATAAAAAATATATAGTGATACAATTCTTTTGAAAATTTATCTGAATTTAGTGATCAGCGAAGCGGACGTAGCCTGCTAGTTTGTAAATAAATATAAATATAACTTATTGAGAAACATTTTTGCTGTTTGACACAAACATAAAGACCTTCAAATCAAACATTCTACAATTGATTCTTTTTTCTCCCTTATGAACTCGGTGTCTTCTCTCTCTCTCTCTCTCTCTCTCTCTCTTTTTTTTTTTTTTTTTTTTTTGTTTAATACAAAAGAGCTTTACAGAAACGATATAGCTCTTGCGCAGACAAGACTCCATTCATAATTCGATGTGTTTCCCAATATCTTAGTCTTAAGTACATCGGATTTGCATAAGAGACATGCAATTCAGATAAAATGCATAATTCAAGAGACATTTTGTGCAGTCCATTTCCCACTAAACTGGATCTTCGAAAGAATTTAGGTTAGAGAAGAGTGAAATTTTTCGAGTTTTACTAACGTGAAAGTCGAAATTTATGTTTTAAACAAGGAATTTGTATGTGAAACCGTTTCAAAGATAACCTTTGTATATAGGATATCATCAAAGTGCTGTCATTAACGGATTTATATCTCGGGAAGTAGGAGAGTTTTATGATGATATTGCTATGAAAAATATAATAAAGAAATTTCTACCAAATTGTTTGAAACTTTCTAACAAGGAAACATTTAAAAGGTGTCTTCTTCAGAAAATATTGAAAAAAATATATGTGATTCTACTCTTCATAAAACACCAAAAAGTCAAAAAATTATCGACTGAAATTAATTACAGCGACCCCAAAAAATTATCAAAATTAAGCATTTTTGGCGATTTAGCGCTGTTAGATGATAAGTTCACTAGCACCGAAATTGCCGTGTACGAACAGAACCGTGTTTTTCTTCTCCGCCAAGTACTCAAAATCAATCACCTAACAGTGTGAAATCGCCAAATATGCTTGATATTGATAATTTTTTTTTTGGTCGCTGTACTTCATTTCAGCTGATAATTTTTTCACTTTCTGGTGTTTTATGAAGAGTAGAATCACATATATTTTTTTCAACATTTTTTGAAGACGAAACCTTTTGAATGTTTCCTTGTAAGTAAAATTCATGTATCAATCAGGTTTGTTTATTTATTTAATTATCTAAATATATTTTAATAAAATTAATTTATTTTAATATATAGTTCAATAAATTTTGTGAAGAAAATAACTTCAGTTTTTACTTTACTCCATATTCAAAAAGTGTTGGATCCATAAAAATCTTTGATTTCCAGTTTTCGAAATATTTACATGTTTTTGGCGGTGGTCTGAAAACAATTTGAACAGTTTTAGAAAATGTTTGTATGTGCGTTACTAAAATTCGGGTATTACTGGCGCTGCTTTGCTGCAAGATTGGAAAGGCTGTGTTTCAGCCTCTATAAATGCACAAAATTTGAATGCAAGATGGTTGCTATAAAAAATTATTCTGGTACAATTTAGGTACATATCGGCCGGTAAGTGGCGCTGCTATATTACAATCTAAAGGTTTGTGGGAAAGCTGTATCTTAGCTTTTATACAGTATAAGTGCACAAAATTTGATATGTGAGATGGCATTATAAAATACTAGAATTTATGTTGAGTATATATCGAATTTTTGCTCTTTTCGAGTTTTCGAATGGCTGTATCTTAGCATCTATCGTATAAAATTGCCCTAAACTGTATATGTAAAATCGTTATTGTGAAAAGGTATCTTGATTAAATGTTTTGTGTGTTTTAATAGCAAGGTCGGGCTGTGTGTGTCACATATAAAATGATGTAGAAGAAAATTTTACGATGTGAAGTTTACAATATTATTAGCTTTTTCTTTTTTTTCTTTACTTATTTCTTTATTGAGTTATATTAAGCCAAAGTTTGTATTAAGCCAAAATTTTTATTAAATAATTCGACAGAATTGTTCTTTTCTCGTTATTTATTTATGTTTGGCGTACTTTACATGCATTTCTCTCGTTGCTAATTAAAAAATAGGAACAGAATTTAGCAACAAAAAATAGTGAATTTTTTTTTTTTTTTTTTTTTTTTTTTTTTTAACAGTAACATTCTAATACAGAATTTTGAGATTTTTGAAAATTATTGAAAATTACGTCACTATTTGGCTGTAACAAGAAAAATATTTTTTTATAAATTTATTACAAAATAAATAAATAAATAAATTAAATTAAATAAAATGTAAATAAATTAAATTAAATTAAAAAAGAAAATAAATGAAAGTTTGAAATAATAAAAATAATTGAATATCTCCAACAAGCTATGTACGGTGAAACGGAAAAACCAAAACTTGTATTACCGAACTCGGGTAAAAATCAGTAGTTGTGGCTTTGTTCTATGGACACTTATGCATAATTTTATTATTATTATTATTTTATTTGCTCTTCAGCATGCGATGAAATATCTGCTATATGTAAGCAGTATTAAGTGTACTTTTTTTACATAGGAATTATTGCTAGCGCTTGAATAATTTTGCTGCCGACTGTACATATACATATGGTGACATATTAGAATACCTCTGTAGAAAAATAACGTTTTAAAATATTACAATTATCCATTATGAAAGCATTGTTTTTATTGTGTGTAAAAGACAAGAATTATAATAAATAATTTCATGGTTACAATTTTTCGAGACTTAGAAAAATTGTTTCAAAATTGGGACTGTATTCGAATTTCCAGCACGTGATTGCCCTAAACAGATGAGTATTTCTAAATTTTATAATTCTACTTACTCATGGTAATGCAGTTATATAAACAATTTCATCGAACGTTGATACTAATTGCTTTTCACTTATTAGTTCTTTGACTTAAAAGCAAATCGAAGAAAAGATGAACGCTTGTTTGTTCCATAATTATCTGCTGTGGGGTTTAGTAATAATTCTGTAATTAGTGTTGTTGGTTTTGTGGCGTGTCCTGAAGTGGCAATATTTCAAAAATTTTAACACTGGTCTTTGGGGCATACATCTAAAAGTCTGTTAACCAAATTTGATTTAAAGAAGTCAAATATGCCTTAAATTTTCTTGGTGTAACTATTATATATGAGGAGCAAACATTCAAACCGTGTTTTCTCCTTCGGACACAGTTTTTCTGAGAACAAAAACAACAACAAAAAATAAAAATAAATAAAAATAAATAAATAAAATAAATAAATAAATAAATAAAATAAAATATATAAATAAATAAAATCAAGTAAATTAAAATAAATTAAAAGATTACTAAACTTAAAACCTAGTTAGGGTAAGTGCACTAGTGATTGACACTTTTAGAGCAATCTCCGATGTTTATAATGTTCTAATCATCAGAAAGTATTTTTAGAAATTTTAAGTTTGTACACATGGCATGAAAGACATTCAGAACCACATATATGTTAAAATATATACATTTGATAACAATTATTATTATTATTATTATTATTTTTTATGAATTTTTATTGGACATACCCACTCAATGTTCCAGTAATCGACACTGCCAGTTTTTCATTTTATCAGTAATAGGCGCCTTCCAGTGTTTGACACTGCTAGTTATTCATTTTACCAGTTATTAGCACCCTATGCTCCAGTGTTTGACATAAAAATTTAAAATTCTTATATGTAAAATATATGATTTTATTATTTTTCTTATTTATTAATTATTTCGGGATAGATGTCAATTACTGGAGCATGTCAATCACTGGAGCACCTACCCTATCATTTGTTTAGATGCATTACTAGATACTAAGAAAATATGTAGACATACCATTTTTATGTTAAATTTAAAGAAAAATTACTTACTCAATTTTTTTATTTTTTGAGAAAACACGGTTTGAATGTTTGCTCCTCATATGTCTCAACACAGCTGTTTTGTGATTAAATTATTTACTAATTGGTTATTGTTTTAAATTTATTTCAAATTGTAATCTAGAGTTTTTGTCTTTACCAGTAATAATTGGAACAAATAAACGCGTTTACTAAATACTTGCAAAATATCGCAACAATCAGCAATCGATTGACTCTTTCTCATTTGAGGATATTTCTCTTACTAATGTAATTTTGAATTCAGTTAGAAATTAGTTTTAAAATAGTTATTGAAGACATTTTAGTAATTAAGTTTTATTGAAGAAATCGCATTTATCACAATGTAAAATAAATTATTATACATTTCATTGTACAGTATCTAGAAACATAACATAGACTACAGATAAAAATATGTCAGTAAAACATTAGAATATTCGAAACCAACCATTATTTATCGTATAATTAGCGACTAAGAGTCCATATGAAAAGCACAACATTAATGGGTTATTGCAAGGGAGAAAACTTCCAAGCTAACATTCCGCACCTGCAGATACATCCCAAGTATCGGAAATTTCACTTAATATTCGCAGTTTTCCATCCAATTTTATAGATGAATAAGCTTATTATAAACACTCATCTCATTAATATTCATCACTCAAACATTGTTAAATATACTTTTCCGCAAACCCTTCTCTAATGCGTTCTTTTCTCCAACAACTCCGGCGTCAATTTGTCACCGAGGCATTTGCAATCCCAAACACTTCAACAAACTCGATTCCGATGTTCAGAGGTCCTTGCATCTGACAATGATGTTAAGACGTTCCTTAATCTGCTCACGGTCCCATGTTCGATTACAAACTCAGTCATTAATTATTCACTACTTATTCGGAAAGACTTTGGAGAAGCAGCTCAAGGGAAGATCGAGAGCTATGTTTAGCCCTGATTTCCCAAGGAAAAGGAGAGAGAGAGAGGGAGAACGATACAAAGTATGTCTTGCTTCCAAATATCTTTTACAAAAGGAAACTGTGAGTTTTAAAGGTGTGAAATCGCAAGATAAATGTGTTGACCTGAGTGTTGTTTCGAAAGATTAAAATGCAGTACTTAACTTCGTTATCGTCTAATACTTTCGAATCGAAAAGTGATTGATTTTATTCCAGAGTTTCACAATCATAGTATTGCTTTTGATATTTGCAGTGAAGACTAAGGTGGTAAAGGTCCGAAAAGAGAAATTACGTCATTAGTAGGGCAAGACTGAACAAATTAGATTTATCATAAAATTAAATGCCCACTATTCTTTGAAGATATTTATCTAAAATCAAAAGTTAGAAATAACCAAGCTTCAACTTTGTTAATAATACAAAAGAGAAAAAGAAGAACACATGCAACAATTTGGTAAAGTACCAAAGTACCAGAAAGCGTTATAGTATGGCAGTGGGATATAATATGTCCCACCGCCCTTTAGAGGGTTATTAACAAAAGTAGAACTTAGTGTCTTTTTCATAGATCAATAAAAAAAAAAAAAAAAAAAAAAAAAGAAAGAAAGAAAGAAAGAATAAAAGAACGAAAGAAATATTCATCTCCCCCCCCCCCCAACCCCCGAAATATAAGCGAATTTTTCAACTTTTGTATTTTAATTTACTGATTATTAGTCTAAATATTTATAATATTCTCATTGTAGCTTAACCCAACCTCAGAATCTGTTGAATTTATGTATATAATAATGCTTTTTTTTTTTTTGTTCTAGATAACTTCACCAGGTTTTTGGAAATTATGACAACTTGGGACAAAGAGGGCTTTCTTTCTCAATCAAAAGATTTTTTTTTAATGCCATATTGAAAGGTATTTCCTGCCTCGAATCTTTCCACATAATTTTTCCCTCCGTAAAAGTTTGAGGTTATTACACTTGACAAAAGGGGAGGCAGAAGCATGTTAAGAATGTTCCACAGGCAGACGAGGAGCAGATGACTTGGATGGTTGGAGTTGGAGGAAGAAAGTGAAAAAATATCAAAGAATATTCATATATAGCATGTTTAAACAAAAAATAAATAAATAAGTTCTTGTGATTACCAAAAAATATGCGTTGATTAACGCTGAAAAAGAAAAGTAGGGTTATTGTTTATAGTAAAATACTTTGAAAACGAAAGACATCGTGAACTCTAATTATCTTTTTTATGTCTCTTATTAAATATTCTCTCTAATTTCTTGGAATATGTCGATAATTTAAATCTACAGATAACAACAAAATGTGTACATATATATTAATACTATATTAGACTAGAAGGCTTTCCCCCCTTCGTTATCACTATATTTATTTATTATTATTATTTTTTAAATAAATTTTTATATCACTGCATAAATAAAAACTAATAATAATAATAATAATAATAATAATAAAAAAAAATTAAAAGATTTATTTTTAGTTCGGGAAAGAATATACCAATATGTATTTTTAAGTTATATTCTTATATAAGATAACAAAAATTACTAAATGAATAATATTCAAACGTAGAAAGATTTAATTTAAAAAAATGTAGAAAGAAAGAAAAAAAATGTTTGTCTTAAAAAACTTGTTAATAAAAGTTGAGAGAGAGGGGAAAAAAGTATGATGTGGTATACTCAGTTTTTCTTCTCTATATTTCTGATAATACGTCTCTCTCGGATTAAAACACTTGGAACATGTCAATAACTGAAACCATAAGATACTGGAGATTGAATATACAAGTATGCATATGTATTCTTATATGTAAGATAACAGAAAGTAATTATAGAATATTCAAGTATAGAAAGCATATAAGAAAAAATGTCTTTTCTTATGTGTGTTTAAAAAGTACGTGTTAATTATATGCTGAGAAATAAAATAAAGAATGATTGTTCAAAATTGAAATACATTGATAAGGAAATATACTTTTGTACTCTGATTTATACAGATTATATACTTTCTGTGATTAATATACTTCGAGTATGTCGATAGTTAAAATAGTTAGATAACTGCAGGGTAGGATCCTGTATGCTTCTATACAAGCTCACTGAAAGTCATCAGAAAATATTTAAATACAAAAATATTTTATTTTTTATTATACTTGCTGTAGCACACTTTTTAACTAAAGTTAAAAGAAGGGACTGTTTATAATAGCGCATGTTAAAAAGGACTATAGTTTATACTTTGATTATTTATGTTCAAAGAACTTGGCGTATATCGGATACCTGAAGGAAAAGGGCAAAATTATGTACAATTAATGAAATATTAATAAAAAAGTAATTGTTTTCTGCTATAACGAGAAAAATGATAAATTATCAGTATTTAACCGTTATAATAAAATATTGAAAATAACTATGTTTATGTTTTTCAAGGGATTCAAGATTTTATGCTACGAAAAATAGTTAAAGGATGTTTAATTAGTCTTAAAAAATTAATGAACTTTCTTTCTTTATCTACATTATATGAATGGAGGATTTTTAAAATCATTTTTGTAAATTATTGTCTTCAAATTTCGAATTTTTCTATACATTGGCATTGGAATATAACTAAGCATACTAAAAGATTTTCAAAACTAATTAAATAATATATATATATATTTAAAAATTTATTTATTTTTTATTTTATTTGTTTCTTTTCTTTTCTTTTGTTTTCTTTTCTTTTTAAGATGCTGCAGTCTTGTGAATTTTTAAATTATTTTCTTGAATTTCACTTCATTATTATTGTTTAGACTTACCAATTAGTGTAACTTATTGCGTAATATTTTTAACACCCGCTTTTTTTTCACACCAAATTTTTTATAGAGAATTTTTTTCTAATCTATAATTACGATTAAGTAAAAAGAAGATTTTTCTTCAAAAAGTCGTTTGGAAAATATGGGGACTCAAATTGTTGTGGAATAAATTAGAATAATTTATTATTGTTTAAATATATATTCAGAACACATTTGTGTTTTTTTTTTTTTTTTTTTTTTTAAGGATCTATTGACAAGAAATATTTTTATGTTTAAAGGTGAAATTTCATACAAATTTCAGGTTTTTCAAAGTTTAAAATTGTGTTATAAGGTCGAAATTCAAGACGGAAGCAAAAATGGATACACATTTATTTCAATATCTGTATGCTATCTTCACTAAAATATTTACAAGATTTAAACTAAAATTAAGGCGCAGGGAGCATTTTAAGTCATTTAATTCTGAAATATACTCTTTTTTTTTTTTTTTTTTTTTTTTTTTTTTTAAGCTATTTAAAGAGTTATTTTTGCCCTTTTTTGTAAAAACTACTCCTCTACAGCTTTACATTACATTTCCTTTTATCCAAGAGTGAAATGTGACTTAGGGTCGAACCTGCTACCCGTCTTTGCTCTAACAACCCCGCTTACATCTAATAGGCACTTTTTGGTCACTGAAAAATTTGAAATATTCGTCTGTATTGCAGATACTGATGCAGTTTTATTTGTGATAATAAAATATAAAGTTTTTTTAGTGCTAGAGGCCTATTTCAGTCGGTACAGTTGTCGAATTTTTATAATACACTCTAAATTAGTGCTAAGGGCCTATTTCAGTCGGTTTATTGAATGGGGATTTATTGAATGAAGTCCCCCCAAGGCACAACTTTGACATGAGTCCCCCCCCCCCCCCAAGGTACCCCTATTTCAGTCGGTACAGCGTTGGCGAATTTTTATACGTCACTCTTAATTAGTGCTAAGGGCCTATTTCAGTCGGTTTATTGAATGGGGATTTATTGAATGAAGTCGCCCCAAGGCACAACTTTGACATTAGTCCCCCCCAGGCCCAACTTTGACATGAGTCCCCCCCCAAGGTACCCCTATTTCAGTCGGTACAGCGTTGTCGAATTTTTATACGTCACTCTTAATAGTGCTAAGGGCCTATTTCAGTCGGTTTATTGAATGGGGATTTATTGAATGAAGTCCCCCCAAGGCACAACTTTGACATGAGTCCCCCCAAGGCCCAACTTTGACATGAGTCCCCCCAAGGTACAACTTTAACATGAGTCCCCCCCAAGGCACACCTCCCCCTCATTGCGAAAAAGAGAAAAAACGTTGTTTTGCGGCTATAAGACAGTTTGGACTTCCAACGTTATTTGTTACAGTATCTGCAGCTGAAACACATTGGTTTGATTTAATGAAAACTTTATCATGGAATTTAGATCGTCACGAATTAACTAAAGAAGAATTTGTCGATATTAACAAGTTTAGCAGTAGGCCTCTGGCACTAAATTAAAATCTGTCAATGTCAGATTTTCATGTTTTAAATAATGAAATAATGTCGTGTCTGTATAATTTTTTTTTTTTTTTTTTTTTTTTTTTTTTAAGGAATCCTAGGTCATATTTACGCTTTGTAAAAAAAAGCCACAGAAAACTCGGATCCGAATGGCTAAGACGCGGACAGCATCCCCACATAAGAAAACTAATTAAAACGATTACATAATAAATAGTTAAAATAATTAAGGTATTTTTTTACATGCTCCACGTTCCATAAAATTATAATAAACCTGATGATCATCTAACAGAAAACTATCCATCCTTTGTTATTATTATTATTAGTGCTAGAGGCCTATTTCAGTCGGTAGAGTTGTCGAATTTTTACAGGTCATTCTTAATTAGTGCTAGAGGCCTATTTCAGTCGGTTTATTGAATAGGGATTTATTGAATGAAGTCCCCCCCAAGGCACAACTTTGACATGAGTCCCCCCCAAGGTACCCCTATTTCAGTCGGTACAGCGTTGTCGAATTTTTATAGGTCACTCTTAATTAGTGCTAGAGGCCTATTTCAGTCGGTTTATTGAATGGGGATTTATTGAATGAAGTCCCCCCAAGGCACAACTTTGACATGAATCCCCCCACAGGCCCAACTTTGACATGAGTCCCCCCAAGGTACCCCTATTTCAGTCGGTACAGCGTTGTCGAATTTTTATTGGTCACTCTTAATAGTGCTAAGGGCCTATTTCAGTCGGTTTATTGAATGGGGATTTATTGAATGAAGTCCCCCCAAGGCCCAACTTTGACATGAGTCCCCCCCAAGGTACCCCTATTTCAGTCGGTACAGCGTTGTCGAATTTTTATACGTCACTCTTAATAGTGCTAAGGGCCTATTTCAGTCGGTTTATTGAATGAAGTCCCCCCCCAGGCCCAACTTTGACATGAGTCCCCCCCAAGGTACAACTTTGACAAGAGTCCCCCCAAGGCCCAACTTTGACAAGAGTCCCCCCAAGGCCCAACTTTGACATGAGTCCCCCCCCAGGCCCAACTTTGACATGAGTCCCCCCAAGGCCCAACTTTGACATGAGTCCCCCCAAGGTACAACTTTGACATGAGTCCCCCCCCAAGGCACACCTTTGACATGAGTCCCCCCCAAGGCACACCTCCCCCTCACTGGGAAAAAGAGAAAAAACGTTGTTTTGCGGCTATAAGGCAGTTTGGACTTCCAACGTTATTTGTTACAGTATTTGCAGCTGAAACACATTGGTTTGATTTAATGAAAACTTTATCATGGAATTTAGATCGTCACGAAGTAACTAAAGAAGAATTTGTCGATATTAACAAGTTTAGCAGTAGGCCTCTGGCACTAAATTAAAATCTGTCAATGTCAGATTTTCATGCTTTAAATAATGAAATAATGTCGTGTCTGTATATTTTTATTATTATTATTATTTTTTTTTTTTTTTTAGATCTAAAATATGTTTTTTATATTTGGTTAAAGTCATAAATCCTAGCTAAATCAAAGCTAGCTAAAATCCTTTAAATGACTTTAACACACAACATATTATTATCAGCATATATAATTACCCTCATCCGTGGCTGATTCTGTCACACTTTAGGCTTAATAGATAGGCTTAAGAGATTTCCTTGGACTCTGTCTCCTAATTTTCATACTTTAGTCAATTTTAAAAAATCTAATTGTCCGATCGATAAGCTGTTTAAACAGATGTATTCAGAAAAATAACGCCTTTCATTTGGTACCTCATTTGTAACGAATATATAATTAGATTTTTTTAAAATTAATTAAAATATGAAAATAAAAGCTTTAAAATACATTTAAATTTTTAATTGTTGCCATTATTTTCTTTTTCAGCATAAAATGAAATATGCTTTCCCGTAAAAAAATAAAATAAAATAAAAACAAAAATAAATTTGCTCATGCATATAAAAAAAATGACGTCTATAAAATAATAATTTTAAAGATAAGATAAACAAAAGATAAACAAAGTGATAAAATTTCGCACGGGCTTGCTAGCAAATGAATTATTTAAAGTGAGAAATAAATAAAATGAAACGATTATTTTTCAACGGGCGCCTTAGTCGCCCTACAACAAACTAGTATATATATATATATATATATATATATATATATATATATATATATATATATATTTATATATATATATATTAAATAAAACCTTTTCAAATACTATTTATTATTGATATTATTACTTTTTCTATTATTATTATCATCATCATCCCTTTAAAGAAAAATCTGACCTTTTGTGTATGATCGGAAGAACTTCCAAAAAGGCAGCCTCAGATTTTTGCTTCTTTCGATTAAAAGGTTGTTTGAGTAAAAGGATTTCAGCAGACATTAAACAAATATACACTTCTAAAGTTTCGCCCTGATGAATGATTGCTTCTTACCAGTAAGACATTTAACAGCAAAGAAAAATAGAAAAAGAAAAACCGTCTTCGAGAATTTCTTATTTGCTAAAGCACTCTTTTACACCTTGTCTTCTCCTCCCCGCAACAAATGATCTCCCAAGTAATCCCAACTCTTTCCTCTTCTGTTTCTTCCTCCTGCATCTCTTGCCTTTAGGGATCATCTCCAGCTCGTCCATCAGATGCTGCTCGCTCCTCCAAAAAGCATCGATTTCCGACGAGAGATGGACAGACGATCTTTCAACTGCCGGCCAATCCCCCGTTATCGTCTGCTGCGCATTCCTGCTTATAACAAATCCCACCCCCCACTTTTTCTTTTTCCTTTTTTCATATTTTGTTCTCTTGCGAGGCAAGGAGTGTGATTTCGTTAATTGCTGAAGCGGGCGGAAAAGAACGTTTGGAACGCTGGGGAAGGTTAATTGGTAAATAGCATCGGGGAGTCGCAGGCTATTCGTTTTAACATAAGCGGAAGCCAAATATGTGAACAAGTGAGTTTTTCAATGATGAGCCATCTACTTCTTGACTTTCTAAAGGTCTACTGCATGGTTTATGAAAGAATAAACTGAAAAACCCATTTTGTATATAGGCGAGTGTAACTACTAGATAAATAAAACTTACTAATACTGTTAAAAATTTAATATTAGTTATTCAGGTTCGCCATCATTTATCAAACTTATAACAAAAGGAGTTAAAAAAAAAAGAAAGAAAAAGAAGAAGGAGAAGTAGAAGGCTATCAGATAAATATTTCATAAAATTAGTTTGGTAAGAAATTCACAAAGATATGCAAATGGTGTAAGAATATGCACCAATTTTTGTAAATATGTATACATATCTATGTAATTTACAAACATTGGTTGTACCATACACAATTACGCACGTATTAGCCAACGATTGCATTCAACTACTTTGATTCAGTAAAAGAATAATGAAAAATGAAAAATAGATGACAGATGAAAGTGAATAAATTCTTATTTTGTATTCTTTCTTTCTTTCTTTTTAATATAAATTACTCTTGTTAGTGTTTTGCAGTTTTCTAGACAAGGGATTTTCAGTAACTTCTGAATAAAGAAAGCATTAATTCCTGCGAAATTTCTTTGCCCGTTTAGTAAAAATTACACTCAATTTTTTTCCCCTTTGAATGCTTATCCATATTGCCTTTAAAAATAAAGAATTCTGTAAAAAAGCATATTGCCCGAAATATATATTTACTGACAGTGTGAGGAAAAATTTTATCAATTTTGGGTGGGGAAAAAAAATGCAGAAAATGAATCGAACATGTATGGGTTATTTTATGTAAAAAAAAAAAAAAAAAAAAAAAAAATGAAAAAGAAAGAAAGAAAAGAAAAGAAAAAGAAAGAAAGGAAAAAGAAAAAGAAAAATGAGCAAGTTTTCAGGTTTTTGGAAAATAATAATAATAATAATAAATAAATGAAATGTATTACTGTTATTCAAAATGCATTAATTGGAATATTTGTAAATCATCATAGTAGAAAAATTAAAGTAAAATAAAAATAAATGTTATTTATTTATTTTTTAGAAAGCCGTATTCATTATAAATTAAATTTTCAGTGGAGATTTTATTTTCATGCCCTTACTTTTCATGAAATTTTTCCGCATCAATTTATCAGAATATACAAATACAACCTTCCCTCGAACTGTACTGAAAAGTTGTTTTTCAATTACCAAATGCCGAAGTCAGTCTAAACTCTAATACAAACTATCTACGAAGGGCCGACTCTTACAAATACTGACTTACGTATTTTTAATGTAAAAAAAAAAAAAATTACTTTGTATGTATTGAGACTACAGAAAAAAAAATAAATAAATAAACACGAGAATCATAATCGGTAAGTATCCCCCCCCCACTTTTTTTTTTTTTGAGGGGGGGGGGGCAACTAATAATAATTCTCATTACATGTATTTATACGAAATTTTGTCTTATAATGCCATATTAAAGTTTTTTTTTGGGGAAAAAAATCGATACTGATTGTTATTAATTTTCTTCTCTTTTCTTTTTCTTTCTAAGTAAAAAAAGAAACAGAAAAAACGATTTTGATGAAATTCTGGTAAAAACAGAATTAAGTTAGTACGAATGACGAATATATATATATATATACATATATATATATATATATATATATATATATATATATATATATATATATATATATATATATATATTCAAATTATAACATCGCTTTCAAATTATTCATTTATATTTTCGATAAATGTCCAACTATCGTAAAACTGGTATCGTAAAAATCCGTAGATTGAGACTAATAGCCCTCCATACTAAAAAAAAAAAAAAAAAAAGTGGCGTCTTTTTCTTCTTTTTTTTACGCATATGCATATAATACTTCGTTTAAAAAAACGTGGTGCAACTACAGATGTTGGCTTGTCGTTCCTATTCTGAGCGGGGGTGGTTGGAGATGAAACTGCTATGAAGAGGGGAGGATATTTTAAAGGCAGGTGGAACAATTTTGAGGGGCAACTTCCCTGACAGTTTGACAAGGGTGGGAGACTTTCTTTTTCATTTATGTATTATTTTTCCGAGTTATTCCTCTGGCCTCTGACGGCAAACTTTATCTCAGGAAAAATATTTTGGTTTCGTCTCACTGTTTCAGTGACAGCTGGAGCCACTGATTTTTGTAATCTGAGCCTGACATCGTAACACGAGAAGCCTATTTTGGCACCCACCTCGTGTTGAGGACTTGATCTGATGATGTAACAAACATGGTCTTGCTAGTCCTGCGTTTTTGAAAGGGAGATCAGTCTAAATGGAATAAATTCATGGAATAACAATAATAGCATTTATTAGTTATAATGAATAAGGCATTTAAATAATAGTTAATAAGTATAGTGAAATAATCAAAAATTATTACAACCTAAATACAGTAAAACCTCTCTAAGTTGGACACCTACGGTTCCAAGAAAAAGTGTCCAACTTAGAGAGGTGTCCAACTTATAGGGGTTAGACATAATGTTAATGGATACATTCCGTTCCGAGAAAAAGCGTCCAACTTATAGGGGTGTCCAACTTGAGAGGTTTTACTGTAATACAGACTTTAAATAAACATGATTTAGAGAATACAGTCGCAGGCAAAAGTATCCGAGCACTAGCAAAAATTCCTGTATAAAAAAAGTACACTTAATGCTGTTTTGTTAAATAAATCCTTGCCGAATCATATTCTTAGACTGACTATGAAGAGAATTCGACAAGGATTTATTTAACAAAACTAGTGTACTTTTTTTATATAGGAATTTTTGCTAGAGCTCGGATACTTTTGCTGCTGGCTGTAATGTGTGGTGCGCTTGATAAGTTTTAATTATATAGTAGATTTTAGTTTTATTTTAAACAGATAACGTCACTATTTAACCCCCCCCCCCCCCGTAAATAATGACTCACGTAGTGATCTCTGTACTTCGTGTACTTTAAATTTTAATACAGAATGTATCTCTGTAACTATTTCATTTTCTGTATTTTCTATTACTGGAAATAGAAGTTTCAAATTTTTCATAATAAAGTTGAAACCATACCGGACGTCTTTGTACCTACGCAGGCTTTAATTTGTATTGCAGTTATATGGCTATCTTATTTAAAAGTTTCACAAGATCGTGCTGCATTTATTGAAGTTCACTTAAAACATCTGATTCATATCTGATTTTATTTTAAATAAAAATGTTAAGTGCTTAACAAATCTTACTGTTTTTATCCATATAATCATATCCCGGCAACAAATGTGACACAACTCAAAAAATGGCAAATTTCAGTTTTTGTCATTAAAATATGTGTATTAAGTACCTCAGCAACAAAAAAAGCGCCACATCTCTAACTCAAAAATTATCTACCTGAGAGGCAGTTGTGTTTTATATCAATACTATTGAATACTTTATTATTATCTTTAAGTTGATTTTTCGGACGTATATAGTATACTCAGCATCTACATTTCAGGACAGGTTAAAGAAATTTTGAATTCCAAAAACACATATGTAATCACTTTATCAAGCAAATTACTAATAGTTTAATTTCTTTTCTAAAACATTTTCGGTATAAAATTTAGATTTGTATATGACGCTTCTCGCTTAAATGGTGGATATATTCCAACAAAATAGACGTTCAGCTCTTTGTACATGCTTTGATGTACGATTTAATAAGCCTGTATGTGAATATTGTGCGTCATTAATAAAACTCTCGACACATCACAGTATTTATTTCAGAAACTAGTATGTTGTGGCCACCACAAGACTTTCTTCTATATTTACCTATACATATTTAATCAGTAACAATATTAAAAAAAAAAAAAAAAAAAAGTACGATTTTTTTTTTTCTAAGTTTTTTTTTTTTTTTTGTTAAAAGTGAAAAAAATCGATAACTTTGTTTTAAATTATCACAGATTTATAGTTCAACCATTCGTTTTAAAGGTATTGACGAGACCTTTCGAAAGATACCCATCTTGAAAATTTATCCCCCCCGGGGGGGTACTTCCCCCCCAGGGGGGGAAGCGATGCCCCCCCCATGCAGAAATTTTTTTTCCTAGTTACATACTACTATTATCAATAATTCATATTAATTTTACAATCACAAGTTTAAAACAACTCTAATTATGCACATTTATACGAATTTTTGTCCTATGCTGCCATGTTAAAAATTTAGATAAAATGCTATCACAGCGCCACCTGTTGAGCTATTGATCCCCAAACATGATCAGCTCCAGTTTATGTCGGGGACCAACTAAATACCAAGTTTGGTTAAATTTCGTTTAAAAAAAAAAAATGCGATTTTTTTTCTAAGTTTAGTTTTGTTAAAACTAAAAAAAATCGATAACTTTGGTTTAAATTATCACAGATTTATCGTTCAACCATTCGTTTTAAAGGTATTGACGAGATCTTTCGAAAGATACCCATCTTGAAATTTTGCCCCCCCGGGTGGGAACTTCCCCCCCCGGTGGGGGGGCAACCGATGGCCCCACATGCACAAAAATTTTTTCCTAGTTAACTACTACTATTATCAACCTGATCTTTCGAAAAATACCCAATGTGAAAATTTACCCCCCCTGGGGGGGTATTTTTCCCCTAGGGGGGGAAGCGATGCCCCCCCATGCAGAAAATTTTTTTCCTAGTTACATACTACTATTATCAATAATTCATATTAATTTTACAATCACAAGTTTAAAACAACTCTAATTATGCACATTTATACGAATTTTTGTCCTATGCTGCCATGTTAAAAATTTAGATAAAATGCTATCACAGCGCCACCTGTTGAGCTATTGATCCCCAAACATGATCAGCTCCAGTTTATGTCGGGGACCAACTAAATACCAAGTTTGGTTAAATTTCGTTTAAAAAAAAAAAATGCGATTTTTTTTCTAAGTTTAGTTTTGTTAAAACTAAAAAAAATCGATAACTTTGGTTTAAATTATCACAGATTTATCGTTCAACCATTCGTTTTAAAGGTATTGACGAGATCTTTCGAAAGATACCCATCTTGAAATTTTGCCCCCCCGGGTGGGAACTTCCCCCCCCGGTGGGGGGGCAACCGATGGCCCCACATGCACAAAAATTTTTTCCTAGTTAACTACTACTATTATCAACCTGATCTTTCGAAAAATACCCAATGTGAAAATTTACCCCCCCTGGGGGGGTATTTTTCCCCTAGGGGGGGAAGCGATGCCCCCCCATGCAGAAAATTTTTTTCCTAGTTACATACTACTATTATCAATAATTCATATTAATTTTACAATCACAAGTTTAAAACAACTCTAATTATGCACATTTATACGAATTTTTGTCCTATGCTGCCATGTTAAAAATTTAGATAAAATGCTATCACAGCGCCACCTGTTGAGCTATTGATCCCCAAACATAATCAGCACCAGTTTATGTCGGGGACCAACTAAATACCAAGTTTGGTTAAATTTCGTTAAAAAAAAAAAAAAAAAAAAAAAATTGCGATATTTTTCTAAGTTTTTTTTTGTTAAAAGTAAAAAAAATCGATAACTTTGGTTTAAATTATCACAGATTTATCGTTCAACCATTCGTTTTAAAGGTATTGACGAGATCTTTCGAAAGATACCCATCTTGAAATTTTGCCCCCCCGGGTGGGAACTTCCCCCCCGGTGGGGGGGCAACCGATGCCCCCACATGCACAAAAATTTTTTCCAAGTTAACTACTACTATTATCAACGAGACCTTTCGAAAGATACCCATCTTGAAAATTTACTTCCCCGGGGGGGGATTTTCCCCCCCAGGGGGGGAACCGATGCCCCCCCATGCACAAAATTTTTTTCCTAGCTAACTACTACTATTATCAATAAATCCTATTAATTTTACAATCACAAGTGTAAAATAACTCTCTTTATGCCCATTTATACGGAATTTTGTCCTATGCTGCCATGTTAAAAATTTGCATAAAATGCGATCACAACGCCACCTATTGAGCGATTGATCCCAAAATCTAATCAGCACCAGTTTATGTCAGGGTGCAACTAAATACCAAGTTTGGTTAAGTTTCATTCATTGGTTCGTGAGATACAGCGTCCACAAAAAAATGATACAGACAGACAGACAGACAGACAGACAGACATTTTTTAAAAACTATTAATTCGTGTTCTCCATATCCCAAAACATGTAAATCCATCAAAAAATGGACTTCGAAAATTTTCGCGAATCCAATACTTTCTCTATATTACATATAGAAGAAAGTAAAAATAGGAAACATACAGAGAAATACAGGGTGGTTATATAATTGAACTTCTTTTATAAATGACTTTCCGTATGCAAACCCCCAAAATTGGTATCTATTGTTGTATTTATTTGGTAGGTAGTGTGAATTCTTTCTTTATAACAGCCGTGAAGATAATCAGAAGAAGCGTTATGTCCCACAAATAACTCAGGCAAGCGAAATCTATAATGCAACCATTTAATAAAATTCAAAGTCATCATATGTCTTGCAATTTCAATAACACATAAATTCCTTTGAAAAAATTCACAGTATAAATAGTCACCCGAAACATCTAGAATAAAGTTTTTTATGTATAATATATGGAAGATGAATATGAATTAACATTAAATGAACGGGATGGACACGGGGAGAGAAGTATTCAAAAGTTACGTCTTTTCAGCAGCAGAGAAAATGCAGAAGTGATGAAATTGTTGGCTGGATACATTACCTAAAACCACATAAAAAGTTAAGCCAAGGCAACACCCAACTTTTTCAGTTACAGCTAATTTAGTGTAACTTTTTAAAATATATTGGCGATTGATTTCTTAGCCAAAAAATCCGTTATCAGTTCGTGAGAATCTGGCAAACCAACCTTAACTCTTGACCACAAGAATTTTATCGTTAAATTTTTATTCATAACCCTAGTCTAAAAGAACACGCGATTTCTATTTATAAGTAACAGATGCGAGATCTGTTTAATGTTCAAAAAAGACATCAGGAAACATTTTATTCTGTTTTATTTAATTGAGATGAAACGAATTGTTCTCCACAGAATTAAGCGATTGAAAGATCATCTCTTGCTTTTGTTATTATTATTTCTTTTAAATGAAAGGAATAGTATGGCTTGCTCTTTTTGTAAGAAGGAATAAAGAATGAAACCGCATATATTAACTCGCTTTTTATACAGATAGAAAATGAATTGGGAAAGAATTAAATTTATCAGAAATGTAATAGTACATAATTTAGAATATGTGATTTTCGATATCACATCTATACATTTCAGAAAACGTATAGATTAAAAAAAAAAAACACCAAATGGCACTTTGTATGGGAAAAATGACAAGTTTAACAAAAGGAATGACCCACACGAGATTGAAATCGCTCATCGCGAATTGGCTACAACAGATGATCATTTATAGCGAAATCTAAACCGAAATACAACGGAAATTTACGTAAACAAATATCGGAAAACAAGTCTAAAGACGGTTCATTAAATTCAGTGAAAAATCGCAAACTTAAAACTACGAACTCTTTAATGTCAACGTGAGTGATTAGTAATAGTATTTTCATATGGTTGCAATCAACGATAGAAAGAGGAAAATAAATAAATGACAGAAAACATTAAAGTAAATATTCAGAAAATAAAAATAAAACAAAACTTTTAAATTTAAAACTTTGTCTCTGAAATGGTCTTCACCAAAGTCGAATTTATTCACAGTGAAGTGCCAGGAGTGGAGAAAACAAATAATTAATAATTTAAAAACTATTTTAAAAATTCTAAGGGTGATACGATTTTGGAAAACTAAAAAAATGCCACTTGCATTACGATATATTACGAACGCATAGAATTCACACGAGTTTCCTTTTATATAGATGACTTGGGAACGTGATCTTGGAAATTCACTCCGTCGTACTGGAATTTTCCAATTAACTTCTTAAATGCACTGCGCTTCAAAAAAAAAAAAAAAAAAAGAAAAAAAAAAGAAAAAAAAAAAAAAAAAAGAAAGAGACCTGATATCATTCTTGCCAATTTTATGTAAAATGACCTCCTAAATCCGAATATGACTCCCATTTTGCCCAGTCACCCACCGTTTTCTCGGGACACCTTCCCCTCCACCAATTTTCATCATTGTCCAGTAATTTTATGGCCATGAATTTGATTTGCAGAAAATTAATTTAACACTTAAAACAATATATATATACATATATATATATATATATATAATGTTTAATAAATAATATTAAAAATAGATTTTAAAAAATATATAAGAAATGTAATACATAATTTCAGCGGCAAATGCCCCCCTAAATTTCCTCCTTGCCGCAAATGTTCATGTTTTGGAATTTTCCAACTCTGTATCCCCTCAGAAGATATTTAACAGTTAAAATACCCCCCCCCCCAAAAAAAAAAAAAAAAAAAAAAAAAAAAAAAATCAAATTTACATTCATAAAATTTCCGAAAAGTGATAAAAATAGGGGGCCGCCCCTAAAGAACGGTGGATAATAGGTCAAAATGGGCGTCCTATTCGGATTCAGGAGGTCATTTTACGTAAGAATTTGCAAAAATGGAGTTGGGGGGGGGGGGGGCAATTTTCATGCCGAGCAGTGATATTTGTCTTACAAGGAAACATTCAAAAGGTGTCGTCTTCAAAAAGTATTGAAAAAAAATATATGTGGTTCTACTCTTCGTAAAACACCAGAAAATAAAAAAAAATTATCGGCAGAAATGAATTACAACGACCACAAAAAATTATCAAAATTAAGCATATTTGGCGATTTAGCGCTGTTAGGCGATACGTTTGCTAGCAACGAGATTGCCGTGTACGAACAGAACTGTGTTTTACTTTTCCGCCAAGTACTCAAAATCAATCGCCTAGCAGTGTGAAATCGCCAAATATGCTTAATTTGATAATTTTTCGTGGTCGCTGTAATTAATTTCAGCCGATAATTTTTTTCATTTTCTGGTGTTTCATGAAGAGTAGAATCACATATATTTTTTCCAATACTTTTTGAAGATGACACCTTTTGAATGTTTCCTTGTTAGAGCGTAGATACTGGAAATGACAACTTTTTGCCAAGGTTTTACACACGCACAAAAAAAAAAAAAAAAAGAAAAGAAAAGAAAAGAAAAAAAAAAGAAGAAGAAGAAGAAAGAAAAAGAGAAGAAAAGAAAGAAAGAAAAAAGGTGAAGAGTTTCAAAAAGTTAGTCGCCAATGCTTTTCGACAAATGGGGTATCAACCGCCATTCAACTTTAACTCTTTCTCCCTGTAAATGTTGTTACACGGTAGACAGACTATTGGTGCGCGGAAACAAATAATTTCAGAGCACTGTCTGCATAGTCTAAGGGAGAGAAAAAATAATCGCTACAAATTCTAAAAAGCATACTTATGCACTTCTCAAATAGAAAAAAAAAAACAGGAAAAGGATTATGCGCTGATATATTTTCCTTTCTCAAGGCAAAATTTTGATGATTGTCCAAGATAATAATGGTTTATTTAAACAAATAAATAAAATAAGGTTTAAACTAATAATAAATAAAATTTTGTTTGGCATATGGAAACACAAACTAAAAGAATTTAAGATAATAAATGAAATAAGGATTTGTTTGGCATATGGAAACACAAGCTAAAAGAATTTAAGATAATAAATAGACCTACATGGAAATAAACAAGTAAAATTTTTTGTGTATGTACACTGATTTGTTTTAAGAGAATTTTAATTTTTTCATTTGTCCTCCCCCCTCCCCCCCCCTAGATCAAATGTTGAACAATGGCAGTATTTTAATTGTAAAAATCTAGCGTTTGTTCGTTAATTTGACTTTCACAGTATTTACTTTGAACTCCTCCCCCCCCCCTTTATTTTAGTTTTAATGTTAAATAATTCGAATATTAGAATTGCAAACATTTCATATTATTAAAAAACCCTTAAATATCTACTTTTTAATCATTTTCTTACCTGTTAGATTTATATATAAAATTAGGTGTAATTTAATTAATTTTCAAATAAATTTAAATTAATATAACAATTCTAATACGTTAAAATTATTAAACCTATTCAAGTTAACTAGTTACCTAATTGTCCTTTGTGGTTTTTTGTGGTGAATTATTCAACTGTTTAGTTTTCGGTCTCATTTCTTTTCATTATACTCATGAAAAATCATATATATATACGTCAGGTAATATTATTTCTTTTAGAGGAGCATGGTCTGCAGAGCAATGCAAAATTTTCGAAAGATACTTCAAAATTGCTTCAATCTGAATTTTTTGTACACCAGTTTTGTGTAACACCAAAATAAATTAGAAATATCAGTCCTATTGTTACAAATTTGGTACCAATATGAAATATGTGATTTTTCTGAATCCAGGGGTGCAAACAGTTTTTCGACACGACAGTTAGATTTTTTAAAATTAACTAACGTATGAAATTTAGGTGGAAACACTTGAATTTAGTTCATTTCAGTCATTTTACAAAGTACGTGACGGTCAAAAAATGCGATAAAAAATAAATTAAAAAATAAAAAATAAAAATAAAAATTTTACAGATTGAAATTAATAATCCCCCGTACTAAACTAAATTCTGTCTTTGACAGAATTTTTTATTTTTAATTTTAATTTTAATTTTAATTTTATTTATTTATTTATTTTTCTGTTGTTTTGAACTTTTAAAGAAATAAGACTCACACCACTGTAATTTTGAAAGCCTCAAATAAAAAGAAAACTTGTGTTTTATGTTGAAGCATTTCATTATTATTTTTTTTTTCTGGCCACGCCCTGTATTTAGAAATTTGTAATAGTATTTAGTAATACTATGAAATGTGGTTAATAAAACATAGATTTTCTTTCAAATTAATTTATATGATTTATTATTATTATTATTATTATTTTAAGAATAGAAAATACAATATCATTATGGAAATTTAGTAAAAACTCATTTAGAAAAAGCATGGCTTTTTCCAACTTTTTCTTAAATCTATTTTATTTTCTGAATTTTAAAATGTTATTTTTTGTTTGAGTTTCTTTCTTTCTTCTTCTTCTTCCCCTTCCTTAATTATTCATTCATTCATTTATTATTATTATTATTATTATTATTAGTAGTAGTAGTAGTAGTAGTAGTAGTATAAGGGAAAAAAATGAAAACTACCACTTATAATTTCCTGTTTGAAATTTACACTTTCAACGTTAAAATTAGACATGATTTGAACATGAATTTTATTTTTTAATTAGAATTTCATTTAGAAAATTGTTCCTTTTTTTTCTTTTTCCCCCCCAAATGAATAAATAATAATTATACTATTATTTTATTAGGACAAAAAAGTGGAAACCACATTTTAAGTGAATCAAGCCCAATATGTTGCTTATAATTGTAAAAATTATAATATTCTACATATTATGGGCTCGTAAAGTCACTAGGTGGCAGCATATATAAAAGGTTTCATTTTTGCTTCAGACGTCTCCAGATATTTTTTTTTTTTTTTTTTTTTTACTTTCTTCTATATGTAATATAGAGAAAGTATTGGATTCGCGAAAATTTTCGACCTCCGTTTTTTGACGGATCTACACGTTTTGGGATGTCCTGAACACGAATTGATAGTTTTTAGAAAATGTCTGTCTGTGTGTCTGTCTGTCTGTCTGTCTGTGTGTCTGTATCATTTTTTTGTGGACGCTGTATCTCACGAACATATGAATGAAATTTAACCAAACTTGGTATTTAGTTGCACCCTGACATGAACTGGTGCCCATTAGATTTGGGGATCAATAGCTCAACAGGTGGCGCTGTAATCGCATTTTATGCAAATTTTTAACATGGCAGCATAGGACAAAATTCCGTATAAATGGGCATAATGAGAGTTATTTTAAACTTGTGATTGTAAAATGAATTTGAATTATTGATGATAGTAGTAGTTAACTAGGGAAAAAAAATTGTGCATGGGGGGGGCATCGGTTCCCCCCCTGGGGGGGAAGTACCCCCCCGGGGGGTTAAATTTTGAAGATGGGTATCATTCGAAAGATCTCGTCAATACCTTTAAAACGAATGGTTGAACCATAAATCTGTGATAATTTAAAACAAAGTTATCGATTTTTTTTACTTTTAACAAAAAAAAACTTAGAAAAATAATCGTATTTTTTTTTTTTTTTTTAACGAAATTTTACCAAACTTGGTATTTAGTTGGTCCCCGACATAAACTGTTGCTGATTATATTTGGGGATCAATAGCTCAACAGGTGGCGCTGTGATAGCATTTTATCTAAATTTTTAACATGGCAGCATAGGACAAAAATTCGTATAAATGTGCATAATAAGAGTTATTTTACACTTGTGTTTGTAAAATTAATATGAATTATTGATAATAGTAGTACGTAACTAGGAAAAAAATTTTGTGCATGGGGGGGCATCGCTTCCCCCCCCTGGGGGGGAAGTACCCCCCCGGGGGGGGTAAATTTTGAAGATGGGTATCATTCGAAAGGCCTAATCAATACCTTTAAAACGAATGGTTGAACTATAAATCTGTGATAATTTAAAACAAAGTTATCGATTTTTTTTACTTTTAACCAAAAAAAAAAAAAAAAAAAAAAAAAAAAAAAAAACTTAGAAAAAAATTCTATTTTTTTTTTTTTTTTTTAAATATTGTTAGTGATTGAATATGTATTAATTTTCACAAAAAAAAAAAAAAAAAAAAAAAAAAAAAAAATGAAAAAAAAATCTTTTTTTTTTTAATATTGTTACTGATTGAATATGTATAGGAAAATATAGAAGAAAGTCTTGTGGTGGCCACAACATACTAGTTTTCTAAGGAAGAATTAATAAATACATAATAGTAATATCCTTAAAGTAATGTCATATTATTATTCAGAATATCTCGTAATGCTATTGAGAAACTGGCAAAAAAAAAAAAACTAGTATGTTGTGGCCACCACAAGACTTTCTTCTATATTTACCTATACATATTTAATCAGTAACAATATTAAAAAAAAAAAAAAAAAAAAGTACGATTTTTTTTTTTCTAAGTTTTTTTTTTTTTTTTGTTAAAAGTGAAAAAAATCGATAACTTTGTTTTAAATTATCACAGATTTATAGTTCAACCATTCGTTTTAAAGGTATTGACGAGACCTTTCGAAAGATACCCATCTTGAAAATTTATCCCCCCCGGGGGGGTACTTCCCCCCCAGGGGGGGAAGCGATGCCCCCCCCATGCAGAAATTTTTTTTCCTAGTTACATACTACTATTATCAATAATTCATATTAATTTTACAATCACAAGTTTAAAACAACTCTAATTATGCACATTTATACGAATTTTTGTCCTATGCTGCCATGTTAAAAATTTAGATAAAATGCTATCACAGCGCCACCTGTTGAGCTATTGATCCCCAAACATGATCAGCTCCAGTTTATGTCGGGGACCAACTAAATACCAAGTTTGGTTAAATTTCGTTTAAAAAAAAAAAAATGCGATTTTTTTTCTAAGTTTAGTTTTGTTAAAACTAAAAAAAATCGATAACTTTGGTTTAAATTATCACAGATTTATCGTTCAACCATTCGTTTTAAAGGTATTGACGAGATCTTTCGAAAGATACCCATCTTGAAATTTTGCCCCCCCGGGTGGGAACTTCCCCCCCCGGTGGGGGGGCAACCGATGGCCCCACATGCACAAAAATTTTTTCCTAGTTAACTACTACTATTATCAACCTGATCTTTCGAAAAATACCCAATGTGAAAATTTACCCCCCCTGGGGGGGTATTTTTCCCCTAGGGGGGAAGCGATGCCCCCCCATGCAGAAAATTTTTTTCCTAGTTACATACTACTATTATCAATAATTCATATTAATTTTACAATCACAAGTTTAAAACAACTCTAATTATGCACATTTATACGAATTTTTGTCCTATGCTGCCATGTTAAAAATTTAGATAAAATGCTATCACAGCGCCACCTGTTGAGCTATTGATCCCCAAACATAATCAGCACCAGTTTATGTCGGGGACCAACTAAATACCAAGTTTGGTTAAATTTCGTTAAAAAAAAAAAAAAAAAAAAAATTGCGATATTTTTCTAAGTTTTTTTTTGTTAAAAGTAAAAAAAATCGATAACTTTGGTTTAAATTATCACAGATTTATCGTTCAACCATTCGTTTTAAAGGTATTGACGAGATCTTTCGAAAGATACCCATCTTGAAATTTTGCCCCCCCGGGTGGGAACTTCCCCCCCGGTGGGGGGGCAACCGATGCCCCCACATGCACAAAAATTTTTTCCAAGTTAACTACTACTATTATCAACGAGACCTTTCGAAAGATACCCATCTTGAAAATTTACTTCCCCGGGGGGGGATTTTCCCCCCCAGGGGGGGAACCGATGCCCCCCCATGCACAAAATTTTTTTCCTAGCTAACTACTACTATTATCAATAAATCCTATTAATTTTACAATCACAAGTGTAAAATAACTCTCTTTATGCCCATTTATACGGAATTTTGTCCTATGCTGCCATGTTAAAAATTTGCATAAAATGCGATCACAACGCCACCTATTGAGCGATTGATCCCAAAATCTAATCAGCACCAGTTTATGTCAGGGTGCAACTAAATACCAAGTTTGGTTAAGTTTCATTCATTGGTTCGTGAGATACAGCGTCCACAAAAAAATGATACAGACAGACAGACAGACAGACAGACAGACAGACAGACAGACAGACAGACAGACAGACATTTTTTAAAAACTATTAATTCGTGTTCTCCATATCCCAAAACATGTAAATCCATCAAAAAATGGACTTCGAAAATTTTCGCGAATCCAATACTTTCTCTATATTACATATAGAAGAAAGTAAAAACTTTGTTATATGTTTTTATTTGAATATTTGATCTAATTTTCAAATCGATATGTCTTAGAAGTTCACAAATGCTCTTATCTGACTTTTTCAGTTACAGAAAATAGATTTTGTAATCTATTTCTGTCAATGGGAAATGGCATTGAATTCTAAAATGCTTACTTTTGGGGGTAATTTTTTAGGAATTATTTCTTCATTTCCAATTTCTAAAGTAACATGAGTTGAAATTTTTATCTATCAGTCGTAATTCTTTCAAGTTTTTTAGTCGCAAAAGATTAGTAGATCATCTTATCATTTTTATTAGTCATAATATTAAAGTTTGTTTTTCGAAATTTAGAGTATCATCCTTAAAACAGTCTATAATTTCGATATCTATAAGGTTTAAAAAAATAAAACTTCTTTTGTAAAAATTTTCGCAAATTTTAATTTTTTGAAGAAATTTTTATAAGCACCTTCCATAAATAACAATTGATATCTAATTGCTTCGAAATCTCTCTCTCTCTCTCTCTCTCTCTTTATGTAGATTTTAATTTGATAATTTGATTTAAAAATATGTTGAAAGTTAAACGATGAAATTAACGGTGTGTACTATTGGAAAGTTATAATTTTTCCAAGTCGCATAGTTTTTGCCTAGTTATCGCACGTATTTGATTGGGAAAATTTCCTAAAAGTTTTACTATTACTGTAATAATTAAATTTTTTCTGTCAGTTTAAAACGAATTTCAGCAGAGTATTTCAAATGTCAAAAATTTCTTCAGAATTTTATTCTCTACTTCTACATTTTCGGTATGTTTGTGGGAGAATTCAAGTTATTTAAAAAGAATAGAAAAAAAAAACATGAACACACAAGCTCGTTAAGACATTTAATGTCTTGGAAAATAGTTCAAATTCACGAAACAGAAAATTTTGCTGAATGTAACTTCATCAAGTAAAATTTCAAGTCCGACGCAATTTATCTAAATGTATTGCAATTGGGGAAAAAAAATAACGCCATTTCATTTTAACATTAAAATTTCGTAATTTCATTTAAAATCTTATTACACATTTATGTGATAAAATTGTTCCGTAATCACATTTTTTTTTTTTTTTTAACTTTCTTCTATATTGAATAGAAGAAAGTACTGGATTCGTAAAAATTTTTGACCTCGGGTTTTTAATGGATTTGCACGGTTTGAGAGCTGTATAACACGATTTGACCATTTTTAGAAAAAATCTCTGTGTATGCGTGTGACAAAATTTTGTGATGACTGTATCTCAGGTACTACTGCACAGAATTTCATACAAATTGGTATGTAGTTGCACATTGGCATAAATTAGTGCCTATCAACATCAACCTTCGGTAAAAATTGTCCAACAGCTTGCGTTGCCATCCTGCTTGTTCTAAATTTTTAACATAGTGGTATAGGACAAAATTTTGTATAAATGTGCATAAAGAGAATTATTTTTTAATAATCATTATGGAATTTAAAAGAATTATTTGTAATAGAGATAGTGAACTGGGGGGGGGATTGTGTATGTAGGAGCCTCGCCTCCCCCCTCTGCGTGGGAAGCCCCCCCCCCCCTCGAGGGGAGTAAATTTTCATGATGGGTGTCTTTTAAAAGATCTCGCCATACCTTTAAGACGAATGTTTGAATCATCGATCTGCGATAATTAAAATAAAGGTATCGATTTTTTTTCATTTTTAACAGAAAAAGAAAAGAAAAGAAAAATTTTCCTTTTAAATTTAATATTGAGAATTAAATTGACTTTTTTTTTTTTTTTTTAAATATTTAGTGTTATACTACTACTCTAATATGGAAATCGTCTGCATTATCATGGAAGATATTTAAAAAAAAAAAAAAAATAAGTTTAATAAATTATTTTTACTAAGTGAATTTGTATTGGAAAATATAGAAGAAAGTCATGTGGTGGTCACAACATACTAATTTTTCCCCCTATGTTCTGTAATAAATGGTTGTCCTGTAAAATCATGCACTTTTTATGACACATATTAATTTCTTCAGTATTATTTAGTCAGAAAAAATTCCGCATATTTTAAAATGTCGAAAATTTCTTTTTCATCTTTGACTTTTTCTTGGTGGGAATTCAATTTATTTAAAAAGAGTAGAAGAAACTATATATAGGAAAAAGAAGTCGAAGGACGTTTACTGTCTTGGATAGCAAAAAATGTCCCAGAGCCATGACCAATCCTCAAATGTTGTCTCTCCTTACACCAGGAACGAAGAGGCAGTGGATGGATCGGAGAGGAAGGGTGGAGAAGATAACTTTCCAAAAATAGCAATGAGGAGATGGGTCAAGTGGATTTTCTCTTTTAACTTATGGTGTGAGTACGCTGACAGTTTGACAAGCGCAAGTTTTTTTTCTTGCGCATTTTTCAACGCTGTTCTCTTGACCATCGTTGTCAAAAACAAAGATTCTCAGTTTTTGCAGCGAAAGGTTTTTCTTTTATAAAGATGTTAGTCAAGAAATGGAAAAAAGGGGTATAGATGTAGCGGATTATTTTCATTTTTAACGTAGAAAGAGCCACATTTGAGTTAGGTTTAAGAAATCTTTTAATAAATTTAAAGAAGAAATAATTTTACTGAGAATATTATCAGTTTCTTCGTATTCTCAGACGAAGATTCTCATTTTTTGCACAGAAAGGTTTTTCTTTTATAAAGATGTTAGTCAAGAAATGGAAACAAAGGGTGTATAGATGTAACTGATTATATTCCATTTTAATATAGAAAGAGCCACATTTGAGTTAGGTTTAAGAAGTATTTTAATAAATTTTAAAAAGAAATAATTTTACTTAGAATTATATTTATTAAATTTTACTAGTGTGATACTGAATATATTTGGAATCTAAAACTTTTATATTTAAAACTTTGACATTCCTGGGGGGAGGAAGTAAATGGACAACTTAAAATTTCATTTGGGATGATGAAAAAATAATAATAACATAAAAGAAAAAGAAAAAGAAAGGAAAAAGAATGCTTCGTATAAATTATCTGAAGTTTTAAGATTCGCGACATAAAAACAAGTACACCACAATGCAACAGATTCTGAAAGATATTTTTAGCTGGTATTGTCCATTATAAGAAATTTCTCAAATTGTATAAATCACATATAATACATCAATGTATCCTAGTTATTGCATATCTAAAAGTATGTATTCATGAAAAAACGTGTCTTTCGAAAGGTATTTAGAGGTATATTATACCTTCGATGTTGCGTGAAACTTTAAGGTCTATGATTTCGAAAGCACCCTGCCTCTTATAATGAATAATATTTTATATATAGTCTCGATTTTGAGGAGGTGTGGTAGCGTGGAAACTAAGGCCGATTAAAATCCGATCAAAAAATTAGTTCATTGTTTAACTTTATAAAGATTTCCAAGATTTTTAGAGAAATTATTAATTTTCATTTAATTTTCTGGTTTCGGGTATAAAGAAATCAGGTTTAAGTTGTCAAAATTCTCCACTGTGAGTTCGGGTCGGTTTACTGTTGAATGAAAAATGTTTTGTCGGGTTTCGGATTGATTTAAAATTTATCTGTTGGGTCCGGGTTAGGTTTTGCCCGACCCATGCTAGACTCTATTCTAAATTGTTTTTCAAAAAATAAACTTTATCTCAGAATATCACCCTTTTTCGGGTTTAAAAGAGGGGGAGGGGGCAGTTATAATTCTTAATAAAGCATTTTAAAATCATATTTATTTTATCTCATGAAAATCTGTTCTGTAAAATTTTCCGTAATGGTCAGCCATAATTACTCCTTTTGATCACAAAAAGTTAATGAATCATAACCCTTAATACTAGATCCACTTTCAACTATGCTATAAGTAATTAATATAGAGATTTCACTCTCGCCTTTCTTGTATATTGTTATTATTTATCAGTTATTATTGGCTAAAAAATGCTTTTTACTATTTTCTATGCTGTACTCAATTTTATTTTAGGACAGACGAAACAGCAATAAAAATTAAATACAAGATAAAAAGAAATTTTTAAATATAAACATTTATTGAACTGTATAATTGTAACTACAACTCAAAATCTCTGATTACTTGCTTTACCATCTTTTTGTCACAAACCAATTGCTCTACAAGTAATTAATGGACTTTCTTCAATTGGTTTTTTACATATACTACTGTTATTACATACCAATTACTTTTGAAATGTAACATAGATTAACGTATAAGTAAAGGTAACAAAAAACCATAAATAGATTCTAACTGTTCTAGTTTTAGTGATAAATAATAAAATAAAATAATGGATCGAGCCATTTGAAATATTCTTCTCTCCCCCAATTCATAAATTAAAATTCTCTCCTAAAAAGAATTTAATTTTGGACAAAAGAACTATTGTTTTTACCTGAAATTACACAGCTTTCTACAATTTGAATATATTTTAATCTTTAGTAATAAATTTTTATAACATGCTCTTTTTTTTTTTTTTTTTTTTTTTTCCCAACACAAATATTTCAGGCACTGAATATCTTCTGCTCCCCCCCCCCCCATTCATAACAATTTATTTTCTCGTGTGGCGCCTATGACGTCATATATCCTGTCACTTGTGACGTCACAATATTCACCTTCTCAAACCTTTGCTTTTTTTTAAAATTATATATCAATATTTCAGTTTTAAACAAAAGATAACTAAAAAATAAAACGATAAATTATATGTTTAAAAATGAATATTAAAATTCTGTCTAAAACGGAACTTAAAAACAGGATTTAATTTTGAACAAAAAATATCTAAGTAAGTTTTCCTTTTTGCAATCTGTTATAAATTGTTTATTTTAACTTAATTGTGAAGAGAAAGAAAAAAGAAAAAAAAAGAAGCAAACGTTTTATATCAATTTTAATATTTACACGTGAATTTCTTTTCATTTCAAAAAAAATTAAAATCAACTCGTAAACTTGTTTGGCAGCAATTAAAAATTAAAATAAATTATGTACTTTTGTCTAAAAAAGGGCTTCTTCAACTTTTTTGATACTGTCCATTTCGATGCTGATTATTATTAATTTTCTTTTTCTTTCAATGATAAATAAATAAATAAAAATAAACATTTCCACATCTCTCCCACCCCCCCCCCCCCCCCAAAAAAAAAAAAAAAAAAAATCGATACTGCCGTTTTGATACTGTTTATTATTAATTTTCCTTTCTTTTCTTAAAAAAAAAAAAAAAAAAAAAAAATGATTTTGATGAAATTCTGGCAAAAGCAGAATTTGTCTTAGTATAGAGGACTATTATTATTATTATTATTATTATTTTTTTTCAAATTATAACATCGCTTTCAAATTGTTCGATTATATTTTCGATAAATTCTCGATTTCGATAAATGTCCAACTATCATAAAATTGGTATCGTAAAAATCCATAGATTGAGACTAATAGTCCTCCGTACTCCGTACTAAAAAATAATAAAATAAAAAATAAAAAACATTTTGATAAAACTCTGGAAAAAGCAGAATTTAGTTTAGTACGGATGACTATTATTATTCTTATTTAATTATAACATCGCTTTCCAATTATTCAGTTATATTTTCGATAAATTTTCGATTTCGATAAACGTCCAACCATCGTAAAATTGGCGAAAACTTTGTATCCATTGAGACTAATAGTCCTCAGTCCTAAAAAAAAAAAAAAATAAAAATAAAAGAAGAAGAAGAAGAATTTTCTCGTTTTAAAAATCATTTTCGTTTGTTTATTCTGCATTAAATTTCATTTTGGGACAGATGAAGCAATAATTACTGGCAAGATAAAAACTTTCTTTTAATACTAACTCTTAATAAACCGTTCAATATATAATTACAACCACAAACCATTGATAACTTATTTTAACCATCTAGTCACTATCGTGCACGAATAAAATCATGAAATAAATTCTATTGTATCGAACCAATATTCTACTTTCCATTTCCAAGGAGAGATAAGCTGATTATCAATGAATGTATCCGTTTTGCTCCAGTGGAGCTCCTGAAATACTATATGCCTCCCATGCCTTCTTATTTCCCGATGAAATATTTCTAAACTTCGCCGATTTTTCAATTTTTCCGATTACGCCTTGCTTCCTGCTATGGCATCTCCAGCCAGAACAAATCGCTGTGAGCGGCATCAAAAGAAGTGGTTTTGATGAATGATGCCAGATTTCTTTATTTCCGACCAAGATGCATCTCCAGGAGAGAGACAAACGAGAAAATCGGAAAAATTTCCAATCACTGAATGGCAACGACGATATTCGAGCGCGAAGAGAAAAGGCACGCTTTTGTTTTGCTTATTTATCTCTGACAGGATATCACATAAAGTGATATGTCGTATTTAGTGATTTCTTTTCGAATGCTAATAGAGAATTAGGTGTGCCATCTATAGGACGCGGTGAGAAGGTCGGAAGAATAAAAGCGTGTTCTAATCATAATACCGCGATATTATAATTTCCTGTATCTATTCAATGAATAATTTCAAACATAAGAATAATTATGGCATAAATCAAACTGTAAATACATATTTAGTATCCGCATAATCATCTGATATTTATCTATTATGCAGATCTAGGAACTAACTATCTTATGCATATTGTAATGTCTTATTTGAAGCACTTTCAGAATAAGAATGAGTATTCGCTGCAATTGTTACTTAATTGAATGAAATCTTTGAGCCTAGTATAACTTTTATTTAAGATTAAATAATCTGGTGTGTCACTCACACGACTTTATCTTATCCTGCATTTCAATACTACGAAGATACATTGCAGATTAAGTCGCAAAATCAATAAGATAGTATAATAAAGTTCAATCTACTTTAAAAATAATCTAACATGGATTTAGGAACAGTTCTATTTGACATTCTATGTGAGGGGGGTCTACTTCCCCCCTTAAAACCCTCGCGTTCAATTATAATGTCTACATTTAATTAAAAAATTTTTAAAGGCTGTTATTAATTTGTCTTGCGAATCTTTATTAAAGTTTTCAAGTGGTAACCTAATATAAACTGCAAAAATGCCAAATTTGAACTTTCTGCAGCCATTTGTTCTCATGTTATGATGATAACAGAGATGCATAGAGACCAGCAGCTAAAAATTGGACTTTTGTATTCAGCACCTCAAAACATGATATTATACAAAAAAAACAGAGTTTAAAATAACACTTCAAAAAATATTTTTATAGTATGGATATAAAAAATTATTTTTTTCCTTAGCAATGCCCGTCGACAAATTAAAATGTAGCAAAGCATATCAATTCAGAAATTTAATTCATCAAACTGGAAATTAATCTTTGATAGAATGGAGTAGAAGGCTGATTTTTTACCAACTATGTGAAAAATACCGGAGCCGGGAATCGAACCCCGGGCCTTCCGCTTAATGCGCGGATGCTCTAACCACTGAGCTACCCTGGCTGATAACCAGCTCGGCACTTCTCACATAATATCTTATGTGAGAAGTGCCGAGCTGGTTATCAGCCAGGGTAGCTCAGTGGTTGTAGCAAAGCATATCCAATAATAACATTCAACAGAAAAGAAGGTTTAGCTTAATTTTGGTTATCCTTAGCCCTGTATATTGCCTGTAAAATCTATACACATCACATTATTCTGCTTAAATTCAGTTTTATATGCAAAACACCGAACACAAAATGAAATACGTTTCCAATAATTTCCAAGTATAGCCCCAATATATATAAATACTTTGGGTAGACATGTAAAGAATTGGTGAATGATTTCCATACAACAATCTACACAAAACATGCTTTTATGCATATAAAAAAAAATATGTTCATTTCATTTTGTTTAGGACAGCCTATGAATGTTACCTGTACTAACCAGAAATTTCCCCCCACAGACGTAATGTATTTGAATTCTGTTGGATGTCCCTGTACAAAAACAATTTGCTTGATCACAAAGAAAAGTTTAGTGTAGCATCACTATATGATACAGATTTAGAATACTGACTTTAGATTTTCTGCAACTGTTCGTTCATGAGATATGCTGATAACAGGCATATAAACAAACCAACCGCTAAAAATATGATTTTCAGATTCAGGGGACCTGAAAACGTATAAATATAACAAAACCTCAATTTCGAAAATTTAACCCTGAAACAATATTCTGTCTACCATATTGGAGAAATTAATGTATAATAACATATTAAATTTTATCCATAGACCTATTATTACAGTGGACGGAACATTGCTTCATAACGGAAATATTAGAAAGTGTGGCAAAGATGAATGAGAGTCAACTGATTGCAGGAGAAAAGGTTAATATTTTTGACACGTTATTGGCGATTATTTGTTTTGAATGTTTTTTAAGACGATACAAGAAGGAAAACTTGTGTAAAACATGACATTTTCAGCTTTTCAGCTTTTTTTTTTTTTTTTTTTCTTTTTCATTAAAATCAATCATCTAGCGATAAGTATAATTTCCATAATTTATCATAAAAACAATATTGCATTACTACTTTTTCTAGTTTCTCTTACCCATTCTCTTACCATCAGAGAAAGTATTGTTTATGGGTCAAATTTTCAAAATTGAGTTTTTGTTATGCTTCCACGTTGTAAGGTTCCCTGAATCCGAAAAACATGTTTTTAGCGCTTGGTCTGTGTCATGTATGTACGGTACACTAAGCGACAAAAAAAAAAAAAAAGCCGCGCTGCAGAAAAAAATGACTTATATATTTTTTATTTGTAATAACTTTAAAATTAGCGTTTGAAACAAATAAAACTGTCTTGTTTGCATAATACCAATGGATGAAATTATAATAATTTGCTTTATTGCACTTTACGAAGTACTTTTTAAAAATCTGCATAAAACTTTCTTTTTGAACATAATGCAATAACCATACACTTCGTATTCTATTATGATTTATTATATGAAATAAATAAGTTATATTTTAATATATGAAATAAAACTATTTATTTGTTAGATCTAAGCAATTTTTTATTAAAAACATGTATTCTGCATTGGGTTAATTCCACCTTTATATGGAATCGCTGCTTTAACGCGCAATGGCATAGTTTTGTACAGTGTTTTATTGTAAATCTCTGAAATTTCAATGTGCCAAATATCACAAATAATTTCTTCTAGTTCTGGCAGAGTTATAGGCTGCAAATTCCGAATACTCTCCCCTCTCCCCCGCCTTTTTATAGACGAAACATTTTCGAGCGGATCGCGATTAGGACTATTTCCATGTCTGGTAAAGAAAAAATTCTACTATATCCTTTGTGGGATTTAACTTAAAGTGAAAAAAGATATGATTACTTACAGAATTATAGGTTCTCATGGTAATGGATAGGAAATTTTGACAATTTGAAGTGAATAAACTTACCAGAGACGCCATGTAGTAAGGTGCATTATCATCTTGAAATGCTTTTTACGGAAATGTCCAAGATACCACGAAAATAGTCGGTCAGGCACCACTTTTATGAAGATTGTGTTTTATTTCGAGTTAATTGATCCCTTGAGCATAAAAATTTGCCCGACTGTTTGAAAAGTTATGCACCTCCGTACCATAATGCACGGAGAATGTGTCACTGTTTTAAAAGTGCGATTTTCATTAAGTCGGTCATATTTTCATTGTCAGATCTGCTTGTTTTCCTTAGTTCAAAATAAATTAAACTTGACTCATCAAAGAGAACCAGTTCAGTCCAATAATTAACTAATCATTATTTTATTTTTTTTTAGTCATCTGAGGTCTTGCTTTCCTAATTCTCTTTACTAAGAATGGAATTTTTCAAATTTTCTGCCATTTAAACCTGTTTGTTTAATAGTTGTTGTACTGTAGTTAAAGAAATTATGCTGATAAACACTTTTTCTGAATCTCTTTTATAGTCTAAATGTAGTACAAACCGATTTTATAAGCAATGGCTTTTTAACTTACGGTCATCTCGCTTGGATGAGCAACATGGCCGCCTAAAACCAAATTTCCAGTTTAAACGGCCAAAAAATTATATATCTTGCTAAAAACCCTTTTACCAGTGTTTCATTAAAATTTAATTATTTTGCCATCTCACATATTAAAATATTTTTTGATTTTCCTTCAAAAACTAATACTTTTTGTGGCATCGTTAACTGCCTTATTCTTACCATTTTTGAAATAATATCTAAAATTACAATTTTCCTGACAATTGCATTTTGTTTTTAACACTGGACTCAAAGCTAAAGTGTATGAGGAGGACAACATAATAAAATCTGTTCGAATTTTTTTTTTTCTTTTTTTAACGATAAAATTCGTGGTTGTAGAAGGCGAAAAGGAAAATATCCAAGTGCGGCTTTTTTTTTTTTTTTTTTTTTTTTTTTTTTTGTCGCTTAGTGTATATCTGTTATCAGCATACCTCAAAAACAAATAACAGCAAACTCGATATACTAAAGTTGTATCATACAGGGATGCTATACTAAACTTTTCGTTGAGACCAAGCTAAAGGTTCGTGTACAGGAACATTCAAGAAAATTCAAATATATTACGTCTGTGGGGGAAATTGCAGATAAGTAGAGTTTAACGTCTATAGGCTATATTAAACCGAAAGAAATGACTAAAATAAAAAGCAGGCTTCGTGTAAAATATGGAATGAAAATCATTCACCGTTTGTTTACAGGGCTGCACAAAAGAACTAGAGTACAGTCTATTATGCTTGAAAGTTAATGGAAGGGTATTTCAGGTTGTGATGTGTGTCACTAATCTAAGATTATATTTTTATGCACTATGTAATTTTAGTGTGTACATAATTTTTAGAAGACATATAAGGCTGCCAGTAATTAAGCGAAAGCATCCTATTTTATTGAATGTAATTAGTGTAAATGATTTACAATAATATTTTACCAAGTCCAGTAAAACTGCTCAGGAATTGAAATTACTTTCTCATACCCATACGGTAAATAAATTATTTTTTAAGCTAAATACTCATGGCTTGTTTTTTGTACATTTACACGTTTTGAGGCTTCCTGAAAATCGAAGTCAAGTTTTTAACATTTAATCTTTGTCCCCGTCTCTTATCAGACTAACTTAAAAATAAATAATTTCAGGCAATTTAAATGTTGTCTTTTGAAGATATAAGTTTGTTACTTGAAATGTTTGATCAAGATTGATACGTTTCCAGGTGAATGATGCGTGTGAAACTTATCTGAATAATTTTAAACGAACTTTTAAATTTAATAACAGGTTTGAATTCTATATAAATGTAGGTACAATAATTAAGCAGGGGGTTGAAGTGGCGGTAGCCCTCCTCACACAGAATTGTTTGTCAGTTAAAGCTGTACTGAAGCCTAATTTGAATTGTTTTTAACATAGGTTTATAGAACACGTTATCATACCCCATCATGTCCAATGCAATCTGTATTTACAGTATTAAATTTCAGGGTAAGAGAAATTCGTATAAGTACCACACTATATTAATTTTCAGTTAATAGATGTAGTCGTTATTTTTTAATTTAAAGAACTAAATCTAGCAGTTATAAGCATTTAAAAAAATAATTACTGAAAAAGTGCGAAATAATAAAAAAAAAAAAAAAAAAACTTGTGAAATGTAATTACTTTTACACAACTTTCTTTGCAGCTTTCTGCAGAACATCTAACCACAATTGCTTGTGAAATTATTTTATATACTAAACAATCTAACCTTTAAAGGGAAATATAAATTTTAAAAAGAACTTTCAAAAATCAGGAAATATATCGTCTTTGTAAGAGAAAGCAGAATTTACATTTCAAAACTAGATATAATTTTTACAGAAGCGTTTTTTTTCTCTTGTCTGTAATTAAAATTTGGAAATATTCGACGGATATAATTTTAAGTTGGGCACAGACGTAAACCTCAGCCAAGTGTCATTGAATTCCGTCCAGCCATTTTTCCGTGATACCCGGTCGACTAAAAAACGTTCTAGATCCTTCCCATGCACACTGAAAAAAAATTCTTAAATCCTTTTGGGGTTCCCTGATGTCTAAAACGTAAAGATCGATTTTTATTTTTTTTTTCTCATTTAAAGCGTTTTACTGACAAAAAACCTTATGGCGCATTCGCAGGCGTTTTTTAAACCTATGTATATAAATCTAATCAAAATTTCGAAATGTTCGATAGGTATAATTTTAAGTTGGTTATAAACCTAAATCCCTGCTAATAACCTTTTTACTAAAAGAAGTGATCGCCTTTCATCAATAAAGTAGCTAAATCTAGACCAATCAAAAATAGGAGTGGCCCGCCTGGATGCGTTCCGCCAACAAACTCTGCTTTATTTATCTACACTAAGCGACAAAAGAAAAAAAAAAAAAAAAAAAAAAAAAAGGCCGCACTTGGATGTTTTTTATTTTTTTTTCTGTAATCGCTAATTTTATTGTTTCAAAAGTAAATTTTTGAACAGATTTTATTACGTTGTGTTCCACGTGCAATTTAGGATTGGGCCAAGAGTTAAAAACAAAATACAACTGTTCGGAAAATTGTAATTTTAGAAAGTATTTAAAAAAGGGTAAAAATAAGGCAATTAACGATACCATAAAAAATATTAATTTTAGAACGAAAATAAAAAAAAATATTTTAATACGTGGGATGTCAAAATGATTAAATGTTAACAAAATATTAGTGATCTGGTTTTTAGCAAAATATAATATTTTTTGGCTGTTTAAACTGCACATTTGTCCTTAGGCGGCCATATTACTCATCCAGTCGAGATGACCGCAAGTTACAAAGCCAGCGCTTAAAAAATCAGTTTGTATTACATTTAGAACACAGCAAGGATTCAGAAAAAGTGTTTAGTAACACAATTTATCTAGATACAGTGAAATAACAATTAAACAAAGCAGGTTTAATTGCCAGAAAATCTGAAAAAAAAAAAAAAAAATCATTCTTAACGAAAATAAATAGAAAACCAAGACATTAGAGGGTTAAAAATTTTTAAAAATGATCAACTTATTATTGAGCTGAAGTTGTTCTCTCTGATGAGTCAAGTTTAACTTATTTCGAACTGACGGAAACAAGCAGATCTGATCACGAAGATGTGACTGACTTAATGAAAATAGCACTTTCAAAACAATGGCGTATTCCCCGTACATTACGATGCGAAAATGCATAATTTTTGGTGAGTCTGGCAAATTTTCATGTTCAAGGGATCAATTAACCCGAAATAAAACTTGGCCATTAAAAAATTGATTCCTGACCGACTACTTTGGGGGTATTTCAGACTCTTCCATAATCAGCATTTCAAGATGATAATGCACCTTTTTATATGGCGCTTGTTATACATTTATTTGATTCAAGTTGTTAAAATTACTTCTCCATTCTCATCAACATCTATAATTTTCTAAGTTATCATAATTTTTTTACTTAAAATTAAATTCCACAAAGAATATCGCAGGATTTCTTCTTTATTAGACCTGAAAATTGTCCTAATCTCAATCTGCTCGAAAATGTTTAGTCTATAAAAGAGAGTGGGGATTAGAAATTTGTAGCCTACAACTTTGAAAGAACTAAAAAAAATATTTATGATATTTGCACAGTGAGATTTCTGAGTTTCATGTTAAAAAATTGTAAAATACTATGCCAAAGCCGTAATTTCATATAAAGGTGGAATTATCCAATCCCGAATACATATTTTTATTAAATAGTTGTTTAGATCTAACAAATAAATAGTTTTATTTCATACATTAAAATAGAATTTGCTTATTTCATATAATAAATCATGATAGAATACAAAGTATATGTTTACTATATTACGTTTAAAAAGAAAATTTTATGAAGATTTTTATTAAATACTTCGTAAAGCGTAATAAAATGAATTATTAAATCTAAAATGTACGTATGTATCACGTTATGACTTCCGCATTATACAAACATAACAATTTTACTTGTTGCAATCATTAGTTTTTAAATTATTACAAACCCAAAAGTTAAAAGTCAATTTTTTTGGCAGTGCGGCTTTTTTTTTTTTTTTTTTTTTTTTTTTGTCGCTTAGTGTATTTGAAAAAAAAAATTATCTGATAAAAAAAAAAAAAAAAAAAAGAAAAGAAATACTATTTACAAAAAACTTATTCATAAAGAAATGTGTTAAAAACACTTCAAGTTGTAGATGGCAATGTAACATCAGAAAAAAAAAAAAAGGCAAAGAGAAAAAAATAGGCCTCTCGCTTAAAATTAAATTCTGTTTAGGACAGCATTTTAATTTATGAATTGCACGCAAGAAAAAGGTTTCAAAAAGTTTGATCCATAATCCATAGACAGCATCTAATTATTATTATTTCAATCAAATTTATACCTTCGGGAAGTTTATTTCGAAATGGATCACATATTGCATATAAGCAATTTCTTTTGATGAAAATTCAGCTATTTAAGGGGGAAGGGAAGAAGAAAAAAAAAAAAGGAAGAGCATTTCTGCTCATTGGTTTTAATGTATTTTTCGCTTTATAAATAATCATTTTGTAATTGAAAAAACTATGGATGTTTTATGAAATTTTTCGACTGAGTGAAAATAATGCCTGGACCGGGAGTCGAACCCCGGAACTTTGACTTACAAGGTCAAGGCTCTACCAATTGAGCTATCCAGGCAGACAATCGGTCGGCATTACTCAATCAGACAACCTTTAGGCAGAAACATCTGGTCTGTAATTTAGATAGCTCGACAGAAATAAGCCGCACGTAAATATATATATATATATATATATATATATATATATATATATATATATATATATATATAAATTCAGTTCTATATTTTAGTGTGCTGTTATTGTTTTAGTTCTATTAATTGCTAAATTTTAAGATTAAATTTTATTACGCTATTATATATATATATATATATATATATATATATATGGATGTTTTATTTTAGAGATTATTACTTATCCATAAAGATAAATAATGTATTTATACGTTTAAAGTAATAAATAAAGGAATGCACGAAAAGTGACACATGGTCATTGCCGAATTTTTGCACTCATGTAATAAAGGATATTTAAATTAATCCCTTAATCAACCCTTTATTTTTCAGTTTCCGTGCAAAAATAATCCTCTTATTTATTTATTTACTAGCAAGATGCATACGAACTCGCCTTTTTGTTAAAGCTTTCACCACATTTTTTCTTTTTTTTTTTTTTTTTTTTTATAAGAAAATTCTTAAACTTGTAAGTCTTTTCTATCACAAAAATTGTTAGATAAATTTAGTGATATAGAAAGTGAGTACTATGTCTCTGTTAAGAAAGCTCCGCCTGTGGATGTTACTTTCTTCAAGTTACATTATATTACAATAAGATTTTCTGTATGCATATGTTTACATAATAAACGAATATACATAACATTTATACTCTTTTTAATCAAAGTATTCGTAGCAAATTGATGTACATATACAATTATTGGGAATATTCTCAAGAAATTGTACGAAGTACAAACTGAAAAAGAAATGCCTGCTGGTGGATATTTCTAACTGACGCGAATTATGAGTTAACCCGTGATAATTATTTTTGACGACCGAATTAACTTCGAATTACTAGACAAGCGGTTAATATAATTTCTACATTTGTTTTTCTCATATAGTATATTTTTCTTGCACAAACCATAGACCTATTATAAGAGTTAACGAGACAATTGCAACCTTTTTTAGTGGCAAAGACAACTCATAAAAAGGTCATGTGAATGTTGATCTACAGGAAGCCAAACTGTCCAATATTGAAATTTACTCGACATTGCTCTAAACTCTGTTTTTTATTAAGCAGACGATATTTTCCCTTTTTCTGTGAAAGTTCTTTTTAAAATTTTTATTTCACTTTAAAAGTTAAATTGTTTTGAATTTAAAAAGAATTTTATAGCAAGAAGTAGTAATTAGATGTACTTTAAAATCCCCAGAAGTTATGTAAAATAAGGATTTTATTTCCCAGGTAAGATTCTTTTTAATATTTTATTATTTCGTTCTTTTCAAGTAATTATTTTTATAAAATGTTTATAATTGCTATACTTAATTTTCTAAATTGAATTAGTTTAACGTTTAAATATATTATACCTTATATGATTTCAAAAATGTCCATGATTATTTATGAGAGTTAAAGCGAGTATAAACAAACCGAAGTTGTAAACACTTTTGAACTTTGTTGGAAAACGTAATAACAAGGTTAAAATAAATTTCAGAAGCTATAGTATTTTACGCTAGTTTTGCTTGTTCTATCTTTTAATAATAATAATAATAATATATATTTATATTTATATTTAAAAAAAAATTGCCAATAACGCGATAAATACTATAAAAGGTAAACTTTTTCAACATTCACATGGTTTCATCTTTGCACCTTTTCTTATATTCCCTTAATAATGGAAAGCTGCGTCCACTCTCCTTGGTCCACTCTTATAATAGGTCTATGGCACAAACCCATTTGTTCTCACGTTTTGAATTTGTATATATTTCTGTTGGTTGAAATTTATTATTTTATTAATTACACATTGTGACTAAGTTTAAAAAAAAAAATATTTGACTTAGAAAAATATCCCCTTTATGTTCTGTTCTCTGCTTAAATTTTAGCTTTCAGCTTTTATTCACTCTATAATAGAACCACTGTGCTACAGATATATTATTTACTGCCTGACCTAAAAATTTTCAAAGCAACCAAACACTAACGATAGTGCTTGGTGATTCTCTCTCTTGGCAAGATTCCATGCCAAACGCTTGCACTCTCTTGCAATTATTTCCGAATTTTCCTTTTCCAAGCCATCAGGTTAACAGCTCCTAAAATGTCACAAACTTTCCAGGCTCTCTCTTGTAAAACGAACACTTTAAACCACAAAACTGAACTTTTCAGCAAAATACTTCAAAATTTGCCGATTTTTCACTTGCCCGGATCCTCCTCCAAGTTCTCTGTGGGGCACTCAAATGAAACAAATCGTGTGAGAGAGGCACGAAGAGAAAATCGTTTGATGAATGGAAGGAGTTTCTTTATTTTTCGCTTTCCAACTGGGAAAACCATTCCGTGGAAAAGCCATGTTCAGAAGCATTTCTTTTTGCTGAATGGCAACAGCAGGGAGTACTCTACGAACAACCATTGAAGAGGCGAGTAGATCGGTTGAATTTGGGTATGTGTTGAAGGCATAAATGCGCTGTTGGAGAAACAAATGGCACCTCATTTTGTTCCGCCCGTTTTCACGGAGTAAGTCTAGTTTTCCACTTGTTTTAGAGAAGTTTGATGGCGACAAACATTAGGTTCAATCAATTTTAGATTTAAAGATCATTATGTGTAGAATTTTAAAAGAAGACTAGAACTTTTTTTTAACCTCAAAATCTCATGAACAAGCTTTAAAAAACTAAGTAAAAGGCATCCAAAATTTGCAGTAGGTTTGCTTTCGGAAACATCAAAGCGAATGACTTTACCCCGAAAGAATAATTCTAACAACAGTAATAATGAAATAATTGTATTTAATTTTAAGTATTTCTCACTAAAAAAATTAATGTAAATAGATTTATATTTATTTGTAAAACTTTATTTGAATTATTGTACAATTTAATATCCCAAGTTTATTTACACCCAATTTCGGAATTTGTAAATTGACTTTTATCCGCCTAGCGTTAGATATTTAGAAAGGAACTATTTCCAAATTTATTATCTATTGCCTGTTTAGATCTCATAGTCTATATTACATAAGTTTATTCACACATAATTTCTGAATCTATTATTTGGCTTTTGCCCGACTAGCATTTGATATTTTGTAATAAAAGTATTTCCAAATTTATTATTCTTGCTTGTTTAACTCTCATATCTCATACCAGTTTATATTCCTTTAACATCGGCTTGTATGATATTTTTAAAACAATGGCATCATCTTTTACGTCATAACATTTACAACATAATGATTTAAATGTCCGAAAAACTCCAAAAAATTGAAAACACCATAACCCTTTAATTCAATTATCAAAGCCACAAACCGTATTAATCAAATCCGTTAATACGGTTTGAGGCTGCTGTAGCTGTCTATTCAACTAATTGTATCATTTAATACAAAAAAGTAAAAAAATAGGCGAAAATGACGAAAATATTAATTTGGTGTAAAGTATAAAAACCGTTCATGTTTTAAATGATATTTGTTAAGCCGTAAATAAAAAAATCGATATCATATATAGTATTAGGATATAATCATTTACTTTCTTCTTTAAATTATCGTCACTTTTTATTTTATTCATTTGAAACCGTGGATAAATTTCATTTTATTTTTTCATAATTACTACATTGGTGCAGATCTGACGTCCTTTTTACTTTTTCTTACCCATAGGGTCGAGAAAGTATTGTTTTAGGGTGCGTTTTTGTTATATTTACATGTTCTGAGGTCCCCTGAATACGAAAATCATGTTTTTAGCGAATGGTCTGTGTGCCTGTGTGTCTGTTAATAGTAGCAAAAATTCCAAACTCGGTATTCTAAATGTGTATCATATAGGGATGCTACACTGAGCTTTTCGTTGAGATGAAGCCAATGGTTCGTGTACAGGGACTCTCAAAAGTATTCAAATACATTATATCTATGGGGGAAATTGCAGGTAAGTAGAATTTAACATCTATGGACTGCACTAAAACAAATGAAACGAATATATATTTTGTGTAATAGAGATAGTCAACTGGGAAAAAAAAATTTGTGCATGTAGGAGCCTCGACTTCCACCCTGGGGGAGAAGTCCCCCCTCGAAGGGAGTAAATTTTCATGATGGGTATCTTTCAAAAGAGCTCATCAATACCTTTAAAACGAATGGTTGAACCATCGATCTGCGATAATTTAAAATAAAGTTATCGATTTTTTCATTTTTAACAAAAATTTTTTTTTTTTTTTTTTTTTTTTTTTTAAATGTAATATTGAGAATAAATTCAACTTTTTATATATATATATTTAGTGTTATACTACTTCTCTAATATGGAAACCGTGTGCATTATCATGGAAGATAATTTTTTTAAATAATAATTTTAATAAATTATTTTTACTGAGTGAATTTGTATAGGAAAATATAGAAGAAAGTCGTGTGGTGGCCACAACACACTAGTTATTTTTTGTTAGTGGATATGCTTTACTAATAATATTTTACCATTTTCAGGAAAGCTGTTCGGGAATTGAAATAAATTCCTCATAGAGATATGGTAAATAATGTATGTTTTAATCTAAATATTCATCGTTTGTTTTTTGTACATTAATGAAACAGCATACTTGCCAACTTTTCCGGTTTTCCCGGAAGACTTCCGGTTTTTTAACGTATCTTCCGGTCTTCCGGACAGATGATGAAATCTTCCGTTTTTAGAAAAGTCGCGGATATCGTTCGTTTTAAAAAGAAAACCCAAATGTTCTACGAAAATTTCTGATTCCTAATCTTTCTCCATCCATAACATAAATGTCAATATTCATTTCAAACTTTCTTTATGAGATTCTAGAACATGTAAAGAAATAGAATTGTTAAATATTTCTTGCTGATCTAATTATTTTTTGCCCCCCCCCCCTTTCATTTATCTCCAACTAGTCATCAGCAATCAAATGTTCTGCAGAAGTCTTTTGTTTCCTAATCTTTATCCCTCTGCAACATAAATGATAATATTAATTTTAAACTTCTTTCATTAGATTCTAGAAGTAGAGTTGAATGAGTTTAATATTTCTTACTCTGTAGTTATTTTTGTATCCCCCCCCCCTTCCCTGGATTGTGATCAATGATCAATTCTAGAAACAATAAAGCAATGGAAGTACTCAATATTTCTCACGTATATAATTATTTTTAGATCTTTATTGCTGAATTTAATGAATCTGTTTATTTTTCCTCAATTAAATTAAATATTTGTATGTCATATTTATACCAAATGTGTAAACATGGGAAAAAAATAATTTTTTAAAGAATAATTTTTTCAGGTAGGAAAATTTTTTCCAAATCAATTTAAAAAAATTAATACTCAGTTGGTTTTATGCACGTTTGAAACTGATAAGTAGCTACTGCTACTTTTTTTTTATATGTATGATTAATGTACATACACAAAAATCATATTCTATTTATTTAAAAAATTAGTTATACTTTAACTTAACTAAGTTTTTTGTTTGTTGTTAAATAAATTTCTTACAGATTCTGTTTTGTAGATATTTATATGTTGAAGAGGAATAACTTCATTTAAAACTTTGCTTCTAAATATTAAAATTGTAAAACTGTATTGTTTATTACGTCAAAGAGGGGGGGGGGGTCTTCCCTTTTTTTATGAAATCTTCTGGTTTTTCAACAAAAATCTTCCCTTTTTTTATTAAAATTTGTTGGCAAGTATGAAACAGGGGGTTGAGGGGGCGGTAGCCCCCTTCACACAGAACTAATTATCATATAAAACTCTTCCGAAGCCTAATTTGAATTGTTTAACATAGGTTTACATAACAGTACTCGTGATCTTACCTCTTAATCTCCAACCTGTATTTATAGTATTAAATTTCAGGGTAAGAGAAAGTAGTGTAAGTGACACACCACATTATTTTTACTGTTAATTTATCATTTTTAAAAATTTTCACTCCATTCAAATCAAGCATGAAAAAAAATTTCTATATCTCAATATATTGTTGTAATTATGACGTCAAAATCTGAAGCCGAGTGATTCATATCGCCATTAAAATCAGCATGAAATTAAGGCTTATTACGAAAATTAAAAATTAACATTCTACGATAAGTTCAATCAACTTTCTTGCTCGGTTTTTCGATTGAACGTGAATAAGTGTTAATTGAATGAAAACATTAATTACACAGAACTTTAAACGTATCGATTCCCCCCCCCCTTCTATCCCATTTTTATTTTAACGCTCTTTCAAAGGTAAAGAAATCCTCTATAATATAAAAATATATTCGATCAAATTTGGAATTTATCTTATTTATGTGAATTTGTATAGTCTGTTTATTCTTGAATAACTACAAAAGGGAGCATCTATCGAAACCGAATAACTTTTATCACATTTTCTTTGAATTTATCAGTGGTCGTAAAACTTTTGAAAGCTAAGAAACTTTTAAAAAATTATAAATTTGAAGGACTCACTTGTACTCTGCTAAAATATACAGTAAATAAAAAATTTTTGTTGGAATAACAATTTTTTTTTTTTTTTTAATCAACCAAATATTTTTGTTGTCTATATAGTCTCAACAAAGATTTATTACCAGAACCCGAATTATTTTGTTGTTTTAACCAAACGGTTTTGTTGTTTTAATCAAACAGTTTTGTTGATTTAACACATTGCTGGTTCATTGGCTGTTTACAGAGGGATCTATGACGTAGTTTATCCAACTATCCAATGACATTTACTCATATCTCAGCCCTATTATTCTGGTTAATCGAAAGAAGTCGATTGGGTTAATTGAACAAAATTATTGCTAAAATGGCAATAAATTAAATCAAAAAATCAGCCAATAAAGTATATTTTATTTTTTCAACAAAACATTTTTGTTTCAGTGTGAAATAAAAAGTACATGCATGTGAAATTTATTAAAATAATTTTTAATTAATTGTGTTTCTGTTATTTATTTATTTATTTATTTATTTTTAATTCATTTTATAATTCAAGAAAAACTAGTTGACTTAAGAGCGGACAATACCTAATCTCGCTGGCAGCCTTCGCCCATGTTATTCTATGGAAAGTTTGATTACATAATTACTCATTACCTAATGAATATTTTTCAATTCTGTTTTCACATTTAGAAAATTCATAAGCGTTCAATTAGTACTTGTTTTCCAAAAATTGATTTTTTAAAATTTTAGTAATTCATTTTGCGATTAGAAAATGAGAAAAATGCATTTTGTGAAAAATCGCATTTTTGAACTCAAAATTAAAATGTAAAAAAAAAAAAAAAAAATTCAAAAATGAGTACTCATTTAACGGTTATGAATTTTCTGACTGCGAAAACAGAATTTAAAATTATTCATTAGGTAATATGTAATTGTAGCAACAAAATTTCCCATAGAATAAACATGGGCGAAGGCTGCCGGCGAGATTAGGTATTGTCCACTCTTAAGTGGACTTTGCTCAGTTCCCCATCATATATTTGTTATCATAAATTTCTACTAAAGGCATACAATATTCAAATTAAGAGAAAAGAATTTGTTTGACATGGTGACAGACAAAACACCCTACCTAATAAGCTATCCAACATGCAGTTCGATCATTTACTTTTCTTAATTTGTTAATTAATTTTATTTCGGTCAGTTTCGTATTTTTACTTTTCATGCAATTCCATTTGATTTTCAGTGCAATGTAAGCAAGTTTATAGAGCAATACTTCACACAAAGCAAGTTTGTGTGAAGTATTGCTCTTTTCTGCTATGATAAGAATATCTTAATTTCGAATAACTTACGGAATTTTCAAATTAGAACATTTGTAGCTACTGACGTTCAAATCAATAAAATAAATGGTATTTTAAAAGTGATCTGACATTTTTACGTTGAAAATATCCCTCAAAATGGATGTTTAAGTTAAATTTTGCCCTGTTCTGCTATGTTAAGAAATTAGTAAATTTCGAATAATTTACGAAATTTTCAAAGTAGAATGTTCATGGTTTTTGATGTTCATCCTAGCATCAAAACTGATATTTAAAAACTGGTCTGACATCTTTACAATAAAAATATTCCATTTGCGGACGTTTAAGTGAAATGTCACCCTGTTCTCCCATGTTAAGATCATCGTAAATTTCTAATAATTTGCTGAGTTTTTAAAGTAGAATGTTGTAAATCAATAAGGTTCTTGCCAGTTTCATAAATGGCATTTTAAAATAGGTCTGACATCTTTACGACAATTTTTTCTTGAGCTATCGTGTATACAGCTTAACAAACTAACACACGAATAGTAACAGACACGCCACCTTACAGACGGACACCATACCAATTTTCGAATTTTCGAATTTCTCACACCTGGAAACGTGTAAAAACTTATTTAAAAAAAAAATTTAAAAAAAAGGCCAAAAATTTTCCTAAGTTTACCCCATATCTTTCGTATGATGGAAAACTAATAATTTCACTTGTTGATGTAATTAATATTTCATGCATTAAGAATGAAGATAATTTAGTTATTTTTAACACTTTCCAACAAATTTTTAAAGTGTTTAGATTTTTTATTTGTTGTTTGTCTGCCTGTTCGCGTTTTTAATTTCGATAAATGTTTTTAATACACCATAAAGCATTTTCTAAGTATATTTACTCATCAGATAATAAACATTAAGCCATGAAAACTTTTCAACATTATTGGAAAATATTGAAAATGACTAACACAATTGAAAATACATCTCCATATTAATATCCCGTGATGAATCCGAATGAATTGGGAAGTCCTGCAAATAAATAATTTTAAAGATGATTGCATTATTTTACCATGTCTTTATTAACTTCTATTCTTGTTTGTCCGGTACAAATCTTGCAATCGATTATTAACTAACTTCCCTACTAGCTAGACATTTGAAACTTTCAGAATAGCTCAGAACCCGACGACAACACAATACTTCGAAGCCCAATTTTTGAATTTTGATTAGCTTTCTTTTAATTAAATAAGATATGAAAATAATAACTTCCTAATAGCTTTAAAATTTTCCATTAAAATATTAGCTAATAATTTAATTGTTGCCAATAATAATAATAATAATAATAAATAAATAATACAAGTTCTTTTTCTTTCGACATAAAAATAAAGACATCTGATTAAATTAAATTTAGGTATCTGTTGTGCATCGACCCTCACATTCATGTTAAAATGTTATAGTTACAAAACTTCAATCTCCTGTGGTATCCGCGGAAAGCTGTAAGTGCTGTTCCCGCCTCGGGAACAGAGGGGGAGAATGTAGCGCTAAATTCAAACTCTTACGAATATACTAAATAGCCTATCAATATTGAGCCATCTTCCCTATCATTTAAAATAATATAGACGGCGCTGTCGCCAGATATTTTGCCGATCATTAAAGTGAAGTGAAAACATTTTGTTTTTCAGAAGTCAGTCAGAAGTTCGTCAGCTCTCGCTGAAAGATGTCGTTTTTCGCGTAAGACGCCCCTGTGGCCATGGGCCGCAGGCAGCGGCCTGTAAGAATATTCGTTCTTATGTATCCTAATGTTCTGTTTACTGCGCGCGATGTATATAGTTATTGTGATTGTGCTTTATTATAATTAAAATATTAAATAATGGAATGCCAGAGTTCGTTCTATCATAGTTCTATGGGGCCATTCTGTTATACATTTAATTAAACATGAAGGTTAAAAAATCATAAAAAGTTAAATTATGCATCTCACAAAAATATACGTCATATCGCTTTAAAAAATTTATACACATTGATTAAGAGCTAATGTAGTTCTATAGCTATGATTCAACATAAAATTTAAAAACGTGGTATATAATTTTTTTTTTTTTTTTTTTAATCTTATAATTATTTCTTATAGAAAACATCCTTTATATCCAGGGACTAATTTATGGCGGAGCATTCGGGGCAAGTGCCCGGGGCACCCGGGATCAACATTTATTATCCTTAACATTTTTCAAAATTTTCTTCTGCATATGAAACAAATATATATATATATATTTCTTCTGCAATTTAAGTATTCGGTAAAAATCAGTAGTAGGTATTACTCTAGTAGATGTATTTAGTAATCACCAAGTACTGATTGTTTATTTACTTATTATTGTTATGATTAATTTTGTGTGTGTGTCTATTTCTGGGAGAAGGATTGCAGTAATAATATTTTTCAATGACAGGGAAAAGGATTGTTTAGAAGGAAGATTATACTTTTTAAATTCTGCATTATTCTAAAATGCTGAATTAAAAATATTTTTAACTAATTTTCCGACCTAGATAATTCTTACAGTGTTATTTTCTTTAACAATGTTATATATATATATAAAAAAAAAAAAAAAAAAAAAAATCTTGGAAAAATCAGTGAAATTTTCTGTTTGCGATTTTTTTATGTTAAACTTTAAGATTTCAAAATGTTAATTTTGCCAAATTGCCAAGGCATTTTGAATCTTAAACCCTGATACTTTTAGAAATTTGTGGGAGTATATGTTGAACGGGGGTCTGTATTCGTAGGTTATTTTAAATTGAACTTTTATTAACATGTCTTTTCAGTTTACTAACAAGAAAATATTCAGTTGATAGTAAGAGACCCCTATAGCTGTAAGTATCTGAGGATTCCTTTGTGAGTAATTAGTCCCTATTTATAGCCTCTAAAAAAGTGTAAGTTGTTTAATGTTTAACAGTATAAAAATATTGAAACTTTCTGTTAAAAAATACATCTCTTAGATGTAATGTATCTACATTATTTTTTGCATCTTTGTATACAAACCAGTTGCACTGAATATATGAAAAGCATCCTGCTTTACATCTGAAAAACTTTACTAACCTTCAGAGATTTTTTTTTTCTTTTTTTAATATTCTAAAACTATTTACAGGTATAAAAACGAAGCAGGCAGACAGGCAGACGAACTAAAGTCATAAACACTTCGAAAATTTGTTAAAAAGTGTTAAAATTAATTCAACTATCCTCTAAATATAACATGAAGATTTTCATTATTCAATGAGATTGTCTAATAATATTAAACAATAAAAATTCCTTATTACAATTACATGGAGAACAAGGAAAGGTAAATCTGACTGACGTGCAAATCTTATAGAGACGAGTGCCAACGTCTCAAAGGTACAACGGAACGATTATCCACTCCAGTGTTGCCGGATGATCGACAGTCAATTTCCCTAAATAGGCTTTCGAATTTCCCCAAAACAGGGTTTTTTTCCAAAAAAATCCCCAACTAAATTTCTACTAAAAAAAACTAGTATGTTGTGGCCACCACATGACTTTCTTCATATTTTCCTATACAAATTCACTCAGTAAAAAAAAAAAAAAAAAAAAAAAAAACGATTTTTTTTTCAAAGTTTTTTTCGTTAAAAGTAAAAAAAAAATCGATAACTGTGTTTTAAATTATCACAGATTTATAGTTCAACCTTTCGTTTTAAAGGTATTGACGAGACCTTTCGAAAGATACCCATCTTGAAAATTTATTCCCCTCGAGGGGGTACTTCCCCCCCAGAGGGGGTGGCGAGGCTCCTACACATACAAAATTTTTTTCCCAGTTGACTATCTCTATTATAAATAATTCTTGTAAATTTCAGAATGATTACTAAAAAATAAATCTCTTTATGCACATTTATACAAAATTTTGTCCTATATCACCATGTTAAAGATTTAGAAAAAGCGGGATGGCAACGCAACCTGTAAAACAATTTTTACCAAAAGTTGATAGGCACTAATTTATGTCAAGGTGCAACTACATACCAATTTGTAGGAAATTCTGTGCAGTAGTTCCTGAGATACAGTTGCCACAAAATTTTGTCACACACACAGACAGACAGACATTTTCTAAAAATGGTCAAATCGTGTTCTACAGTTCTCAAAACGTGTAAATTCATCAAAAACCCGAGGTCGAAAATTTTTACGAATCCAATACTTTCTTCTATTGAATATAGAAGAAAGTAAAAATTAAACATTTAACAGATTTAAGCCCAAATTTTTCGCAAAATAACGAAATCTACGTAAAGGGCTTTAGTGCTGAGGATGTACGCAAGATGTACTTTATCGTCAGGATGTCCTGGGGAGAAAGGGTACCTTCGAATCGAAAGCCCCTATATGCTAAAGAAAACTGTTAAAAGACCTTACGCGTCGGGACAAATTTCTGCAGTTTGCAATGGTGTAAACTTAACAAGTAGACTAAAATAAGCCAAAAAAAAAAGTTGAAAATTTCCCCAGATTTCTCCCCAAAAATTCCCTCGAAATTCCCCACATACATTCGGTCTCCAAAACCGTCCCCAGAAGCCCAAAAATCCCCAAAATGGGGACAAAATCCCCAATCTGGCAACACTGACCCACTCTCATGATGAGCAGCTTTTCTCTTCAAGAATCACAAAATATGTGTCATGTGGACTAGTAAACTTCCATGTTCCCCACTCGATTGGTTGATTATCTGAGACTAAATTCCAAACAGTGGCGGCACTAACAATTTGCGGACCCTCCCGTAATAGTTTGGGGGGCCTTCTTTAAATGCCTGACGTTTCTAATAGCTCACCTACAGCTAGTTATAATTTATTAAATTGTAGATATTCCAAGAACCAAATTAGCACAATTATGTTTGGAAAGTTGTTATACTTTAAAATACAGACGTAGTCTGACGAAAGTTATCAAAATCATACAGCTAATTTATTTGACACGTATATTTTGACCTTTTCACTGATGGCGCTACAAAATATTATAGCAGAAAGCTTCCACAACACTGTGGTTGGTGTTGATACAGTTGCTTATCAAAATATTTGCTACTTATGAAAACCTTCTTTATTAATTCCCTAATTCTTAATTCCCTATCGATGGCCCCTGAAGTCTCAGCGCCCTCCTGCCACGTGGGGCTTGCGCTCGTTTTACTGCGGTAAGTAAAGACACGCGAAACACACAAACTAATTTTAATTTGTCTAAATTAAGTAAAATAAAAAGCAATCCTCTTTTAAACTGTCTCTAATTCCGTTTTATGTTTTGAAGCAACAAATTTTAATTTTTGATATTTTCAATTGACAAACACTCCTACTTAACGATCAAATTGTGCCAATTCCTCCTTTCTCGTTGTGAACGAATTTGGTTATATATTTAGTAAATAAATTTCCTTCTCTGTTTTCTTCGATGCATAATTGTAGTGCTCGCAAAACAATCCTATAAATCTTTTCGACTTACGCATTTTATTTTAAAGAAGTCCTGATTAATGTCACTTGATTTTGCTAAGAATATCTGTTATCAAACAATTCCCTCTGAAATCTTAATTCATGAAAGAATGAAATAAAAGAGAGGCTGCAATTAATCCCGAGAAGTGCAGAGTACAAAAATCCTATTTCAAGAGAAGTCACAATGTTCATCTAGCTGCCATTCAAAACTGAAAACGTAAACAATCTTTTGTTTGGCTTTTCTCTTTTATATTTGGGATTTTACGTTACTTTTTTCCCGCATTGCATTTCCTCCCGGAGCAGATACACTCAGAATCGAACGAAAAATTCTGTCACAATTATTCCCATCTGCACTTACAGAGAAGTACTCCTGGTTGAAAAAGAATAAAAAAAAAAAAAAATGCACCAGAACTCCGTCACAAACGATGAAATAAAAGAAGAAAAAGTTCGAAGCGAAACAAAAATCGCTTGCTGGCGTCCTCGACCCCGACAACCCCCGAAGGGAAGAAAGCAAAAACGGAAAGCTGCTGAAGGAAGGAAGGAAGGAATACGAAAGATAGAACGATGGAAAGAGAGAAGAACGGAGTCCGGCAGAAGATTAGAAGTGGGGGAGTGGTGCGTGGAACTGGAGATCGATGTTCCGCGTCCCCTTTTAGCAACGACTGGGGGGGGCGGGTGAGTAGGAAGCTCGAGAGATCGTCTGGATGGAGAAGCGTGTCGTGGCAACAGATATATACGTGGGGCTGGGGACAGGGGCGTCACGGGGAATTAATAAATAGTGAGAGAAGGGGAAAGCAAAAAGGGGGAGTCGAAAATTTATTCCGTGTCGTGAGAAAAGTTGAGATCGTTCGTATTTTTAGGGGGGGGGGGTTGCAGGGAGGAGATATTTCAGAGGTGTTGTGGGATACCTTTCTATAAGTGAGCTCAGGTAGTTGCATCGTTTGATCAACAAGTGATTTTTAACTTGTTGTCCGGAACAAATGCAGCTTTCTTCGGTGTGAAATAAGACCGTATCATTATGTCTTTAAACACTTATATTGTTTAAGTTTAAGTTTTGGATATGATATAACCCCCATAAAAATTGTAGTGATTTTGTTAATTGTTTGCTTAATAAATGTCATTGAACAGGTTTAGCATTTTAAATCATAAATATTTTTTCAGTTGTTTAATTAAATCGATTCCTTACGACAAGTTTAAACCACGATTACCCTTTTTAACACCGTCTTCTTTGTTGCGAATTCTGCACATTAGTTCCTGATGCCAGTAAAAAGTATAAATTCTAGGAACCTGATTAAAAATGCTGATAAATAAAGCAAAACTTGAAACACAAAATTTTATTTTATTAATATTTTCCCCTTTTCTCTTTGATTTTAACATGAAAATTTATCAGCTGCATTTTAAATTTTTATCAATTATTTCTTACAAATATTGATTAAAAGTTTATGTATTATAAAACATTATTTAATCAATATTTTCGTTTTTACTCCAATTAGAAAATCACATGCATGTTGTGATTAGTATGTTGTGCGGCCACCACAAGACTTTCTTCTATATTTTCCTACATATTTATATTCAATTGCGCCTCATGACATGTTCCTGAGATAGAGTCGCCAAAAATTTTGTTAGAGTCGCCAAAACAAGTTTTACAGTCAAAAAACAACAATAGTAATAAATGTGCATTATTATAATTATTTTTTTTCCTGCAATATCTTATAGCAAAAGAAAACGACTTTTAGAGTAAGATAACATTAGTAATAAATATTCTCTATTATATTTATTTTTTCCTGCAGTATACTATTGTGAAGGAAAAAGCAATTTTATATGCAAAAGGTAATTTTAATAATAAATGCTAATTACTATTAACGTTTTTTCCTGGAATATTTTATTGTGGAAAAAAAAAAAAAAAAAAAAAAAAAACAGTTTCGAGACAAAATCATTATTCTTTAATAAATTTGATTTATTATTTTTTTTTCCCTTATAGTATCCTACAGTGAATGAATTATGTTAATAACTATCAGTTATTATTTATGTTTTTTCTTGCAGTATCCAATTACGAAGGAAAGACAATAATTACAAGCAAAGGAGCATGTTGTTAAGCAGTAACAATTATTATTAAAATTTTTGTCTGTTGAATCCTATAATGCACAAAAAAGAACTTTTACAGGCAAAAGGTAAGTTGGTTAATAAATATGATTTATTATAAATGCTTTTATCTGCTGCATCCTGTATCGAAGGAAAAACAACTTTTACAGTCAAAAGTTTATTTTAGTGATACATGTTTATTAATGTAATTTTCTTGCTATGTCTTACTGTGAAAAAAAAAAAAAAAAAAAAAAAAAAAAAAAATTATACATCTCACAAGAACTGACGTCAATATCACTTTAAAAACTTTATACATATTGATAAAGGGCTAATATAGTTCATGATGCCAAAGTATGTTGTTCTAAATTGACTTTTCATTTTTAAAAGAAATTTTTTTTATATTTTTACTGCCAAGTAAGTTGTTGAAACAAAACAAAAAAAAAAAAAAAATCAATTGAGGTAGTGAATCAACGAATGCTTTGCCAGCTTCGCTGGTCACTATATTTAAAGGGGACTAATGTGCAAGTTGTACCTGACGGGACTAAAGTGAAAGTTGTACCTCAAGGGACTAATGTGAAAGTTGTACCTCAAGGGACTAATGTGAAAGTTGTACCTCACGGGACTAATGTGTAAGTTGCACCAAACGAACAAAATATTTCTTTCAACGAAAATGCCTACTAACCCTGGACGATAGCTCTAATATATCGTATCATATTATATATCGTATTTATCGTAATATAACTCAATACTTATTTCGCTTCCTTCTTCGACGCGTTTTAATACGCATTTTTTATATGCATGAGCAGCCCCCGAAAAACAAAAACATTAAATCATTAAATTCATTTTTTTACTTATTTTTATTTCATATTATTTCACGCGCACTTTTTATTTCCTAATTCAAAATTATTTTTAAAAACTTTTTCGATATCGCTTGTAACGATACTGATGTATTAATTTTCTTTTCTTTTTCTTTCAATAATAATAATAATAATAATAAAAGATTTTAATGAAATTCTGGCAAAAACAGAATTTAGTTTAGGACGGAGGACTATTAGTTTTTTTTTTTTTTTTTTCAAATTATAACATCGCTTTCAAATTATTCAATTATATTTTCGATAAATTTAAGATCCAACTATCGAAATCGACAACGCAAAAATCCCAGATTGAGACTAATAGGCCCTCAGTCCTAAAAAAAAAAAAAAAACTTGAAAGGCTAACAGGCATTATCTAAAGTGACAGACAAAAGATAATTCTTTTATAAATATTATTTATTATTAATAATTTTCCTGCAGTATCCTATTGACTATTAAAAAAAAGTTTTAGAGTCAAAAGAGAGCATTCGTAATAAATGTGCATCATTGTATTTTTTTTTTTTTTTTTTTTTTTTTTCCTGCAATATCCTATTGCAAAGGAAAACAGTTTTTACAGTTAAAAGTTAACATTAGTAATAAATGTTCGCTATTATAATTATTTTTTCCTACAGTGTACTATTGTGAAGGAAAAACCAATTTTACATGCAAAAGATAATTTTAATAATAAATGTTTTTCCTGAAATATTTTATTGTGGGGGGAAAAAAAAACAGTTTTGAGACGAAAAGATTATTCTACAGTAAATTTGAATTATTATTATTATTATTATTATTATTACATTATTATTATTATTCGTATAGTATCCTATTGTGAATGAATGGTGTTAATAAGTATCCAACTGCGAAGGAAAGACAATAATTATAAGCAAAGGAGAATGACGTTAAGCAATAATAATTATTATTAACAATTTTGCCTGCAGAATCCTATAGTGAAGGAAAAACAACTTTTACAGGCAAAAGGTAATTCTGTTGATAAAATTGAATTAACATAAATACATTTATTTTTTTTTTCTGCAATGTCCTATAATTAATATATATATACACTACCGCTCAAAAGTATTTGCCCACCTTGTTTTTTTTTAATATTTTTACCATATTATTTTTTAGACATATAATTTTTATTAATTAATAAAATACACATCTAATCATTACTAAATATTATAAATTAATTAAGATATAATTATTTTTCAAGAAGTAAATTGATTTTATTAAAAACACCAATGAAAATGAAAATTTCATAGACGTTGTTTTTGGCTTATATTTTTAATTTGGAGATCTTAATTAACTATTTTATTATTTAATAATGATAATAATATACTATGTGTCTGACATATATATTTTGTTTTATAGGTTATCGCCATATTTGTGCTTTAATCCATTAATAATTGAGTAAATTGACAGTGTTCAATTAATACAAGTAGAAATTGAAATTATGCCAAAAAGAAAGGAACTTTCTACTCAGAAACGAGCTATGATTATTGGTCTACATCAGAGTGGTAAATCTAATCGCCAAATTGCGAAAGATTTACGAATTCCACGCCGAACTGTAGATTATAAAGTAAAAAAATTTCAAGTATCAAATAGTTTTGCTAATAAAAAACGCAGTGGAAGGCCCCGCAATACAACTTCTACTGATGATAGATATTTAGTTACAACATCTAAACGTAACCGTAGACTCACGGCACCTGAAATCACTGCCCACGTAAATTTAAATAGAGATGTACCCATTAGCGTTTCTACAGTTAAACGAAGACTTCAAGCTGCTGGTCTTCATGGTCGTATTGCTGTAAAGAAACCTTTGTTACGAGCTGTAAATAAGAAAAAGAGACTCCAATGGGCCAAAATACATAAAGACTGGACAACCAAAGAATGGGAAAAAGTATTATGGAGTGATGAATCTAAATTCGAGATTTTCGGATCTAAGAGAAGAATATTTGTTCGCAGATCAGCTGGAGAAAAAATATTAGATCAATGCGTAGTACCTTCAGTAAAGTTCGGCGGTGGTTCCGTAATGGTATGGGGATGTTTTGGAGGTGGTTCTGTTGGAGATCTGGTTAAAATAGATGGAATATTGAAGAAAGAGGGGTACAAGAGAATTCTTCAAAAGAATGCTATTCCATCAGGGAAAAAATTAATTGGAAAGGAATTCATTTTTATGCATGACAATGACCCAAAACATTCTTCAAAGCTATGCAAAGCGTATTTGGAAACACAAGAACGAAAGAATGTCTTAAAAGTAATGCAGTGGCCTCCACAGTCTCCCGATCTAAATCCGATCGAATTGATGTGGGATGAATTAGACAGAAAAGTCAGAAAATCATGCCCGACATCAATTACCCATTTGTGGAGCCTTTTGCAAACAGAATGGAAGAAAATCGGCAAGGAATGCTTGGAAAAACTAATCAAGAGAATGCCAAGAATATGTGCTGCATTAATAAGAAATAAAGGAAACCATATTGATGAATCAAAAATATGATTTAAATATTTATTTTGTTTATCTTTCAGTTTACTTACATCTGTATTTTTGAATAAAATATAAATTATTATGAATTGTCACAATAAATTATTATTAAATCGTCTTACAGCATTATTTGGATGGTGGGCAAATACTTTTGAGCGGTAGTGTATATATATATATATATACATACATTTTTCTGCAATATCCTATAATGGAAAAAAAAAAAACTTTTGATATACCAGGTTTTTAAATTTTCTATTTAATCTTATAGCTATAAAACTACACATTAGCACTTTATCATTGCGTATAAAATTTTTAAAGTGATAATGATGTCAATTTTTGTGATATTTATAATTTAATTTTTTACAGTTTTTTAATGTTCATGTTTAATTAAATGTATTTATTTTTATGTCGAAAGAAAATAAACTCGTTTTTTTTTTTTTTTTTTTTTTTTTTTTTTGTGCAACTATTAAATTACAGCTAATATTTATTTTCATATTTAAATTAATTGAAAGAAAACTTTGCAACGTAATATCTTTAATAACTTGATATATATAGTATCCACACAGAAAATAAACAATTTTTAGAAAGTATAACATCTATGCAGTATCTTTTAAAATAATTCATCAGTTTTTACTAAAAAAAAATGGCCAACTTTCATCACCAAAGTAGTTAAATCTAGACCAATCAAAAATAGAAGGCCCGGATGTGTTCCCGACAAACTCTTTGCTTTATTTATATAGATAATTTTCCTGCAGTATCCTGTGACCGATTGAAAACAAGTTTTACAGTCAAAAAACAACAATAGTAATAAATGAGTATTATTATATTTTTTTTCCTGCAATATCTTATTGCAAAAAAAAAAAAAAAAACTTTTACAGTTAAAAGATAACATTAGTAATAAATATTCCCTATTATAATTATTTTTTCCTGCAGTATACTATTGTAAAGGAAAAATCAATTTTATATGCAAAAGATAATTTTAATAATAAATGCTAATTACTATTAATGTTTTTTCCTAAAATATTTTATTGTGGAAAAAAAAAAAAAACAGCTGTGAGACAAAATCATTATTCTTTAGTAAATTTGATTTATTATTTTTTTTCCTTATAGTATCCTACTGTGAATGAATTATGTTAATAACTATCAGTTATTATTTATGTTTTTTCTTGCAGTATCCAATTACGAAGGGAAGACAATAATTACAAGCAAAAGAGAATGATGTTGAGCAATAATAATTATTATTAAAATTTTTGTCTGTTGAATCCTATAATGCAGAAAAAACAACTTTTACAAGCAAAAGATAAGTTGGTTAATAAATATGATTTATTATAAATACTTTTATCTGCTGCATCCTGTATCGAAGGAAAAACAACTTTTACAGTCAAAAGTTTATTTTAGTTATAAATGTTTATTAATATAATTTTCTTGCAATGTCCTACTGTGGAAAAAAAAAAAAAAAAACTTAAAGGCTAACAGGCATTATCTAAAGTGACAGACAAAAGATAATTCTTTTATAAATATTATTTATTACTAATAATTTTCCTGCAATATCCTACTGACTATTAAAAAAAAGTTTTAGTGTCAAAAGAGAACATTAGTAATAAATGTGCATTCTTGTAATTTTTTTTCCTGCAATATCTTATTGTAAATGAAAACAACTTTTAATAAATGTTCGCTATTATAATTATTTTTTCCTGCAGTGTACTATTTAGAAGGAAAAACCAATTTTACATGCAAAAGATAATTTTAATAATAAATGTTAATTATTATTAATGTTTTTCCTCAAATATTTTATTGTAAAAAAAAAAAAAAAAAAAAACTGTTTTGAGACAAAAAGATTATTCTCTAGTAAATTTGAATTATTATTATTTTTTTTTCGTATAGTATCCTCTTGTGAATGAATGGTGTTAATAAGTATCCAATTGCGAAGGAAAGACAATAATTATAAGCAAAGGAGAATGATGCTGAGCAATAATAATTATTATTAACATTTTTGCCTGCAGAATTCTATAGTGAAGGAAAAACAACTTTTACAGGCAAAAGGTAATTTTGTTGATAAAATTGAATTAACATAAATATTTTTTTTTTTTTCTGCAATGTCCTCTAATTAATATATATATATATATATACATATACATTTTTCTGCAATATCCTCTAAGGAAAAAAAAAAAAAAAAAAACATTACAAGCAATAGGTAACTTGGTTAATAAATATGACTTATTATGAATAGTTTTACCTGCTGCATCCTCTATCGAAGAAAACAACTTTTACAGTCAAAAGTTAACTTTACTAATAAATGTATATTAATACAATTTTCCTGTGGTATCCTAAAGTGGAAGAAAAAAAAACTTTAAAGGTAAAAGATGATTGTGGGAAATATTTTAACAGGTCTTACCTAAAGTGACAAACAAAAAAAATTCTTTTATAAATATGAATTATTATTAATAATTTTCCTGCAGTATCATATTACCTATTAAAAACAACTTTTACAGTCAAAAGACAACACTAGTCATAAATGTGCATTATTATAATTATTTTTTCCTACAGTATACTATTGTGAAGGCAAAACAAGTTTTACAGGCAAAAGGTAATTTTAATGATAAATGTTAATTATAATTAATATTTTTTCCTGAAATATTTTATTGTGAATAGCTTTGAGACAAAAGATCCTTTTTTAGTAAATTTTAATTAATATTATTTTTTTTTTTCTTATAGTATCCTACTGTGAGTGAATGATGTTAATAAATATCAGTTATAATTTATGTTTTTTCTTGCAGTATCCAATCGTGAAGGAAAGACAATAATTGCAAGCAAAGGAGAATGATGTTAAGCAATAATAATTATTAACATTTTTGCCTGCAGAATCCTATAGTGAAGGAAAAACAACTTTTACAGGCAAAAGGTAATTATGTTAATAAATTTGAATTATTATAAATGTCTGCAATATCCTATTATTAAAATATACATATATATATTACAAACAAAAGATAATTTGGTTAATAAATATGACTTATTATGAATAGTTTTTTCAGCTGTATCCAATATCAAAGGAAAAACAAATTTTACAGTCAAAAGTTAATTCTAGTGATAATTGTTTATCATTTCTATGTTTACTGTGGGGGAAAAAATCTTTACAGGCAAAAGATTATGTACAATGCCACTTATTATGAATATTTTTACCCATTGTATCCTATATCGAAGGAAAAACAACTTTTACAATCAAAAGTTAATTCTAGTGATAAATGTTTATTATTACTGTAATTTTAATACAGTATCCTACTCTGTGGTAAAAAAAAAAAAAAAAAAAAAAAAACTCTTACAAGCAAAAGTTAATTTTATTAATAAACTAGTAGGCTACGCCCGCTTCGCTGGTCACTATTTGTAAATGAATCACTATACTTAATGAATTCTCAAAATTGCATTAATTTTTACCATGCGAAAAAAAAACAAGAAAGAAAAATCATGCAGAACGCATTGATTAGTAACACTTTCCAGAACGACTGAAAAACATGCAGATAGACTAATTGATTTTAAAATTACTCTTAGGCATTTTGGAAAGTGTTAAAAAGGCTTAACGCAAAAGAAAACGCAGCCGTTAGATTATAATTACAGCTTTTAATCTCTCTGAATATTTTAGTGTAGCCCTGTAAATCTGAAAGTTAATCATGTCATGTTCTATAAAAAACAATATTTTAGAATATTAATAATGCATGTCAATGTTTCTATGATTTTTATAGTAGAAATATTTTTAAATATAACTTTTAAAAAATTCTGTCCTAAAACGTAATACATTTTTTTTTATTGTTATTGTTATTGTCCCTGTAAACAAACTAGTTGTACAGGACCTATTAATGGCATTTTAAATAGAGAACATTCCATAAGGAAATTGAGTGTATAATTTTTTAAAAATTCTCAAAGTATTCACGGATGATAGGAGACTGAGACAAACAGATAGAAAGGTAGACAATCGGATAGACAGATGCACAAATTGAAATCATATTCCCACTAAAATTATAAGAAAGTTTTAAAACGCTCATGAAAACAAAAGTGCAATTCCAGCAAATTCTTATTTATAGCTCTTGATGTAACTGATTATTTTTGTGTGGCCCTGTAAATCTAATGCTAACCATACTATATTACAGAGAAGGCACTCTTTTGTGCATACGAATAATTTATTTCAATTGCGGAGAAAAAAATTATTAAAATTTGGTTTATTAAAATAACTCTCATGCAACACAATGCTTTGGAATACTTTCAAGTGCCCCTGTACACAAACCAGTAAGGGATGGGCTCTATTATACATAGGAAACATCCGATAGGGAATTGAATAATATATTAAAATTTCATTGAAGTTTCTATACATTAAAGGTATTAAAATATGGTTTATAGAAACTCCTCCCATGGAACACAATGCTTTCGAATATTTTTGGATGTCCCTGTACACAAACCAGAAGAGGTATTCACTCCATTTTCAATAGGGAACATCCGATAGTCAACTTGAATAAAATATATCGGTTTAAAGAAATTCCATAAATATTTACGGGAATTAGAGCGCAGTAAAACAGACAGAAGAACGGATAGAAGAACAGTCAGACAGATACAGAGATTGAAATTATATTCACACTAAAAAATGATAGAAAGTTTCAAAAACGCATAAAGTAAACGAAAGTACAATTCTAGCAATTTTTTATTAATAGCTCTTAATATAACTGAATATTTTTGTGTCACCCTGTAAATCTAATGATAACCATGCAATATTCTATGCAAAGCATTCTTTTGTGCATATAAATAACATATTTGAATTTCCTAAAACTTCGTGGAAAGTAAAGTTATTAAAATTTGATTTATAGAAATATCTCCCATAGAACGCAATGCTTTGGAATACTTTTAAGTGTTCCTGTACATAAATCAGTAATGGTATTTGCTCCATTTTATACAGGAAATATCCAATAGGGAATCTGAATAACATATTTCAATTTAATTGAGATATGTCTACAGTAAAAGTAACAAAATATGGTTTATCGAAATACCTCTCATAGAACACAATGTTTTGAAATACTTTCGGGTGTCCCTGTACACAAACTAGTAGAGGTATAAACTCCATTTTCAATAGGGAACGTCCGATAGTGAACTTGAATAACATATACCAGTTTCAAGAAATTCCATAAATATTTACGGGAGTTAGAGCGCGGACAGACAGACAGACAGACAGACAAACCAAAGTCATAAATATTTTTCAACCTTGTTGAAAAGTTTTGAAAATGTTAGATAGTGTTAAAAACGCTTAACGTAAACAAAAGTACACATCTAGCAATTTTTTTATTAATAGCTCTTAATTTATCTGGATATTTTTGTGCCACCCTGTAAATATAATGCTTATAATGCTATATTCTATGTAAAGCATTCTTTTGTGCATAAAAATAACATATTTCAATTCCCTAAAATTTCGTGGAAACTAAAGTTATTAAAATTTGATTTATAGAAATATCTCTCATAGTACGCAATGCTTTGGAAAACTTTTGAGTGTCCCTGTGTATAACCCGATGGTGGTATTCCCTCCATTTTATACAGGAAACATCCAATAGTGAACTTCAATAACATATTTCAATTTCATTAAGATATGTCTACAGTGAAGGTATTAAAATATGATTTATAGAAATACCTACATAGAACACAATGCTTTGAAATACTTTCGGGTGTCCCTGTACACAAACCAGTAGAGGTACAAACTCCATTTTCAATAGGGAACGTCTGATAGTGAACTTGAATAACATATTTCAATTTTATTAGGATATGTCTACACTAAAGGTATGAAAATATAGTTTACAGAAATACCTCTCATAGAACACAATGCTTTGAAATACTTTCGCGTGTCCCTGTACACAAACCAGTAGAGGTACAAACTCCTTTTTCAATACGAAACGTCCGATAGTGAACTGGAATAACATATTTAAATTTCATGAAGATATGTCTACAGTAAAGGTATGAAAATATGATTTACAGAAATACATCTCATAGAACACAATGCTTTGAAATATTTTCGTGTGTCCCCGTACACAAACCAGTAGAGATGTAAACTCCATTTTCAATAGGGAACGTCCGATAGTGAACTTGAATAACATATTTCAATTTCATTAAGGTAAGTCTACAGTAAAGGTATGAAAATGTGGTTTGTAGAAATACCTCTCATAGAACACAATGCTTTGAAATACTTTCGGGTGTCCCTGTACACAAACCAGGAGAGGTATAAACTCCATTTTCAATAGGGACCGTCCGATAGTGAACTTGAATAACATATATCAGTTTCAAGAAATTCTATAAATATTTACGGAAGTTAGAGCGCGGACAGACAGACGGATAGACAGACAGACAGACAGACAAACCGAAGTCATAAACACTTTTCAACCTTGTTGGAAAGTGTTAAAAAGAGAGAGAGAGAGAATTCTGATTAGGAAAAATGTCGCAAGGCAGTGCACGCCATTGTGCACTGCGCGCGCTCACTTATGTTCGACACTCTTAATTAATCACTCATATCGTAAGGGAAAAATATAAATTAAAAAATTTTTTTTTTTTTCCCATCGGTAGAATTATCGGTGCGGACCGCCGTTCCCTTCCCTCCTAATTATTTTAGACCTTAAAAAATACTCGCAATCGTTCACTCGGCCTTTTAAAGCTAATAATACTAATTTCCAACATTCTATCTGAATTTCTTCATTTTTACCCCTGCGCCCGCCCGTTGTAATAATTCTGTACTTTTGAAAATATCCACAATCGATTTATCGGGCCTGAAAACCTAACAACATTAATTTTCAGCTCTCTAACTCTTATTTATATATTTTTAGCCCTTTACTCCCCTTCCTGTCTGTCCTAATAATTTTACAAATTCGAAAATATTCGCAATCGATTTGCAGGTATCAAAAACCTCCATGTACCAATTTTGAGCGACCTAACTCTATTTTATTTTTTTTGCCCCTCCACCACCCCACTTCCCCCCCCCTCCTAATAACTTTACAAATTCGAAAGTATTCGCAATCGATTTGCAGGTATCAAAAACCTCCATGTACCAATTCTGAAGGACCTAACTCTATTTTTATTTTTGCCCCTTCACGCCCCTCCTAATAACTTTACAAATTCGAAATTATCCGCAATCGATTTGTAGGTATCAAAAACATCTATGTACCAATTTTGAACGGTCAAACTCTATTTTTATTTTTTTTGCCCCTCTGTCCCCCCCTTTCTGCCCCTCCTAATAACTTTACACCTTTGAAAATATCCTCATTCAACTTGCAGGCCTCTAAAACCTATCTGTACCAATTTTGAACGGTCTAACTGTATTTCTATTTTTTTTTTTTTTTTCCCATAGCCCCCTCCCACACTTTCCCGCCCCACCTGGGACGAATTTCTAAAATTAAAGAAATTAGTTTTTATGTATTTGTAGGAGCTATATTTTAGAGCAAAAATCTCACATATATCTTTTTTTCTGTTTGCGATATAAAGGAGTATATGAAACCACGTTTTGCGCATGTTATATCACGTACTCCCCCTCCTCCTGGGGCTGAATTTCTAAAATTCCAGAAATTAGTTTTTAGGTATTTGTATTAGCTATATATTAGAGCAAAAATTTCACATATATCTGTTTTTTTTTTTTTTTAGATATATAGGAGTATGTGAAACCACGTTTTGCACCTGTTAAATCACGTTTTGACCCCTTGGGGAACCGAATTTCTAAAATTCCAGAAATTAGTATTTAGATATTTGTGTAAGCTATATTTTAAAGCAAAAATTTTACGGATATCTGTTTTTTTCGTTGAGATGTAAAGGCTTTTGTGAAATCACATTTTGCCCCTACTCCCCCTCGTGGTGGTGGGGGGGGGGGCGAATTCCGCAAAATCGCTTCTTAGGGGGTGCTTACACTATATGTTCTATATTCTGACCCAGTTTCGAGTCAGTGGATCCAGTAGATTTTGCTGTGCGTTCATGAGTCAGTGAGTAAGTTAGTTAGTGGAAGTACTCTTTTATGTGTATAGAAGATTAGACGCATCATACTGCAATCGAAATGCAAAAATGTTAAATATCTTGTGAAATATGAGCCTTTTCACAAAATATTTTTCAACTAGGCATGTGCAAGCTTTAACGAAATTTCATTTGCATAATTTAATAGCCAAAAGTATTGAGCTGCTTATGAAAACCCCAAGCAAATATCGTGTAAATTCAAAAAGTTATCGGCAATAGAATGAACTGATATTAAGTTCATCTCAAAATAAAAGTTAAACTAAAAGGGGTTTTACTTACATTTTTATTTTGATTCAATCAATCGTAATATAGTGTATCCACGTTTCCTGTGCCTAACAGTGAGGATGAGTCCAAAGACTTGAAAGGGTGCCAAATTGATCAACAGGTTGGGATTTAGTAAACATGCATCCAGTCATTCGGTGTTCCCTTATCGCTTATTTTCTCTCAAAGACAATAGTTACCACCCTATTCTAACAGTGGACTCGTTCAGTCCGCACTTGCGCAAAAGCCTCCATGATCTCAAGAAACGTGGTTAAAGAATACAGTATTCGCTGATTATAGATAAATATTGACAAAATTCCTTATAATCTTCTTTTTTTTTTTTTTTTTTTTTTTTTTTCATCGGAACTAAAATTTTGTTCATTCTATCTCCCATAACTTTTTGAATGTACACAATATTTGCTTGGCGTTTTGATATAACTGGCTTAATAGTACTTTGAGCTATTAAATTATGCAAATGAATTTTTTTTTAAACTTGCGTAGTGCATGTGTAGTTAAAAATGATTTAGTAAAAATGCTCATATTTCATAAGATATTTGACATTTTTGCATTCTCGTTGCAATATGCTGTGCGTAATGTTGCATGCCAAGTTTCCTAAAAATTATTTTTCACGAGGTCTAATACCCTATATGTTATAATTAAAAAAGTGACCTTTTTCTTTTTTTCAAATTTTAAAGAAACCGTTATATTTACGTGAATATTGGGGTAGCCTCACAAAAATTTATCCAGATAATAATAATAATAATAAAACCTCATAACCACATGTTACAGCCGAAACGCTTTTCAGGCATTACTTTTTACAGAGTGATCAAAAACTTTTTTTTTTTTTCTTTTTTTTTACTGGTCCCCTTTTTTTTCTTCAGGACAAAATTTTTGCTGAAATATATGAGGTATGGCATGTTCTTTATACTATAAATACAAAGTTTCAAGATAATTCCGTAAGAGCTTTTCTAGATGTTTCACAAAAGGGTCCAAATAGTTATTGGAAGGTAATTATTTCATTTATTGGAGAAAAAAATGTCTTCCTAAACATCTCAGGTCACTTATGAAAAACCTTAAGTAAAATCACCGAAATTTTATTATTATTATAATTTTTTTTTTAATTAATTTTAATCAATTATAGCAGTTTTTATGAATAAATAAAATGTCTAAGCTTTATTTTAAGCTTTTATCCTAAAAATTCCACAAAATGTCGCCATACAAGAAAATGTGTTTTTTTGTACCAGTATATTTCCCATAAAAACATGTTTATTTATTTCTTTAGGCGCAGAGACTATCCAGTTTCCTGAAAATGGTCGTTGATGCAATCGATTGTTACATTCCTGAAAAGTTTCCTTTCGAAACATAATCTTCCGTATTTTCGTCTTAAGTTTCCTCATTTACATGTAGTGGACAAGGCTTCCAACTGTTGTATCCTAGCGACCGGATTTACAGGATGACATGACTGCAGTTACGCAAGACGATAGATAGTTAGCGGGCATGAAATCTCTGTCCAACGCAACATCAAAACTGTTTTAGGTCGCCTGGATACGAGGTTATACTGCAGATAACATTTTGGAAGAGAAATGAGGGTTGTAAGAATTATAAATTTTCTAGGAAACATAACTTTAAAAAAATTTGGACGATAAATTGGATAATTTATTTATTATTATTATTTTTTCCCCCGAAACAAAGACTATAAGTGGTAGTAAAAATTTATTATTTATTTTTCAAAAAATAAGTAAATAAATAAAAATCTGGTGTGAAGCAACCACACGATTTCTATTACCCACTGTTACACTCATGACGGATCTCCTGGACTGGGCACTTAACCCGCTTGGTGGTGGACGACGGATTCTCGAAGCGTCTGAGCCTGATGCCCCAGAAGAGCCTCCTAGAAGGTCTCTTCGGTTGGTAAGTGCGACGGTGAGACGATGAGAGTTGGTGATGAAAAGGTGTGAGAGTGGTGGTGTAACGAAGTGTTGAGTGACGGCGAGATGGCGAGTGTGAGATGGTAAGTTGGCAAGATGGCGAGTGTGAGATGGTAAGTTGGCAAGATGGCGAGTATGAGTTGGTAAGTTGGCAAGATGGTAAGTTGGCGTGTTGGTAAGTGTGTGGTGGTGTAACGGTGAGTTCGAGTTGGTGAGACGGTCGGCGTTGGTGTGGTGTGGAGAGAAGGGGGAGCATGTGCTCCCTGTCTACCGAAAGGTAGAAGCGCTGATTCAAAACAGCCAATTCGGACTGTCTAAAAGGGAACTTTTTATTGGCATCGCATGAACTCGTAGCAGTGCTCTCCGCCTGTGCGTTTCGGGGAGAAGTATACCCACGTGGTGTGAGGAGGTCTGTCTTAACTGACTGGTGGTGCATGACCGGACGGCGGGACTACCCTGGCGGACATCGGTGCTCACATAGGGTTGTGATGGCCCGAGCAAACAGGGGCTGTCCAGGTGTCCTGGGTGGGGCCTTCCGAGTGGCAGTATAAGGAGGCTTAGCAAAACTGGGAAGCGGTGCTGATCTTACTAGTCGGCATGGATGTGCGTTATCGGCTAGGGGTGAACTCCGTTGGGAGAGCGGGCCTGGTGGACGGCCTTAGGTCGTCCTCAGAAGGCAAACAAGCCTTCTGGCCGCCAAACCGAGGTCGGCCAGTTACTAGGGCCCTCAGCCCCAACTTTGACCAACTCCGGTTGGTCCGGAGGGGCGATATGAGCCTTGCTATAGCTGATTGTCGAACCTTACCTGGGCCACTTCCCTGCTGTCGCAAAGTTGGTATGTTGCTGTCGTAGCGGCTAAGGCCTGCACGATGTTGGGTCGTCTTGAGACGGGACTGCATGGATACCCTCGTATCTGGGTCAGTCGATGATGGGGCGCGCTTGCGTGTCACCTGTCTTACCCACTGTTACACGTATTATGTGCATTTATTGGAGATGTGATCAGAAGACATAAAACTGACCTAACGAAATAGAAACTTAAAATACTTCCTGTAAGAGAAACTTGAATCCCGGAAAAAATGGTAACGGTAAAAATGGTAACGGAAAAAATGGTAACGGAAAAAATGGTAAACGGAAAAAATGGTAACGGAAAAAATGGTAACGGAAAAAATGGTAAACGGAAATAATGGTAACGGAAAAAATGGTAACGGAAAAATGGTAAACGGAGAAAATGGTAAGTGGAAAATTAGTATTCTGAAACATGTGTACTATGAATCCATGGTACACTGTCAGCGAAAATGAGCATCTAAAAAATATCTGTAATGATGATCTGAAATTTGTATCATTAATTCCATGTTTAATGTCTTTTCGTCAGGGGTAAAACTACTTAACATGCAATAACCCTAAAAATTGCAAAATGCATGCGTAATGAATGGTTATTATTAAAAATAATATTTATACCTTAAAAAAAAAAAAAAAAAAAAAAAAAAAAAAAACAGATATTGGAGTTCCTGATACATTATGAGACAAATTAAAGATTCAAAATGAGAAATTAATGTACAAATAAATTATTTAGCACGAAATTTAGAGACAGCAAAAATTTGAAAACCCATAAAAGTTACAAATTTGTTTCATACGCACTAATAAACGAAAATTAATAAAAATCCATATTAGATAGGCTTTTTATATGATGTAATCCATGTTAATTTTAAACACAAATTCTGTAATAAATTAATAAATAATAATTATAATAAAATATTTTTATGAATGTTTCTCCTTTTATCAGAAATTATATCGATTATTATTATAAGGGATTTGCACATTGGCATTTTTTTTTATAAATGATAGAACATTTTTAGATTTATTAAATTTTAAATACAAAAGATAATGAGTTTCTTTTGTACAAAATATTATGACGAGTGTATTTCGATTTTTTTTTTTTTTTCTTTTTTCAATATTTACCATAAAAAAGGTCTATTTTACAGATGTCTTTAAAAATATGAGCACCTGGTCCGTCATTGGAATACGTCTTCTAAATTGCTATGCCCTTCTTTTTCTAAATGAAAATTCTTTCATCTTTGAATAGTTCATTATTATATTAGGTATCTTGTCCTGTTTTCATGCCCCTTTTAACAAACTCGTTGATTGGCATAGGGGTCGAACGGATAACAATGGTTCCCAAGCGCATACAATTTACGGCTAATATGTATGTATAGTTTATGTTTAACAAAAAGTATATATCTTTAGAACTTGGGCTTTAAAAAGAAAAAAAAAAAAAACATATCTGCATTTTATTTGCTGTGTAACTATGACAGCTCTCCCCTCCTCCCTTATGTTTTTTTTTTTTTCCTAAATTTTGCTTTAAATTTTTGTTTAATTGAGCTAGTATTTGTAGAAGAACAGATTTTTTTTTTTTCAATTTCCCTTACCGAAATATGGTAGAGAAGAGTATTGTTTTAGGATCAAATTTCGGAAATTGAGAGTTTTTTTGATATTTGAAAAAATTGAGGTCCCTCCAAATTCTAAAAACAGGTCAGTAGCGGTTGGTCTGTATGTGTGTTTGTTATCGTAACTTGGGTTTTAACTTTGGACCTCCCGTCTGTCACATTGTTGCCAACATCTTAATATTCAGTAGTACTATTAGTATCCGTCGCTTTTTTCGCAGTGGTTTATTTTTAGAGTAATTCGCTCCAAATGTAACTAAGATTAAATTTAAAAAAAAAAAAAAAAAAAAAAAAAACATATTCACGCTGGTTTCGGGGAAAACCCACGAAAAATTCTGAATGGCTGGGTTAGATCGAGAAGTGTGACTTGGGTTTGAACTTGGGACCTCCCGTCTATCACATAGTTGCCTATATCCTAATTATGCTCCGTAGTACTATTAGTATCCGTGTTTTTTTTTTTTTCGCACTGGTTTATTTTTAGAGTAATTCGCTCCAAATGTAATTAAGATTAAATAAAGGAAAAAATTTATATTCACGCTAGTTTCTTGAGAAAACCACGAAAAATTCTGAATGGCTGGGTTAGATCGAGAAGTGTGACTTGGGTTTGAACTCGGGACCTCCCGTCTAGCACATAATTGCCAATATCCTAATTATGTTCCGTAGCACTATTAGTATCCGCCGCTTTTTTTCGCACTGGTTTATTTTTAGAGTAATTCGCTCCAAATGTAATTAAGATTAAATAAAAAAATCCATATTTACTCTGGTTTCGGGGAAAACTACGAAAAATTCTGAGTAGCTGGGTTAGATCGAGAAGTGTGACTTGGGTTTGAGCTCGGGACCTCCTGTCTGGTACATAGTTGCCAATATCCTAATTATGTTCCGTAGTACTATTAGTATCCGCGGCTTTTTTCGCACTGGTTTATTTTTAGAGTAATTCTCTCAAAATGTAAAAATGATTAAAGAAGGGGGGAAAAAAAAAACTCGAATATCGTCTGGTGTGAAAATAAGGCGGGTACTAACAATACTACAGAAAATTAATTAGGATGTTGGCAGCTATGCTATCTTCTTCGAGAGCAGAAAATTTCTACCACTGAAGGGGAACTCTTTACTTTTAATTTTCCATTGATCAAAATTTCTCTGTAACTTTTATCTTAAAGCATAAATGTATGGAGATATGTAGTTTTTGATTCTCTTTTCGACATAATTCAGTGTATTAGAATTATAAACTAAACATGCATTTAATACTTCTAGCAAATAATTAACACCAAATAGCCAAAAAATATAAATAATTAATGTACGGCACTTTTATCGGCATTAAAATGTATTAGTTTAATATTTTTAAAAATTGGCTGAACTGTAAAGAAGTTTGCTCCATAAAGGATATGTTAATGTATGTCCATTAATCTGTTTTTCTTTATTAGATTTGGTTTAACAAATATTTAAAAGCAAGAAATTTCCTTTCGTTTTGATTTTAAAAGATATCAGTTTGTTTTAAAACTATGTTCTACAGAATAATTTTCGATATTCGAAGAGCTTGAAAAATAAATAAATAAAATAAAGGGCGGGGCTGTCCTTTATTAAGCATATTTCTATGATTAAAACATTTTTTCTGTTTAAAAAAAAAAAAAAAAAAAAACTTATGAGTACTTATATATATATTTTATCGCTGAAAATAAAATTAAATTTGCACAAATGTTAAGTATACATTTTAGGATGGAGGACTATTAGTTTCAGTGTGGGAAAAAACGTCATCGCCAGTTTTGTGTAACACCAAAGAAAATGGAAAGGTGGTGGGGTGGGGAGTTAAAGAGGAAGACTACAGAATAAAATGTTTTTTTTTTTTATGTTACCATTTTACCGATTTTAATGATATATTCTATAACTATCACTTACTTTTTATGACGATCACATTGAGTGTATTATATACCTTGGGGGGGGGGGGGGGCAAGGAGGCGCAGATGGAAGTGAAATATATTATTCTTTAAACTACCCTATAATCGATTAAAACAGAACCTTTATGTATGTACAACGTACAGTTTAAGAAAAATTACAGAGAGTGTTACATATATCTGGACTTACTAAGGGGGGGGGGGGGCAGAGTGAAGAAAATGGTTGCTTGTATATCACCATGCTACTTATTTACATGAAACTTTATACCATCACTTACATTTTATTCAAATTATAGTGAAAGTTACCTATAGTTGATAAGGGGGAGTAGGGGTAGGGGGGGCAGATGAACAATAAAATAATCTTTTGAAATAAAACATTATCGATTTTTTTTATTCACATTTTGTGTAAATATCACTTATTGTTTCTATTCATGAAAAATTACAGTAAGGTTACATATGTGTGTGGGGGGCGGGGGGGGGGGGGCACAGAAGGAAAGAAAATGAATGTTTGCATCACTATATTTTGCCTTTTAATAAAATTTATTATAAATATCATTGAATATTTAGAAAAATTTACACTGATTGTTATATATATCTTAGGGGCAATGGGATAAGGGGCAAAGGAGAAAAATAATTGTATAAATACCACAATATTACCAATTTTAATTAAAATTTCAAAAACTATCACCTACATTTAATGAAAACTTTCAAAGAGTGTTACATATATCTAGGAGGAGGGGAGGACTGAGGGGAAAAAATATTGTTTTTAAATCACCTTGCTTTACATTTATAGGAAATTTTGCATAAATATCTCTTATTGTTTATCAAAAATTGAAGAGAGGGTTACACTACCTGGTGAGAGCTACGGGCCTACATGGAAAGAATATATTTTCATACCATCTTATTGCCAATTTTATGAAGTGATCGTTATAGAATATATCATTAAAATCGGTAAAATGGTGATATAAAATATCATTTTATTTTCCTCTATCCCCCTCTCTTCCCCCCCCGAAGTATGTCTGACACATACTGTAATTGTTTCACAAATTGTATGCGATCATACAAAGTTTCATTAAAATCGGTAGGAATGTGATATAAAAACAATTGCCTTGCTTCGATCTGCTCCTAGTCCCCCCCCTCCCCCTTCCTCCAGGTATACACTAATTGAATGTTGTACCAAATCAATTGAAATTTCTAAAAATGTAATCTGAAAATCATTCTTTAAATTTTTTATTTCATATTATTTTGCGATTTGCGAATTGGAAAAGTGCACTTTTTTTCCGGCGCCCTTTTTTTCAGGGATCCCCTTACAACATTATTGTAACAGTAGTTCTATTCTCAGTTTTTGTACACAACTTATTTTCATATCTCTAGGTATTCATATAGCTAGAATGGATGAATAGATCTATAATCGACTTAAACAAATTTGTGTAATGTCAATATTTCTAATTTCAGCGATAACTAAAAATACATTTTTCTTTTTCTTTTTTTTAATCAGACTTATAAATGTTAATCATATAAGTAATGTAATGTTTTAAAACACATTTAAAAAAATAATAATATTTCCTATATTATCTTTTTACTTTCTTCTATATGTAATATAGAGAAAGTATTGGATTCGCGAAAATTTTCGACCTCCGTTTTTTGACGGATCTACACGTTTTGGGATGTCCTGAACACGAATTGATAGTTTTTAAAAAATGTCTGTCTGTCTGTGTGTCTGTATCATTTTTTTGTGGACGCTGTATCTCACGAACCAATGAATGAAATTTAACCAAACTTGGTATTTAGTTGCACCCTGACATGAACTGGTGCCCATTAGATTTGGGGATCAATAGCTCAACAGGTGGCGCTGTGATCGCATTTTATAGGACAAAATTCCGTATAAATGGGCATAATGAGAGTTATTTTAAACTTGTGATTGTAAAATTAATATGAATTATTGATAATAGTAGTAGTTAACTAGGAAAAAAAAATTGTGCATGGGGGGGCATCGGTTCCCCCCCTGAGGGGGAAGTACCCCCCCGGGGGGGTTAAATTTTGAAGATGGGTATCATTCGAAAGATCTCGTCAATACCTTTAAAACGAATGGTTGAACCATAAATCTGTGATAATTTAAAACAAAGTTATCGATTTTTTTTACTTTTAACAAAAAAAAAAAAAAAAAACTTAGAAAAAAAATCGTATTTTTTTTTTTAAACGAAATTTTACCAAATTTGGTATTTAGTTGGTCCCCGACATAAACTGGTGCTGATTATATTTGCGGATCAATAGCTCAACAGGAGGAGCTGTGATAGCATTTTATCTAAATTTTTAACATGGCAGAATAAGACAAAAATTCGTATAAATGTGCATAATAAGAGTTATTTTACACTTGTGATTGTAAAATTAATATGAATTATTGATAATAGTAGTACGTAACTAGGAAAAAATTTTTGTGCATGGGGGGGCATCGCTTCCCCCCCTGGGTGGGAAGTACCCTTAAAAAAAACAAGTACCCCTCCAAAAAAAAAAACCCTTAGAAAAAAAAATTGTATTTTTTTTAATTTTTTTTTTTTAAATATTGTTACTGATTGAATATGTATAGGAAAATATAGAAGAAAGTCTTGTGGTGGCCACAACATACTAGTTATTAAATGAATTAAAAAATGCTAATTATCTCAGTCAGTTTTTAAAAACTATCTGAAAAAATTATAATTTGTGTTTAAGTGTTTTTGGTTTCTTATAAAGCAGATTTGTAAAACGTAAAACATTCGGTGGGCCAAATAGAAAATCACCCTTTTTTTTAAAAACAAAAGCAAACAAGCACTTTGAAAACTGTTAACGAATTGACCGATTCCAGTGGATATAATCGGATCCGTATAATCACGAAGAAACTTGTTCTTCCCCCAGGGAGAGAGGGGAGTCCGAAATAGAATGTTCCGGAATGATTAGCACTCTAGCTTCAATAATACAAGTTAAAAAATGACCTTGACATTCTAACTTCAAAAACTTCACTCCTACCATTGAATACTTATAACGATCCAAAACTCTTCTGACCACTTCAGTTTTGAGCCACCCAATAGCTGTGTAAAATCGCTTTCATCATGCTATGATAATGATATTATTGCAATTTGATTTTACTAATTTCTTCATTACCATTTTTTCCGTTACCATTTTTTCCGTTACCATTTTTTCTGTTTACCATTTTTTCCGTTTACCATTTTTTCCGTTACCATTTTTTCCGTTTACCATTTTTTCCGTTACCATTTTTTCCGTTACCATTTTTACCGGTTACCGAGAAACTTAATAAACGCGTAAAGTCATATAAAACAAAGTTTACATAGCGAGCTAAAAAATAAGGAGGAAAAAAAAATAGTAAAGTTATTTTTTGATGCATCAATCTTCGAGATCTAAAACTGACTCACCTAAGCAGGATAATTGTTAATTTTCCTGTAATAACCACGTAATATATGAGGAAGGATGTCTAAAGAGGATATACATTTTTAAGAATTTGAAACAATTTTTAAGAAAATCGTTAGAGCCGTCTTTCAGATACCAACTTTTACCAAAACTTTGTATACTCAATTATTGACCGGAAAAGGGATCATATACTACATCTGTAACGCAAAATGATCTAGATATTACGAATATCTTTCTATTCTGAAAAAAATTACTGATTTTTAGCATAATATTTGATTTTTACTTTCCGAACACTATAGTGAGGAAAGTATTGTAATCATGTCAAAAATCCGAATTCGAGATTTTGATGTTTCTATACGTTTTGAGGTCCCCTGAGTCCGTTTTCACTATTCTTACGATGATGTATGTATGTGTGTGTGTATGTGTGTATGTCTGTGGGTGAACACGCTAGCGTCTAAACGCTTCGTTCGATTAACCTGAAAGTTGGTACGCATATTGTAAGTCACCATAGTACGAACCCTATAGATTTTGGTGAATCTAGCACTTATAGTTTTTTTACAGGGACACAAAGAAAAATTCTTTATCATTATGGCCTATGGGAGCAAAATCTTAAAAGTGCGATAGCATCTAAACGCCTTATTCAATTGAGCAAAAATTTTATACACATATTATATATCACAAATACTCAATCTGTATAGATTTTGGAAAATCTAGCACTTACAGTTTTTTTACAGGGGCACAAAGAAAAATTCTTTATCATTATGCCTATGGGGCCGAATTTTTAAAAATGTGATAGCGTCTAAACGCCTTATTAATCCGAGCAAAAATTTTGTACACATGTTATAGATCACAGTTGAACTAACTGTATAGATTTTGGTGAATCTAGCACTTACAGTTTTTTTACAGGGACACAAAGAAAAATTCTTTATCATTATGGCCTATGGGACTAAATTTTTAAAAGTACGATAGCATCTAAACGCCTTATTGAATTCAGCTGAAAATTTATATGAGTATTATAAATCACTGTTGCACTAACTATAAGCATTTTGGTGAATCTAGCATTTATAGGTTTTTACAGGGACACAACGAAAATTTCTTTATCATTATGATCTATGGGCTCAAAGTTCAGTAGCGTTAAATAAAACAACGTGTAATAGATGGAGAAAAATACTCAAACACTCTATTATGGTTTTCTCTCTTTTGTTTGTTTAACAACTACTCTTTCTTTACTTTATCTACAAAACTGTTAATTACTCAATGTTCGGAAAGTCGAGTGGAGTCACTCCAGATTTTTTAAAAAAAGTGAAATGTTATGTATTTGAATGTGACATTGAATATGAGGATTTCCATAATATTTTTCTGATTTTGTATTGTGTTTTGCACTAGTATTAATATTTCCTATTCGGTGAAAGGCAAAACAGCGAATAGGCGAGCAGAGCCCCACAAATATTAATAAGTGAAGCGAGTCGGGGTTTCGTGAGATGAGCGAGCAGGGGGCAGAACCCCCCCCCCTAGATCCTTGAATAATAATAATAACAGCAACAATACGGACATTTTATGAAATTTTAATATATGAAAGAAGTCTTATAATATTTTCTGCGATGGCAACATTAGAAGCTTATCTATCTTTATCTTTTAACCCTTTGAGGGTTAAGGTAATTTTGCTCATTTTAAATGAAAATCCCCAGACTTTGCAAGCAATGTTAAAAGAGAAGAAATAATAAGCGAAGTAAAATTTCATAAAATTTTCCGGGGCGAGATATTGCAGTTGGGAATTAAAATTAGGATATGCTCTTCAAAGGATTAATGTTGATCTGACTTACTTATTATTTCTCTTTCCTGTTTATAAGGAAGAGATATACCATTCTTAAATTCTTTTCTTGCTTAATTTATTCTATTGGAAATATATAATTCAGTACATTGAATCATGGTAAAAAATAAATTAATTAATCATGGTTTGAAGTTAATTATTTACAATAGCAATACATAAGCAATACTATTAGTAATTATACATTAGTAAGTTATTAAGAATTTGTAAGATTGTATACAATAAGTAATTAATACAAGTATTAGTGACTCTTGAAAGAAAAAAATGCTCAGTTAAATTTGACCTAAATCTGAGTGTGGTTGTCGATTTCAGCAAAATTTTAAATAATTTTTAGTATATTATTTTAAAATAAGTAGTAATAGTTTGATGCGCAAATTTCTAATGTTTCAAATAAATAAACAAATTAAATATGATGATGAAGGGCAAAAAATTAGACAAGAAAACAAAGCATCATATTTAAATAAAGTCAGAACAACAAAAGTATCAAAAATAGAAATAATCATCCCCCCCCCCCTCCTCATCTTTGAAGAATTTTAGAGACAATTGAACTTCTCTGAAATATTCTAGAGAAACGTTAGCATGAAAATATAGCTATTTGGATTGCAAAAATTATTTCTAGAGATTATCTGATAAAAACATGGCAAAATTGTGAAATTTAAAGAATTCACCAGAAATTAAAAACAGTATTATTCTTAATAAATAATAAATAAAATGATTAAAGATGCATCTTTTGTTTACCTCTAATTTTGCTTTCAATCTGTACCTAATGATTAAGCCTAGGTAAAATTACATTGCTCGGCATGAAAATTGCCTCTGACACCATTTCAGCATATTCTTATGTAAAATGACCTCCTGAATCCGATTAGGACTCCCATTTTGCCCTATAACCCACCGTTTTTTAGGAATGGTCCCCTATTTTTATCATTTTTCGGTGATTTGATGGCTATAAATTTAATTTTTAGGAGGGGGAGGATTATTTTAACCGTTAAATATTTTCTGAGGGGCTGCAGAGTTTGAAAATTCTAAAACATGGACATTTGCGACAAGGAAAAAATTTTGGGGGGATTTGCCACTGAAATTATGCATTGCCTATAAACTTTATATTTTTTGTTTTTAGTAGTTAAATTAATTATTTTTGATTCTTCAAATCAAATTCATGAACATAAAATGATCGAACAGGGAAAGCAATTGAGGGAGAGGGTCTAGAAAAGGGGGAGGGGGTATCTAGACAACTGTGGGTGACTGGGCAAAATGGGAGTCAGTCGTATATAAGAGCCAGCGAGAATGGTATCAGATCTCGAAAAGAAAATTTCAGAGCAGTGTTATTTTACTTCAGACGAGACAGATGTATCATCTCGCAAGGCACAATGATTTTGAATGAAAATGGTTCATTTGACAGAGAGAGGAAGCGAGAACATTGTGCTACATTGCTACAAATACTAGAATTCAATATTAAAACTGTGGAGAAGAAGATGATGAAAAAGATAAGATGTATTCATCATAATTCTTTATAGATAAATACATTATTGATATTTTATAAAAACGATCTCAACAAATATGTAAAACATACTAAAAATCGTACAAAAAATAAATTAATAAATACAAAAATACCAAAGGGAAAAAAAAAAAAATTAATGTAGCTAAGCGGCAAACATTGGCGAACTTTTATTTTTTATTATTACTAATAATTATACATTAATCAAAACAAAATAGATATAATAATAAATAAGTTGTCATTTTTTAAAGTTAACCAATTCAAAAAGATAAATAATTATAGGTTATTTATTGAAATTTACGCTTTTTTTCCCCATCTACAAAATATCTGCGATGGTAGATTTTATTGTGATTTGATATTTAAAAAAGAATTAAAAATAAAAGTAACATAAAATACATTTTTAAGCAGGAGGTAGAAAAGTCACTCCGCGGCGTATAGCGAACGAAACGAAGGTAGATAATCAACGAAAAGAAGAAGAAAATGATAAAAAAAAATAAAAATAACCACGGCAAATCGTTCTCGGACTTTTTTTTTTCTTTTCAAGAAGTAAAATAAAAAAAATAATAATAAAAGTCTGGGACGTGAGCGTCAATCAAAATGGCTCCTGTGTTTGGCGGCGTTTTTCAACCCTCCACGTGGCGGGAGTCCTGCTTCAATAAATCATTCCGGTCCCCCTCATCGCCCAAAAAGAGTCGCCTCATAAAATGTGGCGCCACCTATTGGCTTGCTAAGTGCAGTTTCCCCTTCTCTTTTGCGTGCCTTGCGTTTTCAGTCTTTTTTTCCCCTCCTTCTGATAGAAGGATTAAAATGTGTTTTTCATACTATTTTCTTTTCCTCCTCTGGAAATTATTGCATCGTCAACCCACGACCAACATCTTGTTGACAAGATCTCCCATCTGACTGACACTTTCTCGTTCCCCTAACCCATTCAAACATACTTTCTCTTTTCTTTCTTTTTTTCCCCTCTTAACAGTTAATGTTGGAAATATATCATCTAAGAGTTTATTGCCATTTAGTATTCCAGTTATAAGGAGCAAAAATGGAAATTAATAAATTGCGATTTCTTATGTCTTGGAATAATCATTAGCATAACAAAATCATTTGGAAACGTCTGATACGAAATTAACCAATTTTACATGACTGGGCCTCATATTTTAGATTTATTTATTTTTAATTTATTCTCAGGGTGAATTGAAATTCTACACTTGACGATTCTACACTTGATTCTTTCTCTTTCTTTTTCTTTTTTTTTTTTTTTTTTAACTGCTGACAGTATATCAATATACCTTCTTCACTTACGATTTATTCGTTCGTAAACTTAATATACAGTGAAACCTCTCAAGTTGGACGCTTTTTCTCGGAACGGAATGTATCCATTAACATTATGTCTAACCCCTATAAGTTGGACACCTCTCTAAGTTGGACACTTTTTCTTGGAACCGTAGGTGTCCAACTTAGAGAGGTTTTACTGTACTACCACGAATGTATCTAAGTCTTTCGATGGTCTAATGTGACATCATAGTGATGCAAAGTTTTTAAATAAATTTAAGCGTTCAGTCCGATAAAAAAGTTACGGTAATAAACATATCAAACAATTTTGATGTGAAATTAGTGAACGAAAGTTCTGTTACAATAGTTTTGATTTTATAATTTCTAAAAACATATTTCTACGTCACTATTTCGTGATCGAAACGTTCCAATTTGTTCATAGTAGCAGCCTTGATTCTCACTTAATGAAATGAAATATATTTAAAATTATCGTAAAAATTAAATTAACCCATTATAAAACCTCACTGCAAAATAAATGTGAAATCATCTTAATTTCCCCGTTCGATCCGCAAGCAACAGTAGTGTTAAAAAATAAATAAATAAATTATCTCAATAATAATTACAAGGCAAAAATATAAAATAAATATGTAAGTAACTGACTGTTGATTGATTTGCAAAGTTCTGTTTAACTGCCATGTGATCCAGAACAAATAAATTTAGCAAAAAATATAACGACGATATTTTTAGGGACTAACAATATCACTCCACCTAATTTACAAACTAATAAATCGGAGTGACCACCGAACTAAAATAGGTAGGTATTGTATATTTTTGCTTTATACCATTCTTGCGGGGAAAGATACGTATTTCGGGTCACGGACAAAAGCCCCACAGAACAAAAACCCTACGTTGAAAAAAACTATCGGACAAAATCGCCACTCCCGGCAAACTAAACCCTCACATTCAGTGGACGAAAACGCCACTTGAGCAAATTGTGTAATTAGCATAATAATAAATTATCATTATTATTAATAAATTATATATTAAATAATATACTAAATTATCCTTTAGTTTAAAATAAAAAATACAGTGAGAATTAACATATAACTAGAATTAACATATAACATTTATATACATATTGATAATTACATAAATATGAGAGGGCTGGGGAGGGGCAAAGGGAAAGGAGAAAGGTAATTTGCATATCAAACTTCTACAGATTTCAATGTAACTTATTTTAATTAACACTTACATTTAGTAAAAATAAAGTGAAGATTACAGACTTATATTTGACTAACTGTCAATGCCGTATTCATATTTTTAACCCCCCCCCCCCCTTTAATCTCTCATCCCAATAATTTTACACTTTCGCAAACATGCGCGATTGATTTCTCACTCCAAATAAATTTACACCACAAATTTTCAAGGTCGTAGCTCTATTTTGTAATTTGTAAACTTTTTGTTCTCCTCCTAATTTCATACTTTCGAAAGTATACGCATTCGATTCCATATTCCCGAAAATCTTAAGACATGAATTTTCAAGACTGTAACTCTATTTTAAAATTTGTAATATATTACTCCTCCCACCTGCCTTTTTGTCCTCCCTAAGTGAAGCGTATGTCGGATGCAGGGGCTTTTGTCCATATCTCGCCTACTTCCTCCCTCTAAAGCTATCAATCGTAAGAAAGGTATTTATTTATAATTCCACAGTATAATGTCCACATTTGACCTGTACGCTAGCCTACACGCAATACATTAGTGAACAAATAGCTTTTATCTCCCATCCCCCTTGTTTAAGCTAATAAAGTAATTGAAATTATTTCGACCCTAGTCATTTACCCTCTACATTTTGATCTTTACTTAAAGCAAGCAGAAGGGATCAAACCGACGTCATATTAGCAAGTGTTACTTCGCAACCTGACGAAAACAAGTATATCACTGTTGCTGCTTTCATGCTACCTCTTTTTATTTTTCTTGTCTACGTCTAATTATTTCAACCCAAAACAATTGTTGTTTGTTTTTGCAGTTCATAGCATTTGCTTACAAAATTAATATCCATCTTCATTATTAGATAAAGTATTCCATTAGTCATGTCGTCGCTGTCCGAAAACGAAAAGCTTTGTATTGTTTTGATCCTTAGCAGGTAGGATCATCACTTTTTTTCCTGTCTGACTCAAAACTGGCAGCAAAAAAAAAAAGAAAACATTGGAGGGATAATTCACTTATCGCAGTCGCAGACAATATGATGTCACGCGTATCGGGGTCTTGCTAATGCTTTGTCCAAAACAAACGCAAACAAAAGGGGTTCTGAGGTTGGGAATCGACCGAACGTAATCGGTTTAGAACACAGTGAACGGCTGGAGCAAGATTTCATCCCCCCCCCCTACTCGACGCTCCCGAAATAGACCTCTTGACGCCCCGTAACGCGTGGGGTTGAAATTGTCTTTTTCTCCCGACGACGATCTCAAACAAACTCACATTGGTGTCGTTTCGTCGTCTCTATTCTTAGAAAATCCCGATCTCAGACGAGACATTCATCGTCATCTTATCGTGAAGTAGAGAGAACCAAAATTCGTGAGAACGCTGCACGAGATAGGCAAGGCCGAAATCTTGAAATATCTCGCTGGATTAGTGTTGACAGATTCATTCTTCGAAAAAAAAAGAAAGGTCAGCCGATACTCTAAAGGCCAAGGGCATATCTAGAAGGTGTGTTCAGGTGTGCTTTCAAATACTTGGGGCAAAGAGGCGTTTTAATGGGGTTATTTTTCTGATCAATAAGACCCGTTCATTGATCTTTTTCGTTTTGTTACCAAATTACAGGGATTTTGTGTGTTTAGTATGTTAGTCACATCTTCTGTAATAAGTTAACAAGAACGTGCTGTTGAAAAAGTTTGCTCTAATCTTCTTCAAATTTTTCTTCAAAAATTGATTTAAATAATAACAAAAGATTGTCTCTGAAGTTATACTCTGAAGCTTGAAAAAGTTCGCTCTAATCTTCTTCAAATTTTTCTTCAAAAATTGATTTAAATAATAACAAAAAATTGACTCTGAAGTATTCCTGTGGGATTAAATTATGTGCCATGTGATTCCACTGAGCTGAAGAACAAGTGGAGGAAATGCTAGAACGATTTTTGCGTGCCGTTTTTGGAAGGTTTGCCTTCCGAACATTGCACGGGAGAAAGCATTTGATATCTTTATAATTCAAAGTAAAATTGTGTAAAGGTTGTCTGTTCGAACAACCATATGCTAAACATGATATTACAATTTTAAATTTTAATTCTTTAAAGATTATAATAGTAATAGACGACCCGACAAATGTTGCCTGCCGTGCAAGATTTGACTCTGTATGGCAAATGATTGCAGAAAAACTGGCACGCACGAACACTGTGTAAAGGTATTGGAACCATTTGCTCCAGTTGTTCTTCAGCTCAGTGTGCGATTCATTCCTTAATCTCAAACTATGGTATACGTAATTTTGCCAATAAATATAGGCAACGATTACATAAAGTTGAAAAACACGTTCAGGATCGAATTATGGCATCATGTTAATTGACATCATTATATGAAGAATATTAAATTCAATCTCCTCCGAGATTCATTCATTAGAAGATTCCACAACTATGGTATCTACAGCTTTACCTACAGAAACAGGCGTAGGAAATTGTTTAATAGTATTGAAGAAAGATAAATTCTGTGAAGAGTCAAATAATGACGTCATGTTAATGTCATTGCATGAAATATATTAAATTTTTTGTCATTCGATTCATGCACTGAAATTCAGCCATAATCGTGATATACCATATTTATAGTTTTACCGACAAACAAAAACAACAATTTAATAATGCTAAATTGAATAATAAAAGTATAATAAAAAGAGAATTAATAATTTTTTTTTAAAGTATAATAAAATTATACTTTTAAAAAAAATTAAAGAACACACTTTTATTGAAATGTGAACTAAAAGGCACAAAATATCTATCTTTATAGTATTAAAATGCAGGGTAAGAGAAAATTGTGTGAGTGACACACCATAATATTTACACACTTTTAAACCTTTAATTAACCCTCTCAGCGTTTGAACCGTAATTTTGTAACACGAACAAACTCCCTCGAAACGGTTTGAGACTGATTCTTGTAATGCAAGAAATCTCTCTCTAAATCGTGCGAACCTGATTCTTGTAACTCTAAATAACTACTCCAAAATCGTTAGAGACGGAAACTTGTAACTGACCCTTCCCCCTTTTACCAACACGGATTGACAAGGGGCGGACAATGACTATAAGGTAAGCTGACAGTTGATATGCTTCTTTGTTGAAAGAGAGGGATGATAACAAAAGAATAGAATAGTGAAAAATGTTCAAGAAGAGCTGTTGATAATTTGTAAAATCAGTTAAAATACTGCTTGGCTAAACAGAACTTCGCATAAAAACATTTTATTTTTTCAATTTAAATTATATCTTTTAGATGAAGATTTTTTTCATAGGAATCTTAAAATTAATAATAAAAGACATTATTGTTAGAATAAAATAATGACAATTATTTGTTAAATCAGCAGCTTTATTATTATTGTTATTATTCTTGTTATTTATGAACTAACCGAATATTCTGCATAAAACACTGTTTTAATTAAATATTAATGTAAAGCATTTTAATATCCTGAAACAGGTTTTTCTCTTTTTATATTCAGTACCTGAATTACAGTTTACTTGGTTTCATTGTAAAAATTATTCATAGTGTAATACAATGATTCGTTTTCGGAAGTGTATTATATATATATAGGTAACTATTTTAACGAATTTATGAGTTTAAAGATAAGAAAAACACAAAAAGAGAATTGCAAGCCAATGCGCAGTATTGCTACAAAAGGAAATGCAAAACTTAAATATAGGAATAAATTATCAATGAATAAAATCAAATACCCCCCCCCCCCCCAATATATATATATATATATATATATATATATATATATATATTAAATTATTCAAATTATATATATATACATATTTGTTTCGGGGGAGTGCTGGCTACCAGTGAAATCTAATTTTCATGGAGATAAGACAAATTCAAATCGAATTATCGTCGGAAACCCCTAAATCTAACAATTTCCTAGAAAATATTCTTCTAGGTTTTGCGTTTGCTAATATTTAAATCTGTTACCTAATAATAATCAGATATATTTTTCATCTCAAAAAAATCTCTAACACTATCTATATATTATATATATATACAATATATATTTAAATTGTTCTAGCGATTTCCAGCAAAACCAAATTTCTGTCATATTTTTTCCGGATTTAGTGCGAATTACCAGTGAACGATAATTTTCCTGAAGATCAAAATATTTAATATCGAAATATCGTCGAAAAAACACATAAGCTCTATCTTTTTTTTCTAATCCTTCAAGTATTTTCGAAGAAAACGCAGTCTTAGCTACTTTTTTTTCCCCTGACAAAACGCGGGTTTCCCGTGAACGCTAATTTTACTGAAGAAGAGCACAATTCAGATTAAATTGTAAACTCAAAATATCCCTAAATCTGAATTTTTATCAAAACCATTCAAGTAGTTTCTAAGAAAATCACGTTTCTGCCATATTTTCTCACGGACGAAGTGAAGGTTAGCAATAAAAAGTAATCTTCGATAAAAAGAGGTTAAGTCAGATGTGTTTCTAATCTAGAAAAACTTATTTTAGTCAAATTTTTCATACAAAAACATGCAGGAACTATTTCATTCCCTAGCAACGGTTACTATATTCATTTCTCAAAATTACTTTAGTACAGCTTTAGCACAGGAGCCACTTGGCAGTTTTTATATTTTTGTTTTCATTTTGACGATAAACTAAAATGGGTATCGCAATTGCGTAAGTAAAAATCTTGGTGAGAAGCGACCGAGCTATTTTGGTGATAAATTTCAAATTTTGCCAAGAGGTTCAAGCTGCTCCATTGCTTTAGCAGGAGTTTTTCAATTTTATTTAATTATTTTTTAACTTATGCCAGAGGAGGGGGGGGGAATAATTGATCTAAATAGACAAAATATCTCCAGATAAAATATTATCCGTTTTTCGTTCTGTTTATTAAACGAAAGAAAATGGCCAAAATAGTTTTTTTCAATATCGTTGACATCTCTATAAATTGAAATTAAAATATCCAGTACTTTTTAATTTCAATCTACATGCGCACTTTTTATTTTCTAAATTAAATATTATCGAAATCTTAATATACATATCAAGGTGTAATAAAATAAAAGGCGACAGCACAAAATCGGTGTCTGAAACAAATAGTCCTATCGTACTAAAAATAAAATAAAATAAAATACAAAAATAGATTTTGCTTCAGGTATTCGCTACATTCGACAGTGTATTCCTCGCCGGTACTGCCTTGCCAAGGTCCCCACTACCGTCAGTATCTTATCCGGACATTTCAATTTGGATTTTTATGGAACAACAAGTAGCTCTGCTTTTATTCAAGAAGTGTAATTTTACAGATAACTATATACCAGCTTCTATTAAACATTTTAGTTTTGGCACTATGTATTAGTGAGACATGGTTACACATTTTTTCTAGATTTTGCTTTCTGATAATAAAATTGCATGTGCAAAAAATTACAATTATACTGCTATTAATTGTATTATAAATGTATAAATAAAAATAAATTTTAATTACATTTATAATTAAAATAATAAGTTTAATTATTTTCACAATATATAATAATATTATTTCTATAAATACAATTAAATAAATAAAAATAATTAAATTGAATAGTAAACATTGCTAAATGTGAATATGAATTAAATAATAATAATAAATAAATAAATAAATAATAATTTGATTGTGAGATGTAAGAAATGTGACGAATAAATTATTACTTTTTTTTCGAAACATAAAATGATTTAATCCTACATGGCAAACATTTATTACTTTGTAACTTAGATTAAAATCTGCTTTTCTAAATTTAACCCTTTGCCGGCCCAGACTCTCTTAAGTGCTGTAAACATTGTCGCGAAATTTAGTAACAGTTTTGTTCAACTATCATAAAAAATTCTGAGCAATAGCATTTGATATACATAATGAACGAATTACCTTCGAAGGGATTAAGCAACCGTTAGAGTTAAAATTTTGTGGTGGATATTGAATAAAAATATCCCTGAATTTGTCAGCACTGGTAAGAGGAGTGGTATTCAATAGGACCGGGAAAGGGTTATAAATAATTAAAAATAATAATAATCATAACCATAACCATACCATTAAATAATTCTTCAGCTGAAAGATTTTTTATTTTCCTTTTTCTTATCCCTTAAAAAACACGCTAAAAAATGCCTATAATATATTGAAGGAATAGTTGAATTAAGTATACTACACTGAAAAAAAAAAAAAAAAAAAAAAAAAAAAACTTAAAATATATCTGTTATAATAAGAAATTTATTAGAATGTTTTATATTTAATCGGTTTGTCTATCTGAAATTTTCTTTAATATAAATTAAATATAGAATTTTCATGGAACCTTATAGTTTTTGTTGTAAGCTAAAGGCAGACTGACTGCACTAGGGTTCTAGACATGTAATTGGAATGCCCTTCATAGTGGTCTTCCTAAGGGGTCCTAACCCGTATTTACGCGAGTTTCAGAGAAAATCATGGATAACTCCGAACGACTAGTCGATGAGCGGGACTTTGGATCAAACCCAGCACTTTCTGTCTACCAGCTTTGAGCGCAGGACCACTCAACTGCTGGCCCCTCTTGGAATTTTCTAGAAACTTCATGAAATCTTCTAGATACTTCATGAATCTTCTAGAAACTTCATTGAAATATTTAGAAACTTCATGAAATCTTCTAGAAACTTCATGGAGCCTCCGTGAAAATGTCTAGAAATTTCATGGAACCTTCTAGAAAAATTTAGATTTCAAAAGATTTTCAGAATTTTCTAAAAGGTTCCGGAGTTACACAGCTAAGTTTTTTTTTTAGCTATGTAACATAAGTTACACAAGTAAAAAGTTAAAATAAAAGAAGAAAAAAAAAGTGATATTTTAAATAGAATATGTTTATAGAGGAACCCTAAAAAGTGGAAAACAAAGAAAATTTTGAAAATTGTCGTCAGAATAATGAAAACGAATCAATCAATAGATAAAAAAATAAATAATAATTGAAAAGTATCTATACTTGGTGAAGGTATAGTTTACTCCTAAACAAAAAGCAACTACTCAACTTTTAATATTTTGAAAAAAATTATTACATTTTTCTTGAAGCTGACCTTAATTTTTCAAAATTTTCTTATTTCTCATATTTTAGGAAACTTTTATAAATGTATTCTATTTAAGAAGTCTTTTATTTTTTTATTATTTATTTTTAAAACTGTATTTTATTAATACTAATTCTTACAAAAATAGAAATAGTTTATGTATATCTTTTTTTTTTTTTTCCAATTACATAAATTAGGTACAATATATTTTTCATCTACTTGACGTATAATGAAACACCGAATATAACCATATATAACACTTCAAAACTTTATTTGAAAGATGCAGAAAGTAAGCAAACACCATAAAATCGTAAACACACGCAATAATTATTTTGGCCTAAAAATTTCTGGGAAAATTTTCGACAATTCATTCAGAAAAAATCATGTTTGGAAATCTACATAGAAGATTTTTTTATGCATGCTGCATATTATATTTTTGCTTTAGTACACAAAAATAAATAAATTAATTAAAATTACGTACATATTCTCAAAATATGCGAAGGTTAGTGAATTAAAAGAATAAGCCGCAAAGTTACTGACATGAAAATGCTGAAAATAAATAAAATTCCGAAGTTATTTATTTTATTTTATTTTTTGTCTGAATATAAAAATAACAGCACTAGTTTTAATTACCATAGGCAACATTATTTAATGTAGATACTCAGTTTTTCAATGATTTTCCACCATCAGTATTTTAACTTTTAGCAAAAGATTGAAAAAAAAAAAAAGAAGAAGAAGAAGAAGAAAGGAAGGAACGAAAGACAAAAGAAAATTCTGTCAAAAAAAAAAAAAAAAAAAGGGAAAAGAAAAGAAACTTATTTTTGCATGAGAGGCTTTTCTTTTATTGCATGTGGTCTGGCCGAAGGTCTGTTTTATTCAAGTTAGTCTACAGAAAAAAATTACGACTAGAGAGTAGCAGAAAATATAGTGGGATTTTTTTTTTTTTTTTTTTAATTAATGAAATCTTACATTTTTATGAAATTTTACATTTTTTTGTTACATATGTGCATGTCAAGTAGTGTGGATTTTCCTCAAAAATTGAAATGGGATAAAGCACATTGTTCCACTTCGATAAAATGAAGGGGGGGGGGGGTAGAAAACAAAAGAGCGCTAAATCTTGACAGATTTTGAAAGAACTGCAAAGTAAACCAAATGTCGTTGCTGTGATATCGTGCACAAATAGGATTAAACAAAGAAATAGTGCCAATTTACTTAGCTATAACACTGTCAAAATGGATTAGAGGTATTATATTAGTTAAAAAGATGACAAACATATTGAATATTGTGCTTCAAATGTAGAGACAAGCAATTGAAAAAGTTTTTTGTGAAATCTGAATAAAATATCTGAATATCTGAAAAATCAGAGTAACATAATACTTCTATTAGAATGAACTGTTTAAACAGACTAAAGACATTTCAGTACTTTAAAAGTATTGAATAAAAAGGTAACTAACAATCTGGATACTGTGAATGACTGGTATAAGAATCAGAAGCTTAAATTTTAATCACATAAACTATTTTGGTGTGGTGCATAATCCATCTCATTCTATGACAGTAAATACTAATATGTTAAGAATAGTTGAATAATATTAGTGGGTAAGAGATGTCAAAAATAAATGCAAACAATTTCTTGGAAAAAGCAATGAAAGACGTAGCATTCTAGTTCAGACTCCAGTTAAATTTTGTTGTATCATTTTCATTTCCTTACTTTTCAGTTTGGCTTTCCTTACAACGATTTTAGTTTATGGTATTTATCTTTTAAAGCATATAATTATTCATTATTGTTATAGTATAGCCTATTTTGCGTTGTAATTGCAATATCTAATAAAAAGTCCTATGTAAAAAAGTACACTTCATACGGTTTTGTTAAATAAATCCTTATCGAATCATGTTCTTACACTGACTAAGAACAGGATTCGATAAGTATTTATTTAACAAAACCGTATGAAGTGTGCTTTTTTTACATAGGAATTTTCACTAGTGTACGGACACTTTTGTTACCGACTGTACAAGTTATTACTTTTTGCATAACAATATATATATATATATATATATAAATAATAGACGTAATAAAACTTAATCTTAAAATTTAGCAGTTAATAGAACTAAAACAATAACAACACACAAAAATATAGAACTGAATTTAACATAGAGGAAAGACTGACACAAAAATTGCGATATATATATATATATATATATAATAATTAATAAATAAATATAAAAGGTTTTGGAGAAAATCTGTATGAATTACATATATTTTTAATAGTTTATAAAAGTGTAAAGATTGTAAAAGAGAGTGAGTTCACTGAAATCTGAAAGCGGGTATCATCAAAATAAAAAGAATTGTTAAATTAAAAAAAAAGAAAAAAAGAAAGAAAAAGAAAACTGAAATGAAAGGAAGAAAGAAACTTTGAACTTGAAAAATTTTAAATATGTGTTTTAGCCAACTGCAAATTTTAAATTTATTTATTTATTTATTTATTTTTAAGGGGAAAAAGAAAAAGAAAAGTGGACTGACAATAAATAACCATTTTAGCAGGCAGTTGGTTACTTTTCATGCTGTAAAACTTGTTTAAAAGGAAAAAAAAAAAAAAAAAAAAAAACTGTAAAAATAGTTTGATTTTGAGAAATCTGCATTCAGGAAGTGTTTTTTATAGTTCAAAAATATGTTATTATTTATATTGTTCCTTAAGGTTCTGAAAAATATCTTTTCTTCACTCAACAAAGTAAAAAACATTCATGGAGATATTTTTAGACGAAAAAGCAGGAAATTTGCATCTACTACGAGAATGAAAATTCGGATGTTGGTTTTCTCCAAATCGGTTAGTTTTCGAATTGAATAAAGTTCCTACAGATATATATGGGATAATTAGACATCGAATCCGCTTAATATACGCATAATATCAAAACTGGCTATCCCCCCCCCCCTAATTTTATTGAAAAAAGAAAGCGCTATTACTTTTTCTAAATTAAAAATATCGAAGCATAAGTAGCACGAATTTTTGTCAGACGTAAAAGTAGGCACGAGTGCAGAACTAAAGCACCGACGTATTCATTAAGATGAAAATACAAGAAGTGTAACAAATTTTTATATTAATTTTAAGCCTGGTAAAGTGTGATACTAAATTATTTCGATTCGAAATAAATGTTGGATTCATTTTCATGCATAGTTCTTATTCATCATCATTAAAAACCCAGTTTATATATTATTTTGAAACACTCTGTATATATATATATATATTATTCCTTTCAAATATATATAACACCAAAAATATTATTTGTAAGTCAGTAAGTAATAGTTACGCAAAGTTTAGCTAAAATCTGCAAAAAATAAAAAGAAAGAAAGAAAGAAAATATTTATTTCTGTCTTCTGTCCAAACCCCCCTTTTCACAGTAGAATCCCAACTATTTCTATTTTTGAACGTTTATTATTTTTTAGTAGGGAAGATTATTATCTACGGATTTTTACAATACCAGTTTTACGATAGTTGGACATTTATCGAAATCGAAAATTTATCGAAAATATAATTGAACAAGAAATCTCTAAATCAAGAACATTACAAAATTCATTTTAAAATACATGATATATGAAATAATTCTTTTATCATTATTGTGAGCCTTTTAACATTATTATGATTTGAAGATAAAAATAATAATTTATTTATTTATTTATTACTGGTGTTGGTGTTGCGGAATGAGGCCGATTAACTACTCTTGGGTCCTAGGCCAGAGGGGAAATGCATTTAATGTAGGTCTTTCTAAGGGATCCTAGCCCGTACTTACGCTAGTTATGGAGAAAACCACGGAAAACTCCGAACTGCTGGGCCGACGAGCGCGACCTAGGATCGAACCCGGCACCTCACGTCTACCAGCTTTGAGCGCAGAACCGCTTTGCCGTTGGTGTATTTTTTACTGGTTAAGTCATTCAACAACAATTAACCCACCCCCCACCCCCACCCCCGAAATATATATATATATATATATATATATATATGTAGATTGATAAAGAAATAACATTATTCATTTTCTGATTGTTTCAAGAATAATGTTCACATTATTATAAGTTATTTATAAACAGACTTTTTTTTTCAGTATTTATTAATAACTAACTTGCACAAATTGTTTAAATTATTCAGGCTATTGAAAAGTATTTTCAAAGTAAATTTGCCAGATATATCGTCCAAATGACATCTGTGAAAAATAAAATAAAATAGAATAAAATAATTATAATGATAATAATACGTATTTTGTAAATGTGAAATAAATAAATAAATAAAGTTTCATCAATTTACAATGCAATAGTTGGCAATTTCAGTGATCAGTAGAGAAAAAAAATCTTGTATGAAACAATCATTAACCACTATTACACGCATTATATAGTACATTTTTTAGAAATAATGTGTTCAGAAGACATAAAATTGACATAACGAAGTAGACACCTATTAAATTTTCTATAATAGAAAGCTGATATAAATATAAAGACATGTAAAACAGAGTTTACATTGTGAGTTAAAAAATAATAATAAAATTAGAAATTCTAACTTCTAAACTTTTAAATTATTATTTTAATTTATAATTGTTACCAAAAAAATTTACGAGTTAATTTATTTTTCGACGTGTAGAAAAATACATTTTCACGCGAATAATAATACAAAAATAAATAAATAAATAAAGTTTTTGGGGAAAAAAAAAAAAAAAAAAAAAAAAAAAAACTTTTCCGATACTGTTTATTTCGAAAGTGCCCGTTATTTCTTTTCTTTTCCTTTCTAACAAAAGAAAGAACGATTTTGATGAAATTCTGTCAAAAGCAGAATTTAGTTTAGTACGGAGAACTGTTAGGTTTTTTTTTTTTTTTTTTTTTTTTACGTGAATCTCAAGGGGGATAAAAAATTTGTTCATGTTATCAGTATTTCATGCTATCAGTACAGGGATGGAACACGGGCGCAGAATTCATACCGGAATGTGTTTAAGAAATTTCTCTACCTATAATATCGTCGATTTAAGAGGTAGAAAATTTTCTTACATTGATAGTGGTATGAATTCTGCGCCCGTGTTCCATCCCTGTCAGTAACTAATCTTCATATAACTAAACAAATCTTCATTTTGACGGGATGGTGGATACATTTCATGTTAAAAGTAATTCACGTTAACAGTGTTTATGTTAACGATGTTCGACTGTATAAAATTATATTTTCGATAAATTTTCAATTTCGATGAATGTCCAACTACCGTAAAACTGGTATCGTAAAAGTCCGTAGATTGGGATTAACAGTCTTCTGTTCTAATAATTTGAAAGCGATATTAAAATTTGAAAAAATAAATAAATAAATAAATAAAATAAAATGAAAAAATTATAATCCTCCGTACCAAACTAAATTCTGCTTTTGCCAAAATTTCCTGAAAATCATTTTTCTTTTTTTCTTTTTAAGGAAAAAGAAAAGAAAATTAATGATAATCAGCATCGAAACGGACAGTGTCGTAAAAGATTTATTTATTTTTCTTTTACTAAATATGACCAGTTAAATGCCTAAAAATTACCGGCACTTCCCAAATAGAATAGTTGAATAGACCATATTCCGTGTAACTGTTTCTCAGAATATGTTCTAACTGTGAACTTACTGACATTTAGTAAAGCGCTAAAACAGTTTTACAAATTTCAGAATTATTTATTTATTTTTTTTTTTCATTTAAAATGTATATAATATATGAAAAGCAAAATAAAATAAAATAAAAAATAATTAATTAAAAACACATTTCAGTATCTACAAATCATAATACATTTGCTATAAATAACTCAAGGGTGTTTAAAAATAGTTTCAGAAAAAAAAAAAAAAAAAAAAAAAAAAATCATATTACAAAAATTTGCACAAAGTGATCTTTTTAATTTCTTTTTCTAAAAAGACCTATGCTATTATTTAAAAAAATATATCGAAAAGCGTTATTTGGTTTTCTAGAATATTAGGAAATCTTCAAATTTCACACGTGAAAGAATAAAGATACTTTGACTAAAGGGCCAAAAATAGCTCGTTGGATTCTATAAACATTCTTCATAAAAACTTCTTATTAATCATGTGTATTTCCTACTAATATAAAATATATAATTTTTTTTTTTTTTTTAATATTTCATTATTTACATTTCTATTATAGCTTTTATGGGGATTTTAATTAATAATCTCAGATTTTAAACTAAAATTTATTTTATCAAAATTAAATATAGCCTATAACAATCAGGGATAGTGTAGCTTTTGGTCAGTGAAAGACGTTTTTAAATCGGTTCAGTAGTTTCAGAGATTACCCTCCACAATAAATATAGACGTGAATTTACCAAACCGCTATAAGCGTTTTCTGTATACTCTAAAAACTGTCAAACAATAAGTAAGTTTTATAAAAAGGAAGACGAATTTCAAATGGAGTTGTGCAGAAATATAGTCTAATGCTTTTCTAAACAGCTGCTTTTCTATGTTAAACTTTCTAATGATTAGTACTCACCAGTTCTGTTCATTTTCTTATAATTTTAAAATATTCGGTGGAATTTTTTTGTTCAGATATAAGATAATAAATATTTAAAGATCATTTTAATTTGATGATTTTTTTTTTTCCACTTTAGATTTTTATTTGAGGTAGTCATGTTTCTATTTATAATGAGGTAATTTTTAACTATTTCTTTAATATTACTTTTAGGATATCTGAACTTTTGAGGGCACTTTTTTCTGTATCTAAATAAGTATGTTGTTGTGTTATCACCGTTAAGAAATATTTCATATGCATGGAGAAAAAAATATATATACTGTATTCATCTAGAATGAATAAGTAGTCATATTCTGAATCCCCAAACTTGAAATATAGATTTCCAAGTTATAACGTATAAGGTAAACAAAAAAACCTGAACAGACGAAATGGTCGAGAATTTCTGGTCTATACTTTTCGAGATGGTGAAACAGTATTATGAATCCTTTGCATTGCAAGAAATTCTTACTTGATTTACTAGAATTGGGCCATAAACCAAGATTATAGTTACTAAGACATGCCTCTTGTGTTTGCATTTATTTGAAAAGATTTTTAAATGAGTTTAACTAAAGTAATATAGGAAAACGCTCTAGAATTCTAATAGAAATTCTTAGAAATCAATACCAAAGGGAATAAGAACTTATAAGGATGACATGGAACTATATTTACTAGAACCACAATTTAGTTTCTAGATGTCAGTCACAACATTTTTTTCTGGGTGTAATGCAACCATATTTCTTTGTAAATATATAAATAAATATATAAATAAAATACAATAATAATAATAATAATAATAATAAAAGATTCTTTTTATTTAATAATTTTGTTAATTTTATTGTACTTAACTATCTATACATTAATTGGTTAACCAGATTAAGCTCTCATTGAAGCTGGTTAATTAGAAAAGAATTATAGTATTATTATAGATTGTTGTTTATGAACCGAAATCCTCTGCTGCTCGATTCATTTCATTATATTATTATTATTATTGTTGTTGTTGCTGTTGTTCAAATTTCACAGTTAGTCTTATTGCCCTCAACTTAACGGCCCTCTTCACTTACCGTCGCCGGAAGCCCGAGCCAATGTTATTCATGGGGAAATTTTCTTTACAAATAACTTATTAACTAATACATATTTTTAAATTCTGTTTCCACATTCAGAAAATTCCCAACTGTTAAACTGACGGACCTTTTTTAAAAATGTATTTTTTTAATTTTTATTATTTTATTTTGAAATTGCAAAATGAAAAAAATTCACATATATAAAATTCGTATTTTGCAGCTTCAAAATAAAATACAAAAAATTAAAAAAAAAAAAAAAAATTTAAAGAAGGTCCGTCAATTTAACAGCTGGGAATTTTCTGAATGTGGAAACAGAATTTAAAAATATGTATTAGTTAATAAGTTATTTGTAAAGAAAAAATTCCCATAGAATTACATTAGCTTCGGCTCCCGGCGGCGTTGAGTGAAGAATGCCCTTAAGTTACTTTATTTCTATATAAAAATTTATATATATATATATATATATATATATATATATGTGGATGCACGAAGTTGGTACGGATTGTCCTTAACCCTGACACCATAATTTTTAAAAAGTTCTATTTTCTTAAAATATTTCTTTTTATTATAAATCTAAAAGAAAAAGCGCAAGGAATTGTAAAATAGCATACAAATTAATTTATTCATTGAGAAAGAACTATTTCTAAATATTTCAGAATTACTATTTATTTATTTATTTATTATTTTTTTATAAATAAGAAATTTTTACGATTTTTTTTAGTAAGATTTTATTTTTAAATAGCTATAAAAAAAAAAAAAAATTATAATTACTTAAAAATGTTAATAGTTTGTGCTTCATATAATATATTAATCTTACACCATTTCTGATAATAAAACTAGTGGAAATTAAAATTTATGAATTTGAAATAAATTAAAAAAAGTATTTTGTGCTGCATTTTTTTTTTCTTCTTCTTAATTGCAGCTTTAATTTTTTGAATTCATTCTTCTTACACAGAAACGATAAACTTCTATACTAATGTGCTTTCTAAAAGTATTTGAAATTTCAGTAAAGTCTCAACCCCACTTTGGAATGACCTTCAAACACAAAGGCGTTTAGAACTGAGTTGTTCGGAGTTTTGAATTGACACACCGACACACCTCCAATTCAAAAGCTGATAGATTAAAGAATGGGGGAAAATCAGGTTCGAATTTTTTTAGAGCATTTCAGTGAAACTGGTAACGAATTATTCGGGTAGTTTTCTTTTCTCGGTAAAAATATTTTTGAAGTAGATAGGCCATCTGGGGTCACACGCTGAGAGGGTTAATAATAATAATAATAAATTAATTGATTAATTATTGCAATTCGACGTCATACAAATACAGCCAAATCCTGTGCCACATACGATAGAGTTTTCTATATATAGATTTGTTTTGTTTGTCGCCAGAAACTGCCCCTGATGGGATAGAAGCCTGGGAAAACTTGTAACTAGTATTGTCATTGACTATGAAGTCGTGTCTCGTGTGCAAAAATTCAGGTTAATCGAACGACCAGAAGTGGTCGAAAAATTAATTGCAAGATTCCGTTACATATATTAATAGTTACGTTGTGTCAAGTTAATAAAAGCATGTTAATAATAAAATTACATGTAGATTTCGGATCCCGGAAAAAAGGGCACCGGAAAAAAGGGCACGGAAAAAAGGGCACCGGAAAAAAGGGCACCCGGAAAAAAGGGCACTGGAAAAAAGGGCACCGGAAAAAAGGGCACCCGGAAAAAAGGGCACCGGAAAAAAGGGCACTTTTTCAATTCGCAAATCGCAAAATAATAAATATCAAATAATGATATATAAAAATGGCTTTCAAATTACACATTTAGAAATTTCAATTGATTTGGTTCAACATTAATATAGTACATACCTCGGGTAAGATGGGGGAGGGGGAGGAGGGGGCAGGAGCAGATCGAAATAAAACAATTGTTTTTACATAAACTCTTACCGATTTTAATGAAACTTTGTATAATCACGTACAATTTGTGAAAAAATTATTGTAAGTGTCAGGCAAACTTTAGGGGAGGGGGGTTAAAGAGGGGGTGCAGAGAAAAATAAAATTATCTTTTATATCACAGTTTTACCTACTTTAATGATATATTCTATAACTATCACTAACATTTTATGAAGATCACAGTGAGTGTATTATATACCTGGGGGGGGGGAGCAAGGGGTGCAGATAAAAATAAAATATATTTTTCTTTAAATTACTCTATTATTGATTAATTTTTTTTTTTTTTTTTTTTTTTTTTTTTTTTGTACAATCACGTATAATTTATTAAAAATTTACAGTAAGTGTCAGACATACTTAGTGTGTGTGTGTGTGTGGGGGGGGGTAAACAAGGGGGGGAGAGGAAAATAAAGTGATTCTTTATATCATCATTTTAGCGATTTTAATGATATATTCTATAACTACCACTTAATTTCCATGAAGATTACAATGAGTGCATTATATACCTGGGGGGGGGGGGCAATGGGGAACCGATGGAAATAAAATATATTCTTCTTTAAACTACACTATTATCGTTTTAAACAAAAACTTTGTATAGTAGAATACAATTTGTGAAAAAAATCACAGTAAGGTCAGACATACTTGGGGGGGGGGGTGTTAAAGAGAAGGGGGACAGAAAATAAAATATTTTTTCATATCACCATTTTACCGATTTTAATGACATATTCTATAACTGTCACTTACTGGTATCACTAAAATGGTAATATAAAAATTCAATTTATTTTCCTCTGCCCCCTCCTAACCCCCCCCCCCTCCAAGTATGTTTGACACTTATTGTAATTTTTTCCTAAACTATGCGTGATTATACAAATTTTTTTTAATCGATAATAGGATAGTTTAAAGAAGAATATATTTTATTTTCATCTGCTCCCCCTTGCCCCCCCTCTCAGATATATAATACACTCACTGTTATCTTCATAAAAGTTAAGTGATAGTTATAAAATGTATCATTAATTCGGTAAAATGGTGATATAAAAAAATCATTTTGTTTTCCCCTTCCCCCCCCCCCCGAAAAAAAATGTCTGACACTTACTGTAATTTTTTCACAAATTATACGTGATTATACGGTTTTTTGAATCGATAAAAGGGTAGTTTAAAGAAGAATGAAATCTATTTCCATATCCCCCCCTTGCCCCCCCCCCAGTATATAATGCACTCATTGTGATCTTCATAAAAAGTAAGTGATAATTATAGAATATATCATTAAATCGGTAAAACGGTGCTATAAAAGATAATTTTATTTTCCTCTGCCCCCCTCTTTAACCCCCCCCCCCCAAGTTTGCCTGCCACTTACTGTCATTTTTTTCACAAATTGTACGTGATTACATAAAGTTTCATTAAAATCTGTAAGAGTTTTTGTAAAAACAATTATTTTCTTTCGATCTGCTCCTGCCCCCCTCCCCCCTCTTCCCCGACATATATACTAAATGAATGTTGTACCAAATCAATTGAAATTTCTAAAAATGTAGTTTGAAAGTCATTTTTTAAATTCATTATTTGATATTTATTATTTTGCGATTTGCGAATTGGAAAAGTGCCCTTTTTTCCGGTGCCCTTTTTTCCGGGTGCCCTTTTTTCCGGGTGCCCTTTTTTCCGGGTGCCCTTTTTTCCAGTGCCCTTTTTTCCGGTGCCCTTTCTTCCGTGCCCTTTTTTCCGGTGCCCTTTTTTCCGGGATCCGTAGATTTCCACGAAACTCTTATTAGCATTGAAATAATCAAACGGGAATTCACCTGTTTTTACCTTGCTTTCTTATTTGTGAAATGGCTTCTTTGTAAATACCTTACTTTTATTTTTTATTTATTTTTTTTTTTTGGCTTTAATTTGATTATTTCTTCTTCTGTTACATTGAATTCGTTTGTTTTATATTTAATAGGTCATATAAATATGTTATTTTAGTTTTAAGCTTACAGATTTCCCGAAATTACCAATAATTTTGCATATAAGAAATCACAATGTGCAGTCGAACCTCGTTAAAATGAATACGTTTAACGTGAGTTACTTTTAACATGAGCTATTTCCATAGTCGCTGTCGTAATAACTTTTTTATTCTCCTTGAGATTCACGTTAACGAGGTTCGACTGTAATACCTTGATGAAATATGGGTTATTGTTATGCTTTTACTTTTCTATGCATTTTGTACACAATCTTCTCTTCTTTAGTCTTATTGAGACTTATACTTTTTGCGATATAATATACTAATTGATTTTATATTTATATATTTAATACAAAATTTAATGTAGAGAAGCAACAATTTTGATTGGCATAATTCAGTGTAATAAATTTTACATTTCTTTCAGTTTTAAATTCGAAAATTAAATTATTATTAAAGAAAACTAGAACTTTATCTGTACTTAATACTAATTAGTATTAAGTTAATTAACATATAACAGAACATTATAAATACATAGAAAAGTTAGGGTACATAAGTAGGCAAACAAAACTTGATTTTTCACGTTTTGACATACGAATGTCACACTTCCTACCAAAATTGCATCATTTGTTCCAGTGTCTTTTCTCATCGACCACATGAAAAATGCTGAAGCATTCTACTACTTAAAGAGAGAGAAAAAAAGAAGCCTAAGCCTATCCATCATGCATTATTTTATACGTCTGTGAAGATGACGTCTGGAGACCAACATCAAAGCCGTTCTAGCCGCTAGTCTTTAATGATAGCTTTTTCTTGCTACTTTCGGCACAAATTATACGCTGCGTCTTCGGACGTCAGTCAGCACTGGTAGGTCTCAATCAGGAAAGTTATGGGCCGTAAATTTTCTCAGGTCCACCCTAATTTTAGGCATCGAAACATCGCAGATGGGACGGATGTGAAGCCTGAAGGCGTTATTTTTTTTCCTTCTCTGATATGGTGTAACATTTTTATTTCTTTCTTGTTCTTCTTCTTTTTTTTTTTCTTTTTTTTCTCACCAGGGAAAACATAACTTTTATGCTACACTGTTACATAGCAATAGCTGAACCATAATTTATACAATGGAAAAGTAAGTTTTTTTTTTTTTTTTTTTTTTTTTTTAATTATGTGTGTGCTTTTTCAATAACTACATATCGTTGCCAACTTTTTTTAAAATTAACACCATTATTTTTTTAAACGTACATTCCAATGCATTTAATCTTAGAAAATAGATAAGCTATAAGTATTTATAATTAGTGGTACATTAATTTTTTCACCTAAATCGGAAAACTTCACAACTATAGATAAGATGTGGCTGTTGTACTAACTGACGTTTGCTTCAAGGAAAATATTATATTTATATCGTTTGATGTCACTGAATTAAAGACAAAAAATACACATGTTTGATATCTGTTAGTCCTAAATGTTTTAGAATAATAACAAAGCAGGGAAAAAAAAAAAAAAAAAAAAAAGATTGCGATAGAGATGTGCATATAGAAATCAACACAGGGATAATTTCAATTTGTCTTAAAACAAATGTATATTAAAGTTGATACACATAATGGCACTTTTTCATCAGTTTATACATATTATTTATTATTGAAAATGAGCGGAGCGTTTGAATACAGAACTGCTTCAGTATGAAAGCATATTAAGAAAAAAGATTTTTTTATTTTTTTTAAAGAAGAAAAGTGCATGGGAAGAGGCAGAAAAAGGACTATGCGAACATTTTCAGAAATCGCAAATTCATCAAAAACATGGGTATCCTGAAATCCACAGGTATAGATGAGACAGAGAAAGATTGATCAAAACTTGGTTCGATTTAGAGCCAAAAGAGGAGCATCAACATATTCATTCGTCCTTACAAGCTTAAATTTTCACAACTTCTTACTTACGAAAACAAACAAATTACGTCGCGAAAGATACAGGACGATTCTGAGAATGAAGTAGAATAGAAAGTGAACAACAATTCCACCAGTAAGAACGAATTCAGTTTTTATTTATTTTTATTTTTATTTATTTACTTTGAGGAAAAACTATTTTCAGTGAAAAATAACAGTCGAAAAATCGTCAGAATGATCGGGTTTGGTTAACAACTTCTCCGACTTCTTCAACATCCTCAAAATCTGAAATCTGTCGTGGTGTGAGCAAGATTTTGTTCAACAGATAAAACTACTCTCATTTTCATCTATTCTGAAGTCAAAATCAATAAAGATATAAACCAAAACGAGATTCTTGAGAATGTGCTACTGGACTTAAAAACAGTTTGAAAATGATATTTAGACTCTTCAGCAAAATTCCACACCATTTTCATCCAAAGAAATCTTCACAGGACTGACGTCAGACTAACTTTCCAGACTTCATCTCGTCTCGAGAATGGTCTCTGTATTTGTGTGACCTCAACTCCGTGGATTAAAGTTCGTAGAAGGAAAAAGTTTGTGCGCACAATGTCAGAAAAATTTGGAAGCTCTGAAACATTTGATGATTCGGGAACGGAAGCTAATCATACAGGTGAAGCAGCGTTCAATTAGCGAAAATTCCAACAAGTGTTTACATCTCTGCATCAAAGCTAAAGAAGGAAATTTTGAAAAAATAAATAAATAAATAAAATAAAAAGATTTTGTATTTTTTTTTTTTTTTTAACATTTTTGTTAATAAATAAGGTATTTGTTCCTGCAAAAATGTTTGTGTTTACATTAACTAAAACAAATCAAATGTTAATAAGAAAGCACCACAGAACTGGCGTTTTAAATTATTACTTACAAAACTTTGAATAAACACCATAAAATGCGTAACGTAACCAGAAATAACGTCTAGCGGTAAGCGGTGCGTTACCGCTTTGACTGCTGTACTCGTGCCTACTTTGTTCGCCTGACGAAGGGTCGTGTGCTCTTTCAACCCGAAACAATTGTTGTATTGCATTTTATGGCGTTTATTCAAAGTTTTGTAAGTAACAAATTAAATGTTATTTCTGGTTGCAATTTATGGAAAATATGATTTCATTTTCAGGAAAAATCTGGTAATCTATTTGTACTTACAACTAGAAAAAAAGATAATATAGTATTAAATAGGTCACTCTTAAAACTGTGTCAGAAATGACTAATGACCAATAATAGTTAGGCTGGTTAAAATATAATCTAAAAATAAAAAGAGGGAGAAAATATCTTTACAACTGTAACAAAACGAAGTTTAGTTCATTGTAATACCTTTTACAAAAATAATAATAATAATAACAATGAATTTAGTATAGCATTAAAAAAGGTAATTCTATATTTCTTTCTTTGAATGAAATATTTCAACAAAATCTTTATTCATTATTAAAAGATATTTATTATTATTATTATTTTGCTTAATATTAAAAATATCTTGGCTATGATCTGAACAATGCTTCTTCTTCTTTTTTTTTATGGCAGTGATCCTTGAAAAAATATTCTATAAAGTTTTAAAATATTCTTATCGATGTACCATGCCCTCGTAACTACAGATGGTAAATTCTTTTTCAATTTCATCGGATGTCATGGATCAGTATCAAGAATTTAAAAATCCACAACTTTTTATTATTTTTTAATGGATACTCGCTGTCTCTGACAGCAGAATAAATTCATCTGGAAACAAAATTAGCAACTTACGCAATTTCAAATACCTCTCTCTTCATTTCCAGAAAAGTACAGGAACTTTTAAGCATTTACGCTGAAACCTCTAGGCGATAGCCCGTTTCTCCCAGGTTTCCTTCGGTAACGCTTCCTTGATGCCGAGTTGTCATTCGGCACTTTTCGGGAGATAGAAATCAACGGGGACTGCAGCCGAAACCTTCATATACTCATCATACTCTTTCGTACCCTCTGTGGAAATACGATAGCGCCTGGCTCCCAGCACAGGGCTATGCATGGGGAGGAGAGAAACAATGGGACCGTGATGGTCGATTCCCTCATACCCGGATAGACTATTGTCCACGGGAGCATTGAAAAGGAAACGGACTTTCCAATAAATGACATGACGTTAGGGACCAGATATAAAGCACAATAACCTTGGTTACAGTCAGAAATTCCTAGTGGAAAGTTTTAGTAGATTATTTTAACATGGGTCTGTGTTTGGGCAGAAGCAAAATCTAAAAGCTGGTTTATACAAAAAGTGAAACGCTCGCGATATTGGTCACTAGTTGGTAAATGTCATTTGTTGACCATTATTAACAATCGGTACTGTTTGGTGTCGTGGATAATCAGAAATCTAGGAGCATCGGTTTCAACGTAACCTAGTTTTAATATTATTAATACATATGTATGAATATTAATGCACAAACAGGAATTTTGATATACTATATATAAATGCACTATACACATATATTGTTATATACATATTACCTGTATACACGCACGCATTTTAAGACACATATAAACACTTACAATACGCATTACACATACCCGCAAATTTACAGATTTTAATGTTGTTAAACAAGCGCATACATATTTCATACGCATATATTTTAATATTGTTACGTTACATCTTACATACATACACCATGGGCACTGGCAAGCTTGGCCAAGGAAGTTGGGGGGGGGGCATGGCACTTCCCAAGAAGTCTTGCCTCTCCCTGGTTTTTTACTGCTGGCGCCTATCACGTACACACATGCATTATACATACATATTATGCACGCACGTACTTTTCGTCCTTAACATATTCACAACTCATTATTTCTGCATGCGGAGTGGAGAGACTCACGTCTCCCCTCATTATCTCCCAGAAATTTTATTTGTGTATTTATGTATTTATTTATTTTATTTTATTTATTTATTTTATTTACTTTTTTTTTTTTTTTCACTCTTTGAGCATGTCGTCTTTTATCATAGTGAATGTGTTTTAGAAATAAATTTAAATATTTTATTTCATTAAATAAATTCAGGGCTCTAATTATGAGTCTCGAAAAGAAATATTTAACGTTATTTTTTATAGAATAGTTCACTAAGACAAAAGTTAAATAAAATAAATAAATAAGTAAATACATAAATAAAATTTCAATTTTGAATGAAATATCCTTATGGAGCAAAGCAAAAAAATAATAATAATAAAAATAAAAATAAATAAATGAATGAATGAATGAATTAAAAAAAAATGAATGAATGAGTAAATAAATATAAATAATAACAATAAATAAATAAAAATAAAATGAAACAGTGGTATTATAATAGAACATACAGTGGACTAACTATGCGAGTTCCGAGAAACATGTGGTTCTTGATTTCATTTCATGCGGTTTCACAGTTAGTACTTGTTACACATAATTAAAATATTATGCATAAATATAGATATATGTTTAAAAAAAAAAAAAAAATCTGGGAGTTGACACATTTATAGAGTTGAATTCAAAATGCAAAATTCAAAGAACTTCATTATTGAATGAGATAGCCTGCAGTACAAAGCAACAAAAGTCCCGTAGGATTATATGGATGGGTAAGAAGAAAGGTGAACCTGATAATGTGAAACCTTAGCTTAATTCCATATATATTTAATTCATCACTCAATTGTAAATTTTTCTAAAGTGTTAAATATGTTTTACAAATATTTATTCTTAGATTTTTTTTTTTTTCCTGTAAAAGTCATTTTTCCTTTAAAGTAACTATGATGCGGAAAAACTATATAATGATTAATTATTAAGAATGTTGAAATCGCAACAATAATTATTTACTAATAGTAAAGCAAATATATTTAGTTTTATAGCGAGTTTAAAATATTTTTTATTTTAGAGCATTTGGGAAGGCCGTATTATTATTTATTTATTTATTTATTTATTGTTTGTTTATTTTGATACATTTTGTCGCATTTTTTATCTAAAAGTTTTAATAATGAGTTTGTATATTTGAATAAAATACTGTTTCTTAATTTGAATGATTAGAAAGAACATTAGAAATTAATATATAATATTACTACGTTTGTCAAAAGAATCAGTACTATTTATTTTCAGATTTCGCCCTTATATAGGTCAAATAACCGATGACATTTATTTGCAAATCAAAATTTTAACGGAAAAAATAGAGTATCTTTTATTATTTATTTATTTATTTATTTTTATTTTTTGATTTATTTACGATTCTATTTTGTAAGTAAATACAAATACAACGAAGAATTCAAAAACAGTTCGTAACAAATTTACTATCATTTCATTTCTTCTATGAAACCATTCATTAATTTTATTAAATTTTGTATAATATTATGAATTTATTCTCATTGAAGTATTCCTATATTTTTAAAAATATTCCAACAATATAAATTTATAAAATATTAAACATTTCTAATTATTGAAATATTAAAAATTAAATTTATTTGTAATAAATGATCAATAGTCGAAAATTTTCAACTTAAACTATATTTCTTTTTTCTTTCTTTCTTTTTTTTTTTTTAATTTCTTTATCAGTTTTGAAGAGTTTTCAAGAAACATACTTGCAGGGATTTATTCCCGGCGACGTTTTTTCTAGAAGTTTTGTGGGAAAGAAAATTTCCTAGAACCTCTAACAGCAAGCTCTGTTACCAGCAGTAACAGACGAGATATTTTCATCTTTTTAATAAAGGAAAAAATGAGGAGGTGGTTGCTTATAGCGCTAAAGCGTGTTTTTAATAACTCATTCATTGAAATAGTGTTTTTTATTTAATTTATTAAAATATCTTCAAAAAAGAATACATACATCTATACATGTTAAAAACTGGAATTGTAACATTTTTGAAGATGGTCCATCCACTCTGAGGAAAATATATATGTATATACAATGCAGCAGTCGAACCTCGTTAACATGAACACTGTTAACGTGAATTACTCTTAACATGAACTGCTTCCATAATCTCCGTTAAAATGAAGATTTGTTTAGTTATATGAAGATTAGTTACTGATGGCATGAACTATACTGATAACATGAACTAATTTTGTATACACCTTTGAGATTCAGCTTAACGAGGTTCGATTGTACTGTCTTCATCTAGAACGAATAAGTAGTCACTTTCTAAATCCCTAAACTAGAAATATAGATTTCCGAGTTACACGTATAAGGTACATAATCTGGATCTGGATAGAAGAAATGATTGAAAATTTTTAGTCTATACTTTTCCAGATGGTGAAACAGTATTATGAATGTTATGAATCCTTTGTATTGCGAGAATTTCTCGCTTGCTTTCCTAGAATTGGGTCATAAACCAAAATTATAGTAGTACTAAAACTCGCCTCTTGTGATCGCCTTTATTTGCATAAATTTTTAAATAAGATTGACCACCATAATATAAGAAAACGCTCTAGAATTCTAATAGGGGTTTCTAGAACTTGCTAGCAAAGGGAACTGGAATTTATAAGGATGACATGAAACTATTTTCACTAGAGCTACAATTTAATTTCTAAATGTCAGTCACAGAATTTTTTTTTTTTTTCAGTGTACATATTCACTACAATACTATTGTCATTCTGCATAATATTTGGAGCCATTTTCATTCAGTTTAATTTAAGGTTCATTGGATGAAAATTTTGAAATTTATTATACTAAAAATATCGTTAAAATATAAAGTAAACAGAAACGAAAGAGTACGCATAGATTAGATCAACATACTGAGAAAATGGTTGATGTTGAGATTAAGCCTATTTATCTACGCGTTTGGGACCTAGGCGTGAGTGGAATGCCCTCCGTTGATGGTCTTTTAGAACTCGATAAGAACTAGAATTTATAAGGATGACATGGAACTATTTTTATTTAACAGGGAGCAGCCCCCGCTCATCACTCTTGGAGCGCTTCTAAGGGGACTACTCGCAGTTTATTAAAAAACTCAAAAGAGAAAAAAAAAAAAAAATGCAAAATTCGCCAGGCCTAATCCGGCCTAGAGCCGACAGTGGGCGATTATTCAGAAGTTAAAATTGCCGGCCCATGCCCCACGCGACAGGTGGCATATGAAGTATTAATAACATTTCAGTGAATGGATGACATTTCAGAAGTAATTTCATTGCATGGCTGTAGTAAAAGTTAGTTCCCGGGTTATTTACCCTACGCGACACAGGGCATGGTGGCACTGAACTTCAGACGTTGAATTTTCGTAAGACTTAGAAGAAGATACAGGAGCTTTATTTAATCATTATTCTGGTGGGAAATTTCTCTTGACTGAACGAATAAATAGCGCAAGTAGGTAAATAATCAATCTGTTAAATTAGAGATATCCATTAAGAATTCGAATATTTTATTTAGTTTTATTAGCAAACTTTTTCTAAAAAGGATATTTTCCAGCCAATCAGAAGGTCTTGGTATTGGGTTTCTTATATGGTAGGCTGATGGAAGAATACAAGAAAAATAATAGTGGTTGGGAGTTCCCTCCTGCCCACAAGGACACAGAGGAGAACTATTTTTATTAGAGCCACAATCTAAGAAGTCATTGTCATAGCACATATTCACACAAGTTTCGAAGAAAATCACAGAAAACAAACCAGGTTAACGAGCGTAACTTGGATTCGAAAACAGTGCCTTCGAGAGCAGAACCTCTCTGTAACTGTTGGGAATTGGAGAAAAGAAACAGTTACAAAATTAAGTTGGCAAATACCATGAGACACCGAAACTGAAGAACATTCAAAACTACTCTACCTTTGTTTATGTTTGCATGTCAGGAATAATACAAAAAATTTAGAAAGTAATTTTCCTCACGGGCTCAGGTAAATATATTTACACCACTCGATAATATTATTCAGTATTTTAAAAATATATTTAATATTCTATTCACTTCTATATTTTTGAATCGACACTAATAATCATTCGGAACACTATACAAAAATTCGATTTATACACTGTTCGTTCTCCGATACGAGCAAGGACGATTGTACTCCTAAAAAAGGGGATCGCAAAAGGAAAAGACGTAAAGATTTTTCACCTTCATTACGCATGCGCAATAACGCTGAACTGACTCTAATAGGAAGACAAGCAGTAGTAGATTTGTTATGTTCAATGAACGGAAACAAAATTATTTTTTTTATTTTTTATTTTATTTTATTTTATTGATAGCACAGATGACAGATGCATACTGCATGCTAGTCTAATAATCTTACAGGCTAAACATTTGTTAAAAATGAAAAGATCAGGTACCTAAATTCACATAAAGAGGTACTCCTACTCCATGAAGAGAAGTGAAGGGCAAATACAATTATTTTCTTTTTATTGCACTTTCTGAATACACCTTACTATTCATCTATGATCTGACAGGCTTCAAGCCAGTGGCGGAAAAAAAAAAAAACACGTGTTCTGGACAGTCTGACATGAAGTCTGGACAGGAATTAAAACGATTTGCTCGTTCGCAAACGACTGCTATAGGGGTGGCTACTCAAATTTTGAAATTGATCTTTCTTTTTGACAATTGGTTCCACATCTTTCAAAGAGAAATTTTCTTTGCAATTGAATATGATGTTCTGCTAACAAATATTGTTTAGTTCATTAAACAAGTGTTCTACTTAATAATATTTAAATGACATTCAAACATTTCTGTAAACAGAAATTGTTATAAAACAACAAAACTATGCAATCAGTTCAGTTCAGTGTTTCAAATGTGCACACGTGATGCACTATAGTCGTAGCTCAGCGAATAGGACGCTCTGACATACGTCACCGCACATTTATTTTAAACAAATACTTTCTACATCAGTGTAAATGTGCGATGTTTGTTTGTTTTCAGTTTGTTTGAGTATAGAGTTTAAATAAACGAACGTAAATAATTTTCAATATTTAGTTTTAAATAATAATCATAAGTTTGTTTTCATTTATAATCTATAATAAGGAAAGGAAAATATATACACCGTGACCAATAAGTTCTCATACAAGTTTTGAAGCACGTTAAAAAGTTGTACATGTGTGTTACTGTAGTCCCAATTATTTTGCAGGCAATTTAGTGTAAGGTATAAAGCTATTGCAAGTGTAAATATTGCACTAATTATAATTTTTCTTTACCTAGGTAGAATGAAAAAATTGGGAGAAATTGTGATAAATAGATTGATCAAAGGATAGCAGCTGGGTAAAATTTTCAGAGACTTGAAAGCCCTGGTGATGGAAAGAGATTTCATTTACAGAACTAACAAAAGGTATAATGAGACATCCTCTGTCGATTACAGAAAAAAAATCTGGGAGACCGAGGTCTGTTCGGACAAAAGAGGCTGTGGAAAGGGTCAGGAAAATGATACGACGAAGTGAACAAAGATCTGCTAGAAAAACAGCAAAAGAGCTCAAAATATCAAGGGGATCAATGTTAAACATTCTGAAAAAGGACCTTGGGTACAAGGCTTATAGAAAACGTAAAATTCACTGAGTTTCGGAGTCTGATAAGATGAAAAGGAAGCAAAGGGTGGAAGAAATTCTTGCTTGTCACGCTGGGGATGAATTTGTCTTTTCAGACGAGAAACTATTCATTTTACAACAAAGTTTCAGCCCCCAAAATGACAGAGTATGGTCTTTTTCTATTGATAACATCCCTGAGAGCCAGCATTACCTTCCGCGTTATCAAAATGCTTCGTCGCTAATTGTTTGGGTGGCTATTTCTAAAAGAGGAAAACTCCCGTTAGTCTTCATTGATAAGGAGGGAAAATCAATGCCCAATAGTATAAAACTGAGTTTTTGGAAAAAGTTTTACTCCCAAATGTCTAGAATTTGTATGGGGCGGAATATTTCTGCTTCCAACAAGATGGTGCCCCTTCTCATACCGCACGAGTGATGTAGGAGTGCTGCAGTCAAAATTAAGCTGACTTTTTGCCAAAGAACGAATAGCTCCCAATTTCCCCGATCTGAACCCGCTTCATTATTTTGTGTGGTCATATATGCTTTCCCAACGGAATAACTATAAAATCACCTATTTGAGCAAATTCAATAATGTAATTCAAAAGATGTGGGATGTGGCAGGAAATACCAATGGAAGCTGTGCGTGCCGCGTGTGATGGATTTGAAAAGAGACTTAAGCTCGTTAAGAAACTAAAACGTGGAATTATTCCAAAGCATTTAATGTAAAGATACTCAATGATTATTACTTTAATTTGGTGCAAAAATTTTTTGTATGATTTATTTTGTGTTATTGTAATAAAAATTTTAAAGTGTATGAGAACTTATTGGTCACGGTGTATAATTAAAAAAAATAGTTGTCTCATTAGAAATAGAGCTCATAGCATATTGTGATATTATATTTGGCGTGAAAATGTTGTAATTGTATGGTCGAGTGGATAAATCAAATAAAATATAGGAAATAACATGAAAGTAAATATATTATGTACACCACATATAGTGTTATTCATATGTAACCGGGATTCAAATATAAAAGCGCTATTTCAACTTTTTAGATGCTATACGTTTCAAAACTGTCATCCAATAAGCACCCAAATGCACATCAGATGTCTATATTGCCTGCGGCAATGCCCACGGGTAGAGCATTGCCTCAAGCAATAGGGATACGTACCCGATATTTTAGCCCGAGAAAGACGCTACCATAGGCAGCGGTGACCCGAGACGGGCTTTTCGGAAATTTCATTTTATTTTATTTTTTCCTTTTATTTATAAAGCAATATAAAAAAAGAGTAATTCTGTTTTTTTTTTCTTTTCTTTTTTTTTAATTAAAAAAAATTAAAAAGTGTATTATTCTGTTTAGGGGCCAGCGAAGCGGGCAAAGCCTGGTAGTAAGACAATAAATATAGCTACCATGTCTAATCATCACATAAAAAACGTGTAAGTAACTAACACCTTGCCCATTTAGTTAATAGTAATAGTGATGACAGTGGGACGGGATAAGAGTGTGGGCAAAAAATAATTATCAGTTAAAAAAACATTTTTAAGAGGTATTGTTTAATATTAAACGCATCTTTTCCTCGCCATTATATACTAAGAATCTGACAACAATAAAAATACTTGTATCTTCGACCCATCCTTACAAGACAGGCTTATATCAAAATCGTACGCAATGCCTTATGCCACTTTTGCGTTGTTCCGTGATGGGAAAGGAAAAAGCATGCTAAGCTTAAGGGAATTAATGCCTTCTCATTTAACACGCTTTAAAAATTTCCTGACGAAAGAGGAAGACGAAAAAAAAATGCGAAAAGTTTTCACTTTTTCCTCAAGTTTCAGAATTCACTCATCCGCGTCCCAACCCTTTTCAAAAAGACCGTCGGACGCCGCCACGTCTTGCCGCGTCGCTAAACCTATTTATAAGCAATTAATAACCGAAGAATGCGTCGACCGGATTGCTACTTCGCACTGTCAAGGGTTACTGTCGCCAAGTCTTTTGTCGCCAATGCCACTCTGACTTGTTCTTTTGTAAAGATTTCACAATTTACGAGGCATTGAATTTCGAAGTAAAAGATAAGTTGACGAAATATAAAAGACAAATATATTCGTTTAATAATGCAACTACAATTTGAAATCTTTTATCCGCTCTGACAAAATGTTTATAAGAGTGACTATTTCTTTCATTATATCTTTTAAGTCATTCATGTTGGGAATTGATATTTATTATTTACTAGCAGGCTACGCCCGCTTCGCTGGTCACTATTTTTAAATGAATCACAAAAATTAATGAATTCTCAAAATTGCATTAATTTTTATCATGTGATAAAAAAAGAGAAAAAAAAATTCTGATCAGGAAAAATGTCGCACCGGGTCCCCACTGCCTTCGGCAGCGTAGACCCGTGCGCTGCGCGCACGTATTCCTTCACCATCCTTATGACTTCTCAAAATTCCATGTTATTACTCATAAACTTTCATTCTTAAGAAAAGGAATTAAAAAATATATCATTTAGCATCGGGTAAAAACTCACACCGGGACGCCACTGCCGTCGGCAGCGCAGACCAATGCGCGCTGTGCGCGCACGTTTGAGGATATACGTGCGCTGTACACGCATATTCCTTCTCAACTCAAACTTTTATTATTAAGAAAATAAAATTTAAAAAAAAATATTTTATCAACGGGTAAAAACTCGCACCGGGTCCCAAACCCATGCGCGCCTATTCCTTCCCCACCGTTCAAGCCCCTCCTAATTAACTTGCATATACCAATTTTGAACGGTCTTACTCAATTAGCTGAGATGCAAAAGAAAACCTGATCAGGACACTTTAAATTGTAAATCAGATGAAATCTCGAATTCCACTTTCGATAATGTAAAAGAACTTTAAAATATCTTTCGAATGATGCATTAGAAATAATTTAATCATAATTAGAATATGAAATATTGAAATTTAAAAATATTACAGCGCCATCTGGCTGTAGAAGTTTCTGTAATCTATTGTTCCATTCCAGATCAACAAAGCTTTCAAATGATGTATTACTCATGAAATTATTTTAATTAGTAGATGAGATACAAAAGAAAACCTAATTAGGAGACCTCAAAACGTGTAAATCGGGTGAAATCTCGAATTCCATTTTCGATAATGTAAAAGTACTTTAAAATGTGTATCAAGTCAACAAAGTTTCAAATGATGTATTACTTATGAAATTTTTTTAATTAATAACTGAGATATAAAAGAAAACTGATTCAGGGCAGCTCAAAACGTGTAAATCTGGTGAAAACTTTCGATAATTTAAAAGAACTTTAAAATATCTTTCGAATGATGTATTAAAAATAATTTTATCATAATTAGAAATTGAAATATTGAAATTTGAAAATATTACAGCGCCATCTGGCGGTACAAATTTCAGTATTCCACTGTTCGATTCCAAATCAAAAAAGCTTTCGAATGATGTATTACTTATGAAATTATTTTAATTAGTAGCTGAGATACAAAAGAAAACTAATTCAGGAGACCTCAAAACGTGTAAATCTGGTGAAAACTGTCGATAATATAAAAGAACTTTAAAATATCTTTCGAATGATGCATTAAAAATAATTTAATCATAATTAGAAATTGAAATATTGAAAGTTAAAAAAATTACAGCGCCATCTGGCGGTAGAAATTTCTGTAATCTATTGTTCCATTCCAGATAAACAAAGCTTTCAAATGATGCATCACTCATGAAATTATTTTAATTAGTAGATGAGATGCAAAAGAAAACCTAATCAGGACACCTCAAAACGTGTAAATCGGGTGAAATCTCGAATTTCATTTTCGATAATGTAAAAGTACTTTAAAATGTGTATCAACTAAAATAAGCTTTCAAATGATGTATTACTTATGAACTTTTTTTAATTAATAACTGAGATACAAAAAAAAAACTGATTCAGGACACCTCAAAACATGTAAATCTGGTGAAAACTTTCGATAATTTAAAAGAACTTTAAAATATCTTTCAATTGATATATTAAAAATAATTTAATCATAATTAGAAATTGAAATATTGAAATTTTAAAATATTATAGCGCCATCTGGCGGTACAAATTTCTGTATTCCACTGTTCGATTCCAAATCAACAAATCTTTCAAATGATGTATTACTTATGAAATTATTTTAATTAGTACCTGAGATACAAAAGAAAACCGATTCAGGAGACCTCAAAACGTGTAAATTAGGTGAAATCTCGAATCCCACTTTCGATAGTATAAAAGTACTTTAAAATATCTTTCGAATGATGTATTAAAAATAATTTAATCATATTCAGAATTCGAAATATTGAAATTTAAAAATATTACAGCGCCATCTGGCGGTAGAAAATTCTGTAATCTACTGTTCAATTCTAAATCAATAAAGCTTTCAAATAATGTATTACTTATAAAATTATTTTAATTAGTAGCTGAGATACAAAAGAAAACCTAATCAGGAAACCTTAAAACGTGTAAATCACGTGAAATCTCAAATTCCATTACTTATGATAGTCGGTTAATGGAAGGTGACAGAAATTTGTGGCGTCTACTCTTGAAATTCCATTCAAATAAGTTTCAAAATGACATATTACTTTTGAAATTATGCTAATTAGAAGCTGAGATACAAAAATGATATAAACACTATTATAAAACGATTTATGTCTGACTTTTTCGTGGTTTTCTCCGAAACTTGGGTAATTCCGGGCTAAATACTGTTCAAAATCCATAGTATGAAATGTGAAAGGAGTATCAGAATTCGAAATTCTGCAAAATATAAAAGAATAAAGGCGTTCTGGGTTTTCCGTTGTTTTCTCCGAAACAACCGTTCCTTTTCTACGTTTTTGCCCCTCCCCCCCTTTCCGTCCCTTCTAATAATTTTACACTTGAAAATATCCGCAATCGATTTATCTTTCCTTGAAACCTAATAATAACAATTTCAAACGCTGTAACTCTTTTTATTTATTTATTTTTATTTATTTATTTATTTATTTTTTTTTTTTCTGGCCGTTTGCTTGCCCCCTCCCCCCTCCCCTTCAAGTTCTTCCTAATAATTCTACACTTTCAAAAATATTCAGAATCGAAATATCGGGCGTTAAAAACACCAATATTACGAAATTTCAACGGCATATCTCAATTTAAAATAGTTGAAAATAGAATGCAAAATTTAATCTCATTTTTTTGTTTATCCACATATTTTCATGAAAATTGAACAGTAGCTTTATAATATGCTGTCTAGGCCGAATATGAATTCAAATGTAACGTGAATTAAAATTTGAAAAAAATTGAAAATTGCAATATTTTTCCCTACTACAAAACACGTGACATCTTGATCGATTGCAATCATTTCCTTTTTGATGACAGACGATGGGTCTTCATTACTGGCATTTGATATGATGTTGCCACAGAAAATTCATACTTTAGTTAATTTTAAAAAATCTAATTGTTGTACCGATAAACCACTTGCACACTTAGATTCAGAAAAAATGCCCCTTTCATTTGGTATCGAAATTGTAACGATCGGACAAATATTTCTAATTTATTTTCCACTTTTTCTGCTTTGAGATCGCTTTTAGATTAGACATGAGTGGACATTTTAATTAATATCTCCACAACTAATTAAAATTTTTAAATTCTGTTTCGAGGAAAACATCGGAAAGGCTCCAGAGCATCCGTATGTCAATTTTTGTACTTCTGCGTTCAATAGGGGCTGAACGTATAAAAGAACAGACAGACAGACAGACAGACAGACAGACAGACAGACAGACAAACCTTTCCTTTTATTATTATAGATTTATTTGCGTATTTTTGAATGAAGCATTACTTCCTTACGGTTACGTTTACAATGAGAAAGTATCAGTATATCAGTTTCAAGTAAATATTACTGGCATTATGCAGAAAAAAGTTGATTATCTAACACATAGGAGATGGGACCTAGATCGATAAAACGATCTTTGCAATAAAATGATCTTTGTCAATATATATATATATATATATATATTGACACACGAATAATAGGTGACAATTTCATTATGATTTGTGTAGTACAAAGTTTTTTAAATATGACTTATAAGAACGCTTCTCACGAAACGTAATGCATTGACATTAATTTGGGTATCCTTGTATACAAACCATTTGTGCTATTTAGACCATTTTAAATAGGGAATATGCATAGTGGACTTAAATAACATACTATGTCATTTTGAAGAAATTTTGAAAATATATTTGCGGACGCTAGAGGTGAGCAGATAGACAGGCGGACAGTCAGATAGACAAAATACAGGCATACAGATTAATTGAAATCACAATCACTCTGAAACGTTATTGGTAAGTATTAAATACGCTTAATAAAAACAAAAATACAGTTGCAGAAACCTTCAATTATAATCCTTAATATGTCTAAATATTTTTGTGTGGCTCTGTAAATCCTGATGTAAACTTACTATATTCTAAAGAAAACATTTTGTTGTGTGCACATGAATAATAAATTTCAATTTTATTGATTTGTGTAAAATGAAGGTATTAAAATAGGATTTAATGAAATATTTCTCATAGAACGTAATGCCTTGGAGCACTTTCAGGTGTCTCTGTAGACAAACCAGTGGCGGTACTTACTCCATTTCCAAATGGAAACATCACTTATACATGTGTACAGATACAGAAGCGCTCACACAGCAATTTTCAGTACATATCACATGCAACATGCAGTATTATTTCTTCTTCCAGGCTGTGCGCTGGGCCTGTCCCAAGCATGATTCGATGGATCGCAGATACAGTTTCCTCCTGCGGGAACTTCGGATTGGGACATGCTGGGAGTTTATAATGCGTATAAAATGCAGCATTATTTGCAGATACATAAAGTACATTTATACAATGCATACAATAAAGTTTAATCTTTATTTGAGAAATACAGTAACCACCGCTTAATAAAATCAGCTGCTTAATGTGATCAAATTGCCAGGACCGGAATCAAATCAATACAAACTATTTTAAAAACCGCCGTTTAATAAAGTCAGATTCGCCGGTTAATAAACTCCAAAATATCTCATCAGCAGCAAAAATGTCATTTATCCAAGCTAAACAAATGTTTTATTTACACAGTTTTTTTTTTTTTTTTTAAATAAATTTTTCTTTGTTGAAGATTTTTCACTTGCAACATAGTTACAAATTAAACATGTCCCATCACTTGTCTCCGTATAACAATTTTAAAGAACGTATTCTTCAAAGCGCAGTAATAAGTTACAAATTTGATTTGGTTCGCAAGTGATTTTTTTTTTTTTGATTATTAAAAAACAATTTCTAATTCTTATTTTGAAATAACTGAGAAGAAAGAAGTTTAAACGTATGAATTTTAAAGTTAAAGGAAAATGTAAATTTTCGACAAAGTAATGATGATTTTCCTTAAAGAAAAGCGGCGTCGGAATTTGCGATGTGTTTAATTTATTATAATAAAGAAACAATTAATAAATTACCTTTAAAAAATTAATAAATATTGTTTATATTCCATTATTCGTTACCTTTTGAAATTTCTTTCAAAATTCAGGAAAGTAATACCTTTTTTCTTGTGTGCAGAAACAATCGCCAGATATAAAAATCAGCCGCTTAATAAAATCACTTTGGTTCAGGACGACTGTGATTTTAGTAAGCGGCAGGTACTGCATATCACATAGCCGTTTACGATATCGACAGCCCCCAACTGTTTTCCGTAGAAGCTTTTAATTAAGGAGACACGGACAAATAACATCATTTTATAACACATTTTTCATGCGTTAATTCCTTTCTTGTAGATTAAAAAAAAAAAAAAAAAAACTGATACCCCAGGCGTAATTTTTTTCTTCTTCCTCCCTTGAAATTCCGTTTTTCATTTAGTAAGAACAATATAGATAATAAATAATCTCTAAGAAAGAAAAAAAAAAAGAGAGTTAACCAGCTCTCTTTAACCAAAAGAGAGTTAAGAGAGTCCAGCTTCTCTTATTTTTCTTAGCTCCTTGATCCAACCTCTACTGGACTTCAAATTGCCTTTGCTGATATTCACGTTATTAAAAGACTTAACTTTTGACTGTGAAAAGAAAACATATTTAAAACTGCTCATTAGAAACGAATAATTAAAAATCCCTGATGATGCTTTACTATTAAAGCGAAAAGCTTTGAAAAAAAAAAAAAATTAATATCTTTTAAATAAAAATTTAAATTTACGTGTGTTTAAAGTGTTTTTAATATATTTAATAAAATATATTTAATATATATAATAGTTTAAAAAAGGGAAAACAATGACATCCCTATTTTAAAATTCACTTGAATAATTTTAAAGAGCAAAATTAAAAAAAAAAAAAAAAAGATTATTTCCGGCCGTAACATTATTAGTTAAATATTTTTTCTACTTTGCCAATCCGTTCAGTTAGCTATGAAAAATCTTTTTTGTATCTCAGAAGACCAAAAATTATTTTCTCAGTACATTGGAATAAAAAAGACTTCTATTTTTAGTTGTTTTATCTGTGGAAAAAATATATCACTGAATAATGATGATATTGCAACAAAAATTTTCTCTTCTGTCTGACTAGGAATCGGTGTATAAAACTTCCAAAGAAAGCAAATAAATATAAATATTTGCATTTTGAAAAATTACATAATATGAAATTTGATAAAATTTTGATTTGAAAATTAATAGATTGGTAGAAGTTAAATTAACAACAATAATTTTTATCAACATCAATTCAATTTTGTAAACTCCTCCATCTCCAAGTTCATAAAAATTTCATTTATTTAATATTTTGTATTTTCTTACATAAAAATCTGGCACCTCAAAATGAAATTTCTTTCAGGTTTTTTTAAGACAATGGAGATAATTTAAGTGTTTCAAAAATATTCCAACCTATTAAGGTAAACATTAGTTTATTTTTATTTTTATCTGTATATATAAATCTTTTTTACTCTATCTCTATTCTTTGAAAAGATTGATCATATTAATTAAGGAAGTTTGGGACATTCTAAAAAATTAAAAAACGAATCACTCTTCTTCTTATTAACATTTATTAATATTTATTTATTTTATTTATTTTATTCATTCATTTATTTTATTTATTTATTTTTGTAAATATTCAAATATAGGTTGCATTTAATAATCCGAAAATAAATTCGAACTGTATAAGGAAGATTGGTGGTAAAATAAATAAATAAATAAATGACCCCCCCCCCTTTTTTTTTCTTTAAGTAAAGCATCGACTTGATTTATTCTTGCTTAAAAAGAGGATAAAGAAAATATGTTATTAAAATAGCGATGACTGACTTTATCAAACCTTTCAGTTATTTTATAACAGAAATAAAAGTATTAAAAATGGAATATTAAAAGCAATAAAATTGACTGCTGAATCCAACGTTCGTGAAATTAAAGAAAATATCTGAATATCGACTGTACTATTCTGAATATTAAAACTGAAATAACTGTAATCTTCTGCCTGGAAATTTCAATCTTTTGAAAGCTAGAACATGGAATGAAAATTCAAAAGTTTCTCACCTAACGATCTCATTATCTGTTACACCAACTTCTTTCCGCGGCATTTCGCATGTTCAAGAATAATTTTAACGGGCTTTACAGATTCAGATTATTTCAATCCGCTGGAAAGCAAGTGGAAAGTTTCAAAAGAAACTTTAACTTTTGAAAGTTTTAGCAGTTTGTTACTTAATTCCTTCAGGATTCAAAAAGAAAGTTTCGTTTTCTGTTATTGGAAACGTATTCCTGGAGTTTTGTTTATTGTATGTATGTAAGCATCAAAATGATTGTGGAAGTATTTTTAATAATTACTTTCTTCTATATTCAATAGAAGAAAGTACTATTTGGATTCGTAGAAATTATCGACTTCCGATTTTTGATGGATTTATACTTTTTCAGAGGTCCAGAACACGATTTGACCCTTCTTAGAAAATGTATGCCTGTTCGTCTGTCTGTCTATCTGTGTGTGTGTGAGACAAAAATGTTGTGGCGATGGCGACTGTATATCAGGAACTGCTGCACAGAATACATATAACTTTATATGTAGACGCACTTTGACATACATTAGTGCCTATGAATTTTTGGTTCCAGTCACTCAACATACTGAGTCACTGGAACATTCTGCTGCTATACTTAGATTTTGTTGTTATATCTCAGATTTCGTTGCATATAATCTAATAAAACTTTATATGTGAGAAACCATTATTATCTGATTAATCTGATTAACCATATTAATCTGATTCAGTTTGGGTGCATATCGGCCGATAGGAGTGACTGCTATACTGCAAATTTTCCGAGAGCGAGAATATCTCAGATTCTATTGTATATAATTGTACAAAACTTGGTATATGAGAGAGCCATTATGAAACACTATGCTTGAGAGATATTAGTCAACAGATGACGCTGCTGTTCTGCAAATTACATCTTGAAAGGAAGGCTAAATCTGAACATCTATGATATATAACTGCACGAAACTTGATATGGGAGATAACCATTATGAAAACGAATTTTGTGTTAATTTAGGCGTATATCGGTTGACAGATGGAGCTGCTATTGGGATATTTCTACATGGCTACATCTCAGCATCTGTTGATTAAAATTGCACCAGACTCCATATATAAAATCTTTAACGTGAGAAACTATGGTTAAAATTTTGGTGCATGCTAAACAGTAAGTGGCTCTGTTATTATAGAATGATATAAAAAAAGTTTTATGATGGCCACAATATACTAGTTTGCTTTATTTGTATTAGTTCAGCTTATGCTTTTTCCTTTTTTTTTTTTTTTTTTTTTTTTTCGTGTATGTTAATATATTTAATGTAACAGATAAAAATAGAGCAAAATTCAACGTTATATTTCTATATAGACATCGAAATCACTCTAAAAGAAAAATGTCTTTGGAAGGGGGGAAAAAAAATCCATGATTTATTAATTTTGAATTAAATTTATCATAACAATAATAATTTTGTACAAATAGTGGATAAATTTCCTTAACATGAAGAAAAATACTTAAAAAAAACTTTTAATTTTAACTGGGCTGAATGCTGTAAGAAAAATTCTTTTAACACACATATATATATAGATATATATTATTATTATTATTTTAATCTATTTCTATTTAGAATTCTTGTAATTATATTAGTTTAAATATCATCAAATTTGTTATAAGGACAAATGAAACTTCCTTCTAAACGAATAATGCTTTTAAACATATATATACATACTGTATATACTTTTGTTCATTTCGTTTCGTTTAGTATAATCAATCTAAAAAAGTATACTTAGCATAAAGTTCTCCTATAATAGAACTATTTGCTTGATTTAAATTTAGTATACCGAATTTGGACTTCCTGCAAATATTTATTTTATTTTGTTTATTTATTTATTGTTATACTGATAACAGATAGAGAGATAACAGACAGACACACAGACGAACCGCTGAGAACTTAGTTTTCGGATTGAGAGGATCTCAGAACTTAAAAATGTATCAAAATATCGATATCGAAAATTCGACCGCCAAAATAGTACTGTCTCTACTATTATATGAATAAAAGAACGTGATAATTGTTATAAAAGTTGCCAATAAAGAGAAATGTTTGCTTGAAATGTAGGTAAAACTTTAAAATTGAAATGCACGATATTATTAAAAAATTATATTAATCAAACAGATTAAGGACATAGAAGAAATTTTCTTACATAACCGCTTTATTTAGCCAGTTCATGTTCCAAAAAATCACAATAATAATAATAATAATAATAAATTATTAAAAATAAATGACCGAAAAATAAAAATAAATAATTAAGTAAATTTCATCGCAACATAATATTTTATTCAACAAATTTAACATAAGGACATCGACCAATAATTCATCGTGGGTTAGGCATCGTCTCCTTTGCACAATATTTTTATGTTGGTATGCAACGAATTATCGAATACTCATTACAATCCATAATGTGTCATTCGTTTAGTCCAGAAATCTAGAATTCAAGAATGATAAACTTTGGAATGAAAATTACAAAATAAAATAAAGCTATTTATAATTAGATCCAGAAAACGAGGTAGCTCTAAATTAAAAATAAAAAATTACATTAATAAGGTATAAGTTTGTTTAATAATTTGAGAGATGTTGAATAAATAGTCCGATGCTTAGGGTCATTTCATTCGGCATAAATTTATTTGATCCCGCCGTTACCTTTGCTGAATTTATGAAATGATGAAAGCAGCAAAAGAAGGGAATATTAAAATGTTTGTAAAATTACATCAAACAGTTTTGAAAATGTGATAAGATGACTCGGATTGAGGTATTTGAATGCCAAAATTTGAGACTTTTGACCAAATATTTTTATTCGTTTGAAAACGGAGAAATTACCAGAGAAATCTCTCCAGAGAAATCACCACGTCAGTCATTGTAAACTTGTATCGTGGCAAGACAAGTCAGAGATCAGAGTATTTGGAAACTGTGAATCATTACCACTGTACTTTGATTTATGCAAGCGACTATCTTATACAGGTAAAAGGAAGATAACTCGTTATAAAACTTTCTATATTATCCAGAGATTTAAACCCAACTATCACAATACTCCATAGGTTTTGATACTATCAGCAATGGCATCTATCCAAGTCTTTTCAAATATGATATAGTCCCGCGGTCGCCAACCGGTGGGCCGTGGATCACTAGTGGTCCGCGAGAAAATTTTGGTGCTCCGCAGAAAAATCTTGACATTATATGCGTTTTTAATATATTTTCTTAAATTATACTGATGTTAATTTAAATTTTAGGATTTTCTGAATCTCTCTTCCTCACAGCATTAGAGTACAGAATTTTCTGGATGAGAGAAAAGATACATAGAATAATTTTTGTCGCAAAAGTTTGATTCGTAATTGATAAGTATCGTTATCGCTTTGAATTTATTATTTTCTTTGCATTCGATACTTAGCTATGAATTATTCGAATCTATCAAAGGTTTAGAATGTTACGTCAAAAATATACTTTCACATTGGATTTTAAAAACCTAACAATATAATACTATACAAATTATTAGATTTTGTAAATATAGTTTTATCTATTGAAATAACAATTTAACACTGTTTAGTTTGAGCTTCCATCATATAAGCAATAAAAAGATCTTCACGCTCTTCCCCTATAATTGTTTTACTTAAATCAAACAACTTTTACGTATCCATAATTGTCTATTTACTTTCTCTTACCCGTACGGTCGAGAAAGTATTGTTTTAGGGTCGAATTTTCGAACATGAGTTTCTGTTATATTTACATGTTTTGAGGTCCCCTGAATACGAAAATCATGTTTTTAGCGAATGGTCTGTGTGTCTGTTATCAGCATATCTCAAGAACAAATAGTAGCAGAAATTCCAAACTCGGTATTCTAAATGTGTATCCTATAGGGATGTTACAGTAAGCTTTTCTTTGAGATGAAGCAAATGATTAGTGTACAGGGACACTCAAAAGTATTAAAATATATTATGTCTATGGGGGAAATTGCAGGTAAGTAGAGTTTAACATCTATAGTCTGCACTAAACCAAATGAAACGAATATATATATTTTTTGTAATAGAGATAGTCAACTGGGAAAAAAAAATTGCGTATGTAGGAGCCTCGCCTCCCCCCTCGAGGGGAGTAAATTTTCATTATGAGTATCTTTCAAAAGAACTCACCAATACCTTTAAAACGAATGGTTGAACCATTAATCTGCGATAATTTAAAATAAAGTTTTCAATTTTTTTTTTTTTAAACATTTTTTTTTTATTATTATTTTTTTTTAAATGTGATATTGAAAATAAATTCAACTTTTTTTTTTTTTTTTTTTTTTTTTTTTAAGTGTTATACTACTTCTCTAATATGGAAATCGTCTGCATTATCATAAAAGATATTTTTTTTTTTTTAATAATATTTTTAATAAATTATTTTTTAAAAACAGAATTATTTTTTAATAATCGAATCAAATTCTGTATAAATGAAGGTGCATTCGATATTATGATTAAATAAGTACGCGTTTAAGATTTTCTTATAATAAAATAAAGATTTGTAATGTTTTATATTAAATAGGTTTATTTCACATTTATAAAATTGGTATATTTATGCGTAGTATATGCTCATTAATGAGGAGAATATATTTACGTATCTTAAAAATAATACACTACTTTTCCACGAATTACCGACACTTTCGATTTAAGACGTTTCATCGAATATATTCAATAAGATTTGACAAACTACTTTAAAACTTTAGGAGTACATAGAGAAAAACATATTATTCCTCATACATTTCAGCGACAGTTTTTCCCCAAAGAAAGACTATTAAGAAATTAAAAAGACACAACGTTTGGAATCAGGCTGTAAAATATAATGCTTGAAATTCATTTTGGCTCAACCATTGATAATTAAGCTTCTTTAGATATCTGTATTAATTTGTATGAGATTAGCGCATATATACATGGAGAGAGATATATACAAAGGTTACCCCCTTTTTTATTGTAACATGCAAGGTATTAAGCCGAATGCAAAACAATTTTTAAAAAACTTACATATTAGACACAATATATGCTACAATCAGAATATAAAAATATTAAATATCTAATGAAATATGAGCATTTTTACTAAATAATTTTTTTATCGCACATAAGCAATTATTAACGAAATTTCATTGAATAATTAATAAGCCAAATGTATTGAACTAATTATCTGAAAACTCCAAGAAAATATTGTGAAAATTCAAAAAGTTATCGTCGATAGAATGAATTAAATTTCAGTTCCTGTGTCAAAGAGAGAAAGAAAATGATAGGGGTTTTATCAATATTTATTTACAATTAGCGAAAAATATTTTACCATTGATTGAGTCAAAATAAAATGTTGAATAAAACTCTTTAGAGTTTCGCCTTTTTTTTTTTTGAGAAAAACTGAAATTTAGTTGATGATAATTCTTTGAATTTTCACGTTATTTACTCGGGACTTTAACATAAGTAGCTGAATACCTTTGGCTAATGGATTATGCAAATGAAAACTTATGAATGGTTGCACATTCGAAACTCAAATCATTTAATTTCGGATGTGCGAGCGTTCATAAGTTCATTTCATTCAGCAAAAATGCTCATATTTCATTAGATTTAGATAATTAATATTTTTATTTTCTGGTTATAGTATGGTGTGTCAAATGCATTATATGTCCAGTCCATTAAAAATATAGTTAAAAAAAAAAAAAAAAAATGAAAAGAAAGGTAATTCTTTAAAAGAAACTATTATGTCTCTAGGAATATAAGCGCTAGTCTGGCACCAAAGAATAGAAATAATTAAAAGAAGCCTCATAATCGCATGCTACAGCCAGAACGTAATTAAAGCATTATAACCAGGTGATCCCAAACATTCTATTTTTCTTTAATTTTTTAATGGCCCACATTTTGCTTTCAGGGAAAAAATTTCATTCAAATATAAGAGGTGTAACATGTTCTTTACACTCCCAAAATTACTAGGTGAATTGTCAAATATTTTTTGAAGCGAAATGCCTGAAATAGGAAAATTCTGTTAATTTATAGATGGTCCGCAAGAATTTAAATTGTGAATTTGGTGGTCCGTGTATAGTCGAAAAGGTTGGCGACCGCTAATGTAGTTTGTTCTGACCTCGTTCTCTATCAGGCCGAACTATATACAAACAATCTAGTTTTTTCAACTATTTTAATGTAGTACCTAATTGGTTTAAAATGTTTATGTAGATTGTTATGTTCGTTAAGGGGGTACATCACGGATCGTCAAGGTCATCCAAAGCCCATGTTATTCTACGGCGAAATTTGTTTATAGAATTACTCATTACCTAATTGTTACTTTCTAATTCCGTTTTTACATTCTTAAAATACGCTACTGTTAAATGAGTACCCGTTTTCCAAAAAATTATTTTTTTAAATATTTTAATTTCAATTTGGAGTTTAAAAATGCGAATTTTCACTAAATGCATTTTTCCCATTTTTGAGCTCGAAAATGAAATATTAAAATTTAAGAAATTCAATTTTTGGAAAACAGGTACTCATTTAACAGTAGCGTATTTTAAGAATTTAAAAACGGAATTTAAAAATATCAATTAGGAAATGAGCAATTCTATAAACAAATTTCGCCATAGAGTTGCATGTAATTTGGTGACTTGAGACGAGGAATTCGTGAGAGGGAGTGAGCAGCCTTAAGTTCGACAAAGAGTGGGCAATGTATTGCAGAAGCTTGAGATGCAAATTTTCATCTGCAAATTTCTAAGTTGCAATAGCGGTTCATTCGTACAATTTTAGGATCATCTTTCTTTCTTTATCGTTACTATTCCCCCTTATCAAATTTGATATTTCAGCTCTGATTAATATCTCTTAAAAGTTTAAAAAAAAAAAAAAAACTTTCTACTGGAGATGTACTGCGATTTTCCTTTTCCTCATAAATGAAGTTTTCTAGCCAAATATGACTCTTTCTGAAGATTCAAAATAAATTTAAAAATTGTTACAAAACTCAATTACAATTATCCTGAATGATGGTATTTAATCAGATTTATAATTTTTATTCAATACATTTCTCTGTCAGCAAAATTTATTCAAGCGTGTCGAGTAAATGTGAATCTAAAACGCACCTTCACCTTCTTGATTACAGAGTGACACACATTCCAAAACACGCGAATACGTCGATATTCGCCAAGTTCTTATGACAGCTGTTTGTACAAATTGCAAACAACTTAACACATCTTCAGGAGAATAAGCAAATCTATTGAACTCGCAAGACTAAATATATCCACAAACAGTATTTGTAAGAGAAGGATGTGTATGCATTCATCTCGAGCCCCGCAAAAGAAAAATCTCTCTCGAGCAACATCAGTTCTTGATGCCAGTGAGGCAAGCGCACACACAGAAACAAAGCGGAACTTTTGCTCTCCGGAGATTCTTTTCGATTTCCTTTGAGACGCAAGATAGAAAATCTTAGTTCGAATTTAACGATCCGGATGTTTTGAACATCCTCTTTTCTTTTCCGGCGGGCGGGAATCATTTTATCCCGGCAGCGAACAGCTCTGATTGAGATACTCCAAGTAATTAGCGTACGGGAGTTGGATTCCGATGTGGAAGAAAATTCCAGACATGTTCTCCAACAAGGAAGTTGATGGAATTTCACTGAGTGAAATTACAAGTCCTCCGTGAAATTGTCGGTAGAAAAGGGAATAGAACGAGAGCTGCAAACTTATTTCTTGATACTGAGGCTGAACTTCTAACTGGAAATTAGAAAGAATTTTCTCTAAATCACGTGAAATGCCAAAGGTTTTTTGAAGTTTAGGAAAGTTCCATGTCTTTAAAATTAAATTACAACCTGCCTGTGAAATTCAACATACTGTACACTGAAAGAAGTTGGTAAAATAGTATTGATATCCAAAACTGATTTAAAGAGATAAATGAAAATTGAAATATTTATCAGAAAAAGGTTGAGTTAAACATATGTTAAATATAAATTTACCATTAGGATTAAATTAAGTCAATTCAGACAGAATTTCTTCAGAGATTAGGATTCAGTCTATCAAATAAAATCATGAGGCACATTATTTAAAGTTGTAATTAACACTTAATATAGGACAACTAAAAATATTTAAAAACAGAAATTAATTATATAAAAATTAACTAGTACAGTCGGTAACAAAAGTGTCCGAACACTAGCAAAAATTCCTGTGTAAAAAAGTACACTTCATACGGTTTTGTTAAATAAATCCTTATCAAATCATGTTCTTACACTGACTAAGAACAGGATTCGACAAGGATTTATTTAACAAAACCGTATGGAGTGTACTTTTTTTACATAGGAATTTTTGCTAGTGTTCGGACACTTTTGTTACCGACTGTATGTTGTGGCCACCACAAGACTTCCTTCTACGTAATTTTACACAAATTCTGACAGTACAAATTGTTTATTAAGATCATTTTCCATGTTGTTTGCAAACGATTTTTCTCACAGAATTATAACTCTAAATGCCGAAAAAAGTCAATTTTGGGCCAACATTAGAAGAAATGTTTTTTTTTTTTTTTTTCATTAAAAATGAAAAAATTCAATAGCTTAGTTTTAAATTATCACAGATGTATGATTCAACCATTCGTTTTAAAGGTATAGACGAGTTCTTCCGAAAGATACCCATATGGAAATTTACATCCTTCGGGGGGATACTTCCCTCTTCCTGGGGCGCAGCGATGCTCCTATACATGCACATTTTTTTGCAAGTTTATTACTACTATTGTCAATAATTCATATTTATTTTACAATCACACGTTAAATAATATTATAGTTTTAAAAAATTAAAGAACACGCTTTTATAGAAATGTGAACTAAAAAAGCACAAAATATCTATCTTAGTATTAAAATGCAGGGTAAGAGAAAATCGTGTGAGTGACACACCATAATATTTACATACATTTAAATCTTTAATTAAAATAACTTAGAATTAAACAAAAACCATTTTTAAAAAATCTCCCCTGACTGGGGTCGAACGCTGGACCTGTAGGTTCGCAGCGCGGCGCCTTACCTCAACGCCACATCGTGCACGTAGGGAAAGTATTTTTTTTCCAATATAAATTTTTTGTTTGCTCCCAAAGCAGTTACAAACATATATACATACATACAGGTGAAGCTAATAAAAGCGTGTTAGAAAGAACCCTCATTATGTACATTTATATGAAAATCTGTCCTATACTGTCATGTTAAAAATTTAGAAAAAAAAAAAAAAAAAAAAAAATGGGATCACAGCGATTGATCCCCAAATCTAATCAGCACCAATTTAAGTCAGGATCCAACTAAATACCAAGTTTGGTTAAATTTTGTTTATTGGTTCGTGAGAAACAGCATCCACAATTTTTGGGGTACACACACTGGCATTTTCTAAAAACAGTCAAATCGTGTTCAGGACATTTCAAAACGTGTAAATCCATCGAGAACTGGAGTTCGAAAATTTTTACGAGCCCAGTACTTTCTTCTTATATATACAGAAGAAAGTAAAAACATGAATTACATGGATAATATTCTGCTTATTTTTCTCTCTTCACTATGTCAAAATAAGAACTAATATGATATGGCTGCCACAAGACTTTCTTTTATACTATAATTTTACACAATTTCATGCAGATGCAGTACAAATTATTTATTTAATTATTATTTTATGAAAATGATTTTCCATGATAAACGCAAACGATTTTTATATGACAGAATTATAACACTATGCCGAAAGGAAGTCAATTTTGGGCCAACATCTAGGTCCCAAAAGTAGGAAATCAGCCTTAAGTCTAAAAACAAAACAATTCAACAGATGAATGCACAATTCCTTTCTAAAGCCACGCCTACTCTCGTATATAAGTCTCCGTAAAATGGTGATACGCACAAGAGGAGAAAGTAAGAATTGTAGGTTGGGTTGAGGTTGTCACTCTACGGTCAGATATATTTTTTTTTCACATCAAGACTCCTTAGACCTGGGCCTCTGACTCAAATTGGAATTCAAACCACTCCAAACATCCATGTATTAACCGTGATTCAATTCTGGCACCTGCTTATTAGATGGACTGTTTACTATAAAAAATATGTTGTTAATCATGAAGCTTCTTTCACATTAAATTGTGAAAGAAATCTCTGAAACAAATCACCCGGTATATTTGTATCATGCATTCTTCACACTTTTCAACAAAATCAAAACTGTTTATTACTTCGCTTCGTTTATCTGTCTGTCGGTCTGTCTGCACATCTCTCTCCTCGCCCATTTTCGTAAACATATAAATTTTAAATGCTACAAAACTCTTATATTTTTTTTTCAGGTTCATCACTCTTTATGAGAGGTGTATTTCTTTAAAGCACGTTTCAGTATCTTCATACTGCCCCACCAGTGGCCGAGCAGTTCTGCGCTAAAAGCTGTTAGACGGGAAATGCTAGGTTCGATCTCAGGTCACGCCCTTCGACCTTAGACGTTCGAAATTTCCATGGTTTTCTCAGAGACTCGTGAATAGACGAGCTGGAACCCCTTAGAAAGACCTCTTGCGGAGGGCAATCTACATATAAGCCTAGGGTCCCAGTCGTTCTTAATCCCCACAACCAACTATTATCCTCATATTATATAAAACTTAACGAAATTGACACATATTATTCAAATGCATAAAAGGATGTTTTCTGTAAAAGAGGGTAGGATTAATATTAAAGATTTGTTTACCAGGCCACACATAAAAGATTTAGGTACATTAGGATACAAAAATGGAAAATACCAGAAATACATTTTCAATCGTGCTATGCATTTTTAACACTTTCTAAAAAACTAAAAAGTACTTATCACTTCAGCTTGTCTGTCTATTTGTTTGTCAGTCTATCTGTACTTATTTCATTCAATATTATTAGAATATTTTTAATATATTGTATTGAGGTTCACTATAGCATATCTTTTGTTGAAAATGGTATAAATAGACTACTAGTGAGTGTACACAGAAAATAAAAAATCGGAATAAATTACGGTGTGAGAGGTATTATTTTAAAGCATATTTTAATACTTTTATACAATGCGAAACATAACGAAATTAAATATACATTATTTTGAAGCACAAAAGCTTGTTTGCTATAAAAAGTGTATGATTAACATGAATGATACATTTACAGAGCCACACAAAAATATTTTGATTTATTAGGCGGCACAAGTGGAAGTCCTTGGAAGTATCTTTTCAGTTGTATTGTGTATTTTTAATGCTTTCTAATGAGAGCTAAACAATATTTATGCCTCAGTTCGTTTATCTGTCCTGTTCGTCGGACTCTTTGTTCATGTTCCTTTATTCTCTCCCCCATTTCCGAAACAATTTTTAGAATGTTTTAGCTGATGTGTGCTATTCAGGTTCTTTACATCATGTCTACGTTTGAAAATAGTGTAAACAGTACTACTTGTTTGTGTTCACAGAATGAAAAAAAATTCAGATAAATTATAGTCTATTAGAGTCGTTTCTTTGAATCATATTTAGTATTTCTATGCTGCGGAAAACAGGAGAAGAAAAAAATAGGTCAGATACACAGAACAATATTTCTGATTAATAATAATAATAATAATAATACAGGGTTTTTTACAAGGCCACACAAGAAAATTCCTCTTTGTTACAGGAAATTTCTGGATATGCATTTTCATTTGCGTTATGTTTGTCTAAATCTTTTTAATGATGTTGAAAATATTTACTTAATATTTATAATGTAATTTGTAAGTAGAGTTGAAAAGTGTTTCAAAATGTATGTGAATCGCTTGAATTTTTTGTTCTAGTTTTAAAAATAATGTGAATACTATATAGTTAGATAAATTATCTTACTGAAGAATAAATCTAAATTGTTATACTGAAATTAATAGTGTACACTGTAAAAAATATGTCCTATTTGCTGACAGAAATTCTCTGTAATTTAAGAAAATACGCGTAATTTACGAAAAAAATTACGTCGCCAGAACGTATTTTCTCAAATTACAGAGAATTTCTGGCAGCAAATAGGACATATTTTTTACAGTGTATAAATATTATTAACACGTAATGCATATTTTCCTTAAAAACAGATAATTCAAATTTAATATTCTTACAACTAACCTAAAATAAAATCTCTTGTCATTACATTTTGCTATCAATTTTACAAAAATTCCAAGGTTAAACGATAAATAAAGCTCTAGATCTTCTTAAATTTTTTAAGATAGCAATTGACTGTTATGATAAAATTTGAACTCAAATTTACATTTAGAAGCAGAGAGAGTATTTACAAAGATTTAGATTTTATTGATAATAAATGTCTTGGCACTTCAGTTAAGACTACTCAAATTACATGGCCACGCTCCAGAGGTCTGAATTTCCCTCAAAATGACCTCCGAAGATGTAATAGAGAATATCACATACCAAACAAGCGTAAACTGACCGAGTGCCAAAGAAAACTTTACATGCTTCATAACTTTCTTCGGATGCTTGCCCAAAGCATTTAACCAGAATAGAAAACAACTTCTTGTCGTAAAAAAAGGAAAGAAAGAAAAAGAATTAATGAAAGTTTATCTTCGTTATGAATGCAGATTAAAATAAATTATCTTTCAAGAAGAATGACTAAATGTATCATCATGATACATCAAACATGCATAAACTATTCACAGATTAAAAAGACTGATTTCACAGAGGAAGCCAAAATTAGAAACTTTTTTCGGGGTGAAGGGTAGGGAGTGAGGAGATGGTTAAACTTCAATAGAGTAAATGTTAAATCTAAGAAAATACAAACTTTTTATTTTTTTCCCATATCGGTCGGGGAGAGGAGCTGTGGAGGATCAAAATTGTGATGGCATGTCTCCGGACCACCTCTAGGAATGAGTCCCAGACCGGCGCCAATTGCCCATTGGGCAGCACTAGTGCGACGTAATACTCATCCAACCAACCAATCAACCCATGTCGGTCGAGTTTAGGTCAAGTTGGAGGTAGCCCAGTTAGTACAATGTCGAGCTGGTAATCAAAGGATTGCCAGTGCAATTGCAGTGCCGGCCAATGACCGTCGTGTACATTAATGGTGGATGATACATGTAAAACATATCGTCGTTGAAATGTCCTCCATGTTCCATAAACTAACATCTGTACGGGTTATCAAAGCGGACGAAACCATCCCCCGTCAAAGTGTCAAAGAAGTGAGCACCAAAGTAGTGATCCCTAGCAGTGGTCTCCGGACCACTCTTGGGAATGAATTCCAGATCGACACCAATTGATCATTGCGTAGCTCTAATGAAACACAAAACACACTTAATCTCAATCTCGGATAAAGATGGTTGAATTTTTCCCTTGTTGATCGTGCTCGGATATTATGTGCCATGCTCTGAAATATAGTGAAATAACTAAAAATTCCTATATGTAACTCAAAGCTTTTTTTTGTGTAAAAGGGCACAAGTATGATTTGGCTACACATAAATTATATGTAGATGTATGTATATATAATTGCACTACGTACTTTAGCTTCGTAAAGTATTTTAATTAACATTTCGATATTTGCCTGGCACTGAACTGTCATTATTAAACCCAGGGTTCATCTTTTTTTTTTTTCTTTTAGTGCTAGAGGCCTATTTCAGTCAGTACAGTTGTCGAATTTTTATAGGTCACTCTTAATTAGTGCTAGAGGCCTATTTCAGTCGGTTTATTGAATGGGGATTTATTGAATGAAGTCCCCCCAAGGCACAACTTTGACATGAGTCCCCCCCCAGGCCCAACTTTGACATGAATCCCCCCCAAGGTACCCCTATTTCAGTCTGTACAGCGTTGTCGCATTTTTATAATACACTCTTAATAGTGCTAAGGGCCTATTTCAGTCGGTTTATTGAATGGGGATTTATTGAATGAAGTCCCCCCCAAGGCCCAACTTTGACATGAGTCCCCCCCAAGGTACCCCTATTTCAGTTGGTACAGCGTTGTCGCATTTTTATAATACACTCTTAATAGTGATAAGGGCCTATTTCAGTCGGTTTATTGAATGGGGATTTATTGAATGAAGTCCCCCCAAGGCACTACTTTGACATGAGTCCCCCCCCAGGCCCAACTTTGACATGAGTCCCTCCCAAGGTACCCCTATTTCAGTCGGTACAGCGTTGCCGAATTTTTATAATACACTCTTAATAGTGCTAAGGGCCTATTTCAGTCGGTTTATTGAATGGGGATTTATTGAATGAAGTTCCCCCAGGGCCCAACTTTGACATGAGTCCCCCCCAAGGCCCAACTTTGACATGAGTCCCCCCCAAGGCCCAACTTTGACATGAGTCCCCCCCAAGGTACAACTTTGGCATGAGTCCCCCCCCCCAAGGCGCACCTTTGACATGAGTCCCCCTCAAGGCACACCTCCCCCTCATTGGGAAAAAGAGAAAAAATGTTGTTTTGCGGCTATAAGACAGTTTGGACTTCCAACGTTATTTGTTACAATATCTGCAGCTGAAACACATTGGTTTGATTTAATGAAAACTTTATCATGGAATTTAGATCGTCACGAATTAACTAAAGAAGAATTTGTCGATATTAACAAGTTTAGCAGTAGGCCTCTGGCACTAAATTAAAATCTGTCAATGTCAGATTTTCATGTTTTAAATAATGAAATAATGTCGTGTCTGTATAATTTTTTTTTTTTTTTTTTTTTTTTTTTGTTTTGTTTCCAGGTCACTTTTAAAAATGAGAAATTTCCGCTATCTTTGCTACTGCTATTTTAATACAATAACCTCTCTATCCTAGTTAATCCCGACACATTACTATAAAATTCCGACAAAGATTTCTGCAGCAAAGTAGTTGTAGTAAAAAAGGCAGAAATTCCTTATCTCTGAAAGTGACCTGAAAAGTGACGGGAAGTACGACTCCTGATTGAACCGTAACAAACGTACAAGTTAATTAAAATAGTAATTACAAAATTAGTAGGATAAATAAATAATATTATAGTTTTAAAAAATTAAAGAACACGCTTTTATAGAAATGTGAACTAAAAAGCACAAAATATCTATCTCAGTATTAAAATTCAGGGTACGAGAAAATCGTGTGAGTGACACACCATAATATTTACATACATTTAAATCTATAATTAAAATAACTTAGAATTAAACAAAAACCATTTTTAAAAAAATCTCCCCTGACGGGGATCGAACGCTGGCCCTTTAGGTTAGTAGCGCGGCGCCTTACCTCAACGCCACACCGTTCACGTAGAGAAAGTACTTCTTTTACAATATAAATTCTTTGTTTGCTCCCAGAGAAGTTACAAACATACATACATACAGGTGAAGCTAATAAAAGCGTGTTAAAATTTTTATTTATTTTATCATGGCTCAAACAATGCAAGTACTATTCGGATAATACTAAAAAGCATTTGGCTTTGATTACGAATCTTGTTGACGAAAGGTAAAAACAAATGTTTTGAAATACAAATTTATAGGATTATGTAGTAAAAATACTTAATTCAAAGATGGCACAGGATAATTTTGAGACAAGAACTTTTAGTGGAACCGTGGAACGATAAAAAAATATATTTAAAACATAAAAACATTTAGATCAAGTAATTAATCTTCATAATTCAGAGGCGTCTTAATTTGTAAAATATTTCCCAATGTAATAACAAAATCTTTTTAAAAATTATTCGTCTTGTTTCGTCCTCAAATATATATGTTTCTCCATTGTATATAGACCAGTAGCTCAGTTTAGAGTCACCGTTCTCATCTCATAACTCTTCTAGAGCTTGCGCTTTCTATCGAGAGCTGAGTTGCCATCGGTCTAAATTGCGATGTTTCCATTCAGTTCGCACAAAATTTCCTTAAACTCGGCTTTTCCTGCGGAAATCATTGCCCTCAGTGGGGATATTTATGCAAAGAAATATGCAAAGATAAGGAGGAAAAGTGGGGAAATATATATATATATGTATATATAAACAGTAATATTATACAGAATTGTCCATAAAGAATGTCCGTCAGCGTTTAAAACTTAGTAAAAATCCTCATCTTTGATACATCATAATGAAAACTAGACTTCTTCACACACACACACCTTTTTTTTTTTAAGAAAGTCTTCTTCGTCATCCAAGTAGATTCTTCTTCTTCCTTCTCTTCTTTAACTACGTCACATGTAAAGGTATCGGTAGAAATTTGATCAACGATACTTATGTAAGCACCAGGGTGAGTTTGTAACAACTGTAGATGACCTTTTACGAGGATTTCACGATTATTTTCTAAATGAGAAAGTTTCTGCAAAAAATGAAAATATTTTTAGAAATATATTTAGAGTACATTATTTTAGTATATCAGCGTCAATAAATGATATACTATTGTTGCGTAGTTGGGGGTTCGTGAGATGTCCGAGAATGAAAGGCCAAACTTACAAAAATTCAGTAATTTATTCACAGAAAGTTCCAGAAAAATACAGGTCAATAAACCAAGTATCAGCTTCAATTCAAGCAGTAATCACAGCTGAAACAACAACTGTCAATAGCAAATCCGCAGTACAAACTGTATAGCAATAACACTTGAAGCAAGTCTCTTTCAAAGAGGCTCAAACAATGCAAGTACTAGCGAAGCTGGCTGAAAACTGAACTGAACTGACTCGCCTTGGCGAAGAAAACAGGCTTTATACCCCTGTAGAAAAGTGTGGAACGTTCCAGAAATCTCCATATCTCATCAGCCAATGGGAATAGAGCTTCCATATTTGGTATATCCTTCATAAGTATTTTCATTTTATCACAGGAACTAATGTACAGTTCAATATTAATCAATAAAAGTGCTTTACCAGTTATCCCTTATAAGGATTTTTTCGCCAAGGTCGCCAAAAAAATCGCCAAGGTGGGAAAAAGCCGCCAAATCCACTACCTGCCTTATTGGGGCTTTTTAATGCGTTTTTAAGGGAAAATAAGGCTATTTCAACGCTAAAACGACTAGAAATGCACAAAATTATCACTTTATCAACTTACTAAGCCTCTTTGAGAGAATTTATACAAAAATAAACACAATTATTTACAATTTTGTAACACTATGCTAAGTTTTCGTCTGGGACAACGTAAATAGAAGTTTCGTAATTCAAGTTAGCAATTGTAATATCAACTAGAAAAAAGTCAATAAGTTTAATGAAATAATTTCATATGCTAGTCAATGTAATATTGCAGTGTTGAAGATAAGAACATTCAAAAACACAATAAATACTTTATTTTAACAACGTTTTCTCACTTCCTTTATGAATTAAAAATTTTATAGTTAATGAATCAATGGTGACAAATTTAGTCTTAGAAGAATTATCAGAAAGGAAATATGTGAAGTTTTATGTATTTGTTTGCGTTAAGTGTACTGACAGTATGATTACTTGTGACTGTATTGATTGCATTTAAAACAGCGAAATCGCCGGTCTTTATAATGTAAGTCGATATTCTTTTGATTTTTTAAATTTATAACAGCGGAGGTTTGCGTCGCTGGTTTTGCTGTATCCGACTTTAGTTTAACCTGCTTTGTATTTTAATAATCACAGAAAAAAAATTTCATAGATATTTAGCTTATTCTTAAATTAAGAAAGAGCAATGCCTCCATATAAAATTGATTTGCGATGTACTGGGTCTGGAATACCATTTATAATGCATTGTATCAATGCAAAATCTTCGACGTTAGACCCGGCTCCCCTTAGGCCTAAGACCATAACGTAGTCAATTGGCTTTAATCCTAACACCAGTGTTATAACCAATACACAAATATTTATGTTTTAGTAAAATAAAATGTTTTTCCAATAATTCATCGCCTTGTAATGTCATCGATACTATCGCATGAATGCCTACCAAATTATAGATTGAGGTAAATTTATCTATAAAAAGTATTTTCATTTTATCACAGGAACTAATGTACAGTTCAATATTAATCAATAAAAGTGCTTTACCAGTTAACGAACGTCTTAAGAAGATAAATTTCTGCAGTTCATTTAACCCAAATAAATTGCAAGTGTCTCCGAGATGTGAAATCCAAGTATATTAATATTTTGAAAAGAAGAACCTTCAAATGGATATATATAAGAGACTGTATGTCCGAAAAGTGGATATTGGACGTCATGTTGTTCGAAACCGGGAGTTATGAAGCGGTGAATGAATTTGCAGTTGGATTAATAATGTTATTTGAAATAGATAAATTCTGAAAAGGTAAAGAAATAACAGTTGAATATTTCTGAGGACGATTATGATTGTTCTAGAAGTTAATTTGTTTAGGTTTTGAGTGGAAATATCATCTCGTATGATGGCATCAGTTGATTTAGTAAGATCTGTTAACAGTGTAATTAAACGAACTTGAATTTCTTATTAAGAACGTTTGTTACTTGTATTCAGTTAATTACAAATAGTAAAACACACACAATTGCGCAATATGAAAATAAGTAATATACAATTTTTAATTGTTCTGCGATTAACCATGATTACTTTAAACTTCAATATTATTGTGTTCCGTGGTAGTCCGGTTTGTAGTACCTTGAGCTCGTGCTCAGAGGATTGCAGGTTCGATACTGGGACCGACTAAAGACAATTGTGTATACTAATAGTAGCTGCTGCACGTAAAATCTGTCTTGGCTGTATTATTCCATGATATTTTGGGGAGTTACCGAAAGAGGGAAGCCATCCCTTCCACGAGATCAAAATTGTGATGGCATGTCTTAGGACCACACACTGCATATATCTAGTACGAAGTTAAACCCAGTCAACCTCAACCAATATTACTATACAATAATGAATAATTATGATTTTTCTGAATCACACAAATGCAACATATACAATATTGTATCTTAAATTGTATGTATTATCTCTATCTATCTTTTTTTATGTTATATCTAAGTTCTGTATACATGTTACGTTATGTCAAAGTTTCAAATATTTTAAATGTTAGGTTAAAAATTAATTTGTAAAAATGAATGTCGAAAAGAATATTCCAAAAATTTACAAAGCATATTCATCGACACTCTGTTCCATACATTCAATTTCTTAAAATGAAAATATGGTTCAACCACATATTATTGCAATGAGTTACGATGCTGGGAGAAGAAAAAGTAAAATAACGTAATCGAAACAAAACTAGCACAAAACTTCTTCTAGCACAGATCTAACCTTATTGTGCTCTCATGTGTCTTTCAACGTCACGGATCAACTTTTTCCCATATTTTTTATTTATTTATTTATTTTATCTAGTAAACAAACCAAAAATCTGCTCCTCAAAATGACCCATTCCCGAACTCTAACCCTTCCGTTCGATATCGAGTTTTGAGAGAAAAAAAAAAATTCCCCTCCGTAACAACCTCTCTCTCTCTTTCGAAACAAAACAAAATAAAAGCAGGAGAAAAAAAAAATTGCCAAGTTTCCACTCCGTTTTTTCCATACCGTTATCTTCGTAGCCCGAAGAGCAATCCCGAAATACGTCGAACCGCTTCCAACTTTTCCCCGATAATGACATGCCGAGCGACACCCCCCTCCGCTGCGTTCGATATTGCTTCTCTTCTCCCCCTTTTACCCCGTATTTCCTCTTCACTTCTCTTCTCCGTGCTATCTTCCCCCACCCTTGCTACTACCTACCGCCCTTTCCGCCCGATGACCGAAGTGCCCACGAAACATAAAGCGGGTTGCAAGGATTAGTCATTTATCGCTTGTTGGAAGAGATAATAGTGGCGCCAAGCTTTTTTGTTTTTCTTATTTATGTGTTGTGTGGGAAAGGGAAAGAGAGAGTGAAGTTATGGATTATCCATGGTCTGTTCTGTCGATCTCCCCATCCTCCAGTTTTTATGCTTTGTTTGTAAATAAAGTGGATGATAACCAGCTCTTATTTAGGAATGCAACAATCAGAAGTTTGCTGAATTGTCTTTTATTTATTTTTTATTTATTTTTCATGGATTCTATTTATGGCAGGTAGTCAATAAAAATCTAGAATTATAGTATGCATGAGAAAAAGTGGCCACCATTCCTGAAATTCTGATAAATTTCGACAGAAATTGTGCAATTTTATCGAATAAAATTTCTTTTTATGAGTTCACATGAGTTCATTTAACAATTTTTTTTTTTTTTCCTTTGAAAAAAAAAAAAAAAAAAAGTAAAATAATAATAATAATAATAATAATAGTAATAATAGTGGTCCTTCCTAAAATTATTATGTTTTGCAGATATATTAATTAGTAAAAAATATTTACGTAATTAAATAATCACGTAAAATTTAATACACTATATATTAATATTATAATGGTCACTTGTTTTCTAAAACATTCTTACAAACTGCTTTGTTGGTGCCAAAAGCTGAAAGAAGCAGCAAAGTTCGTTAGAGTAGCAAATAATAATAATAACAATAATAATAATAATAATAATAAACTTGTCTTTAACATTTTTTATTTTAATGCTTCTTTTACATTTAGTTCAAATTTGAAAACGGAAATTGAGTCATATTATTTAGCTAATAAGTTTAATTGCAATGGCTAAATGAATGACATTGATTTTAAATGACAAAATAAAAGTATTAAGCCTAGTTAAAATATAATAATTAAAAATTAATATTCATTGATAGAAAACTCAACTGGAAATTTATAGATTAATAGAAACTTCTATTTCATTCAGATATGATGCTAAGTTGAACAATTTGTTCCGTGTACGTACAAGATACGTTACCGTTTTTTCCCCGACTGCCACCACTTTTTACGTAGCGATTTTCACTTTAACTGATTCTGGGAACACAAAGTAGAAAATTACAATAATTATAGCGGTGGCAGTGTCGTGCAAAACGTGAAAAAGTGTGTGTGTGTGTGTATACATATACAGTGAAACCTCTCAAGTTGGACACCCCTCTAAGTTGGACGCTTTTTCTCGGAATGGAATGTATCCATTAACATTATGTCTAACCCCTATAAGTTGGACCCCTCTCTAAGTTGGACACTTTTCCTTGGAACCGTAGGTGTCCAACTTAGAGAGGTTTTACTGTATATTTATATGTATGGGGGGGGACTTCGAAAGAAAAAAATGCAAATTTAATTTTATATTTCAAATAAAAATAAAAAATAAATAAATCTCAATATTGAATTCCATTGCACTTTTGTACTTTTTGCCACTACCCACAAGGTTTTGAAAAATCTCCATCTGTTGCTATAAAATTTGCATACGCAATTATATAAAGGATAACTGCAAAATGAATTGATACTTAGAAAAACCAACTTTATACTGTCAAATATTTTTTACAAAAACGTTTGAACTTTTAGAATTTTTTTATTTTTTATGTTATACATATTTTTTAAAATAGAACATTTTGAAAAACCACTGAATTCTTCATTCATTTTAGGAAACATGTTTGTAGAAGCATTTTAGCACTATAAAAAAGCAAATAGGTTAATTTCACGATAAAATACTTTACGGATAGAGGCAAAAACCACCTTTAAGGAAAGAAGCGTTAAAATTTGGAAATGCAGAGAAGTTCGAACTTGGCATCAGTAATAAACAGGCTTTACATCAGTTATATTTCGGACCTGACATCAGTTATATTTGCTCATAACTTTTGAACTAATGTACGTACCACCATGAATAAAGCATCAAAATGTTCGGAATTGTTTGATTTTTTTTTTTTTTTTTTTTTTTGAATAAGTGAAACCCTTTAAATATTCCCTTTAAATACCCTATTCTTAAAATAATAATATTAATTCTCTCCCCGTCCCCTTACTTCCATTTAAAAAGAAAGAGGGAAGTTTCATTTTACTTATGTTGTTTAGGTTTCCGGTAAAGTACTGAATAAGTATCAAAATTAATTATTGAAATTTTTTAATACTACTTAATATTTATTTTTCATGTCTTATATACTCAGCCTCATAATGTTTTAAATTATTTTTAAAAATCTACCTTTCAAAGAAGAGGAGTCTGTAGATTTTAAGTCTAGGAACTAAATTCACTTATAAAGTAATTCTCGTATAAACGAAGACAGGAAATAAATAAGCAATTATTGTTGTTTTTCTTCCTTTAATACTACTACAAACAGAGAGAAACATGTAAAAGCTTTAGATGAGTTTTCTTCTTCTGTCCCTCTGAGATCTCTCTCTTGTAAACAAATGAGCAGGCGGATTCGGCGTTTCTTATTGTATTTCATTGAAAACAGTCTGTAGATTCCATTACCATAGGGAAGTGACATATTTTATCTTTCTTTATCGATATCAAAAAAGAAAATTGTTGTTAAATTTCTTTCTTTCTTTTTTTCATTGTTATTTATAACTTTCATTTTACTTGTAAATGTATTACGTGTTAATGAAACAATTGAGCTTTTCATTAAAGGTACCATTTTTAACTCACGTGTACTGTAATTTTCACAGTCTGCTATAAAAACATTTCCTTTAATTATTACACGTATATGTGGTGTTCAATAGTTAACAATACACATTTTGTATTACACAAACCAGGAGCAAACGTCTATGGTTTGCCCGAGATTCGAACCCACAATATTTTCTTTTAGAACTCAGTAACCCTGCAAACTGAACCAGTGGGTTTGAAAGGTTTGCCCGTTGCTTACGTTACAAAAAACAGATACGGATCGATCAAGATCGATGCTGATTAGTTAATAAACCATGTAATATAGACCAAAAAGCTTCTGGGAAATTTTCGAAGCCGATTTACAGCACAATTAACCTGAATCTTGTTTTTAACCGTTTCTACAGAATTAACTGTAAAAATTTACATCAAACTGTGTTACATTTCTCGTTATGTCCAAATATTAATATAATTTCATCATCCAGTAGCTTCTGTCCCTCCCCTTTGTTTAAAGTTATGTCCAAATATTAATATAATTTCATCATCCAGTAGCTTCTGTCCCTCCCCTTTGTTTAAAGTTAAAATAAATATTTGAATTTTATTTAAGTTTCTCTTAATCGATCTTTAACACTAGAAACAAACTTGAATTTAATAGGTACAAAACTTTGAATAAACACCAGAAAAGGCAATAAACTCGCAACAATTGTTTCGGGTCGAAAGAAAGCACGACCCTTCATCAGGGGAACAAAGTAGGTACGAGTGTTGCAATCCGTGTGTCACCGCTTTGATTGCAGCACTCGTGCCTACTTTGTTCGCCTGACGAAGGGTCGTGTTTTCTTTCGATCTGAAATAATTCCTGCGAGTTTATTGCCTTTTATGGTGTTTATTCAAAGTTTTGTGCTTATTACTTTATAACGCCAGTACTGTGGTGCTTTCTTTTTATAAACTTGAATTTATTTACTTTCCGAGAAATACAGCTTGGCACTTTTGAAGCAAATTTATATATATATATCTTTATATATATATTTCTTTTGTGCGTGTGTATGTCACTGAACTCCTCCTAAACGGCTGGACTGAGTTTAATGAAATTTTTTGTGTGTCTTCAGGTGGATTCGAGAATGGTTTAGATTTACAAATGAAAGTTGTAACTTAATTAGTTCTTTCTTAATTAATTTTTAACCAACTCTTTCAACAACTTTTCCACCTAGATGGCGTGAGTTGTCGTAAACACGATGTCAGAATTTATTTAATGTTGAAATGAAAAATGAATTTTTAACCGTATCTTACGAAGTGTTTAAAATATTTTTTCAAAATTAATATTTTTAGAATCGTAACCGTATTTTACGAAGTGTTTAAAATATTTTTTCAAAGTTAATATTTTAGAATCGTAAACACGATGTCAGAATTTATTTAATGTTGAAATGAAAAATGAATTTTAACCGTAAGTGTTTAAAATATTTTTTCAACGTTAATATTGCTAAAATGTTAAAATTAGTTAAAATGGTATATTCTTTTAAAAAAATTCGTCAATATCAGACGGAGTTATTTTATGTTAAAATGAAAAATGAATTTTTAGGCCATTATTATTTGTGCAGATGGAAAATGTACTAAAAGTTTTCCGAAAAATTTCACGATCACAAATGTTGACGGATATCCAATATATCGTCGAAGAAATCCCGATAATGGCGGACAATCTTATCATCTATGGCGGTCATCTATGTCAACAACATAGATATTGACATTGATAACCGTTGGGTGGTCCCATATTCGCCTCTGCTGAGCAAAACATTCAATGCTCATATTAATGTTCAGTTCTGCAGTTCAGTGAAGAGCATCAAATACATTTGCAAGTATGTGAATAAAAGCAGTGATATGGCTGTATTTCGAGTTGAAAATACCAATGTGAATGCTCCTCCGGTGAATAACAACGATGAAATAACACTTTACTAAATTGGCCGGTACGTCAGCTCCAACGAAGCTGTTTGGCGTATATTTGGTTTCCCAATTCATGAACGGGATCCAGTAGTTCTTCATTTAGCCGTCCATCTTGAAAATGGCCAGCGCGTATATTTCATGAGCGAGACAGCGATTGATCGTGCTATAAATCCACCAAAAACTACACTCACCGAATTTTTTGAATTGTGTAATCGTGCGGATGCTTTTGCACGGACATTACTCTATTCAGAAGTACCACGTTATTTCACATGGGCTCCAACAAAAAAATGGATGCCCCGCAAGCAAGGCACGCCGATTGATGCATGTCCCGGTTTATTCAAATCAAACACCTCGGGACGAGTATTTACAGTCAATCCAAGGCAGACTGAGTGCTTTTATCTTCGACTGTTATTGGTTAATGTCATCGGCCCTTTGTCATTTCAAGATTTACGTAAAGTGAATGGACAACAGTATCCAACGTATAAAGATGCATGCCTTGCACTAGGCTTGCTGGAAGACGACAACCAGTGGGAGTGTATGCTTGCTGAAGTAGGACTGAACTGTACACCAAACAAATTCGTCTACTATTCGCTATAGTGTTGACTACATGTTTCCCGGCCCGAGCAGAGACATTATGGGATAATCACAAAGATTCAATGACTGATGATATATTGCATCAACATCGTTCACGGTGCAACGATCTAACGATAGTATTCAGTGACGCTATGTACAATGAAGTATTGATTGCTACTGAAGATCTTTGCATTATCATTGGCAACTTACCACTCAGTCATTTCGGTATGTATTCAACAAATCGAAATGCATCTGATTTAATAAACACTGAATTGAATCGTAAACTACAATACAATACTGTAGAAATGGCAGCGATTGTTGTTCGCAATGTCCCACTAATGAATGAAGAACAAAGAACCATTTACGACCGCATCATGCTCGCAGTTTTGGCAGGACATGGTGTATTTTTTTTTTTTTTTTTTTTTTTTTTTTGGGGGGGGGGGGTGCACCAGGTGGAACTGGCAAAACATTCCTTATTTCGCTAATTCTCGCCGAAATACGATCAAATAATGGCATCGCATTGGCTGTTGCATCATATGGCATTGCGGCAACTTTATTGGATGGAGGCAGGAACAGATCATTCATTATTTAAACTGCCACTAAATATTCAAAATAACCCAGACGCAGTGTGCAACATAAAAAAAAAAACAATCGTCCATGGCCACAGTGCTGAAATAGTGTAAAATTCTTATCTGGGATGAATGCACTATGGCACACAAACATTCGATTGAGGCGTCGAACAGGACATTGAAAGATATAAAAAACAACGACAAACTATTTGGCGGCACTCTGTCACTCTTTTCAGGTGATTTCAGACAAGCACTTCCCGTTATTCCGCGTTCAACACACGCTGATGAGATCAACGCGTGCTTAAAATCATCATCATTGTGGCTTAATGTTGAAAAAGTACAACTGAAAGTAAATTTGTGCGTTCAAAAGCTTCAAGGTCCATCCGCTGAAACATTCTCAAAACAATTGTTAGATATCGGCGATGGAAAAGTTACTACAGATGAAACTGGATGCATAAAATTACCGACCGATTTCTGCACAATCATTGATTCTCAAGATGCTCTTATTGACCAGATATTTCCCGATGTACACAGACGATACACAAATCATGAGTGGCTGGCAGAAAGAGCAATTTTAGCAGCAAACAATGTGGACATCAATGAATTGAATCTCAAGATACAACATTTGTTACCAGGAGACTTGGTGTCATACAAATCTAATGATACAGTTTGCGATGCCACCGAAGCTGTAAATTATCCAACAAAGTTTTTAAACACATTGGATTTACCAGGCATGCCACCGCATGTTTTACAACTGAAGGTTGGATCTCCGGTTATTTTGCTTCGTAATTTGAACCCACCACGGTTGTGCAACGGCACGCGATTAGTCATAAAAAAATTAATGAAAAATGGTATCGAAGCCATCATTTTAAATGACAAATTCCGAGGTGAAAATATATTACTACTGCGAATCCCTATTATACCCACAGATGTGCCAATTCAATTTAAACGCCCTCAATTTCCAATTAGATTGGCATTTGCAATGACTATCAATAAGTCTCAGGGCCAAACGATGTCTGTCTGTGGCTTAGATTTGAGCACATCATGTTTTTCACACGGACAATTATACGTGGCTCTCGAGTGGGCAAACCATCCAGTTTGTTTGTATTGGCGAAAGATGGGATAACAAAAAATATTGTACACTCTGTTGCATTAAGGGATTGATATTGTTTTTTAGTAATATTGTTATAAGTAGCGATATGTATATAATTTTAAAGAATCAATTTTAATAAATTAAAAAAATAAATGATTGGTGTTTTGTTATTTTTATATTCTTTCACCGTTCACAGCGCTCCATACATCTTCCACTTATATACCACATCCTTACACACTTACAATAAGTTAGTTATTTTTTTCTAGCAAAATATTCTCTAGAAATAATTTATATGACAAAACAACGTTTGTCGGGTCAGCTAGTATATATATATATCACGGAGTAATATTAATAGGAGTTGAAGGTCCAATGGGAGAAAGCTACGAAACTGTGATCTAAATTTTTGGTAAATATTGAGGGCGCCACTTGTCATTCCTCCCTACCTCGGCGCGGATATACTGTTGTTTTATATAGAATTTTGCTGGAGTACATTTAAAATTTTTTATTTTAAGCAATTTAATTTCTTTGTAAGTTCTTAAAACAGCATAATTCAGATGTTTCAAATAAATGCTTTGTTCCTAGTTGTAAAACAGGCTATGATAGTGATAAGAAAAACAAAAAAAAAGCCCTAGGAGAAAAATACAGTCCGAGTTCGTGTTTTCTGCACCTAAAGTAAGTTTATTTTTTTTCTTTACAAAATTTCATCCATTCTCCTTCCTCCCAATTGTCTGTTTTAGCTAGCTTCGGTTCATAAGAATCGTCATTTTTTAAAAGCTTTCTTTCAAAGTAAAATTAGTATAAAATGGCTCTTAAAAAAAAACATGTTGGTTAGAATACTCTATTTAATGAAATTTGCTTTTAATCGAAATTTTTTCAGCTTGATATTATTTTTAAAAAAATAATTAAAACGAGACATTTCCCCATTGAATAACATTGCGTAAGCTGGAGAGAAGGAAGGATTGCACGCTGGCGCCCTCTGTAAACATTATAAAACAACATCACAAAATTTCAGCTTTACCTTCTTCTCCTATTAAATATTACTCCGTGATATATATATATATATATATATATATATATATATACATATATAATATTTTATAAATATCTGTATATATATATAAATTACGTGTCACGATGTTTGTCCGGGGTAAACTCCTAAACTAAGGAACCGATTTTAATGAAATTTTGCACACTGTGTGCAGTTTGGTCCAACTTGAGAGATAGGATAGTTTTTATCTCAATTTATTGTCACAATATTGTTTTATTGCAATTATTTGTTAATTATAGACCTTTATTAAAGTTGCTCCAAAATATCTGTGAGTTCCATTAATTTAATTGTTGCCAAAAAAAAAAAAAATAAATAAATACGAGTTCATTTTCTTTCGACATAAAAATAAATACATTTAATCAAACGTGAACGTTAAAAAATTATAAAAAGTTAAATTATGCATCTCACGAAAATTGACGTCATAATCAATTTAAAGATTTTATACACATTGATAAAGTGCTAATGTAGTTCTATCATAGATATAGTAATATATATAGATCTCTCATCCCTATGTTATCGTACAAAGATTTTTGATGCCGAAAAAAAAAAAAAAAATTAATAAAAGCTTTGGAAACAGCCATTAAGTGGTATTGAAAAAAAAAGAAAAGAAAAGAAAGAAAGAAATATGAATTTGAAACTGTATCTGGAGTCTTCCATTCCCCTTTAGCAAATAAATTATTCATAAATTTTATTTGCTAAAATATTAGTATGTATTCCCGTGTGTATTCACTCGGGGAAAGACGGCCATATTTTGGTAAAAACGTCGTCTTTTCCCAAATGAAAAGGAATAACTTTTTTCTCCCCAATGATCACTCTATTCTATATATGCTATACTATATCTATGAGTTCTATACGCAAGCGAAGTGTGACTCACTGACCGTCTGTGCAGCCAAGAAAAAGATTTCCTATGTTAATTGCCCACTGGATTTTTTGTAAGAAATTATTAAAAATCGAGGAAATTTATTTCCCGATTTTAATCCTTATATTTGGGTATAGATATGTATTAGTTATCGCGGGTGTTAGATTGAATTATTTTGCTGTCAAATTGACAAAATTTTAATTTTAAATTTCAAAACTCTGTCTCCCTTGGCTTTTTTTTTTTTTTATTATTATTATTATTTGGCGATCAAAAGCGTAACACGAAAATATACATGCCAGATGTATACATTGTACGAAATGTAATATGTATTATTCATTGTACGTATGTATGACATGTAATATGTATTGTACGAAATATTGTTTCATATTATTCATTACTCTTTTAATATAAGTTGTTAAAATAACCATGATTTTTGAAAGGAATTAAATATTTTCGCCAGATAATTTGGCGATATTTTTTTTTTTTTTTTCGCCAAGGATGACAGAAATGAAATCTATTCCGCTGCAAAATATTAGTATCTTACATCAGATATTTTATTTAGACATTTGAAAACAAATTTGACTTCAAACTATGATAGAATATTTATCATTTTCCTTTTAATTAGTATATTATTAGTATATTAAAATTTAAAATCATGCTATATAAAAAGTTTTTTTTTTTTTTTTTTTTATCTTATAATTATTCTTATCTTAATCCTCAATGTTTCCCATCTTTATTAACTTGAATTTACTATTAAAATTTTAACGTACTCAAAAACTTCTCATCACTTCGTTAAAATACACTAAACTTTTCCAAAATCTTTTTCTATTTAAAATGATACATGTATTTACTTTAAATGTCGAATATTTCATAAGATTTCCAATTTTAAAGTTTTAAAATATTTATCAAATTTACTTATTTTTCTGGTTTAGCCTTATTGTTTTCCTTTTTATAACTACAGCTGTTGCCCTCTTTAAAATATTTAAAATGATGAGGTCATTTTATAGTAAAATTATCCATTATAGCATATATTATATTTCACTCCTCCATAAAAATTGATTTTAAAATCGTCTGTTTCTTTTATACTTTTATTTTAATAGAATTTTAATAGAATTTAATTTATATATTAGTCATTTTAGCAATTTTATCCAAAGTAGCATTAGAAATAATATATATCACTTCTCCATTAAAATTTATAGGACCCTACAATAAAATTAATTTGTGCTTAATATCAACACTACGAAAATTTTTATCAATCGCTTCCAAATATTGACCTAAGTTTCAAATCTCAACCCTGTAGTTTTTTACATCGGCTACAACGTTTTCGTCTTTGTTCGTAAATAATAATTTGACTGTACTAAATAGTTTACAGCCGTATAATTCAACGTATAACTTAGTCACAGCAACGCGTGGCCGGGTCTGCTAGTAAATAAATATATATATAAATATATAAATATAATATATATATATATATATATATATATATATATAATATTTTATAAATATAAATATATATATATAAATATATAAATATAATATATATATATATATATATACTAGCTGACCCGACAAACGTTGTTTTGTCATATAAATTATTTCTAGAGAATATTTTGCTAGAAAAAAATAACTAACTTATTGTAAGTGTGTAAAGATGTGGTATATAAGTGGAAGATGTATGGAGCGCTGTGAACGGTGAAAGAATATAAAAATAACAAAACACCAATCATTTATTTTTTTAATTTATTAAAATTGATTCTTTAAAATTATATACATATCGCTACTTATAACAATATTACTAAAAAACAATATCAATCCCTTAATGCAACAGAGTGTACAATATTTTTTGTTATCCCATCTTTCGCCAATACAAACAAACTGGATGGTTTGCCCACTCGAGAGCCACGTATAATTGTCCGTGTGAAAAACATGATGTGCTCAAATCTAAGCCACAGACAGACATCGTTTGGCCCTGAGACTTATTGATAGTCATTGCAAATGCCAATCTAATTGGAAATTGAGGGCGTTTAAATTGAATTGGCACATCTGTGGGTATAATAGGGATTCGCAGTAGTAATATATTTTCACCTCGGAATTTGTCATTTAAAATGATGGCTTCGATACCATTTTTCATTAATTTTTTTATGACTAATCGCGTGCCGTTGCACAACCGTGGTGGGTTCAAATTACGAAGCAAAATAACCGGAGATCCAACCTTCAGTTGTAAAACATGCGGTGGCATGCCTGGTAAATCCAATGAGTTTAAAAACTTTGTTGGATAATTTACAGCTTCGGTGGCATCGCAAACTGTATCATTAGATTTGTATGACACCAAGTCTCCTGGTAACAAATGTTGTATCTTGAGATTCAATTCATTGATGTCCACATTGTTTGCTGCTAAAATTGCTCTTTCTGCCAGCCACTCATGATTTGTGTATCGTCTGTGTATATCGGGAAATATCTGGTCAATAAGAGCATCTTGAGAATCAATGATTGTGCAGAAATCGGTCGGTAATTTTATGCATCCAGTTTCATCTGTAGTAACTTTTCCATCGCCGATATCTAACAATTGTTTTGAGAATGTTTCAGCGGATGGACCTTGAAGCTTTTGAACGCACAAATTTACTTTCAGTTGTACTTTTTCAACATTAAGCCACAATGATGATGATTTTAAGCACGCGTTGATCTCATCAGCGTGTGTTGAACGCGGAATAACGGGAAGTGCTTGTCTGAAATCACCTGAAAAGAGTGACAGAGTGCCGCCAAATAGTTTGTCGTTGTTTTTTATATCTTTCAATGTCCTGTTCGACGCCTCAATCGAATGTTTGTGTGCCATAGTGCATTCATCCCAGATAAGAATTTTACACTATTTCAGCACTGTGGCCATGGACGATTGTTTTTTTTTTATGTTGCACACTGCGTCTGGGTTATTTTGAATATTTAGTGGCAGTTTAAATAATGAATGACCTGTTCCTGCCTCCATCCAATAAAGTTGCCGCAATGCCATATGATGCAACAGCCAATGCGATGCCATTATTTGATCGTATTTCGGCGAGAATTAGCGAAATAAGGAATGTTTTGCCAGTTCCACCTGGTGCACCCCCCCCCCCCCCCAAAAAAAAAAAAAAAAAAAAAAAAAAAATACACCATGTCCTGCCAAAACTGCGAGCATGATGCGGTCGTAAATGGTTCTTTGTTCTTCATTCATTAGTGGGACATAGCGAACAACAATCGCTGCCATTTCTACAGTATTGTATTGTAGTTTACGATTCAATTCAGTGCTTATTAAATCAGATGCATTTCGATTTGTTGAATGCATACCGAAATGACTGAGTGGTAAGTTGGCAATGATAATGCAAAGATCTTCAATAGCAATCAATACTTCATTGTACATAGCGTCACTGAATACTATCGTTAGATCGTTGCACCGTGAACGATGTTGATGCAATATATCATCAGTCATTGAATCTTTGTGATTATCCCATAATGTCTCTGCTCGGGCCGGGAAACATGTAGTCAACACTATAGCGAATAGTAGACGAATTTGTTTGGTGTACAGTTCAGTCCTACTTCAGCAAGCATACACTCTCCCACTGGTTGTCGTCTTCCAGCAAGCCTAGTGCAAGGCATGCATCTTTATACGTTGGATACTGTTGTCCATTCACTTTACGTAAATCTTGAAATGACAAAGGGCCGATGACATTAACCAATAACAGTCGAAGATAAAAGCACTCAGTCTGCCTTGGATTGACTGTAAATACTCGTCCCAAGGTGTTTGATTTGAATAAACCGGGACATGCATCAATCGGCGTGCCTTGCTTGCGGGGCATCCATTTTTTTGTTGGAGCCCATGTGAAATAACGTGGTACTTCTGAATAGAGTAATGTCCGTGCAAAAGCATCCGCACGATTACACAATTCAAAAAATTCGGTGAGTGTAGTTTTTGGTGGATTTATAGCACGATCAATCGCTGTCTCGCTCATGAAATATACGCGCTGGCCATTTTGAAGATGGACGGCTAAATGAAGAACTACTGGATCCCGTTCATGAATTGGGAAACCAAATATACGCCAAACAGCTTCGTTGGAGCTGACGTACCGGCCAATTTAGTAAAGTGTTATTTCATCGTTGTTATTCACCGGAGGAGCATTCACATTGGTATTTTCAACTCGAAATATAGCCATATCACTGCTTTTATTCACATACTTGCAAACGTATTTGATGCTCTTCACTGAACTGCAGAACTGAACATTAATACGAGCATTGAATGTTTTGCTCAGCAGAGGCGAATATGGGACCACCCAACGGTTATCAATGTCAATATCTATGTTGTTGACATAGATGACCGCCATAGATGATAAGATTGTCCGCCATTATCGGGATTTCTTCGACGATATATTGGATATCCGTCAACATTTGTGATCGTGAAATTTTTCGGAAAACTTTTAGTACATTTTCCATCTGCACAAATAATAATGGCCTAAAAATTCATTTTTCATTTTAACATAAAATAACTCCGTCTGATATTGACGAATTTTTTTAAAGGAATATACCATTTTAACTAATTTTAACATTTTAGCAATATTAACGTGGAAAAAATATTTTAAACACTTACGGTTAAAATTCATTTTTCATTTCAACATTAAATAAATTCTGACATCGTGTTTACGATTCTAAAATATTAACTTTGAAAAAATATTTTAAACACTTCGTAAGATACGGTTACGATTCTAAAAATATTAATTTTGAAAAAATATTTTAAACACTTCGTAAGATACGGTTAAAAATTCATTTTTCATTTCAACATTAAATAAATTCTGACATCGTGTTTACGACAACTCACGCCATCTAGGTGGAAAAGTTGTTGAAAGAGTTGGTTAAAAATTAATTAAGAAAGAACTAATTAAGTTACAACTTTCATTTGTAAATCTAAACCATTCTCGAATCCACCTGAAGACACACAAAAAATTTCATTAAACTCAGTCCAGCCGTTTAGGAGGAGTTCAGTGACATACACACGCACAAAAGAAATATATATATAAAGATATATATTTTAATTTACTTATTTATTTCTTAAAAAACACAAAAATAAGCCATGCCGAATAAAAGTAGAATATTCATGATGTTATTATTTTTGGGGGAAATTTTCATCCTAATTCAATGTATAATCTTGTAAATGTTACTGGGCATCTAAGAGTATTTTTCGTGAAAGAAATTTTTAATTTTCTTTTTAATTGCCTGTTTTCGCAGAATAAGTGTGGCACAAATGTTTGAAATTATACATATACATAATATTTCACCAAAATTCATCCCAAAACTGGTGCCGATTGATGAAGATGAAGAATTTGAATCAAACATCCTAAATCAAAAGAAGAGGAAGAAGTCTTGTTAGAATTGAATACTAGCTATTATAATGTATGAAGTAATGAAACGATATCATAATACTATTTTAAAGTTTAAAAATAATAAGTTCTGAACATATTGACATAGAAAATAGATTCAATAGAAATAGAGGATATTAAGGATAAAATACTTAAGTCCAATATTTAAATTCCAAAATCTAAATCTTAATCCTGAAGTTTTAGGGGAAAAAACAACAACTACAGGCAAAATTTTTCGTATATTATTTTCTTGAAATATTATTATGGGGAAATTTATTAAAAAAAAAAAAATGAAAAAAAGAAAAAAATGAAAAATTGGAAAGAGAATCAAAGATGCAATTTGATCAGAATTAATAAAAAAATTTCTTTTGTTAAATTAAACTTGCCATCCGATTACTTGATTCCCTTACTTTTTTTATACCTGTCAACAGATCTAATTTATTTTATACATATATGTACTACTTTTGAAATGTTTTCAAATCCTTTAAACAAAAATAGGAAAAATGAAACGTAGCAACAGCCCAGCAGTCACTCAGCAAGCAGGACAGTCATCAGTCGGGCGCGAATTACGCAATTGCTTAAGTCTCTCCCCCCCCCCCCACTTTTTTAAAAAATGTATAATATGAACATTTTTCAACTTTATCTATTTTATTTTATGTTTACTTACTTAGTTTAGAGTAAAAAAGTTTATGCGTAGCTCTGACGAACTTATGTTAGCATAAAATATTAAGTATTTGTCAACTGTACATGATGTTTTATTTGCTTGTGAAAATGTAACCATAATATTAATTAAATGTTTGTCTTGTCACAAATCACAAGGACCTATATTTCTACATCTATGTTATATAATTTAAAGAACGTGGTTACTCTGGAGTACTTAAAAGCAATATTTTTATAAAGAGTAATTTTGTGTAATTTTTCAAAAATTACATTAGTAAAAATTTTTCTCTTAATAATGTAACTGTTAATCTTTAAAAATTACCTAAAAGTTGGCAGCTATGTATATGCATAGTATAGTAAATAAAATATGTATTGTTGAACCTGACGAAATCTCTATCCTACCACAATTGGGCTGTTGCAGTGAAAGTAGTTTTACAGTCAAAGGGAAAATGGCATTTCCATTCACTTCCACTGAGATCGGCCTTGGAGACAAATTTCACGACCTAGTGACAGATTTGGGCGATTGGCGGCGAAATTTGACGAATAAAGTTAGTTAAGGGTTCTCGGAGTTTCGAAGCTTCACGATGAATAAAAGCCGATTTCTGGAACTTTCCACTGGATTCTACCACGGAGTTCACGAGAACCATGCCAGACTATAAAAAACAGTGGATCTACGACTGTCAGTCAGAGTATGTTCAATGAGCTATAGCGATTGCGTTTGGAGACTGTGTTCAGTGTGACTGACCGATCTTTGTTCGTGAACCAGCGAAATTTCTGTTTTAACGCTGAGTATTTAACGCTGATTGCTCTTCTGTTGTTTAACAAGTGACTGTTCTCTTGGACACTTCGAGAACATTCGGCGAATAGTGGCTTTTGTGATGCAAATGACTCATTGGACTGCTTCGAGAATATTCGTTGAATTGACAGTTCTATTGGACTATTTCGAGAACATTCATTAAAATCACAGTTTTATTGTGCTTTGTCGAGAAATTACGTTGAATAAAGTGCATTCATTGACTAGAACCTGCCTGTTTTTTTTACGAACTACTTTCTCTACACAAAAAAGTTGACATTTTTCACAGCAGTCTATTCCAAAACACACTTCTTCGTTTTTATGTCTTATGGTACCAAATAATATTTCAAGATTTCCTGTCAAAGAGGAGAATTTTTCATTTATTACATTACATCTTTTATTTATTTATGATATTGATTCATTTTATTTTACACTTTAGTATTTTTTATCTCAGAAAAACTAAGTAAAACAAAAGCAAGAAAGATGTACTGTAAAAAATCTAACAAGCTGTTATTTCCTGACAGAAAGTTTTTCGATTGCGTGGTATAACTCAGTGAACTCTACTTACTACAAGAGAGGGCGTCACCAACTTCTTTTCAACAAGCATCGAACATTTTTCTTTCTCCGGAACAGCAACGGCTAATTTTCCACGTTTTTCAGTCGAGACGTCCAGACTCTCTTGTTTACGTGAGTTGCTTTTCTAAAGGTTGCATCGTCGCAAAATCTGTCGCTGGGAAACGACCAGATTTTGTGAAAGACGACTGAAAAGAGAGAGAGATTAAAAAAAAAAAAAAGAAGAAGAAGAAAAAAGAAAATATTAAAAAAAAAAATATTAAAAAAAAAAAAGACTTTCTTTTTGATGTGGTGAGGGGTTTTGACTGCAATTACCACGTGGAACGGTCGGAACTAATCGTCGGAAATGCTTTACAGAAAAACTATGGAAGAGTGGGAGAAGTCATCCTGCAGAGGTGAGTGTGTAGTCGAAGAATAATTATACGCTCCGTTGGTAATGCGTACCATTTATGAGGCAGAAAAACCAATTAACAGATCAATGATTGCAACGACTGTGAAGTCTGTTCAGTGCATTTATTTATTCTATTTTATATATATTTTAAGTAGTATTAGGAAAGTTGAACAGGTAAAATTTTTTAGTCTTCCGGTAATGTGAAAATGAAAATGTTAAATAAATAAATATATCCCGTGAAATGGATATTTGAATCCAATGAATATTTTAGAAGGACGATGTCCTATCCATACGCTACCATATTCCTACGCTAATAAAATCTTGAAGACAAGGTTACACAGTCGAAAGTGAAAGCAATATGCATATTATTGTAGCATCATCAATTTTGATTTCTAATTTATGATGTTACACATCAAAATTTTATTGTGCTGCCAGCTCAATGTTTGAAATAGAGAACTGGCAGCAGAGTTATAGCTGTAATGTGCGATGGACTCTTTAAGATGTTTTTGCATCTTTCGACCATAGACCTATTATTAGAGTGGACGGGACAATGGCAACCTTTTTGCGTGGCAAAGATCGCTCAAAAAATGTCACGTGACACAAGTAACTTTCAGTGACTACAGTTTATACCATATATTAATTTCAAGAAATTCCATGATTATTTATGGGAGTTAAAGCGAGTATAGACAGCCAAACCGAAGTCACAAACACTTTTGAACTCTGTTGGAAAACGTTAATAAAAGGTTAAAATAAATTTCAGCAGCTGTAGTATTTTACAGAAGTTTTGCTAATAAAAAAAAATGCTCTGTCCACTATTATAATAGGTCTACGCTTCGGACCTAAGTCTATAAAAAACAAAACTCCACCTATTAGGTTCTTGAAAAATGTTTTTTCATAAAGTGTTTTTCAAAGATCTACCCGGTTTTTCTAAATTTGTTCTGAAATTCATATCTAGGCCATATGATGACCAACATTCATATGCAGTTCTTTACTTGAAGCGTGACTTTTGACTACACATTTGGGTTTTTGTACCCCAAAATTGGGGCTATCCCAATCATATTATACCTTTTCTCATATTTTGAGATTTTTATTTTAAACCGCTGCATTACTTATCTAAAACAAATGGGAACTAATGAGAAAAAAAGAGAGAGAGAGAGAGAGAGAGAGAGAGAAAACTAACAGAAAATGTAGTATAGATCTAAATAGTAACAGAGATCTAAGTTAGATCTAAATAATAACAGAAAAAAAAAGAAAGAAAGAAAGTTAATACTTATCATTTAAAAAAAAAAAAAATAAAAAAATAAAAAAAAAGACTAAACTTTTATATTAGGGAGGGGGCGCAAATCCATATTTCCTCCCAAAAATAACCTCTGTCAAACGTTTACTGTGGTCGTTCCCGGGAGAAAAACGATGTGCAAAAAACTAAACCTACAATTAAATGCATTATTCTTCCCAGGTCATTTATCTCAATCATATGCAGGAGTTTCACTTCCCATATTTGCTACTTTTTGGAGATAAAACTAAATTAGTCGTTGCACATTTGATTTATATGTGTAACAAGGGAAAAATCAGGCAATTATAACATCTATCAAATCCCGCAAATTTTGTATGATTTTTTCCATAAGTTATGTTAGTGTTCTTGGATAATTATTTTCTTTACATGTCTATAATCAAATTTCTTGCAAGGATATATAGTTATTTTGCTCTTATATAAAATGTTTATTTTGAATATAAACTATTGAACTATTTTGCAACTATTATTTGAATATAAATATTATATAAGGTAAATACATATAGTGATCTTTCACTTATACGCGTCTCACAATCATACGCGATTTTCGTAAGATCGCATCTAAGATAAAATTTTGCACCTTTTGGCTACCGGAAATTTTTTGATATATTTTTCTTTTTCTTTTCTTTTCTTTTTTTAATTTAATCAGTGAAAACTGTAACAGATATATATAAATTTTTATTAAAATAGGAAAATTCCAGAAAAAAAAAATAATAATAATAATATTTTATTTAATCAGTAAAAACTGTTAGAGAAATAAATAAAAAAAAATTTATTAAGATTTTATCGAATCCTCAATCGAATTTTATATAAAATCAGCATCAGAATAATTTTTATACTGATATTATTTCAATTTTTGTCAAGAGCAAACTTTGGAAGAAATGAAAAATTTTCAGAGAAGTGAAAATATATATTCCTCCAAATGTTAATTTTTAACTCAATCCAAATTCTGTTAAAGCAGAATTTGGAATATCAGAATTTGCAAAACTTACATATGTGGTATGAGTTTCAAACTGCAGCAACGCAAACCGGATTTTTAAGAGAAACATTAAATTTTCAATTGTTAAATTAAAATTCTAAGTTACTGCACTTTTTTTTTTTTTTTTTTTTTTTTTTTTAATGGGGCCATCGATAGAAATTTTTCTATTAGAGTCTATTAAAATCTATGCGAGGTCTGTTGAAAACCTGGTCCAAAATTTTTAAAAGGAAGGAATTTTAAAATGCGGGCGGGCTATGAACCACCAAAAGATTACGAAAATTTTCGGAACCACATAAGTAGACTCTGAAGGTAATTCAGTAACAGTCCCTTTTTTTTTTTTTTTCTTTCTTTCTTTCTTTCTTTGTTTAAAAAATTTTATAAACTGTTCATGTAACTGAGGGACCATATTATAAAGTTTTAAAGATTTTAATGATTTTATACATTTACAAGGTTCTGGAAGAGAGGTTATAAATTTTAACTGGGTCAAAAGCTGTTATTAACACTTTCACGTCCGCATGCTTTTGTCATTTTGACTGTAAGGTCATTTTGACAGTGGGCGTTATTCTCCCAAGTTACAATATTTCAGAACAAAATTTTCTATATTCACATCATTTATATTACAAATGGATATACATTATAATTATATTCTTCCTAATCAAAATATTTGTATCCATATTATATTTGACTGTACAAATTTGAATACTGGGTATATTCTTAAGAAAAAAGTGACATACAAATTGCGAAAGAAACGCCCACTGGTGGAGTAACAGATTTTCAAATGACGTGAATCTACGTCAGCTGTCGCGAAAGTGTTTATGACTTCGATTTATCTGTCTTTCCACGCTCTAACTCCGTAATATTTATGGAATTCTTTCAAACTGTTATACATATATTCAGGTTCATTATGGATATGAAATAATAAATACATTAAGGAATTAAATTTCTTAAAAGTTTAAAATTTGTTAATCTTGAAATTTTATAAAATTAAAAATATTCTGGAATAAATATAGAGTTTAACTATGTGTCCTTCATTTGTCCTATACTGCCATGTTAAAAATTTAGAAAAAATACGATCACAGCGCCACCTGTTGAGCAATTGTTCCACAAACCTAATCAGCACCAGATTATGTCAGGGTCCAACTAAATACCAAGTTTGGTTAAATTTCGTTCATTGGTTCGTGAGATACAGCGTCCACAAAATTTGTGACACACACACACTCAGGCAGACTGACAGACAGACATTTTCTAAAAACCGTCAAATCGTGTTCAGGACATCCCAAAACGTGTAAATCCATCGAAAACTGGAGTTCGAAAAATTTCACGAATCCAATACTTTCTCTATATACACATATAGAAGAAAGTAAAAATGAGTGGATGATACCATGCCCTTTCTATAATATTCGAAAGATATTTGTCATTTCCAGTCACAGAAATTGAATTATCTTCGGGTCTGCGATCAATTTCAAATTTTATAAACTCAAAATATACACTGAAAAGTCGTTTTCAAAATCGAAATTTAAATTAACATCTAAGCTAATGAATCCTCAAAAGAGTACTTCTGTAATAATAAGCCAAAAATAAGATTGTTGAACATTAACATTCGCTATTTTGTTATTCCGCCGGACCTCTCAATCAATCATAATCAAGGAAGTTAGTTAATCGTCAAAACGTTATAAACACCGCAAATTACTAAAATTCGAAACAGTTTCATCATTTTGCTAAAATTTTTCTCTCAAAATCAGTTGCGGTGCGGGCTGCAGAAACCTAGAATCAGATTATGCCGCAAATCCACGCTAAATGCCATGGCGTCCAGAGGGTAAAAAGCAAGCGACGTGAAAAGGCAACTTGGCTGAAAAGACTCCTCGTGTTGTCGCATGCATCAGCAGTTTTCCTTTGGCGGAATCCGATCTTTCTTAGCTAATTAACAAATGTCGGGATCGAACGGGAACGCTCCTGGATATAAAAGGATTCCGGAGTCATATGAGTAGAGGGAAAATTGGAAAGAAGGAGGAGAGGGAAAAAAAAGGGGGGGTGGGAATACTAGGCCGACTAGTCGAGTGGAACATTATAGAATAAAGTTATACAATAGCTGCCAGTTACATGAATCACTGGTTAATCGAATCAGTTGCTCATATGAATTGAAGCATTGAAAACCGATCTACTTTCTTACTTAGAAATTTTAGCACATATTTAAATTAAAACCCTTTTTACCTGACTGCAGCATATTTTGGAGTGTTTAATTTCATAGTCAGTTTGCGTGTAATTGTTTTCAAATTTACCTGTCTTTTGTACTATAGATAGTCAGAAGATCAATTAATTTAAATAAATGAGAAATCATTCGGAAATCCTATTCAAACAAAATAGGCACGTAATCGTAAATCTTCACTCTAAAAAAAATTCAATAACGTTATTCTTGTACAACGGATACGTTCCTGATTTTAATAAGTTTGGAACAGGTTCCTGAGAATAACAGGTTTTCCTCCACGCACTGTAAAAAAATAACTACACTGTAAAAAAATAACTATTACCAGCTGCAAGAAACTCTCTGTGATTGGAGAAAATAATTATTTTCTCCAATCACCGAGAGTTTTTTGCAACTGGTAATAGTTATTTTTTTACAGTGTATTACCAGCTGCAAGAAACACTCTGTGATTGGAGAAAATAATTATTTTCTCCAATCACAGAGTTTCTTGCAGCAGGTAACAGTTACTTTTTTACAGTAAGAAAACGTTCCTGATTTCACACTGTAAAAAAATAACTAATACCAGCTTCAAGAAACTCTCTGTGATTGGAGAAAATAATTATTTTCTCCAATCACACAGAGTTTCTTGCAGCTGGTAATAGTTATTTTTTTACAGTGCAGGAATTTAGTATTATTTTGAATGTGCGTATATTTCATGGTTACTGATATTTTTAAGGAACATTACTTGTAAATATTGGGCACATTAGCTGCCCAAAATTTCCCAGGAATGTGCCGGATATTTTTTTTTCCAGTGTTGTGAGATTAATAAAAACACGATGAGATCGAAAAAACGCATTAAAAGATCAAAAGATCATAGCTAAAAAACTGTATGTACCAAAATACACATACATATTATATAAGCTACAAAATTACAGAAAGTTACTTAAACTAATTTAAGTATTATTTAAAACTGGTTTTGAAACGAATGATAGCTAATATTAGGTGCACCAGAAAGTTTTGTCGTATTGAATTAATTAACTGACACGGGAAATTTATCTTGGACAACATTTACAAAACTTTTTAAAAAAGGATTTACTAAATGCCTTCTTAAAAGTTAGATATTGTTTTCCAGGATACATTTCCGGTGTCAGTTGTTTAATTAAATACGACAGAACTTTTCAGTACATCTAATATTTTACTGTTTATATCAAGTACTTAAATGCTTCTCTCTCATAAAGCAATATTATTTAACAAATTACTTAAAATTAAACATTCATTAAATATTAATTCTAAGCAAGCTATTAAAAAATAAATAAATAAAACAATCAGCGTAAAAATCTGTGTATTGAGTAAAATGTTTGACCATTTAACTAGTATTATTGCACGTTTGAAAAGAGAACATTCTTAAAATATACTGATGAAAATTTCAGTCAAAGCTAATTTTCCTTAGACATAGCATCCATGCAGATGCAGCCTCCTGTCTTACAGTATTTTGATGATTTTACAACTGAAAAACAAAACTAAATTTAGGAAAACAACTCTCACACAAAATAATACATAGATTCACCTACTATCCTATAATAAAGATTCTTTTGTGTATTGAACTAAACTTTTTACCATTTAACGAGTGTTATTACACCCTTGAAAAGCGAAAATCTGTTGATGAAAATTTCAGCCAAGTCTAATAATCTTCCTTCCAGTTGGAAAAGCAAGAGACGCGCCGATAACGAGAGAGGCATTTTTATGATTATTATTTGTTTAAACCACCTTATTCTTACGGACTTGCCTAATTGCGCAGCTTTATGCAACTGGGCGTGTTTTCCATCATCCATCATCGAAAAACACTCAGATCTCTGCCGGCCTCTGTTTATCTCTTTCACATCTTCTTGCGGTCTTTGTGTGTCTTTCTCTCTCACTCTTCATCAGTATTCACGAAGCCCGCAAGTTATTAGGAGTTCTCCCCCCGTCGTTTGCGGCTCGTTCTTTTTTTTTTTTTTTTTTTTCTGATCCACGACGCCGCTGTCAGAGAGAGAAAAGGGCTTCTTTTTAATCAAGAGGTGCCGCGGGTCATCGGCTTCGTAACGGAACGTGCATTGCCGAGAGAGAGAGCATCGTAGATTCAGTTCTTGCGTTAAGAAAAGAAAAAAAAAAAGCGGAGAGTGGCAACGAGGTAATAAAAATTGGAGATTCCCGAAATGAGTTTTTCAAGGACTGTAGAGATATAAACTATAACTAACTGCTTTTCGCGCAAGTACAGATTCGAAAAATAGTTCTTAGAATATTGTGGGAAATGTTTAAAGTTAATTTCCGATTTTGAATAAAAATCTGTATTAAACAATATATGATCCCACCGTAATAATTTGGATTCGTATTAAAATTGCTTCCAAACTAATACAGAAGGTTGTTTGTTTAGTTTTTCATAACACATATGTGTGTAAATAAACATAATTTTTTTTTTCTTTTAGTTTGTTTCGACTATCCAACTGATAATTTTTTCATTAAAAAATCAAATTATATTATATCTCTTGATTTCCAAAATAAAAAAGCTTTAATAAAATAATACGGTTGATTTTTTTCCCACTTCAACCAAATTCTTCGAGAGCCCTTTGAATATTTCGGGAAACCGCTAGTAAAGATTCCGTTTTAAAAGTCCAAATGCACAGTAATTCTTAAAAAAAAATCTTCAGGGAATTGTCATAAGGTGATTTTTGTCATGCGGTATAAATTATCAAGGCAATGGCGGCTCATGCACCGAAAATAGGTGAAGAGGCACACTGTATTTTAAACTGTATTCATTTATAGAATATAAATTTACATTTACATAAATATTTTTAGTTAATTTTAGTTAAGACCATACTTAATAAAAATTATGTATTAAAAATACTTCAATATTATTTTTGAGCTCTTCACCTATTTTCGGTTCACGAATCGCCACTGTATCAAGGAGTTTTTTCTGGACATATATTTTACTACTATCATGGAGGTTTTTCTAGGAATAAATACAGGGTGATTATAATTAAAGTTACGATTTCAAAACGATATAATTTTAAAACTACCCATCAGAGCGATTTGATATTTTACCAGAGCAGTCGTGAGGCAATGAAATTTTGTATGGCAAAAGAAAAACATATATATTGTTCCAAAATGTGCCGTTAATTATCCGTAAAGTATTTGTTTCATGAACCTCCTCTTTTTCACTTTTCACTATGACTATTTCCACTGTAAATACGTATTCTTGTCTTTTCGCTGAAAAATTGTAGTAAACCCTTGAAGTCTATTGTTTCCTGCTATGCCATTGTGTTGCTAACAACATTCCTGTGTTTAATAAGTCCATTCAGGCGTTTCCCAGACATTACCCTGACAGCGCCATCTACATGAATATGTTGGAACTACTTTTTTCCTCCCTCAAACAAAATTTCATTACCTCACGATTGCTCTGGTAAAATATCAAATCGCTCTGATGGGTAATTTTAAAATTATAGTGTTTTGAAATCGTAAATTTAATTATAATCACCCTGTAAATCAGCTAAAATATAAATCTTTATTTAGAGTTGTCTTTTAATAATAAGAGAATGACTATAGGAACAAAAATTTCATAAAACCATTGGCTTTTCTAAAATATTTACAAGAATTATTGGACAGAACGGAGAGCATTGCATAAATACCTCTTCACAGGGAGAGTAAAGTAAAAAAAGATGCTGGTGCAAACAGCACAGAGCTGTTACAGTACAAAATAGTACACTTCTTGTAAATCATTTTGAAAACTTTTCAAGTATAAATAGTTGTATTTTCAGTTAAAACTCTTGTCGATATAATAATTCTAAGCTTAACCGTTTAACTAAATGAATCAAAAATACTAATTAAATTTCAACTGTAAATGCTGCAGTGGATGCTTAGCTCATATCAACCGCTTTCATGAATGAAATATGAAAATAAACTTTTTATTTTTTATTTTTATAACATTATTCAAACATAATATGCTTTTTAAAATTTTCAATTGTTTGCATTTGTCTATATGTTAGTATTTTGAATAATAATTAATAATAATATTATTATTGTATAAATGAATCTTTATGATATTGCTATTTCACGTATTCAGCTGTTGCGATTATGATGCGTCGAAAGTAATTTATTCACAAAAAATACATGTCTGGAAAAACCGCCCACCAAATTAAAACATTTAACAAGAACTTTGCTAGAATGCCTTTTAAATGGAATTGTCTCATTTTTATTTCAGCTCTCTCTCTCTCTCTTTCTCAAAAAATATTGCGGTAATGTAGAAGTAGTAATGTATTTGGTAGTATTATTCAGATGAATATGTAAAATAATTTAATGTCTTTTTTGAAAATGGGTGTTAAAACGTATTTCTGATAGCACTCCAAGTTGATTACGATTCTTGTTTCCATTTTTTATTATTTTTAGTTTTCTGTGGTTATATAAGATATAAAAATCCAGTAGTACTAACGGTAAAATCTTGAACAAAACGTTTCTTGTTTTCTCTGAATCAAAATATTATGTCGCTTTCTCCACTTTTAGGTTGATTTCTGACAAATAAGATTTATAAAATAATCTGTGTACATACACTCTTATGCTGAGAAACATATTCTGGAATTAGAACTTGGTTAAATTTCGCGTCTTCTTTTTTGTTAGTTTTAAACAAGCCTTCATAATTTAGTTTACAGTTCCTATAGATATGTTTAAAGATTTTTCGGTTGGATTTATTTTAAAGCATTTACTAACAAACTTCGCTCATCTTGCTGCACAGTCCTTTTAACAGAGCAAATAGTGGAGTAGACTCTTAAGTGCCTTAGCAGCTTCGATTTCAATCAAATGTAGTATTCAATAAGAAAGCGGAAAACGACCATTTAAGAACGAAGTGTATACAAAATAAACAAATAAATTTTGTAGATCTCCGGGGAACTTATATATGTGCGTCTCTGGAAATAATTACAAAAAAATCTAAAAACAAAGTACTTACACTGAGAAAAAAATATACCGCCTTCATCTAGAATGAATAAATGGCCGTTTTATAAATCCCTTAACAAGAAATATAGATTTCCAAGCTATGCGCATAAGGCACGCCAATAAACTGAATAGACGAAATGATCCAGAATTTCTAGTCTACACATTTCTAGATGGTGAAACAAAACAATATTCTGATTATTATGAATATTCTGAATCTTTTGTATTGCGAGAAATTCTCGCTTGAGTTTCTAGAACTGGGTAGTGAACCAAGATTATAGTTGCTGAAACCCGCCTCTTGTATTCTCATTTATTTGCAGAGATTTTTAAATAACTTTGCCCTCGATAATATAGATAATATGCATTTACTAACTTAAGAAACTTTATTAATTAGTATTTTCATATAAATTTTGCTTAAGTGTCACTAAATTTGTAGTAATCAAAATGTTATTATCAAAATTTCGAGTATACGTCTTTTCATTTATACGTCCTTTTACGTCAGTGCCTTGAAAGACGTATAAACAGCGCTTTACGGTATATATATATATATGTATATACACATCTTAATATACACGCGCACGTATCATATAAATATTACACTTACGCACACTTTTAGTCCTAAATATATCCGTGATTAAAAAAAATTTCCTGCACGTAAAAATTTATTTTATTTTATTTTTTACTTGTTTATTTATTTTCATTGCCTCTCAGAGCAATAAGGTGATGCATAAAAATTGGAAGTTTTAAGTTCTAAATTCAAACTCAAAGCCCAAACCAGAGTTTTAAGATTACTTGCCAGGAAAATATCTTACTTATCCCTATGAACTCATTATCACTTGTCGTTGAACTCACTTCAGTGAGATAATTTTTAATTTATTCTCTACACTTTTTTTTACAAAAACAAGGTTTTGATTTTAAGAGCAAACATAAACTAACCTCACCGTTAGCGAAGGTTCGTGTTATTCTATGGGAAAATTTGTTTCCGCACAATTAATGTAATAGATATTTAATATTCCGTTTCAACATTTAAAAAAATTCACAACGGTTAAAAGAGTACTCCTTTTATAAAATTTATTTTTTAATTTTTATTATTTTATTTTTGAGTTGAAAAATAAGCGCATTTTTTAGCTAAAAAATAAAATATTAAGAATGTGAAAAACCAATTTTTCCAAAACGGTTAGTATTGATAAACGTAAGGAGAAAAAGAAGGTATTATTATTATCATGTTTTTCTCTGAGTCAGATTTAATAAAAAAAATTTTCATTTATTTATTTTGAGTAATTTACAGATTAAAAATATATCCTTTTGACATTTCTCAACAAAATTGAAAAGCGTCAATGAATTCGCTTCCGCTACCTATCCGCGCACTAATATCGGTAAATATATTTAGAATATACCTTGAAATTGATGCACATTATCCAGGTTCAATACATCAAGCTTATTATTAAAAATATTTTAGATATAGCAAACCTGATTTGTGTGAAGGGATTCACAAACGAATTCTAATACATTACGGTTATTAAGACATTTTTTAAGCATAAATATCTTTATACTGCGCAATATACACGAAATAAGCCTACATCATTCAGATTATAAAAGCAGGTTTCCTATATTAAATCAAATATGATTAGCACAAAGTGTTTTACAGAACACACAAAAATATCTAGATATATTAAGGAATATAAGTAAAAATTATTCGAAGGGCATTTCATGTGTGCAATTCGTTTAACGTTAAACGATGTAACGGATAACTACAATTGGAAATTGTTTTATAAGCTATGTATATTCCATGATTTTTCTTTCTTATTTGAAATTTGGTTGGGACAAAAAGATTTTGAACAACGAATAACTTTCAGATGATGTTATTCTTCTGGCTTATTTTAAAATGTATTTTCAATTTGAAAATGCATATAATTACATATATTTTAAGACGTACGTATAATAAAAATAATACAGTAAAGCACCGTTTATACGTCTCTCGTTCATACGTCTTTTACATTTATACGTCCTTTTAGTGAAGTCCCGATTCATTCCAATTCATTTTAATGCAAAAATTCTTCGTTTATACGCTGCTGATATCGGTTATACGTCTTTTCCACTTTACTAAAATTCGCAAAATTTCTTGACCTGTCATTATTTTCCATTTTAAATAAGACGGATTTTTCCTAGAAAGCATCTTAAATGGAGGAACATTCTGACGTACTGACTGCGTAATTTTTTAGTAAATTACGCGTATTTTCCCAAATTACAGAGAATTTCTGGCAGCAAATAGGACATATTTTTTACAGTGTAGAAAAGGTCGAAAAACACTGATCAAAGAATCAATTGAATTCACAGTAGAATTTTTAATACAAGCAGCAAATCAGACGAATATTAAAGGTTTTTAATGTTTTTAAATCACTATCTGTATAGACATAAATCGTATGCTTATTATTAAAGATTCGCAATATATATAATTAATATTCAAAATGTAGGTCTTAAGAAATGTAATCTAATACTCAATATATGATAAATGTAATTAGTACCCTGTCATGCATTAATAGTTTGATTTTTCTCACTTTTTATAATAAATCTTTTTTTTTATTTTTTTTTATTAATTATTGTCTTTAAAAAAGTATAATATACATTTACTAACTTAAGAAACTTTATTAATTAGTATTTTCCTATAAATTTTGCTTAAGTGTCGTTGAATTTAAAGTAATCAAAGTGTTATTATTAAAATTTCAGTTATACATCTTTTCATTTATACGTCTTTTTACGTCAGTCTCATGAAAGACGTATAAACGGTGCTTTACTGTAACAATAAATTTTTACAAAAAGTTTTCTAGTTTTTCCTTTAACAGATCGATCTTTTATATGATGAACATACTTGAAGAACATCACAACTGTCCAGTATTTGTCATCCTAACTGACTCAGCAATTGACTTCATTTGCAATTCTGCGTATCCTCGGGCCAGACGGTTACAAGCTTGCTCTTCCAATTAACAAGTTTGATATGTTCCATCTATGCCAGCACTATTTCCAAGCCACGTATTCAGTCAAACTGGGAAAAAAAAAAAAAAAAAAAAAAGTCTTTGGAAAATATTGTAATGGATAGGCCCGCATCCAGAATTTTTCGATCTTTGCTCATTCACGCCACAAACCGGAATGAGTTTCTTTTGCCAAATATATTTTTTATTTTCTTTTGTCTCCATCGATTGGAATAGTTCCCAAGTTGTTAACTGTCTCACTGTCAGATATTTTGTCTGAGCATTAGTGCATAAAGAAAATATTTCAGAAAGATATATTCGTAATTTTGAATGGTAGATGATTTATTAAGTATATTTCAAATCATCGGAATATTTGCAAAATTGCAAACAAATATTAGGAATGGATTATAAGTATTGAAAGAAAAAAAAATGATCATATTTTCTTTTTGTGATGTGGGAAAACTCATTTAAGAATTTATATTCTCCTTCCATTTAACTATTAAAAAATTTTATAGAAAACAGTTTCAACTAAAAATATACTTTTTATGCCAAAAGAAACTTTTCTCATTGCAGTATGATGAATTCCATTGCACAAAACTCTATTATTTTAAATTTTTATGAATCTTATATGTCTTATAATACTTAAATGCAGTCTATGAATGCATTTTATGAATAATTTCTGACACATGCACACGTGCATTTATGTATACAGAGTGTTTCAAAATTGACCGACAAATTGAGAGGGGTGATAGGTAGCAACAAGAGGATGAAACTTACCATAGAACATGCGTTCGCAATCCCTGTTGAAAGAGTGAAAATCGCAAAAAATGCATGCAGGTTTCGATATCACGCTGGAACAACAAAAGTACAATACTAACTGCAAAAGGATTTATTTGATTAACTAGGGGACTCTGCCCCCTGCTCGCTTCGCTCACCAACCCCCGAAGGAGGTTTCGCTTTCCCCCGACTCACTTTACTTAGTAACCCATGCAGAGCTCTTTCCGCCTATTCGCTGCTTTGTTTTTCACTGAATAGGAATACTAATAGTGCATAACACAAGACAAAAGAAGAAATATTATAAAAATCCCCGTATTCAATGTCAAATTGTTATACATAATATTTAATACCACACTATTTATTTTTATTTATTTTTATCAAAATTATGTTGAAAATGAGTATTTCTTTTTTCTTTTCTTTTCTTTTTTTTCTTTTTTTTTTTTTTTTTTTTGAATAGAAAGACTAGACTTAGACCCCATTACAACTTTAGTATATGACCCTTTTTATTCCTTTTTTAAAACGATGGATCCAAGCCGCGGTACCCCAGTCGGTAAAGCGCCGAGCTCGTAATTGGAAGATTGCAGGTTCGATACTTGAGCCGGCCGAAGACTGTCGTGTACATTAATGGTGGCTGGTGCACATAAAATACTTCGTGGCCGCAAAGTCCTCCATGTTCCCATCAAAACTATACCTCTGGTGATCACCAAAGAGGGGATCACCAAAGAGAAGATCACCAAAGTGGGGACGCCATCCCCTCCGTGGAGGATCAAAATTGTGATGGCATGTGTCCAGAACATCCCTAGGGGTGCGTCGAAGACCGTCGCCAATTACCCATAGCGCAGTACTGGTGCGACGTTAAACCCAACCAACCAACCAACCTACCTACCTACCTACCTTCAACCATGGATCACATTTTTTTCCCCGTGTAAAATGACTTCATGACAGAAGAACAATGTCACTTGGAGAAAGTTTTTTCAAGGTGGCAAATAGAGTACCTTCATAAACCCGTCATTTTTAGCTAATAACTTCTTTAATTAAAATTATAGAAATTTCTAAGCAGCTGAAATGCCTTCCTTGGAGTATTCGGAACACATTGATATCTCTCATGACACGATGCATCCTGCCCTCTAAAAGAATATGCGGTTCCGGTTGCAGACAAAAAAATTTGACGCCAGCGAGAGTATCTTTTTTTTTAATATATAGAGATTATTACAAGAATTTGTGGAAGAGTGGTGCCTACTGACACCACTGCACAGTCTACAATGATGTAAAAATGATTCCCGGAAGCGCTCGAAGGTGCCAGGTATTCATTTGATGTCTGACGCAGCAACGGCAATCCGTGCTATGAGAAGTTATGTAACTTATTTTGTGCATAATCCATAACTTTTCACAATAAAGTTTTTACCATATGCAGTTTAGTGCAACTTTAATCAATAGTTAATGAGGAAATCGCAATCATTTTGAAAATCGCAAAAAGTTAGTAATAGCAGCGCTTCTTGTTGCCTGATATACATTCAAATCGAATAAGCATAGTTTTTCATGTTATACATCTCACATGTGGTGCATTTATATATCATAGAAACTATCACATTTTGAACACTTGTACACTATAGAAGATCAGATACAGCCCTTCAGTAAATGGAGAAAGTTGCTGTATAACAGTGCCATTGTTGGATAATGTATAGCAAAATCTAACCAAAATAAATTTTTTTCAAACTCCAACCAAATGTTAAATTTTGCAGGATCGTGAGATATAATGCCCACAAAATTTTGTTAACACATGCATTTAGACTGACACACATCCAGGCAAGCATTGTCTAAAAATGATTAAATCGTCCAAAAACGTGTAAATTTATCGAAATCGGAAGTTGAAAATTTTTACGAATCCAATAATTTCGCTTTAGAAGAAAGGAAAAATGCGTAAACCTTCAAATAAACTAGTTGGCATAGGTGGACTCTGCTCAGTTCCCCATCATATTTATGTTCTGAGAAATTTCTAGTGCGAGACATATTATAATCATGTTAAAAGAAATGAATTTGACCAATGCTTGATACAGTGACAGAATGAAATCCCCGCCTAATAGGCTATCCACCGTTCACTTCTATATATTTATCTTATTCTAATCTATTAATTTATTTTATCGGGGTCAATTCTGTTGTTTAGTTTTCATATTCATGCTACTATTTCCAATGCAATAAACCTCAAAATTCATATTTATATGAAAAATTTACAATTTCGCTATGTTGATAAAATAGCAAATTACGAATAATTTACGAAATTTTCCTAGTAGAATATTTGTATTCAATCATGTTCAAACAAATATCATAAACATAATTTTGAAGTTGTCTAATGTATTTAGGATCCTCAAAATGGAAGTTTATGTTCAATTTTGCCTTATTCTGACATGTTAAGTATATCGTAAATTCCAATAACTTACGAATTTTTTAAATTGGAAAAATCATAGTCTATGATATTCATGCCAGTATCCTAAATAATATTTCGAAAGTGGTTTGATATCTTTACGATGAAAATATCCCTCAAGATTGACGTTTATGTGAAATTTTTCTCTATTCTGCCATGTTAAGAAATTCGTAAATTTCCAATAACTTACAAAATCTTTATATTGGAAAATTCATAGTCATTAATATTCATGCCAGTGTCCTAAATAATATTTCAAAAGTAGTATGACATCTTTACGATGAAAATATCTCTCAAAATTGACGTTTATGTGAAATTTTGCCGTATACTGCCATGTTAAGAAATTTGTAAATTTCCAATAACTTGCGAAATTTTCAAGTAGCGTATTTATAGTTATTGATGTTCATTCCGGCATCAAAACTGATATTTTAAAACTGGCCTGACATTTTTACAGTAAAAAGTTTCCATTTAATGCACGTTTAAGTGAATTTTTGTCCTATTCTCCCATGTTAAGAAAATCGTAATTTTCTAATAACTTACGAAGTTTTTAAATTCGAATGTTGCAAATGAATAGGGTTTTTGCCAGTGTCAAAAGTAATATTTTAAAACTGATTTGACCTCTCTGCGACAATTTGTTCTTGAGATATCGTGTACACAGACTAACAAACTAACGGACTAACACACTAACCCACTAACAGACTAACACACTAATATACACCCTACAGACAGACACCATAGAAATTTTGTCATTTTCGGATTCCTCACACCTGAAAACGTGTAGAAAAGTCAAAAAACGGAGGTCGAAAATTTTCAGGATTACCTAAGTTCTCCATACCTATAGTATGATGGGGAACTAATAGATGAATAATTCTTAAATTGTTACTAAAATGCGAAATACTAAAATTATAACTCTCATTATAAGTTTTATTGATTAACAAATTAGTTTCAAGAGCATTTTTAAAAGTTCTCTGAACAATAATTTTCCCATCGGAGGAGCAAACATTTTCGAATAAACTTCTCGAAGTTTAAAGAAAAAGAAAAAAAAAAAAAAAAACTAAAACATGCTAAGTTACACAACTAAATTAACAAACTGTTATCTTGATATTAATATTAATTTGTTAGGATTTATTCAGATTACAAAATTATACAAAACAACCACGCATGAAGTAACCTGATAAAGCACGATTCAAACTATACTGAAACTTTACACCCGTAAAGTATTATTTGTACGGTTGAATAAACGAAACCGTACACCAAAGAGCTGATCTCCGCGCAGTAAAATTATTTTTCGGAACGTTGCAGCTACCACAGAGAATCTAACCGACGGGAAATCGGAGTCATGTTCCGAAGAAATTTGTTCTGATCTTCTTCGGAGAGAAAAGAATGAAAATCTGTTTCAGGGATTAACGATCCGGGAGTTTCCGGGAGCGCTTCTTCTTCTTTTTTTTTTTTTTTTCCCCGGAGATCCAAGAATCCTTTTATCCGGCTCTGCGTCCGACCTTTTCCATCCATCGATTGTGACACTCATTCATAAGCAAAGAAGGATTAAGCTTTTCTCGATGACAGTTTTAGAATGTTGGAGATAGTAAAAGATGGAGCTTTAAGATAGGCGATTTAAACTAAGAGAATATCTCCCCTGCCCCCGCTGTCCTCAATTGTTCTTTTTTTTTTTTTTTTTTTTTTTCCGAAACATAGATCCCCCCCCCCCCCCCCTTTTCTTCTTCTAATGACACCAAGTGATTTTTAAAGGAATTAGGGAACGGACACAGGGGGATTTAAAAATTCTTGGTAAAGTTTTAAAAATGCTCTAAGGGTTCTAAAATGTACTTTCTATTATTATTAAAGAATAAATAAAAGATCTATTGTGGAAGGCGGGGATTTAAGGTAAGTTATCTATATGAGGAACCTAGACATGAATAAACTGCCTTCTGTGGGGGGATCATTTTAACAGGCCCTAGTCTGTATTCATGCGAGTTTCGGAAAAGACAATGGTAACTTCTCAGCAGCTAAACCGACTTGGGATTCGAACACGCATGGGGTTCGTACCTACCTCCTCCAATCTATCAGTTTTCGCGTGGTAGAAATCTGTACTGGTAAGTATGAAGGATTTAAGTCCATATTCTTGATTTTTCAGGAGACGAAAAATAAAATTAAACTAACTAAAGACTAATCAGTAGAATAGATTAGGAAAAAGGGCATGTTGATTTATACCATTTATACCATTCAGCGATTGTCAACCTTCATTTATTAAAGGTAAAAAAATGAATTAAATATTTTATACCAAAGATTAATGCTAAATTTCTGACTTGAATCTTTTTTACCAATGGATTTTCTCAAAGACTAAATGACATGGATTTAAATCCTTTATACCAATCGATAGAGAATTTTTTTCTGAGTCTGACTATGTACTTAACTCAAAATCGACATTTTTGGACTTAAATCCTTTATACTTATCAATACAGAAATAGGCGATTAAAACATGGATATTTCTTTTGTTTTCTTTAATTTTCTGTTATTCATCCCTCTTTTTTGTTAATTCGAAATTATGATATCCTTCATCAACTAATATATAACACAAAAAAGATTTTTAAAAGGGTAATAGCATATGTACACAGAGCACTAAAAATTTATTTAAAATTATAGAAGAACGATGCACAATAAGTTTTCTTTTATTATTAATTATTATTAGAGATTAAACGAATAACATTGTTCGAGGAAAACTGAAACTGTGATTAAAACCAAAAATTTCTCTCTCTTGTTTTCTTTAATTTTCTTTATTTTATCTTTTTGTCTTTCTTTTTTGTCTTTTTTTTTTTTTTTTTTGTCTTTTCTTTTCCTTTCTTCTTCTTCTTTTCTTCTTCTTTTTTTTTTTTTTTTTTTTTTTTTTTTAATATACTCTATTAAAAATAACATTATCGATTTTCTTCCTCAATTACTACATTCTTAATTCTTCTTATATTACATGAAGGAGGACCTTTTAAAAGCATATAGCAATAGCTATCGAGTGTTTTTGATTTCTTGGTGAAATTTTTGAAAAGGTTGGGATGAATATAAAATAAGCTTTCTATATTAATTTTAATAAATATTAAATGGAAAACGCAATGTAGAAATAAGAAATTATAAAATGCAGAATTTTCTCTTTTATTTTGAATTTCATTTCTTTCATTCATCTTTATTATTATTATTATTATTGTTATTATTATTATCTATATTTTTCATCAACTATTCCTATACTAACAAAGAAAGTCTATACACGCGCGTACCCAAAAAATTTTGAAAAAATTTCACAAGACCCTTCTCATAAAGTTACATATGTTTATTTAAAAAATATAGATTATCTGTTTAAAAAAAAAAAAAAAAAAATGCGAATATTCATTTCTTGGCTATTTATAGTTCAATTGCGCTCATCGACCTAACCGTACGGGGCTTTCCGTGTTTTCGCCTAAACTCGCATAAATACGGGTTAGAATCCCTGAGAAAGGGGCATCCCACCATAGGCCTAGGACCCTAGAGTTGTCAATTGAACTTAAGCCATAAAATCTATTATCGCTCATTGGGGAAACAAGGTAAATTCAACACAAAAAGAAATTCAACACACAAAGAAAGTTGAAACAAAACTTTTTTCCTGCATAATCTTTAAAGAAATTTTTTTCTATATTTTTTACACTAAAATAATTTAAATAAGATTACTTCAAATACACACTTTTACAACCACAAATTTTATACTTTTTTTTTTTTTTTTTTCAGAAGAAAAGTTTATTTGACCAAAATTATTTTTAACTCAACATTAAAGCCCAATTTTTAAGCATATGCATTTAAAATATAAAATTTTCCGGTCATTAATATTTCATTACAGGGGTTAGTTAAAATTTAGCAAAGACACTTTTTAATGGAAAATTATGAAGAGTTAAAAGTTTTAAGTACATACTGATTTTAATTTATAGTGTGAGTGAGAGTATCGAAAATCCTTTGATAAACGAAAAATCTACAAAAACGAATTTATTTGTATTAGATTACTGATTGATATTGAAACGCTTAATTTAAAGATATGATCCTATTCCAATAACTGTCCACAATTTGAGTTCCAAATGCAAAATGAACAGGATTTCTGAATTATATTTTAACAACACTCCGCGTGTCAATTTCTAAAACCTTTATTTTCAGCTAAAAATGAATTTTTTTTTTTTTTTTTTTTTTCAGATTTTATAATAAGACCTTAAAATTTAACTAAAATTATAAATTAATAATTGCAATTTGCAAAATTCAAAATTCAAAAGATTTTTCAAATAAAATAAAGTGCTAAATATACATGTAACTTAAGCGTATAGGACTTAAACATTTGTTAATTATACGATAATTTTTTAAGAAGTAAAATTGAATACTTTCAACTACAAGTCACTTCAGTAAATTATAGTAGATTACCTATAAAGTAATCAACTATTTTATCTGATAATTTTAAAGTTATTCTATAGCTTTTCCGCAATTATTTGTTTAGCAAGCTGTTTTCAAATTTATTAAAATTACTTGTTTTTGGCGAGAAAGTATTTTGATCGCCAAATCGTACGCTGTCTTTCGGTTTTACGTGCCAAATACTCGAAAATATTTAATTTTTCACGAATCTAGTGGGATTCCGCCGTTAAATTTGACTGATCTTATATTACGAAACAAGTACTATCAGCGGATATTTTCGTTTATTTTTTATTTATTTATTTATTTAAAGAATATTCTGAGTATGCGTTTTAAGGAGGCTTTCCTTGTAAGTGATTTTTAGGCGGATATGAGGATATACATATACAGACTGCACTGAAAATATCTAGCAAATTTTAAGAGATCTATAAAAAGGTAAAAAACAAATTATTTTTTATATTTATTTTTAAAGGTTAAATGGACGAGGTGAAAAATAGATAACTAAAACTAGATATTTTTCGCCTTAGTTGTCTTTCAGTTCATCTTTTTCTGTTTTCTTCTGTATTCAGAAGATGAAAGTATATTGGATACGTAACAATTCTCGATTTCCAGTTTTTGATGAATTGACACGTTATTCAAAGATCTTCAACGTGTTTTTACCATTCTTGGAATAATGTCTGTCTATGGTATAATAGAAAATACTACATAATAGAGAGAAATACTAATATTTAGTTGAAAATATATTTATAGTTTCTTCATATATATTAAAAACTGGCATTCCAAACATGAGTAAAATGCAGTTAATGCGATTGCTATACAGTTTTTCCGGCACCGTGGCAATTATTCATTAGATATTATTCCCGATCATTTATTGGTATAAATCTATATTATCGTTACAAGATTATACATTACTTATTATACTTTTACTATTATTTCTTCCCATTATTAATCTCCAGGGGAAAAAAAAAAGCAATTTTTTGTAGGTAAAATTTTTAAATTTCAAAAATAAATAAGTAAATAATATTTTTAACATTTTAAGTATGTTTATATTTTCCTTGATAGCTTAAACCAGAAAGAATGACGGTCAAATATTATTTATTATTATTTGAATATGCAATGACAGTTCTTCTAATTGTTTTTCAGCATTATCACAGTTATGAAGAAAAAGAAACATTTCCCAGCGAAAGGAAATGGTGAAAAAGCATTGTGAAAATATTTTTCATTCCTTCTAAAGTATTAAGAATTTAGAAATTGATATCAATTTTCACATACAAAGAATTTAACGAGACTTCAAAAATTAAGATAAATAATTACTCAGTAATTATCATTAATTTTGTATTAGGAAATATAATAGAATTCCTTAATGTTCTTTTCCTGTAAAATCACATTTAAGGCAATAAAAAAAAAAGGGGGGGGGGGGCAAAAGATGACTGTAGGAAATATTTTAACAGACATTACCTCCTGTAACATGCAAAAGGTAATGCAGTATCCTACTGCCTATTAAAAACAAGTTTTACAGTCTAAAGTTAACACTAATATTAAAGGTTTATTGTTATAATGTTTTTCTCCTGCAATGTCTTATTGCAAAGGAAAAACAACTTTTACAGTCAAAAGGTAACATTAGTAACAAATGTTCATTATTATAATTACTTTTTCCTATATTATACTGTTGTGAAGGAAAAACAAATTTTACAGGCAAAAGGTAATTTTAATAATAAATGTTAAATGTTATTAATGTTTTTTCCTGAAGTATTTTATTGTGAAAGAAAAACAATTTTGAGACAAAAGGTCATTCTTTATTAAAGTTGAATTATTATATAATTTTTTTCTTATAGTATCCTACTGTGAATGAATGATGTTAATAAATACCGATTATTAATAATGTTTTTTCTTACAGTGTCCATTTGCGAAGGAAGACAATAATTATAAGCAAAGGAGAATAATGTTAAACAATAACAATTATCATTAACATTTTTGTCTGCAGAATCCTACAATGAAGGAAAAACAACTTTCACAGGCAAAAGGTAATTATGTTAATAAATATGAATTATTATAAATATATTTTCGTCTGCATTATCCTATAATAATAATAACATCAAAATTAATAATAATAATAGCAATAATACAACTTTTACAGGCAAAAGATAATTTGGTTAATAAATGTGACTCATTAGGAATATTTTTACCTGCTGTATCTTATATCAAAGGAAAAACAACTTTTACAGTCAAAAGTAAATTCTAGCGATATATGTTTATTATTATTATAATTTTACTGCAGTATCCTACAAAATAATAATAATAAATAAATAAATTAATTAATTAACTTTTACAGACAAAAAATAATTTTATTAATAAACATAAATTATTACTATTTTTTCTCGTAATATCCTTTAACAAAAAACTTTTTTTTTTTTTTTTTTCAGTCAAAAGATAATTCTAGTATTAAACATGCATTATTGTTATTTTTTCGGCAGTATTTTATTGGGAAAAGAGATGATTCATTTAATAAATATGAATTGTTAGTAATACTTTTCTTTTTGGAGTATCCTATATTAAAAGAAAACAAATTTTACAGTCAAAATATAATTTCAGTAATCAATATGAATTATTATTATTATTATTATTATATCAATATACTATTTTGAAGGAAAATCAACTTTAATAGGCAAAAGATTAATTATTATATACTTTTCTTTGTTCAGGATCCTGGAAGGAAAATTAACTTTTACAAGAAAAAGGTAATTCTGTTAATAAATAACAATTATTTTTATTTTATCCTGCAGTATTCTGTATCAAAGGAAAAACAACTTTTACAGCAAAGAAATAATTGAGTTATTATTAATAATTTTTCCTGCAATATTCTATTTTGAAGGAAAATCAATTTTTATAGGCGAATACTAATTTTGTTGATAAATATGAATTATCATTAATATATTTTATTTTTCCAGTATCCTATTACGAAAGCATAACAACCTTTACATATAATAACAATAATGATAATGATAACAATAATTCTAGTGACTAATGTTAATTATCATTAATAATTTTTCCTGCAGTATACTATTTTCAAGGAAAATCAACTTTTACATTCAAATAATAGTTCTTGTGGTAAATGTTAATTATATATATATATATATATATATATGTCCTGCAGTATCCCATTGTGATGGAAAAACAAATTTTACAGTCAAAAGATAATTTCAGTAATAAATATAAATTGTTATTATTATTATTATTATTACTATTATTATTATTTTCAGTATACTATGTTGAAGAAAAATCGACTTTTATAGGCAAAATATAAATTATTATTATACTTTTCTTTGTACAGTATCCTGGAGTAAAGTAAAATTAACTTTTATAGGAAAAAGATAAATCTGTTAATAAATAAGAATTATTATTATTTTATCCTGCAGTATTCTTTATCAAAGGAAAAATAGCTTTTACAGCAAAGAAATAATTGAGTTATTATTAATAATTTTTTCTGCATTATTCCATTTTGAAGAAAAACAATTTTTATAGGCGAATACTAATTCTGTTAATAAATATGAATTATCATTAATATATTTTTTTTTCTTCCAGTATCCTATTGCGAAAGCACAACAACTTTTACAAATAATAATAATAATAATGATGATGATAACAATAATTCTAGTGACTAATGTTAATTATCATTAATAAGTTTTCCTGCAGTATTCTATTTTGAAGGAAAATCAACTTTTACAGTCAAATAATAGTTCTTGTGAAAAATGTGAATTATTATTTTTCTTTCCTGCAGTATCGTATTGTGATGGAAAAACAAATTTTATTTTACAGTCAAAAGATAATTTCAGTAAAAAATATGAATTATTATTATTATTATTATTATTATTATTATTATTATATCAGTATACTATTTTGAAGGAAAATCAACATTTATAGGCAAAAGATTAATTATTATTATACTTTTCTTTGTGCAGTATCCTTAAGGGAAAGAAAAGTAACTTTTACAGGAAAAAGATAATTCTGTTAATAAATAAGAATTATTTTTATTTTACCCTGCAGTATTCTGTATCAAAGAAAAAACAACTTTTACAGCAAAGAAATAATTGAGTTATTATTAATAATTTTTCCTGAATTATTCTATTTTGAAGGAAAATCAACTTTTATTGGCGAATACCAATTCTGTTAATAAATATGAATTATCATTAATATTTTTTATTTCTTTCAGTATCCTATTGCGAAAGCAGAACAACTTTTACAAATAATAATAATAATAATTCTAGTGACTAATGTTAATTTTCAGTAATTAATTTTAATGCAATGTTCTATTTTGAAGGAAAATCAATTTTTACAATCAAATAATAGTTCGCGTGATAAATGTGAATTATTATTATTATTATTATTATTTTCTTGCAGTATCCTACTGTGATGAAGAAACAAATTTTACAGTCAAAAGATAATTTCAGTAAAAAATAGGAATTGTTGTTGTCGTTATTATTATTTTTATTATTATTTTCAGTGTACTATTGTGAAGAAAAATCAACTTTTTTGGGCAAAAGTTTAATTTTTATTATACTTTTCTTTGTGCAGTAAGTATCCTGGAGTAAAAGAAAAATAACTTTTATAGGAAAAAGATGATTCTGTTAATAAATAAGAATTATTATTATTTTATCCTGCAGTATTATTATCAAAATAAAACAACTTTTATTGCAAAGAAATTGCTAAATTTTTTCTTCTTTTTCCAAAACTTTTTTTTTTTTTAAAATATTTTATTTCGAAGCTATAAGTGCGCAAAAAATGCCTTTGGTTCTTTTTCTTCCTTCCTATTCTTTTTCTTTCTTTTCTTTTCTCTTTTCTTTTTCCATATCTTTCCTTTCTTTTTCTTTTTTAAAATTTTAGCTCTAAAATAAAATATTTAAAATAAATAAATAGATAAATAAAAGTTCAATTTACGGAAAAAAAGAAAAAAAATCTTACGACTCTGAAATTTGTGAATGTGAAAATGGAATTTAAAAATTACAATAATTGTAATTCTAGTAACAAATTTACCCGCGGTTTAATATGGGCTTCTGGCGACGATAGGTCGAGGGTCACCTGTTTTAGGTTGATTTCTTTAGAAATCGACCTATTGCAATCACTTCGTTTATCTATATATATATATATATCATCTATCTATATATATATCTATCTATATATAATGAAAATTTTGTCATCACGATAACTCCCGAAATAATACTCAAAATCGAACCAAATTTGGACAGTGAACTAATCTTATAAATATCTTGGATGAGTTCGTTAACCAAGTTGCTCCGACTTTTTGTTTTCAAGTGGCAGCCACTTGAAAATTTCAAACCGACATTGTAGAAAGCATATTTAAAGCAAGATTTGCTTGAATTTTGTTGTAAATACAGGTCACATGAGGGTCTCAATGATGTTTATTAATGAAGTTCATCCGCCATTTTCAATAAAGTGGCAGATATTTAAAGTTAAGCGGGACCACTTGAAATCAGGCTACCACTTGAAAATTTAAAATCCCTATAACTTCCGAAATAATACTCCAAATCGAACCAAATTTGAACAGTGTCTTAACTTATCTTATAAATATCTTACATGAGTTCGTTAACCAAGTTGCTCCGCCATTTTGTTTTCAAGTGGAGAACACTTGAAAATTTCAAATTCAAATTGTTAAAAGCGTATTCCGAATTTTTTTAAATTTTGATGTATACATAGATTACACAAGTTTCTCAAATAACTTTATTAATGAACTTTATCCGCCATTTTTAATAAAGTGGTGGATATCTTAAGTTCAGCGGGATCGCTTGAAATCAGGCCACCACTTGAAAATTTAAAACCCTGATAACTTCCGAAATAATACTCCAAATGGAACCAAATTTGAACAGTGTCTTAACCTATCTTATAAATATCTTACATGAGTTTGTTAACCAAGTTGCTCCGCCATTTCGTTTTCAAGTGGAGACAACTTGAAAATTTCAAATTTAAATTGTAAAAAGCGTATTCCGAAATTGTTTGAATTTTGATGTAAATACAGACCACATAAGGATCTCAATGAAGTTTATTAATAAACTATATCCGCCATTTTTTATAAAGTGGGAGATATCTTAAGTTAAGCGCGGTCACTTGAAATCAGGCTCCCACTTGAAAATTTAAAATCACGATAACTTTTGAAATAATACTTCAAATCGAACCAAATTTTGACAGTGATATTATCATATAATTATCTTGAATGTTTTCACTAGGCAACTTGTCCCGACATCTTGTGTCTATGTTCCAGCCACTTGAAATCACACTGCCACTTGAAAATATGCCATCACGATAACTTTTAAAATACTAAACTGATTCAAATAAAAGCTGGTTAGTGAACTTTTGGTTCAAATATCTAGGAAAAGTTCACTTGATGACTTGATCCGCAATTTTAATTTCAAGTGGCGCGGCCACTTGAAAATTTGTCATTATGGTAACTTTAGTAAGACAGAATCAATTCGCTTCAAATTTGGGTAGTGGATTTATCATTCAAATATCTCAGATAAGTTCGCTAGGCATCTAACTCCACTTTTTTTTACAAGTGGTGCCACCTGAAAATTTCTTATGATTATAATTTTTGAAATTCTGATTTAATTTAAACTAGAACTGGACAATGAACTTATCGTACAAATATACTGGATGATTTCGATGGGCAAGTTGTTTTGCTATTTTGTTTTACAAGTCGCAGCCACTTAGACTGCCACTTGAAAATTTGCCATAATAATAACTTTTGAAACACGGCACTGATTTAAACCACAGTTGGACAGTAACCTATGCTTCAAATATCTTCGATGTGTTTGCTGGAACTTTAGTACAACTTTAGAACAGAATACTTAATCAATTCAAATCAAAGTTGAAAAATGGATTTATCATTCAAACAACAAAAATTTAGAAAATTCACGTAACTCATGAACCAATCACGTTATTGCGTCCATCTTTGGTATATCGATAATAAGTATTTTCTCGCCAAAAGTCGCCGAAAAAGTCGCCATAGGGTAAAAGTCGCCAAATTTGGCGCCAAATCCATTACACACATTACTGGAGCTTTTTAATGCGTTTTTAATGTAAAATTAGACTATTTTAATGCTAAAACAAACTAGAAATGCAGGAAACTAACATTTTATCAACTTACTAAGCCTCTTTGAAAGAATTTCTACAAAAAAAAAAAAAAAAAAAAAAAAAAAAAAATTATTTTCAACTTTGCAACGATATCTTAGATGAGCAACTTTCTCTCCCATTTTTATCGAAGTGGCAGCCACTTAATTTTTCAACACAATGACTTTTGAGATTTTGAATTAATTCGAACTATGTGTGTACAGTAGACTTATCTCACAAATGCATTTCATATATTTGTCAACTTAACCCACCATTTTTTTTCCTAGCGCCGGCCACTTGAAAATTTTAAATTCCCCTAAAAGTGTATTTATGAACCGATTTGCTTTAAACTCCATATGTGCATTGCCTACATCAATATTTCTACCAAGTGCATTAATAATTTGTAGCCGCCATTTTGAAACAAAATGATGGCTACTTGATAAGGAAAAAGAAATCAACCTACCCTTCCGAAAAAGCCGGAAGGTCTTGTTTCTGTTTTAGGTTGATTTCTTTAGAAATCGACCTATTGCAATCACTTCGTTTATCTATCTATCTATCTATCTATATATATATATATATATATACACAGTCCAGTCACATTAATGTGACCACTTGTCAAAAGCCGGAATAACCACCTTTCGCAGAGCGGACTGCTGCGAGACGTGCAGGAAGAGAGTCACATAGGTCCCTGAAGGTGTTCTCTGGGATGTTGAGCCATGCCGACTCTAATGCCGTGGCCAGCTGCGCTAGATTACGCGGTTGAGGATCCATGGCGCGAACAACTCGATCGAGATGGTCCCACAGATGCTCGATTGGGTTTAAGTCAGGTGAGTTTGGTGGCCAGGGGAGGACGGTAAACTCATCCTGGTGCTCTTCGAACCATGCACGTACACTGGCAGCTGTATGGCACCTCGCATTGTCCTGCTGGAAGATGCCATCATCCTGAGGAAAAACAATGCGCATGTAGGGGTGAACATGGTCCGCAAGGACAGATGCGTACTTGTATTGATCCATTGTGCCTTCCACAATGATCAGTGAACCTAGAGAATGCCAGGAAAACATTCCCCAGACCATAATGCTCCCGCCTCCAGCTTGGACCGTTCCGGCAATGGTTGCAGGGTGGTTCCTTTCAGAGGTTTCACGCCTTATACGCCAACGTCCATCTGTCCGATGGAGCATAAAACGCGATTCATCCGAAAACGCAACCTGTCGCCACTCAGTGGACGTCCAGCTGCTGTACTGGCGTGCAAATTCTAGCCTTCGCCGTCGATGAACAGCAGTCAGCATAGGTGCACGAACCAGGCGTCTGCTTCGGAGGCCCAGACGCAGCAATGTTCGCTGAATAGTAGTTTGGGAGACACTTTTGGTAGCCCCTTGGTTCATTTTGGTGGTCAGTTGCTCAACGGTAGCCCGTCTATCTGCCCGAACGCATCTCCGCAACCGTCGTTCGCCTCTGTCATCTATGGCCCGTGGTGCACCACATTTGCCACGTCGCTGATTTTGGACAGTCCCATTTTGCCATGCACGGTACACTTTTACCACGGCGGCACGCGAACAGTTCACAAACTCAGCCGTTTCGGAAATGCTTCCACCCTTGGCCCGAAAGCCAATGATCATGCCCTTTTGGAAGTCGGATAAATCGCTTCGTTTCTGCATTACGCCAACGATTGAAATGTTTTCCGAAGCCCTCACACACCCTTTATATACGCTCAACTGCACTGTGCTGCCACCTGCCTTCTGTGATTGGTTATTTAACTCTGACATGGAAAGTAGGTGGTGGTCACATTAATGTGACTGGACTGTGTATATATAATGAAAATTTTGTCATCACGATAACTCCCGAAATAATACTCGAAATCGAACCAAATTTGGACAGTGAACTAATCTTATAAATATCTTGGATGAGTTCGTTAACCAAGTTGCTCCGACTTTTTGTTTTCAAGTGGCAGCCACTTGAAAATTTCAAACCGACATTGTAAAAAGCAAATTTAAAGCAAGATTTGCTTGAATTTTGTTGCAAATACAGGTCACATGAAGTCTCAATGATGTTTATTAATGAAGTTTATCTGCCATTTTCAATAAAGTGGCAGATATTTTAAGTTAAACGGGACCACTTGAAATCAGGCTACCACTTGAAAATTTAAAATCCCTATAACTTCCGAAATAATACTCCAAATCGAACCAAATTTGAACAGTGTCTTAACTTATCTTATAAATATCTTAGATGAGTTTGTTAACCAAGTTGCTCCGCCATTTTGTTTTCAAGTGGAGACCACTTGAAAATTTCAAATTCAAATTGTAAAAAGCGTATTCCGAATTTTTTTTAATTTTGATGTATACATAGATTACACAAGTGTCTCAAATAACTTTATTAATGAACTTTATCCGCCATTTTTAATAAAGTGGCGGATATCTTAAGGTAAGCGGGACCACTTGAAATTAGGCCACCACTTGAAAATTTACAACCATGATAACTTCCGAAATAATACTCCAAATGGAACCAAATTTGAACAGTGTCTTAACTTATGTTATAAATATCTTAGATGAGTTTGTTAACCAAGTTGCTCCGCCATTTTGTTTTCAAGTGGAGACCACTTGAAAATTTCAAATTTAAATTGTAAAAAGCGTATTCCGGAATTGTTTGAATTTTTATCTAAATACAGACCACATAAGGATCTCAATGAAGTTTATTAATAAACTATATCCGCCATTTTTAATAAAGTGGCAGATATCTTAAGTTAAGCGGGACCACTTGAAATCAGGCTACCATTTCAAAATTTTAAATCCCTATAACTTCCGAAAGAATACTCCAAATCGAACCAAATTTGAATAGTGTCTTAACTTATCTTATAAATATCTTGGATGAGTTTGTTAACCAAGTTGCTCCGCCATTTTGTTTTCAAGTGGAGACCACTTGAAAATTTCAAATTCAAATTGTAAAAAGCGTATTCCGAATTTTTTTAAATTTTGATGTATACATAGATTACACAAGTTTCTCAAATAACTTTATTAATGAACTTTATCCGCCATTTTTAATAAAGTGGTGGATATCTTAAGTTCAGCGGGATCGCTTGAAATCAGGCCACCACTTGAAAATTTAAAACCGTGATAACTTCCGAAATAATACTCCAAATGGAACCAAATTTGAACAGTGTCTTAACCTATCTTATAAATATCTTACATGAGTTTGTTTACCAAGTTGCTCCGCCATTTCGTTTTCAAGTGGAGACAACTTGAAAATTTCAAATTTAAATTGTAAAAAGCGTATTCCGAAATTGTTTGAATTTTGATGTAAATACAGACCACATAAGGATCTCAATGAAGTTTATTAATAAACTATATCCGCCATTTTTTATAAAGTGGGAGATATCTTAAGTTAAGCGCGGTCACTTGAAATCAGGCTCCCACTTGAAAATTTAAAATCACGATAACTTTTGAAATAATACTTCAAATCGAACCAAATTTTGACAGTGATATTATCATATAATTATCTTGAATGTTTTCACTAGGCAACTTGTCCCGACATCTTGTGTCTATGTTCCAGCCACTTGAAATCACACTGCCACTTGAAAATATGCCATCACGATAACTTTTAAAATACTAAACTGATTCAAATAAAAGCTGGTTAGTGAACTTTTGGTTCAAATATCTAGGAAAAGTTCACTTGATGACTTGATCCGCAATTTTAATTTCAAGTGGCGCGGCCACTTGAAAATTTGTCATTATGGTAACTTTAGTAAGACAGAATCAATTCGCTTCAAATTTGGGTAGTGGATTTATCATTCAAATATCTCAGATAAGTTCGCTAGGCATCTAACTCCACTTTTTTTTACAAGTGGTGCCACCTGAAAATTTCTTATGATTATAATTTTTGAAATTCTGATTTAATTTAAACTAGAACTGGACAATGAACTTATCGTACAAATATACTGGATGATTTCGATGGGCAAGTTGTTTTGCTATTTTGTTTTACAAGTCGCAGCCACTTAGACTGCCACTTGAAAATTTGCCATAATAATAACTTTTGAAACACGGCACTGATTTAAACCACAGTTGGACAGTAACCTATGCTTCAAATATCTTCGATGTGTTTGCTGGAACTTTAGTACAACTTTAGAACAGAATACTTAATCAATTCAAATCAAAGTTGAAAAATGGATTTATCATTCAAACAACAAAAATTTAGAAAATTCACGTAACTCATGAACCAATCACGTTATTGCGTCCATCTTTGGTATATCGATAATAAGTATTTTCTCGCCAAAAGTCGCCAAAAAAGTCGCCATAGGGGAAAACTCGCCAAATTTGGCGCCAAATCCATTACACACATTACTGGAGCTTTTTAATGCGTTTTTAATGTAAAATTAGACTATTTTAATGCTAAAACAAACTAGAAATGCAGGAAACTAACATTTTATCAACTTACTAAGCCTCTTTGAAAGAATTTCTACAAAAAAAAAAAAAAAAAAAAAAAAAAAAAAAAAATTATTTTCAAATTTGCAACGATATCTTAGATGAGCAACTTTCTCTCCCATTTTTATCGAAGTGGCAGCCACTTAATTTTTCAACACAATGACTTTTGAGATTTTGAATTAATTCGAACTATGTGTGTACAGTAGACTTATCTCACAAATGCATTTCATATATTTGTCAACTTAACCCACCATTTTTTTTCCTAGCGCCGGCCACTTGAAAATTTTAAATTCCCCTAAAAGTGTATTTATGAACCGATTTGCTTTAAACTCCATATGTGCATTGCCTACATCAATATTTCTACCAAGTGCATTAATAATTTGTAGCCGCCATTTTGAAACAAAATGATGGCTACTTGATAAGGAAAAAGAAATCAACCTACCCTTCCGAAAAAGCCGGAAGGTCTTGTTTCTGTTTTAGGTTGATTTCTTTAGAAATCGACCTATTGCAATCACTTCGTTTATCTATCTATCTATCTATCTATATATATATATATATATATATATAATGAAAATTTTGTCATCACGATAACTCCCGAAATAATACTCGAAATCGAACCAAATTTGGACAGTGAACTAATCTTATAAATATCTTGGATGAGTTCATTAACCAAGTTGCTCCGACTTTTTGTTTTCAAGTGGCAGCCACTTGAAAATTTCAAACCGACATTGTAAAAAGCAAATTTAAAGCAAGATTTGCTTGAATTTTGTTGCAAATACAGGTCACATGAAGTCTCAATGATGTTTATTAATGAAGTTTATCTGCCATTTTCAATAAAGTGGCAGATATTTTAAGTTAAACGGGACCACTTGAAATCAGGCTACCACTTGAAAATTTAAAATCCCTATAACTTCCGAAATAATACTCCAAATCGAACCAAATTTGAACAGTGTCTTAACTTATCTTATAAATATCTTAGATGAGTTTGTTAACCAAGTTGCTCCGCCATTTTGTTTTCAAGTGGAGACCACTTGAAAATTTCAAATTCAAATTGTAAAAAGCGTATTCCGAATTTTTTTTAATTTTGATGTATACATAGATTACACAAGTGTCTCAAATAACTTTATTAATGAACTTTATCCGCCATTTTCAGGAAAGTGGCGGATATCTTAAGGTAAGCGGGACCACTTGAAATTAGGCCACCACTTGAAAATTTACAACCATGATAACTTCCGAAATTATACTCCAAATGGAACCAAATTTGAACAGTGTCTTAACTTATGTTATAAATATCTTAGATGAGTTTGTTAACCAAGTTGCTCCGCCATTTTGTTTTCAAGTGGAGACCACTTGAAAATTTCAAATTTAAATTGTAAAAAGCGTATTCCGGAATTGTTTGAATTTTTATCTAAATACAGACCACATAAGGATCTCAATGAAGTTTATTAATAAACTATATCCGCCATTTTTAATAAAGTGGCAGATATCTTAAGTTAAGCGGGACCACTTGAAATCAGGCTACCATTTCAAAATTTTAAATCCCTATAACTTCCGAAAGAATACTCCAAATCGAACCAAATTTGAATAGTGTCTTAACTTATCTTATAAATATCTTGGATGAGTTTGTTAACCAAGTTGCTCCGCCATTTTGTTTTCAAGTGGAGACCACTTGAAAATTTCAAATTCAAATTGTAAAAAGCGTATTCCGAATTTTTTTAAATTTTGATGTATACATAGATTACACAAGTTTCTCAAATAACTTTATTAATGAACTTTATCCGCCATTTTTAATAAAGTGGTGGATATCTTAAGTTCAGCGGGATCGCTTGAAATCAGGCCACCACTTGAAAATTTAAAACCGTGATAACTTCCGAAATAATACTCCAAATGGAACCAAATTTGAACAGTGTCTTAACCTATCTTATAAATATCTTACATGAGTTTGTTTACCAAGTTGCTCCGCCATTTCGTTTTCAAGTGGAGACAACTTGAAAATTTCAAATTTAAATTGTAAAAAGCGTATTCCGAAATTGTTTGAATTTTGATGTAAATACAGACCACATAAGGATCTCAATGAAGTTTATTAATAAACTATATCCGCCATTTTTTATAAAGTGGGAGATATCTTAAGTTAAGCGCGGTCACTTGAAATCAGGCTCCCACTTGAAAATTTAAAATCACGATAACTTTTGAAATAATACTTCAAATCGAACCAAATTTTGACAGTGATATTATCATATAATTATCTTGAATGTTTTCACTAGGCAACTTGTCCCGACATCTTGTGTCTATGTTCCAGCCACTTGAAATCACACTGCCACTTGAAAATATGCCATCACGATAACTTTTAAAATACTAAACTGATTCAAATAAAAGCTGGTTAGTGAACTTTTGGTTCAAATATCTAGGAAAAGTTCACTTGATGACTTGATCCGCAATTTTAATTTCAAGTGGCGCGGCCACTTGAAAATTTGTCATTATGGTAACTTTAGTAAGACAGAATCAATTCGCTTCAAATTTGGGTAGTGGATTTATCATTCAAATATCTCAGATAAGTTCGCTAGGCATCTAACTCCACTTTTTTTTACAAGTGGTGCCACCTGAAAATTTCTTATGATTATAATTTTTGAAATTCTGATTTAATTTAAACTAGAACTGGACAATGAACTTATCGTACAAATATACTGGATGATTTCGATGGGCAAGTTGTTTTGCTATTTTGTTTTACAAGTCGCAGCCACTTAGACTGCCACTTGAAAATTTGCCATAATAATAACTTTTGAAACACGGCACTGATTTAAACCACAGTTGGACAGTAACCTATGCTTCAAATATCTTCGATGTGTTTGCTGGAACTTTAGTACAACTTTAGAACAGAATACTTAATCAATTCAAATCAAAGTTGAAAAATGGATTTATCATTCAAACAACAAAAATTTAGAAAATTCACGTAACTCATGAACCAATCACGTTATTGCGTCCATCTTTGGTATATCGATAATAAGTATTTTCTCGCCAAAAGTCGCCAAAAAAGTCGCCATAGGGGAAAACTCGCCAAATTTGGCGCCAAATCCATTACACACATTACTGGAGCTTTTTAATGCGTTTTTAATGTAAAATTAGACTATTTTAATGCTAAAACAAACTAGAAATGCAGGAAACTAACATTTTATCAACTTACTAAGCCTCTTTGAAAGAATTTCTACAAAAAAAAAAAAAAAAAAAAAAAAATTATTTTCAAATTTGCAACGATATCTTAGATGAGCAACTTTCTCTCCCATTTTTATCGAAGTGGCAGCCACTTAATTTTTCAACACAATGACTTTTGAGATTTTGAATTAATTCGAACTATGTGTGTACAGTAGACTTATCTCACAAATGCATTTCATATATTTGTCAACTTAACCCACCATTTTTTTTCCTAGCGCCGGCCACTTGAAAATTTTAAATTCCCCTAAAAGTGTATTTATGAACCGATTTGCTTTAAACTCCATATGTGCATTGCCTACATCAATATTTCTACCAAGTGCATTAATAATTTGTAGCCGCCATTTTGAAACAAAATGATGGCTACTTGATAAGGAAAAAGAAATCAACCTACCCTTCCGAAAAAGCCGGAAGGTCTTGTTTCTGTTTTAGGTTGATTTCTTTAGAAATCGACCTATTGCAATCACTTCGTTTATCTATCTATCTATCTATCTATCTATCTATCTATCTATATATATATATATATATATATATATATAATGAAAATTTTGTCATCACGATAACTCCCGAAATAATACTCGAAATCGAACCAAATTTGGACAGTGAACTAATCTTATAAATATCTTGGATGAGTTCGTTAACCAAGTTGCTCCGACTTTTTGTTTTCAAGTGGCAGCCACTTGAAAATTTCAAACCGACATTGTAAAAAGCAAATTTAAAGCAAGATTTGCTTGAATTTTGTTGCAAATACAGGTCACATGAGGGTCTCAATGATGTTTATTAATGAAGTTTATCTGCCATTTTCAATAAAGTGGCAGATATTTTAAGTTAAACGGGACCACTTGAAATCAGGCTACCACTTGAAAATTTAAAATCCCTATAACTTCCGAAATAATACTCCAAATCGAACCAAATTTGAACAGTGTCTTAACTTATCTTATAAATATCTTAGATGAGTTTGTTAACCAAGTTGCTCCGCCATTTTGTTTTCAAGTGGAGACCACTTGAAAATTTCAAATTCAAATTGTAAAAAGCGTATTCCGAATTTTTTTTAATTTTGATGTATACATAGATTACACAAGTGTCTCAAATAACTTTATTAATGAACTTTATCCGCCATTTTTAATAAAGTGGCGGATATCTTAAGGTAAGCGGGACCACTTGAAATTAGGCCACCACTTGAAAATTTACAACCATGATAACTTCCGAAATAATACTCCAAATGGAACCAAATTTGAACAGTGTCTTAACTTATGTTATAAATATCTTAGATGAGTTTGTTAACGAAGTTGCTCCGCCATTTTGTTTTCAAGTGGAGACCACTTGAAAATTTCAAATTTAAATTGTAAAAAGCGTATTCCGGAATTGTTTGAATTTTTATCTAAATACAGACCACATAAGGATCTCAATGAAGTTTATTAATAAACTATATCCGCCATTTTTAATAAAGTGGCAGATATCTTAAGTTAAGCGGGACCACTTGAAATCAGGCTACCACTTCAAAATTTTAAATCCCTATAACTTCCGAAAGAATACTCCAAATCGAACCAAATTTGAATAGTGTCTTAACTTATCTTATAAATATCTTGGATGAGTTTGTTAACCAAGTTGCTCCGCCATTTTGTTTTCAAGTGGAGACCACTTGAAAATTTCAAATTCAAATTGTAAAAAGCGTATTGCGAATTTCTTTTAATTTTGATGTATACATAGATTACACAAGTGTCTCAAATAACTTTATTAATGAACTTTATCCGACATTTTTAATAAAGTGGTGCATATGTTAAGTTAAGCGAGCCCACTTGAAATCAGGCCACCACTTGAAAATTTAAAACCATGATAACTTCCGAAATAATGCTCCAAATGGAACCAAATTTGAACAGTGTCTTAACTTATCTTATAAATATCTTAGATGAGTTTGTTAACCAAGTTGCTCCGCCATTTTGTTTTCAAGTGGAGACAACTTGAAAATTTCAAATTTAAATTGTAAAAAGCGTATTCCGAAATTGTTTGAATTGTGATGTAAATACAGACCACATAAGGATCTCAATGAAGTTTATTAATAAACTATATCCGCCACTTTTAATAAAGGGGCAGATATCTTAAGTTAAGCGCGGTCACTTGAAATCAGGCTCATACTTGAAAATTTAAAATCACGATAACTTTTGAAATAATACTTCAAATTGAACCAAATTTTGACAGTGATATTATCATATAATTATCTTGAATGTTTTCACTAGGCAACATGTCCCGACATCTTGTGTCTAAGTTCCAGCCACTTGAAATCACACTGCCACTTGAAAATATGCCATCACGATAACTTTTAAAATACTAAACTGATTCAAATAAAAGCTGGTTAGTGAACTTTTGGTTCAAATATCTAGGAAAAGTTCTCTTGATGACTTGATCCGCAATTTTATTTTCAAGTGACGGCCACTTGAAAATTTGTCATTATGGTAACTTTAGTAAGACAGAATCAATTCGCTTGAAGTTTGGGTAGTGGATTTATCATTCAAATATCTCAGATAAGTTCGCTAGGCATCTCACTCCACTTTTTTTTACAAGTGGTGCCACCTGAAAATTTCTTATGATTATAATTTTTGAAATTCTGATTTAATTTAAACTAGAACTGGACAATGAACTTATCGTACAAATGTACTGGATGATTTCGATGGGCAAATTGTTTTGCTATTTTGTTTTACAAGTCGCAGCAACTTAGACTGCCACTTGAAAATTTGCCATAATAATAACTTTTGAAACACGGCACTGATTTAAACCACAGTTGGACAGTAACCTATGCTTCAAATATCTTCGATGTGTTTGCTGGAACTTTAGAAATACTTAATCAATTCAAATCAAAGTTGCAAAATGGATTTATCATTCAAACAACAAAAATTTAGAAAATTCACGTAACTCATGAACCAATCACGTTTTTGCGTCCATCTTTGGTATATCGATAAGTATTTTCTCGCCAAAAGTCGCCAAAAAAGTCGCCATAGGGGAAAAGTCGCCAAATTTGGCGCCAACTCATGCGTTACTGGATCTTTTTAATCCGTTTTTAAGGTAAAATTAGACTATTTTAATACTAAAACAAACTAGAAATGCAGGAAACTAACATTTTATCAACTTACTAATCCTCTTTGAAAGAATTTCTACAAAAAAAAAAAAAAAAAAAAAAAAAAAAAATATTTTCAAATTTGCAACGATATCTTAGATGAGCAACTTTCTCTGCCATTTTTATCGAAGTGGCAGCCACTTAATTTTTCAACACAATGACTTTTAAGATTTTGAATTAATTCGAACTATGTGTGTACAGTAGACTTATCTCACAAACGCATTTCATATATTTGTCAACTTAACCCACCATTTTTTTTTTCCTAGCGCCGTCCACTTGAAAATTTTAAATTCACATAAAAGTGTATTTATGAACCGATTTGCTTAAAACCCCATATGTGCATAGCCTACATCAATATTTCTACCAAGTGCATTAATAATTTATAGCCGCCATTTTGAAACAAAATGACGGCTACTTGATAAGGAAAAAGAAATCAACCTACCCTTCCGAAAAAGCCGGAAGGTCTTGTTTAGTTTTGTCGGTGTTATGGCTGTAAAACAGTTTTTACAGGTAAAAAATTAAAACTTCTAAAATAATAATTAAAAAGAAAAAAATCTAATAATTTAGAAATATATAGAACTTGAATCTTGGACGATAATATTAACATCCAGAAATTGTAATTAAGCACTATTGTAACATATTCGAGAGGCTATTATGATTATTTTTACTATTATTGTCTCTAATTTGAGCATTATCATCTCGGTTTTGATTACAAAATGTTTGAACTAAAACATCAAAATTCTAAGAAGGAAATATGAAAAATATGTTACTCTTTTTTATTTGGGGGGGGGGGGGGGGGGAGCTTAATTTTTATTTTGGTTGATAAGTTAGAAATGTTTAAATTATTTTTCATCTCTTGTTTCTCTTATAGCAAATATAATTCAGAACACACTATAACATTGCCGTTACTGTAAAAACGTGATATGTTAAAATAACTTAATTCGATCAAAAATAATAATTCTGGTGTGTGATAACAAATTAAAAAATATATAACTATATATTAAATTTACTGTAAATATTTTTAGTTTAATATTACTAAATACTATTGTCGCGATTTAATCATTCTCAATGATTATTTATTACATTGATTTTTCGACATCATAGTTACTTTAAAGGAAAAACAACTTTTACAGGCAAAAAGGAAATTATAAGAATAAATATTTGTAAAATATATTTAACACGTGATGATTTATTTAAACATATCTTATTTACAGTTAAGGCTACAGATCAATCAGATTAACACCTTTTATCCATTAACGTGAATATCAAGGGGGATAAAAACTTGTTCGTGTTATCAGTAGTTTATGCTATCAGTAACTAACCTTTATATAACTAAACTAATCTCCATTTTGACGGGGATTGTGGAAATAGTTTATGTTAAAATTAAAATCGCCGCATCGAAAACAAACAGTACAGTTTAGGAATATACACTTGTGTAGGGTGTGAAATTGAAAAAAAAAAAAAAAAAAAAAAAAAAAAAACTAAATTAAAAAACTGATATACAATCAATATTTAAACTTGAAAACTTCTTCACAAACCATAAAATTAATGAAGCACGACCGATTTCGAAATGACGTGACCTTCCTTCCTCTTGTGCAAAATACGTGCTACTTCTTTGGAGGCAAAAGCAAAACTGAGTCTTGCTCAGACACTGGCAACGATGCAGAGCTTCAAAACTCATAAATTATCCATTGTCCGAAAGCGACCCTTGAAATTTTGCACACATTTACAATGAAGGACATTACTTTTTATTGCTCTTTTACAAAACAGACCCAATTTCTCTATGCAATGATCGCAGTAGGAGGTTTGTCAGCCGAGAAAATATCTTTCCTGCTTCGCGTCAACTCGATTCCCACATCAAAGGGATTTCAAAAGAAAGCGCCGATGATACTTTGAAGTTGCCAGAGTCTGAAGGCAGCTTTAGTCTTACTTTTGCCCAGTCTTGCTTTTGCCTCCAAGACAGTAGCACGTAATTGCACATGAGGAAGAAAGGCCTCATCCTTTCGAAACCGGTAGTGCTTTCATTAATTTTATGGTGTGTGAAGAAATTTTCAAGTTTAAATAATGAAAAAAAAAAAAAAAAATGCTCATAGTGAAAGAGTAAAAGCCTTCCGTGGCTAAGTAGTTATGTTACCACGCCAGTAGTGTAAAAAGGGTGATTCACCGACACGGTGGAGGCGCGGAGGCGCGCTGAGGCGCGCGCGCCACCACCCTGTTGGAGAGCGCCTCCGCGCCTCCACCGTGTCGGTGAATACACCCTTTTTACACTACTTAGTCATCATCTTGGACGAGGGTGTGTTGCCACCGGAAGAATAGAAACTTTTAGAGCGTTGCCACCGGAAGAATAGAAACTTTTAGAGCGTTGCCACCGGAAGAATAGAAACTTTTAGAGCGTTGCCACCGGAAGAATAGAAACTTTGGGTATCATCTTGGATGAGGTTTGGTGGTGGCATCTATAGGGAATTTTGAGGAGTTAGATTTATTTTCATAAATAGTCATCATCTTGGACGAGGGTGTGTTGCCACCTGAAGAATAGAAACTTTTAGAACGTTGCCACCGGAAGAATATAAACTTTTAGAGCGTTGCCACCCGAAGAATAGAAACTGTGTGTTGCCACCGGCAGACTAGAAACTTTGGGTAGCACCTTTTACGAGGTTTGGTGGTGCCATCTATAGGGAATTTTGAGGAGTTAGATTTATTTTCATAAATTTTGGACTTAGTATTTTTTTCACAATTTCGGGGACTTCAAAATTTTTTCGAAGTTTGAAAATGAATTTCAGGGATTTTGACAAAACAAAGGGTTGATGTGTATTATATAATTAAAAACATTGAATGTGAAGGGTATAGACATTAAAATTTTGATGTTGCCATCGGAAGAGTATAAATAATTTCCGGTGGGACTTAACATTTTTGACTGAATGAAACAATGAATGACTGAAGTTAATTAACATCAGTAACAATTTATGAGTATTTTAGAAACTTAGCATTTTTAGAGATTAAAAATATATTGTGTTAAGATAATAAATAAGGAATTTAAATAGGAGTTCATACTTTTAGTGACATCATTACAAATTTATATTACGAAATTTTTACAGAATTAAATAGAAATTTTCGTATTTTGAGGATAAGTGTCATCAGTAGATTAACACACAGATTTAAAAACAAAACAATAATAAATAATTTAAAACACATATTTTTCAATAATGAATGTCATACAATTATATGTATAATTATTTTAAAACAAAAACGATACGCATAAATTTAAAAACAATAATAAATAATTTAAAACACATATTTTTTAATAATGAATATCATGTAATTATACGTATAATTAGTTATTTTAAAACAAAAACGACATTATAAGCAATAAAGTTGTTTAAACTAAACTTTATACACATCATGACTTTATGTTAACACTAAATAAGTTTCACTTTTAAAATTTCTTTAAACTCTAACTTATAAATACTATTAATACAATCGTTAAAATTGAACGCTGAAACAAAGGTAGATGAATTTAACGAATGGTATAGACTTTGATCTTAATATCTGCGCACTACCATTCGGAGATTATAAATTTATTACAGAATAAATAGAAATTTGCCTATGTATTTCATGGAAGTTGACAAAATAAAACAAAGGGTTCGTGAGTATTATATAATTAAAAACATTGAATGTGAATGGTATAGACTTTGATATTAAAATTTGGGTGTTACCATTGGAAGAGTATAAATAATTTATATGTTATAAATTAAACTGAATACAATAAAAATTATTTAAATTAAACTAAATATAATAAAAATTATATAAATTAAACTTTATATTCTCACTAAATAAGATTCACACTTATTTAAACTCTAACTTACAATCGTTAAAAATTGAACACATGCACTTTAAAAAATGACTATCATATAAATTTAAAAAAAATTACTATCATATAATAATATTAATTAAAAAAATGCATACAAAGATATATAGTAAAGTTATAAATTTTAAAAAAATACTGTCATATGATAATATTAATTAAAAAAAAAAAAAATTACTATTATATAATAATATAAATTAAAAAAATTACTTTCATATAAATTAAAAAAATTACTTTCATATAATAATATTAATTAAAAAAATGCATACAAAAATATACAGTAAAGTTATAAAATAAATAAATAAATAAAAAATAAAATAAATAAAATAAAAATAAAATAAAAATGACTATCCTATAATAATATTAATTTAAAAATACATACAATGTTTAAAATCAACAATTAAATTTTATATACATTATAATTAACTAAACTTTATGCTGTTACTATTAAATAAATTTATCCTAACACGAAAACTTTACATAAATTTTATAAGCAAAAAAGCTATAAGTACATGAATATGTTATTTAAATTAAACATTATATTGATACTACACAAATATTATTTAACATTTATTCGAGTTTAACGCTGTAATATAATTTAAACTATCTTAGTTGATTTAAATGAAACAGGTAAATACTTTTAAACTTGAACTAATAAAAATAAGTTCTTTTTATAAAATAATTGATATAAACTATAATAATAAAAAGGATTAGTTATATTTAAAAACTATCAGTTACTAAAAGTTATTTTATATTAAACATTTCGAAATAAATTGCATAAAAATTCAATGCATCATTTTAAATGAAAATAAACAATTTGCTTAAAAAACAGATAATACGGAATATTCCATGAGTCAGTTATCACCTGCAACGGAAAACCCCTACAGCTCATGAATCATATGTTATATACGCTGGCGAGCCATGCCTATTAGTAATCCACACTATCTCATATAAAGATTAAGTTAAAATCATTAAAACAATACAGCGAATAATTTGGAAAATGCAATAATTTTTTCACAAAGCATATCATACAATGAGTTTAAACGATTATCACCTATCTATCACTTAAACGGTATTGAAATAAATAAATACATATAAAAGTAAGTTATAGTTAAAAAATAAAAATTTCGTTTGTGAAAGGAGTTTTATATATTGCAAAAATTAGTTTTACTCAAATAATTTCTAAACATACGCAAGTTAAATGGAAACTTTTCTAGGTTTCATTTAAGCAATAATTTTCCATGTGTGAAAGTAGTTTTATTTATGCAAAATTTAGTTTTATATAAACAAAAAAATTTATAGTGTAACAATAAAAATAGTTTATAGTATAACAATAAAAAATTCCTTATAAGTAAATACCAATAAAAAATATTTTTTAAATTAATTTCTCTCTCTTCAATAAAACAATAAAAATTTCTTATATAACTTTCGTAAAGTTTTAATAAAATTTCTATTACAAACAAATTTTTTATGATATAAACAAATAATTTTATTAGAATATACATATTAAGTTTATTAAATTATCAAATAGTAATAATAAATTATGAAACTTACTTAAAATTGATGAAATTTCCCTTGGCGAAATGCAACCTTCATTCACACACAAATGCGAGAAACTGTTTATCGCCACACGTTGACTCATACAGATAAGAATGTTGATTCATGCTTATCTTAGTAGAATGTTGTTAGAGTTATGTGTTTTCAGAGTAATATAAGATAGTTTATAGAGATCATTTATTTAATATCAGTTGTAAACTACATTTAAATAATGCAATAAGAGTTGAACTCTGCAATTAACCTATTAAAATATTGAAATTTTTTTAATTTTTTTATTTAATTTTACTTTTTTTAATTATGCTAAGAAAATAATGAGATCAAAACAGAATTATTTTACGATAAGACATCCTTTTTCATTCAATAAAATGTAACTATAATTTTTAATGAAAGGTTTTAAAATCACTTAATAGGATAAAATTAAAAACAGAAATCTTATTATTTTCTCTAGTTATAAAACTAAGTAATAAACTATCTATAAATAATCAGATAGCAAGAGAGGTTTTTGTATAATAACTATATTATTTTAATATATGCATTACATCGCAAGGTAAAATTTTCATCTTATTTATACGGAATGAACTATAAGTAATAAAAATTACTCATTTGCATAACCGCTAAATTTTATAAGTTGGATATATGATTTAAAATACTAAACAATAATCCTTGTGAGAGAATTGGGATAACACTTTCGCAGAAAGAAATTGTCCTTTACAATAAGATTTGCTTAGAATGTCTAAGTGAAAATAACTTACCGTAAGGTCAGTGAGTCATGCAGTTGTATTCGAATTTATTGTTTTTAGTTAATGAAACTTCTAATGAGAGAATTATTTGTTACTAGCATATAAATGTACATTTTTATATTATTCCTGTATATATAAAATTTTAAATAATTCATTAAGTGTTAAACTTTGCATTTAATCGATTAAATAAAGTTTTCCTAAAATATAAGTGTAATTTTTTAATGAATCGTTTTGAAATCACTTTAACTTTATAAGAAAAAACTAAAAAGAGGTTTTTAAATTACTTAATAGGATAAAATTAAAAATCTTATTGTTTTTAGCAATTATTTTATCTAGTTATAAACTACATATTATTTTAATATACGCCTTATAGTTAAGTCAGTTTTAGAGAAAACCAAGAAAAAATCCCAACGCGCAGGTTGATGAGTTGGAATATTCTATTATACTTAAAGAATCCAGGTACGGAAAAACCGAAATACAATACGCGGAAAAACAGGCGGGATTTTCGGTTAAAACTTCAAAGCAGTGGACGGTAAACATAACACACCGTGAAACAACCTACTCCCACGACAGCCAAACTAAGAATGAAGGGAAACGTTGAGTTGTAACACCTTATCTACTAGAGATAAGGGGGAATTCCCCATGACTCACCCCTCGTTCGTTCATGTACAACATCTTACGAGAAACTTCGTGAAGGATCGGTGACGAATTTGAATCATTTGCATAACCGCTAAATTGTATAAATGAGAATCTTTTAATGTGAGTATTATAGTAATGATAAATTTATTTTATAATCGATAACTCATCAGGTTCACACCTTATATAAAACAATACTATATTTAAAAGTTTTACTATACAATAAACATTCACATATGGATATTCCTAAGGTTTAAGACTATGCGAGGATCCTATAAGCGAAATGCCTGTGAGTCTTTCTAAGGAATCCTAATCTGTATTTAAGCAGGTTTTAGAGAAAACCAAGAAATACTCCACTCGACTAGGTTGATGAAATGGATTCGAATCCAACACCTTTTACCATAGAATCGTTCACTAATCACAAGGTTAATGAGTCATGCAGTTGTATTGAAACTTATTGATTACAAGTCTAAACTTATACCATTAAATATTTAACTGTTGGTTCTATAAATGGATTGCTCTGTGTGGGAGTCTTTCTATATTTGAGTGAGTTTTGAAGACATCCTCGGAAAACTCCAAACAGATATATTGTTAAGCTGAATTTGAACCTGGTATTAAACACAGAATCGTTTGTTTTTCTAAAATCCTTGTAACAACATGTTTATGAACTTTATAAGAAAATGCTTAATAGGGTTTTCATGCGTTAGCTATATTAAACACTTAATTTTTAACATACATTAAGGTTAGTGGATGAGTGACAGGTAATTCATTTAAAACAAAAATATAATAACGGTCGATTGAAACAAAGGGTTTGCAGTTTTAGAGAAAACCAAGAAAAAATCCCAACGGTAGGTTGATGAGTTGGAATATTCTATTATACTTAAAGAATCCAGGTACGGAAAAACTGAAATACAATACGCGGAAAAACAGGCGAGATTTTCGGCTAAAACTTCAAAGCAGTGCACGGTAAACATAACACACCGTAAAACAACCTACTCACACGACGGCCAAACTAAGAATGAAGGGAAACGTTGAGTTGTAACACCTTATCTACTAGAGATAAGGGGGAATTCCCGGAAAAGCTGAGTCACCCCCCCGTGGATCTTACGAGAAAGTTCGTGAAGGATGACTCATCAGTGACGAGTTTGAATAATTTGCATAACCGCTAAATGGTATAAGCGAGAATCTTTTAATGTGAGTATTATAGTAATGATAAATTTATTTCATAATCGATAACTCATCAGGTTCACACCTTATATAAAACAATACTATATTTAAAAGTTTTACTGTACAATAAATATTCACATATGGATATTCATAAGGTTTAAGATCGATTAAATAAACGAGAATCCTATAATCGAAATGCACGAGAGTCTTTCTAAGGAATCCTATTGCATATTTAAGCAGGTTTTAGAGAAAACCAAGAAATACTCCAATCGACTAGGTTGATGAAATGGATTCGAACCCAACACTTCCCCTTTTACCATAGAATCGTTCACTAATCACAAGGTTAATGACTCATGCAGTTGTATTGAAACTTATTGATTACAAGTCTAAACTTATACCATTAAATATTTAACTGTTGGTTCTATAAGTGGATTGCTCTGTGTGCGAGTCTTTGTAACTTATAGTTAAGCGAGTTTTAGTGAAAACCAAGGAAAACTACAAACGGGTTGATTGTTAAGTGGAATTCAAACCTAGCATTAAACATAGAATCGTTTGATCTTCTAAAATACTTGTAACAACATGTTTATGAACTTTATAAGAAAATGCTTAATAGGGTTTTCATGCGTTAGCTATATTAAACACTTAATTTTTAACATACATTAAGGTTAGTGGATGAGTGTCAGGTAATTCATTTAAAACAAAACTATAATAAGGGTTGATTGAAACAAAGGGTTTGTAGGTTATAATTATAGGATAAAACGTTATGTGTTACGAAAACCCTTCATCAAGATTGCAACAACCGTTTCGAATGATACTCTCCCTTCATCAGATAGACTTAAACTTTTATTTTATCAGAATGAAAGAAAACGATAGACGATTTACACTTATTAAAATCCCAACTTATAAATAATTCGACTTTCACTAAAAATGCAAGTCGCATATACACTTTGAAACAATCAATAAATTTTATATTATCACAATGCATTAAATAAGTTTCCCATTTAACATTCAAGATGAATTTATTTTTACATTAATTAAGAATTGAACACATATTAATTTTTAAAATGACTATTTTTTAAAAAGTTTTGAAACAGCTAATAAATTTTATAAGCTTTTACAATTAAATAAATTTAGCATATTATGAAAGTTTTACATCACTCGGTAAAATTTTATATAAGCAATAAAAGTGATACACATTATAATTATAAACTTATAAAATAAATTTCACACTTAACATTTAAACTCTAACCAATCAATCTTAAAGTAATTTTTTATCTTTTGTACATAATCATAAACCTTTCGTTTCTATTGTAAAGTGAAGTATGACTCATGCTTTAATTAAAATCTCTAATCAAAATTATAAGAAAGTAAAGTTTAGGAAATACCTATGTATTATAGGTAAATTAATACAGTATAAATATTCATGTTTTTCAGTTAAGTAAAAAAAAGTTATATAATTAATTTTACAGACTACTTAAATAATGTATAATTAAGTTTCAGAATTATTATTATTATTATTATTTTTTCTTCTATAGTATGTATATATAAATTTTTAGTTAGAAAGTTTTTATTAAAATACAATAATCAAAGTTTTGTACGATATTAATTTACATTGCATCTAAAACTTTAAATACATAGAAACAATTGTACATTTGGTTTTGTCTAAAGCATATATATAAATAATAAAATCTTATTCAGTTTAGTTTTTAAAACACTATAAAGATTTCAGACACACATATTTTTATCTTGTTTAAATAAAATTTTTAAAATGAAACAATATTAATGTTATAAAATAATACACTCAGCATGACTCACGGAGTGTGCTATTCCATCAAATTATTCCGCATACGTGTAATAACATGTCTGACTTAACTATATACTGAATTACCATTATTTCAGAAAAAGTTAGGACTTACCTTAAAACACATCCTACACCCTTGGCAAACTTGAAGAGAATGAATGATACGAGACATTCTTATCAGAGACGCCAGGTCACGAGGTTAGTGACGTCACGAATGATGTGATTGGCTACGCTCAGTCACGTGATCATGACGTCATCCTCTCATCAATGATGTCACCGATTGCTTATCTGCTACCACAACGCGCGAAAATGTCCAGTACACAGTGAAAAATATTCAAAGTCTACGGGACATTACTCGAAACGATTCCATTGTCTTATACGGTAAATTGAAATATAACACGCGGAAAAAAGATCGACATATACCGGAGAAACTATGCATACTGCCCGATGAAACTAAGCCGCACAGCTAAGTAGATGCTACCAGGATGAGAGTCAAAATCCAACTGAATTCAAACAATATGACAAGGTCTATAAATCTCCCGTGTTGATTAGATGGTTTTGATGAATGGGTTTTCCCCCACACTTAAGCAGAATGGAGAAGTCATAGGTTTTCCCTCACCTATCTCTTAATTAAGTTTCTTAATTAAAATTATGCAAATTATATGTAAGTCTTTCAAATATCTCTTAATTATGTTTTCTAATTAAAATTATGTAAATTTTATGTAAATCTTTCATGTTTATCATATGCCCTCCTAGTTAAAGATTTAATAAACCTATCTTTTATACAACATAAATAAATTTAATAAGTATAATCTGTTTAATGACTCATCACACGATGACTCATCATAAACATGTCTGAACATGAATCTACTTGAACACTAACATTTTATTGTATATGATTTTGTATTATTGCTTTTTATATTATTCAAACCAAAAGTTATTTTTATTATTATTGTTTACTTATGAGAAACTTAATTTGCATTCATTATGAATAAAAATTTAATTATTAACTAGAAAATCAGTTTACTTATAAAAAACTTAATTTTTCATCAAGTAGTGTTGTTTACTTAATTTCCAACAACGTATATTTTGTGATCCATATAGTAATTATCGCTTATTCAGTAAAATATTAGTGTTCAAGTAGATTCATGTTCAGACATGTTTATGATGAGTCATCGTGTGATGAGTCATTAAACAGATTATACTTATTAAATTTATTTATGTTGTATAAAAGATAGGTTTATTAAATCTTTAACTAGGAGGGCATATGATAAACATGAAAGATTTACATAAAATTTACATAATTTTAATTAGAAAACATAATTAAGAGATATTTGAAAGACTTACATATAATTTGCATAATTTTAATTAAGAAACTTAATTAAGAGATAGGTGAGGGAAAACCTATGACTTCTCCATTCTGCTTAAGTGTGGGGGAAAACCCATTCATCAAAACCATCTAATCAACACGGGAGATTTATAGACCTTGTCATATTGTTTGAATTCAGTTGGATTTTGACTCTCATCCTGGTAGCATCTACTTAGCTGTGCGGCTTAGTTTCATCGGGCAGTATGCATAATTTCTCCGGTATATGTCGATCTTTTTTCCGCGTGTTATATTTCAATTTACCGTATAAGACAATGGAATCGTTTCGAGTAATGTCCCGTAGACTTTGAATATTTTTCACTGTGTACTGGACATTTTCGCGCGTTGTGGTAGCAGATAAGCAATCGGTGACATCATTGATGAGAGGATGACGTCATGATCACGTGACTGAGCGTAGCCAATCACATCATTCGTGACGTCACTAACCTCGTGACCTGGCGTCTCTGATAAGAATGTCTCGTATCATTCATTCTCTTCAAGTTTGCCAAGGGTGTAGGATGTGTTTTAAGGTAAGTCCCAACTTTTTCTGAAATAATGGTAATTCAGTATATAGTTAAGTCAGACATGTTATTACACGTATGCGGAATAATTTGATGGAATAGCACACTCCGTGAGTCATGCTGAGTGTATTATTTTATAACATTAATATTGTTTCATTTTAAAAATTTTATTTAAACAAGATAAAAATATGTGTGTCTGAAATCTTTATAGTGTTTTAAAAACTAAACTGAATAAGATTTTATTATTTATATATATGCTTTAGACAAAACCAAATGTACAATTGTTTCTATGTATTTAAAGTTTTAGATGCAATGTAAATTAATATCGTACAAAACTTTGATTATTGTATTTTAATAAAAACTTTCTAACTAAAAATTTATATATACATACTATAGAAGAAAAAATAATAATAATAATAATAATTCTGAAACTTAATTATACATTATTTAAGTAGTCTGTAAAATTAATTATATAACTTTTTTTACTTAACTGAAAAACATGAATATTTATACTGTATTAATTTACCTATAATACATAGGTATTTCCTAAACTTTACTTTCTTATAATTTTGATTAGAGATTTTAATTAAAGCATGAGTCATACTTCACTTTACAATAGAAACGAAAGGTTTATGATTATGTACAAAAGATAAAAAATTACTTTAAGATTGATTGGTTAGAGTTTAAATGTTAAGTGTGAAATTTATTTTATAAGTTTATAATTATAATGTGTATCACTTTTATTGCTTATATAAAATTTTACCGAGTGATGTAAAACTTTCATAATATGCTAAATTTATTTAATTGTAAAAGCTTATAAAATTTATTAGCTGTTTCAAAACTTTTTAAAAAATAGTCATTTTAAAAATTAATATGTGTTCAATTCTTAATTAATGTAAAAATAAATTCATCTTGAATGTTAAATGGGAAACTTATTTAATGCATTGTGATAATATAAAATTTATTGATTGTTTCAAAGTGTATATGCGACTTGCATTTTTAGTGAAAGTCGAATTATTTATAAGTTGGGATTTTAATAAGTGTAAATCGTCTATCGTTTTCTTTCATTCTGATAAAATAAAAGTTTAAGTCTATCTGATGAAGGGAGAGTATCATTCGAAACGGTTGTTGCAATCTTGATGAAGGGTTTTCGTAACACATAACGTTTTATCCTATAATTATAACCTACAAACCCTTTGTTTCAATCAACCCTTATTATAGTTTTGTTTTAAATGAATTACCTGACACTCATCCACTAACCTTAATGTATGTTAAAAATTAAGTGTTTAATATAGCTAACGCATGAAAACCCTATTAAGCATTTTCTTATAAAGTTCATAAACATGTTGTTACAAGTATTTTAGAAGATCAAACGATTCTATGTTTAATGCTAGGTTTGAATTCCACTTAACAATCAACCCGTTTGTAGTTTTCCTTGGTTTTCACTAAAACTCGCTTAACTATAAGTTACAAAGACTCGCACACAGAGCAATCCACTTATAGAACCAACAGTTAAATATTTAATGGTATAAGTTTAGACTTGTAATCAATAAGTTTCAATACAACTGCATGAGTCATTAACCTTGTGATTAGTGAACGATTCTATGGTAAAAGGGGAAGTGTTGGGTTCGAATCCATTTCATCAACCTAGTCGATTGGAGTATTTCTTGGTTTTCTCTAAAACCTGCTTAAATATGCAATAGGATTCCTTAGAAAGACTCTCGTGCATTTCGATTATAGGATTCTCGTTTATTTAATCGATCTTAAACCTTATGAATATCCATATGTGAATATTTATTGTACAGTAAAACTTTTAAATATAGTATTGTTTTATATAAGGTGTGAACCTGATGAGTTATCGATTATGAAATAAATTTATCATTACTATAATACTCACATTAAAAGATTCTCGCTTATACCATTTAGCGGTTATGCAAATTATTCAAACTCGTCACTGATGAGTCATCCTTCACGAACTTTCTCGTAAGATCCACGGGGGGGTGACTCAGCTTTTCCGGGAATTCCCCCTTATCTCTAGTAGATAAGGTGTTACAACTCAACGTTTCCCTTCATTCTTAGTTTGGCCGTCGTGTGAGTAGGTTGTTTTACGGTGTGTTATGTTTACCGTGCACTGCTTTGAAGTTTTAGCCGAAAATCTCGCCTGTTTTTCCGCGTATTGTATTTCAGTTTTTCCGTACCTGGATTCTTTAAGTATAATAGAATATTCCAACTCATCAACCTACCGTTGGGATTTTTTCTTGGTTTTCTCTAAAACTGCAAACCCTTTGTTTCAATCGACCGTTATTATATTTTTGTTTTAAATGAATTACCTGTCACTCATCCACTAACCTTAATGTATGTTAAAAATTAAGTGTTTAATATAGCTAACGCATGAAAACCCTATTAAGCATTTTCTTATAAAGTTCATAAACATGTTGTTACAAGGATTTTAGAAAAACAAACGATTCTGTGTTTAATACCAGGTTCAAATTCAGCTTAACAATATATCTGTTTGGAGTTTTCCGAGGATGTCTTCAAAACTCACTCAAATATAGAAAGACTCCCACACAGAGCAATCCATTTATAGAACCAACAGTTAAATATTTAATGGTATAAGTTTAGACTTGTAATCAATAAGTTTCAATACAACTGCATGACTCATTAACCTTGTGATTAGTGAACGATTCTATGGTAAAAGGTGTTGGATTCGAATCCATTTCATCAACCTAGTCGAGTGGAGTATTTCTTGGTTTTCTCTAAAACCTGCTTAAATACAGATTAGGATTCCTTAGAAAGACTCACAGGCATTTCGCTTATAGGATCCTCGCATAGTCTTAAACCTTAGGAATATCCATATGTGAATGTTTATTGTATAGTAAAACTTTTAAATATAGTATTGTTTTATATAAGGTGTGAACCTGATGAGTTATCGATTATAAAATAAATTTATCATTACTATAATACTCACATTAAAAGATTCTCATTTATACAATTTAGCGGTTATGCAAATGATTCAAATTCGTCACCGATCCTTCACGAAGTTTCTCGTAAGATGTTGTACATGAACGAACGAGGGGTGAGTCATGGGGAATTCCCCCTTATCTCTAGTAGATAAGGTGTTACAACTCAACGTTTCCCTTCATTCTTAGTTTGGCTGTCGTGGGAGTAGGTTGTTTCACGGTGTGTTATGTTTACCGTCCACTGCTTTGAAGTTTTAACCGAAAATCCCGCCTGTTTTTCCGCGTATTGTATTTCGGTTTTTCCGTACCTGGATTCTTTAAGTATAATAGAATATTCCAACTCATCAACCTGCGCGTTGGGATTTTTTCTTGGTTTTCTCTAAAACTGACTTAACTATAAGGCGTATATTAAAATAATATGTAGTTTATAACTAGATAAAATAATTGCTAAAAACAATAAGATTTTTAATTTTATCCTATTAAGTAATTTAAAAACCTCTTTTTAGTTTTTTCTTATAAAGTTAAAGTGATTTCAAAACGATTCATTAAAAAATTACACTTATATTTTAGGAAAACTTTATTTAATCGATTAAATGCAAAGTTTAACACTTAATGAATTATTTAAAATTTTATATATACAGGAATAATATAAAAATGTACATTTATATGCTAGTAACAAATAATTCTCTCATTAGAAGTTTCATTAACTAAAAACAATAAATTCGAATACAACTGCATGACTCACTGACCTTACGGTAAGTTATTTTCACTTAGACATTCTAAGCAAATCTTATTGTAAAGGACAATTTCTTTCTGCGAAAGTGTTATCCCAATTCTCTCACAAGGATTATTGTTTAGTATTTTAAATCATATATCCAACTTATAAAATTTAGCGGTTATGCAAATGAGTAATTTTTATTACTTATAGTTCATTCCGTATAAATAAGATGAAAATTTTACCTTGCGATGTAATGCATATATTAAAATAATATAGTTATTATACAAAAACCTCTCTTGCTATCTGATTATTTATAGATAGTTTATTACTTAGTTTTATAACTAGAGAAAATAATAAGATTTCTGTTTTTAATTTTATCCTATTAAGTGATTTTAAAACCTTTCATTAAAAATTATAGTTACATTTTATTGAATGAAAAAGGATGTCTTATCGTAAAATAATTCTGTTTTGATCTCATTATTTTCTTAGCATAATTAAAAAAAGTAAAATTAAATAAAAAAATTAAAAAAATTTCAATATTTTAATAGGTTAATTGCAGAGTTCAACTCTTATTGCATTATTTAAATGTAGTTTACAACTGATATTAAATAAATGATCTCTATAAACTATCTTATATTACTCTGAAAACACATAACTCTAACAACATTCTACTAAGATAAGCATGAATCAACATTCTTATCTGTATGAGTCAACGTGTGGCGATAAACAGTTTCTCGCATTTGTGTGTGAATGAAGGTTGCATTTCGCCAAGGGAAATTTCATCAATTTTAAGTAAGTTTCATAATTTATTATTACTATTTGATAATTTAATAAACTTAATATGTATATTCTAATAAAATTATTTGTTTATATCATAAAAAATTTGTTTGTAATAGAAATTTTATTAAAACTTTACGAAAGTTATATAAGAAATTTTTATTGTTTTATTGAAGAGAGAGAAATTAATTTAAAAAGTATTTTTTATTGGTATTTACTTATAAGGAATTTTTTATTGTTATACTATAAACTATTTTTATTGTTACACTATAAATTTTTTTGTTTATATAAAACTAAATTTTGCATAAATAAAACTACTTTCACACATGGAAAATTATTGCTTAAATGAAACCTAGAAAAGTTTCCATTTAACTTGCGTATGTTTAGAAATTATTTGAGTAAAACTAATTTTTGCAATATATAAAACTCCTTTCACAAACGAAATTTTTATTTTTTAACTATAACTTACTTTTATATGTATTTATTTATTTCAATACCGTTTAAGTGATAGATAGGTGATAATCGTTTAAACTCATTGTATGATATGCTTTGTGAAAAAATTATTGCATTTTCCAAATTATTCGCTGTATTGTTTTAATGATTTTAACTTAATCTTTATATGAGATAGTGTGGATTACTAATAGGCATGGCTCGCCAGCGTATATAACATATGATTCATGAGCTGTAGGGGTTTTCCGTTGCAGGTGATAACTGACTCATGGAATATTCCGTATTATCTGTTTTTTAAGCAAATTGTTTATTTTCATTTAAAATGATGCATTGAATTTTTATGCAATTTATTTCGAAATGTTTAATATAAAATAACTTTTAGTAACTGATAGTTTTTAAATATAACTAATCCTTTTTATTATTATAGTTTATATCAATTATTTTATAAAAAGAACTTATTTTTATTAGTTCAAGTTTAAAAGTATTTACCTGTTTCATTTAAATCAACTAAGATAGTTTAAATTATATTACAGCGTTAAACTCGAATAAATGTTAAATAATATTTGTGTAGTATCAATATAATGTTTAATTTAAATAACATATTCATGTACTTATAGCTTTTTTGCTTATAAAATTTATGTAAAGTTTTCGTGTTAGGATAAATTTATTTAATAGTAACAGCATAAAGTTTAGTTAATTATAATGTATATAAAATTTAATTGTTGATTTTAAACATTGTATGTATTTTTAAATTAATATTATTATAGGATAGTCATTTTTATTTTATTTTTATTTTATTTATTTTATTTTTTATTTATTTATTTATTTTATAACTTTACTGTATATTTTTGTATGCATTTTTTTAATTAATATTATTATATGAAAGTAATTTTTTTAATTTATATGAAAGTAATTTTTTTAATTTATATTATTATATAATAGTAATTTTTTTTTTTTTTAATTAATATTATCATATGACAGTATTTTTTTAAAATTTATAACTTTACTATATATCTTTGTATGCATTTTTTTAATTAATATTATTATATGATAGTAATTTTTTTTAAATTTATATGATAGTCATTTTTTAAAGTGCATGTGTTCAATTTTTAACGATTGTAAGTTAGAGTTTAAATAAGTGTGAATCTTATTTAGTGAGAATATAAAGTTTAATTTATATAATTTTTATTATATTTAGTTTAATTTAAATAATTTTTATTGTATTCAGTTTAATTTATAACATATAAATTATTTATACTCTTCCAATGGTAACACCCAAATTTTAATATCAAAGTCTATACCATTCACATTCAATGTTTTTAATTATATAATACTCACGAACCCTTTGTTTTATTTTGTCAACTTCCATGAAATACATAGGCAAATTTCTATTTATTCTGTAATAAATTTATAATCTCCGAATGGTAGTGCGCAGATATTAAGATCAAAGTCTATACCATTCGTTAAATTCATCTACCTTTGTTTCAGCGTTCAATTTTAACGATTGTATTAATAGTATTTATAAGTTAGAGTTTAAAGAAATTTTAAAAGTGAAACTTATTTAGTGTTAACATAAAGTCATGATGTGTATAAAGTTTAGTTTAAACAACTTTATTGCTTATAATGTCGTTTTTGTTTTAAAATAACTAATTATACGTATAATTACATGATATTCATTATTAAAAAATATGTGTTTTAAATTATTTATTATTGTTTTTAAATTTATGCGTATCGTTTTTGTTTTAAAATAATTATACATATAATTGTATGACATTCATTATTGAAAAATATGTGTTTTAAATTATTTATTATTGTTTTGTTTTTAAATCTGTGTGTTAATCTACTGATGACACTTATCCTCAAAATACGAAAATTTCTATTTAATTCTGTAAAAATTTCGTAATATAAATTTGTAATGATGTCACTAAAAGTATGAACTCCTATTTAAATTCCTTATTTATTATCTTAACACAATATATTTTTAATCTCTAAAAATGCTAAGTTTCTAAAATACTCATAAATTGTTACTGATGTTAATTAACTTCAGTCATTCATTGTTTCATTCAGTCAAAAATGTTAAGTCCCACCGGAAATTATTTATACTCTTCCGATGGCAACATCAAAATTTTAATGTCTATACCCTTCACATTCAATGTTTTTAATTATATAATACACATCAACCCTTTGTTTTGTCAAAATCCCTGAAATTCATTTTCAAACTTCGAAAAAATTTTGAAGTCCCCGAAATTGTGAAAAAAATACTAAGTCCAAAATTTATGAAAATAAATCTAACTCCTCAAAATTCCCTATAGATGGCACCACCAAACCTCGTAAAAGGTGCTACCCAAAGTTTCTAGTCTGCCGGTGGCAACACACAGTTTCTATTCTTCGGGTGGCAACGCTCTAAAAGTTTATATTCTTCCGGTGGCAACGTTCTAAAAGTTTCTATTCTTCAGGTGGCAACACACCCTCGTCCAAGATGATGACTATTTATGAAAATAAATCTAACTCCTCAAAATTCCCTATAGATGCCACCACCAAACCTCATCCAAGATGATACCCAAAGTTTCTATTCTTCCGGTGGCAACGCTCTAAAAGTTTCTATTCTTCCGGTGGCAACGCTCTAAAAGTTTCTATTCTTCCGGTGGCAACGCTCTAAAAGTTTCTATTCTTCCGGTGGCAACACACCCTCGTCCAAGATGATGACTAAGTAGTGTAAAAAGGGTGTATTCACCGACACGGTGGAGGCGCGGAGGCGCTCTCCAACAGGGTGGTGGCGCGCGCGCCTCAGCGCGCCTCCGCGCCTCCACCGTGTCGGTGAATCCCCCTTTTTACACTACTCACGCCAATAATCACAATCAATTTGTAGGAGAGTGGGTTCAATTCCCGCGCTGGCCTTGGGTGCTTTTATTATTATTATTTTTATTATTGTATCCTTGTATTACTTTTCCGTATTGTAATCCGTCATGTGTTATCTGTTCTTATCTCAACTAAGATTTACTAGCGCACTTCGAGTCAAACATACAAGTCTGATATATAGTTATCAATAAACAAACAAACAAAGAGTAAAACACTCTGCAACTCTGGTGTGGAATGATGACGAATAAAATATTTCTAAGGAAACAACCATAAGTTACAAAGCCAAGAATTGCTATGCATGGAAATAATTAAGCAGGATCATTCATCAGACGAGAAAAAGTACGAACAAATGCAGTATGAAATTTTTATTCTTTGTTGCGTTTCTGATTTTTTTTTTTTTTTTTTTTTTGTGTGTGTGTGTGTATGTGTGTGTGATGAAGTGTCGTGCTTAGTTATTTCGACCTGAAACAATTATTGCCTGTTTCCGAAATCATATATCTTCGATAAGAGAGTTTTTTTTATTCATCGCGAAATAATACAGTTTAAATATCGATTATTTGAATTAATGATAATCTTCGTTAAACCATTTAACAAATTTCATAAACGACTTTGAAAATAGACACAACAATGAAAAAATATCTATGATTTGGATTTTTTTTTTTTTTTTTTTACTGTAATTCTTAGTCATTCGTAGAAAATCTTTGGACTAAATTCGTCATATGAATTTCCATCTACCTAATAACAGTAAAAAATAAAATTGAATTTATTTATTTTGTGGTCTACCATTTATATCTACGCCTTCCCAAACTGTTGGTTCTGTGTTTGCTCTGATGTTATTCTAGCAGCAAATTCAAGCGGGAGAGGGGGATGCTCCCTCACTTGTTCAAGCCCCAATGGCGCTAAACGAATTATCTGAGAAGAGGCGTGTGTCTTCCTCTTCCCTCTCGCAAACCCTGGGGTCACTCGCGAGGAAATCGGATTACGATAACCCCCCTTTCCCGCACGCCATATTTATCGTTGTCCGGGAGAACCGTCGTTGGAAAATTAGTGGCCTGTTCGGAACTCAGTTGGTAAGGGGCAAAAAAATGCTTGAGAGCAGTGTTTGGATATTGTGCCTTTGGTAAATAGTGAGCCGGAATGGAAATAACGGTCCACTGACAAGAACTGAATCTAATCAAACATCAGTGTGTGGATGTGATGAAACTGCATTCTTAAAAATGCATTAGTCTGTAGGGAAAGGAGTAGTGAGGTGGATAGGATGTCCGGATAAGCGATTTACTAAAGTCTATGTCATAATTCATGAGTAAAAGAAGAAAGGGTTATATCAGTTCAAGAAATTACGTTTTTTCGTTGCCACAAAATTTTTATTATTATTATGATTAGACTATTAACGTAACTTTATTCTCGTCAAGAAAAACAAAACTTCTAGAAATGCCTATATTAGAGGATTTCGGTTAATCTATTAGACCTGGAAGAAACAAAAGTTTCGCAAGATAATTTATATATATATATATATATGTTTTCTATATTACACATTATTTATTTATTTATTCTGTTCACCACTTACATATATTTTTTTAACTTCTTTTCACTTATTAAAATATTCGATTGTTACTTTCTTAAATTTGCAGAGATTTTAGACTTCCGGTTTTCGAGATATTTACACGTTTTGAGTGGACCTGAACAGGATTAGACCACTTTTAGAAAACGTTTGTCTGTGTATGTGTAACAAAATTTTTTTGGCAATTATAACTCAAAAAATACTGCTCAGAATTTCATATAAATTCATATGTTGTTAAACCTTGATATCTATTAATGCCTATTAGCTTTTGATGCAAATCTCTCAACAGGTGGCGTTGCTTTTCCGCGATTTCTTTCATTTAAGGGAAGGCTATATATCAGGTTCTACTGTGTACAATTCAATAAAGTTTGATATGTGGCAGTGTCATTTTGAAACATTATGCTGATTCAATGTGGGTGCATATCGCTAATATCGCCGTGCAGCGCCGATAGGTGGCGCTGCTATGCTGCAATTATCCTCGTGAACAGGAAGGCTATACCTCAGAATATTGTAGAGAGATGCACAAAACTTCGTATATGAGAGGGCCATTACGAAACACTACTATGCTAAAGGAATTTGCGAGTGTATATCGGTCCACAGATGGCGCAGCTATGCTGCAATTTATCTTGTGAAAAGGAAGCTACATCTTAACTTCTATGGCATATAAATGCACCAAACTTGATGCATGAGATAACCATTATGGGAAAAAAATGCTGATTTAACTTGGGTATATATCAGCCGATTGGTAGCGCTGCCGTTATTCACCTTCTGTGATTTTCTGCATGGCTACAACTCAGCATCTGTTAATTAAAATTGCACCAAACGACATATGTAAAATCTTTACAGTGAGAAGCTATGATTAAACATTTTTGCATATTAAACAGAAAGTGGCGCTATTATATGAAACGAGATAGAAGAAAGTTTTGCGGTGGCTGCAACATGCGTACTTTTTCTTTATTTTAAAGGTTTGCATATTCTTCTATTGTTTATTTTTTCCTTTTATAAAACTAATAGAATAGGGATATTTGTCGGTTTTCAAATATAATTTTTTTAATTTCTTAAAAAAAAAAAAAAAAAAAAAAAAAAATTAGATAAAATCCTTGCGTAAATGAAATTGGCAGATTTCCAAATTTAATGAAGGCAAAATTGTTTTCAAATTTGCAAGCCACCAAAAATTGCATGTTGAAAAGTTCAGTCCTGTGGAACTAAAAGTAAATAAATAAAATTTAATAATAATAATAATAATAATAATAAAAATGAAAAAGATTTTATTAAAAAATAGGAGGATGTTATATAAATAAAACTATGTGCATTTTATAAAAAATTACCTTCTCCATGAAATTAATATATCAAATTATCACATTCTGTTAGTCTACTATTTCGTTTTTGAGGTCGCTCGTGCAAATTAAATAAAATTGAAAACTTTTACTTTGTTTTCTCAAACTAAATTTTAACTCATTTTAGGAGTTCTAACCCGCATCCTTTATAGATTTATATTTTCAATTCTTTCTAATTTAATTGACACTGTTACTAATCTCTGTTTATTTCTCTAAACATAAATAACAAACTAATGCGGGTCATTTTCAAAAGGAATTATCTTTATGTATTTAGATAATTTATACCATTACTTAACCAATTCGATACCATCACTACCATCAAAAACAATAAATATTATATGTATACAAATAATAGAACTTAACCTTGAGGTTTGACATTTTACTGAATAAAATTATAAAATACAACGTTTATTTATTCATTTTTGTGATATTTTCTTCTTAAACTGTAAATCGATTAAGCATGTTGCCACTAAAGTGCTTAGTTAGAAAGTTTCGTAATTATAAACTTTTAATTTTATGATTAAAAATTTGCATTCTGTTACATGAACGCCTTTATAAATAATATTATCATACGTAAGCAAACAATTAAATACAACAGGTGGTATTTTAAACGTATTAAAAGGTTTCTTGTTTTTTTTTTTTTTTTTTTTAAGTTGATAAAAAAAAAAAAAAAAAAAAAGAATTAAAGGAAAGTATTGACAAACTGCGATTCCAAAATACCAGCAGTTTCGTGATAAAAGCAGGTTTTAAAAATATGATGTTAATTAAGAAAAAAAAATAATAATTAAACGAATGTGAAGAAATAGTATATGAAAATTGTAAATCGTAATTATTCTTTAAAAAATGCATCACTTTTTTTTTTTTTTTTTTTTTTTTTTTTTGAGTTGTGGGAATTAAAGCCGATTGCCCTCTGTGTGTGTGTGTGTGGGGTGTCTTTCTAAGGAGTCCTAGCTCGTATTTATACAAGTTTCAGAGAAAACCATGGAAAACTCCGAACGGCTAGGACGACGAGCTCGACCTGAGATAGAACCCAGCACCTCACGTCGACTAGCTTTGAGCGCAAAAACACTTGGCTGCTGGTGGGCCAATTTCTTTTTGAAAAGTAAAAAATTAAAAAAAAATTGCCCATTAGTTCAAAGTATTCTTATAAGAATAACAGCCCATAATAAGTTTAGGCTGGAGTATTCTATGTCATTCGTATTACAGTAAATCGTAAATGCTATACTGGAATTGAACGACTGCTATTAGAAGATCACCTTGCATGTTTCTGTACACACACACACAAAATTTTAGGTCCAAATACAGCTCTGATTCAATGATAGTAGAAATATTATCAGATCGGAATTTTAACGTAGTATAGTGTAGTAGAAATTTTAACGTAGTATAGTATGATAGAAATTGTAACACGTATGTAAAGGCATAGAAAAGTTTTATTCTCATTATTTTTTCTTCTTGATTTATCACAAATCTTCAATGGTGAATTGTTTTTTCTGAAAGCTTCAAGAATTGTACGAGTAACCATGTCTGAACATTACCTGCTTTCATTAAATTATAAACTGCTAATTTGTCGAATTACTCGACGACTTCAATAAAATTCCTCCCTTATACCTCCAGTTTAAATGTCATGTAATTAGAATTAAACATGTTACACGATTGCTCAATTTACCTGATTTACCTCTATGTCTTGAGCAAAGCGTAAAAGTGGTTAAACAGCTGTCAACAAACACGAAATGAGATTTGTATTCCTTTTTTTTTTTTTTTTTTTTTTTTATTATTTTGCCATCCCAAAACTTCCATCTTTTGTAGGTTCCGAGTCGTTTTGTTCCTCCCCAATTCTCCCCCCTCTCTTTTGAGTTCTCAATTTTGTTCGAAAAGATGACGTTCCACTCGCCCAACTACCCCCCAAAGGAAACCGATTAATTAGGAAGGAGGCGGCTTCCGCGCTTCAAAGAAAAATCGTTCCGAAGTCGGAAGAAACAACCAATCGGGGAGTGCCGCATTGTTCGGAAAATTTCGCCCACCCTCTTTGACGACCGTACGACTTCTCTCCCTTTGAAGAGGAAAATTTCTCCGACTCTCCAATTAGAGTGCCTCTCTCTCTAATCTGACTTTTTCTGAATGGTACACACGTACAGTTTTGAATCTTGATATTAAAGATGACAGCTGTGGAGAGAAGAGGGTAAAAGAATCGAGTGCTTAACTGCAAGCATCCTGGGATCGTGAAAGCCCCATCGAATATTGCAGCCACCGATATTGTCGATATTACGCTGATATTACAAAGGCTGCGCGCGGCTGCATACGCTACACACCCTTGCATTCAATTTAGAAGCAAAGCTTCCGAAAGCACGCAAACATATAAGGGAAATTATCCCTACCTCTCTTGCATCATAGGGAAAAGAAAAATGCTCCACTGAAGTGGAAAATCTGTGTTTGTTTGCAATTGCATTTTCACGGTAAACATGCTTTGATTAATTTTACACCAAATGTCTCACACGAGAGCATGTGTATTTATATTCTTTGAATCGCTTATGAAATGATTCCAGAACTATAGTTTCTGGATTTATTAAATTCATGGCTCATTTTAAACAAATCTAAAATTTCTTCAGGGCTCTTTGATTCAAAACACATAACTACTTGAAAATTCCACAGAAAGTTGTTCACGTTGTGTGAGTTTAAATATAGAAAGCAAAATATTGTTAGTAATTTGTAAATGTTTATGTAAAAATTTTGCTACCAATGCCTATTTATTAAATGACTTCACCAAAGAATTCATTGGTTATATATGCTGCCCGTTTTAAGTCTTTTCTAATAATACATATATTTCATATCAATGGTTCAGAAAATTTTTTCGTTTAATTGCATTCAATAGATGCTTTAAAACGTAAACATCAAAACAAACATGCGTAAATAGGATAGAAAATGCAGTAACAGTTCTAATTTATGCATTAAATTAAATTTGAAATTAAAAATAAAATAAGTTTACTTATGTCAAAAAGAAATATCTTAAAATTTCACGATATACATATAATTAAAGAGCAAAGATTTTTTTCGATATCAAGCAATGGCCATATGCTTAACTAATTTTAACTTTTTTTTTTTTTTTTTTTTTAACTTTTTAATAAACATTTAGATAATTTATTTTTAATTAAAAATATATTTAAAAAATTGTCTGTAATAAATTAAATTGATTCAAATTAAGACAATCACTTGTGAAAAATAAGAAGAGGACTAAAATATCTGAAGAAATCTTCCTTTAAAAAAAATATCCAAATGTCTATATTCATAAAAATTCTTCGAAAAATTTCCGAAAGCCAAGCAAACACCTAAAATAACTCCTGTTAGCAGATATCCCAATTTATTCCATATCCCCCGCCCCCCTAAAATAATGATCATACGTAATCTGCCAATTATAAAACTACGGCACTATAATTATTTTTAATTCATAAAATGTTAAGTGTCCCTATCATTTTATCAAGATAATTTTCACCAATTAATTTCATGCAATGAAATTCACATATTAAGTAAGTAATCAATAGATTCGTTTTCCTTTTCTTTAAGATTTTTGGATCACCCTGTATCATGAAGTGCTACAAATGACTTTTAACTTTAACACATTGTTGTATGTACAAACTATGTACGATATTTGTATGTGTTTTTGTGAGAATATCACAATTATTTAGACAAATATAACTTCTTTTTTTTTTTTCAAAAGTTATTCTTCTTTTGGCAAGTTTTTTTAATATAACATGAATGGATTTCAAGAAAATTTTACAAAACTTGCAGAAAAATTGATAGAACATTAGAAAAACACTATTCTGAAACAAAAAATTCACATGTGTAATATTCGCGGAAATATGAGCACTTTTAGTAAACTTTTTTTTTTTTTTTTTTTTTTTTTTTTTTATAAACATTTTTTTCAAAAAATAGAAATTTTTTTATTACATGTATTGAAAACCAGATATATTGGACGAAAGTTCATTTGAACATAGTAATAATTAAGTAATTGTCGGTAAAAGAACGAACTAGCTTTTAGATTTTTTTCAGAGTTGAAATTTCATAAGGGGTTTTTCACATGCCATGTAATTAATTTTTGATCCAATTATTTCAATTACATTGCAAAAGTTCATTTTTGTGAAAACCCTCTTTTGAACTCACAAATCTACGTCAATAAATAAAAATATTTTAAAGTTACAAGCCCATGATGGGTTTTTCGCAAAAAAAAAACAAAAAAATATTTCATCATTGATGAAATAATTGGATTTCCAAATTCAATACGTGGCACGTGAAAAACCCGTTATAAAATTTCATCTCTGGAAAATATCTAAAATCTATCTCGTTCTTTTGCTGACAATTTGCTTAATTTTTACTCTGTTAGAATGAATTTTTAACATAAGTTTCCCAATCTATCTAGCTTTCAACCTATGTAATAAAACAATTTTCTATTTTTCGCGTGTATGCAGTAAAAAAATATTTACTATAAATACTTATATCTCAGTGAATATTACCCGTGTGAATTTTAGGTTTTAGAATAGTATTTCTCTAACGTTATCTCAATTTTTTTTTTTTTTTTTTTTTTTGCATGTTTTGCAAAATTTTCTAGAAATCTATTCGTGTTATAAGTAAAAAACTTGCCAAAACAATTAATAATAATAATAGTATAAAAAAAAAAAAAAAAAAAAAACTATATCTGCATAAATAGTTGTGCAATTCCAGCACAAAAACATACAAATATTGTACAAACTGTTAAAGTTAAAAGTCATTTGTAACTTTTTATGATACAGGGTGATCTAAAGTATCTGTGAATATCTTCAATTTGTTCTTGGCCCCTTAATTGCAATCGTGATTAAATCGATAGTGGAAAATGTGCATTTATAAGTGTTCTTTGCATTTCTGAAGTTCAAGGCCATTTCGATCAGTATTTTTTATTTATTTATTTTATTTATTTTTTTAATCAAAATAAGAAAAAATTCTAATAATTTGATCACCCACTGTATAATATGTATATGTGAGAACGCTTTAAAATCTTATGTGCTTTAATTTTTTAAAGCACAGAATTTTGTTTTAATCACAAAGACGAATTTAATTACATTTACAAAATAAATAATGCCACTGCTGACTATTTTTACGTACCACTCTTTCCAAACAATAAAATTTAAAATATATTTATGCAGACAAATCTACATTTTGCTTGCATAAATATAATTTAAATTTTATTTTTCAATTCCTACTATTAATTCACACTTCCCTATCTTGTACAAATCTTGCAATCGATTTTTAACTAACTTCCCGACTAGCTAGAAATTTGAAACTTTCAGGATTGCTCAGAACACGGTGACAACACAATACTTCGAAGTCCAATTTTTCAATTTTTAATTTGTTTTCTTATAATTAATTAAAATATGAAAATAATAACATCCTAATAGCGGAACAATAGCCATTAAAATATTAGCTATAATTTAATTGTTGACAAAAAAAAAAAAAAAAAAAAAAAAAAGAAGGAAAGAAAATTGCGAGTTAATTTTCTTTCGACATAAAAATAAATACATCTAATTAAACGTGAACGTTAAAAAATTATAAAAAGTTAAATTATGCATCTCACAAAAATGGACGTCGTTATCACTTTAAAAAATTTATGCACATTGATAAGAGCTCTATTATTCATCAGAAAATTTAAAACATGGTATATAAAAAGTTTTTTTTTTTTTTTTTTATCTTATAATTATTTTTATTTCATTTTGCACGCTTGATTTTTATTTCCTAATTCAAAATTATTAAAAAAAGGCTTTTTCGATAGTATTTGTAGGTAGGGGTTGACTTAAAAAAATTTCTTTCTATATTACTTGTTATTTATTTATTTATTTTGAAAATATTGATACAGGGAAAAAAAAAAATCTGGAGCAACTCCACTCGACTTTCCGAACATAAGCAATTAACGGTTGTATAAATAAATTAAAGTAAGAGAAGTCGTTATATAAACAAAATAGAAAAGTATAATAGGTTGCTTAAACATCTTTCTCCATATAGAATTTTGTTTAATTTAACGCAATTGCACTTCAAATAATATATCATAATGATAAAGAATTTTTCGTTGTGTCCCTGTAAAAACCCGTACGCGCTATATTCTCCAAAATTCATGCAGATAGTGTGACACTGATTTATAATAAATATATAATTTTTCAGTTCATTCGAATAAAGCTTTTAAATGCTCTAGCACTTTAAATAATTTGAGCCCATAAGTCGTAATGGAAAATAATTTTTCCTTGTGTCCCTGTAAAACAATTATGAGCGCTAGATTCACCAAAATCTGTACAATTAGTGAGTTAGTGACATGTATATAAATTTTCAACCCGATCGAATGTGTAATTTAGACGCTCTCGCACTTTAAATAATTTCAGCCCATAGCACATAATGACAAAGAATTTTTCTTTGTGTCCTGTAAAGAAAAAAAAATTATAAATGCTAGATTTACCAGAATCAATAGAATTCGTGCTATGGTGACTTACAACATATGAACCAACTTTCACCTCATTCGAACAAAGCGTTTAGACACTATCGTGTTCACTCACACACAAACACGCATACGTACAAGTGTGCACAAAGACATACATAAATCAGTATAAAAATTGCTGTAATGAACTCAGGAGACTTCGAAACATATACATTTGAATAATTGAATCGATTAAAATCGTAAAATATCAATAAAAGCTGAAACATAAGAATACATATGAACATATTATCACACAAATAAAAAAAATCTGGTATGAAACAACCACATGACATCCATTACCTACTATTACACGTATTATATGCTTTTTTTGGAGATGTGATCGGAAGATGTAAAATTGACCTAACGAAGGAGACACCTAAAACTTTTTCTGTAAGAGAAACTTGATACACGCATAAAGACATACAAAACAAAGTTTACATAGCGAGTAAAAAAATAGTGTTATTATTTGAAACACCAATTTTCAAGATCTGAAAGTGATTTGCCTAAGCAGTATGACTGTTAATTTTCCTATAATAACCACTACATGAAAAAGGATATCTAAAATATATTTATGTAACAATTTTCAAGAAAATCGTTAGAGCCGTTTTTGAGATACCAACTTTCACCAAAACTTGAAATACTCAATTATTGACCGTAAAAGAATGATCACATACAAAAGAATATTTAAAAGGGTGTGTTTTGGAATAAGGCCGATTGAGTGCACTAGGGTCCTAGGTCTAATGGGGATGCCTTTCGTGGAGGTCTTTCAAAGGGATGCTAGCCCGTATTTACGCAAGTTTTGGAGAAAACCTCGGAAAACTCCGAACAGCTTAGGCCGACAAGCGCGACCTGGGATCGAAGCCGGAATATCACGTTTACCAGCTTTGAGCGCAGAAGCGCTCGGCCGCTGGTGGGAGATATTTAAAAAGGAGTTAATATGGCGAGTTTGAGAAAAGTCCGTACATCCGTTTTTAAAGGAACGCACTTGCGAGACCTGAAATTCGGCTATTTATACAGGATGCCTATCAATTTTTCTGAACTAACCAACTATATTATTCGAAAGAGCATCTAATAGAGTTTTCATATAGCAGCTTTGAAGAAAATCGTTTGAGCTTTTTTTGAGACACAGAGTTACCGTCCCACTTCCGGTTTCCAATGTCCTATTTCCGGTTTTCCAATTTTCACCAAAATTTGGAAAATTCAATTGTACACCAGACCTGTCTCAATTCTGAAGTTTCGTAGTTCTATCTTTATTAGTATCAAAGATATATAGTCAGAAGTTTCCCCACATACATACATACTGGCCAATCGCCAAAAACTACTTTTTTGGACCCAGGAGTTTTTAAAACGTGTAAATCAGGTGAAAACTTGATATCGTATTTTTGGACCGAATACATTACTTCCATTACCTACGGTAGTCGGATAATGGAAGTAAAAATTACAGTAAAATCATAACATAAAAGATACGTTCAAAAAGAAAACAACTAACCTCATCAGAGGATATGAAACATGAAGACAATTTCTGCAGAAAAAATGGGTGCAATGCTTCGAAACGATGAGTGTTTAAAAAAAGAGACTGAAAATTCCCATGAATATATACCTATTATTACAATACAATATGAGGTATTATACTTGAAAATATTTATTGCTTAAAAAAATTCTGAAGTTTTAGAAATATTTAGTTTTATTTTACATACAGTTCTAAGGTGAGGAATACAGCTTTTCTTAACCCCTGGTTAGAATAGTATTGTTAAATTAAATAAATATATATTTAAGGCTGTTATTAAATAAATTAATTAATTAAAAAAAAAAAAAAAAAGAAGAAGAAGTATTTTTATTATTCATTCGTATTTTTCTCTCATATAACCCTTTGAAGCTATTCGACTACTTTTGAGTAGACCTGTATGTTGTCTATAAATTATATACTATCTGAGATGCTGTTCAAGCCATCTGCAACAATAATTCGAATGTGTTTCAATTATTTTGGGTAACTAAACTAAAATATATGCTCAACATATAACTCTATGTGTAATATACTTTTGTGCTTAAGAAAAATATATGTTTACTTCATTTTGATTAACGCAGTCACCTATCAGGTGACTTGAAATTGATACTTTTAGATGTAGTTGTACAGGGAGTATAGGGATCATTTGGCTTGATCTGAATGAAAAGTTTCTAGTACTATCCCAACAGGATGTAGATTTAGGATACTGATGTTGAACTTCTTGCTAGAATTTATTTTTCAGTAATTCTGATAGTAGCACAGTATAATCTCTAAAAAACATACTTCCAGATTCAGAGTACTTCAAAACGTGTAAATATACAGGGCTGGAAAACTGGCACAGAACTCATACCAGTATTCATTAAAAATATTTCGGTACCTATAAAATTGTAGTAGTATGAATTCTTTGACAAATTTTCATCCCTGAAATATAGCACAACTTAAATTTTAAAAATTTGACTCCAAAACAATACTTTCTATAGAAGAGAACACAGAAAGTAAACAAGTTGCACAAACGCAAGATTAAGTTTTACTGAAATCCTCTATTTCGTATTTGACACTCATACATAATGCCATAGAATGAAGACAATGCGCCGTCTTAGTGTCCGGCAATCCTGCCCAAGAGTCCTTACTCAGCAAAGACCGGATGAGTGAACGCTGTGTAGCATGACGTCAACTTCCACTCTGCTTGGATAATGATAATTGTTGCTATAGAAAGTGCTCCGTGTATTCTAAGAAAATGACACTTCACCTAAGATTCTGCCCAGGATAAAAAATATTCTTTCTTATATAGGGGGAAAATGAAGTTTAATTGTACACTGAAAATTTGAAGTGGCACGAAATGTATCACAGAAAATATATATAACTATGGGTTCCTTGCCTCAAATTCGGAGTTCATAGTTTGTACTTTAATGCATTTCAATGCATAAGTCACACTCCGCCCCCTCCCTCCTCTTGAAAAAAAAAAAAAAAAGTTCTGTTAAATAAATATGCCTTGAGTCATGATTTAGTCTTTATGCTGTTTATAAAAAGTGAGTTGATGATAAAAATTAGCAATGAAGCTTAAAAAAAAAAATGAAAAATGAAAAATGTGGACGTGTGCTTCAATAATTTTGCTGCCAACAGTTAATGTTCCAGGAAAATGCAATGTTGTTATAAATTATCATCTCATTTATAATAGAAAAGTATACCTTCTAGAATTATTAATAAATAAATTTGTATTTAGATTAGAAAATAAAATAAATTAATAAATAAATAAGGCAGATTTAAGGTAAATTTAGATATTTGTCTAGATGCTAGCTGTTCTAAGAAGAATTTTAAGAGTTATATAGTTTAAAACGTAATTTAACTTTTAGATCCCAAAGTTGGTGTACTTTTTTGACATTTTCCTTACTTTGTATAAGGAAGTATATTAATCCCGATTTGTGCAATGAATTTATATCCACATAGCTCAAAAACAAATCATCGTAGAATGTTGAAAATTTATATTCGTGTGTGTCATGATGTCTGGTGTACCTCTGCAACTTTGGTCTTAATACGAGCTCCCATTTTAGAGATAACTATCATTTTACACGATTTTTCGTGACGTCAGTATGTAAGTATGAGTGTGTGTGTGAGTGTGTATCTCGCATATCCCAAAAGTGATTGAATGTTAGAACGTTTTAAATTGGTATAGGTTTGTTAAGATAGATAATAGTGCACCTCCCTTTTTGGTATTACTGCGACTTTCCGTTTTGGAGATACCTACGAAAATCATATTTATAATGACCAAAAACACAAAGGTTTTGGCCATTATATGTATGACATACCATCATAGAGATTTCAAAACAAATTAATGATAGAGCTTGTAATGTTATCGTTATGAAAGCTGTCGACGTTTTGGCGTGGGGTTAGATTATTCTTGAAGACATAAGCAGGTTCTAGTCCACGAATGCATTTTATTTAATGAATATTCAGCCCATAATGATATTGTTATAAAAGTTGTCGACATTTTTGCGTGTAAAAAGCACATAAGCAGGTTCTAGTCGATGAACGCATTATATGTAATGACTATTCAGCTGGTAGATAGAGCCGGTAATGATATTGTCATGAGCGTTCTCGGCATTTTTGCATGTAAAAAGTAATTCTTAAAGACATATGCAGGTTCTAGTTGACCAATGCAATTCGTTTAAGGTTAAGGAATATTCAACCCGAAGATGAACTTGTCTTTTCGACATTTTTGCGTGTAGAACATGGTGACCATATGTCCTCGAAATTCCAGGACAGTTCATATTTTGAAATTGTTTTTCTAAATTTTTCTAAATTGTAGAATGGAAATTATTTATCATAATTATTACCGTTTAAGTCCTCATTTATTTAGCATAAATTATACCTCTGTAATTGGGTAATCATAACAATTATTAATGCTAATATATTTTGAAAGTACTCTAATATCATCATTATAGTGTAGAAAGTAATTTTTAAGAACTTAAGCAGGCTCTGGTCGACGAATGCGCTGGATTTGAATATTAAGCGCGTGGATTAGAGCCTGCAATGATATTGTTAAGAAAGTTGTTGGCATTTTTGAGTGTAATAGAAAATAATTCTTAAAGACATAAGCAAGTTCTAGTCGATGAAGGACTTTATTTAATGATTAACATAATTTCTGGTAGATAACCCGCAGGTAAGATGTGTCATTTTTCCACCAGAAATTTTATTTAATAGAGATATCTATACTTTTTCGAAGGAAGAGCTCGTACAAATATAAATTTATTTATCAATTGAAATTTCTGGTGCAAAACTGGATTATATAACCTGCGGGGTATCTACCAGAAATTACTTTATTCAGCCCGTAGCTAGAGCCCGCAATACATAGGAAAGGAGAAATGGTTAATTTGACTGATGTGCAGTCTTATGAAGTATACTTATTTCAGGTAATTATAAGTAAAAGTTTTTAAAAAACATTTAAGCATTAAAAAAAAAAAAAAAAAAAAAAAAAACTAGAATCTTTAGAAATATATCGTATTAAGTGCAATTAAATATTAATAATAATGGCGAAGGTAAGCATTTCATTTCTCATTGAAATACAATTTTTTTTTATAATGGTGTCACATATAAAGTTGTTTTCTATTTTTTCCATTCAATTTCGTATTTATATATACATATTTTTTTCCTTGTACAATCACAAAATAATTCTTAGTTGTAAATACTGAGGAGCTGTATAAGATAATGAATTTTTTATTTAAAAAAAATTAATGCTGATAAGTTTGTTTTTATTAATGAAAGAAGAAAAAGGTGATTTAATTTTTAAATGATATTAAAATGAATTTAAATGATAAATTAAAGAATAATTGATGTAAAATTTCAAGTTTTATTTCAGAAGAAAGTTTTAAAAAAGATATCATGAAGATCTTCCCCAATTTTTTGAGTTAAATTTTTGAGTTAAACTCTCGCTAAATATTTTAAATCATATTTTACGTATTTGTAAAGTAATTTTTACATAGGAATACGCTTTCAGACGTTACTGTTATCGAGGAGAGTTGAGATGACTCGAGACTATTCATTTTTAGTTATCTCTCTTCGGAGGATCTATATCAAGAATCCTTCCTGGGCTTTACTTTTAGATCTCCCTGTGCTGTATAGTTTTAGGGTTCTCCCCAAAAGTGGGCGACAGATGGGCAGCGAGGGTGGTCCCAGCCATAACCCATATTGATCACCGCTTGAAATCTGAGGCACGTTGCGTATTTGCTCGGGAGTTAACAGCTGGATGAGAATTCCGGGAGGATGCTGAGTGAAGACAGCTTTTATGATAAAGAGGAGCGGAAATTCTCTGGATGAGTCAGGAAAAAAGTTCTTAGTTTTCTCTGGATTTACAATAGACTGGAATAGTTTTCTTCTCAGAGATATTAAAAAGAAAACAGAATTTAATAATAAAACTGGATTTTTTTTTTTTTTTTTTTGAATTGTCATTACTGTATCATAATCGGTATATAATTAAAATGTACAATAAGCATTTGATTTAGTAGAGTTTAATTTTTTTTTTTTTAATTTTTCGCTGGTAGAGAAAAATATTAAAAATTTCGGTAGATCCAGAGTGAGGAGTATTTTATCAAGGAGGTAAACGAAAGTTTATCTATGTAAGTGAAAGGTAATTCCAGTCGATAGATTATCATCAATTAATAGGATGTTAATTTTCTATGCAAAGGAAAATTAACTGGGAAATACAAGTAGTTGAACTTTTAATTGATTCGTTACTTCCATTAGGCTCAAACATCACAAACTGAAAAGGGAAAAAAAAAAAAAAAAAACTGAAAGTTTTGGTTTTAAATGAAAGAAAGATATTGTAACGATTTGTTGAAACCAAAATTAAGGTGCCTGCCTACTGTCGGAGGTGATTTTTTTTTTTTTTTAATAATTGAAAAATTGCCTTTTTATGTGCATTATAAGATAGAATATAGTAAAAAACAGTGAATAACCTGAAAAAAATATGCAAATTTTAAAATATTTTGAAATGTAAACTCAAAATATGCATAAAATTCGCGAAAAAAAAAAAAGAACTTTTACAAAACATTATAAGTCAAATTTAAATAACGATATTTTTTTTCTGTAAATTTTATTTAGATTATTGAAAGGTCTTTAAGGGAGTAAACTACTCTCAAAACTATAACCATGTTATTTAATATTTTAGAGACGATAACATTTTTACATGCTGAAAAAATCATGAATTTACATTACAGTTCATAAATTCTATCGACAAAAAAAAAAAAAAAAAAATAAAAAAAAAAATAATAATAATTTAGCTAGATTCATTATCGTAGTTCAATCCCTAAAACAACTCCTCTAGAGTATTTTGTCAAAGTTTCATAACGTTTCTATTGTAACTTTTGGAGTTATGATGTTTTGGGATAAAGCAAAATGCTAAAAATCTCATTTTGAGAGAAAGCAGAAAACATATTTAAAAGCCAGATTTTACCTATTAAATAAAAATTAATTTTAATCAGTTCCTGATTTATTTCAGTTTTTTATTTTCTTTTTAAAATTCATTTTATATTCAGTAACAAATTTTGATGCTTATATTGAGTAAAACATTTTTGTAAGCAAAGATTTACGGGTCATTTCCGGTCACTTCCGGTTTCAAAAATTGGAGAGTGACTAATATTAAAATGTCTGTAACTCAGGTTCTAAGCAAGATAGAAACAAAATTCAAACTGATTTAGAAAGCTAAAATGTCAGGCTTTAATACTAACCTAAGAATAGAAAATTGGAGTTTTTACCGAAAATTGCATTTTAAAGGTAGGCAGACACCTTGAGTTATACTGAATTTGAATTATATAGACCTATAAGAAAGTGCACTGCATTTTTTTCAAATTCTCCTTTTTTTTTTTTTCTTCTTCTTCTTAAATCCATGACAAATTTATATTGTTTTAAGAGAAATTAATATTAAAAGAACTCGAAATACTGGAAGTCCCATAAGTGTGTAGACATTTTTAAAATTCATAAACATTGAAGGAATCTGTAGAATTGAACGCGGTTTGTGAAAAAGATATACCAGTGAAGGGGGATTTTTTTTAGTAAAGAAAATAATAAACGTTAAAATTTTCGCCGATAGAGTACGCTAAAAGAAATTACATAATCTCATGAAAAACTGTATTTATTTGCAAGCAAATGTTTACTGGCATATGAATCGAATTCTATGCGTCCACCATCACCACAAATTACACTTTCCAAACGAGTTACAACACCGCTAACTACAGCATCAGTCGGCGATTCTTACCTGCGGGAAAACTTCTTACTACTCTAACAGCACACTTATCCATAGTACATCCTGAGGATGTCACTTAGACGTACTTTCATCTATGGGATATCCTGGGGATGTCTTGTGGATGAGATGTGCTGCTAGGGTATCAAGCTTTATTCACCAAATCGGCATCACAATTTAAACTTCAGGAGTGCGCAAGTAGGAGGCAAAATCAGACATAAGCTGTGTTAATCGTAAAACCTTGCAATTTATAGGACTATGATTTGCATATTTCTCGTTAAGCATCTGTGCAGCGCCCTCTATCGACGAAAAATGTAACTTTTTTTTTCTTCCTTTTCTAAAAACAAGCTCCCTTCACGAGAATAACTTTTTCGCAAACTGAATTAAATTTTATCAATTCCTTCAATTTTCACGAATTTTTAAAATGTCAACAGATTTATGAGGCACCCGGTATTTAATTTATAGATGTGAAAATTATTAATGTTTGCGATGAAACTTTATTCGTTCCCTTATTTTCTAAACTGTTCTGAAAAAAGTTCTCTATAGAAATCAATTTTTATAATGGGAGAAAACTTTTATATTTTAATTTACTTGCAAAAAAGAGAATTTTAATTCAAAGTGATTCGGTTTTATACAGTAAAACATTAAAAATTTTATAATAGACCCAAACCACTGGTTTTGAACTTATTAATTTCAGCTATATCACTTGTGTACACATTTTTTTTTTTCTTTCTTCTTTCTATTCTCCTTTTTTGTTTCTTTTTCTATTCTTTTTTTTTTTTTTTTTTTCTTTTAAACGTACAAGCCAGATTGATGACATTTAAACAGTTGAAAAATAAAGATGCAACATTGTTAAAATTTATCAAATATTTAGAGGCAATGTATAATCCATAAATCTACTAATGGTACCAAACTGTTGTCATTTTATGGCAAGCACGGAATCTATTGGACTTTCATAACCCCTCAAAAATATCACATTTTCAGGTCCCATTTATAAATTCAACTTAAATAACATAGTAGTATCTGTTGTGGATTCAAGTTAATTTGCGCGCTAGATCGATTTCGATATTGAGTCCTCACCCCCCATGTTTTGAAATGCTAAGTGCTAAGTCTATATATATTTTTCTAAATAAATAAGTAAAAACACCTTTATAAATCATAGAAGCCTGCTACAAATATTTGTAATTAATTCCTATTAAAATTTTTAGTAACAAAACATGGTACAAATTGCCAGAGCTATAATACAGTATATATATATATATATATGTGTGTGTGTAATATTACTAAAACATCAAAATGTAATCGGTTTTCACGGCCTTATTCACCAAGTCAGTGTTAACCCATGGTTCACGTAACACTTGTGTTAGAGTTAACACTCCCTTAACCCTGGGTTAGAAAGTTTTCGTATATTCACCATCCGTGGATTAGTTGACCCCAATGTTATCTGTAAGAGTCTCGCTGATTGGTCAATAAAAACGCAATGCATTAAAAAAGTAAACAAGAGTGGTTTCGCTGTAACTATAACATGCTCATTTAACACCAGAGTTAACCCACCAATTTAGGATTAAAAAGAGGGTTAACTCGAGTGTTAAATCGCTGATTTTGCGTGGCGAATACCGATTTTGAGATAACCTAGCATATTCCCGGGTTAACATCAGTGTTAAAAATTTGGTGAATAAGGCTGTCAGTTACTTTTTATATTTGTATGCGTGTTCAAACTTGAACAGACTTTTTGAATTTTAATTGGCTTAAAAATTTGCTTAAATAGGCTGAAATCCTTACACTCGGTCTCGTGGCCTAAGCATATTGCGGGTATGAAGCAGAGCTGCACCTCACAGTTATACTCGGTCACTCTCCCTGTGCAAACGATCAACCGTGCAAATATAGCGTGACATAAATATACTCATGTGTTTCTTACTGACAAGATGTTCTATGACCTGTCGAAGAAGATTAAAATGTTCTTATAGTCGATGAAAAACACAGTCTGTTTTCAGTTTTAATTATTTTGAAGTTTATTTTCAAACTTTAGTCATCCTTTAAATTTTAACCGCCGCCATAAGACGTCTTAAAACTTTGGGACTCATAAAACATGGGCACCTTTCAACCCCAGACCTCGCAGGCTTAACCCTAAACCTGTCACTGAATGGAATATCTAACATCCCAGGTACAAAATGTCATTTAACCGAAATTGACATCTAGAACATCTAGACTCCCTCTAGAGATGCTGACTGAGATCTTTTTGTGATAAGGAAAAACGGAACTTTAATGGATGCATCAAGAAAAAGACCCAATTGTCTTTGGATTGCAGTTAGTTGAAGTGTTTTTCGTGCAGGAGCAAAAGGAAGCAGTGTTAAGCAGCCAGATGAATCTTCATCTCATCTCGAGGTAAAGAGCAATAGTATCATCTCTCTTGCACGTGCAGAGTTTCTATTTTAAGAGAGATTCTTTTGAAGTTTCAAGAAAATCGCCATTCATTTGGTGATAGAATTATCTTTAAAATTTTTACATTTATGAAAATCAAAACTATTTTTAATTTTATTCCAAATCTCTCTCTCTCTCTTTTTTTTTTTTTTTTTTTTTTTTTTAATAGAAGAAAATGGAACATTCTGCATATCATAGAACTGAATTTGGTCAAAATAATTCTATTTCCCATTGACAAACACAAGTCATAATTTTGTATAAAGTATTTTTGGGCCCTCCGTGGCTAAGTGATTATGGCATCACACTGCTAATCGCCTTCAAGCGTAGGAGAGCGGGTTCGATTCCCGCGCTGGCCCTGGATGTTTTTCCATTTCTTCGTATTGTGATTCTGCCATGTGCTATTTGTATTTATCTGATGAAGATTTACAAGAGGACTACGAGTCAAGCACCCAAATCTGATGTATATGTGTTATCAATAAACAAACAAACCATAAGAGTATTTTCTCCAGAAAATGTTTGTAAGGGCTATTGAGTGTCTTTTACTTATTGAGTGTCTAGTACTACACTATGGGAAATTATGTAAGGAAATGAAGATTTAAACGCTCAAAGTCACACAGAGATGTAAAACGTTCTGGAGTCTCCGAAGTTTTGTTTAGGTAGCAGTGGTTTGAATAGTTGAAAGTACTAGATGGAAAACTGTGGAGTTTGCGAAGTTCGAGTCTCTCAGTTGTATGTCAAGCATTTTTTTAAAGAGGATTTAAGGTAAAGGTTACGATGTGATTCTTCAGGCTAAGCTATTTAAGTAGCGCTCTGTTAATGGCTCAGTGTGCTTATATCAGAGAATCCAACTCGCTATATAGAGGTTTCCTTTAGAAGTAAATTAAAGTTAAGAAAACATAATTGGAAATTGTTTTTCTGTATGGTGAGTTAACCAACATAACCCGACACTGATTGACTACACAAGATGAGACATACACATATTTCATTACAAGTAATAGTTAAACAGATTTCAGTGATTAGTCAACGACAATCCCCCCTCCCACCCCCACACACATTCTTAAAGAGTTCAAATAAAAGATTGGGCTTATTACTTCTTGCGTCTTCATTTAAGTTTCGTACAATTCTAGCAGTCTAAATGAGTGATCGAGAGGTTTATGAGAACGTGCAACCCTTACAAATTTTTGATTCGAAAAGTGACTCAATCCGCTTTCGAGTTTCGAGTATGGAAAGCATTCGGTATCCACAGAACCACAGAAAACTAGCCTGTAGGGTATCGACTCCTACTCCTCTCAATATTGGGATTTATGATAGGTATCACTATCACAAGTAGACTTAAAACTATCATCTCCATACTCGACACGTGGCGACTAATATTAATAACAGGCCACTTTTCTTATCTTGAAAAGTATTTCCTTCAATGCGTAAACAAAACAATTTTTTTTTCAGCGCATATCATAGCGGGAGACAGAAAGTGTGGGGTGCTGGCGGCTGCCATAAAAGAAAAAAATATTAATTGATTTTAGACTATTCATACTCATTACGAAAGGGCGTTATATCGTTATTTTACACCTGCAATAAATTTCTCTCAGATCAGCTCTGACTAAACCAGAATAAAATACTTTTTTTCCTAAAATCGAAACTCAAGAAAAGGTTTCAAGAGGCTGAAAACGAAAAAAAAAAAAAACATTTTTCTTCAAAAGGTAAGTGTAATTAATTAGTATTAATATATGTGCACCAGCTTTGCTTAAAAATCTTTAAATTAAAATTTGTAATCGGCAAATTGCTTCGAATCAGATCTGCCGAGCAGTGGTCTACTGTAAACGTATGCAAGGTTTGCTAAATTCTCTAATTTCAATTTACTTTTCTACCCTGCTTTATTAAAATTATTACTAAGTTAGCTTTTATTATAAGTCTTTATATTTGTGCAGTATTCCATACATGTGCATTTTAATATAACTAAGGGAAAAATTGGTGAAAAATAGGTACTAAGCTACAGTCGCCAGCAAATTTATTGAAGCACTAGCAATTATTCTTATTTAAAAGGTGAGCACCTAATACTGTTTTGTTAAGTAAATTTTTGTCTAGTCATGATCTCAGTCTTATGCTGCTTATAAAAAAGTAAGTTGGTGATAAAAATTAGCAAACAAACTAAAAAAATATATATGTGAAAAATGTGAATGTGTGGTTCAATAATTTTGCTGCCGACTGTAAGAGTACTTAGCGGCCACTGGATATTATTAGGTTGCGAAAAAAGAGCAACTAAATTATAATAGTCTACTCACCACTGGCGACTAAATAAAAAATCTCAATTTTCAGATCTAATCGTATGAAAATTGATTATTATAAATTTCGACCTAAGAATTTTTTAAATATTAAAGTCTATTTATGCAAGAAAATTCTATGAAAATTTCTGATGAAAATGTCATAATTTAAAAACGAGATTCAAAATACGCACTTTAAAGCATTCATTTGGGAAGCTGCAAACGGTTAGCAATGGTTTTCCCCTGCTGAATGAAGGAAAACCTTATGAAACGTTAAAGAAGACATGTTTTCCTTTTACATCATGAATTTGTAGGTATCAGTCACTATTTCTATATACTAAAATCGAACAACATTTTTGCTTCTAGATACAGTAAGTCTACTAGAAAATTCTGTCCGTTAAAATTAAAAAACTGACACCAGAATTTTTCTTCGATGGTATTTATACAACATTCTATGAACATTCATATTCAGTTTCGTGAAACATCATATAAATATTACTAAACAAAAAAAAGTTCGGTGCCAGTTTTTTTTTTTTTTTTTTAATTTAAACGGACAGAATTTTTTGGTAGACTGAATATATATATATATATTTATTTAAAAAAAAAAAAAAAAAAAAAAAAAGACTAGTTCTTGTTCCCGAATTGACCCTTTTTTGACTATCTCATTTCTAAAGGGTTTTCTTTTTTCTCTGTTGAATAACGCGAAAATTCTGGCACTTTCACAAAGCCGTTTTCAACTGTAAAAGACAGAACTTTGAGACATCGTCCTCTGAATGGCAAGAATCGAACATAGTTTTTCCATTCTCCTATAAATATGACATATGTCTTGAATAACAAATGATTGTGTATTTACCCTTTACAAAGACGATCTTTCCGTGATTGCTACATCTTGAAAGCAAGCTTAAATCTTTAATTTTTATAATATACAAAAAAAAAAAAAAAAAGAAAAGAAAAGAAAAAAAGAAAGAAAACCTTATTTATAATTATTGGGGTTTTTGTATGAGGAAGGTCTCCTGTTTCTACCTAAATAAGAATTTCTTTAAATATTTTTGCATTTAAGGCCCTCTATCAAAGAGCGCCTAGGCCATTCAAACCCCATGTTAACCTAAGAGGAAATTTGTCTTATTATTTTTCATTACAAAATACACATTTTTAAATTCCGCTTTTGCATTTAGAAAATATATGACTGTTTAAAAATTCTTTTGTTTTTCAAAAATTAATTTCAAAAATTTTGTTTTTCAAAATCTTTTAACATTTCAAATTTGTTTTGAAGTAATAAATTGCAAAATTTCACTTAATGAAAATTTTCATTTTACAGCTTTACAATAAAATATTAATAATTAAAGAAATGAAACATTTTTTGAAAACAACAGCTAATTTAACAATCATGATTTTTTTTTTTTTTTTTTAGGGCAGAGGACTCTTAGTCTCAATCTGGGATTTTTGCGGTGTCATTTTTCGATAGTTGGACCATTTATCGAAATCTAAAATTTATCGAAAATAGAACTGAATAATCTTAAAGCGATGTTATAATTTGAAAAAAAAACTAATAGTCCTCCGTCCTAAACTGAATTCTGCTTTTGCCAGAATTTCATCAAAATCTTTTTTTTTTACTTTCTCTTACCCATAAGGTAGAGAAAGTATTGTTTTAGGCTCAAATTTTCGAACGGCAGATTTTGTTATATTTACACGTTTTGAGGTCCCCTGAATACGAAAATCATGTTTTTAGCAAATGGTCTGTGTGTCTGTGTGTGTGTCTGTCTGTTATCAGCATATCTCAAAAACAAGTTATGGCAGAAAGTTCAAACTTGGTATTCTGAATGTGTATCATATAGGGATGCTACAGTAAGCTTTTCGTTAAGATCAAGCAAATGGTTCGTGTACAGGGACAATCAAGAGAATTCTAATACATTACGTCTATGGGGGAAATTGCAGGAAAATAGAGTTTAACGTCTATAGATTGCACTAAACCAAATGAAACAAATATATATTTTTTGTAATAGAGACAGTTAACTGGGAAATTTTTTTTTGTGTATGTAGGAGCCTCGCCTCCCCCCCTGGGGGGGAAGTCCCCCCTCGAAGGGAGTAAATTTTCATGATGGGTATCTTTCAAAAGAGCTCGAAAATACCTTTAAAACGAATGGTTGAACCATCGATCTGCGATAATTTAAAACAAAGTTATCGATTTTTTTTACTTTTAACGAAAAAAAAACTTAGAAAAAAAATCGTACTTTTTTTTTTTTATATTGAGAATAAAATGGACTTTTTTTGGATATTTGGTGTTAAACTACTTCTCTAATATGGAAATCGTCTGCCTTATCATAAAAGATATTTTTTTTAAATAATAATTTTAATAAATTATTTTTTAAAAAGAGAAATATTTTTTAATAACCGAATTAAATTCTATATAAATGTAGCTGCATTAATGAAACGGGGGGTTGAGGGGGGCGGTAGCCCCCCTCACACAGAACTAATTATCATATAAAACTCTTCCGAAGCCTAATATGAATTGTTTAACATAGGTTTACATAACAGTACTCGTTATCTTACACCTTAATCTCCAACCTATATTTATAGTATTAAATTTCAGGGTAAGAGAAAGTCATGTGAGTGACACACCAGATTTTTTTTTTTTTTTTTTTTTTTTTGAAAGAAAAAGAAAAGAAAAGAAAATGAATAGTAATCAGTATCGAAACAAACACTATCGAAAAAGTTTATTATTATTATTATTATTTTATTTTATTTTTATTTTTTATTTTTTAACGCGAAAACAGAATTTAAAAAATATCTATTATGTAAGGAATAATAACGGAGTAAATTCCCGTATAGATTAACATGAGGTTTAGATGTTCTTGATGCTCACTGACAGAGAACCTTAAGAATGAAAATAATTTCATAAATGTACCGAAAGTCAGAAAATTTGGTAAATGTTGAATATTTCTATAGATACGTTAGTATTATCCAATTATGTAAATTTAGCTCCATTTTCTTTATTTCGTGATCACGGCAACTCTAAGTTAAATCAATCTCTAATGTAAATATAGTTTGGAAGCTAAATTAATAAATTCATGGTATAAACCGGTTAATGACATATCCGAATTTTCAGTCATAATATATATTTGCATTTCAGTCGACATCTAGGAGGATCTGTGGGACGATGCTGATTGCACTATTAATCCCACATGGAAGGAGGAACTTTAAGTATGGATGAGAAAAAGCGCTTCTGTCTCGGGATCACTTTCAAATGAAACGCTTTCTCTCCGGAGAATAACTGAACAGAGAGATTAATTCTTATCTATCGTTGGTGCAGTTATTTTTCCTGAGCTAGATGTTTTCGATTTTATGATTTTTTAAAAAAAGAAAAAAAAATCTACCAGAAAAAAATATAGACTTGTTTATGTTTCAAAAATTTTCTTGTTCTTTGAAAAATAATACTTCATTACGTGGATGAAGTTGATGGTAGCGGCATTGCATATAGTTTAAAACCAATAATTTTTTTATGCAATATTGCTGGAACGCAAATTAATAAATTAACTTTAGAGTAGCCCTCTAGTGATATCTCCTAAATGTCATTCATAACACATACTTGCAGTTCAGTTGACAACCACGAAGAACCGAGCGTAGAGAGAGAGAGAGATGCTGATTGAACTCCTGTTGCCACATGAAAAAGAGGAACTTTAAATATGGATGAGTCAAGAGAAAAAGCACTTCTGTCTTGGGATCACTGTCAAATGAAACACTCTCTCTCCAGTGAGCACAGGGGAGAATAACTGAGCAGAGATTAATTTTTAACTCTCTCCAGGGATAGTAAAAACGGCATTAACTCCCTTGTTAGTTCAGTTATTTTTGTAATCAAATAATTTTCTTAATAGATTTTTTCATATTCTTCTCTAGAAAACTGCTACAAAAACTTATTAAAAAAAATCTATTTAAAAAAAAAAAAAAAAACAGGTATATCTGTACTGATAAGTATAAAGGATTTAAGTCCATATTCTTGATTTTTTAGGAGACGAAAAATAAAGTTAAACTAACTAAAAACAAATAAGAAGAATCGATAAGGAAAAAGGTATTTCGTTGACTTATACCCTTTATACCATTCAGTGATTGTCAATCTTCATTTAATAACGGGAAAAAATTGAATTAAATATTTTATACCATACATGAATGGTAAATTTCTGACTTGAACCTTTTTTTACCAATGGATTTTCTCAAAGACTAAATGACATGAATTTAAATCCTTTATACCAATCGATTGAGAATTTTTTTCTGAGTCTGACTATGTACTTAACTCAATATGGACATTTTTGGACTTAAATCCTTTATACTTATCAGTACAGTTATAAAAAGTGGAACTGTTGTCAGCTTTGCCAATATGTGTGCTTTTCAAAAGTAAAGAAAGTTAAAATTTAGTTTGATTAAATTTTCTTAGGGTTGATTTATTATGATGGGGTTGGTGCTTTATGTTTAATAAGTTTATTTCTCTCATGGTTTTATCCACTTCATAAATTGATTATGAAAAAATTGGTGTTTGAAGTTTAATATGTTTATTTCTTTCTTAGTTCCAACCCCCCCCCCCCTCTTCCACTTCATAAGTTTGTTTCTAATTTCGTTTTTTCCACATATTATTTTAAATTATTTTCAAGTCTTTTAGGTGACCTCGGGCATTGCATAATGTAAATTTTTAGCAGTTTCCATACAGCATGACAGAAAGATCAACTAATTTGCATACAACATTCATTCAATGCCCTTGAAAAAGTAATGAATATGTATGCTTCAATATCTAGTTGCATATTTTTCCTTTCGTCAACTTCATTCATTTTTTATAGTTCTTCATGTGATACTTGGTTTCATATAATACAATGTTGGAAAATGTTTTCAATATATATAAAAATAGATTTGTTCATGCTTTCCATAGAAAAAAATCGCTATCTTTTTCAAGTAATTGCTTTTTTATATTACCTAAAATTTGTAACATTATATAATAATCTGGATTATTAGTTTTTTTAGAAATGCATAATACAGTATAACTATTCCTCGAGCAGGGAAGAGGGGAAAAAGATTAATTTTTAATTATATTAATGATTCTATGGGAAATTTTGTTTTCAAAATTAACCTTCACCTAATACAATCTATTGAAAAAAAAAAAAAAAACTGATAAATGTTTCTTTTTAATACGCTTTTACTTCACTGTCAGCACTTACAGCATCAAAGTAAAATATTAGAAATATTAAATTTATTATTATTATTTTAAACGAGGAATAGTTTACTAATTGTGGTTTTTCTGAATGTGAAAAACAGAATTTAAATAGATGCATTAGGTAGAGAATGATTTTGATAAAAAAATTTCTCAAAAAATAACATGTTATGGATTTGGTTGCCGCAGCGATAGGTATCGGGTCTTCTGAGGGGGGGGGCTCTCTACTGATCGTCTCCGAAAGCTAGTGTTATTCTGTGGGGAAACTTGCCCCGTTGCAACTCATTAACTAATACGTACTTTTAAATTCCGTTTTCACATTCAAAAATTTCGTAACTGTTAAACTGGTTATCGCTTTCTAAAAATTGATTTTCATAATTTTTTAATATTTCATCTTTAAGTTAAAAAATACAAAATTTCACCATGTGAAAATTCACATTTTACAACTTCATAATAAAATATTAAAAATTTTAAAAATAAATGTTTACATTCTTTAAAAAGTTTCACTTTGTAAAGTAATGCAATCAAGCATATACACTCATTTCGATTTTTTTTCTTCGTTCTCTCTCTCTCTCTCTTTTTTTTTTTTTTCTCTCTAGTCTGTTGTTTTATATTACAGGTTTAATATATTTGTATAGAGATTAATCTTTTCGAATTCACAGTTATAATAGGTAAATTTAATCAATTTCTTTCTCTCTCTCTCTTTTTTTTTAATAACAACTTTATAAAATTTGTTTTATGCTCATTACAGCAAATACCATAAACTGCAACACCACCCCAAAATTGTTTGGTGGGAACTGCATTATTATTATTTTCACTTTCATTTGATAAAGTGTCATGTTTAATTGTTTTGACCCGAAACAATTACTGCATGCTTTTTACAATAGATGGTGTGTTTGCTTATTAAGTCTCTTTTCTTCACACTTCTTACGCATCTAAAAGTATTATCTCTTTTATAAATACTTTAAAGTTTTTCTTAAATTTAACCTCTTTGCGTTTTTGATATATATGTAAATATTTTACTTTTTGGTGCATGGTTTTCTATTTTGAATTCTGAAAATAAATAAATAAAATAAAATGGCATTTTTAATTTATCTACCAAAAGAATAAAACTGTTTTTTGAAAACATAGAGTTTTCTGTCTTTTCTAACTCATTTCTGAATGACTTTTCTTCTGTGTAATACATTATACTTACAATATTTCTAATTTATAACCTAAGATAAATAAACGATGAAAACCAAATGAATGCCGTTTTCCACTTTTCTACATAAGAAAATGACTTTTCCTGAAATAAATTTTAAATATAGTACGATTTTGGATACACTACAGTGAAAAAAATGTTTTCATTTTTCAACAATCTATTGTGACTAACATATTCCTTAATTCTTTCTAGAATTTATGCAACTTTCATTTATCTCCACCTAAAAAGGATACCATACTCTGTGTCAGAAAGTTCTCTATACAAAATATATATTTCAGTAACTTAAGAGCAGACAATAACTAATCTCACCAGCAAGTCCTGTGTTATTCCAAGGGAACATTTGTTTTCACAATAACTCAATATACAGTGGAACCTGTCTAAAGTGACCGGATAAATGGTCACTATACACAGGTGGTCACTTTACAAAGTCTCTTTAAAATTGGAAAATGGTCACTTTCGTCAAGAAAATGGTCACTTTAGTCAGGTGGTCACTTTACCAAGGTGGTCACTTTTACAGGTTCCACTGTATATATAAAATTTCGTTTCCACATTTAAAAAATTCGCAACTGTTAATTTAGTACTAGTTTTTAAAAATTATTATTATTTGTAATTAAATTATTATATAATAGTACTACACATATAATATATATTTGTAGTAAAATAATAATTATTATTATTTGTAATATTTTATTTTTAAATATAAAATAATTAATATGTGCTCTTTTTAACATTTTTTTTTTTTTTTTTTTTTTTTTTTAGCTAGAAAATAAAATATTAAAAATGCGAGGAATAAATTTTTGGAAAACGAGTACCAATTTAACGACTGTGAATTTTCTGAATGTGAAAACAGAATTATATATCTGTACTGATAAGTATAACGGATTTAAGTCCATATTCTTGATTTTTCAGGAGACGAAAAATAAAGTTAAACTAACTAAAAACTATTTTTGATAGAATGGAGTAGAAGGCTGATTTTTACCAACTATGTGAAAAATACCAGAGCCGGGAATCGAACCCCGCGCCTTCCGCTTAACGCGCGGATGCTCTAACTACTCAGCTACCCTGGCTGATAACCAGCTCGGCACTTCTCACATAATGAGTGAGCAGTGAGAAATGAGTGAGAAGTGCCGAGCTGGTTATCAGCCAGGGTAGCTCAGTAGTTAGAGCATCCGCGCGTTAAGCGGAAGGCCCGGGGTTCGATTCCCGGCTCTGGTATTTTTCACATAGTTGGTAAAAATCAGCCTTCTACTCCATTCTATCAAAAATTAATTTCCAGGTTGATGAATTAAAAATTTCTGAACTAACTAAAAACTAACCAGAAGAATCGATTAGGAAAAGGAATTATGTTGGTTTATACGCTTTATACCATTCAGTGATTGTCAATCTTCATTTAATAAAGGGAAAAAAATGAATTAAATATTTTATACCAAAGATTAATGCTAAATTTCTGACTTGAATCTTTTTTTACCAATGGATTTTCTCAAAGACTAAATGACATGAATTTAAATACTTTATATCAATCGATAGAGAATTTTTTCTGAGTCTGACTATGTACTTAACTCAAAATCGACATTTTTGGACTTAAATCCTTTATACTTATCAGTACAGATAACTACATATATACTTAAACTAGTTGGCATAGGTGGACTCTGCTCAGTTCCCCATCATATTTATGTTCTCAGAAATTTCTAGTGCGAGACATATTATAATCATCTTAAAAGAAATGAATTTGACCAAAGCTTGATAAAGTGACAGAATCAAATCCCTGCCTAATAGGCTATCCACCGTTCACTTGGATATAATTATCTTATTCTAATTTATTAATTTATTTTATCAGGGTCATTTCTGTTGTTTAGTTTTCATGCTACTATTTCCAATGCAATAAACCCCAAAATTCATATTTATATGAAAAGTTTACAATTTCGCTATGTTGATAAAATCGTAAATTACGAATAATTTACGAAAATTTCCTAGTAGAATATTTGTATTCAATCATGTTCAAACAAATATCATAAACTTAATTTTGAAGTTGTCTAATGTATTTTGGATCCTCAAAATGGAAGTTTATGCTCAATTTTGGCTTATTCTGACATGTTAAGGAAATCGTAAATTCCAAATAACTTACGAATTTTTTTAAATTGGAAAAATCATAGTCTATGATATCCATGCCAGTATCCTAAATAATATTTCGAAAGTGGTTTGACATCTTTACGATGAAAATATCCCTCAAGATTGACGTTTATGTGAAATTTTGCTCTATTCTGACATGTTAAGAAATTCGTAAATTTCCAATAACTTACGAAATCTTTATATTGGAAAATTCACAGTCATTAATATTCATGCCAGTGTCCTTAATAATATTTCAAAAGTAGTCTGACATCTTTACGATGAAAATATCTCTCAAAATTGGCGTTTATGTGAAATTTTGCCCTATATTGCCATGTTAAGAAATTCGTAAATTTCCAATAACTTGCGAAATTTTCAAAGTAGCATATTTATAGTTACTGATGTTCATTCCGGCATCAAAACTGATATCTTAAAACTGGTCTGACAGTTTTACAATAAAAAGTTTCCATTTAATGCACGTTTAAGTGAATTTTTGTCCTATTCTCCCATGTTAAGAAAATCGTAAATTTCTAATAACTTACGAAGTTTTTAAATTCGAATGTTGCAAATGAATAGGGTTCTTGCCAGTGTCGAAAGTAATATTTTAAAACTGATCTGACCTCTCTGCGACAATTTGTTCTTGAGATATCGTGTACACAGACTAACAAACTAACGGACTGACCCACTAACAGACACCCTACAGACAGACACCATAGAAATTTTGTCATTTTCGGATTCCTCACACCTGAAAACGTGTAAAAAAGTGAAAAAACCGAGGTCGAAAATTTTCACGATTACCTAAGTTCCCCATACCTATAGTATGATGGGGAACTAAAAATGAGTAATTGTGGAAACAATTTTTCCATAGAATATAACTTGGGTTTTGACTGTCGGCAAGAATAGGTATTGTTTTGTTCTTAAGGCATTAAAAATGATTTTTTTTTTTTCTTGTAATGGTATAAGATGGTAGGTCCAAAATGAACAAGGTTGCTTGATCTTGATTTGATGAAGCCCTGTTGCTTTGTGAACTGTGAATGTAAGCAGGGCGTTGTATAGTTTTAATTACAGTTGGACCTCGTTAACGTGAATCTCTAGGGGGGATAAAAAATTTGTTCATGTTATCAGTAGTTCATGCTATCAGTAACTAATCTTTATATAACTAAACTAATCTTCATTTTGGCGGGGATTGTGGAAGCAGTTCATGTTAAAAGTAATTCATGTTAACAAGGTTTGACTGTATTTATTACTAAGAAATGACTGAGATATTTGGACAGAATTTACTTTGCATATTAAAGTATTATGTACACGTACATATAGTTGCAAATTACGGCTATTAATATTATTTATTTGTTTTCAAGAAACAATAGATTGAAGTTATCTACTATAACTGCCCTATTCAAAATGATGGCATTCGAAAATACCTTTTTCGATTTCCCTGTCTCCAGCAGCAAATCACATGAGGAGCTGTGTTAACTTATTATCTAAAGTATTTTTTTAAATTCCGTTGCCACATTCAAAAAATTCACAAATTTTGAATTTGTTTATGTCTTCTGAAAACTAATGATTATTATTTTTTTTAATACTTTCTCTTGATGTTATAAAGTTCGAAAAATGCATTCAGTTCATTTTTCGCATCTCTGTTTCCACAAAATAAAAAGCCTAAATAGTCATTTTTTCAAGGTTGCCACTCAAATAAGAGAATGGAATTCTCTGACTTTTCCAGAAATATTCTAAGAAAATTCCAGTCTAACCATACATTAAGCATTGGCTGTGTTGAGGGCACAATCATTATGGTACCACTTGAAAACACAAAAGTTACATATAGTGATAGCATCTGTTGCTATCTGTTGTATATAATTTTTGGAATACAAGAACATGTATTAAATGGTTGTGAGTTTTCTGAATGGGAAAACAGAATTTAACATTCATTCTATAATAAAAATTCAATGGAAGACTAGTGTTTAATAAAGAAGCAGCAATAAACTGGCGTTGTAAAAATATTACTTACAAACTTTGAATAAACACCATAAAATGCAATAATTGCATATTATTGCAAATGCAATTATTGCATTTTATGGTGTTTATTCAAAGTTTGTAAGTAATAGAAGACTAGTGTTGAAATATTTTCTAGAGACTAGTACATAAAAATCTTTTAATAACACCATAAAATGAAAAAAAAAAAAAAAAAAAACTTGCACCAATTGTTTCGGGTCAAGGTAAAACATTACCCTTCTTCAGGTGAGAGTGCTGCCTACTTTCTTCACCTGATGAAGGGTAACGTTTTATTTCGACCCGAATCAACTGTTGCGAATTTTTCGTTGTTTATGATGTTTATTCAAAGATTCTTACTTATTAATAAGTCATTCTGTTAATAATTTTTCCTATAGAATAACAAAATAACGTGAAGTTTGGCTGTCAGCAACAATTGGTAGAGAGTTCAATTAAGAATAACAAATTAAAGTTTCTTTCTCAATAATTTTTTGCAATAATTAAAACTCTATGATACACCCTTGTAAATATAGGAGACAAATAATGTAGAAAATCTGTTACACAAAAAGGAATATATATATATATATATATATATATATATATATATATTTTTTTTTAACTGTGCCTTAATTCTGAAAAAAAAAATTAATGCTTGTCTATCAGTCATATTCACCCTTTCTTCCTTTCCATTCCATGTATTTTTGTTGCTTTGTTTTATAAAGATGTGTCATTCAAAAATGAAGTTTTTCGAATTCTGTCTTTTGAATATTACTCTTTGAATGCATCATCTTTTAGCTTAGTGAACAAAAAACTAAATAAAACAGATAAATATTTCTTTTAGATTTTGAAAATTTAGAGTCCACAGTTTACTTAAACAAAATATTTAAATTTATAATAAGATAAAATATTTTAAAGTAATAAAAAAAAAAATACTCACTAATCTAAAAGGTAACATGTTCAAAGAGTAATATTAAAAGAAAAGAAAGAAAGAAAAGAAAAAGAATTAATCCAATTTTGATTAAGATATCCTTATAATGCAACACTGAGAAAAAATTCTGTAACTGACATCTAGAACCTAAATTGTGGCTCTAGAAAAAATAGTTCCATGTCATACTTATAACTTCTAGACGCCAATGAAAGAGAGTTCTAGAAACCCCCATTAGAATTCTAGAGCATTTGCCTATATTCTAGAGGGCAAAGTTATTTAAAAATCTCTTCAAATAAATACAAATACAAGAGGCAGGTTTCAGCAAAAATCTTGGTTTATTGCCCAATTCTACAAAATCCAGCGAGAATTTCTCTCAATAAAAATGATTCAGAATATTGTTTCACCATCTAGAAATGTGTAGACTAGAAATTCTCGATCATTTCATCTATTCAGTTTATTGTCGTGCCTTATGTGCATAGCTCGGTAATCTATATTTCTAGTTTAAGGATTTAGAAAATGACTACTTATTCCTTCAAGATGAAGGCAGTATATTTTTTTTCTCAGTGTAGGATAACATGGAAAGAAAGAAAGGGTATCTGATTTATGTGCAGCCTTAAGTCAACTGGTGTATAAGATGAAGCAAGACAAAAAAAACAAGATAATTCTTCTGCATAGTTTTTTTAATAAAAGACAATCAAACACATAAATTACATTAATTACAAATACAATGAGGCAGTCAACATATGACTCTGAGCATATAACCGCTCTACCTTCATCGTCATTTCATTTACATAAATCTCTGTACATCTATAGTCGGCAGGCATTCTCTTCTTTATATCTTTCTATGCACAAATAGTTTAATAGATTAACTTTACCTATGTACAATCTGTACAAGTAAAGTGTCGATAAAACTCCCTTTTAATGATAAATTTACTTCACATGTTTGATTTCAGGCAATGTATGTGACAAGAATAAGGCATTGGCAGACAGTAATAGAACTGGGAAACTATGTGTAATATTTTGTTAAATTACATTTTAAAAAAATTAAAAAAAAAAAAAAAAAAGATTAAGATCTTTAAAAAAAAAAAAAAAAGATTTTTTTAAGATCTTAATCTTAAAAGATTTAAAAAAAAAAAAAAGTTTTTTTTAAGATTCAGATAAAATGGTTAAAACAATGTGATTTAAAAAGTATTCATATCAATTTAAAAATTATATATGATCGAAATTACTTTGCTATTATTTTCTTTAACTTTTTAATGTGAATTTTCAAAGTCTTTCATATTTAATAGTGAAATATATTTCTAATAAGAATTTACAAGATAAAGTTAATGTTCATAAAATATAATATGTCTGTGAAAATGCTTGTAACTAAAATTTTTAGCCACCAGCAAACTTTCGACAGAAATATTTATTCAATAAAATATTTTAACAATAACAATAATAAAAGCATTGCATAATCTAAAACTTCTTAACTATTAAATCTATATCTTTGTAAATGTTCAATTTAATAGCTCATTTGTAGAATAAAAACAAAAGTTATTCGCCTAGATTTTTTTTTTTTTTTTTAATGAATGAAGAGAAAATAATAAAAGCTTATTAAATAACTAATTCTAAATCATTAATAATTTTGTGTGCATCGTCTGCAAAAGCCTTTAAAGAGCAGAATACTTTATAAAAAATGGCATACTTTACTACTTAACATATTAGGAATCTTTAAACACAAAAAAATATGTACATCTACACAACAATCCTTCAGTGTCGCATAGAAAGAAATGATAAAACAACATTTTGAAGCATTTTAAAATAAATATAATCTCTAAAAATTGTAAGTAACAATTTATTCACAGAATAAAATAAGCTCCAAAAAAAAAAAAAAAAAAAAAAAAGAGAGATAGCATTAGTTCCAACAGTAGAGCCTCAATGTATATTGCACCGGAGAAGAAAATTAAATTTCCAGAAAAAGCAAAATTTGAATAACTTAAACATCTGTTTCTATTTCTTTTGTTTGTTAAAAAAAAAAAAAAAAAAAAATGTCAATTTAAAAATTATAAAAAACTTTTGTAACTGACTTAGTTTCAATTGTGACTATTACTTTGAGCAATTTAATTTTCCTCTAAGAGGCTTTTACTGTTGCCTTCCCCCCCCCCCCTCCATTTGGTCAACAATTAAACATCTATGTTTTGGTCCAACAGTAAATACATGTGAAAAACCCAACAGGGAATTCACAAAAGGCCGGTCAGAAAGCAGGGAGTTCCAACACTTAAAGCAAATCACAATTACTTAGAAGTTCACATTAAATCTTCTTTTTTGTTTGTTTTTTTAAAGTTTCTATCACAATAAAACGCTTGTAGCAATCTAGAAGACTTGCTACCGCACAGATATGGTCTCGATGCCCAGCACTTGTCGGATGCTATGATCCAGTCTGACCAAATCTGTAAAGCTTCCATTGTCCATTATTCTATCTATACATGGCCGTGAAGCTCCAGAGGCTTCAAATTTTGTCCCAGTTAAGAGGGGACTGCACATGGCACTGGCTTCAAATTCATGGCTTGGGAGGGTCAACACCTCAATGTGACTATATGTCTGCAGGAAATCTTCCTTTGTCATGCTTAGTTTGCGAAGAACATCACTTAGTCGGAGATAATTACATTGTCTGCAAAGAAAAAAAAATATACTAAGTTAATTGTACTCAACAGGGATAAATATCATGTTACAAAGCTCAATGTTTCACTGAAAACAATTTTGCCATCTTAGGCTAATTTACCTGCAATCAAAATGTATATTTTCTTCTTATTTTGGGACTAAGTTTTACCATTTTATTAGAGTAATTACTAGTAAAATAGAAATATCACAGGTTGAGTACTATTTGAATTTTTTTCAATACCCCTGACTATTTTTGGTTAATTACCCAACTCTAGCTGTTTATTTTCCACAAAAATTTCGCAAGATCAGGGAAGAGTTTAGCGAGGCAGCCACTAATTGGGCAATTTACAATATGAAGAAACTTATTAACTTTCAACAATAGCTTATTTTCGCAAATTTTGTCGAAATTCCTCGACTTTTATAGATTTGCAAAATTTCCTAACCAGAAGTTACCCTGTACTAAAATGGTGAAATTTAGCACCAAATTTCTTAAAAAGAAAAAAAAAAGGTCGTAATTAAAACAACATGTCCTTCAAACTGAACTTTATGCCACCCAAGATTGGCCGATTACATCCAATCAACAAATTCCTACAATATCTATAAGGATGGTATGGCATGGATTGGATGTAATCGGTCGATCTTCCGTGATGCAAAGTTCAGTTCGGAGGCATTACTGTAGGAGGTGTTGGCTAAAGTGATTTAATTTGACACTATGGCGTTTTTGGTAAAACATTGGATTTAAATTTTAAGTGTATTACAGCCATAGATATAATAATAAGACATAAATTGATCATCATGGGGGAAAATTTGATTCCTTTTCACTCGGGGAATGACGACCATTTTACTCTCTAATGGTTGTCTTTTCCCGAGTGAATACACACGATAACACATACAGATAACTTAGCTTGTAAAATTTATGAATCATTTATGAACTGAAGGTTGATGAAAAACTGCAGATACAGTTTCAGATTCTTTTTTTTTTTAATAAATAGCGACATTTAAAGAATTTATGTCTATGAATTACTTAATTAAAATTAACTTAAAAAAATTCCTTGAAATGTAATGGCAGTATTTACAACATAATAATAAGAAAGCAATTGATTATGAAAATTATACTTTAAATAAATTAGTGAAACATATCAAATACACAAAGATATGTGGAATATAACTTATTCATGGAAAGTTATCCTACTTGCTTTAATAAATTTTTTCGAACAATTAAATGGCGTGCAAATTTCGTCATTCAGAAAATTCATAAACTTTCGCAATAATTCTATCCCTTTACTATTGCCGAATTTCATACTCTCTAATGGCATAGATATAGTAATAAGACATAGATTGATCATTGGGCGGGGGGGGGGGGGGAATGATTTCTTTTTACTCGGAGAAAAGTCCATAATATGGCCGTCTTTCTCCGAGTGAATACACACAGATAATTTAGAAAATAAAATTTATGAATAATTTATGTACTAAAGGTGAATGAAAAACTGCAGATACAATTTCAAATTCATTTTTCATTTTCCTTCTTTCTTTTATATATTTATTAATTTAGTTAATATTTAAAGTTAAACTCTTTTTATATATTAAAACTAACGTTCTTTACCTACGCCGCTGCTAACTATATTTAAAAGAATTTTGAAAATTCTATATTACTTACTAATATAAAATCTTAAAAAATATCAAATTTTAAAAAACGTGTACTCCATTAAAAATCAAACAAGTTTTTATTTCATAGTAATAACAAAGCAACTGATAATAAAAATCATATTTTTCATAATTTAGTCAAATATAATTTACTTTTATGATAACTTATCCATTTCTTTTCATAAATTTTTTAGAAGAATTAAAAGAGCAATACTTCGACATTTTGAAAATTCTTCAACATTCTATTCTATTACAATTGCCGAGTTCCAATACCACTATATGGCTGACGCCAAAACATTTTTTCGGCATCAAAAATTTTTGCATGATAACAATGGGATGATAGATCTATATAAATTACTATATCTATGTCTAATGGTTGATGCCAAAACTTTTTTTCGGCCTCAAAAATCTTTGCTCGATAACATAGGAATGATAGATCTATGTGAATTACTATATCTATGATTACAGCAAATTCTATCCTACCAACGATGTTTTAAAAATTCGGCAAATACTGCTTACAGCCCTCCCTTGAATACGAAATTGCTATATTTAAGATGCATTAGTAAAATAATTTTCTAACACAAAAATAAATAAATAAATAACACTTCTAGATGTTAATATTTCAGTAAATTTAAACAATATTTTTATTTCATTATTTATTATTATGAATAAAAGCAACAAATCTTTTAGAATAAACCGTTCGAATTTGATAACTTCCAATTTTCGGAATATGGCGTAACACAAAATGTGACATACAACTCGTCTTATACTTTTCAAAAATATGTATAAGACGCTTTCAAATAAATAATTTTTTCTTTAATTTAACATTTACAGAGAAATTATTCGAAATTTCTATATTCAAAGAGAAAAGTAATTTGTATAATTCAATATGAGCCACATTATATCTATTTATCTGAATATTAAGTTTTAAAACACAACTGCAAAAAATGATTAGGCACTATATCTGTAATTCTCTCATGTAAAACTAAGTAATCTCATATTGATAATACGAAATCACATATTTAGAATTGTATCACTTTTTGAATAAGTGTGCTACATATTAAATTTGTAGGTAATAATAGTAATAATACTGATATAAAGTTTTAGACTCAAGATACTTGGAATTTTCCTATACATAATAAAAAATCAAATGAAATGATTGTCCAAAAACTTTTTTTAAAACTATAATAATGACTTGATCAAATTATTTAATCTAGACTAAAATATGTGAAATTTATATATATACAATACAGGGATTAAGCTACCTAATATGCAAAAACTGTGAAAACTGATAACTTGCATGCAGATAGTTAAACTTATTAACGATATGTCATATGGCTAACTTGCTAACTACAATAAGTAATATTTGGAGAATTCTTCATACATTATAAAGCAAATTGAACTTTCAAAATGAGAAATTTCTATGAAAAAGAAGAAGAAGAAGAAAAAAAACAAAACAAAAAAACATGAACGTCAGAAACAGCAATATTTTCAAAAACCCTGAATTCAAGGTTAGCCCCTGAAAACTTTCACCCTTGGAAAAAGAAGATTAAAAAAAAAAAAAGTCATTCATTTTATTTAATTGCTACTTTGTTTATTTTTACTTTTCATTATCTTTTACAGCCGTTCGTTTTAAAACCTATATCTATCTATCATCGTCAATCACAAAACATTCACAATGGAAGCAGACGATATTTACATTAAAAATAAGGAAATAGGTTACTTACGCCTTTGTATTGGCAGCAGGCAGGAGAAGTCTGAACGTAGGAAGATGAGGAGAGTCGCTAACCTCGAACAAGAAATCGTTATCGCCTTCCCCTTCGCAGGGAGGATCAGATGGCACGCCATCGAACACGTCATAGCCGCAATCTTCAGGATCTGAGAAAGACAGGAGAAGTCGAAAATAAATTTTAAGAACTTTCAAAAAACATTTAAATTAACAGATGGCGTCATAAATTGCGCGATGTAGACATACGAAATGAGGAAACATTCTACTTACCTAAGCATTTGGCCGAGCCCCAAAATCTCCACGGCAGATGCGGTCGGCTGTCTACTTCGCCACTTATGTCAGCAAAAAACCCTGAAACAAAATGAGTAACTTCAGTTTTTGAAAACTTGACTGTTATATGCCAATACATGAAAGTTGTGCATGTAATTGTTTTTACGATTATATGCGACTGAGAAATTAATTTTAAGAATTGTAGCAAGGTAAAAAAAAAAAAAAAACTTTATCGTTTGCGGCTCTAATTCGATTACAATAACAGTAACATCAAGAAATTGTCACTCACCTTGTAAGAATTCAGCCATCATCGGTGACCGGGCTAATTTCATAGGTTCCAAACCAGAATAAGTAGCAATAGTAGGATCAGCACCATAAGAAAGCAGAAGTCGGACAATTTCAACATGATCATTTTCTACAGCATCGTGTAAAGGCCTAGAATAAAAAAGAAAAGAAAAAAAAGACGAAACCATTAATGAAACGTAATAGTAATTAGGTTAGTAATTTAAAGATCCTTTTTGTTTCTGTAATAAAATAACTGTTAAATAAATGTGCAAGAAGATATTTACCTAATGCCACCAGCAGCACTAGCATTTACATCGGCACCATACTGCAATAAAGCTCGGGCAATGTCTAGGTGACCTCTAGAGCAGCACTCGTGTAGGGGAGTGTAACCTGCGTTATCACGGGCATTCACACTCACACATTTTGTCTTCAGGCAATAAGCAACAGCTTCCTAGAAATAAAAAAATAACACTAAGTTATTCTTCCGTTAATTCATCAATAAAAGCACAACATATTAATGTGTTCAGCATCCTGTGATAAACTGCAATATACACTGTAACTTTTTTTTTTTTTTTGGGGGGGGAAGGGGGGAAATAAATAATTATTTATAGCACCAATGCAGCACAGGTTGCTGTAAATTTTTACGGCTAATTCTTTAAAAAAAAAAAAAAAAAAAAAAAAAAAAGAATTGTTACTTGTGCTGTAAATCGGCCACGAAGATTTTCCAAAAGCCTTTTGGTACGTATCACACCATTTATTAATTAATCAGCATTGATCTAGACCTTATCTGTTTCCGCAACATAAAGAAGGGGCAGACTTCGTGAGTCTACTGGCCCAGTTGGTAGGGTGATGATTTCTAAAACAGAAGATTGCGAGCCCGAATCTCAGGCAACATAAGATGTTTGTTCCTCATATGTGTTAAAAAAAAAAAAAAAAAAAAAAAGGATTATTCTAGATTGAACACGGCACATACAAATAACAATTGCAGGAAATGTTTATCCAGCACATATGTGAGAAAAATAAAGTAAATTTGTTTTTCTGAACACTGAAAAAATACAGCACTTGAGTAGACAATACTTTTATCGGCACGTAATCCTCCATCATATTAAAACTAGTTCAACAGTTCAAAAAACGGAAAAGTTGTGTATCTGATAGTTTGGAGAGAATATCGACCGCCTGTATTGAGCTCTGCACACATGTCTAGTAATTGCAGGAAATGCTTTTACAACAAACTGAAAATTACAACACACATCATCAAAATTACAGTAAATTTATTTTATTGCGTACAGTAAAAATACAGCACAGTGAGTAAGTAGGCAATATCTTTTACCAGCGCACTGTGCTGTAATATTCCCCAGAAAACCTTTACAGTGTATTAATATAGCATTCATATCATATTAAAACAAGTTCAACAGTTCAAAACACAGAAAAGGTGTGAACCTGAAGTAAATAGTTGGAGAGAATATCGACCATCTGTTTTGAACACTGCCCCTATTGAATATGCCATGATGCGTAAAATATGAAAACACCCGAAGACTTCAGAAATTTATCAGTCAAAACATATGTTAATGCAGACTTGAGAGGAAGCCGAGAGAAAGAAAAGCGAAAAAAGATTGGGCTCCCTCCAACAACAATCAGAAAATCTTGTGTAACAGCAGGGCACGCGATGAAGCCTTTGTCTCCGGCGCTTTTGAGAAAAGGAACGGACCACTTTCCCCGCCAAACTTTTCAATTAGTCCCTGGCACTAGCTTCAATCGTCAGCTGATGAGAACAATCGACATCGTTATGGGAAATCCGCTCCGATTGTCGACGTCGAAACGAGAGGAGGAGGATGAATAGAGGGAAAAACGCAACTCTCGCAATAGCGAAAACGAACGAGGAGGGGGAAAAAAAAAGAAGAGTACTGGCTGCACGTGACGGAACGAAAAATGGAAAGAAAAAAAATCATTCTCCTTTCCCCCCTTCTTCCAACGCACACACACTGTATCGTTCGTGCGCCCGACGAAGCGCAGAAGATAATGGGAGAAAAGAAATCCCTTTGTCAGTAAAGTAGGCAGAGAGCGAAGTGAACAATGACTGTAGGGTGGGGGGAGGAAAAAGTGGGGAATTAAGTGGTGACGGCATGGAATAGTTAATGGGGATGTCGCGTTGCACGAAGTCGTTGCGGACGAGTTTAGGAGAGTTATTTTCGAGAAGCCTTTTTTCTTTTTGTTAAAGGGCTCTCTCTGACGATGTTTGCTAAAGTGAATCAAGTCACGTCCCACCACGATACTCTCAACGAGTCCAAGTGAAATCAGATTAGGATCAGAGTTGTGGTGGGTTCATACGGACTTGATAACCAGTTGGGTCAGATCATTTTAATCGAAATTTTCTTTAAAACAACAATGTTCAGCCACTATCTCAGACACAAATTTAAAATAGCATACTTTTTTTTTTATTGCACTTTTGAAAAATTAAAAGCTTCTACTCACACCATTCCCTGTACAGGATTTATTTCTAAAGGATCTTAAACAAGAACCATTAATTATTTTTCAAATAAAAAAAAAAAAGGAAGAAGAGCAGACAGCAGTTAACTTCATTTGTTCTGCATGTTGATACGCATCAACTCCTTTCTTACCAATTCTCCAAGAGAAAACTAATACAGTAAAACCTCTCTAAGTTGGACACCTACGGTTCCAAGAAAAAGTGTCCAACTTATAGGGGTTAGACATAATGTTAATGGATACATTCCGTTCCGAGAAAAAGCGTCCAACTTAGAGGGGTGCCCAACTTGAGAGGTTTCACTGTATAAAACAGTTGGTTAACTGTCAGAAATGTTTGTTTCCTATCGCCAAAGTAATTACTTGTCAACAAAGACCATATTAAAGTACCATTTCAACCGATTCAGGCTCGTTTTCAGCGCAATCGGTACCACCAAGTTAGATATCTGAATAAGCACGTCAAATAGCACGGGCACCTAACTAAGTAACCCTGTGTACTGAAGGTCATACCACGCATACTGGTACGACGTCCGGCAGAGAACTTGGGCTGCAGCATCTATGACACCAGAAACCCATAAAGGTGACTGGACCCAATGACACCAAGAAACCTTTGTTTTATTACCAAACCTGCTCCAATATTAAAAGAGATCCACTTGAACGGTCTGATAGACGGAAAAGCTTAGATAAACTCATCTTTTGCGTGGCAACCTTCAAATAAAAATTTAAGATTCGCGTTCTAACAATGAAGATACCATAATTTAGGTGTTTTTCGATATGAAAATATATATTTATATATTTTCGTCAGATCTTGTTTAGTTAGGACTCCTGTAAATAGTAGGTTGATATGATGTTTTATTGACGAGAAGTTCATAAGACAATGGTTCCAAATCCTAGCCCAACAATTTTGTGCAACTTGCATTATTTCTAAATTTAGAGAGGATCATCAAAATTCCTTTAAATTAAGAACCAATCATAATTTTCACACACACTCTAAATTGATGTCCGTTTGCTCGACACTTTAAACAGCGATAAACCTGGATGGTAATCATTGCATTTTTTAGACTTTTGCTCTCGTTTGAGTAATACTTGCACGTTCTTATTTGGTGATAAAGCATTGTAATTCGTCAAGAAAGAATAATAAATGTAAAAAAAATCTGTGATGCTATACTTTTACAGCGTACGCAAACTGGCTATTTTATACAAAGCAAGATTTATACTTACAGGATAACCTAATCTTGCAGCTCGATGCAAAGTTGTTTCTCCGAGAGCTTTGTTCACCATCAGCTTTTTCATCTCAGCTGGTATAGGAATGGCATCATTAATCTGTAATAACAAGGAACAGAAAATGATTTTGCAAATATCTTTAAATAATACGAATTATTTTAATACAGTAAAGCACAGCTTATAAGTATTTCAAGGGACTAACGTAAAACGACGTGTAAATGAGACCTATAATTAATTTTTAACAAAAAACTTTAATTTTTATAAACTTAAGACTATATTAACATTTTCGCGACCGCATGTTTTTGTCTTTTTGACAGTAAGCTCCGCCTGTGGGCGTTACTTTCCCAAGTTATAATTTTTCAGAACAAAATTTTCTGTATTCACATTTATATTACAAATCGATATACATTATAATCATACTCTCTCTAATCAAAGTATTTGTATCCATAGTATATTGATTGTACAAATGTGAATATTGTGTATATTTTTTTAAACAAATAACATACAAATTGCAAAAGAAACGCCCACTGGTGGAGTTACAGATTTTCAAATGACGTGAATCTACGTCAGCGGTCGCGAAAGTGTTAATGCAATTTTATGGAAAAGTAATGCTGTTAATTTTTTTTGAGATAGTGTTAGTTTGTTATTTCATAGTTTAAAAATAAATAAATAAATAATAAATTTTGCGAAACGTTTATAAGAAAAGCGATGAAACACCAGACTTTAATTGGATACTTTATACATACAAAATATCATATCTACCAAATAACGATTATATTATACCGATCAAGTTCTTTGGATCTTTTTTCATTAATGTGATATGTAACAAAAGAAGTTTCTAAAGAAATTTAAGAAAATTAATAAGAACAAAAAATAAGGACTGGAATAGAAAATTTGTGAATTTTAGAAAGGTGAAAAATGACATACAACCGGCATTTGCGTAGTAATAAACTAAACATTGTTGCATTACATTGAATAGGAATAAATTAGATTTATGCTAAATTGACAGAAACATATAAATGCGAGACGTATAAACAATGCTTTGCTGTATTCTCAAAACGCCTGTTTTTTTTTTGTTTTTTTTTTTTTTTCTACGTAAAATAAAGTAAATAAAGTAACTTATGATCAAAAATATTTTTTTAACAACATTGTATAAATGCCTATGGAAAAAAGAATTTTCAAAACAAGGCAAATTCAAACATGGCGCCGTATTTTATTCTTTCTCAGAAACAATACACGATTTCTATGGATGACAAAATATTAAATATTAAACCAAATTAACAACGAATGCAAAGTTTTAAAACTTTTCCGGAAGATATTAAAAAGGAGAAAGAGATTATGATTTTCAATATCTGTGTTATTTCCTAACGGAACGAAAAAAAATAGTCGATATTTTAAATTAAATAAGACATATTTAATTTGTATTGCAATTCAATACAGCTTCTCATTCAAAATAAGAGCCTCCCCATCTTAAGTGCTTGGTATGAAAGATCTTTCATTTCAAACTTCGGACCGCTTTCGCAAAAGCAACATTGAAAACTAAATAACATATTGAAATAGTTGCCCTTCATTTTACTCTGCAAATGAATTTAAGTAGAGACTTTGAATTCCGAAGGGAGTTTTGTTAATTTCTTTAGGTAAACACAACTTTTTTTTTTTTTTTATGATCACTAGCAAACATTATTTGAAAGTAGCTACGTCATGTTCGGTAGCTATGGAAACCAAAGCAACTGGTAAAAGGAAAGACAAGATTGAAAACAAGAATTTTATATTAATTTAGAAAGATAAAGATCAATCTTTAATCTTGATACGGAAAGAAAAAAAAAAGGGGGGGGGGAGGCGTAAGTCATCGCTACAATGGAATATAGCAGTTATGCGCATGAATATTAATAAAACTTGAGTAAGTTTCTATTACAAATAAGAAGTTTTGCTTTTTACATCGGTATTGGATTCATGTTTTATACAAAAATGCTTTACTAATTTTGTGAAAAGTCAATATTTTAAAATCAATTCAACTGCGGTTAAACAAAAAAAAAAAAAAAAAAAAAAAAAAAAAGGAGAGAGCAATTTTTTACTTTACTTCTTCAACATAACAAACAAATAAACACGATATCTTTGAAATCTGAATTCATTTTATATATTATTAATATTCTTTTACTGCTTTTATTATTATTATTTAAATGAATATATATTCTCCATTATATTCTAATAGCGCGAATAAGACAAAAAAAAAAAAAAAAAAAAAAAAATCCATGGATAATAATATGAAATCACACATGAATTTTTCGTTAGCAGAAAATGTGTAATAGGCATGTGTAATAGGTGTAATAGGTGTGCATCTTACTGAAGGAAAATATTTTCATTTAAAAGCAGTAATAATTTAACCTAAAATAGGCTAACAATCAACTTATAAAATCTTAAAAAATTAGTACACATTTCATGACATCTGTACCAATCCAGATTCATACCAGCCTTTGACATATATTTCGCAATTATAACAAGTAAGATAGACTATTCGTTTGTTGTGGTCAGACATTATGAAGCCTTTTATCCTATTAATCACTGCGGATGTTCCAAAACAGATGGACAATTACGGGTCAAAAGTCAGGGAGAAAATTCCTTTGTAGCAGAAACAGAACCGGAGTTGATTTACTAGCTCACCCTTGGGATAGTTGTTAGTAATTTAGAATGAAGAGGAAAGCAGCCAGCTCAAAACCATGGAGCTGAGTCAGAGAAACAATACAGCAATAATCAGAATAAAGTAAATAAAGCCTGAGGTAAGGAAATTAACGGTGACCATCAGAAATAATTCAATAAGAACAATAAGAAATAACTTCTTCAATAAGAAAATGATCAAGAATACTTCAATTAGCAGTTTGATAGATTTAATTCATTTTACACCAAAGGCGGTAACATACTTGCCAACATCCTAATTAATATTCCGTAGTGTTGTTAGTCCGCCATTTTTTTCACACCAGTAAATTTTTAAAGTAATACTCTCCAAATGCAATTACGATTAAATAAGAAGAAAAATATTCTAAAAAGACACTGGTATAAAAAAAACAAGGCTATTAATACTACGGAATATTAATTAGTATGTTGGCAAGTATGCTGTAAGCGTTTTATTTGAAGGTACGATGCTTTTATGCATATGACAACCCACAACACGGAATAAATAAAAAAAGGGGAGGATTAACAGGAGAGGGTGGGTACAAAATTGATGTTGAGAACAACATCTATAACAGAAATACGTTTATAAAACCAACTAACCTTTGTTGTGGGCTCTTCTTGCAATATCCTCTTATTATTCTCTTTAGCTTCTTTTTTGATTTTGTAGACGACCTTGCCATCTTTCCTCTTCTTCTTCAGCTTCAATATTTTAGTCATGTTCTTCCTCTTCATAGAATGCCATTTATGGACATATCGTCGGTGGGCCCACCTGAGAGTGAGCTGAGAAAGTAATTTTCTGGTGTATCGAACAGCAAGTTGCCTGTCGATGACATTTGGATCAGGCTGCACAATAGTGCCATTGAACAACGGTCGTCTTTGTTGATAGATACGGGCAAGGAGCCTTTTTCTTAGCCGCCTTCTTGCGCGAATGGCTTTCAATCTATCACCGATTTCGTTTGGTGCAGGAAGTTGAGGAGGAACACAAACAGGATCAGGTTGAGGAGATGGTTGAACAGGAACTGTAAAAACAAAGACAAAAAAGACTTACCCGAGATGAAAGGAGTACTGATTAGGTATGATATTGATAACACTGATACAGTAAAACCTCTCTAAGTTGGACACCTACGGTTCCAAGAAAAAGTGTCCAACTTATAGGGGTTAGACATAATGTTAATGGATACATTCCGTTCCGAGAAAAAGCGTCCAACTTATAGGGGTGTCTAACTTGAGAGGTTTCACTGTATTTGCACTACAATTTCTGTACTGTTTAAGACAAGTATAGTTTTTTAAGCGTGTGAACGTTTCACACAGTAACTAAATAATCAACTCTAATTTAGGAATATAATTCTTATCACTAAAAATAGTAAGTTAAGGAGAAGTGTGGCTTCAAGTCACTATCTACTGATTTTCTTTAGTTTTTAATATTTCGTTTACAAAACATGATCACTGAGTTATAACTAAAGACTAGTACAGGTTAGAAACAAAAAAAAAAAAAAAAAATCAATGGGATTTTTAAATTCAAATGACTCGAATTAAAGTTTCAAAGAGAAGTTTGTAAATATATTATCTATGATGCCACATCTATAGTGTAGTAAACCCATAATCTTAAGAGGGGACAATATCTAATCCCATGGACAGCCGTGGCCAATGTTATTCTATGGGAAAATTTGTTTCCACAATTACTCATTACCTAATGTATATTTTTTAATTTTGTTTTCTCAGTCAGAAAATTCATAACCATTAAATAAGTACCTGTTTCGAAAAATTGATTTTTTAAAAATTTTTAATTTTAATTTTGAGTTCAAAAATGCGATTTTTGAACTCAAACTCAACTGCAGTGCCTTTTTCTCATTTTTTTAGTCGCAAAATGAAATACTAAAAATTAAAAAATAAATTTTTTGAAAATAAGTACTAATTTAACATTTATGAATTTTCTAAATGTGAAAACACAATTGAAATATATTCATTAGGTAACGAATAATTACGGAAACAAATTTTCCCATAGAATAACATGGGGCACGGCTGTCGGCAAAATTAGGTATTGTCCGCTCTTTTATTTCCCAGTAAATATAAAGCAGTAATCTCGAGGAAAATATATTCATGTATATATATATATATGTTATACTTTAGTTTTATTAATTATTACTAGTATTTCATTTAACTATTTTTATTAGTATTTCTATTAAAAATATTGTTTATTGCTGCATGGCTCTAAATGTTTGATTTTAATAAGGTTTCCATAACTTTTCAGTTTTAATTTTCTCTTTTTTTTGGTGGTGTTATTGGGGGTAGCTTGTTGTAAATATTTAGCAATTTGCATACAACAAGACAGAAATAACACCTAATTTACATGTAACATTCATTCTGCTCCCTTGAAAACGTAATGAATTTGCATGTTTCCATTTATGGATGTTTGATAGTCGCAATCTCTTTTTGACTTTTTCTGTTATCTTTTTCAATGTTTCTTGTTTTCATCTATTCAATGTTTGAAAAGGTTTTCAATATATATATATATATATATATATATATATATATATATATATGTATATATATATATATATATTATATGTTTTAATAATCCTCAACAATAAAAGGAAAATAAAATTTTTGAAAGAAGAAATTAAAAAAAAAAAAAAAAAAAAAAAGTTAGGTGTGGATGCGTTACCTGTAACAGGTGATTTGGGAGGAACATGCGATACTTCAGGAACATCTAAAGGCCTTTCTATAATAACATCTTTTCTGGCAGGCTTTTGGCTATCCTCAGATTTGAACTATGAATTAGAAGGGGAAAAAAAAGGGGCGAATTAGATTTAAACATTTGACAAATTACACAAACAAAATGCAAATACACGTGAAACAACAATGATTACTTACCTGGCCACTAAAATTAAGAGGAGGTTCAGGAATGAAAGTATACGGGCATTCAGTAGCTTCTGCGGCTTCATTGTCAAATGTATTTGGCTGGAGAAAGAGAAACAAACAATATAGGTATTATTATCATAAGACTAATATCTGAACAAAATGTACGAATTGGTGCCAATTTATTACGGATAATTCAAAATCCTTATGCCACCATTCTTCAACAGTGACATTTTAGTAATTATCTGCAACTAAATAGGTAAAAATATACCATTTTTAAATAATTGTGTGAAAAACCTATTTTTATTTACATATCGTAATAATTTGGTACCTACACTTATAAGTGACAATTTATTACGGATAATCGTAGAATAGCATTCTTTTACAATATTTATTTACAATTAAATAATGGAAAAAATTCTATATATGCACGAAAAACAGCCTTCCTTTCTGGTACTGAGCAGATGTTTAACTCATTTATTTTTGCTTAGTCATATCCATTTCTAATTGGCTTCGAACTGTGAAATTGAAGATCATCTTCTTTTATTTACTTACAAATGTGAATTTTCTATATTTAAGTAGTAATAATGTTGATTTTGAAGAGAACGGGCGCTTTGATTGTCATTGTGTCATTGTCATCTGTCACTGTAGCATTTTATATATTTTGTGTGTCTATTAAATCTTTAAAATTAAATCTGAATATTGAAATATGCCCCCTGTTCTTGACACGGCTCCGCCCATCCTGATCGAAGAACCCAGGTAGGCCAATTTTAATTATTCTTTTAATATAGATTTTTTTTTTTTTTTTTATTATGAAATTAAATCGGCCATACTATTTTGACTATGTAAGAAATTCCCCACTGGTATGAAGCCTATTTACAATTCGTAATAGCTTGGCACCTATACATATTGAATACATCATATATATTTTAAATCAAATTGTTTTAATGAAATAATCGAAAGATGTGTTTAAAATTTATTTAAATACTAATCAGAAAAGCAGAGGGGAAAAAAGTTAGATATAATAATGATCGAATGCAACCTAAAAATGATAATTCCCGTTCGGTTGCACTAAATATGCCAAGGCATTAACCCGTTAGTAGTCGCTATAGACACTACGCTATCGCCACCTATTACAGATTGCGCACTTTTTATTTAAGTCTCACCAATAATTTTAACAAGTTATGTGATCGACGTTCCTTCGATATTATTCGCGCTTTATGTATATCAAATGCTTCTTCTAAAAGTTTTTGGTGGCTATTGAATAAAAAATTCTGGCAACACTGAAAGTTGGGCGGCAAATCGACCATCTAGCGACTACTAACGGGTTAACTAAAGATGGACTCGAGACATTTTATCACGGAGTGATAAATATGTCTTAAATATGCCTCTTTTAAAATATACTTTTTTTTTTTTTCTTTTTCTTTTCTTATCTCTTTTTTGAAGATTTCTAGATTGCCTTCGTTCTTCTCCTTCTACACAGCAGTTTGCTATTTCAAAAATTAGCAACATATTCTAATAGAACAACTAAGTGACAAACTAAATGATTTTGAGCATTTATTTAATTGGCTCATACACAAATAAAGAGTTGCAAAATTTAGATACACGATTTAAAAAAAAAATAATAATAATAAATAAAAGTAAATAAATAAATTCGCAGAATTTCATATGAGAGAGATGAAAATAATTCGAACAGTCCCAGTCGCATTTCAACAGGATATGTTTCAATTTCTCATTAAAAATTATTTAAATATTTTAAATTTGTTTTTGCCTAAATGATCTTTTATGATGATACTACAACTACAAATAACCTACTTCTTAAGAAAGGGCACGTAGAATCTCTCTTGTCAGAATACTTTTTTACATATAAACGAATCGATTTGACTTACGCTCTTACAGATGGCAAATTATTTAAATTGTCTTATATCTTAGTCGTTTCTGTCCTCCCCGCCCCTCACTTACCAAATCTTAAAGAGAATACCTTTTCACTTTCTGCTGAAAGGGGGGGGGGGCAAAAAAGGGAGAAAAAAAAATCACGAGGATAATCCAGCTTTATCCATGCTATTTTTTAATGTATGTATTACAAAAGCAAAAATCTTGAAGATGACAGTAAAATAAAATATGCTCTCCCCTCCTTTTTTATTGTTAAAGGATCGCAATTGAAAAAAAAAAAAAAAAAAAAAAAAAAAACATATATATATATATATATATATATATATAGGAATGCATCCATAAAACGCGACCACGGCCGTTAAAGGATTCATTTTAAGCGTTCGGAAACAATTATGAGTGCAGCTTCACCTCTCACAGAAAAACCTTCACTCTCGTTATACGCGTTCTGCCTTTTCTTTTTAAATCTTTCCTTTTTTCTTCTGACGCTTTTTTTTTTTTCCATCAGAGTTCGCAGTCGTCATTTATTATTTATTTTATCGCTTCGCTTTTATCTCGGGCGGTGCGCTTCTTTCTCTTCGTAACGCCGTAGGAAAGAAAGATGAGGGACTAGTTATAAATGCTATGACAATGATGCCACTTACATAAGAGAAATAATCGGAAAAGTTTGTAGGAGTTTTTTTTTTTTTTTAATAACCACCTGAATACTTAATACTTTCTATTTCAGTTCATTTTTAAATATTCTACAAATCGTCTGCTATGGACTGTTTTCAAAATAAAATTTACAAATATTAACCCCTCTAAATAAATAACCTCTGCATGTAAAATGCTCACTGACAATACAATACATTCACCATAGACATTACATCGGAAACTATTCACTAATCTAAGAGGTGAAACTGTACACTTCTCCACTACTTTACAAATAAAATATTTCTTTTAATAGTCTGTTATATAAGAAAGTGGTTCTTAGCTTTTTATTTTATTTACAACATTTTAAAACTATTTCATTATAAAAAACAATTAATATCTTAACAGTTTTTGCAACTGCGTCCAAACTTTCTATCTAGCAAAATTTGTTTTTATTAGCATCAGCATTTTCAAAGAATAACAAAGTTTCTAATGTCTCAAATTTTAGAATCATTTATCATCAATATTTTTAAATAGAAATATATCATATCTATTTTCTATGATAAAGTAAATTGAAAATTATCATACAAAATTTCTGGTAGGAATAGTCTTTCACTAAACGCGGGAGATAAGGCAGCTATGGAATAATTCTTTCTAATAATTTATTCTGACGCGCAAATATTGCACTAGACGACATAAAACTTACTCAACTCAACCGACGCTTAAATAACACGAATATTACTATGCAGAAATAGTGGGGCAAATAATAATATATTTATTAAAAGAAAGAAAGAGGTGGCAAGTATTAGAACTATGTCAAATCCCTTAACCATCTTTTGCCATTTTCCTTGACTTATGCTGTTTATTTCCCATGAAAATCTCACAATATTAGCGAACAATTCAGCGATTCACAATAATGAGTTTTCAACAGTGCTGGGCATAACTGATTAAAAAGTAATTGAATTACAATTATTTATTTTTATTTTTATTTTATTTATTTATTTTTTTTTTTTTTTTTTTTTTTTTTTGTCAATCGATTAACAAGTAATTGATTACAAATAAATTGAATTATTATAAAAAAAATTAAAAAGTAATTCAATTTATTTGTAATTCAATTACTTTTTAATCAATTATGCCCAACACTGGTTTTCAAATATGGCTTATTTCCACGAATTTTTCCAAAATTCCTTAATTTTAAATTAAACTCCCTGAATTTCCAGACTCATTTAAATTCCCTGACTTCTACCTTACAAGTGGCCAACCTGAGAAAGAAAGAAAATAGAAACTATCAAGGGAATAGAATAATAGAGCAATTAATATAGCAAACAAATTATACGTAAACGTCCAAACTACATCAGGGATGATTCTAAACGAAACAAAATTTTCTGGAACAATATTTCGTATATACATATGTATAATTCGATCACTTTCTTGCGACCATAGGAAACTCTGTGCATGTGCTTACTCAACGATTAAAGTGTTAAAGTAGAAGTGATTATCCTTGTAATAGAAAAAGTAAGTGATAGATAAACGCGAAATGATCGGATTGTTTATCAAATCCCAACATGTCAATCAATTTCACACCTCTCCCAAGCCCTTAAAATCGCCCTTTATGCTAAGCACGTGAAACGTGGCCATACTATATTTCTTATACATAATATATGAATGAACAATGTACATTCTTCTTTATTTTGAATATGAGCTTATTGCTATGCTATAAATAAAAATGTTTTATTAGAAATTAAATAGAAGCTATTTTCATTAAAATATAAAAAATATTAGAAATTTCTTTTCTTTTTGTTGGACAGACAGCTTTCAGTTTTCCGAAAAGAATCACCCCCTAGTTCTACCTCCGATCATTGTGTTAATGCCAAGGTTACTATTTTTGCTTCTTATTTTAAAAACATGATTTGTCTGATTAACATGAAATGGTGAGCCACTAAGTTGAACCATTTTACAATTTTATGACGCTGTCCTAAAATGTCCCATAAAGTGGGAACAGCAGCAAAATAAGTGAAGAAACCCTCAGATTGTACACCGCTTTCCACAACCTAATGGAAAAATTTTAGCTCGTTGGGTATTGACTTTAAACTGACAAAATGTATAGGTTTTAATAACGAATAAATGTGTAGAAATTTAGAAAAATATATATGTATTGAAACAAAACTTTGCCAAAATTATAAAATAATTAATAAATAAGATTTATTTTTCCTTAATTTAGGGATGAGATCTAAAACTATCCAAAAAATGGTCAATAAAACAAAATACCAGAATTTAGATGGCAAAAGCGTTATATTACACAAAGAAATTATTTAAGTATTTTATTTTTAACCCATAAAAAAGAGCAGTCGATTATTTTCATCTATATACAAGTAAAATTTCATTCGATTACTAGATTAAGTAACAGGAAAACACTTCGAAAAATACAAAATTCACTTGCAAACGACAAACTTTTTTAAAAGTTCATCCGAATAGAAAGAAAAATAAATCTACATTAAAACTCAGTTCAGTTCAAACGCTGAAACGTAACATTCCTGTTAATTATTGGAATATCTGACTGTAACACAATATCAATATTGAGTCACCTGTGCTTAAATAATATCTGAAGCAATATTAGCATAAAGGAATATAAGAATATAAGAAGTCAAACTGTCTACCAGAACTGAAAAACGTATCGATAAGTTAAAAATCGCAATATCTACTTCGTCCCTCACATTCACTGAAAAAAGATCCGACGCGTGGTTGCGAGGAAAAGCGAGAGGGGGATGAAAACATGTCGGGGGGAAGCGAGATGAGAGAGAGACTAGCGGGAAGTGAAGTGGCACGTCGTGCGGGTGACGAGGCGGAGAGGGGGGACCGGAGAGCTCTCTAGACACCGATGCCCGAGGCGGAGTGGAGGAGGGGAAGCTCCGAGATCGATCACTCGAAAAGGAGTGGGGAACACTCGGACTCGCGTCGCCGCTGATGAATAGCGACTGGCCGTGGACACGATATTCCGAAGTGTTGGCGGAATTGTTGCCGCTTGGCGAGGCAAGCAACAGACGGATGGCAGAGATTTCTCTCAAGATTAAAAAATAAGTTTTCGTAACGGTTTCCTTTAAACCGTGAGAATCGGCACGGCGGAGTTGTACAGGAATTTCCGAATTCAAATGAAAAAAAAAAGTATTAGAGAAAGATGTTTTGAAAAATTAAATGTGCGATTCTGATTCGAAGATATTAATTTATGTTATCGACAATTACGCGATTTCGAAATAAATGAAAATAAATAACTAAGAGTTTTAAGTAGCAAATTTCGTGATTACATTAATATCTAATTTACCTGCTCATACATGCATGTCAACGAGAGTAAAATGTATATATATATATATATATATATATATATATATTTATTTGAATTTGAAAGCATCTTTTATTTGGAAACGAAATAGCTTAATTGTATTGTTAATATGTAACATTTTAGAAGAGAAAAAAGTAGAAATTGCATTAAAAAATAAATAAATAAATAAAACATGCAATTTATTTATCTTTAAATAAAAAAATATTGATGAAAAGTTTTAGGATTAACGCGGTTGTGCCATAGATGTAGTAATAATATATAGATTGGTCATTGGCGAGAAAAAATTGATTCCTTTTCCTTATGGGAAAAGACAGCGATTTTACCAAAATATGGCCGTCTTTCCACGAGTGAATACACACGAATATTTTAGCATATAAAATTTATGGACAATTTATTTACTAAAGGTGAATAAAAAAAACTCCAGATACAGTTTCAATTTTTTTTTTTTTTTTTTTTTTTTTTTTTCTATACCACTTAATGGCTGATTCCAAAGCCTTTTTTCTTTCGGAATCAAAAATCTTTGCACGATAACATGGGGATGATAGATCTATAATGTATAATACTATGTCTATGGGTTATGCTCTTTTCTTTCAGTTTTATGCTTCTGTTTCACCAGAAGATTTTTACGTATACATTATTATCCTACATATTTAACTGTAACCTTGATATATTACTAGTCATATAATATTTATCTGTAACCTCAATTTCCTATATTGGATTTATGGTAACTTTAACTGTTGGCATCACTAGTTACGTTCCAGCGCGCAGATGCATTCGCACTTGTAGTGAGACGAGATGCAAAAGTGGCAATACATAATTCGTAGTTTTCCAGATATTGCAAATCAAATTTTTACAGAGTCAAAATAACTACTACTTATTCAAAGTACCGTTGTTCATAGTTATTACAATAACTCGAATGCCTTCTCCACAATTGCATATCTGATCTCTTTCCAATAATTTTAAATATTTACAGTAATATAAATTTCTAGCACTAATTTATGAATGAGAACGAGAACCACAAAATGAACGAATTCTCATTTTCCTTTCCACCTAGAAGAAAAAGCACTGTAAAACGTTATCACAGAGTTAAAAAAAAAAAAAAAAAAAAAAAAATCGAACAGTCACACCTGACTTCTGCAGATTTTCTGAGTAACTTTATACGAAGCCGCCAATAGTCAATTCTACCCTTTCCTGTCAAAAAACTTAACGGAAGCACTGATGACATTTACTCTAAAGCCCGACAAGCGTAGATTAAAAGAAAAAATAAATAAAAAAGCGTATTATAACCCTACGCCTACTTTCAACTGGCTCCGCTCAGAGGCAGAGGAAAACAAACTTCTTTCTCTAAACGCACATACACCTTACTCCTGTTCCATCCGAATGTTGCTCGACAAAATGAGCGACGCCGATTACTGGCGGTGAGGTGAGCGGTGGCAAGTTAAAACGCTCGTTTTCGTTTTGTTATTTGTTCTCCGCCAGGCGAGATGGGGGGAAGGTTATAAATCAGATTAGCAGACGACAGTGCAAGAACGTTTCGAATACTTTTCCCGATGCTTTTGAAATATCCGCCACACGCGGACAGATTCGCAGCTTCTGGCGACGTAATTAGAGAGGAAAATTACATGTAAGATTAAGAAGTTTTTCTAATTTATTTCGTAATTTTTTAACGTATATTTAATAGTTAATAATTTAAGTTAAATTTTTTAAGGAATAAGGAAACAGCAATAGGCTACAAAACAAGTAATTAAGAAATGACAGTACGGGCCCTCCGTATGTCACCACACTGCTAATCGCCTTTGAGCGTAGGAGAGTGCATTCGATTCCCGTGCTGGCCCTTGGTGTTTTCCCATTTTTTGCATTGTAATTCTGTCATGCGCTGTCTTTATTTGACAAAGACTAGTGGAGCTCGAGTCAATCATACAAGTCTGACGTATATGTGCGGGGGTGAAAATTTGCCGCAGAATTCGTACCGGTATTTATGAAACAAAATTTCTCTTTTTTAAACCAATGACTGTATAAGTAGAGAACATTTTTAAACGAATACCGGTATGAGTTCTGCGTCAAAATTCCACCCCTGATATGTGTTATCAATAAAATGGCAGTACGGAAATTCCAATTTTATGAACACGGGCATCCTTTTCCAACGAAGAAGCAGGGTCCGATTAGCATTACAATTGAAGGGAAGCACAAATCCATTTGGGGGCCCCCACTGACGACTTCTTGGTCTAATGACTCATACAAACATCTTGAAAAATTAATAAATTTTTCATTAAATTTTGTAGTTACCTGGAGTTGAGGACAAGTAAATTTTCGCTTAAAACATAGACAAGCAAATTCACTTGATTTTTGTACCAAGATATAAACTGGTGAAAGCCTATATTCACCACACTACATGAAATTATTCCATTATAAATGAATGTGTAAAAGCTTTATTAGCATATATCCTATATAAACTAGATGTGCAGTCAGGTAGGACTGTGACGTTTTATAATCAGACAAAATGCTTTCAGACCACAAGCTTACCATTCGGGGATCATTTTTTTTTGCTTAATTTGGGGCCTTTTCAAAATTTTCCAGGGGAAGCACATGCTTCTCGTGCCTATTGGGTAATTAGGGCCTGCGAAGAAGTAGAGGTTGTTTACGTGTCATGGCAGCTACGCAGTGGGCTACTGGCGACTTTCTGGGATTCACCTCTACCGGTCTCTTCCGTTGAATAAGAATCTAGAATCGAAATTCTAATCTAATTTTTTAAAATTGTAATCTTTGTATGTAATATATTCCTTTTTTTTTTTTTTTTTTGAAAAAAAAAAAAAAAGTTAAAACCGATAAATGAATGTAAATTAAGACACCGATACATTTCCAATTGAATATTTAAAAATGTTACCTACTGACAACAATAAGAAAATAAATATATAAATAGAAAAAAAAAACAGTGACGCATACAATTTGCAGTCTCCGTTACTGAAATATTGACAATAAAAATCAGCGACAACCTTTCAATAACCTTATATGTGAATGAAACCAAAGAAATGGTTGTTAGGGCATAATTCCATGCGAGCTTCCCGTTTACAGGCGTGCGTGAACTTTCGAAACGCACCTAATTCCGTGCATTGATTTTCGATCGGGTGTTTCACTCTCACGCGCGCAACCAGGGGGATACTGAATAAATAATACGAGAGGATACCCCCTTCATTTCCGAAGCTACTCCCTTTTCCCACCCTCGGGCTTGAATTTCCTCTCTGGTAACGGATTTTGCAGTCGTTCAGCACGGCATGCTTCATGTAAAATAGAACACCCACATAACCCCTAGCAGTAATTAAAGGGAGAAGGAGATATACACAGACGAGGAAAGGTTTTAATTGCCTTCCAGACGAAAAACAACGAGAGCTTTCTTCCCCACCCCTCCAATTATACAGTCATGTTCTTTATTTACAACGCAGACGTCTTTCTGTAAGTACTGTAAACGAATAATTACAGTAATTTTGTGATTTCTGCAAAAAAAAAAATGAACACTTAAAATGTAAACTAATAAATAGTTTGAAAATAAAATGAAAAGGAATAATAAGTTCTGATTTGTATAACGACAACAGCTGATTAATACATATAAGTTTTTTTTTTTTTTTTTTAGACATTCTTCCTTCACAGGTACTAATTACGCGAACTGACTATATTACTATTAAGGAAAGAAGTCTTTCAACAAGGAAAGAAATTAATGAAACGGAACAACTGGCCACTTTTCACCGCATTTTTCTTAACACATTGTCAGCGGGAAGAGATAATAACAGTTTTACGAAAAACTGAGCCACGCCTTTACACAAATTCCTCTAAAACAACATGTTATTGAGGGTGGCGACAAACCTGCCTTTTTTCCCTAATTCTTACATTAGTATATTTATAAGATAATTCACTCAATTAATCGTTCAAACTAACTATTAAAAATTCCGAAAGAAAACTACTGGTGGAAGAACCTGGAAAAAAATTTGATCTGTCGTCACCCTGTAAAACAGTCAGCATGTATACTGTGTATAAGCAAGTGACGCTTACTGCATCGAATGCCGAAGATAAATTTTAAATGATTTAAACACGAATACGTAAAGTATTTTAGTTGAATAATGTAATGCTTTAATGTAACGATAAAAGGCGGAGCTTATTGTTAAAAATAGGAAAACACCATGACAACAAATTTTAAATGATTAATTTACAGGAATTTTGAAATGAAATATATTAACACTTTCGCGACCGCATGTTTTGGCGTTATTCTCTCAAGTTACAATTTTTCAGAGCAAAATTTTCTTCATTCACATATACATTACAAATGAATATAACTTATAATCATACTCTCTCTAATCAAAATATTTGTATCCATAGTATATTGATTGTACAAATATGAATATTGTGTATATTTTTAAGAAACAAATGACATACAATTTCCAAAAGAAACGCCCACTGGTGGAGTTACAGATTTTCAAATGACGTGAATCTACGTCAGCGGTCGCAAAAGTGTTAATCAAACATAAATACACATATTAAAAAATTAAAATTAAATTTAAAAAATTTAAAAAATATATTAAAAAAAAAAAAATTACAAGCTTCTTTCAAACTGCTTTAAAAGAATGCTTTAATATAATTATCATACAAGTTTATACAACAACAAGTTTATACAAGTATTACAACAAATAATTTAGTCAGTAATTAAATTGGAAAAAATGCAACTAAGTTTAAAACATCTACTCGCGACTAATAAAAAATTTCAATTTTCAGTTATAAAGCTACGTATATAACTTTAAATAATTATATTATATATACTACAGTCGAGCCTCGTTAATGTAAATCTCAAGAGGGATAAAAAAAATGTTGATGTTATCAGTAACTAATCTTCATTTTGATGGGGATTGTGGAAACAGTTCATGTTAAAAGTAATTCACAACCTGTATTGATAATATTAAGAATTCAGATAAAAGGGGAGAAAAAAGAAAAAATTATTTTTTATACCTAGGACAGGGTGGTTACAGACCTGCCTCTTTTCTCTGTTTCTTCCACCAGAATATTTAAAAGATAATTTTTACTTAATGGTGCAAACATATTATTAAAAATTGCGAAAGAATAATATTGATAGAATAATCAGGGGGAAAGTGTAGTCTGTGACCACTCTATAGTAAAGAGAAAATGGTTCTATGACAGTGGGCGGAGTCTTAATTTTTTGTACCTAGTAAAGAGAAATACTTTTATGATAGTGGGTGGAGTCTTAATTTTATTTAGATAAGGGGGGGGGGGGAATTTATGGGCAAAAAAATTATTATTTGTTAACCTAAGTCCATACATAGTTGATCATATTTAAGCTATGTGATAATTAAACTGAATTTTACATATTTGATAAGATGAATATAATTGAAAGATAGTGCGCGGAAATAATTATAAACTGACTTATCTACTATTTTTAAACCGCTAACTTTTGTTACAAATTTTTATGATAAATTATGACGAGCATCATTATAAAACATAGGAAGCTTTTAACACAATATTGTGTAAAATTTACTTTAAAGCAATGACCACGCCCTCAGTATAAATTACACATCACACTTTTAAGTTTTTTTGCATAAATAGCAGTTTTGAAATTTTTGTATGTTTTCATGTTTTATTCATTAAAAATTAACTTAGATACATAATATGTTTTGAAGAAAAAAAAAATTGCATAATAAATAAGAAAGAATCTAAGTTTTCTTTTCTTTTTATTTATTAAAAGACCTTAAAGTAAAAGAAACAGGAATTATTTTTATTTACACTAAACTGCAATTCAATTTTACAGCATACGAAATGACATTTCTCCCCCTTTTTTCGATACCAGTGATGACACATAATCCCTATGTACTTTTACTCGCCTAGAACGCACATCTAGGAATGTTCCAATATACATTTCGTACTTTACCTATAGGCTAAGAAGAGCAAGATTATCGATTTCGGATTCAAAATTTTGTTTTCTACTTCCTTTTCATCGGAAAAAATCCGATTTTCAGATTTCTTTTGTCTTCTGCTTTTGGCTAGTGTTTGTTTTACTCTCCCACAGCTAAAAAAGCTTTCGCATACAATTTCACGCAACTACCGATTCATTTTATGATTTTGCGTTTAGGTAGGGGGACGGGATAATAATGAATTTTGACGTACATTTTTTCCCCCTTAAAATGTATTATTACGCATTTGAATTAGTTTCATTTAATTATAGTATAGTATTCACTATAGTTCGAAGTCTCCGCTCTTTTTTTAAGACATTTTCAGAGATGCGAAATTTCTGCTTTTTTTTTTTTTTTTTTTTTTTTTGCCACCACTATTTTTTATACAATAATTTCTATCTTATTTAATCAAGACACATTACTACAAAAACACGGTAAAGATTCAGTATGAAAATCGTGGAAGAAAAAATGGCAGAAATTTCTCATCCCTGAAAATGTCCTGGAAAATGGGCGACATTTTAAGCTCTGTTCATATTCAACTGTAATAAAGAACGTGTAATATATTTCTTCGTTGAAATTTTACTCTATCTATATCGTCGTCGATAACCAAAGCCAATGTGGGAAAATCTGTTAACAGAATTACTTATTACCTTATATACATACATATTATATATGATATGTAAGAGGTACACATAAATTAGGCAAAACATGTACGTATGAATTCATATATACATTTATAGTGAAAAATAAAATGTTAAAGAAACCTAAATACACATTACATAAGTCCATAAGTGCCAAGTCTCCCGTTTTTCAAGGAAGACTTAATACCGGAAAAAATTCATAATCATTTTCAGCTTATCTAATTGTCGGAAATATAAGCGACATATTCCTTTAAAAGAAACGTGGTGATAAATCTGTTTAAAAAATTAGAAAGGTTGGCAGCTATGATATTATGAAAACCTTTTCAAACAATTGCACAGGATGAAATGATAAAAAAACACATTCAGTCAAGGGCTTTGATTGGATATTGTATGCAAAATAGATGTAATTTATGTGACTCTGTAAGCCTAACTGCCAATATTTTACAGAGATCAAAGCCTGATTACATCTATAAGGAGGTTACAAACAAAAATCAGAAACAAAATTTAAAACATTACATATTTAATCTGAAGATTATAAAGCAATATAATCTGAACTGTTATAATGCAAAATATTTGTAAAATACATATAACTTATTAAATTTATTCTTACCTGAAAAGAGTACCTTGCTTGGTTATGAGCCGGGATAAAATCTGGGGCTAAAAGTCTTTTCTTTGCAGATACTGCCTCTTCTACAGAGGTTGGAGCACTAGGTCTCTTTTTGGACGAATGTTTAGATAATAGGGGTGTAGAAGAATGATTAGTATTGTCAATTTTTGTAACTTCTGGTTTAATGTCTCTCTGGATCGATGGTACTGTTGATCCATTTATTTGATTTGGAGGAACACAATTTAAGGGAGCAGTTGGAAGTCCATCTCTGTTCAACAACAATTGGTGGGGAAATGGATAACGGTAATCTAGTCCAAAAAGAGGCAAATTGTTTGTTGGTGTCACAACGCTAGTTGCAATCCCTCCAGCAGTAGTTGGTGGGAGAGTGGCAAGAGGTTCTAATCCTGGAGCTGGTCGAATAAGAAGCGACTGCAAAACATTGGCTGTATCTGCATAGTCTGGCTCCCGTTTGATAGGAGTAAAGCTTGGTTGCTGAGCTTTCACAGACTGGTGTGATGTAGTTACAACTGGTGAAGTAGATGTTGTAGTAACAGTTGTGATAGTTGTGGTTGCAACGACTGGTTGTGGAAGAGGAGCAACAGTTACGTTGGGATTAGCAGCAGGTATCCATCCATTATGGTTCTGTAAATTCAGTTGATGCTGAGCTGGGCGATAGTGACTAGAAAATGGGTGAGCAGTTGTTGTAGGAGTTAAATGATGAGTTGGCAATTGGGGAATCGGTTTTGGCAATGACAAAGGTACAGATGGAGTTTCTTCACTTCCAAAATTAGTTGATAGTCCGTTAAATTTTGGATATGATTGAGAAGAACTGTTTTTCTTAGGTGATTTTGACGAAGTGGTTACTTTCACAGTTGGAGAAGTTTCAGACACAGTTTTTTCAACAGACTGTTTGTAAGGTGTCATTAATAATGAATTAGAGGGATACATGGATGTAGGCATTCTTAGCACACCTTCATTAACTGGATATAAAGATCGATGAGATGTTGCTGAGGATAAATGATCAGCTGCACTAGATACAGCAATGAGAGGCGGAGGACCCTGAGGACTTGGTATGGTAGCAGGCACCTCTTGAGGGATGTCCATAGTCATTTTTGGTTCTGAAGGTCGTACAGCCTCTAACATAGGTGGCATTTTAGAGACGGGAATTGATCCAACTTCACTTTTAGGCGGCACAATGGTAGTAACAGACGGAACTGTTGTTGTAATAGAGTTAGAATTGCTGAAAATATTATTTGTTGTGCTTTTAGGTGGTATAACAGCACTGCCTCTATGAAACACATACGGATTAACATCAGGTGCTTCTCGAGAATATCTTGATGAAAAGTCTTCGTTCATGTACATAGCATTGTTTTTCTCATGATTTCGTTTTGAATTGTCTGATTTTGTGGGTGTATTGTTCACTTTAGAAAAGGAGTCATATTTTAAACTGTCAAACGACGTAGAGATGGGTGTGCTATGATGGTTATCTTTAAGAATATCTTTAATACTGCCAGATGTTTTATGTTCCTTCTGGTGCTCTTTCACAGAATTTTCCTTTTTCTTGGGAACTGTAAAAGCGGTCTTGCTACTGCTGGACGTTGTCGGAGTTGATGTAACGGTGGGAAGTCCAGCATTCCATATAGTAGTGGGACGAAAACTAGAAGTTTGGTGTTTATCACGTGAAGAAGTAACTGTAGTCGGTTCAGTAGTTGTTTGAGTTGAACACAAACTTGATACTGACAATGCATTTGACTTAATTTCACTACTGCTGGATGAAGCAGTGGTGGAAACGGTTGTAGCAGTAGGACGGTGCAGAAATGATAAACTCGGCTGCACATAATCACAAACTTTGCCTGTTGCAGCAGCGGTTGGATCCTTTGTTGTACACCCCATTGGGCTACGAGCACATAATGCTGCTTGAGATGGGACACAACAAGCACAGGGTACAGAAGCCTGACCTAAGCCAGTCAGAGCATTTGTGGTACAGCATGCATTATTACACTTTCCTGAAGTTTGGTGTTGGTGTAGATCACGCAAACGATGAAAATGCTCGGCATATCTGGCAGCATCGAGCACAGGTGTGGATGCAACTGAGGTACCATTTAGAAAGCTTTTCTCTGTTGCATTATCTCTACTGGAATTTCTCAAAGATGTAAAAGCCCCTTTATCATCAGTATACAGTGAAAACGCTGGAAGTACCATAGGGGCGGGAAGAGTAGGAGCATATAGTCCTCTTGTAGCTGCGAGCGCAGCCGCTGCTTCTCGCTGGGTAAGTCCGTTTCTCAAATGCAAAGGAAGATTAGCAGGATCCATATAAGCCACAGCAGCAGCGGCGACAGCTGCTTGTTGCTGTGCAACTGCAGATGTACGAGCAGCATACATAGCTTGCTGATGCTGTTGTTCAAGACGCTCTCGCTGTTGCAGATAGTTAGTCATGATTGGGTGTCCAGCAAGTGATGTTGGTACAGCAACGCCAGTGGTCCTGTCATAACAGAAAGGAGGCGTGAGGCCGGGCAGCATAGCAGCAGCAGCTGCTGCATCTGTTCCGTATCCAAGCCGAAATAGCGTCGGATCCAGTAACTGCCGCCCCATCCCAGAAAGGGAATGGGCGGCAGCTAGGTTAGCTAGTTTTCTATGATCAAGCATCATCAGGTCTTCTGCTACCCCGGTTTCTGATGTAGGACGAATGGTCTTAACAGAAAGGTCCAAGGGGTTCTCTCGTCCTACTGGAACTTCAAGTGGATTAGACCGAGGATCAAATGTTTTCACAGATGTAAAAATAGGCGGGTAGTACATGACAACACGAAGGAGGAAAGCAAACTTTTATCTACGCATTCCTTCATCGGAGACATCTAGAAAAAAGAGAAAGAAAATATAAGAAATCTCATTCTCTACAATAAAAAACAGTTTTTTTATGATAAAATTTCAAAATTTATCATGCAAAATATATAAAATAATATAAATAGGAAGAAGAACAGAGATAAATTTTACATGAAGATTATTTATAGAAAATTAATCTTAAAATCAAGTTCTAATGTAGTGAATAGTGTAATTATTAAGTGAAAAGTACTTCAACATTTGTCTACTAGACTACGAAGCTGAAATATAAAAATTGAATAGTTACTTTTAACCCTTTAAGAGGCAATTTTAATTCTTAACTGCAAAAACGAATGCCGGAAATTTTTTACAAAGTCTTACTTCAATAACATAGAGGAAAAACTTTATTTATTTCTCCTGTGTTAGACTTGTTCGTAAATTCTTGAAGTAGTTTATTTTAAATAACTGTAATTTCCTTGCTCTTGCAAGGGTTAAATAATTAACAAATATCTCATTTATTAATATTCTTTATAAGAATTTCTTGTATTTAAAGACTTTTAAAAAGTAAAAAAGAAAAGCATTTTTTTCTTTTGCAGAGTTTATAACCATGCATGATAATTGTCAAGAGCATGAATTTTCGAGCTACAGGCACTAATAGTACTTCATCTGGGACTGTAAGAAATACTGACATTTCAACTGATTAAATACACCATTTGTGAAAGCTGGCGACTCTGCGATAGGTCCTTTTTCGCTTTTTGATGACAACATAGAAACTAAATTAAATAAATAAATGAAAATAAAATAAATAAAAAATAAAGTCTTTGAAAAACAATCACTGAAATAAATGAGCACGAAGCGAAAGACTTATTTTATTTGTTTTTTGTCTGTTCTGGCCGTATGCTTCATTTATAACGTCCCACAAAGAGACAACGCCTGCCTTATCTGAAAGCACAGGGAGGATGAAGAAAACCTTCAAAGATTCTCAACTACTACTCCCCCTCCCTCTCCATCAAAAAAAGTTGTCTTTATTTATTTTTTCTTATTTTTGTTATCAGCCGTCGCCTGTCGGCTTTATTGAAAGTTGGCGGTCTTACGCATCGGGGAATTTCTCTCTTTCAAACCAACATTTGCTTGTGTTGCAGTTGGTGTGTTGGTAATCCGGCGTGACAGTTTTAAACGGCATTACTCTTCACCGTACCCTGCCTGGCCGAAAGCCGAGGTCGCCGATGCGCGAAAAATTCGAATTAGCCTTTTCAGCTTTCTAGACGGTTAAAAGACGATGACCTTAATTTCGATCGCCGAGAGCATGGAATTAAAAGACATGAAACGTAAGATTTCGAATATAAATGGAGAGAGAGAGAAAAAAAAAAAAAAAAAAAGAATAGAAAATACGTAATTGCTGAATCTTTGATAAATAATAATTACATAGCATTTGCAAAATTGCAAAAATTTCCTTATCCTTTTACTTGAAGGGGGTAATATATATATATATATATATATATATATACAGTAAAACCTCTCTAAGTTGGACACCTACGGTTCCAAGAAAAAGTGTCCAACTTAGAGAGGTGTCCAACTTATAGGGGTTAGACATAATGTTAATGGATACACTCCGTTCCGAGAAAAAGCGTCCAACTTATAGGGGTGTCCAGCTTGAGAGGTTTCACTGTATAATGATTTTACATTTATCATTAAAATTTCACGAAAGCAATAATAAAATCTATTTATTTTCATGATAAAATATGCTCAATTTTGAAAAAAAAAAAAAAAAAATCAGAACATAAAACATTTATAAAGATAGATATTTAGTTTCAACTTCACTAAAAAAAAAAATAAAAAAATAAAAAAAAAACAGAAACGTCATATAACTGCAACAAAAATTAATATTTGAAAATTGCTTTATCAACAGGAATCACAACAGTATTTGAATCATCATTAAATTTTATTTTAATTGTTTAACGAAGCCTTTCTTCTATGAGAACCCATACACGCACGCAAAGGAACAAATTTTTATCAACTTCCTTAAACAATAGAGGTTCGCCAACCTTCATTCGGCCTTCGTTATAGATTAAGCGTATACGCAACATATATCGCATTTTCTCTATCCTATGTAAGTCATAAAGCCAAAGCTGTGTTAAAGTGCTAATTTATTAATCGGTATTGAAAACTTTGCTAGTCGCATCTTGAGTTGAGATAAATCGCTCACAAGCACTGACTACTTGAAGTTAAGGAGTTCAAACTACTCTGAAAAATTGCAGTTTAGTATAAGTTGCATTATTAAGTATAGGTACCATTAATAGAATTTCAGCTTCTGCTAAATAATGAATAATTATCAAGTTTAGGGGGAAGGAAAAGCTCATTACTTGAAAATGTACTATAAATATTTTATTTTAGTACGTAGACATATAAATAAAATAACTGCTTGTAATAATAATGCAGGATGAAATATTTAAGAAAATACATATCGAACTGATAGAGCTGTGTTATTCATATTAATTTCTTATCAAGTGTCATAAAATAATATTACTAAAAACATAAATATATTAGTAGATTTTTTTTTTTTTTTTTTTATGAAAATAAATAAATAAAAATATAAGATATCCAAAGTTTAGAATATTCTCTCTGAGACACTGATATAAATAAAAGATGCAAACAAACATTTTAATTAAGTCCCTTTTATTGTAGTAATCATAAAACATGGGGGGGGGAGGGGAGTGCATTAGCTATTTTCGTGAAAATGGAATCTCAGGATTACTTCTAGGGGCGAATCTCAGACCTCCGAAAATTGTCCAATGCGTAGCTTTAGTGTGGAAGTTAAAATTTTTTCTCTCAAACCCATTCAACCCAGAGAACGAAAGAAAAAAAAAGGAAGAAAGAAAAAGACAAATTTATTTTTCAATATTTATTTTAAATCATCAGTAAAATACGATATTATTATTTTAATCACAATAAAAAATAAAATAATTTGTCATGAGGACTTCCGATAAACAAGCAAACAAACGAAAAGTAAGATTTCAGCATTCAATTCATGACGTCATCGTAAAAACTATACATTTATATAGGTGGCAACACCCAGAAACCAGAAAGTGGGAATGGGAAGTGTGTCATCGATATGGTTTCATCATGTAATTAGCTAGGTTTTACATGGTTGTGGAAATATTTAATTTTGTGCTAAGTGATATGTTATTATTTATTTTGTGGTTAAATTAAAATGTGCGTAATTTTATAGAATCGATTATACTTTATTTTAATTTTTTGTGAATCAATGTAATAACACGGATCTCCAAATATACAAAAGAACAATAATTTATTTCTGACGTAATTTGCTGTAAAATTTATGAATGGAAAACAAAAGTCCAGAAAATTTGAAAGGTAAGCTTTCTTGTTATACTCAAAATGTGTGTATATACCTGTGTATATAAGTTGAAATTTTATTAAAAGCTAACATACATATAGCGGTATCACATCAGTGCAACTTTATTTTATTTATTTTTTAAGAACATCAGTTCTAAAAGATGTTATGTACATTATATACTTTGTTTTCTTCTTAGGTTTTAATATTGGCACAACGGTGCATTTTAAATAATTCATAAACTTAAGGGATAGATTTTTTTTTTTTTCAGAATTCTCAAAAAACATCAGTGTTTATAATCGAACATCAGTTTGAATTCTGATAGTTTCGTTTTCTTTGAATTTTAGCGAGGTTTAAAATAATATTTTTTGTAAAAAGTCGAACGTTAGTTCTAAAAGTATTGTTTTGTAGTTATTCCAGGGTTGGCTTGATTTTGCCCGACCCAAAAAAACCCGGTGAAAACCCACTTGAAAAAAAACAAGATAAAAACCCAAGTGGGTTTTTTCAAAATCCTTATTTAAAATTACGCTTTTATCTAACTTACAATAAACATATAAATATAAAACAAATATTATGTACATTATTAGAACATGAACAAAGTACTTTTTGAAATATTGGAAGTGTTAAAACTGCTTTATTTAAAAAAAAAAAAAAAAAAAAAAAAAAAAAAAAACTGAAAATTTTCACATGAAAGAAAAATACATTATTAAACTGTTCGTGTGCCGAGAAAAAATGTATCTACTATGGATAATTCTTGTTCACAGATGCCTGCGGCGTCTTATTTCCTTGGCTGAAACATCGTCGACTGTTCGTGTCCCGTATAAAAAAAAAAAAAAAAAAAAAAAAAACTCACCGTACATATTTTAACAGATTGGTCTGCTCAAACTTATGTGTTGCATTAAGCACGAGGTTTTACCTTACAACCTGAACTAAAAATAGTATTAGAAAAAGTAAATTATTTATTATCGCTTAATTTCTATAGATTATTTAAAAATAAATAAATGCAGACAAATGCGTGCTTTATTAAACACATTTTTTAACTTACATTCTCTGCCATAAACCTTCTGCCGAATCCGGGTTAAAAAACGGAAAAAGGGGAAAATAAATTAGAAATATCAGTCCTATCGTTACAAATTCGGTACCAAATGAAAGGGTCGATTTTTCTGAATCCAGGGGTGCAAACACTTTTTCCACACGATTTTTTTAAATTAACTAAAGTATTAAATTTAGATAACACTTCATTTTAAACTTTTCATATTTTTTTAGCATGAATCAAGCTAATACAAAAAGTCTTTAATTAATTATTTTTTATTATTATTTTAATTTATTTATTTCATGACGTTAACTTCACAAAATATTCCTTACGTTCTTCTTTTTTATTTTTTACAGATTTAATAGAAATATAAAGACAAGACAAACATGAAGCTAATTTCACGAAACATTTTATCTCGTTCGTTTTTCACATTTAAATATCATATGTTCTTTTAACCATGACATAATTTTTCATTAATTTTAAAAAGCATAAAATAACTCTCAAACAAAACTGAAAATCGGGCATCATACGAGATTGGATCTTGAAAATATTTCTCTTGCAAATTTCGGTAGATTGAGGTCACCCCTTTCTATTTGAAAATTTGGTGATAAGATAAACATAGGTAGAATTGTAGTATTAGTAGAAAAGAAACAAACAATTCGCATTAGCTGCTAATTCATCCGCTTAACACCAATTATTTCACAAGCAAAAATTTTTGTTTATTTAATTACTAAAATTCCGCAATTAAATTAGACAAAATAGTAGCAATAAATAATAAAATAGTAGTATTTTAAAAAGCGGAAGAGTTGGTAGCTTTGTCGTATAATATTTATATAAAGTGATAAAATGTCTAAATAGCAAAGCGAAATGTTTTTAAATATAAACGATACAAGGTAGAATTCAGAAGCGAAATCATGAAATGACTCACGTTGCCATTAAAAAAAAAAAAAAAAAAAAAAAAAAAAGCTTGTCGCTGTGGCTCTAGTTTATAGTTCGACAAAGAAAAACAAAAAGCGTCACAATACATTCTGGCGAAAAGCCAGATCAGAATTTAAATTCAGTGATAACTCAATTTGTACCTGTCTATCCAATAAGAAATCCCTATTTCAATTCAAAAACAAATACATATGTATGCCGACTAGTGATCAGTGAACTAATGGTGTAAATTTTCACTCTCAATTGTTAAATGTGCGATGTTCAACATAAAACCTAATTATAACCTTTTCGCGAGAAAAACTAATGCTTAAGAATAATTTGTTTTCGTTTATTATTTGGTTCGTTCGTTCTCAGAAGAAAAGTGAAAATTACCGGAGACGAAAAACTCAGATCTATCAGTGCTACTACTTACGACTACACAGAAATACTGACTAATAGTAGTAAGTTCCGTAAAGTAAGTGACTACTCAAAAATAATCAAAAGTTTAAGCTATAAGCATTGTGGGGTTAAAATTCTATAGAACACATAAATCTAAACTTAAAAGTTTTGCCAAGAAGTTGAACTAGGATTTTAAATACAATATAAAATTAAATATATATAGATAACATAAAATAAATGGAATTTAATCGGCGTAATTGAAACAAGAATATACATATTTTCAATTATTATTATTATCATTATGTTTTTATTTAATTTTATTTCTTGTTAATAATGTGAGACAGCAATTATGAGTATTGCCCGTAATTCTTCGATAAATTCTCAACACAATATCACAAAAATGACTCTCACTTCAGAAATGTTCTGCAATCGAATATTGCTCATAACAATTCAGAAAACAACTCTTAGATGGAAAGCATTTTTAATATATAAGAGAACAAAATTTTCCTTTGACTCTCCTCTCATGCCACTGTCCATTATCTCACTTTCTATCCAATTTTTTTCCCTACACAGCTAACACGGAACGAGTCCCAGCTGTCGCGACCTCCCCATTAGTGAATGCCCCATGCAGGGAGGAGAGATAGAGGGAGGTGAACGTGAAATCGTCTGGCGTGCATATCAATGAGCACATAGGCGCAGTGCATTCTAATTAGCCTGAGCGCAATCTCCTTCTCCTATGGTTCGATTGAGTGAAAGGTCGGCTTTGTCCCGAATTGGATAAAGAGTGGAGACGCAGACACTGCCTCACTGTGTGCGACTCGTTTACAGAAGTTAATTTAAGAGAAGGACCCAAAGGGCTGGCGGTGGCCTATTTGTCTTGACCAAGAAAAACCTTGGCCTGCTTGGGTGCAGAAGAAAAAGTCGTCTCTGAAAGATCCTGGTTGCACATGCGAAATGCATTGTGGTATATGCTGCTCTTATCTTTCAAGAGAGACAGTTACTTCTATCTAAGTTATATACAAAAGTTTGCATATTAAGGTAAAAAAAAAAAAAGAGAGAGAGAGAGAGATCACGAAAAGTTTAATAAAGAGAAATGATTTTTTGCCATAAAATGACATTTTTATTTGTCAAACAAAATTGCAAGTAATGTAAAAATAACTTCTAATGATAATTTAATCAGATAAATACCGTGTCATGTTCAGAATTTGTCAGAGTTGAGTGGGTTTACACTACAGCCACACAGTGAGCAATTAGCGACTGTCATGAATTCATCCCCAGAGGTAGTCGGGTTGGATTTGTTAGAATATCAGTAAAATAATAATAATAATGAGAAGAAGAAAAAGAAACTACATTGCTAAATTTCTTAAATTTTAAGCTGATCTAATTAGCACCCGATCGAATATATATTTCTTCAACAGCTAGTGTATTAAAAAAAGTGTTTATTTGGCTTAATGTCTGAAGCCAAATAAACACGATATACAATATCCTTAAGGCAATTCAGAAATCATTTGGTTTTTACAAATTATATAGTTTCAGTTACGTTAACTAAAAGAATACTCTGAGACATATTAAATTTTCTCATGTACTCAAACAAGGTGGCTAGTTAAATTATAATATTAAGCAGAATTGAAATATTTGTAGAAAAAGCAATAGAGTGAGCAACACCCGAAATCTATACTTTCATTTTGATTATAAAGTCATTTTATATTTTTGCATTTTACATCAACACTTCCTCCAAGAATTCTCTGGGAATTACTGAAAGGGACAGATTATCCCCTCCGCGAAGGATAAAAATTGTAATGGCATATCTCCGGACCAACCCTAGAGGTGCGTTTCAGGTCATCACCGAAGTCCTAATGCCTTCAGCGCGACATTAAACCCATTTAATCTCAATCTCGGTAAGTAAAAGGAGAAAAAATATACATAGACAATAATATTATGAATGCATATAATAATGATAGTACATACATAATAATAATAATAATAATAATCATGTAACAATAGTAATTTCATTAATTTTCGCTGATTTAATGATATGCTATATGTATCTGTTACACTGCTAAAAACAGTGTATTTATTATGCATATAAACATTACTTTTAACGCCGATGAACGGAAATAAATATTAAATTTATAGTTATTAAAATATTAATTTTGATAACTACTAAAACAATTTAAATATTGTTTTCTTATGGAGTTTTAGGAATCTTTTAAACAGTAGTCAGATTTTATCGAAAAGTTTTTTCGCGGAATTAAAACTTCCTACAATTTTGCCGCGCAACTTAAAAACAAGGAACCTATAACTTCACAAAATCACTCTTTACGCGATCCCTCACTGCCGGCGTCGCGAAATGCTTCGGGGAGGAAAAGACCGCTTTTCGAGAAAGACGACCTCTCTCACTCTTTTCCCCCCTTCCCTCTCATCTCGACCCGAACGAAACCTCCGCGGAGAGTAGAGAGTAGGAGGGGGGGGGAGAGAAGACATGCGGAAAAGATCCAACCACCCGCGGAGTGTTTCGAACAATAGGGTGGCCGTTCTTTTCATTCTTGCGTTCTTTTTAAGCGTTGCCGGGACGGTCTCAGTCATTAGAGGGCCTATTTTCACGCACGCCTTTTGTTTTCGGGCGCGGTGGATGAGTGACAATGAGGCTTGGGGTTTGTAGTTAGAAAGTTAGGGGAAACATGTAGAAATGGAAGACTGGCTTTCCTGCCGAAACGAGTACGTTGCCTCGGATGTAATTAGAGCTAGTACTACCGTGACGCCTAATTAACAGCGAAGTTCTTTCAGGATTTAAACGCGGTGGGAAATGAAGCCACGCTACAGACGCTCTTTAAACCAAAAGGTAATTCGAATAATTAAAACAGAAAAATTTTTACAAAATGACTACTTCTCTACAAGATAGCGTTTCTCGACAAAAGCGCCACATTATCAAGCGCTTGTCAGAATAACCAATGGCCTCTTTTAAATCTTTTGTTCAATTTTATGAGACGCATGCTATTTATATCGTTTAAGATAACAATATTAGGCGTTTTAAAAATAGTAATTAAAACACATTTTATTAATGTGAAATGTGGCAATAAAAAAACATATACATATAAAAAGACATTTTTAAATTCTAATACCAGTACATAGAACATGCGCTGATTTCTTTAAAAATCACGTTGAATAGTCTAGATGTATAGAATTGTACAGTTTAAAACATTCTCATATGGTTGCCAACATTTCCCGTTCTTCGAAAAATGTATTATTAATAATTTAACAGAAATTTTTTTGTAACAGTTTTCTACTACTATTTATTTATAGTTACAGTCATTTGCAAAAATTTAAGACCAGTAGCCGATTTTCAGTATTTTAACACATTGCATTGTTTGCATAAATTATTGCGTCATCTCATGTGCTGATTGCATCAGAGTACTGTTATAAATAAAGGTGGCCGGCAAGTTTATCGCCAGTCGTTTATTGGATTTTGTAGTAGACAGTGCTGTTGCGTAATTATTGTAATGGGTAAAAAACCTCCACTTACTGTTACAAAAAAGTCAAAAATATTGATCCTGCATAAAATTGGTTCTTCTGAACGTCAAATAACTTCGAAAGTAAATGTGGGCAAGACAGCTGCGCATGTTATTAATAAATTTAAAATTTCGGGGAAATTTGTGGACCTTAAGAGAAGCAGTCGCCCTAGAAAAACGAGTGCACGTGATAAGAAGGATGGAGATGGTCATACGAGATACAAGAACCTCCTGCAATACGATTGGACATTCTCTGGCTGCAAAAGGCACCAACGTCAGTTTGAGTACTATTTCAAGACGTTTGGTCAAAGAAAGATTTTGGTTTATCATCCTGCAAGGAAACGACTTACTCCAAGAAAAGAAACACCTGACTTTCGCCAGGCAATATCAGAATTGGACAGTACAGCAGTGGAGTAGGGTCTTTTGTTTGGTAGAGTCAGTGTGCAGCAATTTTCTGCGCGTGCTACAAGTGTTCGCCGCTCAAGGGGAAAAAGATATGATGCGAGATATACGATTCAAACTGTGAAACATCCTCCAAGCCAAATGATATAGGGTGCAATGTCTGTGTCCGGTACTGATAGTCTGTATTTTGTGCCACCTAAAACCACTATGAACGGAAAGCGGTACCTAATTTGTTACGCGAGAAGTTGAAGCTTCACATGCGTGTTCATAAATGTTCAAATTTCATGCATGATGGGGCTCCGTGTCACAGAGCTAAGACTGTCAAGAAATATCTGAGGGCACAGAAAATTAAAGTGCTTGTCTGGCCAGGTAACAGCCCAGATTTGAATCCAATAGAGAATCTGTGGTGTATTGTGAAAAATAAAGTCGCCGAAAAGCAACACTGCTACGGGACTTGTCGAAGCAATAAAGCATGTCTGGTGCACAGACATTTCTAAAGCTTTACTGTAAGTCTCTTATTTATAGCATGCCTAAGAGGATCGCACAAGTTATTAAAAACAAAGGAGGTCCTACAAAATACTGACATTAATTATAGTAAATAACCATGTACAGTCTATTTTGCTCTTTTATATGTAAAATATGTATGTTATTTCTGCGGAATTCTATTAAATCTGACTTTTCTATGGGTGGTCTTAAAACTTTTGCAAATGACTGTAATTGCATTGGAAAATACGATTAGAAAATAAGAGTTATTACGCTTTAAAAGAGAACCTAAAAGTTGGCAACAATACCTACTACATAAATTTGGCTGGAAGCATATAATAGAATAGTGTCCAAAGTGAATTTAAAAAAAAAAGTCTAAATCTGATGGCATAGATACAAATCAATCCTGTTAAAAAAAAAAAAAAAGAAAACTATTAAAAAGTTCTTTTCGTAAAAAATTCGCTCAAAAAACAACGAAGAGATTAAAATTTTCATTTTTTTTTTTTTTTTTTTTTTTTTTTTTTTAAATCACCTAAAGTTATTGCTGAGAGCATTCGCCAACCTTCATAACAATAGATTTCATTAAACAAACAAAAGTTCTAACGAACTTTATGTAGCGTATTCAAGAAAGGTAAACAATGCGATCGGCAAAGAGGGAGAAAGAGCGGCATTCTCAACATTCAGCTCCCACCTGTAGACACGAAGTTTGGAAAATCGATTTTGTATTTTTCCTTGTCGAGATTTCCTATGAAAGCTGCAACTGCCACATACCTAGATACGACAGCAAACGGAGTCTTTGCGGTTTAAGGGGGCATATAATGAAGCTACCAGTCTACTAAATTTTTATTAAATCGATAAAGTGAGTAGTGGTTATGAGGAAATCTAGCATAAAGACAAAATTTTAATATATAAAAATAAACAATATCGAATAAGTAATAAAAACTAAAAATTTTAGGGTAAATCTAAAGATAATAAAAAATAGCTGACATCGGTGGACTCTGCTTAGTTCCTCATCATATATATACGTTCTCATAAATTTCTAGTGCAGGGCATATTATAACCATGTTAAGAGAAATGAATTTGACCAAACACTTGACACAGTGACAGAATGAAATCCCTGCCTAATAGGATATCCACCATTCACTTTGATATATTTATCTTATTCTAATCTATTAATTTATTTTATTAGGGTCAATTTCGTAGTTTAGTTTTTCATGCTATACTATTTCCAATGCAAGAATCCCCAAAATGCATATTTATATGAAATATCGCCAAATTTTGCTATGTTGACAAAATCTTAAATTACGAATAACTTACGATATTTTCCTATTAGAATATTTGTAGTCAATCATGTTCAAAAAAGTATCATAAATGTTATTTTGAAGTTGCCTGATATATTTATGATCCTCAAAATGGACGTTTACGCTCAATTTTGCTATGCTAAGTAAATCATAAATCCCAAATAACTTACGAAATTTTTAAATTAAAAAATTCATAGTCAGGGATGTTTATGCCAGTAACCTAAATGATATTTTAAATGTGTTCTGACATCGTTACTATGAAATTATTCCTCAAAATGGATGTTTATGCGAAATTTTGCTCTATTCTGCCATATTAAGTCAACCATAAATTTCCAATGACTTAACGAAATTTTTAAATTGGAAAATTCATAGTCAAGGATGTTTATACCAGTATCTTAATAACATTTTAAAAGTAGTCTGACAACTTTACGATGAAAATATCCCTCAAAAGGAACATTTATGCAAAATTTTGCCATTTTAAGAAATTCGTAAATTTCGAATAATTTGCGAAATTTTCAAAGTAGCATGTTTATAGTTAATGATGTTCATCGCGGCATCAAAACTGATATTTAAAAGCTGTTCTTACATCTTTACGATAAAAATATTTCTTTTCATGAACGTTCAAGTGAAATTTTGCCCTATTCTCCCATGTTTAAAAAGATTAATTTCAGCCATATATATAAAACAGATTTTTGACGTAAAGGCTGAATTCCAAAGTTGTCACTTTGGAATAGCCTCTGTAGGGAGTCACTCCAACTGAATTTCAAAGAATCGAGGTTTTAGTTCTGCCTTGGCTACTTTTCGCATTTATATAAATTATTCCAGCGTTTCTATCAAAAATCTGTGGCATAAAAATAGAATTACATAAGAACATATTCAACATTACAAAATCAGACCAATAGAGATTCTTGCTAATAAAAGGTCACGTGAAAAATAAATAAATAAAAATGAAGAAAAATATAAAGAATATATAGAAATGTCATGCACATTTGTATGAGATATTAAGCTATCGATTGCTATAAATATATCTGTGGACGTAATCAACAATCAGCTGCAAGTAATGGAAATAGCAATACTTGAGAAATGTCAAAACATAATTAATAATAATAATAATAATAATAATAATAATAAAAACTCCGCTACATTAATCCACTGAATACATAAAAGTATCAAATCACTAAAGAGATACAAAAAATAATGGGTTACAAATGTGTAATTACCTGCTACAAAACTGGAAATGCAACCAGGTGGAGGAGACACAGCAAAAAAATATTTGGAAACCTGCCATTATAAGAAAATCTGTCATAGCCAACATAAAAGAAAATTTCCAACTAATGAGTTGTCCTAGTCCTATACCTTCAAAAACTAATGACACATTCCGTCTTTATCGCTCATTCAGTATATCCTGTGATAACCGGTTATCAAGCCAAAACACACACGGTATAGAAACAAAACACAAACACGGAGCCTTCATCAAGACTACACGCACAGTACCTCCGTTCTCAGAAAACTAAATGCCGCTCAACTTCCCGAACAGCAGACGATCGGCGAAGCAGGAAGAAGAGCCAGTCGTAGTCTGTCCCCCCCTCCGTTTCTCCCTTCCCTCCTCTGCACCCAATCCGTCTCTTCCACTCACGCAGGCTATCGGCACTTCTCCGTGACACACACAGTGAACACACAGATCCTCTGCTCTTCACGCCCACAGTACGTCCGTCGGAGAATTTTTTTCTTCTTCTTTATTATCTTCGTCTTTTTTGATCATGGTTGCATCTCCACAGCAGACGATTTCAAACATGTACCCTGAAGCAGCCTATTTGAACGCAAATACAAGCCTGTGTGCAACGACACTGTAATGTTCAAGTCTACGATTAGCCAATAATGACGGTCCTTTGCTAAGTTTTTATTCTTTTTTTTTTTTTCCCCTCCCTAAAGACAAAATTGAATATTAACTGACCATCAGAATCACTACAATGGTTAAAAAAAAATCGTAATAGTTATTTAAATTATATGAGTAACTTTTGACTATAGAATATTTAAAACAAAGCGCGCATACCTAGAAATTCAGATTTCTTTCTTAATTCTTATAAAAACTACAAAATAATTTATCAAAGTCGCCAAATAGCAATTTATTTTCTAAAATTAGGATGGCAAGTATTAAAAAAAGAGAGATGTGGGAAAAAAGAAAAGTGGTGGGAAAGAAAAAAAAATATTTTCATTAATTTGTTAAACAAAAGTTGAAAATAATTCAGAGTAAAATAATTTCTATTTTAAAAATATGAAATTCTAACAATAAATAATAATTCCAATATTTTTTGTGTGCATTTTATTTACGTTGCGCTGTGCTCATTTATTTATTTCTAAAATAACTTTGAAGTCGTGTGAGGTATGAAGATATATTAATTAACGACATTTTAAAAGTTCAATTGGGGAGGGGGGAGATCTATCAGCTAAGAAATTATAAAAATAAATGGAAAAGATTTGAAAATATTGTTATGATAAAATTACGATTTTTTTTTTTTTTTTTTTTTTTTTTGTCAGACAATATTTTTCTTTATCAGAGTGGATTGAAGTTATTAAAATATTATTTTAAATTTAAACTGTTTGCATAATTTCTTTTCAGCTTGTGTCACCCAGTAAAGATTTACACGATAAATTCATCAGAAATTAATCAATGGAAATAATATCAATGGTGTTTCTTTATTATTTCTATATTGAGAGATATTATTTATTGATTGTTGATTGCTTGTATAATATAAATAAACAATAATCAGTTTATCAGTTTATAAACGTTTATAATTTTTCAAATAAAATTAATAAAATATTTTCTTTGATTTGCTGTATGTAGAATAACGTGTGGAGACAGAATGACGGCATATCATTTTTAAACTATAAAAACATTTTTTTTTTTATTTATTTAGTGCATATCCAATAACTTCTGTTAATGAATTAAAATTAAAATAAAATAAAACCTTTCAAACTTGATGAAATCAGTAAACATTTAACAGAAATTTATTATAACTACTTACTTATTTAGGGTACAGTCGGCAGTAAAATTAGCCATATCCACATTTTTCATTTTTTTAGTTTGATTGCTAATTTTTATCATCAACTTACTTTTTTTATAAACAGCATAAAAACTAAGATCATGACTCACAAATATTTACTTAACAAAATAGTATCAGGTGTACATGTTTTAACTACGAATTAGTGATAGTGCTTCAATAATTTTGCTGCCGACAATAGACTCTGAATCTCAAACTCCATGGTTTACTCTTATTGACTCCTCTCACTATCATCGACATAACCCTTTTTGCTTTTGGCAACGTTTTGAAGGTGTTTTAGTATTGTTCGATTGAAAGAACAGGTTGTGGGTTTTTTTCGCGCCCGTCTAGTAAACGGGAAAGTAACTTTTAATTCTCATTTTGAAAATGTAACTTTAAAGTAGCACATATATAGTGCATATATGTACAGTTTTCACTAGATATTGAAATAGAAATAAAAAAAATTAATGCTGTTTGCATTTTTTTTTTTTTTTTTTTTTTCGAAAACAATTTGTATATTGATTTAAAGAATTTAAGGAAATGAAAAACATCTAACTAATCGAGGAGCCGTCCGACAAAATACAGGTAAGAATCTGTTTAATCTATTTTAATTCGAAATTCTTTTTCAATTCACTCCGAATATTTTGTTGTATGCTATACGGAGTGTATTAATAAGAACACAGAATTACAAAATAATTTGAATCATTTTCTGGAGATAGTTATTGTTGTAAACATTACACGTTCCTAAAATTAAAGAAATGTCATTGAATGTGTACTTCCAGTAACTATACAAAAGTAATAATATTTGATAACTTTATTTTCTTAATTCAGAAAAGTATTTTGTACTATTTCAACGACGCGTGATATTTTTTTTTTCTCCTTGTTTATAAAAGCTGTGAATCAATTTCTTTTAATCTATAATAAACATAGACAATGCGCTACTGAAACAACGTCATTTTTTCCGAAATGTAGATTCCTTAAAATCACAAATACACGCTTCGCTGAACTAGTACAAGCGCGAATCCAACTGTATCTGCAGTAAAAATCTAAGAACAAGTAATAGCAGGAATCGACAAAACTATTAAGCCATGTCTGAAACAAATAAAAACATGGATTCTTCTCACGAAACGATATCCTAATAGTGGTTCGAGGACAGTCAAGAAATACGATGGGTCTCGGAAGTTTTACTGAAATTTTCTTTCTCTCTCTCTCTCTCTTTATTTTATGTAATTTTTCTAATTTTTAAACGTTTCAATATCGCACTACGTAGAAATAAAGAACAAAATGAAAATGCAGATGCATTAAGCACACAATGAAGAAACCAATTACTAAGGCGACCAAATTTTTGAAACCCAATTTGAGGACAAATCATCGCAGCGTCCTCAAATTGAAGGGCTATTCGAGGACAGAGCTGAGTTATGCTTTAATTAGAGGACATTTGAGGACAAATCTGTAAATTCGCGAACATTTGTCCTTAAACGATTTTCAAATTGCTGAGGGCACAGGTCGAAATTCGAGGACTGTCCTCATGATTCGAGGACGTTTGGTCACCTTACCAATTACCATATTATAATTTTATTATGATTGAAAGAACATAACACTTTTCTTTAAAATCAGTCTTTAATGACAGCCGATAATAATAAAGATAGTCAGGAAGGAAGGAAGGGGAAAAAATGTATCGGAGAATAAAATTTTTACAAGTGCATCTAGAATTCTTTTAATCGGTGTAATTGTAGTATTTTGCTTCTTCAAAAAATTTAATAGTAACCGATAAAACTCATTCCATTTTACAGGAAAAGCTTTGTCTCTTGATCTTCTGGACACTTCAAAAACGTCTTTTAAAATAAAACTGCAATTGCACATTTCGATCGGTTAATCCCCTAGAGGGCATTCGAACCGATTATTTCAGCGAACTCTTCTCCTACCGCCAAGCACCGATTTCAGCTTTCTGCACGAACGGAACAAAAAAAAAAAAAAAAATCCAAAAAATAAATAAATCTTCTGCATCTCGGACGCGGCCCTCCCCGGGGGTGGCCGCGGGCGAAAGATAAGCCCTGCAGGAGATTACAATGGCAGTAGGGACATTGTTACCCGCCGTGAGTAAATACGGGGCAGAATTTCGAAATGCGCCGTTGGAAACATGATAAAGATCGGGACGGTCGAAAGCTTATCGGAACCCAAGGCTCTTGCGAGCTATGGTTTGAAATATATAATAAAAAAATCTAAAGGGTATCTTTTTTTTTTTTCTTTTTTAATAAGCTCATATTATGACATAAGATTCCAGTCTCTGGCAGATGGTTTTGTTAAAGATCAGAATTCTATTAGTTTTCAAAACTACAAAATTTCGAGTTAAGTTCTTGATTTCCGCTTATAAAAGTGTAAAGTTTTGTAATAAAAGACTGAAAACACTAAAAGAGGCTTAACGGCCCTCTTCACTTACCGTCGCCGGTAGACCGAGCCAATGTTATTCTATGGGGAAATTTTCTTTACAAATAACTTATTAACTAATACATATTTTTAAATTCTGTTTTCACATTCAGAAAATTCCCAACTGTTAAATGGACGGACCTTTTTTGAAAAAGTATTTTTTTTAATTTTTAATATTTTATTTTGAAATTGCAAAATGAAAAAAATTCACATATTGAAAATTCGTATTTTGCAGCTTCGAAGTAAAATATAAAAAATTAAAAAAAGGTCCGTCAATTTAACAGCTGGGAATTTTCATAATGTGAAAACAGAATTTAAAAATATGTATTACTTAATAAGTTATTTGTAAAGAAAAATTTCCCATTGAATAACATTAGCTTCGGCTTCCAGCGACGGTGATTGAAGAGGGCCCTTAATCTTAATTTCTAGTAAAATACATATGGGGAGCACAATACCATACTTTAGTAAAAATAGATCAAATAATGTAACGAAAAGTAAGGAGTAAATCTTTACAAGTTGCATACATTTGCTACAAACAGAATGCATCCCTGGGATGTACATTATGTGCAAGGATATAACTCTCTTTAATTTGGACATTAGATACCTTTCACTTAGGGGAAAAGAAAAAAAAAAGAGGGAAGTTAAGAAACCATCGAAAACTTTTTTTTTAAAGAAATATGTTAATGTTTCTTTTGAAGTAAAGATTGTACGTATAAAGTATAATGCTGCAACTTAATGTCGTATTAAATCATAATTTTAACAACAAATAAATTAACACTCAAATACTGTTACCAAATGAAACAAGTGATTTTCTCAATACGGAAATAAAGTAAAAACCAACTCCTTCCATGGATAACTGTGCTCTAACTATACTATTACCTGACTAGACACTGTAAAAGTTCGGCCACGATGAGATTTAAGATTATGCGCTAACCGTAACTGTTATCTGACTAGACATTGTTAAAGTTCGACCACGATGTGATTTAAGATTAGTCTTAGAATGAATAAAATATGGAAATAGTTAGTTTTAAAAATTCGAAAACAATATAAAATAATTTTAGTACATCACGTCTTGCTAACTAAATTCAGGGAAATATGCATTTTTGTAAACGGAGGATTTAAATTCATGCCTAAGCTCAAGTTTTCCGAAACAAACGCTGAAAATGATATAGCTAAAACAATATATTGGAATGCCACGGTTTCCATGCGTGCATTTTAACTGAATAAAATAATGCAAAAGGATAACAAAAGAACTTCACAATCAGAACAGTATATTGAGGGAATGAAAATAAAACTTTATCCAAAGTTTGCATGGTTTTGAAAGATTCGTTCATTGATTCAAAAATAAAACAATTTCTATTTTTAAAATAAACTGTTTTCGTTGCTATGCGGAATTTTAATACGTCAGGTCAGAGGAAAATAATAACGATAAATTAAATATGAAAGATTCAACAACGCCAAGGAAAATTAATAATATAAATAAATAGAAACGTGATTATAAAATTTGAATTAAAGGATAGCTGGGTTACTTTTAGTTTCTTCAAGGCATTTAGACTTCAAAACATAAATGTTTCGTGATGTTAAAGATGAGGCCATTTGTTTTAAGTATCATGTAAACGTAAATCAATGTTTAGAAATTTGAACTTGCAAGAAGAAATAAATTTGGAAATACATGTAAAAATCGAGCGTTAGGCGGCCACAGACAGACTAGTGACTTAGAATAAAGAATCGTGGATTGCTTAATACTATGGCAATGTTGTAGCGTTTACGATAACCGAGTACGTTAGTTCAGATACATGAGTTTGATTGTTTGGGATTAAGAGTATAGAGTGCCGAAATACACGTGGGTTTTCGTAAGAAATTCATTTCATAGATAAGAGGACATACGATAGCCGCTTTGAACAGCACATTTATCTCCAAAACTGACATGACTAGATAAAGAGGCTGAGTTTTGTTTACCAAAAAACTGTTAGGTCGTCATAGTAATATCTGTCAGAATAAAAAAATAAAATAAAATAAAATAAACGTAAAGAGACTGAAAAGAAAACGCGGATGTGGCTACTGTTAATAAAGACAGATAAAAAGATTTTAAAAAAGAAAGAAAAAGAAAAGTGTCGAATCATATCTTTTATTTTGTCGCTGTGATGCGCATCGGAAATTTTAGAATATTTCTACTTGAATATTACTTCTGAAAAGATGGTTAAAAGAGTCACATCACAAAATAATCTTTTTATTTAATGTGCTCGGCTGAAATCAGTTATTGATAGCGGAGGGAAAACTTGTTTTAACTTGTCATCCAATTTAGAATATCATTTCTTTCTCATTATTTTCTATGCTTTCGTGATTAAAATGTTAAATTTCCTTTTATTTTCCTCTCGAAAGGAGCGTTATTAAACAGATATTGGATGTTTCAAGTTTTGATTTCAGGTTTATTCAATTACATGTTAATTTTTGAATTCACTCAAGTATAATAAATAATCAATTATCAAAGAACATCGTGCTCTTTAATTCTTTTTCACGATTTTTTTTTTTTTCTCAAATAATTTATGAATATGCGTATTTTTTAAAGATTCGTTTATAACTTGGGAACTTAACAAATATTTTATTTATTTATTTATTAATTTTTAAATAGGAAACTATGAAGAAGGAAATCATCAATAGATAATTTTATTCATATCTTTTATTTACTGTAATCTGCAAGATTATTATTAACTTTAATGTTACTATGTATTAAACCTCTGCGCACCCGTGACGGGAAAAAAAAAAAAAAAAAAAAAAAAAAAAAAACTTTTTCCATATTTGTGTATAACACGTTAAGTGTAAATGCGTGTAACTGACATTAACCGCATCGACAGCTGAGAGGGTACAATTTAAATGATTTAGAAACGAATGTTTAAAATTCTTTTGTTAAATACAGTAATGTTTTAGCAAAAAGGTGGGTTCTAAATAGGAAAATCCAAGATAGGAAAACTATTAACTATTTGAAATAGGAAAATATACCAACCGCAAAAGGTGAATGTATGCAGTATTAAAAGGAAACTCAAATAAAGATTCATTGTAATTAACTATATACACAAATCGAAATCATCGTATGAAAACAATATCCTAGCATTTAACTTTAAAATTAATGCAATTTTAGAATTTTTACAGCAGAACTATAGACGATCAACAAACATGAAATATTGTATATTATTGTTATTTATTGCATATATTATTATTATTATTTGCTGCATATATTATTAATACTTATTATTACTAGTTAGAAATCCTTTCTCGATTTTAACTGAATTAATTGTTTAGGTAAAATTTATCATTTTTTGCCACTAATTTTTGCCAAAGAGAATAAAACTGGGCCATCTGTATATACTCGGATGATTTTCATTGAAATCTAAGATGTGCATTTGCCAATGAGAGACTGTAATAAGCAGTGGAGTGCTATTCCTGAAAAAACTATTTTGTCTCGGCGGTATACGTAATACTATTATCATGACTGTTATGGTTGGAGTAGAAGGTTTTTTTTTTTTTGTTTTTTTGTTGTTGGTGGTGGTTTCAGGAATGTTCGTGGACTGGAACCTGTTGTTTACTTACGAATCGTTTATCTCACACAAAAATGTCAATGTTTTCATAACAACATGTATATTTCCTATGGTTGTATGAGGAAGTCGTGTAATGTTTACATCATATTTTTATTTATTGAACATAAATAAACTAAATACTTTTTTTTTCTTGTACATGTTTGTATCTGAAACAATGGCATCGACTATTTAGTAAAGTGGGTTTCAAACTATATTTAATGGCACAATGTCTATTGTTCTCCATAAAGGTATTATATTATATACATATTTGTGTGTGTGTACATGTATAAAGAGAGGATGTTTGAAGCATCACCAGATGCATATTAACTGTAGCAAATACATCGCAACTCAGATCAAATATAAATTATTTGGTCTCGCATCCGCCAGTTTTTTCTTTTAATCTTAAAATCTACCCACCATCATTTACCATTTTAAAAATGCCGATAAGAATACTCGAACATAAACCCGCTCCCGGTGATTGCGTTATCTCGTTTGCGGATCGTCTGCTATGCTCGGCCGCACATTTCTAGGTGGACGACACAATCTTATCGTCTGAAAAGCTCTCAACCCTCCCGACTCGACTAACAAACGTCGTGACGCAATGCTTCAGTAGACTGAGCGTCAGGTTTGCTAGGTGTTTTTCTTGTCGGAGAGAAATCGAAAAGGCGTCAATGGCGTTTAACAGCTGCGGTATGTAATGAAAGCGAAATTCTCACGTTGATAACTTGGGTGGTTCAAAGGGCAAGAGACGATGAGAGTATAATACGTGATTAACTTTCGGATTTGAATTTCATGCGTAAGTTCATTGAGAGAGAGGAAGAATCAAAGAGGGTAGCTGATCGGGGCCCTAAATTAAAAACTGTTAGTCAAACAGTAGTTTGTACAACCTAAAGTATTGTTAGGATAAGCCTTAACTTCCCATGAGAAAACCTAAAGAAACGAGGCACACAAAGCCTATCATGAAAAAAATTTCTGCTTAACTTTGGAGAGAGGATTCCAAAATCTCAATACAAAAAAATCATTGTTTTAAACTTGGGTAGTTATTTATAGGAAATTTGTGAAAGTATGTTTTAAAAAAAAAAAAAACACTAGGGTGGTAAATTCGAACAATTATTCACATTCTTATTTTATTTTATTTTTCCTTTAATTGAAATCTCGAATGCAAATATTCATTATTAAATGTTCCGACTTTTTCCTAGCACATGTTCAGAAAACGAATATCACGATTTTCATTTTTATCCGTAGATGCTATGGGAACATTGATTCTTTTCAAGAAATACCATTTTGCTTTTAAATTTTTGACGCTTATTTCCGACAAAAATCTAACGGTCCTCTATATAAGCTTATTTATCTTTTAGGCTGTCAGATGAATATCGGAAAGCAGAAGCGTACAAGATTCTAAAAATCTCTCGAATTCTGCGATAAACAGCAAAGAGCCAAGCAGCTCATTTTGGCATTTTCCTTAATTTGAAACTCATTCGAATCAGATTACTTAGCGCAGTCTTATTTCGCAGCAACAGCACAGACGATTTCTTTCCTTCAATAGTTCCCGAAACCTCCCAAAAAATTCGCATTCCATTCGATTCGCTATCCACTTCTCAGATGGCATCCTCAGGAGGAAAGGCATAAAGAGAGGATTCAGCATTCTTCGAGCGCTCCTCCGTCTTTCAGAGAGAGCAAGCGGCAAAAACCAAAGCTGGAGCCAACTCCAAAAAGAAAAGAAACGTGCATGGGGAGAATAAGAAAAAAAAATGTTCCCCCTTCTCTATTAGAAAAGGAACTCTGCAGCCGAATTGATCGCACAAGCACGTATGCCTCGTTATCCTTTCAACAAGAAAGGCGGGAGATTTCGCTAATTTTTTGTTCATTTTAATTTTTCACTTCTAAATACAACAAGCGACCGAGTCATTCATATTAAAATTCCCCGAACTCCTTTAGAAGGAACAACAAAGACTCCTTGCAGATGCTTAAGACATTCAGAAATCAAACTAGATCGTCTTTCGCCATATTTAGGAAATTGGAGGTTCTCGGATGAATTTTTCATTAAAATTCTTGTTCTATAACTAAAATTAACAGTAACGGCGGGTAATGACATGCAAAAGCTAAATAAACCTGCGCATTTTTAGCGTTTGTGTGATAGAGAATGACGCAAAATGTTTAGCATACAAACGCATTTTCATGATTGAAATTTGAAAACTTCACAGATTAAATAATTAAAAGAAAAAAAATATATATATATCAATGAATGTGGGAAAATAAGTCCCATACAAAATCAATAACACGAAAAATACAGAAAGTGAGATTAATATAAAATAAATTTAATTTAACTAACAATAATTATCGTGTCAAAAAAAAAAAATAAATAAATAAATAATAATATTAATAATAGTAATAGAAACATAATGTTATTAAAAAAATGCCAACAAACAGAATAAAATTTTTGAATGTAAACTGGTTTAAAAATTCAGCAAATACAAGAAAAATCTTTAAATTTATTAAGAATATGTGCTTTATATAAAAGAAATAAAGCAATACTTAAATAACACTTTAATAATAGTTTGTACTTATTGGAGTTTCATTAATATTAATTAATAATTGGAGTTTCATTAATATTTTAGGGAAATGAAATAATAAATATAAAAGAAATGATAAAGTAAATAGCAAAACAGATGTTGTGGATCTAATTTTTCGACAAACGATCAATTCATCTGAAAAGATGAAGTGAAATTAATGAAATCTACATGGAATTTAATGCTATACGACATGTACAGTATGCGATAATTTATGAATGAAGCGGAGTATCAATTTTATGTTTCTGGAAAAAATAAAGGAAATTAATATGTAAATAGCAGAAAAAATTCAACAGAAGTTTTGCGATTACAGAAAAAGGCTTACAGCACGATTCCCACACCATTCCTCCATCCAACTAATGGTAGATGACACTAAATTAATGAAAATTTGTGAAAATATAAATATGAAAGTTGTGACAAAAAGGCCATTTCGAATATTTTTGACATTATTAGAGAGTGTTAAACAAACGAAGAGAATTTATGTATCTGAAATCAAACCACTCTCGTACGTCAAGTTCACAATCCCAACACACCTAGCATTGCGCAGCACTAGTGCGACGTAAAACCCAACCAACCCAACACACCTAGAGAAATAGCAGATGTGCAATAGTAACAAATTACGATTTCACAGATATCTATGGTATTATGCTTTACCAACAATAGTACAGCAAAAAAGGAAAAGAAAACTTCAATCCTATCTGCTGGGGGGGGGGGGAAGAGAGAGAGAGAGAGGGGCAGGCCGCTTCTGGCATTGATCGCGCTTGCACGTAGGCCTCGTTATCCTGCCAGTAATAAACGCGAGAGAGACGGGAAAGGAGGAAAAAAAAAAAAAACGAACAATCTAAACAAAAAAAAAAAAAAAGCTCTCAGAGTAATCTTTTGCGCCGTTGGGTCATGTGACGCCCCTATCTGCGAAGACAAAGCCGCAGCGATCGTCGAACGGAGAAAAGCTGGCGCACCCCCATTAGCGGGGTATTCGGAAAAGTGTACCAGCCGAGTTTAGCTTAGCTCCCTATGGAACAGTATCGGAGAAAAAAAAAAAAGGAGGAATGAATGGGACGAGAATTTACAACATCCAAACCCCCCCGCCATTCCTTCTCCCCAAAAAAACGCATGTGTTGAGCTATGCGATATATTTTTCTTTACTGCTGTGAAATTGCTTGTTATACTAAAATCTTCCCCTCCCTTGCTTTATTCATTGTATTGCATTATTTTGGGTAAAAAAGCAACAGTCGAGTGTTGAAATAACTGGATATGTGTATAAAAGAAGACATGATGCTAGTGTGTAAAACAAGAACCGCAAAAAGAGTCTATTAAAAAATATACACAAATTAAAATATTTTTTAAACCTATATGCAATTGTAAAATGTATGCAACCTTTAAATTATTTATAAATGGCTTGTTGGATTAAAATTTATTATCCAGAATATATATATTCGAACTTAATCATTTGTATCGCAATCTTATTGATAAACAAGTCCTTCCGGCTTATTCGGAAGGGTAGGTTGATTTCTTTTTCCTTATCAAGTATCCGCCATTTTGTTTCAAAATGGCGGCTACAAATTATTAACGAATTAGTAGAAATATTGATGTAGGCTAACTCCATGGAATTTTAAGCAAATCGGTTCATAAATACCGTTTTATGTGAATTTAAAATTTTCAAGTGGTCGGCGCTGGAAACAAGATGGTGGGCCAAGATGACAAATATATCAAATGCATTTGTGAGATAGGACTACTGTACAAATATAGTTGGAATTAATTCAGAATCTCAAAAGTCATCGTGTTTAAAAATTAAGTGGCTGCCACTTCTATCAAAATGGCAGAGAAAGTTGCTCAGTGAACTAATTAATCTAAGATATTGTTGCAAATTTGAAAATAATTCAATATTTTTTTCTTTTATTTTTTGGAGAAATTCTTTCAAAGAGGCTTAGTAAGTTGATTAAATGTTAATTTTCTGCATTTCTAGTTTGTTTTATCGTTAAAATAGCCTAATTTTCTCTTTAAAACGCATTAAAAAGCTCCAATATGGCAGCTAATGGATTTGGCACCAAATTTGGCGACTTTTCCACTTGGCGACTTTTTTGGCAACTTTTGGCGAGAAAATTCATAGTTTATGTATACATCATGTCATTATGTATACATAGTTTATGTATAGTCTATGTATACATCAAAATTCAAACAAATTCTTTCAGAGAGGCTTAGTAAGTTGATTAAATGTTAATTTTTTGCATTTCTAGTTTGTTTTAACGTTAAAATAGCCTAATTTTCCCTTAAAAACGCATTAAAAAGCTCTAATATGGCAGGAAATGGATTTGACGTCAAATTTGGCGATTTTTCCACTTGGCGACTTTTTTGGTGACTCTTGGCGAGAAGATCCATAGTTCATTAATAAACTTCATTGAGACACTTATATAGTCTATGTATACATCAAAATTCAAACAAATTCGGAATACGCTTTTTACAATTTGAATTTGAAATTTTCAAGTGGTCTCCACTTGAAAACAAAATGGTGGAGCAACTTGGTTAAGAAACTCATCCAAGACATTCATAACACAAGTTAAGACACTGTCCAAATTTGGTTCGATTTGGAGTATTATTTTGGAAGTTATCTTGATTTTAAATTTTCAAGTGGTAGCCTAATTTCAAGTGGCCCTGCTTAACTTAAGATATCCGCCACTTTATTAAAAATGGCGGATACGTTCATTAATAAACTTCATTGAGAAACTTATATATTCTATGTGTACATCAAAATTCAAACAAATTCGGAATAAGCTTTTTACAATTTGAATTTGAAATTTTCAAGTGGTCTCCACTTGAAAACAAAATGGCGGAGCAACTTGATTAATAAACTCATCTAAGATATTTATAAGATAAGTTAATACACTGTCTAAATTTGGTTCGATTTGGAGTATTATTTCGGAAGTTATAGTGATTTTAAATTTCCAAGTGGTAGCCTGATTTTAAGTGGTCCCGCTTAACTTAAAATATCTGCCACTTTACTAAAAATGGCGGATAAACTTCATTAACAAACTTCATTGAGACCCTTATGTGGCCTGTATTTACATCAAAATTCAAGTAAATCTTGCTTTAAATACGCTTTTTACAATGTCGGTTTGAAATTTTCAAGTGGCTGCCACTTGAAAACAAAGAGTCGGAGCAACTTGGTTAACGAACTTGTCCAAGATATTTATAAGATTAGTTCACTGTCCAAATTTGGTTCGATTTCGAGTATTATTTCGGGAGTTATCGTGATGACAAACTTTTCATTATAGATAGATAGATATATATATATATAGATAAACGAAGTGATTGCAATAGGTCGATTTCTAAAGAAATCAACCTAAAACTGATTAATATAATTTTTTTTCGTAGCATATTCAAATTCATTTTATACAATTCTGAAATTAACAACGACTAATCACAAAAACAAAATCAATAATTTTCCCAACAATTTGATCTAAGTTCTTACGTTTCCTTTTTCGCAAAATTTCAGTTTCAACTAAATTATTAACAATAAGATTAATGAACATTATTGATCAACTTCATGAGGCCAAAATTATAATCAGTAAAATGAACTTAACAGTTTACTTGCCTATTTTCTTCTTCATTTCTTTCGAAAATGCAACTTACAAGACTTTTACCATTTGTAAAAAAATAAAAAAAAGGAGAGAGAGAGAAAAAAATAGTTATTTAAATTCCTCAACCTCATGCATGTGCAGATATTTTCTAATAATCCTTGTTAGTTCTCGTGAGATGTAATTCTAGGAAAGTATGTGTGTTATAAAAAGAGATGAAAAGACAGTGTTGACGCATGCGCGCCACCCCGTCGCGGATCACCGGCAGAAGGCTATGAGAAGCCAAGTACAATGGACGTGGGCAAAGAACTTTAAATTTATTGACGCCCACAATTATTATTTTATGTTCTACCTATTATAAATCTTATTCTTCGTTGTAAATAGTGTAAATACTTGATGTATGTGATCGTACAAATTAAAAATATTAAAACAACGAAGATGGTCCGTCGAAAATTAGTTATTTGTAGTTAAGTTCCTACAAAAAGTGGCTCCGTCGAGAAACCGGAGCTTGTAATAAGCGACTTATGGATAAAAATAATAAATTGAAATCTTCCTTGAAAGGGAAGATAACTAGAATTGAAAACTATGTAGAAGGCACGAATGCCGAAAATTACGATATAGATGTAGTGGAACTAAAAGTGAAATTAAAGAACATAGAACTGCTACAAACAAAAATCGATGAATTACGACAAAAATACTACGAAATTCAAGACTTGAAAGATGCTGAACAAGCAACCATAGATGACGACCTTGACTCATGTGAAGAACGTCTGGAAAAATTAGAGGTAAGAATTAATACTCTTATTAATTCTTATAAGAAATTTGATTCTCATAAAAAAATAAATGCGACTGAAAATGCATCTCAAGATAACTTTGAAATTAAAACTCAAATTCCTCCTTTAGTATTACCTGAATTTTCAGGAAAATATGAGGAATTCAGTTCTTTTAAAGAACAATTTGATGATTTAATAACCAATAATGTTCATATTAATCAGTCGCAGAAATTATATTATCTTAGATCTTGTCTCAAATATGACGCTAAAAATCTAGTTAGTAATTTTGATACATTTGAATCATTATATAATGCATTAGAAAATCGCTATGATAACGAGCGATTAATTGTTGATATTCATGTACAAAATATTCTGAATTTTGAGAAAATTCAAACAGAAAATCCCAAAGAGATAAGAAATATGATTGATTGTATACAGAAAAATCTGCGTGCCTTGAAAGTTCTTAAATATGAGCAAAATAAATTATCAGATGTTTTCATTGTAAATATTCTCGTAGCAAAGTTAGACAGAGAATCTAGAAAGAATTTTGAGTTGTCCCATAAATCCAAAAATGTTCCCACCTTTGAAGAATTTATCAAATTTTTGGAACAACGAGAATCAGTTTTATTATCTATTAATAGAACGAATATGACTAGCGGAAATAAAAATACTAACAAAAACTTTCCGGCTATTAACAAATCTAAAACTCTTTTAATGCATGAAAATAAAAACAAAAATTGTGTTGTTTGTAAAAATACTTATCACCCTATTTATGAATGTGATGCATTTTTGAAATTAAACATTAACGAAAGATTAAGTATAATACGCCTTCACAAGCTTTGTGAGGTTTGTTTTAGGCAAAACCATAAGAAAAATGATTGCTTATCGAAATTCAAATGCACCTGCGGAATGAAGCACAACAGATTAATATGTTTTTCTTCTGGCGCCAAAACCCCGGTTCCAGACGCAGATGGAATAAATTCATCCAACTTACCAGATATAGACAAACGGGTTGCGCAATTAAATGCTTCCGTTTTGAGTAATAATAGCAGATATTTAAAAGAAAATAGAAAAAGTATTCTGTTTTCCACAGCTTATATTTATGTTCAATGCGAAAACAAAAAAAGAATAAAAATAAGATGCGTTCTGGATTCCGCTTCAAATGTGTGCGTATTAACTGAAAAGATGAGTGAATGTTTAGGAATTAAAAGAGAAAAAATAAAAACTCCAGTTTCAGGTTTGAATGGATTGACCCAAAATATTAAGTGGAAATTAGATACCTTTATTTCAAATGAAGATTGTTCTTTTAGTGAACCAGTAGAATTTTTGATTGTGGATAAAATAACTGGGCTTACACCATGCAATAAATTAAACATTTCAGACATAAAAATTCCAGAATTTTTGAAATTGAGTGACGAGACATTTTTTGAACCGAATGAAATAGAAGCGTTAATCAGTGCAGATATATTATTCAAAGTTTTAAAGGATAATACTTATAAAATAAATGACGATTTGTTTTTTAAGGAAACCGAATTTGGATGGCTAGCGTGTGGAAAGGTTGAAGAAACAGAACTGAATAATTCGAAACAGTGTTTCGTTTTGTCAGACGATTCCCTTAGTAGCACTCTTAAACTCTTTTTCGATCTAGAAAGCATTGGAATAAGAGACGATCCAATTCAAAAAGAAAGTGATAAAGCTATAGAAATTTTTAATGAAACGATTCAGTTTAAAAACAAACGCTACGTTGTACACTTGCCTTTTAGAAGACCCTATAATGAACTTTCCGATAATTACACGTTAGCGAAACAACGATTTTTAAGTTTATGGAGACGTTTTAAATATGATAGAGAATTATATGAACAGTATAGAGAGATTATTCGTGATTACGTAAATCAAAAAATAATAGAAATAGTTGAACCCAGTACAGCAGAAAATAATTTAAACAAACCTATTTATTATTTGCCTCATCAGGCAGTAAGAAAGGAAGGTCGCTTAACATCCAAAACAAGAATCGTATTTGATGCAGGGAGTCATCAAAATAATCAGCTGTCACTGAATGATTGCCTATGGCAGGGGATAAATTTAAATCCGAATCTTTTGGATGTTTTAATTAATTTTAGATTAAACAAAATAGCATTTTGTTCTGATATTAAACAAGCCTTTCTACAAATCTGTCTCGCTGATGAACATAAAGACGCTGTTCGTTTTTTCTGGAGTGATGAAGAACCGCATGCACATAAAAAACCCAAATTACAGATTTATCGTTTCAATCGAGTTAATTTTGGGGTGTGTTCAAGTCCATTCTTACTCGCTGCTACTATTAGACATCACATTGAGAAGTATAGAGAAGAATTTCCCGCTACTGTTCGACTTTTAGATAAATGTTTTTACGTAGACGACTTAATTTCTGGAGGTAATGATTTTAACGAAGCACTTGAATTATCACGAAGTGCAAAATATATTATGGAAGCCGCAGGAATGTCCCTTAGAAAATGGATAAGTAACGATACCGAATTAACAGAGCAGTGGAAAAGCGAAAAATTTGATACATACCCTGTAGAATCTACCATCAGCTTAGGTATAAATCAGACAAAGATCTTGGGACTATCTTGGGATACTAATAAAGATAATTTGATTGTAGATATCAAGAGTTTGTTGAACTTTATATCCATAAATAAAATTACAAAACGTACCATTCTTCAAGCCGTAGGGAGAATTTTCGACCCCTTAGGGTTAATTTCTCCATTCACTGTCAGGGCAAAAATTATCATTCAAGATATCTGGACAACTAAAACCAAATGGGATGAATCATTATCACCAAATATCGAAAAAGAGTGGATGAAATGGTGTTCGGAATTACCCTTGTTAAAAGAGCTTGAAGTCCCTAGATTCATCCTTGATGCCACTTCCCCAGAAGATGTAGTTGAATTACATAGTTTTTGCGATGCTAGCAAAAAAGCATATGGCGCTGCCATTTATGTACGAACAAAATCAGAAAATGGTATTTCAGTAAAACTTTTGACTTCCAAGAGCCGTGTAGCTCCCCTCAGCGGTGTTACACTACCTCGCCTTGAATTATTGGGTGCCCTGGTCGCAGCTCGTCTGATCACCAAAGTGAAAAATACTGTAAACCTTAAAAGACCTTCTGTTGAATATCACTGGACTGATTCGCAGATAGTGCTTTTCTGGATAAAGGGTACTAAAACCCGATGGAAGCAGTTTGTCGCCAACCGTGTTCAAGAAATTGCCAGCCTGACAAACCCTAACTCTTGGTTCCATTGTGCAAGTAAAGAAAATCCTGCTGACCTGTTGTCTCGAGGGATGACTGCTGAAAGCCTAACAAACAGCGCCACATGGTGGACAGGTGCTGAATTTCTGAAAGATCCTGAATTTCCGAAAAACAAACAATCTTTTATTGACTTTTCAGAACTAAATGAGGAAGACTACACTCCTGAATTAAAATCTGAAAATGCAGTGACTCTAAATTTGAAAAAAGACTTTACTATTTTGAACTATCTGATAAATCGTAGTAATAGATTTTTAAAAATATTACGTATATGTAGTTTTCTTTTCAGGTTTCTTCACAATCTAAGAAATCCTTTAGAAAAGAAGAAAGGACCGCTGATGCCTGAAGAGCTGACAAAGGCAGAAGACTTCCTACTGAAACAGCTGCAGGAGGAGGAATTTCATACTGAAATATCTGCCTTGAAAAGTGGCGGTAATGTATCGCATAAAAGTAAAATTTTTAATTTATCCCCATTTTTGGATGAAAATGGTTTAATAAGGGTAGGGGGGAGACTGCAAAATTCGCAGTTATCTTATTCGATTAAGCATCCTTATGTACTTCCTTCAAAAAATAAATTAACGGAATTAATTGTAAAATATTATCATGAAAAATATTTTCATATTGGTCCCCAACATCTTCTGTTTCAGGTTAGGCAAAAATATTGGCCCATTCATGGGAGAAATCTTTGTAAAAAAATTGTGCACAGATGTTTAGTCTGTTTTAAAGCAAATCCGAAAGTATGTGTACAAAAAATGGGAAACTTGCCAAAACAAAGAATAACGCCAGATAAAACATTTAATTCAACTGGGGTAGATTTGTCTGGACCCTTTTTAATCAAAAATAAATATGGAAGGAAAGGTCCAGAAATCAAAATTTATGTTTGTATTTTCATTTGTCTAGTAACAAAGGCTATACATCTTGAACTTATCAGTGATTTAACTTCACAAGCTCTGATAGCTGCGTTAAAAAGATTTATTTCGAGAAGGGGCAAGTGTCATAAAATATTTTCGGATAATGGGACCAATATGGTAGGCGCCAACAGGGAACTAAATGCCTTGTATAAACTGGTAAGAGATAAGGAAGAATCCTTATTCAAATTTTTTGCAGAGGAAAAAATAGAATGGGTTTTTATTCCTCCAAGGAGTCCAAATTGGGGTGGTCTATGGGAAGCAAATATCAAAGCGTTTAAATACCATTTTAAACGGATAGCGGGTAATTCAAAATTTACATTTGAAGAAATGCTTACACTTGTTACTCAAGTGGAAGCGATCTTGAACTCGAGACCACTGACTCCGCTAACTTCAAGTATTGAAGATTTAGAGGTTTTAACTCCAGCCCATTTTCTTATTGGAAGGCCAATAACGGCTGTTGTTGAACCCTCTTTAATCAATATTGAGAAAAATCGCCTAAGTGCTTGGCAAAATATTACGAAGTCAGTTCAGGCAATCTGGAAAAGATGGAGTCTTTCTTACTTAAATAACTTACAACAGCGCAGAAAATGGATAATTGATAAAGAAAATTTAAAAATCGGAGACATGGTTTTAGTCAGGGAAGAAAATCTTCCACCATGCAAGTGGGTTTTAGGGCGTGTAATAAAGCTATATCCTGGTCAGGATAATAAAGTTAGATTGGTAGATATAAAAACTACCAAGGGGATTTACAAAAGATCCATCTCCAGATTGTGTGTGCTGCCTATCGAGGAGTAAAAATGAATATGAACATTTATTATATTAATTTACTGTATTATATATATTACTCTAAATTTGTTAGTTAATTATGAAGATTTCTGTTTATTATAATCAGTTAATCTTTTTTCTAATTCTATCATTCTATGTGTTGTGCGAAATATTGATATTATGTTACATTCATTTATTTGTTATTATTTTATCTATTCATGTTATGTGAAATTGTAAATTTGAAGTTTTGCAAAAAAAAATATTGTAAGTTCTTGCATGACAACATAGCAAGGCCGGGCGGGATGTTGACGCATGCGCGCCACCCCGTCGCGGATCACCGGCAGAAGGCTATGAGAAGCCAAGTACAATGGACGTGGGCAAAGAACTTTAAATTTATTGACGCCCACAATTATTATTTTATGTTCTACCTATTATAAATCTTATTCTTCGTTGTAAATAGTGTAAATACTTGATGTATGTGATCGTACAAATTAAAAATATTAAAACAACGAAGATGGTCCGTCGAAAATTAGTTATTTGTAGTTAAGTTCCTACAGACAGTTTCGACCGTAGTTTGCAAATCCAATTTTCTGCAACCTTAAAAAACGCAATTTTTAAAATTTTTATGATTTAATAAAAAAAAAAAAAGGTGAAAGTTTTATACAATTATGATGCAATAAATCATCCCCCTTCCCTTGTATTGACTTAAAATAAATCAGCCCAGCTTATTTTGAGATTTTGGCATTAATAATAGTAAAAATTTACGAACTAACATTATTCATTTATAAGCCAGTCCACATTCACGTGTATTCATTTGATGAATATGCAGCTTTCAACAAATGATCAAATCAATAAATTTAACAGCCTCATAATTGAAAGTAACCCGTTGATAGGAATACCGAAATAAATAACTTCGTTTAGTAATGCGAGATTCATTTAATAATAGAGCAATGCTCTAGACATTACACTATGTGATGTGAGTCACCGTAAAAATGAGTCGATTTCTTAAAAATATATTACGCCAGTCATAACATAATGCAACTGAAAACTAATTTGTCTGAATACGGCATAAAATATTTATTTCGTTTTATTGTTTATCTATTTTCAATTTCAACGATTTGTCATCTTAAATTTAAAGTATACCTTATAATTATTATTTATTTAAATAAGATTTTAATTATGTTATTTATTTTTTCAAGAAAGAAGGGTATAATTTCTACTTTTAGATATAGTATAAAGTGTATAAAGAAAAAAAGGGAGGAAGGGCGGAGGGTAAAGAAACGGGAAAGATTAAAATAAAAACTAGGAATATATTTACGATTGAAAAAGGATAATTGTACCATTTTCTTAAAATAATGATAATAATAATATGTAAATAAATAATAAAATAAGTGTCCCTTATAAAATTTTCGAACATTTTGCCTTTGTATAACGCAAATGATGTGTAAAAATGTATAAATAACATGCTTGAGATATAAAAATTAACTCTCCTTAGTACAAGTTATTTTTTTTTTTTTTTTCGAGTAACGATTATTTATTGTTACAAACAGAAAACCATCAAATTTAACATCTCGTTTAGTTTTAGTGTCATATTTGTTTGTTTGTTGATAACATACACATCCGATTTGTATACTTGACTCGTAGTCCGCTTGTAAATCTTCGTCAGATAATTACAGATAGCACATGACAGAATTACAATACGAAGAAATGTAAAAACACCCAGGGCCTTGCGGGAATCGAACCCGCTCTCCTACGCTCGAAGGCGATTAGCAGTGTGGTGACATAACCACTCGGCCACGGAGGGCCCTTTTAGTGTCATACGAAATAATAAATTTTATATAATTTTCAAAAACAAAAATAATTTTCCGTGAAAAATTCAAAATTAAAGGCGATTTTGTATTCTTTGGCGATGCCTTTGCAGAAATATTATTAAATGATTTTAAAAATAAATTGTTAAAAAACTAACACATGTTACCGGCAAATTCCATACCAGGTTATACCTATATATATATATATATATATATATATATATATATATATATATATATATCGGATACATTTCAAATGGGGTACAGTGGGGCCTTTTTCGCAGTTTATTGCGAAATCGACGTGCAGCTACATTTAAAAGAATCTCTCGTTTAAAATAGCTTTCTATCAAAACCGCTATCTCTTCAGTACCAAATATCTAATCTTATCCACTGGCATATCCGTTAAAAAACTTGAAACCCACTTTATCGGTGCACCTGTGAAATTCTACACAACTCACCTGCAAAAAGAGCCTCCTCTACAGCCCCCTTTTGTAATATTACAAGGAAGGGAAATTTAATACACCTGGGTGAATCTTTTCTTCGAGGGGGTGGTCTGCCTTTTTTTGACAATAGAGGCTTGGGTTTTTATTTATAAGTTACATGGTTTTCTGGTTTGATGGGGATAGAAACCAATCTCTTGGTTTTGTGTTTATGCCCCAAGCTTCGTCCTAACTTTTTAAATGGTACCCGGGAAGTACTACAATGACAACTATCTTCACGGTTTAATGGGTGCGGTTGAAGCTTCATGATCCTTCAGGGATTTGCTTCACTAAAAGAAGAAAATGAACTTTAAAAGCCTACTTTACACTTTGGAATTTGTGTTGTTGTTGTTGTACAGAGAAGAAGAAAATAAAGGGGACGTTTATAATGAAGGTGGTTTCTCAACAATGAAAGTACTCTGTAGATTAAAGAAATACACAACAAGAACATTAGGTTTTCAAGAGATGCAAAAAAAAAAAACTTTACAAACAAAATTCACACATTCAAATGAATAATTAAATTTCTTATGAAATACAGGTAAATATATAAACACTGGAAAATTGTCTGACTGATGGCTTTTCAAATGTTTTTGAAACATGTGGAGCATTTCTGTTTTCTGCTTTATTATCTAACAGTACTAAGATCGAAAAGTAAAATTACTATTTGTTACTAATTATTAAACTTGTTAATAAACAATTTCCACAATAAATATTTTATAAAATAAATTGTCTTTAAATAGGAAAAGTTCCTAACATTCATGAATACCAGTAGTATTTGTTTATTTACATTAGGTTGACTGTTAGAACACACTTTCATAAGATATGTACACTTTTGCAACGTCAAATTGCACGAGTACGCGAAAAATTATGATATAACATTTCGCTTTATTTTATAAAAGAGATAGAATCCTATTAACATCTTGATTGCGTTAAAGAAACGAACCAAAGCTATTTGTAAATTGTATAACTTATTAATTGATATGGCAGAACAATATATTATTCATAATCTTAGATTTTCATAATTTCATTTTCATTAAGCAGAAAGCTGATATCTTATAGCAGTATACTAAAAATATTTCAAAAGCTACTAATTTTTCCTCTTTTCCCAAGTAAAACACCGTTTATACGTCTTTTTAGATGTCCTGATTCATTCCTATTCATTTCAATGCAAAAATATTTCGTTTATACGCCGCTCAATATCGGTTATTCGTCTTCCACTTTTTTAAAATTCGCAAAATTTATAATTTCTCGATCAGACCTTATTTTTCAGTTCTAAATAAGATCTGAGAACTGTGATACCAATATCATAACTTCGGATTTATGTACAATCAATGAAGTAATTTGAGACAAACTGTCTGATGATTATTTAAGCGATGATGAATAATGATGTTGAATGCTAAAAGCTATTCCACTTTCTTTTAAAGACGTAATGAATTGATTGAAAAACTTCGAACTTATTTTGTTTGTAAAATACAAGCGAAGCACATTTAATAAGTATTTAAACAACTACCTGTATGGTCATAAATCGTATAATTACTTATTTTTAAAGGTGAACAATATATATAATTAACGCTCAATTTTAATTTAGTTCTTATCTTCAAATATAAAATCTACTGAAATAACTTTTGGAAAATATAAAAACAGGTATTCACAATAAATTTTCATGATGAAAACCCAGATTAATATATATATATGAAATGATTTTTTTGACAACTTTGATTTGTACACTACAACAGTACAACTAAGTTTTATACACGTAGATCTGTATCTTTCTCTAACATGTACAATCAAAACTCCTGGAGTTTTATCAATAAACGCATTACAGCCTCTGAGACGACTGTTCGAAGATTATACAAAATTCAAATGAAATTTATGTTTGTATTTTTTATTGCTAATGACTGAACAACTGCATATTTGTAATTTATGATTATTTTAAATAGCATTTGGTAGATTGTTGTACTTGAATGATCTATCAAAATTAAATTCACTTTTTTTTTCTTTCTAGGGGCAGTCTGGTGTCGTGCTACACATCAGTGACTAATTTCTAGTACTGAACAACTTATGATGTATAACAAGTTTATAGAATTTCAAAGGAAAATTTTTCAGAATTCAACATCACATACAATTTACTTTTATCAAACTAATCAAATTCATTACTTTTATCAAACAAACTACATAATAAGATTATCTTAGTTTCTTGAGGTGTACTCAAAATGATAAGACAAGTTATCTCCAACTGATAAGACAAGATATTTTGCATAAGTGATACATAAGAACTAAAGCTAAATAACATATAAATAAGAATACCGACACTATTTCAATTTACCATAATTTCTGGTAGATAACCCGCAGGTAAGATGTGTCATTTCTCCACCAGAAATTTTATTTAATAGAGAAATCTATACTTTTTCGATGGAAGAGCTCGTACAAATATAAATTTATTTATCAATTGAAATTTCTGGTGCAAAACTGGATTATATAACCTGCGGGGTATATGCCAGAAATTACGGTACACTAAAATCGCATTTTGAAATTGTACTATTTAAAATAAAAGTTTGTTAATACGTATTGATCTATTTTGAAATAATATTTATATTACCTAAAATGTGTTATAATATTGGCTTTTTTTGCAAATAAACCTAGACATTTCATCAGTTGAGAAAATTCTAGTACATTTTTCCAAGGACTTATAAAAAGTTAGGGTCGAAAACTTTTAAATAATATTAAAATACTTTTTAGAAAATGCAGACATGCAGATGCTCTGTTCTGTAAAAATATCAATTCGCCGCAACGATATCTTATATAAAACCACTTTAAACAATAAAAAAATCGTGAAGCTGTGACTAAATTTTAAATGAAATCTTTCTGAAACGTATAGTTTTCGAATTCAAATTCTGCAAGGTAAAAAAAAAAAAAATCACAATATTCATAGTTACGCTACGGTAGGCCGAGCATCTATCGCTTCGTGCGCATAAAGGAAAGAAGAAAAATAAAACAAAAGTCATAAAAGATGACGCCCTTGCAAAATTATCGCCCGTTTCCGCTCCGAAAGCTGTTTTGAAGGGTGGCGAGCTAACTGGAGTATTTTGCGGTTGCGGAGTGCCGTTTGGGCGAAGGGTGGGGCAGCATCACGTGAAAAGAATTTTCACAGGGAAAAGTGAGAAAATTCGATTCTACGGTGTTATTCGTTAAGATTCAAATGGATATAAAACTGATGTGATTTTACAAACATACATCACAATGATGAATATATGAGTGAAAACAGCAAAATTTGAAGTTCACACTATAACCAGAGGTGGGCAGCATATTATTTATTAGTACAGGTCCAAGTCTTCGTTTGTTTAGATGGAGACATAAAGAAAGTCTTTTATAAATGTTTTCAGTAAATTGAGTTTTATTTATTTGTCGAAAATTTATGTGACAGATAGCTTTTTAAAAATACTAGAGATAAATCTGATTTAAAAATCAGAAATGTTGACAAGCTATTACTAGGTGTATTGGAAAATTCTGTGGTTTTGAATAAAGAAAATAACACCAGAAATTTATTCTGAACAACATTTATATAATTTTTAAGAAGGTATTTACATGTTTGGTAAAGAAAGTATGACAAATAATGTTAAAGAAAATTTTCCAAAGTCGTGTTACTAACTGAACACGCCAGAACTTTCCGGTACATCTACGTACTTGTACAACATCGTATATACAATACACATTTGTACACTACATATTTTACGATATTTTTAAAAAGTATTTGTATATTGTATCTGATATATATTTCTCCTTGCATAATGTATATATATTTTTTCAAATTTTATACCAAAATTTCAATTTCAAAAAATAAAAATAAAATCTCATTCCAATTTTTGATTAAGAATTTCACTAAGTACAAATATCCCTTTCTTTGGAATCTGACGTGCTACTAAATGGTTCTGTAAACTGTCAAAAAGAAATGAATAAATATATTTTTTATGAGATATTGCCAAATTTATTTTAGCAGTTTATATTCTTTGGCAGCATAGACATACGTATATCCTACCTTTGCAAAGTCGTGAAATATGCGATATTACTATTTATCAGAAATTTGCCAACATTAAAAAAATAATATAATTAATAAATGTGGACAAATTATATACTTTTAAAAGTGAAAACGGCTAACAATTTTAAATCATTCAGAATACGTAACATATTCGCATAACGTATACAAATGAAATGTTTTAATAAAGACAAAAATAACATACATTTCAAAATTTGTTACAAAAAGATTTTTAAAAATGTGAGATAGTTATCTAATAATTATGATCGTTATTATTATTATTATTTATAATATTAATATAAGATTATCTCTGTAAAGGTGCTGCGAACGTATGCATTCTCTTGAATGTGGAATTCAGTACTGAAAAGTTTTTGTAAAAGAGAATAAGCACGGGACAGCAGTTGAATTTTGCTTATTTTTCAATTTGTAAATTGAATTTTTTTTCTTGAAAACCAAGCTGTCAACGAACAAACGAAATATTTCATTGATACGCTATGAGAACTTTAACGAAAATCAATTTAAAACTACCAACAAATGAAGAGGAATAAAAATTGTGGATTTATAATTTTCTAAATCAAAGAGAAGAAAACTTAAAGACAAACTGACGTTTTATAAATAAACAATAAAGTTAAGTGCGACTATATAAAGTAAGTATAGTAAAGAAATTTTGTTAATACTACTACGAGCTAAATTCAGCATTTATAATTTCAATTATAACTTACACTACAACTAATTAATACTTAATATAAGCTTTTGATTATTTATCGTATATATACGATTGGTGCATACAAATCATATTACCACATTCGTAACATGCAGAATTCAGGAAAACATTTTTCTCTTTAGAAAACACAATCGTTTTCATGCATTGAAGATATTTTCATTATAAGATTATGATATTTTTTTTATTTGAAGACGAGAAAAAAAAAAAAAAAAATTATAATAATCATATTATATTGGACTACCTGAAGATGAAGATTTACATCAGGCAGTAGGGTTCTAATACATTGATGAATAGTGTCATTTTAATTTAAAAGTGATTAATGATAGGAGTGAGGTGTGTTTGCGAATTATTCGTTTACACATTTACTAGCGCTAATCAATGTGCAGAATAAGAAAGCTGTAATTTGAAAATAGTAACATAGCTACCAAATAATACGGGTTTTTAATTACAATACATTCGCGAATAATAAATTTCACCTTATTTAGTCATAGAAAACTGTTACAAAAACTTCATCTTAGTTTTAGAAAAAAAAAAAAAAAAAAAAAAAAAAAGTAAATACGGAACATAAGAGCATAAATTTGTAATTATGCAAGTGAACGAAATTGCATTAATTCTCTTCTCATGTTAATCGGTTGATTTATCGAATTTTACAATTCATTTCAGGAGAAAAAAAATTACAGTATTACAAGACTTAAAATTATAATTTATCTTAAATAAATAATATAGAGACAAACTGTATCATAAGGCAGCAAAATTCTGTGACATTAAATAACGAAATATGTAAAGTAAAAAAATAAAAATCACGAAAAGATCTGAAAAGCATTAAAAGAAGCAATTAAGTAAATGTCTAAAACTCTTAAACATAACATCAAGATGTCAAAAGGAGTTAAATTAGAGGAGATAAAGCAACACCTTGATAAAGTCGTACCAGTTGTTAAAAGGAGAAAACATTCTTTTTTAGAATACAACTAATTCAACAAATTAATAAATATACTTTGAAAATAGTATGATAATAATAATAATAATAATAAAGTAGAATGTGTAAAATAAAGCTGTTTGACATTCAAAATAATAATAATAAAATTAATATATATTTGGTAAGTTTTAGATAAATTTTCAGATTTGAAGGCAGAATCTGGAAATCATTTAAAAAAGCATTTACAGAAATAGTCTAAAAAATCTTTAAACATTATATGAAACTTCAAAAGGAAATTATATTAGAGAAAGCAAAGTTGTGCCAGTTTTTAAAAGGGCAACAACAATTATTGTTTTTTAGAATGAAACTAATGCAACAAATTAGTAAAATATATTTCGGGAAAAGATAATCAAGTAGAATATAATAAATGATGTTATTTTAAATAATAAATAAATAATTAAAATACAATAAAATTAAATGACATTTGGAATCTTTAATACGTAATTTTTCGAATTCATTGGATTTAAACTCAAAAACTTTTTTTTTTTTTTCATTACAAGTTTCACTTCGTTCTGGAAAATGACGTTCTATGAATATCGAGTTACTTCAAAGTGATTATACGCACTAGATCAATTATTATTGTTATTATTAATACCATTACAGTCTTAAGAAATGGCAACACCACAACTATGCAAATACAATAATAGTCGATTTGAAAAAAAAAAAAAAAAATAATTGAAATTTTAACAAATAAATTTAGCCCTTTTTTAAATTCTATAAATCTAGATACACTGCTAAAATACATGAAAAAATGTACATTTATTAAAAATAAAATGTATATCAAGTTGAAATTATTATTGTTATATACACGTTTATGGTATACTGTTCAAAGTAATCATATACGGGGGGAGGGGGCAAATAGATAAATAAACAGACGGGGGCAAGACAGAAATAGATATGTACGATATCGACAATTTTTTGAGAAATCTAGTAACTTAAACAACACAAATGACTTTAGATTATAATATGGTATTTTAAATATTAATTTTAGTTTAAAACAAGATCAAAACAAAGCTAAAGCTAATTCGCGGAAGTTGCAACGAAAAAATTAAAAATAAGGAAAAACTACTCACCAGTATTAAATTACGGCTCTCACTTCATAATACAAATACGGTGCTCCACGTGTTGTTGTAATCTCAAAAAAAGTTCAACACTTCACACACTCAATAAAATTTACTGTGCATCAAAATACGGCTTTCCGAAAAATTTTCTCACGGATAGTCCGACGAGCTCCCGCGGAAGGGGCTGGCGGATTGGAGAATATCGTCTCACGTAAAACACACACCCTCACTATTGTCTGGCTCGCGGCCGACTGAAATAACGACGGGGTTGCGGTGCTTTCAATGGGCGAAAGAACTTCGCCAAATGCGCATGACTTGGCGAAATAGGAACATTGCTGCCGTGAGATCGGCAAGACCGTTGTTCCTAATGGCATGGACAAGAGTGGCTTAGAATTTTTTTTTTAATCTTCATGGAGAGAGTTTTTGAATTTTTTTTTTTTTCTAAATTTTGTGCTTTTACGGCTTTTTTTTTTTTTTTTTCCTTTTTTCTTTCTTCGTGGCACGCGAAATGTAGAACAAAATGAGAAAATTTTGCATAGCAGATTTGTAATTGCTTCGGCGTAACTGCAGAGCTGAAATGAACGTACGAGTCGTTAATTTCTAGCTTCTGAGTGCGGTGGAAGCTTAAGTAGTAAGTCCATTTGAAAGGAAGTTGAGAAAAAAACGAACTAAAAATGCGATTTTATATAGAAAATGAGAGTGCGATAAAAGTTATTCTGGTTTTTGAGGGGGAAAAAAGTCTTTGCAGAATAGACCATTAAAATGTATTTTTTTTTTTTTTTTTCTTTTTTTTTTCCTCGTATTTTTCATGTACGCGGTCGGCAACGTGTAGAATGAGCTTTTGTAGCAGATTCTGGATTTTGAGTATCATTGAAAATTAATCACTGTTTAAAAAAAAGTTAATAAATAATACATGATAATAATATAATCATTGAAAACTCTTAGCATGTAACCTTCTTCTAAGAAATATTTCTTATATGTAGTATATGATATTGTATTTCCATTTTAAAAAGTGATTCATTTTGCCTTATAAATGATAAAAACAGAAAGATTAGATGGAAAGAATGTATATAATAATAATAATGTAAAATTGCTTAGATTAAACTTTGCAGATATTTAATAATATAAAGACTTTGAATACTTAATAATGTAGTAAATTCATGGATATTTATTCTGGACTTAAACTGACTACATTTCTTTCTTAATGTAAATTAATGGTATGTAGCACAAGAAACTATAAATTTTTAAATTCCTTCATTCATGCCCCACCAGAGGTCGAGAGATGCTATGCTCTTCAAATTGGTAGAAGAGAGATGCCGGATTCAATTCCAGGCAGCGCTCGTCACGTAGTAGTTCGAAATTTTCTACGGTTTTCTCCAAAACTTCCGTAAATACTAGGTGGGATACTTAAAAATACTCCCACGGAGGGCATCGTTTCCATTTTTAGGTCCTTCGTCTAAGCAATTGACATTAGGTCGTAACCGCAACAACAACGTTCTTTTATTTAGTATTTAGGGCATAGTGTAATTATATATCCAATAAATACCCTGAACAATTATGAGATCGAAAGCAAACGAGTTCGAATATCCATCTCATATTATTGGTTATTATGAATTTTTTTATTGAAAAAATAAATAAATAAGAATACAGAGACAATTTTGAGTAGGGTTGTCCATTTATAGGAGGTTCCATTTGAGTAGGGGTGTTCATTGTTTTTACAGCCTTTCTTTCACATATGCATAGCTACCAACATTCCTGATATATTTCATAGCACTGCTATAGTACTCGCCTTGTATTCATAATCACGTTATTTGAGTAATAATCCCCCCCCCCCTCCTTTATTTAATCATAGTTACGTATTGTACAAAGACAAAGTTACTTTACAAAAAATTTGGTGTGTAAAAAGGACGGATACTGAAAATACTACAGAATGAAATGGTGGCACCAATACACATATCATATGTATAGAGTGGCCTGAATATTCTCCAGTTTTTATATTCACACCTTGCGTAGATAAAAATTTGCCACAAAAAAAGTAGTTTTCTTCTGTCCTATCCCGCTGTTAGAAGAATATGAATTACGTTACGTTATTTTAATTTTATTTATATATTAATATATATATTCTTGATATCATTTTAATAAATTAAAAACAATTACGAGTGTTAATCATCCTCTTACATTAAAAAAAAAAAAAAAAAAAAATCTGTTTGAAAAAGCAGTTTTCTTGTGTTTTAACAATCTTAATTTATTTTTAGTTTATGACTTGCACAGATGTAACATTATAGATATTTGAAATTCAATAAAAGAAATATCTATATTATTTACTTTATTCAAATAAACATAACTGGCTTTCTTTAACCATTGCGTGATATCCTTTCTTCCTTACGCTATCATTTGCTCGCGGAGATTTATTAGTCGGTGACAGTGACTGATGGATGGCTCCTATCCCCCCCCCCTCACTTTTAATAGACCACGTGGGAATAATAGCTGGCGTAGTTTCTTTTGTCGCGTTACGGGACAAAGAAGTTCTGCGGGACAATATTATTTTTGAAATCTTGGGGGAGAAAATGAAAGGGAAATGATGAATAGCTGTCATATAATGCAAAACTTTTTATTGTTGTATGGATAGATAATTATGTTGAACGCTCGTTTAATGAAGTATAGGTGTGGCAAGACAATTTACGCATGTTTACATTTTTCTTAAAAGTGAAATTTTCAGGTGATAAGCCAGGGATCGATCCAGACAAAAGTTGAAAACTTATGGCCATATCACACGAGAGACTTTCGCTCAGCATTTTACTAAACACAGCACTATACCCAACATACTCAGTCTGATTTTGTTCAAGGACAGCAAGTTTTCGGATGATCAACTTTTACGAAACCGTTTGGAAAAAGCTGAGTATGTTGAGCGTGCTGATCAAAATTCACCAATAGGAGGAATATACAGGGTTTTTTTTCTGGAATACCTTTAGAGAAGGGAATACATCACGCTATCTATTTGGGGGAAACCTACGGACAGCTGACCGGTTTCTCGTTCGTTCAGCATAGTGAACATGTTGCGTATAATGTTGTGTTGAGTATATATGCTCCCGTGTGATATGGCCATTATAGCAGCCTCTTCACAAATTTTGACTAGATAAAGAAGGACCCATTTCCAAAATTCAAAAGCCTCTTCCCAAAATAGGCTCTTTCATAAAATTCAAGTTTATGAAAGGAAACCCTACAGAAAATTCAAAATCTTAACAATTTATAAAAAATGATTTTCTTGTAAATTTTTCCATTACGTTCAGTATTATTTAAAAAATTATAACCTCTATCGACCTCTGCATGCAACATTTTTATATGTAAAAATTCTTTAAAAATTCGGTGAGACATTATTTAAAAGAGTAAAAAATAATTTTTACTTTTCAAAGATAGTTGTGACATTAAGAGATAATAATGGTATTCAAGTTGTATTTTTATTTTTTGTGTGACAAAGACGAGAATTTTCGTTTTTGAGACTCTTGTATCTTCACTGAGAAAAAATTCTGTAACTGACATCTAGAATCTAAATTGTGGCTCTAGAAAAAATAGTTACATGTCATCTTTATAAATTCTAGTCCTCATTGAAAGAGAGTTCTAGAAGCTCCAATTAGAATTATAGAGCGTTTGCCTATATTCTCTAGAGCAAAGTTATTTAAAAATCTCTGCAAATAAATGAGACTACAAGAGACGGGTTTCTGCAACTATAATCTTGGTTTATTACCAAATTCTAGAAAATCGTGCGAGAATTTCTCGCAACGAGGTTCGACTGTATAAGTAATTACGTGGAAGCTAGGAAAAAGTAAATAAATCAATTAGTGTGAAGTATTAATGTATACAGTCGAACCTCGTTAACGTGAATCTCAAGGGGGATAAAAAAATTTGTTCAAATTATCAGTAGTTTATGCTATCAGTAACTAATCTTCATATAACTAATCTAATCGTCATTTTGACGGGGATTGTGAAAACAGTTCATGTTAAAAGCAATTCACGTTAACAATGTTCACATATATGCCAATATTTTAATTTCTTCCGGAGTATTTTTAGCCCCGCCTTTATTTCGCACCACTTTATTTATAGAAAATTTTTCTCCAATATATAACTTCGATAAAATAAGCAAAATTTATCCTTAAAAAATAAGTGGTATGAAAAAAAGGTGGGGCTAAAAATACTCCGGAATAAATTAAAATGTTGGCATCTATAGTATTCACGTTAACGAGGTTCGACTATTCTTATACTTTCCACCTTTTTTTTTTATTTTTTTATTTATTTTTAACCTTTACATAGTTCCTATCAAATTTACTCATACAAAAAATGTACTGTTAATAATCTATAAAGTATGAAATTAAATGAATCTTACTGTTTCATATTCTGTAATGAATTATTGAGGATTATTTTATCTTATACAAAAGTGTAAATTTAATTTTATATTTTTAGTTACTTCAGGCATGCAATAAAATAAAATTAAATTAAAAATCCATAAATTAAATTTCAAATATTATGCTTCCTCCCCCCCCCCCCACCTCCTTAAGGGGGCTTAACACCACTGCAAGGTTACATATGAAAGCTTATATGTCTCTTTAATATTTATAAATTGAAGTATATTGGGTTTGTTCAATAAAATATATATTCAGGCAACAATTATTATGTTATTATATATATATATATGTGTGTGTGTGTGTGTGTGTGTGTATTTTACAGATATGAATTCATTAAACTGCGTTTTCTCGGTGTGGATTTTTTTCATGAAATCATGATCTTCAAATTGCTAAAACTTCTACAAATACTTAAGAGAAGACTTAACATTTTTTGTGAGTGTGTTTAAGAAAATCTACTTAAAAGAATAAGAACGTATTTTGTAATATTTTTAAAAGAATAAATAAAAGTAATTAAAAATAAATAATCTGGTGTGTCACTCACACGACTTTCTCTTACCCTGAAATTTAATACTATAAATACAGGTTGCAGATTAATAGGTAAGATAACGAGTACTGTTGTGTAAATCTATGTTAAACAATTCATATTAGGCTTCTGAAGAGTTTTATATGATAATTAGTTCTGTGTGAGGGGGGCTACCACCCCCCTCAACCCCCCGTTTCACTAATGCACCTACATTTATATAGAATTTAATTCGGTTATTAAAAATAATTCTCTTTTTAAAAAATAATTTATTAAAATTATTATCTAAAAAAATTATCTTTTATGATAAGGCAGACGATTTCCATATTAGAAAAATAGTATAACACCGAATATCCAAAAAAAAAATTCATTTTATTCTCAATTTCTTTAAAAGTAAAAAAAATCGATAACTTTGTTTTAAATTATCGCAGATCGATGGTTCAACCATTCGTTTTAAAGGTACTGGCGAGCTCTTTTGAAAGATACCCATCATGAAAATTTACTCCCCTCGAGGGGGGACTTCCCCCCAGGGGGGGAGGCGAGATTCCTACACACACACTTTTTTTTCCCAGTTAACTATCTCTATTACAAAACGGAACAGGACAATTCCGCCGAGATTTTAATCCCCTATTCCCCTCATAGGACAATTCCGCCGAGAATTTTAACCCCCCTTTTCCCACAGAGGACAACTCCGCCGCGCCATTTTCCTGAGACGAGAAGAAGGGGTCTGCAGCAGTATTTCCATTTTTGGCGACGCATTGCACTTTGGCGGCACATCGAGCATTATATAAGAGCCCTTCTCCCTCGTTTTGGAAAGATGAGTAAAAGTAAAATAGATTTTAACCAAATTATGAGTAAAAATTTTTACTCATAAACATGCATTTAATTTTATTTTTCATTATTATTATATGTTCTTTTATTTGACAATTATTTAATCGTATTAATAAATTCTGCTATTAATAAATTTATTTCTAATTTTCGTGTAGCACTTGAATATCATAAAATTCAAGTAAAAATTAACTTAAGAAAAATTTACATCTTAGTTTAAATTATTCCGATTACATTTACAAAATTATTAAAGGATAAATAAGAAATTAAATTTTCTTTACTTAACATAATATTCAAATATATATTACTTAACTTATATTAACTTATATTAAATTTTCTTTACTTATTTTCTTTAATTTAATTTCTTAATTTTTTTATTCAACAGTGATAAATAACAGTAATAACAACAGTAATAATTCTGTGCGATGAAAATCATCTCCATCTGTATATATCGTGGAAAATTGTTTTAATAAATATTAATTTTATTAAATAATTTGTATAGAAAAAAATGTAGAAGAAAGTTTCATGGTGGTTACAACATACTAGTTGATATTGGAGGAACATTCAGAAGATAGTTTTTAGTAACATAGCTGGTTTTGTTGGGAGACTGAAAAAAAAAAAAAAAAAAAAAAAACAGAAAATTTTACCACGAAAAATACCCCCCCCCCCCAAAAAAAAAAAAAAAAAAAAAAAAACTAGCCCACATATTAATGTATTTTGAATTTTATTATGGTATTCTGGGTCGATGATGGAAGACAGATTATTATGGAACAGAAATGTCCGCAAATAACTCGTTTAAATGAACGACTTTTAGTAATCAGAATTATAAATTGATTATTATAGTTTCATTGATTATTATTTGCGTAACGATGCATATACCTATGAACGTTTGTATCCATTTACTTTCTTCTTCTGATCATTTCAATAGCAAAGAATACTGCCTGTATCGAAATAATATGTCACCAGTTTAATAATAATTTTGTATGTTACTCACACGGCTTTCCGTGCAATTTAATACTAGAAATACTAATTGGAATCTAATTGGAATACTAACACGAATCATTTGCTTGATCTCAACGAAAACTTTAGTGCAGCTTTCCTATACGATAGAGATTTAGTATATCGAGTTAGATCTTTCTGCTGTTATTTGTTCTTAGAATATGCTAATAACAGGCACATAGATCAACCGCAAAAACATGATTTTAGTATGCAGGGGACTTCACAACGTATAAATATAACAAAAACTCAATTTCAAAAATTTGACCCAAAAACAGTATTTTCTCTACTATATTTCATGATATCATTTTATATAGCAACTTTGTTGCCAGTATATAGCATAAAAGCTGATATGGTCTTTCCGTACATAGAGTTAAATTGCAGTACATAGCAGTGTCGTTTTTCATCCAATATGCATTCATAATGAATCAGCATATAGTAATAAATACACTTTTCAAAAATAAGTAATCAAGTTTCAGTTAATTAGAATGCTTTACGTTTTATATAAAAAAAAAAAAAAAAAAAAAAAAAAAAACATCATAAATAAATGAATAAATAATAATAATAATAATAACTAATAAATCATAAATTAAATCTTTTTTTTTTTTTTTTTTTTTTTTTTTTTTTTTTTTTAATTTGCCTCCATGTTCAATAGTATTAAATTACGGTTTTCCATTCGTTTAGTCAATAAGCATTTCTAACACTCTAAAGGTTGTTGCCTTATAAAATGAAAAATCTGTAGTTGAAAATATAGGGAAGTTACATCTATACAAATTACTGGGCTGAATTTTAAGAAATTGACAAATTGAACAACTTTCTTCTATAAAAATTTTTAATACAAAAGATTACGTGTATAAAGTGAAAAAGTGCATAAAAATAAAGGTATTTTTGAATGCCTCTCTGAGATTCTAATAACAGATTTTCTTTTCCCTTAAATTCTCTTTTACCATAACTTTCTAACAATGCTACTTTCAATCCTCTACCCCGATAATTAATATGTTAAAAACGTATAACAAATTTCATGTTTGCGAATTAATATATAGATTATTACGATTCTTTTGTGTATTTATTTTTAACAAAAGTTGAATGCCTGAAGTTTTAGCATTCTCGCCAACTTTTATTTCGCCAAAGGTAATGCCTTCCCCCCTCATTCGGCGGAATTGTCCTATCGAGGGAAAACGGCAGAAAGGAATGCGGCGGAGTTGTCCTGCTGGGGGAAACAGCTGATAAATTTTTCGGCGGAGTTGTCCTATGCTTCGGCGGAGTTGTCCTATGCCCTTACAAAAATATATGTTCGTTTCATTTGGTTTAGTGCAGTCTATAGACGTTAAACTCTACTTTCCTGCAATTTTACCCATAGACGTAATGTATTAGAATTCTCTTGATTGTCCCTGTACACGAACCATTTGCTTGATCTTAACGAAAAGCTTACTGTAGCATCCCTATATGATACACATTTAGAATACTAAGTTTGAACTTTCTGCCATAATTTGTTTTTGAGATATGCTGATAACAGACAGACACACAGACATACACACAGACCATATTTGCTAAAAACATGACTTTCGTATTCAGGGGACCTCAAAACGTGTAAATATAACAAAATCTCGCGCTCGAAAATTTGACCCCAAAACAATACTTTCTCTACCTTATGGGTAAGAGAAAGTAAAAATATAACAAAAATTGTATTTTTTTTTTTCCCTCTCTCTCCGACTTCAGATCGTTTATATAATGTATAGGAATATTTGGATATTAATTTACGGATTCGTTGATAAAATACTTCCTTCGAATTATTTTTATATTTGAAAATTAAAATTTAATGCAAATTTTTTGCAGTCACACGTAAAAGTATTCTTAAAATTTAACTTATTAGTAACTCTACAAAATAATATCAAACTACTTTTGAGATATTTTGTTTCACTAGAATATTATGGAAAATGTTAGGTAAAACGAAAGTTAAAAATTATTTCGCAAGGAGAATTTTTAATATTTGCAAAAAGCTTAAAGTTTAAAATTTTATTGTGTAAAATTTAAATAGTTTTCGAGAAATTTGAAAATATGTAATATTTTTATACTTCAATGCATATGTAGGCTTATTTATTTATTTATTTAAGGCAATAATTTGGAAAAAAAACATTTACAACGTCTACCATCCCCTTCAATTATTTATTCATTTATTTATTTTATAATAATAATAATAGTGCCATGGAGCATATGTGATATGCGGAAGAAGTTTAACTTTTATCACCCCACCAATTTTAGTATTTTCGTAAGAAGAAACAACCAGCAGAAGGTTGTTACTTATGTTTGTGCAATATTATTGTAAAAACTGTTTTTTTTTTCTTTTTTTAAAGGGTGTGTAATACAGTTTATTAATTGCTATTAAAATTATAATATTTTATGAAAAAATATTACATTTTAAGAAAGACATGAGTAAATCAGTTCGTGATATTTTATGAATAATCAATTAGCAATTATTTAGTAAATGTCATTTGTTTAAAAAAAATTTGATTGATTTTTCTTTTTTTGGGCAATAACAACCAATATCGTTCCAAACCTAAAAAAAATAAAATAAAATAAAATCTATAATAATATTTAAAGAAATCTGACAATTGAAAAGCGCATTTTCTCAATTCAAATAATAATACTGATGATGATGACAAATTCAAATTTATTGATGACTGAGAAATTCAGTTGAAAACACAATACATAGGAAAATTGGTGGCAATACTTTAAGTGGCAGCATTCAGTAACAATTTTCCTCTAATAATATTTAAGAAAAATAAACAGTTGAAAATATATTTTGTCTGTATTAATAGTAATAGTAATAATAATAAAATGGTGTTGATGATAAGGACAGTGATAAATTCAGATTAGCATTAAATGCGCAATATTTTGGAAAATTTTGTGGTAAATTTTTAAGAGGAAACATATAATAACATTCCAAACTCGATATCGTATAATATTGATTAAAAGAAGTGCTGAAAAAATGCCAACATGTATTAAACTTAGAAGCATTTTATCTCAAAAAATCTTATATTATTTCTGTTTGTTATTTTGCGGACATATTGAAGTTTCAGAACTACAAATGAAACAATATACAATAAATATAAAAATTAGTTTAGAAAAACATTATTCGTTTCTCTGTCTGTCTCTTTTTTTTTTTTTTTTTTTAATAGTGTGAGAACTATGCAACTGAGATTTAAATATATAGTGTTTACAAAATTATAAAACTTAATAGGAATTTATTAGGAAATAAAATTATAAAATTTAATGCAAAGCGTTTGCAAAACAAAAACATAGAGATATATTTTTTCTTTTATTATAGTTATTAAAAGGAATTTGCTTTTTACAAAATTCAATTAAAAGTGTACAGTACCTACACTTACCGACAGCAAAACCCTGTAATATTCTATATTGAAATTTGTTTTTAGAATAATTCATTATTAAATAAACTTAAAAAAAAAAAAAAAAAATACAGTCGTTGTTTTTGTTCCCCCAAAAACGATTCTTTAATTTTTAATACAATCTAACCTCGTAAATTTCAAGGGGAATAAAAAGGTTGTTCGTGCTATCAGTAGTTCATATTATCAGTAACTAATCTTCATTTTAACGTGGATTCTGGAAATAGTTCACGTTAAAAGTAATTTACGTTAAGCGTGTTCACGTTAACGAGGTTCTACTGTATTTCATCTTGAAGCTACAGAGACAGAAAAATGAACTAAGTATATTTTTTCACATTTTTTTAGTTTCAAAAGAGACTAAATTCGGAATTTAAAAAATCCATTTTGTGGAAACAAGAACGAATTTAACATTTGTGAATTTTTTGAATATGAAAATGAATTTTTAAAGATACACTAGGTAATGAGTATCTAAACAAATTTCTCCATAGAATAATTTGACTTTTGGCCATTAGCGAGGATAGGTATTATACACTCCCAGGGAGTGGTTTCTCCCTATTATACGCTATTCCTATTGTACGCTATCTTGTACTCATCCTAGGATTTCGTTTTGTCCGAGTTAGTGAATTCATTGGTTATTTCTAAAATGAACGTTTATCAATTATATGAGGATATATTTTTATTTTGCTTGGAATTTTCCAATATATTCTTTTGTTACTTTCAAACTGAAGCGATAAATATGCTCTTTTTATAATTACTTTGTACCGTATCCCTTCCATATTTTAACAGCTGCTCATTTAATCCTCTGTTCAAATACGTGTTTGTTTATTTAGAACCATTTTCTCAACTGACTCACTCATTCACTCACTAGCTTTTCTCGCGAATCCTTTTCGTTTGTTGAAATCGTTTTCTCGGATTTCGCAACTTTTCTAACGTGGCATTGATCGTTCTGCTCGTGCGACCGTAACTGGAAAATATTACAGTAGAAAAATAATTCACAGAAAATCGGGCGCAGACGATTTCGAATAATGAGAGGTCCGTTTCCAAAACAATTTCAAGGCGCAAAATGTATGGAAAGTTTATAAATTATTGTGAAAATAAAATATAAGGCTTTTTTCGTCAAATTTTTTAGGATGAATAGTAAATTCGGAAGCAAAAAAAGTTTAATATTTTCTAAGTAAGATTAAGTTTTGTATAAAAAGAAAAAAAAAAAAAAAAATCTGAACATAGTTCAAATAACATTGGTTTGTAAAAATAGCGGGTAAAGTATCTATAAGTAATATTTTAAGTTAATTTCGTTAAAGGAAATGCACTAGTTCAAACCGATATCCGTCATATGTAATGACATATAATAAATCTATTAATTAAGCCTCTTATATACAAAATGAATGACCACGGGGACGGAGTTTAAATTATTTTTTTTTATGATCGTCATTTCTTTCTAATAAATTTTATACTTTTGAAACACTTTACTTTAAATCTCAGTTATATTTCTCACACTTAAAAAAAAAAAAAAAAAATCTCGTTTTTCTAAACTTTTTTTTTTTAATATTTATTGTGTATTGTTTAATTTATAATTTAAACTTCAGTATATCGGCAAAATAACGAACAGAGAAAAGAAAACGAACGCTAGCTATATTTTTAGCTGTAATAAGATTGAAAAAGGAAAAAAGATATATAATGTTAACCATTAATCAATTTTTACATTTTTAGAATAAATAAGGTTATTTTTGTCAATTTTACCAATAACGAGTGAGTGATTTACAGTGAGTACGTTCACTCAAATGCAAATTTTTTCACTCATTTTCTGAAGCATGTAACTGTATGACAGAAGCAATAATGAGTTTTTTTTTTTTTGCTAATTTTATTTGTTTTAGATTTAGCATTTCAACTTTTTTTTTTTTTCCAACTTTTTTTTGTCTTTCCGGCGTGTATTTGTTACATCAGCTAATCAAAACTTTTACCTATTCATGTGAAATGTGAATGATTGAATACTAAAACATAATTTCTTTCTTTTTCTTTTTTTTTAATAGATTGAAGATTTAAAAATATATTTATTACTCTAACATAATGATTTTGACATTAAAAATTTCAACGTCTTGCCTTTAGATATAGTTTCAGTTTCAGTTTTTTTTTTTTTTTTTTTTAGTCTTTTTACCTATGTCATTCTTGGCTATAAGTTAAAATTTAAATAAACATTATTCTTCTCTCTCTCTTTTTTTTTATTTATATAAATAGCCTAGAAAGAAAAAAAAATATTTTAGCTACATTTATCGTACGATTTTCATTATGCAATGTAATTTATCTTTGAGAAGAAAAAAATTAACGATACCCTTACGATTCTCTGTATCGTAAGAGCACTATTATTAATACCTCCTCACCACAACGATGGAGATTTGAATCTTTACACACCTATTTATAAAAAATAACTTCAGAAAAAAATCCGAGGAAGTCCCCCCCCCCTCCCCCCGCACACACACACACAACGGCTATATCCTCACCTCAGTCTCATTATTATTACTAGTATTAGGCTGTGACGGTGGCATCAGCTCATGGGGGTGGAGAAGAAACTCTACTGATTCCTGCGAGAGTCATTACTGCGGCTGATTTCCCGCGGGCCCAGGTTGCCATATTTCAGTATCACGCCTGCGAAGTTGTATGCTCAGATGGCTAGAAAGTGGGGGGCATAATTTGTGGAAGAAAAGTTTTGCGCAGTAAATTTTACTTTAGTTAGTTATGCGGAATTGAGATTAAATGCGGAAAGATCTTTTAGCTTTCTAGATGCATGTGTGATTACATTTCATTTTCAGTTTTGGAGTCAGAAATAGTGGTGTTCGCTAAATTTGTTGAATTTTACCTCAATTCAAGAGCAAATTGCCCACGATAATAATAATAATAATAATAATAATAAAATTAAAAGAAAAGAAAAGAAAATCACAAAAAATTTTGTATTTCTATGAAGGAGTCAAAAATTTCGTCAATTTGTTATTTAAAAAAAAAAGAAAGAAAAGAAAAGAAAAAGAAAAAGAGTTAAAAGTTTTCAGAATATTATATTAAATAGAAACTAGAGAACTTTTAAGCAAAAAAATTCGAGTCAAAGAAAGAAAGAGAAGGATTGGGAAGCATAATTGGTTGAAGGTTTTGTTTATTTCTACCCTTTTTTTTTTTTTTTTTTTTTTAAATAAGTCAGAAAATGATAGGAAGTGCAATTTTAAAGCAATGAGAATTGAACTTTTAAAATTCAAGGCAAACTTTTGACAAGCCTTTTGTCAAACCTTTTTATGTACATGTGAATTAAGAATTGTATAAAAGCTTACATAGTCAGTTGTTGCATATAAAGTATTACCACACACAGACGTACAATCAGAGAAATCGGGCGTGTTTCCGATACAACTTACTATTGGAAATTTTGTTCGAAACACCACAAATCTTTATTTTCACTAGCTTACCTAATTTCTAAATTAAGGCGTCGTGTAGATTGAAACCGTATATTGCTGGTATAGAATATGGAACAATAATTTATAATTTTTTCACAATTATTGTAAGTTTAGTTATTTGAAATTTACAATAAAGTACAAAGTAAATAGTACTATTGTACTACTTAACTCTTTCTATACTGACGGGGCTTTAAAATATCCTATTAGATTAAGAAGTGGATAAAATCAAATTTATTGAAGAAATGTCAAAGTTACTTGTAAGGATCAAAAGTACATACTTAATTTTAATCCCCACTCTATGGCATTAGACGCCACATGGAGCCTTCTTTGTTGAAGAAAGGGCTTTTTAGTGTTCAAGAAAGTCGCAGATTCTGATTTAAATATTTCATGATTTTCACCTGTGTTATAATCAATATTGCCTCAAAAGAATCTACCCTAAATCTTAGAAAAAATATCGAAAAAATATAAATGTGATAAAAATTAAATAAATTTTACATTTTTTTCAAGATACTGAACATTTTTCGATCGCTATGTACCAACGGTAAATAAAAAATTAAAGTACCACCCCATTAAATCCCCTTCAAGTATATTATGATGATACAGTATGGATAATTTTTTATTGTTTATATTTTTAAAAATTCCTCTTAGTTAATAATAACAATTACAATAAATCTTTGAAACGTAGTTTTTGTTTCTTTCAGAATTTGGGTTAGAAAGGGATAAATTTTTCATGTATCTTACATAGCTTTTTAAAAAAGAGTCACCGAGATTAATTTTGAATACAAAATTACGTGAAAAATACAGTATTAATACAGTATTAATTAGATAAACAGATCCAGCATAAGTAGGTTTTTGCCTAATTCATGAAGTAACTGAAACTCTCCTGGGAGCATTATACACTGCAAATAAAAGGGTCTTAAAGTAAGACAATAAAACAACTGAAACGGCATTTAAGACACGTAAATGCCTTAAAATATAGATTAAACATTATAGATATCTTAATTTAAGACAGAAATATGTCTGAAATACAAATTTAGATACTAAAATGTCTGAAACACGTCAATACCCGAATTTTCAGAGAGCAAAACGCGTTTGAATTTTCAGACACTTGAGAAATTCAGACACTTGCGCATTACTTAGAAAATATTTCCTATGGAATCAATTTTAAGAAAATATGCTTATCCTACTTCTTTCTACATTCAATAAATATATTATTATTTTATATAATAAGAAGTTAAGCTACTTAAATTATGTTAGTTTTATGAAATAAATTTTTATGGAATAATACTCTAGAGATGTGAATGATATTTGCGTGCTATTATCTTTAACATAATTCATAAACAACATATTTACATACAAAGCTTATTTCGTTTAAAAAAAAAAAAAAAAAAAAAAATCTTTCTTATATTAAAAGAAAAAGTGTGAAGACGGACGTAGTAAGTATGGGAAAGCGAATTTATAAGTGAACAATCATGAATAATTTGTGCATAACTTTTTTTTCTTCTTCTTATTATTATTATTCATTTAAAAAAAAATTTCTTTCACATATTTACCTGCATCTAAATGTAAAACAACAAATTTTCTTGTATATTCATGATTATAGTTTGTTTTTATTTAAATATCACTTTAAGGAAAGAAATCGTTATCATCGAGGGCTGCAACCTTTACATACTTGTTATGCATTATGAAAAAATTCTATACTTAATATACTTATATAAAAATTCTATGAAATTTAAGATAATAATAATTAAGATCAATACTATCAATCGTTTTATAGCAAAAAATTAGAAATAAAACATAAGACTGCGATTTGTTTCGCGAATACTAATGTGTATTTTGCCATAAAAACACCTATAGCTGTATACGACGGTGGCGTGATCGGTAAGTGCTTGATTCTGACAGTGCTTATCTCGAGGTTTCGGTTTCCACAGGCATGTGTGAGTTCAAATCCCAACGCGGGTCAATGGCACTTTTTTTTTTTTTTTTTTTTTTTTTTTTTAATGTGTATAAATATTTCATTGATCCTCTAAACAATACTAAAATCTATTTTTAACAGAAAAACATTATCGCGCACCATATTTATTTATTTATTTATTTATTAAAAAGCCTTAAAAAGGTGTAGTGTTTTTAAGCCTAACATGGCGGTGTTTTTAAGCCTAAAACATGGCGGCGTTTTAAGACACTTGCAATATCTTAATTTCAGATGCAAAAAGGTGTCTTAAAAAGTAAGACACTTTTTTTTCACTTAAAAAATGACCATCCATATAAGACACTTTTGTAACTGAATTTAAGACATTTACGTTTACAGTGTAGAACATTTTTAGACATTATTATTATTACTATTACATTTAACTATTTATTTATTCGTTTCTTTTATTTTATTTCATTTAGTTGTTTATCATTCTTATTATTACTTTCATACTACCTACTACTGCACCTACTACTGTAGGTAATGGTGGTATTGTATTCAGTCAAAAAATTTGATATCTAGTTTTCACCTGATTTAAAAGTTTTATGACCTCCTGAGTCCAAAAAAGTAGTTTTTGGCAATTGGTCAGTGTGTATGTATGTATGTGTGGAATCTTCTGGCTATCATATCACCGAAACTAATAAAGGTAGAACTACGAAACTTAAGAATTGAGACAGGTCTGGTGTACAGATGCATTTTCCAAATTTTGGTGAAAATTGGAAAACCGGAAGTAAGTCATCAGAGACCGGAAGTGGGACCGTAAATCCGTATCTCAAAAAAGGCTCTAGCGATTTTCTTCAAAGTTGCTATATAAACACTCTGTTAGATGTCCTTTCGAATGATATAGTTGGTTGGTTCAGGAAAATTGACAGTCGTCCTGTATAAACAGCTCAATTTCAGGTCTCGCAAGTGCATTCCTTTAAAAACGGGTGTACGGATTTTTTTCAAACTCGCCATATTAACCAGCTTTTAGATGTGCTTTTGTATGTAATTATTGTTTGTATGTAATTATTGTTTTGTATGTAATTATTGTTTTTGTATGTAATTATTGCCAATAATTGAGTGTGCTAAGTTTTGATAAAAGTTGGTGTCTCAGAAACGACTCTAACGATTTTCTTGAAAATCATTACATAAATCCATTTTAGATACCCTTTCTCATGTATTACGTGGTTATTACAGGAATATTAACTGTCATACTGATTAGACAGTTCAGTTTTAGATCTCGGAAACTTGTGTTTAAAAAAATATCTAAAAAAAAAAAAAAAAACACGCTATGTAAATTCTGTTTTATATGTCTTTACACGTGTATCAAGTTTCTCTTAGTGGAAAATTATGGGAGTCGTGTGGTTGTTTCACACCAGATTTTTTTTTATTTTTTTTATTATTTTTTTTTTTTATTATTGCTTGCAAACCTACAATGCTACATTGGGGGGGGGGGGGGGGGGTGAAAGAAAGAAAGGTAAAGAAAAAAAACCTCATTACCGGTATGAGAGAAATAACTAAATAACAGGCATTAAACAGGTTACCGGCAGACTTTATTTCTTAAAAGCTGGAAATAAAATAGGGGAAAAAAAATCCACCATGTTGCTTATGTCCGAACTCCGAAACGCAAAGTGCAACTGAAGACATTATTGCTTTACAACTGTAGAAACAATAAGGAAAAGGGTGGGAAAAAACACTATTTGTCCAATGTCCGGTTATGATGAGCAAATGCAGGAACCGCAGAGAAATTAGGTTAGTGCTTCTTTGTGTAAGAAACCCTCACCTACGCAAATATGTGTAATGATGCTTTTTCTACTTTTTTTAGTTACGAAGTTTTTTGGTTAATTTCAAATGATATATAAAGCTAATCATCAGAAACAATAGAAGATATATTAAATAAATGATATGTCAAATCTAACATTATATACAAGTAAAGAAGACAAGGTCATTTTGTTTTTCAATACTAAAACAATACCGTAATTATTGTTTTACAAATGGTTTTAGAAATCTTCATTGGATTTTAAAATGCGCTTCAAAATATATCACACAAAAGACATAAGTTGATAAGAATACTTGTTTTTTGTTTTATTATATATTCAACGCAAGCATTTTTCAATTTATTTATTTATTATTATTATTATTTTTAATGGTACCAATTATTTAGATACAGTAAAGCACCGTTTATACGTCTTTCAAGGGACTGACGTAAAAGGACGTATAAATGAAAAGACGTATAATCGAAATTTTGATAATAACATTTTGATTACTACAAATTTAGTGACACTTAAGCAAAATTTATATGAAAATACTAATTGATAAAGTTTCTTAAGTTAGTAAATGTATATTATACTTTTTTTAAAGACAATAATTAATAAAAAAAAAAAAAAAAAAAAAAAAAAGATTTATTATGAAAATTGAGAAAAATCATACTATTAATGGATGACTGGGTATTAATTACATATATCATACATTGAGTATTATATTACATTTCTTAAGAACTATAATGAACACATTTTGAATATCAATTATATGTATTGCGTATCTTTAATAATAAGCATACGATTTATGCCCACACAGATAGTTATTTAGTAACATTAAAAATCTTTAATATATTTGTCTGATTTACTGCTTGTCTGTGAGTATTAAAAATTCTACTGCGAATTCAATTGATTCTTTGATCAGTATTCTTCGATCTTTCCTGTGTTCCTCCATTTAAGATGCTTTCTAGAAAAAATCCGTGTTATTTAGAATGGAAAATAATGATAGATGGAGAAATTTTGCAAATTTAAAGTGGAAAAAACGTATAATCGATATTAGTGGCGTATAAACGGAGAATTTTTGCATTAAAAGGAATAGGAATGAATCGAGACTTCACTGGAAAGACGTATAAATGTAAAAGACGTATAATCGAGAGACGTATAAACGGTGCTTTACTGTACTGCCAATGCTTGTTGCATCTTTCTAGTAAGTTTATTACAATATAAAATATTGTACGGAATATTTAAAAAAAAAAAGAAAAAAAATCATTGTCGTAAATTAATAACATCTTTAAACTTTTTTGGATTAGATTTTGCAAATACATAAATAAATAATTAAAGTATGTTCGATAAACTATCTACTATTTTAATGAGATATTTATATGACTTATGTCATCATCCTATTTCAATATAACGGGTTTTTTATTTATTTTATTTATTTATTTTGTATGGCGCAGTAGAGGATAATTCATATGTATATGTAGAAACCACTATTGTGTGCAAGTAATAATTATTTCAATTGCTACCACCCTCCCTCACCCTACACACAGTCTTTTATTGTAAAACACAATAATACTTATTATTTATCATAGAAATGTAATAAAACAAATCAAAACTTACTACGAAGAAACAGTGCAAAATTTTTTATATATGAAGTATTGGGACGTTTTGTTTATAAATTTCCCTTTATTTTTAATACTACTGCAATTCTTTTTTTATTTTTTATTTTTCCAGAATATTTTATTATAGAACACAATATCACGTCATATTTAATGCGCAAAAATTGTCTTGAGCAAATATCATTTATTTTTATTTTTATTTATGTATTTACCTTATTTATTTTATAGAGATGGGGTAGGTGCTCCAGTGATTGGCATGCTCCAGTAATTGACATCTATCCCGAAATAATGAATAAATAAGAAAAATAATAAAATCCTATATTTTACATATAAGAATTTTAACATTTTACGCCAAACACTGGAGCATAGGGCGCTAATAACTGGTAAAATGAATAACTAGCAGTGTCAAACACTGGAACATAGGGGGCCAATTACTGATAAAATGAAAACTGGCAGTGTCAATTACTGGAACATTGAGTGGGTGTCAAATAAAAATTTATAAAAAAAAAATAATAATAATAATTGTTATCAAATGTATATATTTTAACATATATGTGGTTATGAATGTCTTTCATAGCATATGTACTAACTTAAGATTTCTAAAAATATTTTTTGATGACTAGAACATTAAAAACATCAGAGATTGCTCTAAAAGTGTCAATCACTGGTGCACTTACCCTACGATGTAAAATTCTTTACATACGAAATTTCGGGCATTGTGATTATGGAAGTATCTTTATTATTATTATACCTTTAATTTAAGAAATCAAATACAAATATAATTCTGAGCATTTTAGGGGTGGGGGGGGGGGGAGGGGGAGATCAATAATAATTCGGCTATTGTACCGCTCACTACCAAGACTCTTCCTTTTAATCTTTTCCGTGCAATAATGTGAAAAATCAAAGTTTTTATCTCCTCCAAGGCTCATCCACTCCAGTCAATACCTTTCTAACAGCACGTGATATTTTTATCTCCTTGTGAAATCTGCTTTTAACACACTTTCGAGCAACGATCTGGAACAGCGCTGTACATCTCTCTCCCTTTTTCTTGCATGAATCACAAGTTTTCTGTAAAAACTTGTGTACCTTTTTCATCCCTGAACAATAATTCTCTTGCTGACATACTCATATTACACCTGATTTTTTTTTTTTTTTTCCTTCTTCTTTTTTCACGGAGAAGATGAGAAGGGAGTTTTGATAGTTCTGGTAGACACCCTGTGAGCAAGGATCATTTTCTTTTCTCATTTTCTGCAAGAAATAGATTACATGGATGAATCACTTTACGTTTTTAAAATGAGTTTTATGACATGCATTCCCCATTTGAGTGTCGGATTCGCAGACAGGATTCATGTAAGTGAGCTGAGAAAAGGGAGTATAGCACTTTATTCAGAATGATGGCAGCTGATTTAAATGCAACTGTACTGAGTCGCTTATCATATATTTTAATGATATTTAAAAATTAAATCTAGAAAGTCAAAATATCAGATTTAAAGGTGAAAAAAAATGTTTTGCCTTGTGTATTCTAAATAAGTTTTTAAATTATAAACAAAATTTTTATTTGTATATGTATGTATATATGTATTACATTCTGTGTTATAAATAAGAAATGCTCTGTAATTTTTTAAAATTTACTGTAATTCTTTTTTCTTTTTTGCATTCTGTATTATCAATAAGAAATTTTCCTCAAAAATATTCTCTAACCTCTAACCGTTTGTTTCTAACTAATAGTTTTTTTTTTTTTTTTGCTATGACTTTTCTGTTTTTATTATATTATTTATTTATTTATTTATAAAAAAAAAAAAAAAAAAGAATGTTTTAGTAGTTGTCAAAGGCACTTTCTGAGTGAAAATTACTTTCTTTTCTCATGTTTTGCAAGAAATAGATGACATGGATTAATCACTTTATCCAAAAATATTCTCTAACCTCTAACCGTTTGTTTCTAACTAATAGTTTTTTTTTTTTTTTTTTGCTATGACTTTTCTGTTTTTATTATATTATTTATTTATTTATTTATTTAAAAAAAAAAAAAAAAGAATGTTTTAGTAGTTGTCAAAGGCACTTTCTGAGTGAAAATTACTTTCTTTTCTCATGTTTTGCAAGAAATAGATGACATGGATTAATCACTTTACGTTTTTAAAATGAGTTTCATGACATGCATTCCCTATTTGTGGTGGTGGTGGTGTTCGCCAATTGTCTGCACTAGAGATCTGGGCCTGTGGAAAAGTCTTCCGTGAGGGATCTTTCTAAGGGGGTCTCAGCTGGTATGATAGATACTCGCAAATCTCCATTCGGGATGCACTGAATAGCAGTTTTAGTCGAATATCGAATACCCCCAGGAGTAAAGCAAATAACATCAAATACGGTGACTTCACTCTCTCTCGCAGAGTTCTACTCACTCCTATTTATACCTTTTAGCGATGGGGCTTAGCGGTAATTCTATCCAGAAACCCATGGAAAGTTCTAGATCTCGGCTGGTATTCATTATGCGCTATTGAAACTTCAGGAACCCTAAACCACTATTTTCCGCCAAATTCGATCACTAGCTCACCAAACTCGTCGCCAAGTCACCAAATTTGTCGTCAGGGCTGACCTCAATGAAAGTAAATTAACTCCTTTTCTTCACTTTGCCTAACTACCTTCACTACAGTAGGATAGATGGTGCAGGGGAAAAGACATAGTCCGTTGCAGCATTAGATTACGTTGATGGACTGTGACACTATTCAATGACGTATTATATTGCACATTCTTTTTCTGAGCTTACATTATATAAATTGCTTAAAAAAATAGCATTTTATCTTGATTAGGAATTTCGATTTCCATACATTCTGTGTATTTTCAGTTACTCTCATTTATAGTCTCTGTACTCTTAATTTTTAACTTATATAATTTAAATTTCTCATAAATAAAAATTAAATTAAAAAAAAATTAGAATCAGATACTTAAAAAATTCTTCTGCGTTTGGTATCACAAATAATTTATTTTATTTCATTTATTTATTTTTATGTTGTTGTTGTTTAAAAGATAAGAATGAAATACTATTTATATCATGCCATTCACTCTTTTCCACAAAACATTTTTATATTTTTATTTATTTATTTATTTAACTTTGCATATTTTTCATCATCCGACTATAATCCTCATCCGCAGACATACTCATATAACACCTCTTCTTTTGCATTGGGAAGATGAGAAGAGAATTTTGATAGTTCTCGAATACCTATGAGGAAAGATCATTTTCTTACGAAGAAATAGGTTACATGGATAAATCCCCACACTATTTTAAAATGAGTCTTATAGAAAGTATTTCTCATTTGAGGAACGGATTCACAGATAGTTTCCATGTAAGTGAAAAGAGAAAATTGTATTTCAGATTTAAAAAATCCTTTAGATACACGCTTTCTTATTAGCTTGTTTTTTAAACTAGTCTTTGTAATTATTATTTATTTATTTATTTATTATTATTACTATTATTATTTTGAGTGAAACTAGACATGAAAAACTAGTATGCTGTAGCTAAAACAAAACTTTCTTCCATATTTGCTTACACAAATCATTGCAGTTCAAAGTATATTTATTAAAATTATTTTTCATGATGAATGCACTAGTATAAGTCAAGTATAACACTAGTCAAGTTTAACACTAAGTGTGAAAAGAAAGTCATTTTTGAGCATTATAGACAGCACCTAAGAAAATGCTTTTATTTATTTATTTATTTTAATGGGAAAAAAATCGATGACTTATTTTAAATTATCACAGATGTATGGTTCAACCATTCGTTTTAAAAGTAATGAAATACTCATATTGAAAACATACGTACCCTACGGGGGTATTTTCCTACAAATTCTTTTGTACTGCCATTGAGTATTTCTATACTGCCATCCTGTTCTTTGTCATAATTTTTAATAAAAAATATGAAATGAACGTAATTTTAATAAAAATTATGGGGGGAAAAGAAGAGACGGCAGCACCACCTACCGGGCGATTTTTCCCAAAAATGAATAATCGTTAATTTATGTCAAGGTGCAACTACATAAAAATTTGTAAATTTTATTGAGTGTGAAATTCTTTGCTCAGTTCTAAGAGTTGACACGAATTTTTGTCATGCACAGACAGAGATATTTTATGAAAATGGTCAAATCGTGTTTTGGACAACTCTAAATTCGTAAATCCATAGAAAATAGAAAATCAAAAAATTTAACGAATCGGTATGTTGTACTATTGTATGTAGGTTTTACTATTGTATGTAGAAGAAAGAAAGGGAAAAAAAAAAAAAACTTATAAGAGGACTTTATTAATTGAAGAATACAAATTTTGAATTCAAATGTTTACTCGCAGTATCGTGTTGTAAAGTAAAGCGCTATTTTATACAGTCGAATCTCGTTAACGTGAATCGCAAGGGAGTTAAAAAAAAAAAAAAGAAAAAATGTTCATGTTATCAGTAGCCATATGCTATCAGTAATTCAGAAACGAATCTTCCTTCTGAGGGAGATTGAGGAAACAGTTCATGTTAAAAGTATAATTCACGTTAACGAGGTTCGACTATATATATAATATATATATATATATATATTCTATATGCAATAAAAGAAAGTATTGGATTTATAGAATTCCGTGGATTTGCACGTCTTGAGAGATCTAGAACACTATTTGACCCTTTTACCTATTTCAGTTAAAATATTAATGCAATTTATTGCCATATTCTAAAATAACAATTATATATTTTTTCGTATCCATAATAATAATAAAAAAGAAACAATTATTTTTTATTGCTGTGTTAATCCTTATAATTTTCGTTGCTCTTTACGCCGAGGGGGGGGGGACATTAAATAAATACAAAATAAATTAATGTTGATTTTTCCCCCTATTTTATCGTTAATACACTTTCTATTTTATTTTATTTTTTTGTAATTAATTGTTTTATATAAGATGTATTTTACAAAGTAATTGCGCAGTCTAAAAAAACCAAATCTTGAGTTATATCTGAGTGATTTAATGAAATATTCTCTGAAGAAATTCATATGTACAATATAACAAGTTGTACATATAAGCATGGTTCTCTCTCTTTATTTTATTTTATTTTATTAGATTTTGGGGTGGGGAGGGGCAAGGAACAAATATATAAGTGCTATAAACAAATACAAATAAACCTGGTAGTATCTTAATATTTTACTATGTTATGTTTGACCAAATAGTAACTGAAAAGTATTATGTTTTAATTGGCTTTATATACTGATCACAATGATTAGTTTCGAATTTTTAGATTAACGACTTTTCAAGAACATGCTTCGAGAGTAAATCAGTTTCATTCTCTTTCTACTTGACTTTAACCGTGATTTGTCGTAGCTTAGTAACGATAAAAATCCGTACATTGAAATTTATTTGTGTTAAAAACATATGTGTAAATAGCTTTCAACAGCAGTCTGATATCTAACAGCTGTATTTAACATTAAAAGCACACCATTAGGCCGACGAGATGAGTCGATGCATCTGGAACACAATTTAGCTTTTTCCTCATCTTTCGAGAGTTACAGAGTGCAGTCGAAGCATATAATTCAGGAAGCAGCATCCCCACACCTAAAGGGGTTAGAGCACTCACTGGGTGTGCGCCTGTTGTCAGCTTTTCACAGTGACAGCTCCTGCATTCAGTGGAGTGAGAGTCGTCAATTTAACATGTTAAAGCTTCACTTCCCCACCTACAGGAAAGCTGTTTTGTCCTCTTTTATGATGTAGTGTGTGAGTGTGTCAAAGCCAGACAGGAAAAGCAAAGTTTGAAAAAGTAGCGAACTATTTCTGAATATTGAGAAATGACCCAAGCTAGTGTGAAAAATATCTGCAGATAAAAAATACACCAGAGAACTGGTGTGGAAAAATAATGAGTAAAAACTTTATATAATAAACACCATAAATTCGATGAAGGAAAGAAACATCGCAACAATTGTTTCGAATTGAAATAATTTGGGTGCATAGATGTTTTGTTTGTTGTCTCGTGCTCGCGCCTACTTTGTGTGTCTGGCGAAAGGTCGTGTTATTCTTTCGACCCGAAACAGTTGTTGCGAGTATTTTTTGCAGTTTATGGTGTTTACATACAAAGTTAAAAGATTCTTTCGTGAATTGATGTGGAAAAATAATAAATAAAAACTTTATATAATAAACACTATAAATTCGATGAAGGAAAGAAACACCGCAACAATTGTTTCGAATCGAAATAATTTGGATGCATAGATGTTTTGTTTATTGCCTCGTACCTACTTTGTGTGCCTGGCGAAAGGTCGTGTTATTCTTTCGACTCGAAACAATTGTCGCGAGTATTTTTGCAGTTTATGGTGTTTACATACAAAATTTTTATTTATTAGAAGATGTCTGCTTACAGGCATTCTAATCAGGGAAAGCAAACAGAACTGTTATTGGGTTATTTTCACGAAATAACAATTATATTAGCGTTTGTAGAAATCTCCAAATATTTTATATGAAACACTGTACGTATGTTTAATGATAAAAATAAAATAATAATAAAATAAAATAAAATAAAATAATATTGCCAAGTCTGGAAGTAGTGTGGTTTTGCAATGAATCAGCATAGGCGTTTCACACTAAGAAGCGGGTCACTTTTTATTTCATCCTATTTTGTGCTTGCTTAATATCCTCCCACTCGTGCGCTTACGTATTATAGTCATATTTACTGTATTTATTTATTTTCCATTTTCATTTTATTTTCTCTCTCTCTCTCTCTTTTTTCCCCTTTTGAAAAATTTATAATATAACTGACCATAATATGAATAAAATTCACCTATATACAGAATACATTTCTTTGATACGAAGAAAAGTCATACTCTCTGTTTAAAATATTCTGAAAAACTACAGTAGACTCTCGTATAACGCGGGGGTACGTTCCGCGTAATAGGAAATCGCGTTGTAAGAGGCATACATTGAGCAGACGATTTCATTCCGCAATGAGACCAAAAGCGTCGGGTGTTGGCATAGTAACGGAGCAATCCTTATCTGCAGTGAAAAAGTAAGTAACCTTGAACAAATTGAAAGTACAAAAGATGTCGTCACGTGCTTCCTTTATCTTACGCGTTATACGAGACTCTTTATCGCGTTGTATGAGTAATAGTCTCAGATTTTCCGTCGCGTTATACGAAATCGCGTTTTATGGGAGCGCGTTATACGAGATTCTACTGTACTTCATACATACATATATAATGTCTATATACACACAACATGTATGATAATGTCTGTATGTTACGTATTGATTTTGAATGAACATATTACTATAACTTAGAATAATAATAAAACACCATAAAATGCAAGAAACTCGCCACAATTGTTTCGGGTCGAAAGAATACACGACCCTTCGTCAGGCGAACAAAGTAGGCACGAGTGCTGCGTTGCCGCTTTGACTGAAGCACTCGTGCCTACTTTGTTCGCCTGACGAAGGGTTGTGTATTCTTTCGACCCGAAACAATTGTCGCGAGTTTCTTGCATTTTATGGTGTTTATCCAAAGTTATGTAATTATTATAAAGCAGAATATTTTATTAGACGTTGGAAGCAGGCTCAATAAAATATCATAACTACCTACTCTTCCGTTTTTCAAGGCAGACTTCATACGGGAAATTCTTTATAATTATTTTCAGTTCAGTTTATCGTCGAAAATATATAAGAGAGATACTTTTTAAAAGATAGTGGTGATAAATCTGATTTAAAATTTCGAAACTTTGGCAGCTATGAAATACAATCAAAAACGTTATATATTTTTCTATTAGAAGTAAGGTACTTTCAGTAAATTATCAAAAATTACGTTTTTCTTTTTTTTTCTCCCTGAACAGACAAAATTTCTGATTTTTCGGAAATTTCTAAACAGAATCCCCCATAGTCTGAAACAACGGTTTTATTCCATGAATAAAATCACTTAATATTTCTAACGAAACACGTCAACTAATCAAGACAATCACGAAACTCTGCATTAACGTAAACAAAATGTAATTGGAATTATCTTCAATTTGGAATAAACATTTTCCTATGACAGTTAACAAATAATTATAATGAAAATAAATTTTAAATTACATTGAGTAAAATATGCCAAAATTCAGTGTCTTTGTCCCAAGAAATCATTTTCTTAAAAAATGCATATTGTCCTAAATAAAACAAGCCAACGTTCTACTATTGAAAATGAAATTTAAGCAAAAGCACCACAGGAATGCGTTTTTAAACTTCGTTTTTGAATGTTTCTCAAATTCTTATATCAAACCTAGCAATCTCTCTTTTCTTTCTCTTTATTTTGAAAAAGGAAGCACGTTAACTCCCCCAAAAAAGGTTTTTGTTCCCTAGGCCACCCCAAGAAGGCATTGTATCCATGCATTGTTAACTCGCCACTCTGACTGTGTGACAGGGGCTGGGCAGAAAGTTATCACCAAGTTACCTATTGTGTGTTAACTGTGTCTTCTCCCTATACATGCTTGGCACAGACCAGGGCGCAATCCAATGCGCATCGTCGGTCCAATTCAAATGCCTTCGATGCGGGATCTTGAAGACCATTTGACAAACCGCCAGCTGCGATAATTGGCATGGAAAACTTTGATTTCTTTTGTGACATTCTTCAAGATAATGTACCAACACTGAGCAGCGAACTGAGCCCTAGCCTATGCCAAGCTTAACTATATTTAATGAACTAACTACAGTCGAACTTCGTTAACGTGAATCTCAAGGGGAATAATTTTTTTTTTTCATATTATCAGTAGTTCATGCTATCAGTATCTTAGAAATTAATCTTCATTTTGACGGGGATTGTGGAAATGGTTCATGTTAAAAGTAATTCACGTTAAGCGTGTTCATGTTAACCAGGTTCAAATTTATATGTAATGAATATTGAAAGCTAACCTATAACTTATGAATGTAGGAAAATGCAATGTTTAGACGAAGTAAATTCTGGCTCTAGCAAAAATCTAGGATCGTTTAAAAGTAAATTTATCGTCAATCATAGATGTGTAGCTCCCATTTAAAATATTTAATGCCTTTTCCAATCTATTATAGTATTATTCCTTTTTTTTTTTTTTTTTTTTTTTTTTTTTCCTGACTGAGTCCCTTGATGGTATTTTTTCAAGTTTCAAAAATATTTCCAGAATTTTATAATATTTCATTGAAATAATTTTCGTAAAAACGTATCGATCACTTTTTGATCTTTCTAAGCTCTTACATATTAATAATACTGGCAGCAGCATTTGATGTTTATACAATTTTAACTTGGCGTCAGTATAAAGAACTTAGAAAGTAAAGGGGTGGACTTGGTTTTAACAAGAAATTTTCCATCCTTAAAATATATTTACTCATAGCAGACGAGAAATGTTCAAGTCAATATTCATTACAAATACAAATTATAAGTTAATTTATAATCATTTCTAAAAAAATTCCTGATTTTTCTTGCCAAACCTACATTTTGATAATAATTTATTTTGATAAAAAAAAAAAAAAAGACAACATAGCTTGGTTTGGGAGGAAAAAAAAAAAAAAAACTTGTTTCACTGAGAAAATATAATACAGCTTTCTTCAAAGGGATACTTTACCTTACCTGATTTGACCGGCATTGTCTATCTATACCCCTTGTTATTCTATGCAGAAATTCGTTTCATAAATTACTCATTACCTAATGTCTTTTCTTTTTTCTTTTAATTTCGTTTTCCCATTCAGAAAGTTCACAAACGATTAAACGTTTCTCGTTTTCCAAAATTAATTTTTTAAATTTTTTATATTTTGTGAAAAATTAACTTTTTTGTTACTTTATTGCTACAAAATGGTAAACAAGAAACATTTTAATGTTTGCGAATTTATTAAATGTGAAAACAGAATTTTTCCATAGAATAACATAGGGCTGAACTGCCGGTCAAAGTATGCAGGGCCGGCTCTAACGTTTTTGCCGCCGTAGGCAAACCTCAAAAGTGCCGCCCCCCCCCTCCCCCAAGCTTTAAAAACTTTCAAATTTAAATATATATATATATATATATATATATTAAAAAATATATATCACATAAATGGTCTAATAGAATTGAGCTAAGTAAATAATACTCATATAATATTTACTACTATTTCTTTTTTCTTTCTTTTTTTTACTTCCTTATACAAAGTATAAGGAAGTATAGTAATCCCGATTTGCGAAATGGATTTTGTATTTCACATTGCTCGAAAACGAATGATCGCCGAATGTTGACAATTTATACGTGTGACTGTCATGATATCTAGTTGCACACCTGCAAGTGTCGTCTTAACACGAGCTCTCGTTATAGAGATATAAGGGATTTTACACGATTTTTCGTGACGTCTGTATGTGTGTGTGTGTGTCTGTGTGTGTGTGTGTGTGTATGTCGCATAACTCAAAAGCGGTTGGACGTAGAAAGTTGCGAATTGGTACATAGGTTTGTTATAACATCTAGTTGTGCACCTCCCTTTTTGGACTTTCTATGATTTTCCGTTATGGAGATATTTAGGAAAATTAGGTTCATAATGACAAAAATACATAGGTTTTGGCCATAATGTATCAAAAAACGGTAATAACTCAAAAACGGTTGAACGTAGAAAGTTGCGAATTGGTACATAGGTTTGTTATAACATATAGTTCTGCACCTTCCTTTTTGGACTTTGTATGATTTTCCATTTTGGAGATATTTTGGAAAATTAGGTTCATAATGACCAAAAATACATTGGTTTTGGCCATAATGTATCAAAAAACGGTAATAACTCAAAAACGGTTTGGACAAATCTTGCAATTTAACTGACTTCCCGACTAGCTAGACATTTGAAACTTTCAGAAAAGCTCAGAACACGTTGACAATGCGTTTTTTTAATATTTTTGGCCAACTGTTTCCGATACCTGCTGCCTTCGGCAGCGTTACCAGTACAAATCTTGCAATCGATTTTTAACTAACTTCCCGACTAGCTAGACATTTAAAACTTCCAGAAAAGCTCAGAACACGGTGACAATGCATTTTTTAAATATTTTTAGCCAATTGCTTCGTGTCACTGCTGCCTTTAGCAGCGTTTATATGATTCAACAGAAAATCTATTTAACTAACTTCCCGACTAGTTAGAGATTTGAAACTTCCGGAATAGTTCAGAAACACGGTGAAAATGCATTTTTTAACACTTTTATCCAATTGTTTCGGATCCGAAGTCCCCCCCCAAGGCACAACTTTGACATGAGTCCCCCCCCCAAGGCACATGAGTCCCCCCCCAAGGCACATGAGTCCCCCCCAAGGTACAACTTTGTTATGAGTCCCCCCCAAGGCATAACTTTGACATGAGTCCCCCCAAGGTGCAACTTTGAAATAAGGCACCCCAAGGCCCAACTTTGACATGAGTCCCCCCAAGGCACAACTTTGACATGAGTCCCCCCCCCCCCCCCAAGGATTTTAAAATGAGTCCCCTCAAGGCACAATTTTATTTATTTATTTATTTTATTTTTTTTTACGTATGCATGCATTTTTTTTTAAATATTTTTAGCCAACTGTTTCGGGTCCAGTGACAATATTTTTTAACATTATGTATATTTCTCAAAGTGTATAAGGAAGTCATGTGGTGCCCACATCAGATTTTTTTAAAGTTAAAAACGCAAAATCTTTGGAAGTAATACAAGTACAATACAGACAATATTTTCTAAATAGCGAAGAATAAAGAATGCTAGTACAGTATACAAAATTGAAACATGAATAAAATAATCTCTTTCAAACCTTTTTTTGTGGAAATCTCGAATAACTTCTTATCTAATTTGTTACTCAATTCATATTCAATGTCCAACATTGTTAACCCATTGAGTCGATTTTGACTAGATATGGTTTTAAAATATTTTTTTATCATTTTTACTTTCTCTTACCCGTAAGGTAGAGAAAGTATTGTTTTAGGGTCAAATTTTCGAATGTGAGTTTTTGTTATATTTACACGTTTTAAGGTCCCCTAAATCCGAAAATCATGCTTTTAGCGGTTGGTCTGTGTGTCTGTCTGTCTGCCTGTTATCGGCATATCTGAAGAACAAATTGTAGCAGAAAGTCCAAACTTGGTATTCTAAATGTGTATGGTATGGGGATGCAACACTAAGCTTTTTGTTGAGATGACGCATATAGTTCGTGTACAGGGACACCCAAGAGAATTCAAATACATTACGTCTATGGGGGAAATTGCAGGGGAGTAGAGTTTAACATCTATAGACAGGCCCCGACTTACGGCAGGGCATACGGGGCAAATGCCCTGGGCCCCCCTTCTGGAAGGGGCCCCCCTACAGGCGAATACAGAAATTCTGCAACCTAAAAATCTCTTATGCCACTGCAAGGGGGCCCCCCAGAATAGGCTTGCCCCGGGGCTGCAGGTAGTCTAAGTCGGGCCCTGTCTATAGACTGCACTAAACCAAAATGAAATGAATAGATATTTTTTATATGCATAAAATCATGCCTCATGTAGAATATGGTAAGGAAATCCTTCACGGTTCATTTACAGGGCTACACAAAAGAACTTGATTATAGTGCGACAATAGCTGAAAATTGATGGAACTGCATTTCAGGTTGTGCCGTGTATCACTGCTATAGGATTATATTTAGGTGCACCATGTGGTCTGTACATTATCTTTAAATGATATACAGTGCTGCAAATATTATGCGATAACATTCTTTTTTATTGTTAGTGGAAGTTCTTTACTGTAATATTTTACCATTTCCACCAAAGCTGCTCAAAAATTGAAATTAATTTCTCACTTCAATTTTTTCAATGAATTTCAGATATGATAAATAATGTATGTTTTTAAGCTAAATATTCATCTCTTGTTTTTTGTATATTTACACGTTTTGAGGCTTCCTGATTGCCGAAGTAAAGTTTTTTAACGTTTGATTTTTGTCTGTCTCTCTTAGAGTAACTTACAAACGAATATTTTCAGGAGATCCAAAAGTTGTATTTCCAAGTTAATATAAGTTTGTTGCTGGAAAAGTTTCAAGGAATGTTACGCGTGAAAACTATCTGTATAATTTTAAGCGAACTTTTAATTTTAATAACAGATTTTAATTCTATATAAATGTAGGTGCAGTAATGAAATAAGGGGTTGAGGGGGGCGATAGCCCCCCTCACAAAGAACTAATTGTCACATAAAACTTTTCTGAAGCCAAATTTGAGTTGTTTTAACATAAGTTTACATAACACTACTCGTTGTCTAACCGCTTAATCTCCAACCTGTATTTATGGTATTAAATTTCAGGGTAGAAGAAAGTTGTGTAAGTTGTGAAAGTTGTGTAAGTATTAGTTTAGAAAAAGATCTTTCTCCGTTAGCAAAAGTTATGGACAAGGTTAACAAAATTTTTAAAACAGTGCTTAAATTCGGCCCAATGTTAAGGAAGGTAATGAATTTAAAGACGTCAAAACTGGACATTCTTTTTTTTTTTTAAAGTGGAGAAAATGAAGTATATTTTATCAGCCAATTTTAAAATGTTGAGATTTAAACGACCTACTCTCTTAAAAAAATCCAGTGATTTTAGCTCAGACTGAGTTAATTTTCACTCCTTTCCAGTAATGAAAATGCACTTTTCCTATAGGAGTGAATTTCATCTATCTTGCGGAGTAATTATTTCCACTCCTTTTTGATAATTCATTTTCACTCCTTTTTGATAAACAATAAGCACTCCTTATTTGAACTGAATCATTATGTTAAATGAGTGACTCCACTCCACTTTGATAAGTCGTTTTTAACTCCTTTTTTGAGTAAGAAGAAAAAATTATGTACTATTGACAGATATTTTCCCTTAAAAATCTAATTCTGATTTTAATATATCTTATAAATAAATATCTACTAAAACACCCTACCTCTATCTCCCCCCCCCCCCACACACACAAAAAAAAAAAAGGTTAAATTCGTGTTAACATTATTAACCACAATGTTTCTTTTAATAATTATAAAAGATGCTTATAACCTTTAAGGGGGTCCGGGACACTAAATTTTTGTTTTTATTATTTATTGATGAATTGATGTAATTATTTTTTCTGAAATTGTAGCTTTTTTGACGATGAAGTTGAGCAAGTAAGATTTTTTTTTTTTTTTTTAATTAAAAATTTTTGATGAATTAAAAATTTGTTATATCTCATGAACTAATGGTTCAATTTACAAACTTTTTTCACCTTTATATACAGAAAGGAATTATCTTCAATTTGATACCAGGATTTCTGATTATAATAATAAATTTTTTAAATGTTAATTTTAATTTGAATTAACTAAAGATAACTAAATGCTTTGAAAATAACTGAAAACAGATGATGCTTAATAAATTAAGAGTAAGTACTGTTTTATTTTTCGATCTCAATAAGTTTTTTGAAATTACCTACCTAATAACTCGCTTATCTATGTTATTGTAAATGTTTTTCATGTACTGTACTAAAAACGATCGGTACTTACGTATTCACTGCATGTCATTTTACGAAGTGAAGTATAATCTGCACAAGTTTATCATACTTTTTTATCGTTTAAAACTGTTTATGTAATTTTTTATCATGTAAGTTTCTAATAATAACAGGTTTATCATAGTGCCGAATAACTGCTGGCATGCGGTTAATACAAAAATGCCATGTTTTAAATAAAATAAAAAAAAAATTTAATTGTAATATTACTAAATGTATATACATACAATTGAATTTTTAATGCTTGCAAATTTTCTAAATTTTATTATGATAAATTTCTAAATTTTGCATCTGTACCTTACCTTAACAATAACTTTTAGATTTCTGGTAAAATATAATAAAAAAAATATCAATACAAATGTTAATTTTTTTAAAGCATACATGTAGTATGCACAGACATCCTTTAAAAATCAGGATTGTATTTTCGGCATGACAGGAAATAATAAAAAAAGCTTACTGTTATTGTTTACATAAGAACAATCCACAATTTGCTAATTAATATTTCAAATTAGTAAAAATTGTAATTTAAATCTTTGTATTGAAATTTCATTATTATGCTATGACTGATTAAGAAAGCTGTTTTATATTTAATTAGTGAAAATTAATTAAAAACTTTATTTTTTCAAATTTTAGAGATGTACCATATTCTGATTTTTACATATATATATATACACTATATATTAAGTTTCACTTCTATATTACATTTTATTTGGGCATATATAGAAGAGGCATTCATTCAATATTTTAAGACTATATTTGGTATTACAATAAATTTAAAAATAATCCTGTAAAAAATAAAAATAAAATAAAATAAATCTCATTTTTTTTTTTTTGAAAAAAAAAAAAAGCTGTTACATTTTAAATTCTTAAATATATATATATATATATATATATATTTAGAAATGTTTTTTTTTTTTCTCACTCCCCCCTCTTTATTTTTTTCCTAGCTTTAAAAAAGGTAAAAAATGTATTCAAATTTCATTAAAATACATTGTTATTGTTCATTTCGTTGTAGATCAGTTAAAAAAAAAAAAAAAAAAGAAAGAAAGAAACTTCTGCATTTTATTAAAAAAAAAAAAAAAATTCTGCATAATAAATAAAACTATTATTATTATTATTATTATTATTATTTTATTTGTTTTTTCAATTGCGGCGCCATCAGTGGCCGAGAAGTTCTGCTTATGAAGCTGGTAGTTGGGAGGCACCAGGTTCAATACCAGGTCATAGTTGCTGAGCTAGTTTTACGAAGATTTCTGTGGTTTTCTTCAAAATTTGTGTGAATTGCAATGTTTTCGTTGAACACCTAATTTAAAGATGTGATTTTATTCATAGAAAACACTCTTATGTGAAGCATCCTAAAATCAATAAGCAGAGTTTTTGCGAAATAAATATAGTTTTCTCCTGTCTTTTTTTTTTTTAAATAATAATTTAAGCTTGATTAAATATATTTAATATTTTGTATTTATTCTGCATTATTCTCGTTGATAGATATTCTATTAAAAAATTCACACAAATTTTGAAGAAAACCACAGAAAACTTCGTAAAACTAGCCCAGCAACTATGACCTGGTATTGAACCTGGTGCCTCCCAACTACCAGCTTTATAAGCAGAACTTCTCGGCCACTGACGGCGCCACAATTGAAAAAACAAACAAACAAAATAATAATAATAATAATAAAAAGATGATAGTTTTATTTATTATGCAGACATTTTTTTTAACTGATCTACAACGAAATGAACAATAACAATGTATTTTAATGAAATTTGAATATATTTTTTACCTTTTTTAAAGCTAGGAAAAAAAGAAAAAAATAAAGAGGGGGGAGTGAGATAAAAAAAAAAAAAAAAAAAAAAAAACATTTCTAAATATATATATATATATATATAATAAAGATGATCTATTAAGCATAGTAGAAGCCAAGCAACAGATACTAGATCACTGAAACACCAATATATATTTTTTAAGAATTTAAAATGTAACAGCTTTTTTTTTCTTTTTCAAAAAACATGAGATTTATTGTAATACCAAATATAGTCTTAAAATATTGAATGAATGCCTTTTCGATATATGCCCAAATAAAATGTAATATAGAAGTGAAACTTAATATATAGTGTATATATATATGTAAAAATCAGAATATGGTACATCTCTAAAATTTGAAAAAAATAAAGTTTTTTAATTAATTTTCACTAATTAAATATAAAACAGCTTTCTTAATCAGTCATAGCATAATAATGAAATTTCAATACACAGATTTAAATTATAATTTTACTAATTTGAAATATTAATTAGCAAATTGTTGATTGTTCTTATGTAAACAATAACAGTAAGTTTTTTTTATTATTTCCTGTCATGCCGAAAATACAATCCTGATTTTTAAAGGATGTCTGTGCATACTACATGTATGCTTTAAAAAAATTAACATTTGTATTGATTTATCATATACTTTATTTATTTATTTTTTATTATGTTTTACCAGAAATCTAAAAATTATTGTTAAGGTAAGGTACAGATGCAAAATTTAGAAATTTATCATAATAAAATTTAGAAAATTTGCATGCATTAAAAAAATTCAATTGTATGTATATACATTTAGTAAAAAATATTTAGTAAAAAATATTTAAAACATGACATTTTCGTATTAACCGCATGCCAGCAGTTATTCGGCACTATGATAAACCTGTTATTGTTACAAACTTATATGATAAAAAATTACATAAATAGTGTTAAACGATAAAAAAGTATGATAAACTTGTGCAGATTATACTTCACTTCGTAAAATGACATGCAGTGACTACGTAAGTACCGATCGTTTTTAATACAGTACATGAAAAACATTTACAATAACACAGATAAGCGAGTTATTAGGTAGGTAGTTTCAAAAAACTTATTGAGATCGAAAAATAAAACAGTACTCACCCTTAATTTATTAAGCATCATCTGTTTTCAGTTATTTTCAAAGCATTTAGTTATCTTTAGTTATTTTCAAATCTTATAAGCACGTCAGCACGAGCACGAGATTGCGGGCAGCCATTTTGAATCTGGATCTCGCTCCAAAATATCACATGACTTAATCGGTCCAATGAAAAGGCTCTCAATTCACCCCCTTTAAAGATTTTTCCTGTTTCACTTCGAACTGTAGTGTTTTGCTCTTTCACCCGGACAGAGAGAATATTTGGAACCAGTTTTTTTTCGCAAATTGTCAGTTTCTGATAAAACAGTTACTCCGAAAGGATGAATGTCATTGTGAAATATTACGTTCCTATATGGAGTGATTAATTCATTCTTTGAAATTAAGCGTGATAACAGAGGAATCACCATCTGTTAAGTCGTTTCCCAGATCTTTACAGTGTGTCAGTCTCAGTAATTCCTTTTTGCACGTGTCTTTAAGTTTGTGGACATTTCATAAAAATTCAAAAGAATGATTATGATTATTCAATAAATTTAATCTCAGATTCAGTACACTGATCGCTGAAAAGAAAAGAAAATCTATTTTATATTTCTCTTTTGAATTTTCTATAGATTCGTCTACACTTTCATAAGAAAAATTTCATTTTTAAGATTGAAAATGATGGCGTGGTGTAGTCAATTCAAAGTTTTTTTACGTCTATTACATTAGTTAATTTTTCAGCTTATAGGATAAAGTTTTCAAAGGATTCAACTGATCATATTTCTTAAAAATAATAATAATAATAATAATAATAATGAGCTATTTAATAAATTAATGGCTTTTTATAAATCAAAAACTTTTGTTTCACATAGCTTACTTAATCGGATTAATATAATTAAAAATTCTGTGTCAAATGACGATCAAACATAAAAAACTTTAATTGTTTTATTGAACTGTCAGCAGAAAAATTACTGAAGCACGCATCCACATTTTTAATGTATATATATGTATTTTTTTACTTTGGTCGCTTCTTTTTATTATCAACTTACTTTTTTATAAACAGTATAAGACTAAGATCATGACTCGACAAATATTTACTTAACAAAGCAGTATAAGGTGTCCATCTTTTAAGTAGGAATTATTTCTAGTGCTTCAAAAATTTTGCTGCCGACTGTAATCAATAAACAACAGCCTCATTTTGAATCATATTATCTATCTCTACATTTTTGTAATTGCTTAATGAAGCATCATGAATATTTTCTAATTTAAGAAATAAAGATATTAGGGAATCTATACATTTTTTTCAACTTCGCAGTAATTCATTAACTACTAAGTTTAAGGGTTACATACAAACGGAACGCTTGCAATTTCGATGACGTAAATTTTGCAAGTTTTTTGCAAATACAGTCAGCAGCAAAAGTAACAGAGCACTAGCGAAAATTCCTATGTAAAAAAAGTACACTTAATGCAGATTTGTTAAATAAATCCTTGTCGAATCCTGTTCTCACTCAGTTTAAGAACATGATTCGACAAGGATTTATTTAACAAAACAGTGTTAAGTGTGCTTTTTTCATATAGGAATTTTTGCTAGTGCTCGGATACTTTTGCTGCCGACTGCAGTCATAGATTTGGAACGCTTGCAAACGGCTTTGCAACTGGAAGTGTTTCATTTGTATGTGCCCCTAATACATGGCTGCTGCAATGTACGTGAAATGATCTGGAATTTAAAATTGTAATCCGAATTTGTCACCTCTCATATTTTAGCAATTTTCATAACCTTGACCTCTCATATTTCCTAATTTTAACCCTTTTTTTTTTCAACTCTTAAGAAAACTTTAGGCAGTTCCTTACCACTGGATCTTTCAACAGGAAGAAAACCTTAAAAATGTTCATTGAATTTGCATTGAAATGCTGATTGGCCAATGGAAACATACCTTCATCAAAAATTTATCCCCCCTCCCCTCCAATCCACTGAATCTGATGGACATTATTGCATAAATAAAGCATTGTTTTAAATCTGACATCACTGTTGCCAATTCAAACTCAAATTTTGCCGTGTTTTTACGGACAACTCAAAATTTCCCTATCTTATGGCTGAGGATGTCCTAGGGCGTTCTTTCATACTTAGGATATACTGATAATGTCCTGTTGAGAAAGGGTACCTCCAAATAATTCCTACATGCTGAAGATCACTGATGAAAGTCCGTACAATTGGCAAACTCTTGACTTTCTTTAATTAGAGGAAAAAAAGAGCTTGGCAAAATTAGCGGCGAGTGTGCATTTCTCCCTTCGCGTCGCGGCTGCGCATACAATACATACTGTACAGAACTTACATGTTTGTCTATTCTTGTCTGCATTTCAAATTATAGGAATGGGCAGAGAAGCCTGTAAATTCTTGTTATGATTATTTACTTATTTTTTTTTCTATATATTTATTTTCTACATTCAATAATCGAAGTATTTTTTTTTTTTTTTTTTTTTTTTTTTGAAGTTCAACTGAATTTGCCGCCTCTAAATTTTGCCGCCGTAGGCAGTTGCCTACTTTGCCTACCGCCTAGAGCCGGCCCTGAAGTATGTGAAGTAAGTACATGTCTCAGAGACAAAATAGAATATTATCTGTTTAGAATTTTTTATTCCCACTATTCTAATTGCCAAAAGATAAACAGATTCATTTTCATAACAGATCACCAAGTTACTGTACCACCCAGCAGAAATCGACTGTCATCGTTCTCGATTATGACAGTCTGTCTTCGCACGCAAAATTTTCGGTCGAGTAATAACTGGTCGCATTTGCCGTATCTCGAAGCGACGTTCGCTCATTAACGCACCCCGCACACTTTGTACGCGTGGGCGAATATATGAACTCATAAAGAAAAAACGAAAAATAGGTACAGAGAAAAAAAGGGAGTGTTCCGAGAACGCAAAAGGGAAAGGCCCCTATCCCACCGTTGCAGCACCTGCTACAAAGCGCACTTTATACAACTTTGTTTTCGAACGATCTCTGGACTGCCCCCACCTCACTTTGTCATCCCCCTCACGCAATGGGGGAAAAGGGAAAAGGGAGGGCGCGTCACCCGTGTTCGTCCGTAATGACTGTAATCGCTGGAAAGCGGCAGCCACCTGGAACAAAGGCAAAGGGCCGCCCGCATCGCTGGGATTACAGAAGAGTAAGGTTTGTCCTCTTGGCAGTATTACCGCCTGTTTGGCGATAGAGCTTTAAATTACGTTTGTAGCATTTTTTATTTTTTATTTATTTATTTTATTGTTAATTCAAAATAAATAAACTGTATAATATTTATATATTTAAAAGAAAAGTTTATGAAGCATTTTTTATGTTAAATATTATTATTATTATTATTATTATTATTGTTTTCATAACACATAATTACTTCTTATGATCTGTATTGTTAAAAATTCATATTAGTTCAAAAACGATGTTTTTTAAACATTTTGTTAATGGATATTTTCCAATTACAAAAGTTTTAATATAATCCTATCTAGAGGGAATATGTTCTATAAACGTTCAATTTGATTACTGATGCATTTTCAATTGCATGAATAAAACTTTCACTGGTTATTTCATTGTTTGGTTTATTGCGAAAATAATAAGCCTTCGACATGTTCCCTTTTTTTTTTTTTTTTTTTTTTTTTTTTACTATTGAGATCTAAAAAAGAAAAATATGCACACTTAAATTAATTTTAAAAATATTACTGTATATATATTTTCTTTTTGTATAGTTGTATATATATATATATATATATATATATATATATTGTTAAATAAAGTTAGTTTGATTAATCTTATTTCATATCATATTATTTCATTTTGTAGATGTCTTTTATATCGATGTGCGTATAAAGTTTTAAAGCAATAGATAAAGAAGTCTTTTTTTTTTTTTTTTAAGCACTTTTGAGAAAATAAACGTTAAATTTTGAAATGCAATAAAGTTCGGACTTGACACCATATAAATAATTAACCATATAATTAACCCCCATATAAATAATTATAAATTTTGACACAAAATGCATAAAAAGTAACCAAGCGTAAATGAAGCATTTAAAAGGCCCAGAAATGGTCGTATATCAACATTGATATTAAGAAGAGAGATAGAGAGAGAGAAAAAAAAATAATAATTAGATTAAAACCCTAGAGCATATTACATTATTAGTCAAAGTATTCGACAATAAAATTCCTATTTAAAAGGTAACGAAAATTGAGGATTATTTTCATCGGTCAGGTGACGAGTTGAAACGGCTAGATCAGTCCATAATTGGATGACACAGCAAAAAATCTCTGGCACTCCTTGTCCGAAAGTGTGATTGTTTATGTTCTTCGTTCAAGGATGCGCTCTCTTAGTTAAATATGTGCTCTAGGATTAAACCACCTATTTTCCGTCCCATAGTCGTTCTTACATATACAGAAATTTTGTACTGGTTTAATATTACTATTACAAATAACAGGGTTGCCACGCTACCTGGAAAACCTGGAGAACCTGGAATAGTCAGGGAATTTGTAAATTGACCATGAAAGTCAGGGAAAAGTTAGGAAATTTGAATATTTTAACCAGAATCTCGAAAAGTCGGAGAATCTCATACAATGATTGCCAAAAAAAAAAAGATGAATTTTTCCTCCAACGTAGATTTATTTTTCTTGTTTTTTTCTTAGCTTCCGCCATTTTTTAAAAACAAGACCTCTTAGAAAGACCCCGCATGGAGGGCAATCTGTCCTTAGGGCAAAGTAATATGTAACTTTTGTGTTTTCAAGTGGTACCATAATTATTTTGCCCTCAATACAACCAATGCACAATACATGGCTAGACTGGAATTTTCTTAGAACACGTCTGGAAAACCTGGAAAAGTCAGGGAATTTTATTCTTCTATTTAAGTGGTAACCCTGAAGTAAGATTTTGAAATTCCACAATGGTTGGTTACAAATATCTTTCTTATGTACACTTGTTCGAAATTTCGTCCTGTAATTTTATAATAAATATTGTGAGAAAAATGGACTGCCAGTAGACGTAAGAATACACAATTGCCCACATGTAGATAGTTTGTGAGATAGAGCTTTTCGTGTACGTTGGGGCACTTCACGCACATTTTAATGATATAATTTTAAAACTGTCATTTTTTAATTTATGTCACTTTTCTTGCCGCGGTTCGATATACGAAAAATAAGTCTTTTTGAACATAAATAAGAATTTTTATCTTATAGAGTTTGTTTGAAAAACCGCTTTTAAACTTTTAAGCCGTGATATTTTACGTTTAATGCATTTTAAATCTTGACGAAAAGTAAGAATTAGAGATAATATTCAGAGCAGAGATCAATTTGGATGAAAACGCAGGGAAGCACAGTTCCCATACTGCTTTTATTTTAGTGAATTTTTACATTTTACATGAAACGCATGGGAACTCACCAGTGCATCATTTCTGAGAAACAAAGACCATTTTGTACAGACATTATATGTATTTTATTTCTTTTTCTTTTATTATTTATTCATTTTCTTTTCTTTTATTTATTTATTGTTTTATTTATTTTTTCCATTATTTTCATAACATTACTGTAGGTGGCAGCACTATTCATGTTACTATAATTAATATGAATCCTAATTTATGTAAGGATTCAACCTGTTTAGGTTTGCGAAATCTCTAATTTTACTCCATGTTCACTGCTAACTTTGAGCTGTCTAACTGTGCTTTTAACTGATATCTGCTGCTTGTTAAATTTCACATGTGTCTCGGTTTTCATATTCTACGAGTTGCCTCTTTTTCAATAATAATTTTTTATGTAATTTTGGTTTAATATTTCTAGTGGTGAGTTTATTTTGATCTACGTTTTTAAATGGTTATTGGATTATCATTTGTAGTGATGAGTTTTATTTTGATCTTCGTCTTTTCTGGTTTTATTTACAATGGGTGTTTCGGACCTGAGAACAAAGAATTTCTTAGCTTTTGCTTTCTTTGTGACAGAAAAACATCCATTTTTTAGCATATTTGCATTCTACCAGGCCCTTGATAACGTTAGAATGCAAATAATGCTATTTTCTCATTCCAATTCGCTATAATTCATTTACATTTTACTTTATTTCTTTTTTGGATTGATTTGGGTGGTCTTCGTTTTTGATCAGAATAATTATTTGAATACTAAAATTAAATCATCTTTAAATTTTAAATGTTTGCACTGATAATATTATATTATTTCTGGGCGGTCTGTTTCTCTCTCTCTCTCTCTCTATATATATATATACATTAAATTCTTTCTCTGTTTCACCTAAAAATGCCTATTTGAGTAAAATACCTCTTTTATAAAAAAAAATTATTGCAGTTTTAGAATTAAAGTTTCCGTGAAGTGTTGTTTTCAGGAACATTTTTATGTATATTTCATTATTATTATTATTTTTCTTTAACTGAAAATAAATTTTTGCCCTTCCCTAACCCAAAATTTGTAGACCCCTGAGTCCAGTCGACCCATACGTTAGCCAGGCCCCGAACAGAAGAGAATGATGATAATTTTTAGATAGTAACATTTTAGCATTCTTTTATGTGTCACAGGAAAATAAAAATAAAGCGGATGCAAAATACATTGTGCATAATTTAATAAATAATTTTGAAAAACCAATCTATGCTACATAGTCCTTTGCAATATAAAACATTCAATAATTCCTTGTACTTCATAACGTTACCCTTCATCTTTCTGCTTCAATTGACTGTTAAAATAAATTTGAGATGAAAGAGATTTGGATCTTCCTCATCATCATTACTCCAGGATTACTTATTTTATTATTTAATTAATTAATTTTTATTTTATTTATTTATTTATTTATTTATTTATTATGATTTTTGCAGGATGCATGCGATGAATAACAGACACTAAAATATTCAATGAAACATTTAAAGAGAACTTTTTTGGCCTTATCAATAAGGAATAACATACTATAAATCTTCAGCTTTTTTTGCCTAAAAGATGTGCATGCAAAAAAAAAAAAAAAAAAAAAAACTTAAATTATTGAATTTATTTTATTAGAAGAATATACATATTATGACTGTCATAATATGCGATTAAAATTAGTGATTAAAAAAAAGAGTCAAAATTGTATATATAAAATGTCAAAAATTCATGGGACATGTTCATCACAGGATAATACTCTGATTAATGCATAAAAAACATACTGATAACCGTCTAAGTACACTGTTAAAAATTTCAGTTCAAGGTTGAACCAAATGTTGGTACTACAGTAGCTTCAGTTTGCTAGGTTGAACCAAAACTTGGTACATCTATAGCTGCAACCATGCGATGGTGAAAGTTTCTACTATGATTTGGCACTTCTTGTTTAAAAAAAGCACCAAATTATGGTAAAAAAGTTCTCCATCTTATGGATTTAGCTATTGCAGCACCAAGCCTTGGTTTAGTAAAGCACCAAATAATGGTAAAAGGTTTCACCATCGCATGGTTGCAGCAAATATGTACCATGTTTTGGTTCAACCTAGGACAAAATTTTTAACAGTGAGTATAAACAACGAAATTAGATGATAATATGGTATGGAAAATTAGAAAATATTTATTATGCTGAATTGGCCCTTACTAACTAATCCTTTTACTGGACATTAAAAAAAGCCTATATAGAGGTAACTACTATTTGGGAGTTTTTAAATGGGCCGTAATATTGGAAGAATTTTTGCAAGGGGGCGATCATTACACTGAACGTGCACTGTAATGTATAATCAATACATCCTCTGAACCCTCTTCTCATTACCACCGAGTTGTAAAAATCGTAATGCATTTGTTACTTTTTCCGTCTATACGGCTGACTAACTTTGTCCCCGAGTAATATGCAAATCCATATTCCGTCAGATATAATCTCTGTTTGTCAGCCCACAGCCGTGCCGTGATTGCGAAATGCGATGGTGGCTGATTGCGCCAGTGTTGGCCGTGTTAGTTTAGTTAAGTGTGGCATGGGATGGGAAAGGACGCTGATGTGAATATCATAGGGAGATTTGTTGTGACATCGTGGTAGGGAGAAAATTACGTGCATTTCGACGGTATCATGAGGAGTAATGATAAATACAGCTTTCTCCCTTAGTACTCGAATGAGAAGTATGGAAATTGTGCTGTGGAAATAAAACATGTAAAGAAATATAAAATCATATTTACAGAGTGTCTGAAAAACAATGACCTGGATTTATATTCTTTAAACATTGATTTTATGTACACATAACAAATTACAAATAAGCGTAATAAAATACAAAATTTAGCAAACATACACTCATACACACACACTCCAGCCTAGCCCACACATATGCATAGCCCACCCCCATCCGAACTCTTGACGGCAAATTTTCAATATGGTATCGTACCTTTCAAAAAAATTCGTCGATACCTTCAAAACGATTTGTTGAACCATCAATCTGTGATAATTTAAAATCGATATTTTTCATTTTTAACAAAAAAAAAAAAAAAAAAACCTCATTTTTTAAGTTATTATTTTCTAGGGAAAAAAAAAGGGGGGGGGGTTTCCTTTGTATATTTAGCAGCAACAAACCTAGAACTTTGGAGATTAAATTTTTGTTTCAATGAAGTGTCCAAAATATATTTTCCCCTGCGTGTACTTTCTTGTTATTGTAAAACCTGTTTACCCATTGGCAGTACTTCCTGTCTTCGCCACTGAAATTAAATTTTCCACCAGTAAATTTCATTAATAATTTTAATCACAAAATAAGCCTAAAAATGGAAGTAGAATTTTATTGTTCCTGAATAGTGTTCCTTAAAAAAAAAAAAAAAAAAAAAAAAAATCATATTTTTGCCATTTGAAATCATTAAACGCCATTGAAATCATTAATATGAGAAAAGTGTCAAAAATACTTTCTCTGTGGATACTTTCTTATTGTTGAAAAACCTGCTTTATCTATATTAATAAAATCAGAGTTTTGTCTGTAAATTTGTCGGAATCGAAAAATTTTGCGATATCTTCACGTTTTACACCCCATGAAAGCCGAAAATGACTTCAGAAAATTTTGCCTGTGTGTGTGTGTGTGTGTGTGTGTGTGTCTGTGTGTATGTCATCGTGTCCGAATGTCGCTTTATTTGTCCGGGCATCACTTGAGAACGGCTGGACGGAATTCAACGGCGCTTGGCAGGAATTTAGGTCTTCACCCAACTTAAAATTATATCTATCAACTTTTCGGAAATTCCCCCCCGTTTCCCCCTAGGGGGTATCTATATTAATAAAATCAGAGTTTTGTCTGTAAATTTGTCGGAATCGAAAAATTTTGCGATATCTTCACGTTTTACACCCCATGAAAGCCGAAAATGACTTCAGAAAATTTTGCCTGTGTGTGTGTGTGTGTGTGTGTGTCTGTGTGTATGTCATCGTGTCCGAATGTCGCTTTATTTGTCCGGGCATCACTTGAGAACGGCTGGACGGAATTCAACGGCGCTTGGCAGGAATTTAGGTCTTCACCCAACTTAAAATTATATCTATCAACTTTTCGGAAATTCCCCCCCGTTCCCCCCTAGGGGGTAAAAGACTAAAACACGTTTGTCCGGGCATCACTCGAGAATGGCTGGACGGAATTCAACGGCGCTTGGCAGAAACTTAGGTCTTCACCCAACTTGAAATTATATATATAGAAATTTTCAAAATTATAATTAGTGTTTACATTGTGGGTAAAAAACGCCTGCGCATGCGCCATAAATATTTTTTCACTAAAACGCTTTGAATCTATATTAATAAAATCAGAGTTTTGTCTGTAAATTTGTCGGAATCGAAAAATTTTGCGATATCTTCACGTTTTACACCCCATGAAAGCCGAAAATGACTTCAGAAAATTTTGCCTGTGTGTGTGTGTGTGTGTGTCTGTGTGTATGTCATCGTGTCCGAATGTCGCTTTTTTTGTCCGGGCATCACTTGAGAACGGCTGGACGGAATTCAATGATGCTTGGCAGGAATTTAGGTCTTCACCCAACTTAAAATTATATCTATCAACTTTTGAGAAATTCCCCCCCCGTTCTCCCCCTAGGGGGTAAAAGACTAAAACACGTTTGTCCGGGCATCACTCGAGAACGGCTGAACGGAATTCAACAGCGCTTGGCAGGGATTTAGGTATTCACCCAACTTAAAATTATATCCATCAACTTTTCAGAAATTCTCCCCCATTCCCCCCTGGGGGGTAAAAGACTAAAACACGTTTGTCCGAGCATCACTCGAGAACGGCTGGACGGAATTCAACGGCGCTTGGCAGAAACTTAGGTCTTCACCCAACTTAAAATTATATCTATAGAATTTTTCAAAATTCTGATTAGTGTTTAAATTGTGGGCAAAAAACGCCTGCGCATGCGCCATAAATATTTTTTCACTAAAACGCTTTGAATGGAAAAATAAAATGCAAAAATAAATTTTTAAGATAAAGACTTTTTTCATTCGCGTGAATCGCACTACAAATTATGAAAAGATTTAAATGAAGTTTTGCCATCTGAGTTTCATATACTTTAGTTAATTTTAAAACATCTAATTGTCGTATCGAAAAACTGTTTACACCCCAGGATTCAGAAAAATCATCTCTTTAATTTGGTACTGAATTTGTAACGATAGGTCTGATACTTCTAATTTATTTTCCCCTTTTTCCGTTTTTCCGTTGCCACTTAAATTTCATACTTTAGTTATTTTTTTTAATATCTAATTGTCGCATCGAAAAACTGTTTGCACCCCTGGATTCAGAAAAATCGCCTCTTTCATTTGGTACCAAATTTATAAATATAGGTCTGATATTTCTAATTTATTTTACCCTTTTTCCGTTTTCAACCTAGATTCGATATGGAACAGCTTTAGCATTGGATCCCTTTGGCAAAATTTGAAATTCGGAACCGAAGTAGCTCGGACGTTTCTCGCCAAGATCTTTGATTGCACAATTGAGATAGCCAATTCAGTTCATCGCAAAAATGGCTTAAAATATTTAAAGTCACCAAAGGGTTCCCATACTAAAGCTGTGCATTTTGTACTTATTTATTTATATTTTCTATTAAAGACTTCTGTGGTCACGAAATTTGGTGCGTAAATTGTTTGTTTGCATCCGGCACTTATTGTAACTGGATTTCACGAAATTCGAAATCTCCCCCCCCCCCCCCCTTCTCGGAGTCGGAGGGCAATAAATGGTATAACTTCTGTATAACCCCACAGCTGAATTTGGCGATTTTTCTTTGGCGTTGTTTTGAAGGATAACGATGTCGTTCTGGACTGTTTGCGATATAATATGGCAGCCTAATATTTTGTTTATTTTGGATTTATGATTTAGATTATGATTTTATCATTTATCATACATGATTTATGATTTTTAGATTTATGGTTTAGCCATAATCGCCAACAAAAAAAATCGCCAAATATCGTTGTGGGTTTATACTGAAGTCGTTCCCAATAAACATGTGTAAAAACATGTTTTTCCGTTTGAATTCGCTTTGAATTATCTTAGAACGGCAAATTTTGGTGTGCGGATATTGATTAAGTGTACGCATTATGTACGTTAGTGGGATTTTGCAAAACTTCGAACTCACCCACTGAGGAAGGGGAAGTAACAAGTGGGTAAGTTGTGCCTAAGGCAGTGGGGACCCAGACTGTATATTGATTAAGTGTACGGATTATGTACATTAGTGTGATTTTGCAAAACTTCGAACTCACCCGCTGAGGAAGGGGAAGTAAGAAGTGGGTAAGTTGTGCCGAAGACAGTGGAGACCTAGACTCCTCACTTTGCGAGCGAGAAAACCTCTACCAATCACAGCGAGAACTTGGGTTATTAATAAAGATATGGGATTTTGACAACTCATTTAAGTTTAATGTCCAGCGAAGCGGGCAAAGCCTGCTAGTGGAAAAATAAAATGCAAAATTAAATTTTTAAGATAAGGACTTTTTTTATTCGCGTGATTCGCACTGCAAATTATGAAAAGATTGAAATGAAGTGTTGCCATCTAAGTTTCATACTTTAGTTAATTTTAAAAAATCTAATTGTCGTATCGAAAAACTGTTTACACCCCAGGATTCAGAAAAATCACCTCTTTCATTTGGTACTGAATTTGTAATGATAGGTCCGATATTTCTAATTTATTTTTCCCTTTATCCGTTTTTCCGTTGCCACTTAAATTTTATACTTTAGTTATTTTTTAAAAATCTAATTGCCGCATCGAAAAACTGTTTGAACCCCTGGATTCAGCAAAATCGCCCCTTTCATTCGGTATCAAATTTATAAATATAGGTCTGATATTTCTAATTTATTTTACCCTTTTTCCGTTTTCAACCCAGATTCGATATGGAACAGCTTTAGTATTGGATCCCTTTGGCAAAATTTGAAATTCGTCACCAAAGTAGCTCGGACGTTTCTCGCCAAGATCTTTAATTGCACAATTGAGATAGCCAATTCAGTTCATCGCAAAAATGGCTTAAAATATTTAAAGTCACCAAAGGGTTCCGATACTTAACCCTTTCACTACCAATATAAAGTGCCCTTGGGACCAGTGTTGCCAGATTGAGGGAATTCTTTGTATTTGATATCTACCACTAAATTTTAATTGCCTAATGACTTCGAAGACTTCTTCGTTAGATGTTTTCCGGAATGATTATACAACCGTTGCAATTAAAATTTATTGATGGATATTCAATAAAAAATTACCCCAATCTGGCAGTACTGCTTGGGACGTATATGTCCCAGTGGTAGTGAAAGGGTTTTAAGCTGTGCTTTTTGTATTTATTAGTGCTAGAGGCCTATTTCAGTCGGTACAGTTGTCGAATTTTTATAGGTCACTCTTAATTAGTGCTAGAGGCCTATTTCAGTCGGTTTATTGAATGGGGACTTATTGAATGAAGTCCCCCCAAGACACAACTTTGACATGAGTCCCCCCCCAGGCCCAACTTTGACATGACTCCCCCCAAGGTACCCCTATTTCAGTCGGTACAGCGTTGTCGAATTTTTATAATACACTCTTAATAGTGCTAAGCGCCTATTTCAGTCGGTTTATTGAATGTGGATTTATTGAATGAAGTCCCCCCCCAAGGCACAACTTTGACATGAGTCCCCCCTAAGGTACCCCTATTTCAGTCGGTACAGCGTTGTCGAATTTTTATAATACACTCTTAATAGTGCTAAGGGCCTATTTCAGTCGGTTTATTGAATGGGGATTTATTGAATGAAGTCCCACCAAGGCACAACTTTGACATGAGTCCCCCCCCCAGGCCCAACTTTGACATGACTCCCCCCCAAGGTACCCCTATTTCAGTCGGTACAGCGTTGTCGAATTTTTATAATACACTCTTAATAGTGCTAAGCGCCTATTTCAGTCGGTTTATTGAATGTGGATTTATTGAATGAAGTCCCCCCCCAAGGCACAACTTTGACATGAGTCCCCCCCAAGGTACCCCTATTTCAGTCGGTAGAGCGTTGTCGAATTTTTATAATACACTCTTAATAGTGCTAAGGGCCTATTTCAGTCGGTTTATTGAATGGGGATTTATTGAATGAAGTCCCCCCAAGGCACAAATTTGACATGAGTCCCCCCCAGGCACAACTTTGACATGAGTCCCCCCCAAGGTACAACTTTGACATGAGTCCCCCCAAGGCCCAACTTTGACATGAGTCCCCCCCAGGCCCAACTTTGACATGAGTCCCCCAAGGCCCAACTTTGACATTAGTCCCCCCCAAGGCACACCTTTGACTTGAGTCCCCCACAGGCCCAACTTTGACTTGAGTCCCCCCACAGGCCTAACTTTGACATGAGTCCCCCCAAGGCCCAACTTTGACATGAGTTCCCCCCCCCAAGGTACAACTTTGACATGAGTTCCCCCCCCAAGGCACACCTTTGACATGAGTCCCCCGAAGGCACACCTCCCCCTCATTGGGAAAAAGAGAAAAAACGTTGTTTTGCGGCTATAAGACAGTTTGGACTTCCAACGTTATTTGTTACAATATCTGCAGCTGAAACACATTAGTTTGATTTAATGAAAACTTTATCATGGAATTTAGATCGTCACGAATTAACTAAAGAAGAATTTGTCGATATTAACAAGTTTAGCAGTAGGCCTCTGGCACTAAATTAAAATCTGTCAATGTCAGATTTTCATGTTTTAAATAATGAAATAATGTCATGTCTGTATAATTTTTATTTTTTATTTATTTTTTTTATTTATAATACTGTCTTTTAAAGACTTCTGTGGTCACGAAATTTGGTGCATAAATTGTTTGTATGCATCCGGCACTTATTGTAACTGCATTTCACGAAATTCGAAATCCCCCCCCCCCCCCCTTCTCGGAGTCGGATGGCAATAAACATGTGTAAAAACATGTTTTTCCGTTTGAATTCGCTTTGGCGAATTTTGGTGTGCGGATATTGATTAAGTGTACGCATTATGTACATTAGTGGGATTTTGCAAAACTTCGAACTCACCCGCTGAGGGTGGGGAAGTAAGAAGTGGGTAAGTTGTGCCGAAGACAGTGGGGACCCAGACTCCTAACATTGGGAGCGAGAAAACCTCTACCAATCACAGCGAGAACTTAGGTTATTAATAAAGATATGGCATTTTGACAAATCATTTAAGTTTAACGTCCAGCGAAGCGGGCAAAGCCTGCTAGTAGATAATATGTTTAATAACGAATTTAGTTCATTGGTGGTAATAGAAATTTACAGAGACGACAAACGGCGCCTTCTTCGGAAAATAAATTTCAAATTGCCATAAATGTGAATTTTCGTTAGTAATTTTCATAACAGTTATTTTTATTTATTTATTTATTTATTTATTTTTAAGCTATTGTATAGCTTTTATCGCGGGCTTTGAGCGCGGCGACCGAATCAAAAAATTCCGTAACGAAAAAAAAACCTAACACAGTTCCATAGGCGCCGACTTAACGGGGGCAGCGGGGGCGGTCGCCCCCGCTGTAATTTTTCACGGGAGCGAAAGTATCTTTTCGCCCCCGTGCTTCCAACGGGTAAAAATTTAAAACGTGAAAATAATATTTTTATCACAAACTTGAATTTTAATGAAAATTTTCACATCATTGAAATGTTTTGTTTTCTTCTCTCCTTCTTTCTTTACCGACGGATTAGTAGAAAACATGATGTATACTTTATACAATGCTTCTTTTGTGCGAGAGAAGCTGATCGAGATGAGAGAACCCCTTTTCAGGGTCTCATCGCAAAATAGAGCAGGCGACAGGCTTTTAAAAATGAGTCTGTTACAGTTTGTTCAAGTTAAACATACAACAAAAGTAAACAATAATATATGTGATTTGATGCCCCGAAAAATTACCAGCTATCTTCAACTTTTGTTAAGATTTTTGTACCTTTCCTTTACCTTTTGTTAATTTTGACTTTTTGTAACTATGGGTTATCTTTTGTCCTGTACTTTTAAAGTGCAAGTTTTTATCGTAAACCCCAAAACACACAAAGACTGGGTGGGATAATTTTCAGTTTTCATATCTTTAACCAAGACAGGCGTTACTATGAGATCTTTGCTCTTTAAGTGTTAAACACAACACATTGGTCTTTTGAAATCGGAATAAATTCTATAGATCAAAAAAGAAGATTACAATAATAGAATTGCCTGTATGTCTAGATTTTAGACAGTTAGGTACAATGACAGAAACACCCTGATGAGCTATTGCATATATCCGGAGAAATTCAATATATCCACCATCTTCTAGGCGCCATAAAAACATCCATGAAAACCATTGGAACTGCGAAAATAAATTCCCCTCACCCTCTCAATGAGCTTTGCTTGGAAAGAATGAAAAGAAGAATTCAGTTGAGATTTTTTTACAGTTGAGGCTCGGTATTTTTTTTTTATCTTTTAGCTCATCCAAATTATTAGGCCATATCTGATGGAGAAAAATTAAGGCAAAAGTATCTTTGAAATAATTTTCATTGTAAGTTTTAATCATTTAATCTTTATCCTGCTTCTTTACCAAAAAGACAAACATAAATTTAACTGTTCTTTCTAAGTAAAGGGAATTTGAATTTTTGAATTTTATCTAATGAATTGAAAAATGTTTATTTTCTTCGATTTACTTATTTACTACTGAACCGAAAAAAAGAGTTGCAAGTGCCTTCCTACTGCGTCGATAGTTAAAAGGGTATTCTAGGACCTTTCAAAGAAAAACTGGAGATTTAAAATAAAGCTGAAAAACGAGGTAAGCTTTTTCAATGTTTATCTTGAGATTTGAGGACTTCTAGAGGCAAATAGCAGTTTGTACATCGTTTAAATTTTTGAAAATATTATTAATGCTTTTAAAGCTGTCAAAATTACAAAATCGATTAAAAATAAAGTAAATCAATAAATTAAAAAAAAAAAAAAGTTTTTTTATTATATGCATAAAAAGTAGTGCATTATTATCAGCAGGTTATTTATCAAGGAAATTCACAGATGATATTTTAAATTACTTATACACTTATTAATTATTAACCATTATTATTAATTTTATTATTATTATTATTATGTTCAGAAACAGAAAAAAAAAAAAAAAAAAAAAAAAATTAAGTATTTTGAAAATTTGGTTAAAGTACCTTGAAATTTAAGTATGTTGTTTTAAATTTTGAAGCTTTGAGAATCGAAATTATTAAGTTAATCAATATAAATTAATATTGATCCCCCCCCCACCCACACACAAAATTAAGAATTATGTGGCTATAAATTTATTTTAAAAATACTTTAATAAACTAAAACTGTTGAGTTATCAATGTGAATTAAAACAGAGAAAATTCTTTTCTCAAAATTTAAAATTTTGCTGCTGTTGTAAGAAGTTTATGTTAGAGAGAAAACAATATTAAGTTTGTCACATGTTTTATTTCCTTACTTTTCATTTTTTTAAATGATGACTTTTCGTTGGAAACTCAAATTACCAAAAATTTTTCAATTCAATTGAAATTTCGAAGTCTGACATTTTTTCTTTAAAATTATCTTATATAATCATGTATCACATATTCATAGAAGAATGCACAGAAATACTGGTGTTGAATGATGATCAATAGAAACATTGCAACCAAACACAAGAAAGTGCAAACTTACGCAATTATCGATTCGAATCGAAGGGATTAAGCACGACATTTCATCAGCTGGAAAGCAGCAATTCTTCCCACGTTGCACCCGTTCTTACCATTTATATATATATGTGTGTATATATATATATTTATATATATGTATATATATATATATATATATTTAATGAAATGCAGTGCTTAATTATTTGACTCGAAAGAATTATTATATGGATTTGCAATTCTTGTTGCTTTCTCACAAGATTAGTATTCCTTAATTACAAAAATTTATTCATTAATTAGAATGCTGTTGTGTATAATATCAAATATTACGCAAACAACAATTACTGAAATTGCTTAATTTAAGTATTAGTGGTTCATGTTTTATTAGACTACGCTTATTCAAAAATATTTGCTTAAACTTATCAGTTTTTTATATAATATATTTCATTAAAAAAAGAAAACTTGCAATTTGCTGTGCATATTTATTCTGCTGCTGGCAATGGCAAAATTCAGGTTAAACATTAATAACACACATAATTTACATTTTCAAATACAAAATTTTGAAATTTATTTGATCTTTATAAATGTAGTAAAAACGCTTTTAAAGTTTAAAATTTTGTTTTCTCAGTTTGCATTTTTTCATGTGTTGATGATCTTCAAAATGCTGTAACTTCCATAGATATTTAAGAAAAGACTTAATATATCTGTACATGTGCATCTGTATATTTGAATGATTAATAGAAGCTATTTAAAAGATTTAGGAATGGATTTTGTAATATTTTTAGAAGAAAAAAATATTAAAAATAAAACTTGTTTTTTCTTCAAATTTTTGCATAGACTGGTAGATATATACTTTTTATTTATTTATTTATTTTTTTTTCTCAAATAATATTTAGTAGATTTCAAAATCCACTCCTACAGTTATAACACATACTCTTATGCGTAAAACAAAAATTTTATGACAAAATATAGAAAACTGTAGAAAAAAGAATTTAAAAATTCTAAAGTGAAAAAAAAAAAAAATGTTATTTCTGATTTTTCTGTAAAAATTACTTTGCTTGTTAATAACATTTCATAATATACCTATAATTAGGTGATAAATAAAGTTTCTGAAAAAAAAAAAACTAGTTAATCCCAGAAGGGACTAAAGGAGATTGCGTCTATATATGATTTAATTTATTTTAATTTTTTGAGTAGCAAGTAATGTACAGTAGTGCTGCAGATTTACAACTTAAGATTTATGCAGCAAATTTACTTTTTTTTTTTTTTTACTTAATTATCAACCTTCTTTATCTGCTTCATAACTAAATTGCTAATCTATTTTCCCTTGCATTTCTAGCTTTCAGAAAAATTTTTGTCTTATCCATGTTTATATATAAACAAAATGTATATGTAAAAAAAAAAAAAAAAAAAAAAAAAAATGTAGCAATATATTAATAGCAGGAATTAAATCATTTTGGGGCATTATCTCTTAATGCATTAGAATCCTTATTTCCATCTCCTTTCCACCCTCCCCCGTTTGAGGAGTTTAAATTATCTCCATAAAAGGAGAAATAAAGAATTTATTGAAATCTCACCAAATAAATAAATTAATAAATTTAATAATCTCATAAGACAAATGTCGTCATTTTTTCTTATTAGGTCATTGAGCTGAGAGCGCGCGCTTAAATATTGCCCATTTATAAACATTTTTTTTTTTTCAATTGCGTATTTTATTAACCTTTTGAGAAGGGCTCTTCCGAAATCCTATGGTGAAGTGTGACAGATGCTGTCACAGCCCCTTTCAAAAGGAATAGATCATTATCGTATCGTTTCAACAAAATATAATCATAACTGGACCACGTTAGAGAAATATTACATAGATTACCAACTCAAACTTAATTATCTTGTTTTATTTTTTATTTCATTTTGCACGCGCACTTTTTATTTTCTACTTCAAAATTATTTAAAAGAGAAAAAATTGATAATGTCCTTTTCGTTTTCTTTCAAAAAAAGAAAAAAAAAAAAAAAAAAAAAAGATGAAATTCTGGCAAAAGCGATATTTAGTTTAATACAGAGGACTATTAGTTTTTACTTTCCGATCACTATAGTGAGGAAAGTACTGTAATTATGTCAAAAATTCGAATTTGAGATTTTGATGTTTCTATACGTTTCGAGGTCCCCTGAGTCCGTATTCATTATTTTTACGATGATGTATGTGTGTGTATGCATGTCTGTGTGAGTGAATACGCTAGCGTCTAAACGGTTTGCTCGAGCTGTAAGTTAGTACGCATGTTGCAAGTCACCGTAGCCCGAACCCTATTGATTTTGATGAATCTAGCACTTATACTTTTTTTACAGGGACACAAAAAAAAAATTCTTTATCATTATGGCCTATGGGACCAAAATCTTAAAAGTGCGATAGCATCTAAACGCCTTATTCAATTAAGCAAAAAAATTATACACATATTATAGGTCACAAATACTCAATCTGTATAGATTTTGGAGAATCTAGCACTTATAGGTTTTTTACAGGGACACAAAGAAAAATTGTTCATCATTATGGCCAATGGGGCCAAATTTTTAAAAGTGCGATAGCGTCTAATTGAGCTGAAAATTTATATGAATATTATAAATCACTGTTGCACTAACTATTTATAAGCATTTTGGTGAATCTAGCATTTATAGGTTTTTACAGGGACACAACGAAAAATTCTTTATCGTTATAATCTATGGGCTCAAAGTTCAGTAGCTTTAAATAAAACATCTTGTAACATATGGAGAAAAATACTCAAACACTCTATTATGGTTTTCTCTCTTTTGTTTGTTTAGCAATTCCTCTTTCTTTACTTTATCTATAAAACTGTTAATTATTCAATGCTCGGAAAGTCGAGTGGAGTCACTCCAGATTTTTTTATTTTTCAAATTATAACATCTCTTTCAAATTATTGAATTACATTTTCGACAAATTTTAGATTTCGATAAATGTCCAACTATCGTAAAACTGGTATCGTAAAAATTCGTAGATTGAGACTAATAGTACTCAGTCCTAAAAAAAGAGTAGAAAAAATGCCGGGTCGCCTTAAACGTACGGAGCTAAGGTGTAATTAATTACATTAACTTGGTTTGCTCTAAATAATGATGTTCCTTGAAAGTAAGAGCAATTGTAAAAGAATAAAAATTAATAAATTGCTATATAATTAAGTCATTTCCTTATTAATTAATTTCTAGTAATGTGATTTTTTAATAATTCTTTTTCGATACTCCCCCCCCCCCCTTCACCACCTTCAACCGGTTGTCAGCAATAAATCTCGCCCCCGTAGAGAAAAGCAAAAGTCGGCGCCTATGCACAGTTCGGCAGACTTCGGTAGACTTCGGCTGTACGAAGCTCGCACGGATCGAGACGAGCTGCTCCGAAATCGGAAGAATACGTAAGCAGCTGTTTGTGAGAAAGTATATAGGTGTATAGGTAGGTATCTATAATTTATGTACAACAGTGAATAGGTACGCGTAAAATTTGTGTATAAAGTAGATCTGATAAAACTTGAAAATCCCCATTCGACTTGCAAGCCTTTAAAACCTATTAAATACCTTTTCGCTATTAAAATTTGTTTTCTTATCGGTCACCACGCTAAAAAAGTGTAACTTGAATTAATATCAAAGAAAAAACTTGAATATCCCCATTCGACTTGCAGGCCTTTAAAACCTATTAAAATTCCATTTCTCTATTAAAATTTGTTTTCTTATCGGTCACCACGCTCAAAAAAGGTAACTTGAATTAATATCAAAGAAAAAGCTTGAATATCCCCATTCGACTTGCAGGCCTTTAAAACCTATTAAATACATTTCTCTATTAAAATTTGTTTTCTTATCATTATTGTTACCTTATCATTATTGTTATCTTATTCATTAATATCAAAGAAAAACCTTGAATATCCCCATTCGACTTGCAGGCCTTTAAAACCTATTAAATACCTTTTCTCTATTAAAATTTGTTTTATATCGGTCACCACGCTCAAAAAGTGTAACTTGAATTAATATCAAAGAAAAAACTTGAATATCCCCATTCGACTTGCAGGCCTTTAAAACCTATTAAATACCTTTTCTCTATTAAAATTTGTTTTCTTATCGGTCACCACGCTCAAAAAGTGTAACTTGAATTAATATCAAAGAAAAAACTTGAATATCCCCATTCGACTTGCAGGCCTTTAAAACCTATTAATTACCTTTTCTCTATTAAAATTTGTTTTCTTATCGGTCACCACGCTCAAACAGTGTAACTTGAATTAATATCAAAGAAAAAACTTGAATATCCCCATTCGACTTGCAGGCCTTTAAAACCTATTAAAATACCTTTTCTCTATTAAAATTTGTTTTCTTATCATTATTGTTATCTTATCATTATTGTTAGCTTATCATTATTGTTATCTTATTCATTAATATCAAAGAAAAAACTTGAATATCCCCATTCGACTTGCAGGCCTTTAAAACCTATTAAATACCTTTTCTCTATTAAAATTCGTTTCCTTATCGGTCACCACGCTCAAAAAGTGTAACTTGAATTAATATCAAAGAAAAAATTTGAATATCCCCATTCGACTTGCAGGCCTTTAAAACCTGTTAACTACCTTTTCTCTATTAAAATTTGTTTTCTTATCATAATTGTTATCTTATTCATTAATATCAAAGAAAATCCTTGAATATCCCCATTCGACTTGCAGGCCTTTAAAACCTATTAAATACCTTTTCTCTATTAAAATTTGTTTTCTTATCGGTCACCACGCTCAAAAAGTGTAACTTGAATCAATATCAAAGAAAAAATTTGAATATCCCCATTCGACTTGCAGGCCTTTAAAACCTATTAACTACCTTTTCTCTATTAAAATTTGTTTTCTTATCATTATTGTTATCTTATTCATTAATATCAAAGAAAAAACTTGAATATCCCCATTCGACTTGCAGGTCTTTAAAACCTATTAAATACCTTTTCTCTATTAAAATTTGTTTTCTTATCGGTCACCCCGCTCAAAAAGTGTAAGTTGAATTAATATCAAAGAAAAAACTTGAATATCCCCATTCGACTTGCAGGCCTTTAAAACCTATTAAAATACCTTTTCTCTATTAAAATTTTTGTTTTCTTATCATTATTGTTATCATATTCATTAATATCAAAGGAAAAACTTGAATATCCCCATTCGACTTGCAGGCCTTTAAAACCTATTAAATACCTTTTCTCTATTAAAATTTGTTTTCTTATCGGTCACCACGCTCAAAAAGTGTAACTTGAAATTATATCAAAAAAAAAAAAAAAAAAAAAAAAAAACTTGAATATCCCCATTCGACTTGCAGGCCTTTAAAAACCTATTAAAATACCTTTTCTCAAAAAATAGAGTTAGATCATTCAAATTTGGTACATCGAGGTTTTCGATACCTACAAATCGATTGCGGATATTTTTGATATATTCTCATTGCGGATACATTCTCATTTATTCAATAAGAAAAAAATTTGTTTTCTTATAGGTCACCACGTTCGAAAAGTGTAACTTGAATTAATATCAAAGAAAAAACTTGAATTAATATCAAAGAAAAAAAAATACTGCAAAATAAATAAAATAAATAATTATAATTGCATAAGTTGGTAAAAAATGCTATGCAATAGCTTTACCGCGGCAGTCCTCGAGTGCCACACGTATTTTTTTTTTTTTTTATGTTATGTTATATTTTATGTATAAATAAAAAATATATTGTACTTTTCACATTTGAAATCATTAAACGTTGATAAGTTTTAAAGAAAAATGTCAATAATGCTTTCTCTGCTGATACATTCTTATTGTTGAAAAACCCGTTTTACAGGTGATGTTTAATAATTAATATAGTAGACCATTTGTGGTAGTGCAATTTCATAGCGGGTGAAAAACAGCAACTTCTCCTGGGACTAAATTTTTATTATCATAAAAAGTGATTTTTTTTTTTTTTTTTTTGTAATTTTCGGTATAATTAGTTGTTTGTTTTGGGTTAAATTTTAAATATTAATTTAAAAAATATCGTTCTTTTGCCATATATATGAATAAAGAGAAGTGTATTTGTGTGTGTCTGTGCTTTGGAGCTCTGGTTATTGATAGCAGAGTTACAAAATTTGGCAGAGGGGTAACTTGGACTCTGAAGGGGTGCAAATCATCGAGATTTTTTCCATTTTCCAATTTAATTTTTTTTTCTTAATTAATTACTTTTTTCAATCTTATGCGTTGATTTTTCTGTTTAATTTTCTTAAACTTGTTCTTTAATTTTAGTCGTCTGTTTTTTTTGTAGCAACGGTTGTTATAGTATTTATTTTTCATTTATTTATATTTATTTATTTATTTATTAAAATAATTACAAGAAAGTAGAAATGATTAAACTGATTAAAATTTAAGTTTAATTAAAATTTATTTATTTAATTATTTTTATTTATTTAATTCTTTGAAAGTAATATCGTCTTTTATTTATTTATTTATTTATTGTACGCCTTGGAATGGTATGGTAATATTGTAAAAAAAAAAAAGGGAAAGTTATAAAATACGTGTTACCAAAACTAAAATATTTAATAGATGCTGAGATACAGCCATTTTCAAAATTGTAGTTCTTGAATAATGGCAGCTTTTGCCATCCAATAAATACCTAAATATAAGTACCCAGAAAAGACGTTGCTTCAGGCACTAGGAACCCATACTGGATGCAGCACGGACAGGAAAGACGCTACCGTAGAGCGATTTCAATGAATTTTTTTTTTAAAGTGTTACACATTGTATATTAATATAAGTTATAATTTAGAGGTCATAAAAATGTTTCATTACATTAAAATGGTTTTTATACGATTATATATATATTTTTAGAATATGTGATAATAGACATCACAAACGGATATAAAAAACAGTGATCCAATTATTTTGAAAATTTATTTAAATATAGCGACCAGAGAAGTGGATAAAGCCTGCTAGGTTGAAATCATTAAGGGCAGTAGGTAGAAAAGGCCGGTTCTAGCCCATGAGGGGGTGGCACTGCGGCACCGGCAAGCCGTGCGGGTGTCACACCACCCCTGAGGGGTCTAGATGACTTGGCGTTGACCTTGAGACATCCTCTAACTTGATCGTGAAAGATGACGAGGGTATTAATGAAGAAAATTAATTAAAAAAATTTAATGAGTGGTTTATTGTAAAAGGTGACGCTGGTTTTAAAGCGATTTTTGCGGTATAAGGTAAAAAGCAGGATATTGTTTGTGAGTCATTAGAAAATTAATTAAGGAGTTAATTAGGAGGTTAATTAGGGAGTTAATTAAGAAATTAATTTAAAAAAAAAAAAAAAAAAAAAAAAAAATGAGAAATAAGAAATTGATTGAATTTAAGAATGTGCATAGAGTATGGAAGAAAAAGAGAGGTCTGACTGGGGTTCGAACCCGGCACCTGGCAGTAAAAATATTTCCATAAGACAGTAGTTTTCGTGCGCGAAACCGCTGACCTATGGAAATATACCCTGATGACTGTATCTTAGATATAAATATGTATTTTTCGATTGAATATCATTTAGTGTTCATGATGTTACCGTCCCGAGAGGAAGGGATTTTCGTGTTCTGCATTTATTTTGTGATGTGTGTTGTCTTTTCGATTCTTTATATTTTTTCTGAAGGTGGGAAGTTTAACGTTGATTTTATTTTAAATTTAAACGATACGGGAAATTTATCCTTTTCAATGTGATGTCTTCACATACGTGCTGCCATGGAGGAAACTTATCGAGACCCGAAAGCGGTTGCAAGTTTTGGAGGTGTAGATGCCTTACACCGTGCTGCCCGCGGCAAGTTATCAAAGAAAAAAATTCGAGAATGGTTACAAGGAATAGATGCATATTCACTTCACAAACCGATTCGAAAAAAATTCCCCACGAACCGTGTCATGGTATCCAGAATTGATCAACAGTGGCAAGCAGATTTAGCCGATCTGACGTCTCTTCAAAAGTTTAACGATGGATTTCGCTACATTTTAACTTGTATAGACATCCTCTCAAAACGAGCGTGGGCGGTTCCTCTGAAATCTAAAAAAGGTGAAGAGATTGTGAAAGCTTTTAAAAAAATTTTCTCTGAACGAAAACCCAACTGTTTGAATACGGATGCAGGAAGGGAGTTTTTGAATAACAAGTTTCAAAATTTTCTCAAAGAGGAAGGTGTGAAATTTTTCAGAACTTTTAACAACACGAAAGCGTCCGTAGTAGAACGATTTAACCGCACTTTAAAAACTAAAATGTGGAAATATTTTACCAGTCGTCGTACTTACCGCTACCTAGACGTGTTAGATCAATTACTTTATAGTTATAACCATACTTATCATTCGAGTATTAAAAGGGCGCCCGCCGAAGTAACTCCGGAAAATGAAAGCGACGTGTGGTTTACTCTGTACGGAGATATGGGGAATGAAAAGAGAAAGTCTTGCGTATTTAAACCGGGAGATACGGTTCGAGTATCCAAACAAAAATTAACCTTTGAAAAAGGATACGAAACTAATTGGACGGAAGAACTCTTCGTCGTGACCGAGTGCGTGCGACGGGAACCGCCCGTCTACCGGATCAAGGATTTGATGAACGAACCTATCTTAGGGACATTTTACGCAGAAGAACTTCAAAAAGTTCAACCTAAAGAGAACTTTGCTATCGAAAAAATCTTAAAAAAGCGAATGAGAAAAGGGCGATTAGAGTATAAAGTGAAATATAAAGGATATCCTTCTAAATTCGACCAATGGATACTGGCTTCTAATTTATTTCATTTATAAATTGAATCGACATTTCTTTTGAGAATCATTCGCCAACATGTCTTTCTACGTGACGCTACCTTCCGACAGTTCTTTGAAATTTTACCCAGAAAATAAAATTTCACATTTTATTACGAGATTACCTTCCTCTCTTGATCTGAAAGGTGAATGGGAGGTCGGACTTGTGGAATTGATTTATCCGCATATGTGGAGTAATATATTTGACGGAGGAAATGAATACGAATACGATGCAGGTATTGGAACGATGAAAAGAACTAAAATCCCCTTTGGATTTTTTGAAAGCACTTCAGACATTATTAAATGGATGAACTATCAAGACTTCAACGGTTTAATTCAGATAAGCTATAACAAACATACTAGAAAAGTGAAAATTGGATTAAAACCAACAGCTAGAATAAAGTTATTACCGGGACTTGCCGAAACTTTAGGCTTTTATCCGATCGAATTGGCTAACAATGAGGATCCTATACGCGATAGTCCTTTTAAATACTTCGAAGGGATTAAAGAGGCTGACCCGAATTTCGATTTAAAATTACTTTACATATATTCGGATATAGCAGAACCTCAGATCGTTGGTCATATAGTTTCCCCTTTACTTAGAGTAATTACTGTGAAAGGTAAAGATGGTGATATGATTCACGAAATGTTTGACAGACCACACTATGTCCCTCTTTCAAGGAAAAACTTTCAAACAATTGAAACTGTTATAAGGACACACACAGGACGGTTGGTGTCATTCGAGCGTGGACAGTTGATCGTGAAACTTCATTTTAGACAAAAGTACCTCTCATAATGTTCGTTCCTTACAAGTGTTGTGCGAAATCTTTTGAAGATTATTACATTCACCAGTCAGGTAGTGGTTTGAACTACTACCAAGGTTCTACATTACAAAAAGGATATGGATTAGGTGGACTGTTTCGATCTCTTTTTCGAGCTGCAGTACCCCTTTTTAAATCGGGTGCGAAAGCTGTCGGTAAACAATTGTTTCATACGGGTGTAGATGTGTTGAATGACTTGTCACGAGGTGAAGATATAAAAAATGTTGCTAAACGTCGGTTGAAAGAAGCTGGGAAAAATTTAACTGACAAAGCTGCTACAAAAATGAAAACAATGATTGGTTCAGGACAACGCTATAAAAAGAGAAAGCGATCTAATAAAACCATCATTCGTCCCAAAGTGAAGAGAGTGAAGACACACGATATTTTTGCTTAATCATGTCGGGTCTCATTCATAAAGATTCACCTGCCTGTGTCAAATCTGAACTGGACTTGTTTTTGATACCACCCACACAGACAGCTATTGAAAAAGGACATTTCGTCGAATTTCACCCTCTCGCGAATATTCGTGATGGGGGACCTGTGGAATTTAACATTACGGGTAATGGTGAAGAATACATAGATTTATCCTCCTCGCACATGTACCTAAAAGTGAAAATTGTGAATGCTGACGGAACCGCTCTGGCTGATAAAGAACCTGTTGCACCTGTTAATTTATTTTTTCACGCATTGTTTTCTCAAATCGATGTGAGTCTGAACGAAAGATTAATATCTTCTTCGAGTAACACCTATCCATACCGCGCCTACATTGAAACTTTGTTGAATTTCGGTGAAGATGCTAAAAAAAGTTTACTAACCTGTGAATGTTTTTACAAAGATGAAAATTTAACTGTATCCGATCCCACACAAGCTACTCCCCAAAACCCTGGATTGGTAAAAAGACATGAACTCACCAAGACAAGTAAAATTTTAGATATGATCGGTCCTTTACACTGTGACATTTTTCAACAGAATCGACTTTTACTGAATATGGTGGATTTGAAAATTAAAATGATTCGAAGCACTCCCCAGTTTTGTTTAATGGCAAAGCAAGTGGCTGGTCAGGAAAAGAAATATAACGTCGTGTTAGAACATGCCTCGCTGTTTATTCGAAAAGTGAAAGTGAACCCCGGAGTTTTATTAGGGCATGCTAAAGCTTTGGAAAAAAATTCTGCAAAATACCCCATTGATCGAGTTTTATGCAAGACTTATACAATACCTGCTGGAAGTATGTCTTTTATGCAAGATAATGTTCTTTTGGGTGCTATGCCAAAACGTGTCATAATTGGATTGTTAGATAATGCCGCTATGAGTGGTAAATATGACTTAAACCCTTTTTACTTTCATCACTACAATGTTAACTTTTTAAGTGTGTATATGGACGGTCAACCTGTTCCTAGCAAACCTTTGGAATTGAATTTCGAGGATAAAAACTATATAAGAGCTTATCATCGATTATTCTCTGGTTTCAATCGTGATGCTGGAAATTATATTTCACGAGAAGATTTCGTGAATGGTCATACTTTGTATGCTTTCGATCTAAGTCCTGATTTGTGCGACGGTCCCCACCTCAACTTACAACAACAAGGAAATTTTAGAATTGAGATAAAATTCTCCACAGCTTTACAATCCACCATTTCTGTGTTTGTGTATGCAGAATTTGAAAACATTATTGAAATTACCAAGTCTCGACACGTTTTATGTGACTTTGCCAATTAATGAAAATGGATTCTCTGCAAATCAAGAATATTTTATCCAGTGATACAATTACGAAAAAATATTTTTTAGATGTTTTCCCAAGTGATCATCTACCCGAGGTGGTCGTGCGTTATCCAGCTTGCCTCGTATGTAACACAGATGACTCGTCTGAACCTGGAACTCACTGGTTAGCCTTTTTCATACAATCTGATGATGAAGTGGAATTCTTTGATTCGTATGGAAACGACCCCGGTTATTTTAAAGGGCCTATCTCGAACTTTGCATCTCGATTTTCGCATGTGAACTATAATCCTCTGATGCTTCAGAGTGCTATAACCGCCGTTTGTGGCCAATTTTGTGTTTATTATCTATATTGTAGATGTAGGGGAAAAACCCTGAAAGAATTTTTGTCTATGTTTGTAACCAAGAATATCTGTAACGACCATCGAGTCTATAATTTTGTTGCCAAAAGATTTCGTGTGTATGCTAATTTTTATCAATAAACACTTATTTAAACTGTATACATTTTGTGTCTGTGTTCATTTATCATGGAGTTTCCACGTCTACAACATCCTTTTACTATGATTCTTGCCGGTCCAACGGGATGTGGCAAGTCTTTTTTTATGAGAGATTTGTTACATTTTAAAGAACAAATGTTTCATCCTACCATCGACAAAGTGGTTTGGTTTTATGGTATTTATCAAACTTTATATGATGAAATACCTAATGTAACTTTTGTAGAAGGTTTCCCATCGAATTATAAAGATTACTTGAATGGTAATACTTTGTTTGTGATAGATGATTTAATGACCGAATGCAGTAACGATAAACGTTTGACTTCGTTATTCACGAAAGGTAGTCACCATTTAAATCTAAGTGTTGTTTTTTTAACCCAAAATTTTTTTCAAAAAGGGAGTGAAATTAGAACAGTATCTTTAAATGCTCAGTACATTTTTCTGTTTAAAAATCGTCGCGACATGAGCCAAATTATGCATTTGGGTAGGCAGTTGTACCCTAAAAAATCTAAATTTTTTCAAGAAGTGTATGAAGATGCTACAAAGAAACCCTTCTCATACTTGTTTATTGATTTAAAAAATGAAACGGATGAAGATATGAGATTGCGAACACAAATTCTACCCAATCAAATCCAGTTTTTATACAAGTATAAATAAAGTAATAGTGTGTGTGAAGAGTTAGTTGCTAACATGACTTTGTCAAGAGAACAACTTAGAGACCTGGAATTAATTCACTCATGTCCCAATAAATTACGTAAACATTTTCTTAAAAAATTACCTAATCGTACTGTTAAAGCTATCTGCGAGTGTACGTTGAATGTTTTAAAAGGAAACGTGCCTCTTTCTACTACTCAGAAACGATCGTTGGCGAAATATAAATCGACTCTTAGAAAGATTGGAACGAAAAAAGGATCCTTATTCACTAAAAAGAAACTGATTGTTCAACAAGGTGGATTTTTAAACATTTTAATCCCCGCTGCCATATCAGCCATCAGCACACTCTTCCATGGAATTCGCTAAAAAATTTGCTTTGGTACCTGAAGAGGTGTTGAACAAACACACACCTTCTCAAAAGCAGCTAAGTGAATTGGATAAAGCTTTGCTAAAAATATTAAACAGTTCCTTACCAGATTACGAAAAAGTGCAACGCTATTATGAATTATTGCAAAGAAAAATGAATTTACAAGAAAACAATCTACCGTGGATTCAACGTTCTGATGAAGAAGTTGAGCAACAACCTGCAAAACCCGAACAAGATTCTGTGAAACAAGATTCTGTGAAACAAGAACCCACACCAACACAAGAGAGTGTGAATCCTGAACATATCAAACAAGAAATTGACTATAACCAACTTCCTTTAACTTTAGTACCTTCAAGAATGAAAAAACAAGCTTTGAAATTACTAGAATTTCTTAAGACGAGCCCCCACAAACTAGAGTGGAATGAAAAAGGAATAGTATCTTTTAAAAATAAAAAAATACAGAACTCTAATATTGCAGACTTTTTTCATTTAATTTTTTCTACAAACAAAAAAGTACCTATTAACGCACAGGGTGAATTGTTACAAGTTCTCAAAGAAATGCATGTACCTCAAAGTTTCATTAAAAATAAAAATTTGTTATCACGTCCTATGTCAACGCCTAAAGTTAGAAAACAATCCCATGTAAACCCATTTTGGATTAGTCTTAAATAAAATTAATTTTTTATTATTTTCTGTCTCCTCATTCTTTCATTAAAATATGTAGACACGTGCAAGTTTGGACAAGACCTGAGAGGGGTCAGGTGGTGGGGGTGAAGACATTCCTTGAATAGCTTTAGGGTATGTGGTAACAATTGGGTTCCCACAGTTGACCACACAGGTTGGTTGGAAGGTACCAGGTGCAGGTAGACGGCATACCTTTAACAGTCTTAAGGTGTGTGGCAACTATTGATTTCCCGCGTTTGACGTCACAGCTTGGTCATTGGTTATTTTTGAACAATTGCGGGCGTGGGTTTGACGTCACGAGTTGAGGGGGTAACATTCATTCTGACTCCTGTTCTCGCTTTTGCAAGTTGTATTTTTTCATCGTGCTAAACTTTATTTCAAAATGAGTATCCACTTTTATGAAAACGGTCTTAATGTCAGTTATTATCCTAACTTTATCGAGAAAGAAAAAGCTGATGACTATTTTAACGAGTTGAAAACTTTACCGTTTTACACCCCCACCTTCAACATTTGGGGAAAAGATGTTATACCGAAACGAAAAATGTTAGCATTTGGCGACGAGGGCCTGGTGTATGCATTCAGCGGTGCTCAAATTGTTGCCCAACCTTGGATCCCAATCATGATGGAACTTAGAAAAATCGTCGAAAAGCATGTTGGATGTGCCTACAACTATGTTTTATTAAATCTGTATCCGAACGGACAAAGTTACATTTCCCAACATAAAGATAACGAATTCAGTCTGGATGATACTTTCCCTATCGCAGTACTCAGTTTTGGTGTACCAAGGAAAATTGAATTTAAAAAGCCAAACACACCTTCTACAGTGATTGAACTAGACAATGGGTCTTTATACACTATGGCTAAACCTACGAATGAACTTTTCACTCACGGTATTGCTGTAGATCCTTCGATAAAGAATGCAAGAATAAGTCTTACGTTTCGTCATATTATTACTGTTTCTCGACCTTTAAAAAGACCTAGATTGGACTTAGAACAATCGTCTCCTGATAATGATGGACAGTCTTGTGGTGAAAAAAACGAACAATCGCCCTCTGATAATATTGGACAATCATCCTCTATTGAACTATTAGCTTCAAAATGTGATAACGAACTTTCTTGTGTTAAAAATGAACAATCTACTAGTGGTGAACTGTCTTGCGAAATTCCAAATAATGACTGGTTGGATAAATTTTTCCAACGTAGACAGAAATCAAATCCTATTCTCGGGGAATGGGATTTAGGTTGGTGTACATTTTTGCAAATCATTTTGGAAAATGAAAAAAATTTACGAGTGCACATTCGTAATTTTACAGAAAATAGTACTGGTGATCGTTTTCCTACAAAATTGGGTATTACATTGACAACGATAACGTGGCTAGATTTCCAAAAAAATATATCTTCGTTTAAATTCAATTCTGTGAAGGATAGTTTTATATCAAACAACCAACTGTTAACAGCGTTTGTGAATGAAGACATGTGTTTGTTGCAACAAATGTTTTACACAAATAATGCAGGATTTTATCTCAAGTCGAATGGTATAAAATTGTTCAAAGATCAGATCAACAGATTGATCGAATTGAAAAGTCAGATTTCACATTGCCTTATGGAAAGTGTTCTCGTGAAACAAATCCCAACTTTGATTTCAAACAAGAGAATTGAATGTGAGGAGCATATGATTTTCGATGAAGCACAAAACCATTATCTAACATCAATTTGTAGTGAAATTCAATCAAATATTAATACATTTTTCGAATGTAACGGGTGTGATTTGAATATAGATTGTCAGTTCGATCACGACTGTTTAATGTTAAACACTTTTGATAAATATATCTTTTCTCAAGAAACTGTTTTGCTACATTTGAACACTTTTAAAATTGTTCAAAACATTATTTCAAAACATTGTTTATGTAATTTCAATGAATCCTTTTTTAATAAGTTGACAATGCAATATTTCCATACTTATCTTGAAAAATTCTTCTCAAATAATGTATAAATGGTTTGAATAAATCACTTTTTGTTTCAATATAAAATCTGTCTATGTTTTATTTCAAATCTATTATTTTTGAATATATGTATTTTATTTTGTAGGTGAAAAGCTTATTTGAGAAAAGAAAAAAAAAAAAATAAAATAAAAAATAAATAAAATAAAACCTTATTTGATAAAAAAGAATATATTTAATCGGAAGAAAAAAATTACTTGAAAAACATTAATTTACAAAAATATTTATATGTCTGAAAGAGTACAAATAATTAACTTATTTATTAAGATACTTTACGAATTTTATTTTCTAGGAAAAAACTTATTTTTGAGAAAAAAATAAAAGAAAAACATTAATTCATAAATTATTTATTATTATAAGAAAGAAATAATAATGAGAAATATATTAATTTTTGAAAAATAATTCATTTTTAATAATTGTTATCTTTTTCTATAAAGTGAAACTCGAGAAAAAATCTTACTTAAGAATTAAAAATTGTTTGAAAGATCATTTTAATTTACATGAAGTAATTTATTTGAGGGATAAAAAACAAAATATTAATTTGTTTTAGAATGAGTAAAAAAATTAAATTCCCTTTAAATACAAATATTTATTTCACTTTGAAGCAAAATGTTTACGATAGTAACTTCTTTTCCGAAAAATATCTGACAAGATTTCTACATTTTTCTTACAATGTTACCGTACATTGAATAGAATACAGCTAGCTTGTCTAATCTTACACCATTAACTTAAGTCACGTATGAAGGCCACACCTAAAAAAGGGGAGTTACAATTGAAATGAACACTCTTTTTTGAAAAGGGATGCATGAAGAGAGAGAATCTTCCCCTGCATCTCTCCTGCATCTCTCCTGCAGCGAAGATCAAATTTTTAACCTTTACCCCCCTTTGACGCGCCCTATCCAGGATGGTGAAAATCATACACCTTCCTCTTATTCTGCATCCAGAATTTGTCTAGATAAGACGTCTTGCTCTCTCACTCTGCTTACTTTCGAGTAGATCTCAAATCTAGCTCTGTCTTTTTACCTATCACTTTTTTTGAACTTCAATATTATTACAATGGACTTCTTCTGGGATTCTGAATTTAACGATTTTCCAGTACGTATAAAAAACATTTATTTACAATTAATATTAAAAAAGGTTATGCATTTTTTCTATAAATTTTTGATAAAATATGAAAAAACACAATTTTTTTCTCTCTCTTTTAAGGTTGATTTCAGCTTCGGGTTGACACCGACACAAGTGGAAGATCTCTACTCGGTGAATGAAATTAACTGGGACGAGGAGTTTACAGATAGCGATATGGAGGTAAATATAATTTCTTTAAAAACGTGTAGAATATTTTTAAAATAGATTTTTATACTCAAAATATTCTTTTTTCTTATTTCAGATTGAACCAACCATCAAAGTACCTCCCGGTTTTAAAGCTTTCGATCCTGTCCGTCGCTCGAACCAGGGGCTTGCTAACCGCTCGCTTCTTCGAAAATCTGTAAGAAAAATACATTTTTTATTTTTCTAGGAAAATTTCAGCATACGATTTAGACTTAAAATATTTTTATGCTTTTTTCTTAGGCACCTGCATTAAACAACGAACCTGGCCCTTCACATCTGAGTGCAGCACCTGTAGAGCCAACACTACGTTGCGCGGTTTGTGGAGGTGCTTATTTCAATACAAGGGAGCTTAGACTTCATCTGAAAAGTCATATGGTACGAATTATTTCACTTTTTCTGTTTAACTGTTTGAATAATATACAATGTTTTAAAAAATATGTTTTCTTTTCTTTTTTTGTTCAAGGTTGTTCAGACTGGTGCTGGAATTAATGCTGTAGAACAAACTCCACCAATGTCGAGATCAGCTTCTTCAGAACCTCAAGTATGTTAGTTTCAAAATTTTTTAGCGTTAAAGTTGAGTTTTCAGGATTCATTTCTGTTAAAAATTTAATTCTCTCTTTAAAGTAATTAAAAAACTTGTTTAGATAAACTTAAAATAAATTTTTACTTAGAATAAAAATTAAATTCACTCTTAAAAGTAATTCAAAAATCTTGATTAGATAAACTTAAAAGAATTTTTACTTAGAATAAAAATTAAATTCACTCTTAAAAGTAATTAAAAAACTTGATTAGATAAACTTAAAATAAATTTTTACTTAGAATAAAAATTAAATTCAGTCTTTAAAGTAATTAAAAAACTTGATTAGATAAACTTAAAATACATTTTCACTTAGAATAAAAATTAAATTCTCTCTTAAAAGTAATTAAAAAACTTGATTAGATAAACTTAAAATAAAATTAAAAAGTTATAATAAAATCCTCTTTTGAAAAAACTCGACAAAATAATTAAAACTTGTTTTCTTTTCTTTTTGCTATTTTTTTAGAATTCTATCCAAGTAGTTTCTGGAGGTGAGAATAGCTGCAGCGACGTCACACCTATGCCTAACGATGATGGGATGAACACCAATAGTTCTGATGACATGGAAGAGACAGCTGTCGCCTCAAAATCGAAGGTATATTTTTTATTTTTTGCATGAGGTGGGAAAAAATTTTCCATTACTTTTCAAAAATGTTAGGTTTCCAAAAACGAATTTCCCTCTAAGTTTTAAAATAAATTCTCTCTAAAGGCAGGTTAGAAAAAAATCTTGTTAGAAGAAAAAACGAATTTCCCTCTAAGTTTTAAAATGTTAGGTGGATAAAAAAACTAATTCCCCTCTAAGTTTTAAAATAAATTCTCTCTAAAGGCAGGTTAGAAAAAAATCTTGTTAGAAGAAAAAACGAATTTCCCTCTAAGTTTTAAAATGTTAGGTGGATAAAAAAACTAATTCCCCTCTAAGTTTTAAAATAAATTCTCTCTAAAGGCAGGTTAGAAAAAAATCTTGTTAGAAGAAAAAACGAATTTCCCTCTAAGTTTTAAAATGTTAGGTGGATAAAAAAACTAATTCCCCTCTAAGTTAGAAAAATGTTAGGAGATAAATCTTGATAGATTAAAAACACTTGTTAGTGGAAAAATAATTAAAATTTTTAAAAATAATTAAAATTCTAAAACAGGTTTTTTGTACATTTCAGACATGTCCTGTTTGCGGGAAAGTTTTTACCCATACGGGTAAATACAATCGTCATCTAACAAGTCATAATAAGGAAAAGTCTTTCAGCTGTGAAACTTGCGGGAAATTTTTTTCGAGAAAAGATAACCTTATTAGGCACATGAAGGTGCATGAAGGGGAAAAGCTCTTTAGCTGTGAAGTTTGTGATAAAAAATTTTCACGGAGGGAACACCTAATTAGACATTCGAATCTCCATCAACGGGAACAAACTTTCTCATGTAATGAATGTAGTGAAAATTTCAACAGAAAGGATGTCTTGAGAAGACATATGTATATTCATGAAAAACCACTCTCACACCCCTGTATTGAATGTGAAAGGAAATTTACCTCCAAGTTTAATTTGCTTTATCATCAAAGAACTGTTCATACATCAAAAAAACTCCAATCAAGGAAAAAACAAATTGTTATGAAAACTAATAAACCGAATAAACAAGCACTGAATGTGTTTTCAACCTTTTATTTTCACCCTGATGAGAATTCAGAAAACGATCTTGATATTTTTGCTGAAAGTACACATAATGATATTTGTCAGACTCTACTACATGAAATAAATGAGAAGAAAGGAATTAAATGGTTCGGCGTTCTAAAGGCGGAATTTGAAAAAATTATTGAAGGGGATGTTGTCATCACTGATAGTTTTTATTTTTCAAATTCATGTGTAATAGAATTAAATGAAGAACAATTAAGTGTTCATGTCCACGAAATGTTTGGAAAAATTAAGAAAAAAATTGAAGATTTCACTCATTTAGGTTCTGGGTGGATATTTAAGAGAGTTATACACTTGGAAATAAAATCTGCAAAATTCATCCCTCTTCGAGGTGCAAAATATATACCCATCCCTGCAAAATTAAAATCAAGAAAAGCTATTATTAATATTCAAAATTTTGATGACGAGAAATGTTTAGTATGGTCACTTTTAGCTCATAAATTAAACTTTGATAAAAATGCAGAAAGGGTTAATAAATATCATCCTTATGAAAATGAAATTATTTTAAATGATGTGACTTGTCCAGTTCCTCATACTCAAATTTCAAAAATAGAGCTATACAATAATCTAAGAATAAATGTTTTCATATACGATGAAGATAATGAAATCTGCCCTCTTTATATTTCAAACCGTGAAGATGAGAACGTTATAAATTTACTATTATTGGAAGATTTAGAGGGTAACCAACATTATGCATACATAAAGAATTTTTCTCGCTTATTCAGTCATTTATCAAATCATAATGGAGCATCGTTTTATTGTTTCCGCTGTCTACATAGATTTACAAGAGAAGATCTTTTAAAAGATCATCAAAATTATTGTAAAAAACACCCCATTCAAGCTATTAAAATGCCAAATGAAACTAACAAAATTTTATCATTCACTTCAATACACATGCAGCATCCTAAATCATATGTGATATATGCCGATTTCGAAAGTCTTATAAGCCCCCTCTCCACTGCAAATCCTAATGATAATAACTCATATACATTAAAAATAGCACAACACATTCCATGTGGATACGCTTATTTAATAGTTGGTCCAGATGGAAATTCTTACAAACCTATCGAAGTATTCAGAGGTGAAAATGCAGTGCAACATTTTATAGAATCAATCATTCGAGAAAAAGAAATAATCGCCGAAAAATTAAAGTATATTACACCCATGCAGTTAACATCACATGAAGAAAAATCTTTTCAAGAAGCTACGAATTGTTGTATTTGCGGGAATACTTTATTAAATAAACGAGTAAGAGATCACGATCATCTCAGTGGAAAATTTAGAGGTGCTGCTCATGTAGGGTGTAATATAAATTTCAAACAACCAAAAAGTATCCCCGTCATATTTCACAATCTTAAAAACTACGACGCTCATCATATAATGACAGAACTTGGTAAAATACAAAATCATCGAATTGAAGTTATTCCAAATACCATGGAGAAATATATTTCCTTCCAACTTATAAAAAACACTTGCCCTGTTAAATTAATATTCTTAGACTCATTTCAGTTTTTACCTTCCTCTTTAGAAAAACTAGTTCAAAATTTACAACAAGATGATTTTAAACTTTTAAGACAAAATTTTTTTAATTTGAGTGATATAAGTTTATTAATAAGAAAGGGTGTTTATCCTTATTCTTATATATCTAATTTTAATGTATTTGAAGAAAAGCAACTCCCTCCTCCAACAACATTTCATAATGATTTAACAGATGAAGCTATTTCAATAGAAGATTATAATCACGCTCAAAAAATTTGGAATTTTTTTAAAATGAATAATTTAGGTGACTACCATAATTTATATGTTAAAACAGATGTGTTATTATTGGCAGATGTTTTTGAAAGTTTTCGCAAGCTCTCTCAACGATATTATCAATTAGATCCTACTCATTGTTTCACTGCACCTGGATTATCATGGCAAGCTTGCTTAAAAATGACAAGTATTCAATTAGAGCTGTTAACTGATATAAACATGCTCCTATTCTTAGAAAGGGGTGTGAGAGGGGGTATCTCTCAAATATCGCAGAGATATGCAAAATCAAATATTCCCGAGACTGCTGAGTATGATTCATCCCATCCATCTCAGTATATTATGTACTGGGATGCCAATAACCTTTACGGTTGGGCTATGTCCCAGTACTTACCCTATGGTAGCTTCGAGTGGATAGACCCACAACACTTCAATTCCGAAACCATACTAAATTTACAAGCAGATGCACCGATCGGATTTATTTTCGAGGTGGATTTAGACTACCCTCAACATTTACATGATTTACACAATGAATACCCGTTAGCACCTGAGCATCTTACAATTCGAGAATCTATGCTATCGCAGTATGCTAAAGAGACTTTAAACAATAGAATGTTCACCCCATCTACAAAATTAATCCTCAATCTACTGTCAAAGAAAAACTATGTAGTTCATTATAGAATTTTACAGTTCTATTTACGACAAGGTCTCATCTTAAACAAAGTACATAAAGTTCTACAATTTAATCAAGCACCCTGGTTGGCACCCTACATTTACTTTAACACTGAAAAACGCAAGCAGTCTAAGTCCACCTTCGAAAAAAATTTCTTCAAGTTACTCAATAATGCAGTCTTCGGGAAAACAATCGAGAATCTTCGAAAACGAAGAAAAATTGATTTATGTAACACATCTATAAGAGCAGAGAAAATCGTCGCCTCCCCTTACTACAAAAATTTCAGGATATTCGATGAAAATTTAGCAGCAGTGGAGAGGGTGAAGAGTACCATATTGATGAATCGCCCCGTGTATGTTGGTTTTACCATCCTTGAACTTTCCAAACTTCTAATGTACGACTTCCACTACAATTTCATCAAGAAAACATATCAAGATAAAGCCAAGTTACTTTTTACAGACACAGACTCCCTCACCTACCACATCACCACACCTGACATCTATCAAGACATCAAACATCACCTGCATCTTTTCGACACTTCAGAATATCCCACAGACCATCCACTACATTCTCAACAAAACAAAAAAGTTGTCGGAAAGTTCAAGGATGAACTAAATGGAAAATTCATCTATGAATTCGTAGGATTGAAATCAAAGATGTACAGCATAAAGTCTGAAAACGGGGAAAAAAAGACAGCAAAGGGTGTATCATCAATAGCAGTAAAAAAAAAAATCAAACATGAAAATTACATAGAATGCTTAAAAAGCAGATCAAGAAATCTAACAGAACATAAAAGAATTGCACAGGAGAATCATAGACTATTTACTATACAAGTTAATAAAATTTCATTATCGTCATTTGATGATAAAAGATATTTATTAGAAGATGGAATACACTCTTTAGCGTACGGACATTATCAGATAACATAAAAATGAAAAAATGTCAAAAAAAAAAAAATGAAAAAATGAGAAAAATACTGAAAAATTGTAAAATAAGAAAAATGAAAAAAAATAACAAGATCTGAAAAATGCAAGATTTCAGAAAAGTTAGAAGATCATAAAAAAAAAATTGGGGCGTCGCACACATGCGGCGGGTGGATGGTGGGACCCCTTTAAAACATCAAATAAAAAATTAAAGATTTGTTTCAATATATGAAGATCTAAAACTTGCAAGAAGGAAAATTAGAAGAATGAAAATTAGAAGATCGAAAACTTACAAGAAAGAAAAAAAGAAGAAATGATGATTCAAGTTCATAAAAAATTGGGGCGTCGCACACGTGCGGCGGGTGGATGGTGGGACCCCTTTTTTAAAAAATAAATAAATAAATAAATAAGAAATCCTCTTTTGAGGATTTCAAAGAAAGAAGGAACTCTTCAAATGAGTTCCCAAAAAATATATGTTTGAACAGTTTAAAAAGAACTGTGCAGACATATAATAGAAAGTCATATACACTCACACATTCATACTTAAAATAGAACCATCAGGCTATATTTCCATAGGTCCGTGGTTTCGCGCTCGAAAACTACTGTCTTATGGAAATATTTTTACTGCCAGGTGCCGGGTTCGAACCCCAGTCAGACCTCTCTTTTTCTTCCATACTCTATGCACATTCTTAAATTCAATCAATTTCTTATTTCTCATTTTTTTTTTTTTTTTTTTTTTTTTTTTTTTTAAATTAATTTCTTAATTAACTCCCTAATTAACCTCCTAATTAACTCCTTAATTAATTTTCTAATGACTCACAAACAATATCCTGCTTTTTACCTTATACCGCAAACATCGCTTTAAAACCAGCGTCACCTTTTACAATAAACCACTCATTAAATTTTTTTAATTAATTTTCTTCATTAATACCCTCGTCATCTTTCACGATCAAGTTAGAGGATGTCTCAAGGTCAACGCCAAGTCATCTAGACCCCTCAGGGGTGGTGTGACACCCGCACGGCTTGCCGGTGCCGCAGTGCCACCCCCTCATGGGCTAGAACCGGCCTTTTCTACCTACTAAGGGCTAGTAATGCTTTAAAAAAATGTGTTAAGTTTCTCTGTTGATACTTTCTTATTGAAGAAAAACTTGTTTTACAGGTAATGTTTAATAATGACCTATTGCCGGGCCTGGTTTTTTGGTCGGTAGGGCGCTGCCTTATGACCCAGGTGCCAAGTTCGAATCTCGGTACGGGAATTGATGTTTGTGATGTCCTATGTCTAAAAAATATTGTGTGTGCACTTGTGAATTTCTGTAAAAATATGGATCAATCGAGACAAAGGTCATTGTAATTATAAGTCTCAAAGCTGTCAAATAAATGTCCTAAATGTCATATAGTCTATTGGTTGTAGAGTAATTTCGTGCTGGCGACTTCTTCGGCGAATAAATTTTAATTGCCATAAAAAATGAATTTTTATTAGCAATTTCAGTATTATTATTTATTTGATTCCGGTTATGTACATATCAAATATGAATAAGAAAAATATTGCACTTTTGTCATTTGAATTAATTAAACATTGCAAGAAGCTTCAGTGTCCACAGTACTTCCACTGCGAAGTCTCTTTCATGATGTTGTGAAACCTTTTTGAAAGGTAATGTTTAATAATATATATAGCATATTGGTGGAAGTGGAAGTTCATTTAAACGTTAATTGCAAATTAATTTTTATTAATAATTTTACTAATAAAAATTAATTTATAGTAGTAATTTTCATTACAGATAATTATTTGATTTCAGACGGTTACAGTTCAAATATGAATAAAAAAATATTTCATTGTTGCCATTTGAATTAATTAAACACTGCATGACGTTTCAATATAATGTCCACTCTATACTTTCCTTGCGTAGTCTTTTCTGTGGTTGTAAAACCTGTTTTACAGGTAATTTTTAATAACGTATGAATTTTATTAGTCGCAGTGGGAGTTTCTCGTGGCAACAATATTACATAGCTTCTTCGTCGATTAAATTTTTAATTGCCTTAAAAAATGAATTTTTGTCAGTAATTTTCAATATAGTAGTTATTTGACTTGGGATAGTTACATTTCAAATATGAATAAATAATAATAATAATAATAATAATAAATTGTACTTTTGTCATTTGAATTAATTAAACGCTTGGTAATATTTGAACGAAATTTTCACAATACTTTCTCTGCGTAGTCTTTCTTCTTGTTGTAAAGCCTGTTTTACAGGTAATGTTTCAAAATGCATGAAGCATGTAGGTGTAGGTGTCAGTGGAAGTTCCTTCCGGCGACAATCTCAGATAACTTTTTCGTCGATTAAATTTTTAATTCTCATAAAAAATGAATTTTTATTAGCATTTTCATTATAGACAGTTATTTGATTTCGGATAACTACATTTGCAATAACAATAAATATATTGCATTGTCACTATTCGAATTAATTAAACATCGCATGATGTTTCAATAAAATGTTTACAATATTTTCTCTGAGAATACATTCTTGTTGTTGTAAAACCTGTTTGACAGGTAATGTTTGATAATGTAAATGTATATATTTGGCAGCGGAAGTTCAGAGGGGCGGCAAACTTAAAAAATTTCTTCAACGATTAAATTTTTAATTGCTATAAAAACTGAATTTTTATATTTTCATTTTTTGAAAGTTTTATGATTTCGGATACTTATATTTCGAATATCAATGAAAAATATTGCATTCTCGCCACTTGAGTTAATTAAACGAGGCATGATGTTTCAATGAAATATTGTAAATATTTTCTTCTTGTAAAATACGTTTTACATGTAATATAGTCTTTTAGTGACTGTGAGCTGAGACAGACTGGCATATTTCCTTCCGCGGTTCAATTTTAAATTACCATAAAGTGTGAATTTTTATTAATAATATTCAGTGTAGTTAGTTCTTTGATTTCGGGAAGTTACATTTCAAATGTGATCAAAATATTACGCATTTTTACCTCTTGTACTATTTAAACGCTGAATGATATTTCAGTGAAAACTGAGCACAATACTTTCCTTCGGATACATACTTGCTGTTATTAAAAACATTTTTACAGGTAATATTTAATAATGTATGTAGTTTATTGGTAGTAGCGGGATTTCGTAGAAGCGACAAACTTAGATAACTTCTTAAAATAATTAAGTTTTTAATCCAAAGGATAAGGAATGGATAATCATAAAGAGTAAGAAAACATGTGAGTATGATTTAAATAGCAAAAATAAGGGGGGGGGGGGGGTTCACAACTGAAGTATCTATTTAGAAACGTTATTTATCAACACACAAAGATAATATTTCATTGTAACAACAAAAAGTTTGCTTAAAAAAAAAAAAAAAAAGTTGATTTAGTCTTAACAAAAATTTTGTTATCAGGTTTGAAAGTAGCACATCACTCGCTCATTGGCTGTTTACAGAGAGATCCATGACGTAGGGACTATCCAGTGACAGTGACTCTTCTTCCAGTCATATTCTTTAGATCAAACGAAGCATGTTGGCTTGGTTAACTGAACAAATTCACTGTTAAAATGAAAAAGAAAAAAAAAATGTATATATATATATATATATATATATATATTTAGAAAATCAGTCACAAAATATTTTTTTTTTTTTTTCGGTGAAGAAATCTAAAAATACCTAAATATATTTTATTATATTTTTTATTGATTTTATTTAGTTTTATTTTTTTATTTTTTTGAAAGGCGACAAAAAAAAAAAAAAAAAAAAAAAAGAGTTTTGTAACTTGAAATAGAATGTAAATGAGAGTGTTTATTGGAATAACTACCACAGAGCTTGTGGCTTGTACTCATTTTGAGTTTGCGTATGTCTTAATCATTTGTTTCTGTTCCTAATAAGCTTATGACTGCTTTTTGTTCAATTTTGTTCGTCCAGTTTATAATATGAAAACTCTTGTTTTTTTTTTTTTTTTTTTTTTTTTTCTTTTCTCCTCCCTCCCACATCCTCCCCCCCCCCCCCTGAAAAGATAGCATTCACAATAAAGTTTAAAACTGAGAAATATAAAAGAATGTATCACCATAACGGGATATTAAAAAATATATCTGAAGATTAGAGCGACTGATTGCTGAGAAGATATGATTGCGATTGGATCCCCATTTCTTGTAAATTTAATTTTCTGAAGTCTAGCAGGATAAAACCAGTTTTACATTTTGTAATAGTTTTAGTAATATTGTTGAGAAAAACGTGTACTAATTTCCTTGTGTAATTTTGATTTTCTAATAATAAGATTTAGAATGTTATATTAAATTTTGCTTAATACTTTTTTTACGATATATTAGGAATGCTGTATCTATTTGTTTGTTGTGGTACTGAATTTATCTCAACAGTTTAAAATATGTATATCTTTCCCTGCGAAGTTTTCCCAGATCTGTAGATACAAGACATATGGTTTTAACTTTATGGCAAAAAAAATAAAATAAAAAATAAAATAAAAAATAAAATAAAATAAAAATAAAATAAAATAAAATAAAATAAAATAAAAAATAGATTTATGGCAGAAATAACATCCTTCTATAATACATTGCAGAAATGTTCAAAAATTTACATTACAAGACAAATTAACAATAAATAAAAATAAAAATAAAAATCTTGAATTAATTAATTAGTTCGACCTCAAACAAAAAAGTTTAAAGAATTTTAGAGTTATTTAAAAAAAGTAATAAATGCGATGAGAAGAAGTTAATTAATGTTACAGCAAAACAACTATACAATTACATATATATATATATATTTATATATATAATCCTTTTGGTAGTAGAAGCAAAGAATGAGAACGAAAAATAGTTAGTCATACACACGCCAAACAAAGCAACAAGATTACCCAAATTGATTCAATTATCAAGTTCAAGAATAGCACTGACGCCAATCCACTGCACAACAATACCTGTTGAAAATTGAAATAGGACCGTGTAATTAGACTCTGATGAAAAGAAGGTTGACTCTAACTCAAGGACAATATTTCAAGGGGAAAAAAGAGAACCCTGTAATGAACAATAATGACCCATTAAGCGCAGTAGAAGCCAAGCAACAGACACAAGATCCCCAAAACCACAAAGACTAATAAGAATGAACAAATTCTCTATGTAGGAGAAGTTCAGAAAGGTGAAAGAAAAAAAAAATCATCAGGGGATGAAATACACATATTTAAAGAAACCAAATTTAATTTTTAACAGCCTGCAAAACACAAGCGATACAACAAACCAACTCACCCAAATCCCAACAGAAAAATTCAAACTAAATCGAAATCCAGGAAAAAAAACAACCCAAGAAAGGAAGGAATGAGGCAAGCGGCAAGAATTGCGACTTGCCTGTGTGGTTAAACTAGTTTTACGCCGGCAACACTCCCCCAGCCTGCCAAGATTAGATTAGGAGACACATGGATGGGAAAAAAAAAAAAAAGCAAAACCCAATAGCAAATAAAGAACAATGAAACCATGAAATTTATTGATTGATTACGAACCCATAATAAAAAAGAACCCCGAAATGAATCAAATGAAACAATGGCAAATTATTTTCCAAAAAAAAAAAAAAAAAAAAAAAAAAAAAATCTTTTTAGAAAAACAAAAACACACCACGAACCTAAAAAGTAATAAAACCAAAATCTAAACCCGCAAGAAAAAATCGTCTCGAAATGAAACAGAGGCAATTTAGACGCAATCCATCCTGATGTATTGAATTGAAACCTGATGTACCAACCAGAAAAAATAAAATAAAATCAAAACACGAGCCACAAAAACTGAATTCAAAATACGAGCAAACAGAGAACTTAACAGGAGAAAATGGCATTTTAGAAGTTGAGTTGTATCATTCCTTAATAACTTATTTAATAACCAATTTTCAACCATACATATATATAATATACATATATAAGATGTATATACAAAAATGAATAAATAGATAAAATAAAATCATGTTATGCACACACACACACACATATATTATATACACACACACACACACATATATAGGGGAGAGAGAGAAACATATGTTAATTTTTAGAAAACTTGTATATATATATATATATATATATATATATATATATATATATGTATGTATATAGGAATTTTACAAAATGGACATTTTTTAACTCTTACAAAAAACGAAAAATGCTTAACTTTTTTCAATTTCCCATCGTATGTTAATCTATTTTCCTTCAAACCGAAAATCTCTCTTATTTGATTTCTTCCTTTTCAATGAACAAAATTTAACTAGCAAAAGAAAAAATATATATATACTTTATCTGCTTAACTTCACCTAAACGAAATAAGACGTTTCATTCTCGAGTTCGTGCGAAAAAAAGATCATTTTCTTCGGAAAGCAATAAAAGTAATGCCAGAAAGTTAATCCGTAGTCAAATTCACTTTTCTGTTTACGGCGGCCTTGACTTACATTGCGCCTGCGGAAAGAGTCGAAAGCTGTCTCTTTTTATTCCATGCCAACCGGTCGTCGGTGATTATCTTTTTATCTTTGCTGCTTGTTAGCAACTAGATGGCAAAGAACGTCTTAATATATGAGCGGAATCAATCTTAGAAATCAGATGAAATGTCATAGGACGCAACTAGACGGTTTTGATTTTCGTAAAGCAAAAAGATTGAGTTTCTGGGTTTTTCATTTAAATGCGTACCGTAGCGTACTTGCATTGTACAATTATGTATGCTGAAAGGGCATTTCATGGCAAAGCAAAGATATTTTGTTTAACAGAATTAACTTATAAGTTTTAATTTTGCCAGAGTCTTTTGTTTTAAAAATGATATCTCTTATTATGTCTCGCGTTTTTGCATTGCTTCATACTGCTTTTCCTCTATGGAGGCAGTTAAAGATCGAGTATCTTTCCCTCTCTTCCTTTTGTTGCCATGATTACGAAAGAGGCAACTACCCACTCTTACCTCCCCCCACTATATTTCCATCTACTTTAGTTGAGATTTTAACAGAATATAACCGAAGAATGTGCGCTTCCATTTCCCCATGCCCGACTCTCCAGCATGAAGAAAAAAAAAAGGGAGAAAAACTGTGCAATTAAGTCCCTCGCCTCTGATAACGGTACGTACTTCTGACCTTGACTCGCCCATTCTAAGGAAAAGGTTTATAACAACTTCATTAGGTGTATTTCCCTAAACTGTAATGCATGACCCTAAAAGATTTTAACGTGTCAATTTTATTGATTCCAGTATCATGATCTTTTTAATTTTCATCTTCGTCTTATCTTTGTATGTATTCTTCTTCTTCTTATTATTATTATTTATTGTGAAAATATCTCATGCCTCTCAAGGCATTTTGCTGTTCTTGTGAAGGTCTGAGGTCTGAGGTATGATACTTGGCGCATCTTTACATATACGAAAGATTCAATCTTCCTTATTCTTTATTGACGCACAAATAAACATTTCGATCAAGGACCAATTAACACACAGAGCGACTGGACTATGGGCCAGGAGCTCTTGACTGGGGATCCTAAATTTCGTTTTCGGTTGAAAAAAATTAATTAAAAAAAAAAAAAAAAAATACATTTTCTTGAAAACAAAATTTTATAAAAATTTTACTTTTAAATGTAAAATGGAAAATTTTACAAAAGGAAATACTATTTCACTCAAATATGTATTTTTGGGTAAAATAGTGAAAATATTTAAGTCTTTTATTCAAAGAATGATAAAAAAAAACATTGGAAAATGTTTTTGTAAGTGCAAAAAACACAGTTCATGTTGCAAGCATTTGTTTTATGTAAAAAATGATTTTCCAACAACAGCAGTATCTTCAAGAAGACGTAATTTCTAATGTTTTGTAAAAAAACAAAAGTAATTAGCTCTCGATTGATGACATAAGTTTATCTGAAAAAAAAAAAAAAAAAAAAAAAAAGAAAGAAAAAGAAAAAAACGAGATTTATTTATTTTTTCTCCTGGCATGCTTTTAAAGAAAAAAAACTTCAAACCTTCAGTAACTCTTTTCTGACTGCAGTTCTACTGAAATAATATGACAGAAATTGTCTATATGATTTAAAATTTGATGACCATTACAGAAAATTTGAACCTAATCCTCTTTAAAAAATTCTTTTCCGACTTCAAATCTGCAATACACGTATGACTGAAATATTCTATGAATTTAAACGTTGATAAATTATACTACATATTCAGTCGTTTCTTCCTTAAAAATTCTTTTCTAAATGATTGATTAAACGCTGTTTGTTGATTTATACATTTATGAACGTCATTAAAATTGTCTATTTATTTAAACGTGGATCAACGTTTCTAAAGCTTTGTAATTTTTCTCTTTGGAAATTATTTCCTGGTTGTAATTGTCTGTTTATAATAGTAATAATAATAATAATTCGCGTTTTATTATTTCTAGGCTCGATTTTTCGCATTAAACTCTCAAAAAGATATATATATATATATTTTTTTTTTTTTTTTTTTAAATGTGAATTGTAAAAATAAATAAAAATAAAGGTAAGAATATACGCCAACGTGCGGGAAAAAAAAATTCCCAACTCATACGGCAAAATTTCAAGCGAGTTGCAATAGTAAATTCATAACCGAATTTTTAAAAGGCACCTAAGGAGAAAAAAAGTAATAATAATGCTATTTCGCAGTATAAAGTGCTGTAAATTTGCTTAAAAACATATACATTAACCCTTTCCTTCCCCGTGATTCCAATTGGAATCATAACATTTCAGATTATCTTTCTTACTATCTAACATTCCCGCTGATTCAAAATGAACAATATTAAAATCTATAGACATTTTCCCACCGAAAAATACCTATTTTGGATGACTTCACTATCTTTGTTAATAATTGAAAGTATATTTTACGCTGTTTTGATAATAATATCGGAATAGGTTTCCTGTTTTGGGCAATTTAAATAAATTAACTGTTTGAAATATTTTTTATTTTATTCTTTAATGTTTATAATATGTATTTTAATTAATTGCAATATGTATTTCTCCAAAATTTTGATATTTTTATTTATTGAAAAGTTATGGTTTTTAATGACATCAGTGGTTATATTAAACATAAATAAACACATATCAGTTGCTTTGTTAGCTGTATTAATTCGTACTCTGCTATAACTTCTATTAAAAAAAAATATTTATATACATCACGTTTGAAAAAAAATTATGACTAAGTATAAGATTTATTGTTTTATGGAGGGAAAAAGTTGGGAATGAAAGGGTTAAATAACATATAGTTACTTTCAACGACCTGGAATCGAATCAGGGCCATACGCGTAGGATGGATGGTTGGGTTTTACGTCGCACTAGTGCTTCGCAGATGAGCAATTGGCGACGGTCTGGGACACACCCCTAGAGGTGGTCCGGAGACATGCCATCACAATTTTGATCCTCCAGGGAAGGGATGGCTCTCCCGCTTCGGTGACACCCCCAGAGGTATAATTTTTGATGGGAACATGGAGGACATTGCGGCCACGACATATTTTACGTGCACCAGCCACCCCCATACGCGTAGGAAGCGATAACTTACCGATAGAATGCTGATACACGTGTTGTACTCATACTTAGTAATTTATATAGAGTAATTTTGTGGATAAAACAATAAATTTTGTTCATGCAAGAATGCTTATTATTAGTTACTAGGTAATAAATCGATGGTTTATTGATAATATTCTTGCTTCCTACACGGTTGGCCCTGGTTCGATTTTCGCCTGGTCTGGTCTGATCATTTTATTCAATGTGTTTGTTTCAGGGGAAAATTTACGGCACTTTATAATGTGAAATTGTAAGGTTTTTTTTTTTTTTTTTCTTTTTTTTCTTTTTAGTGTTCCTTTAAAGTTTTATTCATGCGTTTATTTCCAATACTCTTAGTACATTCCTAGTCATCTATTTTAGTTTTTGTGCAATTTTCATTTTGTATTTATTATTTAAAATAAATAAATAAATGGAAGCTAGATAGTAGTTTAATAGTATTTCATCTCTATAGATTTAACGGCAATCTATGCACCCAAACTATTTTTGCAGCCCTAGAAATGAAAAACAAAGCGCCATTTTTACGTCTCACAGACAGAGAAGTCCTATCAATGAGGTAGACGTTTAGTCAAATCATTTTTCTAAACTGTTAAACACTTTTATTGTGTTTGAAATGCTGTCAAAAATAAAAATGTACTGACATTGCATCTATTCTAACTTAATTGAACTATATAAGATTCAATCATTAAAGGAAAGCAGGAATATATACATGCAGTGGATGATCAAATTATTAGAATATTTTTTTTTTTCTATTTTCTAAAATAAGATACGAAACGAAGAGGTCTTGAACTTCATGATGCAAAGCACATTTATAAACTCGCATTTTCCACTATCGATTTAGTCTCGAGTGCAATTAGGGAACCGTTCACAAATTTAAGAAAAACACAAATACTTTGGATTACCCTGTATCGTAAAATACTACAAATGACTTGTAATTTTAACGCATGATTTCACTTACTAGATACAATATTTGTATGTTTTGTAGAAATTCCAAGATTATTCAGACATTAATTATTATTATTGTAATTATTATTTTTATTTTTATTTTCAAAAATTAAATTTTTTTTGGCAAGATTTTTGTTTCTAACAGGAGTGAATTTCAACAAAATTTTTCAAAACTTACAAAAAAAATTGACCAAACATTAGAAAAGAAATATTATTCTGAAACAAAAAATGAGCACATGTAATTTCAACTGCAATATGAGTATTTATATTAAATATATTTTTTACTGGGCATGTTATGCATGTTAGAAAGAAGTTATTTTAATGCACAGGTTGAAATCTAGATATATTGGGTAATGTATGTCAAAGTTCATTTGAATAGAGTAAAATTTAAGCAAACTATCGATAAGAGAATGAAATTGATTTTAAATATTTTCATGATTTAAAATTTTTTAAGGTTTTTTTCGCAATGCCACGTAATTAATTTGGAGGTGCAATTATTTCAACCATGTTACATAACTTCTTTTTTGTGAAAAATCCCTTATGGGCTTGTAACTCTAACGTATTTTTATTTATTTACTAAGATTTGTCAATTAATAAAGGATTTTCCATAAAAAAGAACTTTTGCAACATAGATGAAATAAGTAAATCTCCATATTAAATACATGGCATGTGAAAAACCCCTTGTGAAATTTCAACTTTGGAAATAATATGAAATGTTGCTCATTCGTTTGCTGATAATTTGCATAATTTTTACTTTATCCGGATGAACTTTTGAGATAAGTTGCCCAGTATATCTATCTTTCAACTTATGTATTTAATATATATATACTATATATATATATTCGCGCATGCGCAGTAAAAATATATTTACTGCAAATGCTCATATCTCAGAGAAAATTACGCATGTGAATTTTAAGTTTCGGAATAATGTTTCTCTGATGTTTTGTGAATTTTTCTGAAAGTTTTGTAAAATTTTGTTGAAATGCATTCTTGTTAAAAGCAGAAAACGCCCCTAAAAAATTAATAATAATAATAATAATAATGATAATGATAATAATAATAAATTCTGTCTGAATAGTCGTGCGATTTCTACAAAAAAGTACACGTGTACTTAAGTAAGTGAAATCATGTGTTAAAATTACATCTCAGCTTTTTATGATAAAAGGTAATTCCAAGTGCTTGTGCTTTTCTTCAGTGTTTGGTTGGTCTCCTAATTGCCCTCCTGACTAAATTGACAGTGGAAAGTGTCAATTTATGAATGTTTTTTACATGTCTAAAGTTTAAAGCCATTTTTCATCCAGTAGTCTTTTAGAAAAGAGAAAAAATGTATGTATATATATATGTATATTCTAATAATTTGATCACCCATTGTATAGACACTCTTGTTCAAAAGGTTTTCAAGGTTTTCAAATGAATGGTATTTTGCAGTTTGTAAATCTCCCACTTGATTAAATGTTCTTATTATTCTAGAGATGTGAAAAGTATAATCTTATATAAAATGTAATCGTATATAAAATGTTTTTCGGTGAAGATTTGGTGTTGTCATAATTAGAAAGTCAACAAAAAATTAAGCAAAAAAAAAAAAAAGTATTTGCGATTATCCTATATTATAAAAAATTGTGAAATGACCTGCAACTGTAGCAAATATTAATACATAGACCTATACGATTTTTTAATGCATTTCTGAGAGAGTAGCACGCTAAATAAATAAATAATAATTATTATTATAAACTTTTTTTTTTTTCTTCTTCAAAAAGCACATATTTTTTATTTGCAATATGAAGAATTTTCACCGAAATTTAATGCAATTTTCAGATAAGTTGAAATAATAATAATAATAATAATAATAATTAAAAAAAAATAATACCCCCCCCCCTCTCTCTTCTGAATGAATAATTTTTAATGTCCTTGTGATTACTGTTTAATAATTAAAAAAAAAAAAAAAAAAAAAAAATATGCTACTGTATAGGATTTATTTATTTTCTCTTGTCAAACATGTAACAGGATATGAATAAAGTAAATGGATTCATTTATATTGTAAACTTATTATCTTCCTTATATAATACATTATAGTGTTTCTTTTTGCGGCAAACAATTTTTTTTACTACGACAGGTCGTACTATTTCTTTTATACGGCGTCGTTACTAATTTTTATCGACCACCGTGAATGAACGTGCAAATATTTTTGTTTTTGTCTAAATATTTATTTTTTAAATTTATTTATCTAAAGAAAAGCACACTACAGAAACATCCAATTACAATGTTGCTTGAATCAAACTATAATACAATACATCAAACATAGACAAAAAAAAAAAAAAAAAAAAAAAAAAAAAAATACGTGTTATGCATTTAAAAGTTCAAAACACTTAGCCTTAAAAACAGTAAAAGACATGTTAAAAATGTTTAAATCCACAGAAAGCTCATTACAAATTTTGTAAAAATTTATATAATGAAAAATTATCAATATAATTATATTTTACAAATGGAATGACAAATAAATGATTATTTCTAAGAGACTTGGTTGGCACATTAATTTGAATACTGTTAAGAATATCACTACAATCAATCATATTACTGATAACTTTATTAAAAAAAAAAAAAAAAAAAAAAAAAAAAAAAAAAAAAAGAGGTCACGACGAGATTTTAAACTAGAAATATTATAAATACTTCGCAGATACGAGGAAGAAATAACATGAGAATAAATAAAATTACTTTTAAAATATAAATAACGTGCAAATTTAGTTTGAACCTGCTCAAGGATTTTGATTTTATTTTCATAAAAAAGATCCCAAATAAGACTACAATATAAAGATTGTCATTGATTGTATCTGTCCGGATTTTTGGTCCAGATTCTTAGATTTTATTGAAAATTGGTACACTTATTAATCGTGATAAAATCTAGCTAACGCAGTATCTTTTGCTCAATCGGATAGTTGGTTCAAAATATATTAAATAAAAACCCCATTTTAACTTTACAATTATTAAAAAGTAAAAAGCAAATTGATGTAAAAAAAAAATAAATAAATAAATAAATAAATAAAAATAAGTAAGCAAATATACTTTTATTTTTAATGTAAAAAAAAAAAAAAAAAAAAAAAAAAAAGGTGCAAACATTTTTTTGAGAAAAATTGGGCTAAAGAAATGGAACAACTTCAGTATAGAATCCATTGGTGAAATTTGAAATTTGGCACCGAAGTGGCTCGGGCGTTCCTCGCTAAGATCTTTACTTACGCAATTGCAATAGCCATTTATTATTATTATTATTGATAAGAGGGGGGAGAGGGGATTTATTACAAAATAAATAATTTACTTTTGTTTATATGATAATATAGTTGTTTGATGTTTAGAATAAACTATCTGCTTCAGCGCTTTTATTATTTGTGCGGAATTCCACATTAATAGAGGTTTTAATAGTTTCTGACAGGGGAAAAAAAAAAAAAAAAAAAAAAAATGTGTCCAAAATTGAAATGTAGTTAAAAATGCTTTTAATGTATTTTATCATTCGAAGTTATTTCATACAATATTCATAAAATAAATAAATAAATAAATAACATCATACAGCATATAATTTAATAAGATAACATGGAAAATTCCTTCATTTACTTCTATCATTAAGCATTATGAGCAAATTTTAAAATTTATTAGCAGTTTTTTTTTTTTTCTTTCTTTCTTCTTGTGTGTTGTCATTATACTATTTTAATGAATAAATTTTTATTCATGCTACAAAATTAAAAGTGAGAGAGTGAGAGGAAAGAAATGAAAGTATGCATCAATTTGAGGAAAAATATGCATACTTTTAAACCTGCCTCATTTTTTTGTTATCAATAACTCATGTTCGCAAGGTTCTTGATTAATAAAAATAAATAAATAATTAAAAGAAGAAAGATTTTAAAACATTACTTTTAAAATTAGAGGATTTTTCTCGAGCATTTCTGAAACTTTAAGAGGTTTATTGCTCCCCCCTTTTTTTTTTACCCTTTTTACTTTCATCCACGTCTCAAATAGTATATAACCATTATACTCTAAAAAAAAATTTAATCTTAAAAAAAAAATCATTTCAAAATTATGTATCCATTAAAACCTTACTCTTCTCAAGAGCATTTTTTCTTAATAGTACGTAAGTTTAACGCATAATTCCTTCTTTAACGACCAAAATCTCGTATCTTTAAATTTCAACATAAGCCCTCATTATATCGTAAAACCGAGTCAACGACTCCAGTTTCTGGTTCCTCATTAACCAAAACCGTTCCAATTAAAAGCTACCACTCTTAACAAACGGCACTTCACCTCGCAGCGGCTTTTTTTTTTTTTTTTTTTCCTTTTTCTTTCTTTTCTCTGCTTTTAAAGCCGCGAGTTCGATAACGGCAATCGTTCGCTTGACCTCTCTTCTTTCGTTTCTAGCAGACGATTTCTCCGAGCTCCTGCGCACTGCCGATAAAGCCACGATTCACTTCAAACTTGTTCTGCGCCTCCACCCGTATCTCAAGCTTTCATTTCTTACCCACCCCAAGTGGTTTACTTTTATATTTTTGTTAGGTAATTTTTTTTTTTAAGTCTCAAAATTCTTTTTTTTTTTTTTTGCCTGTATTTATATTCTTTTGGGGTGGGTCGTCAGAAGAGGTGTGGAGAGATTAGAAGATAGGAGGCGTCCCTTTCACAGGGCTGCAAGGTGTTCATTTTGTAGTCGGCTTCCTTACTGGAGTCATGTAGCGATACGTAATTGAGGGCTTGTTAGTGGGCAGAGAAGTCGGAGAAGCACGATGCAGGCAAAAGAATTACTTTCTTTGGCCGCCGCAATAATAAAGCTGATGAATCGAGTTCTATCCCCGGATGCCGATAAGAAGACGGTATTGCCATCAACTAGAAGCTAATGATAAAAAGATATAATAATAATAAAATAATTTCTTATGCAATATGATGGGTAAGACGCAAATACCTTCGGAAAAAAAAAAAAAAAAAAAAAAAAAAAAAGGTTGCTGAAATTGTTCGCTTAAAATAAGATTAGAAAGCCAGCGAATTTTCTTCTCTTCCATTCACTTTTGGTTGAGAAAGGAGCGGCCTAAATTGTTGAAAAAATATCCTTAAAACTAACTTTTGGAACCAAAATATAAAGCGTAGAATTAATTTTGTTGTTAGAATAACTGACAAGGACTAGGGATTTTTAATACCATAAATGACATTTTCTCTTTTGGTGGAGCACGGATTAATTTCGTAAACGATCATCTCAAAATTAATTAACTTTTTGGCTCAGAAATGACGAATAGTCATATTTTATGACAGTTAACATTAAAAACAGCAGCAGGGCTTTTGAAAGTCCTTTAATTGAATGTCACTTTTTTACACCAAACTTCAGTGTTGGTTTGCAGTGATTTTTTTCAATTAAATAACGTGAAGATTGCTATTAATATAAAACATAAAAAAAAAGTGCATGCAGTTAAGACACAATTAAAAATCCTGTAATAATCCACACTCGCTTGCCATTACACTGCAGACGATTACACGCAGAAAAAAGAATTAATACTTTAGGTTACTTTAAATGTCTGAGCTCAGACATCTGAATTCTAAGCCCTTTCTTACCCAGGTGCAGACTAAACAAAAAATATCGGCAACTTCCAATGATGGTAGAAAAAGAGAGCTCTCATTTTAAAAGGAAGTAAATGATTAATTACTCAATAGCGAATTACTTTACGTGCTCATACATATTCGAATTAAACCCGTTATAATACTATACTGTTTTCTAAATTAGAATGCTCACCTTATTAGAATATTTATACCTGCTATTAAAAACTTTAAAAAAAATATTTCTATTAAAAAGAAAAAAAAAAAAAGTATTGTATCCGAAATCTGTAGCACTTGGCTTATATAATGTATTAATGATGTAAATGCATGAATAATGTGCACAGACGGCTTGTTAATGTGTAAAGAAGGTGCGTAAACTTGAAGTATCGTATTTTCCTGCATATAACTCGCAGTCGCAGATCATATAAATCAATTTTGCATCGGAAATTTTGATTAATCAATGAAATTTTAGTTATACGAGGCATTACTTCGTACAAATATACATTTGTCTGTTAATTAAAACTTCTAGTGTATAACTGATTTACTTGACATGCGGGTTACACGTTGCAAAATATGGTACTATTCGGAGCATGGTATTTTGGTGCATGACCTGACAAGTGTGTAATCTAATGCAAATCTAAAATTAAAAGCTAGAAAAAGCTACAGTCTGTCCCAAAAGTTTATAGAATCGTGTATTTTGCCTTACTTTATTTATTTATTTTTAATATTGGTGCAATCTTGTTATGTAGATATGTTATGTCATTTATAGGGAGAAAAGGTATACCTAAATCAAAATACTCGTGTATTTAATGCAGGGATGAGAGTTTTCAGCTTTTCAGCTGGTTTCAGCTTTTTTGTACATTTAGCTTTTCAGATTTTTAAATTTTTTTCAACTTTTTTTTATGTTTATGATGTGCATTTGTTCTTTTTATATACATTTAAAGTTAAAAATAAATATTTATTACTGTAATATAATAGATTTTGTCATCAAAATTCTAATATTTATTTCAACGTCTTGCCTTTGCATACAGTTTCAGCTTTTTTGTATTTTTGCTAATCTCATCCCTGTTGATGATTTTTTTAAATCGTAGAATAAAATTAAATAACTTGTCCCAAAAAATTATAGGCAAACGCATATGAAAAGTGCAAATTCAGTATCTGTAAATCATGGCATCAATTTTGAACCTAATAAATCTTTGTAAGGAAAGAAGGACGCGGTTATTTGTTCTGCGCTTCAAGATGTCTGAAGCTATGTTGCAGATAGTGTAATGAAGAAGTGAGCAAAATTCTGAATTTGAAATTGCACGGTAAAACTGTTAAGAACATATCAAAACTTTTAAATTGATCCAAACGTATGATTTATAGTGCATGAGCTCGTGTGACAGTATGACACCATATTAGCCCAAATTCCGTTCGGAAAAACCACGAGTGACAGATATTCGCTGTTCTAGACGAATACAAAGAGTCACGAAGTTAGTAGGGCTGCGCTGTTGCAAATCTGCAAGAACGTTTTCTGTAAACGAATTAAACAAACGAGTTATATGATCTACGTAAAATGGCTCGCCCATAACCACTCTCAAATCTCCATTTTAGTAGCGACCCTTCACTGAGATTATCCAGGGTTTCTACATTTTAGTAAGAGATTACGGTGGACTTCTAGGTGGTAAATTGATGCTGTCTGTCCTTCTCAAAGATGAAAAGCAATGGAACATCGATGATCCTGATGCGAATATATATATTATTGGCATGATTTACGAAAAGAGCTCAGGGGATATTTTAGTTGGCAATGTAGGGGGTGGTGCTTAGATGGTGTGGGAGGTTTTCGGTATCAACAGCCAAGTTGGTATGACCCACAGATTATCATACAGATAGGACAGTGAAGCTAAAACGCGAACCGGAAATATAGTAGCACCTCTAGTGTCAACAGAGGGGAACTACATGTGTTAAGTCTACATGAATAGCATCTTTGATCGAAAATTGTTTTTTTATTTCGCGAGTAGTTAGTACCAGGTTAGTATGGGAAGTTTTCTTTTTCTTCACTTTCTATTGTTTTTGAATTCACAAAATTATCCTCAAAACATTCACAGCTATTCTTCTAAGAAATAAAAATTATTTTTTATAATGTTTAAAAATATGCTTTGTGAAACATATTCATATTCAAGTACAAATTAAAATTACAAACTGTAATTCTGAAATAGCAGTATGAAATCACTAAATATTTAACGTTGCTTGGTTTAAATAATACAAAATGCCTTAAAATGAAAAAAAAAATGTTTTTATTTTATGTATATTTTCAAAGTTTATTTCTTATTATTTAGCACTTGCTTCTTAAAATAAATTGCTTTTGACAATCAAGTTTGTAAACAATAATAAAGTTCCCAACGAAAACGTATGTGCAGTTTTCTTTCCTTCACTTTTTCTACTACTTTTAAATTTACAAAATCATAACATTCACAGCTATTTTCTAAGAAATAAAACTATTTTTTATTATGTTTGAAAATAAATTTTTCCAAACACATTCGTGTTCAAGAGTACAAATTAATATAACAAACTGTAATGCTGAAATAGCAGTATGGTATGAAATCTTAAATATTTAACATTGCTTGGTGTAAATAATACAAAATGCTTTAAAATGAAAAAAATATTTCTGGTTTATGTATATTTTCGAAATTTATTTGCTTAATATATAGTACAGTAAAACCTCTCTAAGTTGGACACCTACGGTTCCAAGAAAAAGTGTCCAACTTAGAGAGGTGTCCAACTTATAGGGGTTAGACATAATGTTAATGGATACATTCCGTTCCGAGAAAAAGTGTCCAACTTAGAGGGGTGTCCAACTTGAGAGGTTTCACTGTACTTGCTTCTTAAAATAAATTGCTTTCGAAAATCAAATTCGTAAACAATAACAAAGTCCAAATGTAAACATCAATAAATGGTTAGTCGGTTAGATGTTGGGTTTAACGTTGCACTAATATTACGATATGAACATAGATACAATAAAAATAAGACGATTGATTGCGTAAGCTGGAGAGCTCGAGAAACTTACAGCCGTTGACAATAGGGTCGTTGCAGTCAAATTCCGGTTACCGAAGAATATACGGGAGTGTCCTATCTGTATAATAATCTGTGGTATGACCCTTCTGGATGGTCGACAGAATTCTTCTAAATGCATAGAGACACTAAAAAATCTTATGCCACTTGCAGAAAACATAAGATGGCAAAATTGGGTGTATCGGCACATGATTATGCTCCGTTCCATGCCGCCAATACTATATGAAAAATTATTTAAGCAGGAAAAATGTGACTGTTCTTTAGTGGCTACCGAATTATGCTATACTCAGGTAATTCACGGGTTGTCAAAATGATCGTCTCGATAATACATAAGAATTTGCACATATTTTCTGCTGCGTATCCATCGGGACACTTTATAGTACAGTGAAACCTCTCAAGTTGGACACCCCTATAAGTTGGACACCCCTCTAAGTTGGACACTTTTTCTCGGAACGGAATGTATCCGTAGGATTAACATTATGTCCAACCTCTATAAGTTGGACACCCCTTTAACTTGGAAGTTGGACAGTGGAATACTGTCCTAAGTTGGTCACTTTTGCCCGATGAGACAGAAAACAAAAGAAATAAAACTTCTATTTTTTTACTTCTTTTTTTAGAAATTTGACTTATTCCTTGTAGAAAAAACTATAATTATATATATATATATATAAATGTTTCTTGTCACAATATATTTACCTCTGTCTTATAAAAAATACATATTTTCTTCAGTTGAAACATTCACAAATTACTGTAATTTAGTGCATAATGCAAGAATCTTTCTTTTTATTAAATTGCATGAATTATCCTTGCATTTTTTTTTTTTTTTTTTTTTTTTATTCCACAGAGAGCTTACAGGCATGTTTTGACTTTAGACTGTTTAAAAATTGGCATTAGAAAATACATTTTGGTTGCGGTTGGTAGAGTTCCTCTTCATTTACCCCTTTTATTTTTCCTACCAATTATATAATTTGAGTGTACAATTCCACTAAACTTAATATGAGAGAGGTCTGTTGTGAAAAACGATGCTGATTCAATTTGAATGCATATAAGCTGACAGGTGTTGCTGCTATGCTTCAGTTTTCCCCATTCACCGGAAAACTATATCTCAGTTTCTAGAGTGAATAAATTCACCAAACTTCATACGTGAAATGGCCGTTATGAAAATGAATAGCAGCTTAATTTGGTTATGGATCAGCATACAGGTGGTGCTACTTTTATTCACATTCTCTGATTTTCCACAAGACTATCTCAGCATCTATTGGATAAAATTGCATCAAAATGCATGTGCAAAATCTTTATTGTGAGAAGCTGTATTGATTAAATTTTCTTGCATGTTAACTGGTAGGTAGCGCTATTATATAAAAAAATATAGAAGAAAGTATTATAATGGACACAACATAACAATTTAAATTTTAATTTTAAATCGGAAAATTAATTATTTTTTGTATATAAGTCGTGGATACTTAATTATATTGTATGTAGATATGATTAAAAGTTAAAAAGCATGCATAGATACAGTTTAAGTAAATCAAGAAATGTAAGCACCCCTATAAGTTGGACACCTCTCTAAGTTGGACACTTTTTCTTGGAACCGTAGGTGTCCAACTTAGAGAGGTTTTACTGTATTTAAAAGCCGCTTTCTAACATAACATTTCAGTTACTCATCGGGATCGGAGTCTCGCCCTGTCATTTAGTTTACAATTGCCTGAGACTTATTACTGAGGCATTTTAATCCAAAGAAATAAAACATTTGTATACGTTTATTATTACACACATTTTGGGTACATTTTTAGAAATATTTGGGTTTTTCTTAAATTATATCCATATTTATTGCCCTGCCCCTACTCCACAGTTAAATCAAATATTAATAAATAATTTATTTAGTGATCAAAATTAAAACATAAAATTCTTCATTGAAATTTTCATGATATCCGAAATTTTTATTTTTAAACTTCACTTATAAACGTGCCCTTTCTTTTTGTTTTAACTGCGTACGCAACAAATTAATGGATATCTAAAATGAAAGGTTATTATAGACTGGATAAATATTTTTATTGAACTTAAACTTGGAATATTTTGAGATACTGGATTTTATTTATTTATCTATTTATTTTTTTAGCAACTATGAGAATTTTTGAGATTTTAGTGAATTAGAAATTTTCTATTTCGAATAATTCGTTCATTGCCCTGAAATGTGAAAACAATAGAACAATGATGTTTAGAGCAGTGGTCGCCAACCGGTAGTCCGTGGACCGCTATTGGTCCGCGAGACATGTTTGGTGGTTCACAGAAAAGTTATTTGCTTTTTTAATGTTTTATTAGAAATTATAGTGATGTTAATTTTAACTTCAGGATTTTCTACGTTACTCATACTAACAATATTGGACTTCAAAATTTTCTGGATGTGGGAGAGGGTAAATGGAATAATCTTTTATCACGAAAATTTTAATTGTAAGTACCGGGGATAATTACCGCTTTAAATTTTTGATATGAACTTAGCTAGTCAATATTCTAAATTTATTAGAATATTCGAATTCTCTAAAGGCTTAAAATATATGGTGATATCGAAAATCACATATTCTAAATTATATATTAGATTTCAAAATTTAATTCTTTTCCAATTCATTTTCTATCTTTATAAAAAGCGAGCTAATATCTGCGGTTTCTCTTTTTGCAAAGGATCAAAGTCATTCTCTCTCTGTTTCTTTCAATAAATAAAAATAAATGTAAAAGATGTGGTTTCGCTCGCATAATGTTCTGTGTAGGGCAAATCTTTTCATCTCAGTAAAATAAAATAGAATAAAATATTTTCTGATGTGTCACTTTTGAACATAGAACACATGTATACGCTCTTTAAATATAAATTATGTCCTTTGTATCGGCTAATGACTGAAGATGAGGCTTTAACCATAAATTTTTGTGGCTGAGTTTTTAACGTACTTTTCCAATCTTCTCACGAATTGATAACGGTTTTTTTTTCTAAGAAAAGAATCGCCAATATGTTTTTAAAATATATACTGATTTATGCACAACTAAAAAAAGTGGACGTTGTTATTTTTGTCTGTCAGAATGAAGTTGGCGATATATCTTGTGGTTTTGATGTGAAGTTAATGAGCCAAACTTTAACCTTTTTCCCCGCTGCTCTTGGATAAATAAGAAGCTGTGCGTTCTCTCAAAAACTCCCCGTGTCCATCCATCTGTCCATTGATCCATTTATTCGTAAATGAATATTTCTATCTTGATGTTTTCAAAAAGACTTTCTGCTGTAACTCTATAGTATTGGAATACTTCATCAAGAATATTTTTGTCACGGATTTAAGGTGAATAAAATATTTAAAGTCAGAACCTGCTTCCTGGGTGAATTGTTTTCGCAGTGCAATATCTACGGCCATCACATTAAATTAGCTTGAACATTCTTCTCCATTTTATCAATATATCGCTTCATCAAAATATTAGAAATTTTAGCATCGTCAAAAATTGCATCTATGTCTAATCCTTTCATCAAAGCAAGTTCAACAAACTATTTAACATATATGTCCAAAACATAACGTCCCATTTGATTTTAATAATCTAACAATATAATATACAAACTATCAAATTTAATAAATACAGTTTTATATATTGAAATAGCAATTCATCATTTTAGTGTTAAATACCTTTCTTCTGTGTTTCATACAATATGCAACATGTATTTATGTTCTTCCCCAGTGTTTTATTGAAATCAGACAGCCGTTAAGTTTCGTTCTTATGATTGTTTACTTTTTCTTAAATTAAATTTATAATGTTTACAATGTAATGTTTAATGTAATACAATGTTTAATGTTGTTTGTTTAGCGTTACAATGTAAAGTTTAATGTTACAATGTAATGTTTACATTTATAATGTTTTACAATGAATAGGTTTATTTCATTTATAAAATGGACATTTTCTGATTTTCATTATAGAAACATATTTACTTTTCTTAATAATATTAGTGGTTCGCGAGATTTCAAATTCTGAATTTGGTTATCCGTGGGTTTTTAAATTGTGATTTTAGTGGTCCTTGAAGCCAAAAAGATTGGCGACCTCTGATTTAGAATTTATATGTACAATTTTTAATTTTGATAAAAGCAATGCTGATATATTTCGTTTTTTTTAAAAATAAATAAAAATAAAAGCAAAATAAAAGTAATAATGCAATAAAAATATTTCGATAATTTTTTTTTTTTTTTTTTTTTTTTAACTTTATCCATTTCCTACCTGACTACACTATTTGCAAGTCGTCTCAGCCGACTTCAATCTTCGCCCGCCGTAGCCTACGGATATCTATCATCTGCCAAAGACCTCCCACGTGACGACAGGCGACTTCGATGATTGCTGCTTTTCCCTCCCTACCAGTTTATCAACTCAGTGACGCCCCTAGTCGTACTTTTCCTGTAGTCTTGTAGACAGTGGTCGCAGGTGATCAGCACTGCACTGCTACTACACTACACTATCCATTGAAGAAAGTAATAGCAAAGATTTTTTTTTTCTTTTCAGCTGTCTTGTCCTTTTCTTTATTTTTTCAAAGAGCAATGATGGAAAAGCTGTGTCATTTAAGATGGATTTTGAATGTTATTATCTAAGATATAAACAGGTCTGTATTCAGTGAAATGGTAAAATCACAGTGCATTCAGATGTGAGTTTCATTCTATTCTATTTCGTGTTTTATTCAGCTTTTTAATAACCAGTTTTTACTGCCATATTAGGAAATTCATTGTAATTGAAATTTAGACGAGAACATAAACTTTAGTATGGTTATATTTTTCGAAATTTGTCGTAACCAGTTTTCACCCATCTTCAAATAATTTAGTATATATAGTATATTGTATATATATATTCAATTAAATTAAAAGTTCTCAATGCGTCACCATTTCACGCCACATTGTATGCCTAGCAGCAACATCAATAGAAACTGAATATAAAATTCATCCGAGGACCATCGAATATACGAAATGTATATAAAATTAAGCCTCAGCAAAGTCACATATCGAGACACAACACTATTCCGTAACGCAAGATAGACATGAGGAGATTATCAGTAATTTTCGGATTTTCATCACACCAGGGTACTTGCTGAGGTAACGACGACATACTTGATGATGTAAGAATCTCTAGGACACCCAACTCTCAAAAAGTCACGATCAGTGGATCTATGCACAGTCGGTAACAAAAGTGTCCGTACACTAGCAAAAATTCCTATGTAAAAAAAGTACACTTCGTTCGGTTTTGTTAAATAAATCCTTGTCGAATCCTGTTCATAGTCAGTCTAAGAACAAGATTTGATAAGGATTTATTTAACAGAACCGTATGAAGTGTACTTTTTTTACATAGGAATTTTTGCTAGTGTTCGGACACTTTTGTTACCGACTGTACAATTTCGACGGCAACTATGCACAATCCAGTTCTGTCAATTTTATTAGAAGTAATTCGCCACATCCTCGCCGCTATTTTAACTGTTGACAGTTGTAGTCATTTCAGTTGTTCTCAATGCCGACTTGAAGAGGAAACGTAATTCAGGCGACCTGTGCAGGAGGTAACGCCTCAACTGCAGAAAATTCTTTTACGTATACTACGACTAAGTAGAAAAAGAATACGATCTATGTTATAGTTAAAGAGGTTAGAATCTTCTAACCTCTTTGGTTACAGTAAATGAACAACGTGTGAAAGTTCTTATTCATTCTGGTGCCGATTTTTTCGTCATATCTGAAGACTTATGCACAGACCATTAAATACGATTATGTTCTCGGAGAATGGAGTTATGTTTCATAGATAACGTAGATAATATATTACTTACTAAGAAAGTAAAATTTTCATCTACATCAGTTCATAGGTTTTAGAGATTTCGTAAAAAATACATTTCCATTAAAAAAAAAAAAAAAAAAAAAAAAAAAAAAGAAGGTTCAATCCGTGTTACATTTTACACTTTGTGGATTCTGTAAAAATAATACTTTTGATGAAAATATAAAATACTCGATTCGCATTTGTTGCTATATTTTCGAAAATATGTAAAAAAATTACGCATTAGCATTCATTAAAAAAAAAAAAAAAAAAAAAAAAGAAAAGCTACATTTTCAAACTACGTCAGTTAATATAATTTTAAAGATTTTTTTTTTTTTTTTTTTTTTTTTTTTTTGAAAAATTATAAACTTCTATTAAAAAAATAAAAAATAGTTCCATCTACGTCAGGGTTTAAAAATTATGAATTTATTTTTTAAAAATATTACTTTCATTAAAAAGTAAAATGGCCGATTCCCTCAATAAAAAATAAATAAAAAAGAAACAACCTATATTTGTTAAAATCGCTTAGCTTGTTTTCAATACAAAAATAATGTATAACAACAAAATCGGAACTTAATAATAGCTATGTGAAGTATCGAATACTTGGAGGCAGATAATATCGGCCAGGAAAATAAATCATTATGTGATTGCGATAATGGTTGTGATAACCAGTTATTAGGAACAGCATAGCTTAAAATAAAAATAAAAACGGAGTTTTAATGGCAGGTAAACCGAAGTGTTTAATTGGAAGGTTTGTGAATTCGCTAAATAAGTACTTTACGCACTTCTGTTATTCAGTGGGATATGGGAAAATATCGATCAATATTATGTTATCGATATATCATTTAGAGTCTCCACTTTTCATTTCGGAAGAACTTCCTGAGTTAAAACTCTTTTAAGTAGCAATAACAAACCAAATCTTGTAAGTTTGTTTTGAGCTTCAAATTATGGTAAGCTGACATAACTTAGTCTGAAATCAACTAACTGCAGAGTATCATAGAAGCAAACTTTTCAAAATTTTAGGAGGGAGTTCCCTCTTCCCCCTTGGTTCGGCGCTTATGTGCGGCATAAGTTCTGTTGTTCTATTTTTTGAATTATCATTCGGAATTTAGCTATTTTTATATCTCAAATGATATCATGTAAATAAAATACTTTTAAATTTCAAGGGAAATGAAATGATCTGGTGTGGCACTCACTTTATTTCCTCCTGCGTATTTAAAATAAGAATTTTTAATCAACGACTCTACAATTTTATTAAAACCTTACAGTTCTGGCGAAAGCTTTGTGGTATTAATAGTTTTACTTGACATGGTGTAACATAGTAAAGCAATTTCATCAGTGATAACGGAAAAAAAAAGAAGAACGTTTTCGATCAATTTTGATACAGATACACACACAGACAGAGATATACACAGACCAACTGCAAATAACATGGTTTTCGGATTCAGAGGGCCTCAAAACGTGGAATTATATCAAAAACTCATTTTCGGAAATTTTATCCAAAAATAACATTTTCTCTACCAAGATAAAATAAAAATAATTGCATTGAAAACGGTCCATTCGTTTAGAAGGTGGAGTGCCGCAGAGAGGCATACATACAGTTGGTAACAAAAGTGTCCGAACACTAGCAAAAATTCCTATATAAAAAAGGTAGAGTTACTACTGTTTTGTTAAATAAATCCTTGTCGAATCATGTTTTTAGACTGACTAAAAAGATGATTCGACAAGGATTTATTTATCAAAACAATATTAACTCTACTTTTTTTACATAGGAATTTTCGCTAGTGTTCGGACACTTTTGTTACCGACTGTACGCAGATTGACAACGGCTTATATAATACATTTCCTTTGTGGTTAAGGGTTAGAAATGTGTGTGCATTCTGTAAAAATACAGATATTCATCATCATTATTATTATTATTATTTTAAACAGTGTAGACCTAGGAGGGTATAATGACCAAATTATTTACATATGCATTTTTTATTTATTTATTTTTTTTATTTACTTCTAAGCAGGGGCTTTCAAACTACACCAGAATTAGCAAAACAACATATCTGTTCACGTACATGTTTTTTTTTTTTTTTTTTTCGATAGATTTCTAAAACTGCCTTTTTTTTTTTTTTTACTTACAAGTGGACAAAAGAAGTGGTGAAAGTACCGAAGTAGTTTAAGACGTGAACCACACATTGATTCGATCGGTCTTTGTTTCTCGTGGAATTTCAGAGAATACCATGAAAATTGCAAACGGCTAGACCGATGAGTGCGACCTGGTTGTCAAACCCATCATTTTTCGTCTACCAGTTCGACATCTGAACTTCTCGGAGGCTAGTGGTGCTCCTATATTTGAGTAAAACAATAATAAAGTAGGTAATTTGTGCGATGTCCTCAATTTGTTCCAATTTATATGATTTATCTAGAATTGTTCAAAATATTATTTTGTGTGTTATACGGCGAAAATTTCTAAAGGTGTTTTTTCCATATGTAATTCGTACAACATTAATAATGCTTATTTATTTATTTTTGAAATGCAGAACTATTGTTCGACGTCAAATACTTTTTTTTTTAAGTTAAACAAAATTAAAAGCTAAAAAGAATACTTATGAAATCTTCTAAAATTGTAAACGAAATGTGAAAATAAACAATAATAATCCATAAAATAAATATATAATTTTTATCACCATTAGTGTTGGAAGCATTCATGATTAATAGCCAACGGAAAATAACAGGGATGGAAAAAAGGGGGTTACATAAGCAGTTGAAAGAAGAAACTTATGGAAAAAAGTGAAGATAAATGAAGAAGAAAAAACGGCAAAACGTATGACGCGTCGGATCAGTAACGAAAGACCCCCCCCCCCCACACACACACACTCCTTTTTTGATTGATTAGAATTTCACGCAACGTTGTGTTCTCATTCTGATGAGAATAGGAGATATGTGAATATCCATTCTCCAGCCACTTTAATGACAAGCATCGGTTATTTCTTCGGTTAATATATACTCTGCGAAACAGGTGTAGATAGGAATCCCATCCAATTTTGTAAGTTGTATAATTTACCTGTGAATGGGGGAATTTATTATTGGAATATTTCGGTGTTTTGGGAAAATCTGTTATGCTTTATTACACACATTAGACCAGGAGCTGCATTCCTTTAGTATTTATCGAATACTTTCTGAAACTAAAGCCATAAAATCTGAAACTAAAATTTTAAAAGTAGAAGTCAATTCCTAATGCTGCAATTTTCTTTCTTTCTTTCTTTTTTTTTTTTTTTTTTTCCAAAAAATCTCCGATTAAATTTATGCTTTGTCAAAGAACTCATCAAGTAAACAATGATATATTTTGATTGTGAATCAGTTCTACCGTAACACAAATTTATAAGAATGCATGTTAAAATCACTTTAGACAAGTGTGTTCTAATTATTTATTATTATTATTATTATTATTTAAATATTAAATATTTTAATTATCATTTTTTTTTTTTTTTTTTTTTTGTAATGTTAATTTTTTAAATTAGCATATTTTAAGTCACACATCACTTTAATATAGTTGTACTATTGTACATAAAAAATATTACAATCTTAAGTATTTTTATTTATGTTTCAGTAACAAGCAACCGGCACAAAAAATGACAGCTGAAAATCTTAATCGAACATTCCAGTCTCAATTTTTTGTGGTGAATCTTATCCTTTATTAATTTGCATGAGTTGAGCACCACAACCAAATATTTAACATTTTTTATGCACTAATTTTTCTTTATTTTTCCTTTTTTCTAATCGACTTTTGAACTTTTGTCCCTTCTTTTTTCCGTAGATGGGAACACTACATAGAAATTTTACAAATGGTCTTTTAGAGAAACATTATATTGAAGTCAACTAAAATTTGGTACTGGACTTGAGTACACCTAGCTGCTTTGAGGATTCACTTGTGCCTATTTTTTTCACCTGATGAAGGGTCGTATTATTATTTTGACTGGAAATAATTGTTAATAGTTTTTGCATATTGTAGTGTTTACTTAGAAAGTTATTTATTTATTAAATTAATTACTTTTTTTATTTTTAATAAGGTTAACATATAGACGTTTCAGACTTAAAAATTTCTATAAAATGGAAAAATGCTAACATTTGTTTTAAAGCAGCTGATATTCATTCAAGACAAATGAAAGCAGATATACTGATTTTAAGAAATTTCCTTTCAGTAAAATTGTTGCTAATACGTGGCAACCTTGTGATAAAGTGGCACCTTCGTCATTTATAATTGAACCTGCTATACTTGTAAGAGAATAAACACTGAGACTTTAATGTTCAACTTAACAAATATTTAATTAAATCTCTTCAAAGTGGGGAGAATGGAGCTACTTCTTAACCGTATAATAAAATATAATTGATATATAACTTCAACACAAATAACAAATAACTTTATATGTATTACCCATATACTTCTAACAACATAGCAACGTAACGGTGATGCTTTTCGATACTTCTTTATAATCTAAGCGGCACTTGACTCTATTACCGCTGCTCAAAACTCTTCAAGAATTCTCACTCCCCCCCCCCCCACCACCAAGTATCGTTTTAACCTGCTTTTTTTTTACTTTGTCACATTAATCTGCATTTCCTACGTCACGTGACTACCGACAACTTTATTCTATTTCTTCCTACCTGCTATATTTCGCAAAATCTGAAACTTTTACTTTAAACTCGTCCTCTCAACTCCGATTTGCGAACTTCTTACGAAGTCTTTCCCTAACCCTACAAATGAAAATAACAATATAGGTCAACTTTTATCTTATCTATTTATTTTTTCTTATTTAAAAGTTTTTTTTGTTTGTAATATTTGAGTTTATTGTGTGTAAGTTCATATGTATATCAGAATAAGAAAATCACTTGGGAAAAAAAATAAATAAATAAATAAAATAAAAAAATAAAAAGCTGTCGAAAATTTTGCTGATTTCATGCTGATTTGGCTTACTTAGCATTATATTTTAGACATTTTTTCGTCTTGAATATTTTTGTTTTTTCTTTTATGATTTGATAGAAAAAAAAATGCAAATGAGAAATTTCATTAATTAAAAAAAAAAAAAGAAAGAAAGAAAGAAAGAAAGAAAAGAAAAAGAAAGCTTCAAGGAAGGAAAACCTACTGTTAATAGAGTTTTGAAGTAATTTTAAAACTTTTTGCATGATCTTGAAGAATTATCCATCTCATGCCATAATTTAAGAAAAGTAGAATTAAAATTTACAAATTTCACTGTGAGGCAAATAAAGTATGGATTGAAAAAAAAAAAAAAAAAAAAAAAAAAAAAGAATGTCTACATTAAAACAGCCCTCCCCCCCCTTTTTTTTTTTTTACTGAAAAATTTTAATTTCTATTTAATTTTTTATTTTTTTATTTTCAAGAAGTGAGGATATATATATATATATGATGTATTAATTACTGGATGAAATATATATACTTATATATCTATAGAGAGAGAGAGAGAAAGAAAGAAAGAGAGTTTCTTTTTTTTCTTTTTTTTTTTTTTTTTTTTAAACAAAACAGTCGAAATGAAAACGGTTTTCTTTTCTTTCTTTTTTCTTTTGCTTTAGCATCAAGTTTAAAAAATAAAACGAAATGGAATCGTGAGAAAATACGTGAAAGAAATTTTAAGAAATTGATGTAGCATGCGCTTCTAAGAAACATAAATTCATATCTAAGATGTTGAATTAGTTTTTTATTTTATTTATTTAACCGAGGCGATAATTATTACATTAAATTATATATAATAATTACACAAGAAAAAGTTATGTTACTTGGCACAATTTTATAGAAATTAACCACAAGGTGAATGCCAATTTTAAAGCCTAGTGAAATTAATTTAGTTTATCTCTTAGCATATGTTATTGTTGAGTATTTTGTTTGGATAAAAGAAAAAAGAATCGAAGCGTTTTTATGACGATAATGATGCCTTTGGCAATAAATTAAAATTTGTAAAAGACGGATTTATTAGCAAGGAAGGACTATTTCTTTCAAACAGTAAAGAGAGAGAGAGAGCGAATATATATATATATATGTACCATGTTTTTAAATTTTCTGTTGAATCATATAAACTTGACAATTCTATGTAATTAATAAATAATTTTTTAAAGTTTTTTTTTTTTTTTTTTTTTTTTTTTTTCATAAATTATCCCATCAACTTGAAAGAAAATTATCAAATGCGTAATAAAGAGAGCAATTATAAGAAATTTTCAAGCGTTTATCAATTGAATAAAAGTATTAAAAATATTAAAAGAAAGTCATCATGTTCTGAGCTATTCTAAAAGTTTCAAATGTCTAGCTAGAAGGGAAGTTAGTTAAAAATCGATTGCAAGATTTGTACTGGACAAACAGAGAAAGCAAGTTAATAAAAACGTGGTAAAAAAAAAAAAATAAAATAAAATAAAATAATAATAATAATAATAGGCCACATGCTTAAAATTAAATCTTGTTTAGAAAAGAATTTATTTTGTTTTATTTTATTTTATTTATTTTTGTTTCATTTTAAAGCAGAATCTTTTAAATTTAAGGACTTTAACTTTTGTTTATACGATAATTAGAGCTAATTAATTAAAGCGGAAGTGATACTTTTTCTAAGCCTAAACAGAAGGTTCTAATGGATATATGAAAGTCAAAGTTATTTATGGAGGAAATTTAATGGAGAAATAAATTTGGCGAATAAGTGAAATAATCATTAAAAAAGAAAAAAAGTAATAATAGACAAACAGGAAAATATAAACAGAGTTAAGTTTTTTTAATGCAAAATCTTTAATTGCGTTTTCTGTAAAAGAGACTTTATAATACAAGATATTTAGTATAAGTACTTTGTGGTACGAAAAATTCGTTGCTTTCTTACATTATTTTCTATGTTTCGAATTAAAAGTTATACTCTATGTATAGGTTTCGTTATCTCAGAATGCTTTATACATAAAATAGTGGTACTGGTACTTCTCAAGATTACGTAAGTAAGTGTTGCAGAAAAATTTTGCTAAATTTTTATATAAAATGATCTGCTTTTAAAAACTTAAATATATATATATATATATATATGAAAATGATATTTATTTATTTTTTATCATAAGTCACATTTCAATTATTTTTTGCTCTTTGAATGTAGACATATATCTTAAACCAAACTTAATGTACTACGAATGCCCTATAATGATCGACTCCAATCATATATTTTCCCCTTTTATAATTTCAGTTAACATGCTCTCTTGTTATGAACACGAAAGAGCATACGAAGCTTGGGAATTCATTTCATGTACTTATTTTTTTGTTGCATCCCTTGGTATTTTACAGAAAAAAAAAAGGCAAAGTGTATGAATAGCTGAAGTTTCTCTACTGCAAAAGGCTTCCCAATTTCAATATTTAATTCGCTAATTCACAGAACAGATTATCTTATGAATTGAAATTCATCTCTTTTAAATTGCATTCCCTCTCTGACAAAACTTGGTACTTGATAATTGCATGCGAATCACAAATTCAGTCTCCTTAAAAAGAGAGTGGAAGAGAAGAGACGAGATCCATAAATTATTATTATTTTGCACGGCGAACATCGCAGCTGGAAGGAGAAAAAAAAAATATATCGGTAGAATCTTCAAAGATATCACTCTCAATCTAAATTTCACTTCAGAGAGGAAAAAAAAAAAAAAAAAAAAGAATTCCGAGAAGATTTATTATACGCCCGAAAAGTAGAGAGCAGCTGAAAGGAGTAAATTAGCGAAGAAGAAGGAGGTAATTGGAAGAAGAACGGTGGTAATCCGTAACGGCACTTCACAGAAAAGAAAAAGAAAAAAAAAAAGAAGAGAAAATGCACGGTAGAAAAAGGTGCAATTTTTGATTAATTGGGCATTTCATGCGAAACTTGGATGATTATTGCGTAAGAAGTTGATTGAAGATTCCGCGGAGCTAAAATGCAAGAAGCACTTTTTGAACGTGCTGCCATCGCATCGTTATAATTAGTGATATCGAATGAAGTCATTTCAGTTCAGTTTCGAAATTTGCATTATGAGATTATTATTTTTTTTCTTCGTGTCAAATGATCTGAATGATGCAATTACCTCGAAATGAGAATATTAAAATAGTTTCTTTTCAAAAATTGCACTTTTTATTTATTTATTTATTTGTAAGAAATGTTCCTACTTAGATATTTTTTAAAGATATAATTAAATATCTAATAAAATAACCTGTCCTTTAAACAGTAAATATAAACTCTATTTTTCGCATGGTAATATAAATATATCAATGTAGAAAATAGAATTTGAACACTTTGTACGCAACGAGATATATAAAGTAGAGTGATAAATGGTAACCCTTGAGAAGGTTCAAGATGAGTCATGTGACATGCTCTCCTTGCACCTGCGTATTCGATGGTTCCCTTGGTAACAGCTTATTTTTAGTAAATTTCTATGGCAACGGTTTGGAGATTGTTCTTCGCATAAGTCATAAACGCCAATGTTTTTGTTTACTTGCGTAGTTTAATATTCTTTTGTTCTAAATCATTTTGATTTTGATTTTACTTCTCTTTTTTTTTTTTCGTGTAGTTGAACTTTAACCGACAAAATGCTTAAAAATAGGTGAAAAATCATTATTTGTTGTTAAATTTAGCTCTTTAAAAGTTTAAATTTTCTTTTATAAACACTTTTAAACTTTGTTGGGGAACGATGAAAAAAAAGGTATTTTATTATTTATTAAAATGTGAAATATGTGTAAAATTATTTTAAAAACAATTTATTTCGGTCATAGGACAGTCATGTTACCTAATAATAATGATAATTTGTCGAACTGATATTTTAAATACCAAAATAGCGATAAAGGGCCAAACACAGCAACCTATTCGAGTATGTCACGTGATTCATCTTGAACCACGGAAAGTTAATCCTTCATCCATTGAATCAGCACTCTAATTTATATATCTCGTTGTTTGTTCGTATTACATTTTATGATTGTTGCCATCCTGCATGTAAATTTGTTAAGATTGAAAGATCTTGATTGCCAACTTTCAAAGTAGATAAAAAGAACGCACCGATTTTTTTCCCCTTACATATATTCATTATCTTTATACTTTTTTTTTTTTTTTTATAATTATTTTTAATTACATTTTATTCTGAAACAGACAATAAATTCATGTGAAACAGTTAAATATTAAACAGAAATATATGCTTGATGTAAATGTTTTCTACTGTAAATAATCATATAGTGATCAAACTCTGCATTATCAAGTTAATTTAAAAATTAAACACAAAAAGTAATTGGAATAAAATTAAGTAAAGTAAAGTAAAGTTTCATATTAATTTATAAATTAGACACAAATAATAAAGTAACTTTGAAAACTAACATCAATTTTTGAAGGACGATCTACTTTATTTGTAAATGCCCTATAGTTAATGAATACATCGGTTCTAGTATTTTGAATATTATATTTTGTGTATGAGGATCTTTAAATAAATTTCAGTTATAGTATTTTCATCTTAATTATAAATAAAACAAACATAAAAAAAAGAAAGATTTTGAACGACTAATAAAACAATCTCAGTGGGATGAAAAAGAGGACATGAACCATTCAAAAGGAAAGAAATTTGATTTGAATTTAGGTTTAAAAAATAAGCTTATTAACAACGTTCAGGAAATTATTATAAATCATTAAAATATAATAATTAAAACATTATGAAAAAAAAAAAAAAAAAAAAAGAGTAGTGATTGATAGAGATTTTTTAATGGAGCAATTTTTAATTATATGTTCCGAAGTTAGTATAACCTTGTATAATATTACGATGCTAAAAATCACGAATTTATTTATAATAATAATAATTTAGATAAGAAAGTTCAAGAAATATGAGATTATTGTATTAAGAGATAATAAATTATTTCTTGTCTAAAGCCATGTATAAAATTGTATATCTTTACTATATTCCTCTAAATAATACACATTAAAGAAAGACTGATAACTAATAAAAATGTAAGAAACATTATAAAAATTTTTATTTTTATTTGAACAACGTAAAACGTTTATAATTTTTAACACAAATTTGATAGTCTCTATTAGCATTTTTGTGTTAAAAGTTATAAATAGTTCAATATCTACAGCTATGGGGAAAAAATTTATATATATTTAAGGTCACGTTGAAAATGAACACTAAATATGAATCTACTGATCAACAGAAATTAAAATCATAATTAATTGTAATTACTTGTAATTAGAGAGCACTAAAATTTTATTAATGCGAAATTAAATTACTTTTTTTTTTATTACACGATAGTAAAAATACATCAGTTTAAACATGGAAATTTTAAGGATATTACCAATTATGTCGCAAAACAAATTAATTAACCTACAAAATCATCTTTTTCATCAATTACTTTTATAAATCATCGAGACATTGACTCATAAAGCCTAGTTAAATTAAAAAAAGAAAAAAGAAAGTTCTTACACGCTAATTTCACAGAGAATACCAGCTCGCGTTTATTTGCATATTGTATGTCATCCTTATGCACTTTTCGAGATAAAATACCCTAATGATTCTCCAAGAGGTTCAAATCAGGCTTTCTTGCTGGCCAGTCGAGAAGTTTCACAGAATTGGTTTCGAACCACAAACATGATTCAGATGTAGAGGACACATGAATTGCTGCACTGTCTTGATGAAATAAATAATTACGGGATGAGATAAGGGTTGCTTCAGGTAATAAGTTTTCAGCTATCATTTCTACACATAACCTGATTTCATGCTACCTTTAATGAAGAATAGTTGTTTCATCCCCCCCCCCCATGCCATCACAGAACTGGCGTTTTGAAAAAAGATGTTTTTCCTTTCGAATGTCGTATCAATAATAGCAAAAGACATCTGGTCCTTCAATTTTTTTTTTTTTTTTTTTTTTTTTTTGGGGGGGGGGTGTCAAAAAATACATCTTTTCCCCGAGATTCAAAGGAATTTAGCAATTTTATTTATTTTAGAGAATTCCAATCTAAGCTTTTTATGAAGTTTTGTAAATGGTGGATGTGACCGAAGTTTAGCATATCTATAACATTAGGATTCTTTTGCAGAATATTGCCTATTTTTTGGGCTAGTGCATGATAAATTTATTACTTTTCTAATTTGTCTAGAACTGTGTTTTTCTAGGCAAGCTTGATGGATAATTGCATATTGCATGTTTCTGGCGCATGGTAAGAGAAAGCCAATATGTATGCCTTTTCTGGCTATATTTCTTCGGATGCTTCATAATGTTATAAATTACTGTTTTAGATAGTTTTATCTTTCTTGCAACTTCACATCCATTTATTATGGCTTTCTTATAAGTAATAGGTTTAACCTTTTCAAATTCAGGAATTTTTATGTCATTAAACATGATAAAGGAGGAGATAAAATTTATTGCAAACATTTTTAGGTCATTTAAAACAATCAAATGATATAACAAAATATGCAAATTTTCGCTCGTGATAATAAAAAAGAAAAAAATAGTATGTGTCCTTACCATTTTTTTTCAACTTACAAATTGATGCGTTTTAATTATTTTTAATTTTTTCAAAGTAAAGTTTGTTTATAAATATATTTTCTCTAGTATTTTTACCATATAATTTTGTTGAAATTTTTTGGATTGAAAAAATAAATGTTCATTAATTTTATCTTCATATATTTTATTCTTATAGTCTAAAACAATTTTTTGTCTAAAGAACATTTAAATTTGGACAGGAAACTTTTAAAGTTTCTTTTAATTTACGTAGAATATTTCCATTATCCACAAAAAAAAATCATTCTGAAATTGTTTATAATGCTTTTGTTTTGATGTACTTTTAATGTACTTTTTTCTGTACTATTTTACAACTTTCTTACTTAATTCGCTAGTCGAATTAAAGAATAAACGCTATTCGATTTTCCATCATTTCAATAAAAAAAATTCTGCGAATTTCGTATATTTCTATCTAACTTCCATCTCAATAAATTTTTCAGATAAGTAAAGTGAATTAACTTTTGATTAAAAAAAAAAAAAAAAAAAACAATAAACATCTGTATTCCTGCAATTTGTAATTTATAGAATCAGTATTTAAATAAATTCCATTTTATTAAAAGGGTTGAGAAAATTTTTGTTTGTTAATTTTCTTTTCATTACATTTCAATTTCATATGCTAAAATAAATTTTTGTCAAAAGGACATTAAAACTTGGATTGAAGATTCTTGAAATTTTGTTTAAAGTTTAAATTACATGGAATATTTGAATTTGATTTAGAATATAGAATATAGAATATATATATATTCTTCATAGTTGCCAAATTTTTCGGGTTTTCCCGTAGAATATGTATTACCTTTAATTTTCATCAGAAATCTTTAGCAAGATTTTTCTAGTAATTAGCTACGGAAAATTGTACTGGAAAACACTATTAGAAAATAATGGTGGTTATTTTTCAATAACGAACTTAAAAATTGGCATACATGCTATTGTATGGAAATTTGAAATCTCAGTTTTTCGAAGAATATGCCATATTCCAAACCTCTGTTGTTACTAAACACAAAGTGGCTTGCATGCCTTTTATTACACGATTTTTTAATCTATTTTTGGAAATTAGCATTTAACACGTTAGCACCCAGTGTCCCCATTGAAAGTTCTATGTGTCTACTATTAATTACTATTTCATAATTTGGATAGTCATTTTATGATTTTTTATTCGTCGCACATATATTTACTTTTTGCGCAGGTATACTAACTTAAATCAATTTGAGTAATAATACATATTACAATACTTTATTTTCGAGATTTTTGTCACCATACAATAAGAAATTATTCTGTTATCTCAAAATTTGTCTATTTCGAAGTTTTCTCGCTAGAACACTAAACATAAATAAATGAGGATTTAAAACTATCAGAAGAATTGTTTAAGTTAATACATTTTACTGTCAGTTGTCTATATTAATTTAGAAATGAAATAATCAGCTAATAATATTTTGAAAAATTAATTCGGGCGTTAACGGGTTAATACCAAGTTCTGAACAAAAGATATTATTATTATTAAGAATTGTTTATCAGACTTATTGGATTTGAGCCCAGTTTATTATATCTATATGCTTAAGAGGGTCATGTTTCAAATCATTTTAATTTCTATCCACAAAAAGTGTTCGAGAAATTATTTGTGTGCTTTCCTTTTGCCCAAGTGAAACATGATGTGCAAGATATATCTTTTCGAGATTGGTTATATGGGATGGAGAGCTTGGAAACCTTTCAAGCGTTCCTCTCCGAAAAATGACTGAAATACATCATGAGCAAGCAGGCTAAATGCTTGCTAATGTTTTTGGCTTCTCGTTTCTATTCATTGGAGATTATTGACAAAGGGGTCCAAGTTTTTCCAAAACAAAGATTGTATGCGATGAAAGAATGGGATTGCTTCAAATTTCTGGAAATATTTTTCTTGAGCCGATTTCTACTATTTTGAATGCGAAAATGAGAAAACATCTCCAGGGAAAAGCCTAAAATAAATGAATGTTCGGATTGTTTGAAATAAAATATTTTAAAACTTGGTTCTTTTTTTATTTATTTATTTTTATTTTTTGAGTTTAAAATATAAATGAAAAAAATAAATAAATAAAAAATAATTATTGTCTAGAAAATATATATATATATATATTCGTGCAATTATAAGTCAAATGTATGAGGTGTTCGACAATAATAATAAGAAGAAGAAGAAGAAAATAAGTCTTTCCGCATATAATAAATAAAAGTTTTTTTTTTTTTTTTTTTTTTTTTCAAAATTGTGAGCATGTAAAAGAGGAAAATTTAAACAATATTTTATAAAAAATTTTATTGTGCATTTTGAAAAATTCAGCCGGTGGGTCCCGGTTTCCCGGGGCCCGTAGAAAAGTAGCGGACACGATTTTCAAAACCTAATCCACCGGTCTTATTGCAGTTTTGCACGCTTCTTAAAAATAGAACTGACTATAGCGCTTGAATGAGGGATTGAAAAATAAATTGAAATTTGAATCTGTGGCAGAGTTTTATGAAAAAACAGTACAATTTTCGGTTAATTTTGTCCTCCCCCCCCCCCCCCCCGTATTGCCTTGTAAAATTAGTTATCGAAAAAATTAAAAATCCTTTGTTTTTCGTTCTTTCTTTTCTTTTCTTTTATTTAATTAGCCTATTGTACACATCATAAAAGAAACTTAAAGAAATGATATTTTTTTTCGAGAAAAGCTGAACATATTTCTTTCTACTGAAGAAAATCTTTCTGGTTTTGGCAACAGATTACAGGTATACAAAAATGACTCATCATACTGTTGAAAATATTAGTAATAAATGTCGGAAAAATTCATGATGTGCGGGGCAAAGGGAAGAAAGCGTAGAAGATTATGGAACTGTCTGGAATCAAAGTAGAGAAGAGGGGAGAAGAACTGATAGTGATGATTATGTTAATGGTGATGATGGGTTATGAGTGAAGGCTAAAGCCAATGCTCGTCCAAATTATGAGAATGATGGGGAATAGGAAAAGAGAAAAGAAAGATTTATGAGTGAAAGTCGAACAATCCTAGGAAATGAAAACAGCACCTATTATGAATACAAATTAGCGTCTTCGAGTACAATTTCGCTAATTTTACTAATAATTTTTTGTTTCATGTTTCACCTATATTTAAATATAAAATTAAAGTTAAAGCCTCCACTGTACAAAATGCTAGCGGATAAATGTTATAGTGGGCGTATTAAGTTAACTTTATTATGTCATCAGAAATACGTTACAGTTACTTAATTACAGACGCCTAAGTAAATGACAACTAAAAAGGTATTAAAATGAAAATTCTTTGTTATAATAGTTAAAAACTTTCGAAAAAATTCCAAAATATGGACTGTCCTTGAATTTTTAGGACGTATGTTGACCCCAAAATTAAAAGCTCTTCTCTACTTTTTAAAAGTTCCCGCTCTTCGGCAGCGAAAATTTAAAATATTTAAAATTTAAAAATTCTATTAAAAAATTAGTTAATAGAAACCTAATGTAATTTTTAATCTAGAAAATTCATATTCTAAAATAAATAAATAAATAAAAATAGAAATAAAATAAATAAAGTAAATGTTTAATGTGTAATTTTGAAGTTGTAAAGTGCGAAAAAAAGGACTTAGTTCGTTTTTCGCTTTTTTTAGCTCTTAAATGAAGATACACAGTTTTACATTTTTGGTAAATATTATCCAATTTTTAGAGATTTGGATTACTATTTTTATTAGAGCGCAAGGGCGCAACACTTTTATTTTTATATATAACGTATATCGAATTGTTTATATATTCCAATTACAATGTATTGCACCCTTGCGCTCATTAAAAAAAAAATGTAGGTCAAATATCTAAAAATAATAAAATTTTTGCCCCCTCCCCCCCCCCCAAAAAAAAAAAATTAAATTAATAAATAAATAAAAAAAAATTGTGAATCTTTTAGTTCCTGGAGAACAAATAGTTACTAGAATAATATAAATAACATTGATAAAAACTTTAAATACATATTTTCTAAAATAAATAAATTAAAAAATTACTTACGTGCGACCAATCTGATTGTTTTTTTTTTTTTTTTTTCACTGAGAGGGTTTTACATAGAGGGTTTTACATAGAGGGTTTTACAGCAATGAGGAGTTTAAAAAATTCGTTAAAGCCGAAAAACCCTCTTGTGGATCCTCTTCCTCATCCCATTGAATAAAAATAGGCTTTGGTTGCTGATGACTATAGGTAGAGAGTCCACTGGAACTGAATTTGTATATGACAGTGGATTTAGTGGTAAGTTTAATGTCGTTGCAGTCTCGATCGATAAATGAGAACCTTTCTAATACTTGAATTTATTTTTTATTTATCAAACTTAGAAATCTTAGAAAATTCACAAATGCATCTTTGGGTTGGATAGCGTGCTTTACACAGATTTATAATCATACCGAGTCTCTCACTATCTTATTATTCGCTTATCCTTTCAGTAATTTCTTGGATTATCATTTTTCTATTTTGTAGTTTGTAACAAACGTTCTCTAGAGAGAGAAAAAAAAGTAAAAGTAAAATTAAATAAAGACAGAGAGAGAGCACAACTTTTTTTTTTTTTTTTTAAATTCTGAGATCATCAAAAAAATTAGATAATATTTTATAAATATTACATAATAATAATAAATATAGTATAAATAATTATTGTAATAAATAATATAATAATATTTTTATTAGAAAAATAAAATAATCATTACAATAAATTCAACTTTTAACTTATAATTGTGGAATGCATTTTTCAAAATATCAATGATTTTTCCCAGTTAGCCGAGATACTATTGAAGGAGTTTCAAGTTTTATTCATAATTTACCAAAAATCTCGCAATATTTTGCTTTTTATAGTGCACATTTTTTTAGATTTAACTTCATTGTCTTATAGGGAATCTTAATTATCAAGAAATTATTGAAACTGGGTGGTAATACTTCTTTGTGTATTATTTTAGTTAAAAAAAAAAAAAAAAAAAAAAAAAAGATAAATATTTTAATCTGTTAAATTTATATCAATCATAATTTATACTTTAAATTTTCAAACAGTTTGAAAATTATCATATGAGAATGGCATTACTGCATAACGTAGGTTTTTTTTTTTTTTTTCTACAACTAGTATACCTTACCGGTAACATTTGATGTGGTGATTTCTAGATCCAGTCAAGAACTTCAAATGTCAGAAGTCAAATTCTTGGTTGAAAGAGAAGATCGTGGAGAAAGAAGTTCTATGGAAATCCTGGGATTCGAATAACATGAAGCCTAGGTCTTTCGAGACTCTGCATTTTACTGTAATACTACCATAGGAGAAATCCCGAAAAGAATCCGGAAATAGAATAGCTCGCTTTTAAGGTAATAGGTTAGAAATAGTCTGACCCTATAAAATAAAACTCAAATAGAAAAGACCCGGTTAAAAGGATTTTTTTTTTCGCTCAGGATAACGTTAAAATATTACACCTTTGTAAATTGATTGATTTTGGTTGGAAATGCTAAAGTCAAATTTTCTACACGAGGGATTCAAATTAAACAACGTCACCGATTCTAGGAAATTTATTTTATTGGATAAGATTCAAAACTTCGATAGGGTTGTCTCCAATATTTGAACTAAAGATTAGATTCGAGTCTGGTAGGAAATTTTTTTTTTTTTTTTTTTTTTTTTTGGTAATCGGATTTAATTCTATTTATTCATTTTTATTTTTTATTTATTAGTACGACAGGACTATTTCTTCACAATTTGAACTGACTTTCTTAGTGGTGGGAATATGATTTTACTAACAGCACGCTATTTCGCCACGTATTTTTGAATAGCAAAGTTGTAGTTGCTGTTTTTAAAATGGTAAATTCGTTTTTTGATTTTAATCTTGCTTACGATTTTGGAGATTTTACTCATATTCCATTATTTGAATAAAAAACACAAATTTTTAAATATTCTTTTTTTTTTTTTTTTTTTTTTTCATTTTTGGCTCATGTTTCCAAATGTGAATTATAATTAACATGTCTTTTTATTAGTACGACAGGACTATTTCTTTCATTCTGGCATTTTGCGTCGTTACCAATTTATAGTGTTCCCCTTCAAAAATGCCTTCCAATATCCAGTTCTACCATTTAATTTCTTTCTCTATCTTAAATTTTTTTGTGAAATCCGTAAAAACCTCTATATGTATTTTTTTTCTCTTCCCATCGGTGAGGATCGAACGCACAAGCTTCGGGTGCGTAGCTCTGTACTCTGACCACACAGCCAACGGTTCTTGACTAAATATTTCTGAATATTTAGATTAGTGTATTCAAGTATTTTTGGTACGACAAGACTATTTCTTTCAATCTGCTATTTTGCGTAGTTACCAATTTATAGTGTTCCACTTCAAAAATGCCTGCTAATTTCCAGTTTTATTATTTAATTATCTAATACTCTTACTCTATCTCCTCTCTTACTCTAATGATCTAATATTCTCTCTCTAATTTTACTATTTAATTCTCTAATTTAAATCAACTCTATCACAAAATATTTTGTGAAATCCGTAAAAACATTTATATATACATATATATTTTTTTTCAACTTACCACCAGTTTGGATCGAACTCACAGTCTTCGGGTTCGTAGTTCTGTTCTCTGGCCACATACCCAACGGGTCTTAGCTGAATGTCAATGAATTATATTAATTAATTTGTGATGAATTTTGAGTATAATTTAAGTATCGAATAATCAGTTTATATATATATATATATTATGTTTTGTTCTGTAGAAATTGACACTGTTAATTATTAACAATAAATGCGAAATTGTTTTTAAGATTATTTTAAAAATTAAAATATTTAGTAAATAAGTATTAAGCAATTAGGGGAAGATACTATACAATCAATGCATTCAAATTCCAATAATTTATTTGGAATTAAAAATCAATATACTATTTGAATATCTGTTTAGGAATTTTACTGAACGCCCTCTATTACTTCTGTTTTTTAAGGATGTTAAAACACAAATATCATTAGTCCTGTCTTACTAAATTAAATTTTGTCATAGACAGAATTTCATCTATAGTCTTGTAATTTTTTTCTGATTTGGGATTGGCATGCATCAGGGTCCAGTAACCTGTTTTTTAAACGAAAATTAATAATATTGTCCACCGTAAAAAAAATTCTGTAAATTTACTGACATGTTTATCGATAGTGTCTATAAATTTATAACGATTCTTAGTTAAAAGTAAAAAATAGATTTTTTAAAATTTTTCGTTTATCTGTAATTTTATATAAGAATTAAGATAAACGATTATTAGTAGTTTTCTGTTTATATCTTTAACAGTGTTTGACACTGTAATTTTAATAGTATTCAGTAAGGTTAAGTAGAATTTGAAATTTTTTTATTGTAAAAAAAGTTTTGCATAAAAATGTTATATTAAACTGTATATAATCAAACTTCTTTCACTTTTAAATGAATTCTTTTAATTAATATATTTACCTTTGCAATGTAAATCTTAGAGGGAAAAAAATCGTCAGTAAAACAGAGGATAGTGTGGGGAATTTCTGTCTTCTAGAATTTTCATCTTTACTTTAATTATTTGTTTGATTCAACTAATTTTTTTAGTTTATAGGTGTGGGAAACTTAAGTATTCATGAAAATTTTCAAGCGCAGTTTTTGAAATTTTCACACGTTTTAGCTAAACGGAATCATAAGACTGATGTGGTATGTCTGTCGGTAGGTTAGTCAGTTTTTTAGTTAGTCCGTTAGTATGTCAGTTAATTTTTAAAACTGTGAGTAGATATAAAATGTTCGTTCTGCCCCAGCGGCACCGCGGCACGGCACGGGGCGTGCGGTGCTGCTGCCGCACCGTCTCTTATCAGTATCCTTCCGGTGACGCATGACCTTGTGATAAGGAAGGTTAGAAGGAAGTTGTTATCTTTGATAATAAAGAATTTAATGAATATTATTTAAAGAGAACTTTAATTATCGATTTTTCTCAAACTTATTTTTTCTGTGGTGCTGACATCTATTGAGGAAGTATTGAACTCCTTTATTTTCAAAAATGTTGCTTTACCGTCACTTAGGATCGAACCCGCTATCTGCGGGTTGGGAAGCCAGCGTGCTATCCACTCGACCATCATGAGTTAACAGCGTAAATTTTAATTACTTAGTGTAGCGTTTTCCGATGAAATTTATTTTAAATGTAAGTTATTTTCCGATTTAAGAAATGAATGTATTAATATTAGTGAGGATTTTTAGTGCATAATTAATATTTTAATTGTTTTCGTAGATTTTATGTGCATAATTATTATTTTAATGATAATTTGGGATAAAACATTAAGAAATTTTTTCTTATGTTTAACAAAATGAGTGATTAAAAATTTTCGTTCAAGGGTGTTTGATTAAAATAATCAGTGGAAATATGTGATTTTTCTACTGTTATATGTTCAAACATTTTTTTTTTTTTTTTTTCTATGTGAACATATATTAAATTTCTTTTTTATTTAATCTTTGGAACTCTGCTAAAGAGTTACTTTTTTTTTTTCTGTGAAATTCTCAAAAGAGAATTTCTTAAATTTTTTTATGTATGTTCAAACAGATTTTTTAATCTGCGTGAACATATTTAGACAGTATTTTTAATTATGTAAAATATACGATTTTTCGCGAATGGTTTTCACTGATATTTTTTAAGGAAAAATTGTGGTATAATTTTAATGCGTACAAAATTTAATAAAATGATTGCAAATTAAGGAAATTTTCTCTCATGTGTAATATTAGCATATGTGCTGCCATCTATTGCACATAAAGTGAGAAATATATGCTTTTTTTATTTATTTATTTAATGAAATAAAGAGTTGTTTTTTATTTTTCGCGAATAAAGTATATTTTTTATCAAGCAATTATTTATTGAAACAGAGAAAAAAAAATTAATATTATTGAAGTAGAGAGTTAGAAAAAATATATTCAGGCAGAAATAGAGATATTTATTTCATTTAGTAATAAAGGATTAGAAAAATTAACTAGCTATCTAGAAGTTTTTTTCATTGATATGTAGGATATATTTATTTAATAATATTAATTTAAGAACTTTATTTTATAAATTAACTTCTATCAACCAATAACATTTTACCACGCAACAGAGTTATAGTAGATTTTATTTAACTTATCATAAGCTAAAATCAAACCATGCACTTATTAATCTTATATTCATGTATTTGCATATTTTGTATATTTTTGCATCCTTTAGTATTTTAGTTATGTAATATTTTAAAATGTGATTGGAAAAAAAAATATTTCGCATTATAAATGTAATTTAAGTTTATGCACGCACACACATAGAAAAATTTAATTATTTATTTTTTAATCTTAATAGATTAAAACGGAAATTTTAAAGTTAAGCATATGTACATTGCGAAATTGATTAAGATTTAATATTACAAACTTAATTATATTGAGTGAAATTAGGATGTAGCTTATTAGATGTCCAATAGTTATAAATGATGTAAAAATGTTGAAATACATTAAGATTTATTACTTACTTAGATATATTTTATGTGCATATTTAGTACTTTTTGTGATGTAATGTAGCTTATTAGATGTCCAATAGTTATAAATGATGCAATAATGTTGAAGTACATTAAGGTTTAATAGCTGCTTAGTTATATTTTATGTGCATATATAGTACTTTTTGTGATGTAATGTAGCTTATTAGGTGAACGATAGTTATAAATGATGAAATACATTAAGATTTTTTACTTACTTAGTTATATTTTATGTGCATATTTAGTACTTTTTGTGATATAATGTAAGTTATTCGGTGAACGATACTTATAAATGATGCAAAAATGTTGAAGTACATTTAGGTTTAATAGCTGCTTAGATATATTTTATGTACAAATATAGTACTTTTTGTGATGTAATGTAGCTTATTAGGTGAACGATAGTTATAAATGATGTAAAAATGTTGAAATACATTAAGATTTATTACTTACTTAGTTATATTTTATGTGCATATTTAGTACTTTTTGTGATGTAATGTAGCTTATTAGATGTCCAATAGTTATAAATGATGCAAAAATGTTGAAGTACATTAAGGTTTAATACCTGCTTAGATATATTTTATGTGCATATATAGTACTTTTTGTGATGTAATGTAGCTTATTAGATGTCCAATAGTTATAAATGATGCAAAAATGTTGAAGTACATTAAGGTTTAATAGCTGCTTAGATATATTTTATGTGCATATATAGTACTTTTTGTGATGTAATGTAGCTTATTAGATGTCTAATAGTTATAAATGATGCAAAAATGTTGAAGTACATTAAGGTTTAATAGCTGCGTAGTTATATTTTATGAATTTATATAGTACTTTTTGTGATGATATGTGACTTATTAGGTGAACGATAATTATAAATGATGCAAAAATGTTGAAGTACATTAAGGTTTAATACTTGCTTAGATATATTTTATGTGGATATATAGTACTTTTTGCGATGTTATGTAACTTTTTAAATGAATAATACTTATAAATATTGCAAAAATGTTGAAGTACATTAAGGTTTAATACTTACTTAGTTATATTTTATGTGTATATAGTACTTTTTGTGATACAAAATTTTCTCCTGGGATAGTAGTTTTCAAGCGATTTTAACCACAGGAATACACTCTGTTTAAGATAGAAATAGATGCACTAGTATTGAACATGCTGGCTTCTTTTATGGTCACGTGATCCAATCAGAAGCATGGATTTTTAATAATTGTAAAATTAAGTGATTTTAGTATACAAGTTTCGGAAAAAACCATGAAAAACTTCAAACGAATAGTCTACAAGCTTTAAAATCTGTGATCCGCAAATTATTTGTTTTAACATGTTGATAAACTAGATTACATTAAAAGGTTTGGGTATTAAAATGATACATATTTGGCGTGATTAATAGGGGTTCTAAAGAATTTGGCTGCTTCACCTAGTGTATGAATTTAGCTTATATTTGGCGTTATTTCGCCAATAATTACAAATTTGGTGGTAAACCTACAGTATAAATGCACTCGCAAAGAAATTTTAATCAGTTGCTGCTATATTTTTGAGGAGTGCGCACGTTTAATTTTATAACTTCGATTTTGTATAACACTCTACTTTTTAGTGAGAGAGATGGATTTATCTGAAAAGATGCCTATTTCAAATGAGTTGTCATCAAACTTGGATACTAAGAAACTACCGAAAACTTTTAGTTGTGTTTCTTGCAGTGTGGTATTTAAACGAAAATGGGATTTGCTTCGACACATGAAAATTCATCTCAACGAAAAATCTTTTATTTGCAATGAATGCTCGAAAGCATTTACCAGATCAGATGAGTTAAAGAGACATTTAAAAATTCATGAAAAGATTCCTATTGAACATAGATGTAAGCAATGTAGCGAATCCTTTAATCGCAAGTATCAGTTGCTGATGCATATTAGAAAAACCATCAAAAACCTTTACCAGTGCATTCTTGTGATCGATGTGCAGAAACATTTAGACAAAAATATAAATTATTAGAGCATGTTAGAGAAAATCATCGAAAACCCTTATCGCAAGCAGCATTAAAGGGATTGACAAATTCTGACCGAGATCTTCTGAAGGAGAAAATTATGCATTTTAAAAGAAAAAATGCACTTAATACATTTACAATAACCACATTTGATAATAAAAACAAAGATTTGGATTTGACGTCATTTTTTAATAATTTAAGAACTGACATTTTAAACGAATTAAACTTTCAATTAAATGACCAAGGAACATTGAAATGGTATATTAATGTTGAAGCTATTTTTAGTTGTATTTATGAAAATGGAGAGAAGGATTTTATTACACAAAATTTTAGGTCAAAAAGTATAACAACTTTTTTAATAAATGATTTGAATAATGATCTTGAAAACGCTTTTAACAAGATGAAAAAGTGTTTTGATGAATTTAGCGAACAAGGATCAGGTTGGACATTAACAGAAATTTTCAAATTAGAACTTTGTATGACTAAATATGGTTCTTTTCAAATGTAATATCTGATTTTACTATATATATTAAAAATTGTTAGTTGAATCTTATAAAATTATTGTAAACTTTGTATAAAAATGATGAATGTAAAAATCTCATAATTTGAAAAATAAAAGTATGTGTATAAAAATTGTATTTTTAATTATTTATCTCATATAAAAATTTTATGTAAAAGTTTAAACTATTAATCGGATTTTTAAAATAAATGCACTTATGTTAATGTAGAGATATTTTATTTTATTTTATTTTATTTATTTTTTTAAATATGATTTTAAAACTATATATTTTAAAACTACATATATATATATATATATATATTTTTTTTTTTTTTTTTTTTCTTTTTAAACGTTTATTTTATAAATAAATTGATATTTTATAGTAAATATATAATCATATTCTTACCAATTTTAGAGATTGTATCAAAAAATCATGAACTTGACATTTGACACATAGTATAGAGTAATACTAATCTACTTAAAAGTTTAACTTTTCTGCGTGCTTGAAATTAGACATGAAGAAATTATCTGTTTTAACACGTTGATAAACTAAAATAGTTTACGTTATTTTTTAATGTGATTGAGGATAAACTAGAATATTTTACAAGATTTGGCTATTAAAATAACATATCTGCTAAGATTTGGCGAGATTTTTTTAATGTATTTGGCAATAAATACTGATTTGGCATTAAACATAGAGTATAAATTCAGTCTCAGAGGAAAATTTAATCAGTTGCTGACTTGTTTTCATGGTTCAGTTTTCATATACCATTTTTAAAGTTTTACTTTGATTAATTTTATAATGGATCTATCTGAGGAAGTGCAAGTTTCTGTTCATCAACAACCCTCTTCATCCTGTTTTGAAGATGAGACTTTACACTTAAATGATGCAAAGCCATATGTTTGTGATATATGTAATAAAGCATTTAGGAGATCGTATGATTGTAAGAAACACTTAAAAATTCATGAAAAACCTCGCATAGGATATGGGTGTGAATACTGTATGGAAAATTTTACTCGTAAACGGGATTTTTTAAAACATAATGCAAAAATTCATAAAAAGACTTTACATAATCACAGTTGTGATGAATGTAGTGAAGTGTTTAGGACTAAACAAGATTTATTGAATCATAAAAAAATGGTACATCGAAAGGTTTTACCTGAATATCTATGCGTAGAATGCAACGAAAGTTTTCGATAAAAGTATGAATTATTACGTCATAACAGAAAAAATCATCGTAAAAATTCTTCTGCTTACGTATGTACAAAATGCAATGAACGAAATACTCTGCCGATCAACAACTTAGACAGTGAAAATATGAACTTAACGAATTTTTTAAATAATTTGAATACTGCTTTTTTAACCAACACCTATTCTTTAGCCAAAAGCTTTCATGATGAAAATAACAATACGTATTTTTTAATATTTTTAAATAATGAAAATATGAATACCGAACGCATAACACAAAATATTGACTCACCAACCAACAACTTTGAGAGTGCAAATGCGAACTTAACGAATTTTTCAGATAATCAAAATATTGTTTTCGGTTCATCAACCAGTGAAAATGTGATCTTATCAAATGTTTTGGATAATAATGAAAATGCATACAACGTTTTACCCACTGCTAATGGAAATATGAATACTGAATGTTTGACACAAAGTAATATTTATAACTCACCAACGAACAACTTTCAGAATATAAATGTGGACTTTACGAATTTTAATGTAGAGTGTATGAGTAATCAAAATAATTTTTCACCGGTGAGTGTTGATAACGACTTGTTGACATTTTTGGATAATTTTAATGTAGAATGTATAACTCAATGTAACCTTAACGATTCAACAACAATTTAGATTTTTATGAACCTGTTTTTATATTGACAATAATAATGTAAAATAAATTATTTTAATCAAAAATTGTGTTTTTATTATGAAATTACTTTCTACACACCATTTTATATTACAATAGATACGTTAAGTCACGAAAAAAATCTAAACATGTATAAATATATTTTTGCTTTCTTATTAACTAAATCGTTTAATACATTTATATACAATAAGACTTGGTGATTTTAATTCGTTTTAAAGAAATTCTCTCCCAACAAATTGGAATGGGACGAAGTGACTTATAAAAACCGTAAAATTAAGAACTCTAATATTGCTGATTTATTAAATATTTTCTACGAATAAGAAAGTGCCTATCAATGCACAGGGCGAATTGTTGCAAGCTCTTAATGATATGCCTAAAACCTTTATTAAAAACAAATTTTTGTTATCTTCTGTACCCAAATGTAGCCCCACCTATTGGTTAAATTATTAATATAAAACACTGGTCTCTTTCTTTATGTTTAAATAAAAATATGTTTATGTTTATTATGTTTAAATATAAAAACTGGACTTACCTCAACACAGTTGTTAATTTGCGTCCTTCTCTTCTACTCGCACAGTGTGAAATGAGCGATAACGCTATTTCTTATCAAGGTCACGTGGTAAGCTTTCTTATCTACTACGTCACATGACATTGTCTACTATGACGTATCTAGCACGTATCTACTACGTCACATATACTACATTAGTGTAGGGTTTGTGTTTAGCTTACTACGTCATAGTAGACAATGTCATGTGACGTAGTAGATAAGAAAGCTTACCACGTGACCTTGATAAGAAATAGCGTTATCGCTCATTTCACACTGTGCGAGTAGAAGAGAAGGACGCAAATTAACAACTGTGTTGAGGTAAGTCCAGTTTTTATATTTAAACATAATAAACATAAACATATTTTTATTTAAACATAAATAAAGAGACCTGTGTTTTATATTAATAATTTAACCAATAGGTGGGGCTACATTTGGGTACAGAAGATAACAAAAATTTGTTTTTAATAAAGGTTTTAGGCATATCATTAAGAGCTTGCAACAATTCGCCCTGTGCATTGATAGGCACTTTCTTATTCGTAGAAAATATTTAATAAATCAGCAATATTAGAGTTCTTAATTTTACGGTTTTTATAAGTCACTTCGTCCCATTCCAATTTGTTGGGAGAGAATTTCTTTAAAACGAATTAAAATCACCAAGTCTTATTGTATATAAATGTATTAAACGATTTAGTTAATAAGAAAGCAAAAATATATTTATACATGTTTAGATTTTTTTCGTGACTTAACGTATCTATTGTAATATAAAATGGTGTGTAGAAAGTAATTTCATAATAAAAACACAATTTTTGATTAAAATAATTTATTTTACATTATTATTGTCAATATAAAAACAGGTTCATAAAAATCTAAATTGTTGTTGAATCGTTAAGGTTACATTGAGTTATACATTCTACATTAAAATTATCCAAAAATGTCAACAAGTCGTTATCAACACTCACCGGTGAAAAATTATTTTGATTACTCATACACTCTACATTAAAATTCGTAAAGTCCACATTTATATTCTGAAAGTTGTTCGTTGGTGAGTTATAAATATTACTTTGTGTCAAACATTCAGTATTCATATTTCCATTAGCAGTGGGTAAAACGTTGTATGAATTTTCATTATTATCCAAAACATTTGATAAGATCACATTTTCACTGGTTGATGAACCGAAAACAATATTTTGATTATCTGAAAAATTCGTTAAGTTCGCATTTGCACTCTCAAAGTTGTTGGTTGGTGAGTCAATATTTTGTGTTATGCGTTCGGTATTCATATTTTCATTATTTAAAAATATTAAAAAATACGTATTGTTATTTTCATCATGAAAGCTTTTGGCTAAAGAATAGGTGTTGGTTAAAAAAGCAGTATTCAAATTATTTAAAAAATTCGTTAAGTTCATATTTTCACTGTCTAAGTTGTTGATCGGCAGAGTATTTCGTTCATTGCATTTTGTACATACGTAAGCAGAAGAATCTTTACGATGATTTTTTCTGTTATGACGTAATAATTCATACTTATATCGAAAACTTTCGTTGCATTCTACGCATAGGTATTCAGGTAAAACATTTCGATGTACCATTTTTTTATGATTCAATAAATCTTGTTTAGTCCTAAACACTTCACTACATTCATCACAACTGTGATTATGTAAAGTCTTTTTATGAATTTTTGCATTATGTTTTAAAAAATCCCGTTTACGAGTAAAATTTTCCATACAGTATTCACACCCATATCCTATGCGAGGTTTTTCATGAATTTTTAAGTGTTTCTTACAATCATACGATCTCCTAAATGCTTTCTTACATATATCACAAACATATGGCTTTGCATCATTTAAGTGTAAAGTCTCATCTTCAAAACAGGATGAAGAGGGTTGTTGATGAACAGAAACTTGCACTTCCTCAGATAGATCCATTATAAAATTAATCAAAGTAAAACTTTAAAAATGGTATATGAAAACTGAACCATGAAAACAAGTCAGCAACTGATTAAATTTTCCTCTGAGACTGAATTTATACTCTATGTTTAATGCCAAATCAGTATTTATTGCCAAATACATTAAAAAAATCTCGCCAAATCTTAGCAGATATGTTATTTTAATAGCCGAATCTTGTAAAATATTCTAGTTTATCCTCAATCACATTAAAAAATAACGTAAACTATTTTAGTTTATCAACGTGTTAAAACAGATAATTTGTTCATGTCTAATTTCAAGCACGCAGAAAAGTTAAACTTTTAAGTAGATTAGTATTACTCTATACTATGTGTCAAATGTCAAGTTCATGACTTTTTGATACAATCTCTAAAATTGGTAAGAATATGATTATATATTTACTATAAAATATCAATTTATTTATGAAATAAACGTTTAAAAAAAAATATATATATATATATATATATATATATATATATATATATATGTAGTTTTAAAATATATAGTTTTAAAATCATATTTAAAAAAAATAAATAAAATAAAATAAAATAAAATATCTCTACATTAACATAAGTGCATTTATTTTAAAAATCCGATTAATAGTTTAAACTTTTACATAAAATTTTTATATGAGATAAATAATTAAAAATACAATTTTTATACACATACTTTTATTTTTCAAATTATGAGATTTTTACATTCATCATTTTTATACAAAGTTTACAATAATTTTATAAGATTCAACTAACAATTTTTAATATATATAGTAAAATCAGATATTACATTTGAAAAGAACCATATTTAGTCATACAAAGTTCTAATTTGAAAATTTCTGTTAATGTCCAACCTGATCCTTGTTCGCTAAATTCATCAAAACACTTTTTCATCTTGTTAAAAGCGTTTTCAAGATCATTATTCAAATCATTTATTAAAAAAGTTGTTATACTTTTTGACCTAAAATTTTGTGTAATAAAATCCTTCTCTCCATTTTCATAAATAGAACTAAAAATAGCTTCAACATTAATATACCATTTCAATGTTCCTTGGTCATTTAATTGAAAGTTTAATTCGTTTAAAATGTCAGTTCTTAAATTATTAAAAAATGACGTCAAATCCAAATCTTTGTTTTTATTATCAAATGTGGTTATTGTAAATGTATTAAGTGCATTTTTTCTTTTAAAATGCATAATTTTCTCCTTCAGAAGATCTCGGTCAGAATTTGTCAATCCCTTTAATGCTGCTTGCGATAAGGGTTTTCGATGATTTTCTCTAACATGCTCTAATAATTTATATTTTTGTCTAAATGTTTCTGCACATCGATCACAAGAATGCACTGGTAAAGGTTTTTGATGGTTTTTTCTAATATGCATCAGCAACTGATACTTGCGATTAAAGGATTCGCTACATTGCTTACATCTATGTTCAATAGGAATCTTTTCATGAATTTTTAAATGTCTCTTTAACTCATCTGATCTGGTAAATGCTTTCGAGCATTCATTGCAAATAAAAGATTTTTCGTTGAGATGAATTTTCATGTGTCGAAGCAAATCCCATTTTCGTTTAAATACCACACTGCAAGAAACACAACTAAAAGTTTTCGGTAGTTTCTTAGTATCCAAGTTTGATGACAACTCATTTGAAATAGGCATCTTTTCAGATAAATCCATCTCTCTCACTAAAAAAGTAGAGTGTTATAGAAAATCGAAGTTATAAAATTAAACGTGCGCACTCCTCAAAAATATAGCAGCAACTGATTAAAATTACTTTGCGAGTGCATTTATACTGTAGGTTTACCACCAAATTTGTAATTATTGGCGAAATAACGCCAAATATAAGCTAAATTCATACACTAGGTGAAGCAGCCAAATTCTTTAGAACTCCTATTAATCACGCCAAATATGTATCATTTTAATACCCAAACCTTTTAATGTAATCTAGTTTATCAACATGTTAAAACAAATAATTTGCGCATCACAGATTTTAAAGCTTGTAGACTATTCGTTTGAAGTTTTTCATGGTTTTTTCCGAAACTTGTATACTAAAATCACTTAATTTTACAATTATTAAAAATCCATGCTTCTGATTGGATCACGTGACCATAAAAAAAGCCAGCATGTTCAATACTAGTGCATCTATTTCTATCTTAAACAGAGTGTATTCCTGTGGTTAAAATCGCTTGAAAACTACTATCCCAGGAGAAAATTTTGTATCACAAAAAGTACTATATACACATAAAATATAACTAAGTAAGTATTAAACCTTAATGTACTTCGACATTTTTGCAATATTTATAAGTATTATTCATTTAAAAAGTTACATAACATCGCAAAAAGTACTATATATCCACATAAAATATATCTAAGCAAGTATTAAACCTTAATGTACTTCAACATTTTTGCATCATTTATAATTATCGTTCACCTAATAAGTCACATATCATCACAAAAAGTACTATATAAATTCATAAAATATAACTACGCAGCTATTAAACCTTAATGTACTTCAACATTTTTGCATCATTTATAACTATTAGACATCTAATAAGCTACATTACATCACAAAAAGTACTATATATGCACATAAAATATATCTAAGCAGCTATTAAACCTTAATGTACTTCAACATTTTTGCATCATTTATAATTATTGGACATCTAATAAGCTACATTACATCACAAAAAGTACTATATATGCACATAAAATATATCTAAGCAGCTATTAAACCTTAATGTACTTCAACATTTTTGCATCATTTATAACTATTGGACATCTAATAAGCTACATTACATCACAAAAAGTACTAAATATGCACATAAAATATATCTAAGCAGGTATTAAACCTTAATGTACTTCAACATTTTTGCATCATTTATAACTATTGGAAATCTAATAAGCTACATTACATCACAAAAAGTACTAAATATGCACATAAAATATAACTAAGTAAGTAATAAATCTTAATGTATTTCAACATTTTTACATCATTTATAACTATCGTTCACCTAATAAGCTACATTACATCACAAAAAGTACTATATATGCACATAAAATATATCTAAGCAGCTATTAAACCTAAATGTACTTCAACATTTTTGCATCATTTATAAGTATCGTTCACCGAATAACTTACATTATATCACAAAAAGTACTAAATATGCACATAAAATATAACTAAGTAAGTAAAAAATCTTAATGTATTTCATCATTTATAACTATCGTTCACCTAATAAGCTACATTACATCACAAAAAGTACTATATATGCACATAAAATATAACTAAGCAGCTATTAAACCTTAATGTACTTCAACATTATTGCATCATTTATAACTATTGGACATCTAATAAGCTACATTACATCACAAAAAGTACTAAATATGCACATAAAATATATCTAAGTAAGTAATAAATCTTAATGTATTTCAACATTTTTACATCATTTATAACTATTGGACATCTAATAAGCTACATCCTAATTTCACTCAATATAATTAAGTTTGTAATATTAAATCTTAATCAATTTCGCAATGTACATATGCTTAACTTTAAAATTTCCGTTTTAATCTATTAAGATTAAAAAATAAATAATTAAAATTTTCTATGTGTGTGCGTGCATAAACTTAAATTACATTTATAATGCGAAATATTTTTTTTTTCCAATCACATTTTAAAATATTACATAACTAAAATACTAAAGGATGCAAAAATATACAAAATATGCAAATACATGAATATAAGATTAATAAGTGCATGGTTTGATTTTAGCTTATGATAAGTTAAATAAAATCTACTATAACTCTGTTGCGTGGTAAAATGTTATTGGTTGATAGAAGTTAATTTATAAAATAAAGTTCTTAAATTAATATTATTAAATAAATATATCCTACATATCAATGAAAAAAACTTCTAGATAGCTAGTTAATTTTTCTAATCCTTTATTACTAAATGAAATAAATATCTCTATTTCTGCCTGAATATATTTTTTCTAACTCTCTACTTCAATAATATTAATTTTTTTTTCTCTGTTTCAATAAATAATTGCATGATAAAAAATATACTTTATTCGCGAAAAATAAAAAACAACTCTTTATTTCATTAAATAAATAAATAAAAAAAGCATATATTTCTCACTTTATGTGCAATAGATGGCAGCACATATGCTAATATTACACATGAGAGAAAATTTCCTTAATTTGCAATCATTTTATTAAATTTTGTACGCATTAAAATTATACCACAATTTTTCCTTAAAAAATATCAGTGAAAACCATTCGCGAAAAATCGTATATTTTACATAATTAAAAATACTGTCTAAATATGTTCACGCAGATTAAAAAATCTGTTTGAACATACATAAAAAAATTTAAGAAATTCTCTTTTGAGAATTTCACAGAAAAAAAAAAGTAACTCTTTAGCAGAGTTCCAAAGATTAAATAAAAAAGAAATTTAATATATGTTCACATAGAAAAAAAAAAAAAATGTTTGAACATATAACAGTAGAAAAATCACATATTTCCACTGATTATTTTAATCAAACACCCTTGAACGAAAATTTTTAATCACTCATTTTGTTAAACATAAGAAAAAATTTCTTAATGTTTTATCCCAAATTATCATTAAAATAATAATTATGCACATAAAATCTACGAAAACAATTAAAATATTAATTATGCACTAAAAATCCTCACTAATATTAATACATTCATTTCTTAAATCGGAAAATAACTTACATTTAAAATAAATTTCATCGGAAAACGCTACACTAAGTACTAATTAAAATTTATGCTGTTAACTCATGATGGTCGAGTGGATAGCACGCTGGCTTCCCAACCCGCAGATAGCGGGTTCGATCCTAAGTGACGGTAAAGCAACATTTTTGAAAATAAAGGAGTTCAATACTTCCTCAATAGATGTCAGCACCACAGAAAAAATAAGTTTGAGAAAAATCGATAATTAAAGTTCTCTTTAAATAATATTCATTAAATTCTTTATCATCAAAGATAACAACTTCCTTCTAACCTTCCTTATCACAAGGTCATGCGTCACCGGAAGGATACTGATAAGAGACGGTGCGGCAGCAGCACCGCACGCCCCGTGCCGTGCCGCGGTGCCGCTGGGGCAGAACGAACATTTTATATCTACTACTGTGTTTAGAATAAATGATCCAAAAGTAATTGGACCAGTTTTAAAATATCATTTGTGATAATGACATGAACGCCATTAAGTATAACCATTCTACTTTGAAAACCTCGTAAGTTATTGAAAATTTTTGATTTTCTTAATATGGCAAAATAATGTAAACGTCCATTGTGTGGAATATCTTATGTGGAATATCTTATGTGTTATAAAAATGTCAGACCATTTTTAAAATGCCAGTTATGATACTGGCATGAACATCATTAACTATAAACTTTCAACTTCAAAAACGTTAAGTTATCCGAAATTTAAGATTTTCTTAACTTAGCAGAATAGAGCAATATTCACATAAATTTGCATTATAGGGATCATTGCATTGAAAAATAGCGTAGAGTTACACGAAATCTAAAGTACGAAACCCTATTAGAATTAATCAGTGTGATATCGAAAATCACATATTCTAAATTATGTATGTACTACATTTCTGATAAATTTATTTCTTTCCCAATTCATTTTTTATCTTTATAAAAAGCGAGTTAATATATGCGGTTTCATTCTTTATTCCAAAAGAGCAAGCCATTATATTTCTTTTTCTTTTAATTAAAAAAAAAAAATAAAAATAAAAGCAAGAGATGAGGTTTCAATCGCTTAATTCTATGGAGGACAATTCGTTTCATCTCAATTAAATAAAACAGAATAAAATGTTTCCTGATGTCATTTTTGAACATTAAACAGATTGCACATCTGCTGCTTAAAAATAGAAATAACGTATACCTTTTCGACTAAAGTCTATGAGTAAAAATTTAACGATAAAATTCTTGTGGTCAAGAGTTAAGGTTGGTTTGCCAGATTCTCACGAATTGATAACGATTTTTGGTTAAGAAATCAATCGCCAATATATTTTTAAAAAATGTACTAATACGTAACTGAAAAAGGGAGAGTGTTGTCCTTGGCATCATAATTCTGTGGTTTTGTGTAATGTATCCAGTCAACAATTTTATCACTTCTGCCTCTGCTATCGTCCGATAAGGACTGTTTTTGCTTACTTGTCTCCCCGTCTCCCCGTGTCCATTCCGTCCCAGAAATGTTCATTCATATTCATCCTTCCATATACTCTACATAAAAACTTTAATCTTGATGTTTCGGGTGAATATTTGTACTGTCAATTTGTTCAAAATTTATGTGTTATTGAAATTGCAAGAAATATGATGACTTTGAACTCTATTAAATGATTGCATTAAAGATTTCGCTTTCCTGTGTTATTTGCGACATAACGCTTCTTCTGCTTATCTTCACGGCTGTTACGAAGAAGGAATTCATACTACCTACCAAATAAACATTACAATCAGCAAACCAGGATAAAGTAAATGTATCGAATCGGTGGAGGGATAGCTTACTAAGGACATTTCAATTTACGACCGTGTCAAGAAATTGGTCAAATTCATTTCTCTTAATATAATATGATGTATAGTAGAAATTTACAAGAACAAATATATGTTGGGGAACTGAACAGAAAAATCCACCTATACCAACTAATTTTTCTAAAAATTCAAAGATTTTTTTAAGTGTTTTCGATTTTCAATTTGTCAGTGATAAATTGTTTAGAGGATTTACAAATATATATTTTAACATTATCTAGAGCAGGAAAGAAAAACAAAGTGTGAAACTGGTATACCATAATTAAATGGCGCTGCTTTTTTTAGCATTAGAATGTGTTTGAAGATTGGTTAAATGCAGTTTCAAAGCTCACTGTATTGCACTTTAATAAACTCTATACAACTGAATGGCACACAATTGGTACAACTGAAATCTTTTAGGTTTGGAAAAAGAATTTACTAATTTCTTTTCTTTACCCTCATCAACATGTAATATTAATACATTTAATAACATCACAATGATGAAATCTGAGTCACCAAAACATTTCGCACACAGATTAAATTGTGTCGCATCAAAAGCATTTCCTAATATTTATGACACTGAGGCATTAAATTCTCTAAAATTCTCTAAATTTATTTCGTGTATACCACCAAACCCTAGAATCCAGCTTCAAGAGGAAGGTATTAATAAATATACAAAGAAGCTGTTGATAGGGCACAAAAACTCTTTGAAATTCATATGACAGAGGATATGAAAAGAAATACAGAAAACACAGACAAAAGTAGTAACCTAATTTTGGAGGAAATAAATTTTTTAACTGAAGAAGTTAACAGCTTATCATGTAAACAGTACACAGTACACTGAAAAAGACTATCATGATAAGCAGACCTATCACTTACAATAACACATATACATCAGATTTGTATGCTTGACTTGTAGTCCGCTTCGTCAGATAAAGACAAATAGCACATGACAGAATTACAATACAAAGAAATGGAAAGACACCCAGGGCCAGCGCGGGAATCGAACCCGCTCTCCTACGCTCGAAGGCGATTAGCAATGTGGTGATATAACCACTCGGCCACGGAAAACCCATCTCAAGTTGGTGTTAGACATTTTTTTCTGGCTGCAAATAAATAAATGAGGAATAAATAAATAAACAAGCAAAATTATTTTCTGGAGAGGAATTATATTAGTAAGAATAACATTAACTTCAATCTGTTTTATAAAATTGAAATTTTTATTTGATATCATAATAAAGGTGTCTATACCAAGACAATTTTGATTTTGTAATTTTTTTAAATTTATTTCAGTTGGACTAATAATTAAACATATTAAACTACGATTACATAAATTATAAGTGCTAATTTGTAATTACCTCCTGAAAATTTAGAACTGATATACAACAATTTTAGAATGTGGATAATAAATAAATATTGAATTATGTTTAAATATTTAGTTTTTAGATTACATTAAGTATGGTTTCATTTCATAACGAAATTTGAACAAGATTAATGATTTATTATTATTATTTTTTTCTTTTAAGTCATCATTAAATATAATTCTTTGATTCTCTTTATAAGTGGAATTGTAACCTCATTTCCTAATGAAAATGATGTACGTTTTCATATGTTTGATTTCATCCATAGTCTACACGCATTGTTTTTTCCAGTTACCGTTTTGTATGAGTCAAATATTCAATAATTTTTGAATTAAAAAGTGCTCCTATATTATGTGTTATCCTCCTTTGTCAAAAGATATTACTAGTGCAATAGGGTTGAGCAGTCGATTATTTCGCTGAGAGCAATATCCTAAGCTTTACTCCGAAATGGAAGAGGGTGAATTTGTCATCCAGTTGGCTTGCCCACTGAAAGTTTGGGATTAGAACTGGCAGCTTTATAATGGATTTTCCACTTGTCTAAACCTTACTCTAGGACTTTCGTACACAGCAGTCCCAAGATCCCCCTATTTTCCCGAATCTAGTAGGGAGATTTTAAAATGATTTGTTTAAACAGGGTAGTCTTATAAGTACTTTTTAATTAAATGAATCAAGTTGGGTGCTTTTGAAAGGGATTAAAAATGTGTGAAAGACCAAAGAGTTTTCACTGTCTCTGATATTTGTATAAGGGGAGAGAGAAGATTTTTTTTTTTTCCCTCTAGAATTTGTAAATGTGATGAAAATTAAAATGTCAGTGGGAGTCAGGGTTGCCAACCATACGGTAATATTTGCTACCATTTCTAATTTTTAAATCAAATTATACTTCTAGGGGTCACCAAAGCCTGGGAGCCATCCCCTCCATTGAGGATCAAAATTGGGAGGGCATGTCTCTTGACCACCCCTAAGGGTGAGTCCCAGACCGTCGCCAATTGCCCATTTGTGCAACACTAGTGCGATATAAAACCAAACCAACGTAATTTTTTAATCAGGCTTCACACCAGTATTTTTTGTTAGCAATATTTCATATTAATTTTCCACTATTAAATAAAATTAAATTTATTTTAAAAATTTTCGGGTAGGAATAAGTTTTCTGCTTAAATCGGAGACTTGGAAACTACGTGTATGATAATTACAGTACAGTTGGCAAAGCTGCGAGTACAGTTTTCAGATGTAAATGCATTGCATATTCATGAATTTGTATAATTACGGATAGAGTTAGAAGGGATCAACAGCTTAAAAGTACCCTAATGCTTACAAGGCCCATCATGTGGCTACTAAGATGTTATACGGGGCGTTTGAGAATTCTTGGTATAATATTTAAGGGGTGATAGAGCCCACCTAAACGAGTAATTTTTGCCATGCAAAGCATGGTCATAACGCAAAATGTGAACCACGAGATGACACTTCACGCTTCGGATTGAATTTCTTCACACTTGTGGTTATTATTTTTTTTTTCTTCGTGCAGTTCTCAACTTATTTTCGACCAAGATTCGGAAAAAAGAAATCCTTAAAAAACAGTACTGTAAAAAAAAAAAAAAAAAAAAAAAAAAAAAAAAAAAAACGCACAATTAGATATGTTTTATCACACTTTAAATTTTTTTACCAAGAGTTCAGAAACACCCTGTATACGAGATATATGTTGATGTCTGTACAAACATTATTTGACGTGGAACTTCATCTATTTTGTAATTAATCATGGCCATAATCCAAAAAAGAGAAAATTTTCCGTAAAAGTTTTAAAAGAATCCAAAAAGAAGTAAAAGTCCAAAAAGAAAGTATATATGGGTTTGTTTAATAAATTTTGAATCCAGAACCCAACGTACATTTTCCCCTGATAGTGGCAAGCTACAATATTTTTAATGATTATCTGACAACAGGCGCAACCTGAGCTCGAACCGGCATCTCCCGTCAATCAGCTTCGAGAGAGAACCTCTCGGCCACTTGTGGAGGAAGAAGAAAATTTTTCATGAGACTTGAAAAAAAAAAAAAAAAAAATCTTTTAAATACGTCAGATATATAACAGAATCCCCCCCCCCCCCCGTAAATATTCCGACTGTTATGAAAATCAAAAGAAAAGAAGTAAAATAATTTCCTGTTTCCAAAATTGCTATTATGAGGGTAGTGATAGGCTTTGCCCTATTTCTCTCACCAGTATTTTTCTTTCAAAATTTTTAATAGCAAGTTTTCATGATTTATTAAGTAAACAATTATCATATAATTATACTGGTGGGAGAATCAGGGGGAAAGTTTCTCTTCAAGAATTTATTATTATTTCTATACAATTAAATTCACGGGTTAAAAGAAGAAGAAGAAAAAACTAGTTCCCACATGCAATTTCGGCGGGACAATTAAATGGAAGTAAAAAATATAGATATGTATATATATTCAAAAACATGGATGATTTTTCATTGATCTGAAATGATTGTAAATTCTAAACAGCGTGATTATCTTGTGAATTATTGAACATTTTAAAGATGAAAAGAGTGAAATTATTTAAAATTCAAATATTAAATTACGAAAAATAAGTTTAGCAAATTGTTGCCTATTTTACATTAAAAGTGAAAACTAAACTTCTAAAGTATCAAACAAATATTCTTTATTTCAAGAAAAGATTAAACTTGCAGCCGCTGTTCATGAGAGAATTGAGGGGGGGGGGGAGAGAAGCTGTAATCAGCAGCCACATTGTGTTTGACAAAGTTAATACAGAGGGATAAACGCTTTATTTGGTCCATAGATCAACTCCGGAAAGTTAGCTTCACAGCCGTGCATCAACAGTGCAATATTCGGCCGATCCCTTGGCAAGTCTTTTTTAGCCATTCCCGCAGCCATCCGACCGTTGAAAACAGCACGCACCAAGCCCGCAGAAAGGCCGGTTGCGTGACTCGAAGAGGCAGCAGACGACAACGAGGTGAGAAACACCCCTCCCGTCCACCCCCTACGGGCGAAATCTTTATCATCCCGCCGCCGGTCCCCTTTTTTGCCCATCGTCTGCCGTCAGTTGCTTTTGAGTTTTTCTTTTCGTTTACTTTTTTTTTTTCTTCTTTTAATGCTTTCAGGGCGGTTCTACCTCACACCCCCCTTTCTCGTTTGCTCACCTCCCCACCAAAGCAGTTGATTCTTGCTAAATTTTTTCATTTTTACTTTCACTCCCCTTTCATTTACAGTAGAAAAGTTCAAGATAGATTTTTTGCCCCTTTGGTGTTAGCGGGTGCAAAAGATATCTGTGCATTTTTGAGTAGACAATAGAAGCCGTTATTTTTGGAGAATAAAAAAATAAAAAAGAAAAAAAAATCTGTAGATGTTTGCAATTTCTTTTTTAAAAATATATAATGATATTGATATCTCTTGTGTTTGTGTTTGAAGAATCTTCTTTTCTTCTTTTCTATTTTGTGTGTATATTTTCTTTTTCTTCTTTAAAGTGAAACATTTAAAATAAAAAATGACATTTCCCCCCTTACATTTCAAGTGATTGACATCTATGATGTTAAACTGCACTAAAATGTAATGAAATTAGCGTAAGCACAAAAGATATTGAACTTGGAGTGAAAATGCCTTCATTGTTAACTTACAGGGACACACAAAAGAATTCAAATAGATTATTAGGGCATTACTTTAAATGTATTGCAGTTGTGTTATGAGTTTTTTCTCCATATACTAAAATTAAGTACACTATGTGAGGCATCTACAACTTACATTCAATGTAGTACAAGGCAACCCAAAATTAATCGAGTAAGTTTTAAAGAGTTAGAATTGTAACAGAAAATTCCAGAAATATTTTGAATTATATGTATATATTTTAATTTCAAAACAGTGTAATTGTTTTATAAATGTGGCTACAACATTAAAATCTTCGGGTGGTTGAATTGGCATGAGCGCTCTCCCTCCTTCGCTCCCTCCTTCCCCCCACAGCATAGATGCCAACATTTTAATTTATTCCGGAGTACTTTTAGCTCCGCCTTTATTTCATACCACTTATTTTTTATAAGTAATTTTTTCTTATTTTATCGAAGTTATATATTGGAGAAAGCATTTCTATAAATAAAGTGGTGTGGAATAAAGGCGGGGCTAAAAGTACTCCGGAATAAATTAAAATGTTGGCATCTATGCCACAGAAGAGTATGCCAACAAAAGTTGTTTCTAAAACAATTTCCAACTTTAAAAAAGTACTTTCGAACTGTTCAAGTACAGTCTTCTTGTTTTACAACTTAAACTGTAATGATCTGTTTTTTATGGAAATGCAAAGCAACTTGTTACGAAATTGCAGGGATTTTTTTTATTTAATGATTATCGGGCTTTGCCTGCTTCGCTAGTCACTATATTTAAAGAATTTTTCAAAAATCATTAATCATTTATTTTAAATCACTTATAAATAAAAACTTAATATATACATTGAAATGGCTTAAAACTTCACTTCCGGTCCTTTCCCTGCCTGTGCTATATCGGTTCCGGGTCCCCACCACTTACATTTGCATTTCGTTTTTCGGCCAAACATTTCTCGAAAAAATTATCATTTTTATTCTATGACAATAGGTGGCAACATCAGACACTCTTCTGTGCTGAAAAGATTTAATAATAATAAAAAAAAGCAATCGAAAATTCGAATATCGGGTTTCGAGGTGCATTAGTAGAGGTCAAAACGGGCCTCTATGCAAAACTTTGCAGTTCAGCGATCAGTGCTTTTGCCTAGAATGTGACCAATACACCTTAAGTTTAACTTTATTTTATTATTATTATTTTTTTTTTTTCATTTTCTTGTCAACGATAAGTGGCACTGCTGTTATCCAAGAATTACGTTTTTCGGACAAATATTTCTCGGACAGACCATCATTTTTGCTTTATGACAACAGGTGGCTGAACCAGGCAATCCTCTGACCTGAAAAATTTTAATTAACTTAAAAAAAATAAAATAATAAAAAAATTTTAGAGGTCAAAACGGGCCTCTGTGCAAATTTTTTGTAGTTCTGCGATCAGCTGTTTGCTTAAAAAACGACCAATACACCTCTAAGTTTAATTTTTGTTCACTTTCTCGTCAATGATAAGTGGGAGTGCTATTATTCAAGAATTACGTTTTTCGGACAAATATTTCTCGGACAGATCATCATTTTCGCTTTATGATTACAGGTGGCTGCACCAGGCAATCAACTGTATTGTAAAAATTTAATAATAGTAAAATTAAATTAAAAAAAATTGAAAATCGGGCTTTGAGTTGCTCAAGAGAGGTCAAAACGGGCCTCTATGCAACAATTTTCTAGTTCTGCGATCAGCTGTTTGCCTAAAAAACGACCAACGCACTTCTAAGTTTAATTTTGACTTTTGTCGCTTTTTTTTCCCCTTACAGTTTAGGGTCCTCTGAAAGTGAAAACACTAAAAATTTTACTTTTATCAGTTGTCACCTTTTCTATTAATTATCTGCAAAAAGTAACACATTGACCCTTGGGGGATTGAACCTGCAACCTTCAGTATTTTTAGCATATCTCTGTAACCAACTGAGATAATGGGCCACGGAAAATATTTTCACTGTTACGTTTCTATCTCTAGAGCAAATCAATTCGGAAATTTATAGATTTCATAATAATAATAATAATAATAATAAAATTAATTTTCCCTTTTTCCCCTTTTTTCCCTACTACTGTTATCATGCAAAAATCTTTATCGTATATTTATATTTATTTACGGGTCATTTTAAAATAGTATATAGAGATTATTGCATAAAAATGTCGGTACCAAAAAGGCGGAAATTTTTTATCCCTGAAAAAATCCAAAAAAGAGTGGTGGGTTTGACCCCAGCGTTCCTAATTATTTCTATTCGCTTATAGGAATGTTTTCGCGAAAAAAAAAAAAAAAAAAAAACATTTATTTGAAATAAAGCAAAATGTTTAATAAATTCAAAAGCAGGAAAGTTATTTCTTACATCTATCCAAAAGTTTACAGCAATTGATAATCGTAAAGAGTAATAATACTTCGGTGATATTTAACCAAATGTCTTAGGTCGAAATATAGAAGAGATGACCATCCTGAATATAAAAACATACACACATACAAAGCAAAACTCTCATTGAAAGATGAAGCTCTTGTCTCATTTATTCTTTGTGGAAGAAGTTTTTCTTTCTCAAAGAAAGAAGAAACTAAAGTCTCCGAGAAACTAAGAACCGGCCAATAGTTAAAAAAAAAAAAAAAAAAAAAAAAAAAAAACATACGCTTTTGTTCTTTTAATACATTTTCTCTTTTCTCTCATGTTTTTCCTGAGTACGTGGATAAACTAATTGATATTAAAATATGCTGTGTTTAATTTTTATCCACACATTCAGTATTTAAATATAGGGAAAAAAAAAATACTAATAAATAATTTTATATTCCGGATAATTCTGAAGCTGCATTTGCATGTTTTGTGTTTTCAGGCTTTGAATGGAGGTAGGTATGTATTGTCCTTTTACCTCCGTGGGGGTTTGCTTGTTTCTACAATTTTCCCAAGAGGGTTCTTTTCTGGTAAATGTTATAAAGAATAAAAGATCTGAATTTACGTGAGAGTAAAAAATCGTAAAAGTCATATTCATCTATCTTCTTAATGCTGCCTGGAATTAAAAAAAAAAAAAGCCCCCCCCCCTCTCTTCCAACATCTGATATTTATGGTGAGGAAGCAACTAAGTTGATCTTTCTGTGAAGGTGGTAGGGGCGAATGACTCCTAAACTACATTTCTGAACTCTTGAGATATATCGATTTGAAAGTTAGATCAAATATACTCAAATCAAAATTATATAACAAAGTTATTTTCCCGGCTTCATAGTAACATTATGAGATGTTCTGTATAACAATATGACATTACTTTAATGAAATTACTATTATGTATTTATTATTTCTTCCTGGGAGAAAAAAGAAAATCTAGGAGGTGTCTGGGGCAAAAATGAAACTTTTTATATATGCTGCCACCTAGTGACCCATAATATGTAGGATATTATAATTTGCAATTATAAGCAACATATTAGAGTGTTGGATTTCATTCACCTGAAATGTGACTTGGCGTTTCCTTGCCCCGGCCCCCGCAATTATTCACCTTGTTTGAATTTTTCATTTAACTTATTTGTATAAATTTTTTGGACAGCTACAAATTGAAAATTCACGTATAATATAAAAGCATATTTTAGCCCCATTATTAAATATAAATATTTCTGACAGAAAAGAAGTTTTCGAAATTTGCTAAAAATGTTATTATTAAATATAAAATTTTAGATATTTTAGTCCGCCTTTTATATTAACATTTTTTGTACAAAGAAATTGTACACTGTATATTTTTCTCTTTGTTTTTTTGTTCTCTCCCCCCCCCCCCCCCCTCTACTACGTTCTATACAGATAAGAAAATTTATTTTTGAGATAGTGCAGTTAAAAATAATCATGGAAAATATGGTGTATTGCAGCCATAATTCTATTCTACACATGCCAGAATTTTATTCTAGTTTACTGTTATACTAATTGTTACAAATAAAATTTTCCATTTTCTCAATGATTTTTAAAAATTAATGCTCATAGTGTACATTTATAAGAAATTTTGTTCGATATTGATATATTAAAAACTATGTAAAAATGGGACACCATCGTTGTCGGTTGAATGATGCCCTCCAAAATTGATAGTCACCATTTTTTTCCTCAAGTTGCAATTAAATACAACTTTTCATGAAATTTTGTGCGTTTGTTCTTGAACTTTTGTCATGTTTTTTTTGTCATGTTTTTTTTTGTACACACACAGACATTTTCTAAAGATAGTTAAATCGAGTTCAGGAAGTCTCAACACGTGAATATAAATCAAAAACTGAAAGTCAAAATTTTTTAGAATTCCAATGTTTTCTTACAATGAATAATACACAAGAAAGTAATAAATAAATTGTATAGAAACGGTATTAGATTTTTATTTTATTTTCTTACTCTTCCTATTGATGTACTTCTGTTGTCAAGTTGCAACTAAACAAAATTTTTCATGAAAATTTGTGCATTTGTCTTTGAACTTTTGTCATGTTTTTTTGTCACACACACACAGACATTTTCTAAAGATAGTTAAATCGAGTTCAGGAATTCTCAACACGTGAATATAAATCAAAAACTGAAAGTCAAATTTTTTTAGAAATCAAATGTTTCTAATAATATACAAGAAAGTAATAAATAAATTGTATAGAAAAGTTATTAGATTTTTATTTTATTTTCTTACTTTTCCTAATTGATGTACTTCTATTGTCAAGTTGCAACTAAATAAAATTTTTCATGAAAATTTGTGCATTTGTCTTTGAACTTTTGTCATGTTTTTTTGTCACACACACACAGACATTTTCTAAAGCTAGTTAAATTGAGTTCAGGATGTTCCAACATGTGAATATAAATCAAAAACTGAAAGTCAAATTTTTTTAGAATTCCAATGTTTTCTTACAATGAATAATACACAAGAAAGTAATAAATAAATTGTATAGAAACGGTATTAGATTTTTATTTTATTTTCTTACTCTTCCTATTGATGTACTTCTGTTGTCAAGTTGCAACTAAACAAAATTTTTCATGAAAATTTGTGCATTTGTCTTTGAACTTTTGTCATGTTTTTTTGTCACACACACACAGACATTTTCTAAAGATAGTTAAATCGAGTTCAGGAATTCTCAACACGTGAATATAAATCAAAAACTGAAAGTCAAATTTTTTTAGAAATCAAATGTTTCTAATAATATACAAGAAAGTAATAAATAAATTGTATAGAAAAGTTATTAGATTTTTATTTTATTTTCTTACTTTTCCTAATTGATGTACTTCTATTGTCAAGTTGCAACTAAATAAAATTTTTCATGAAAATTTGTGCATTTGTCTTTGAACTTTTGTCATGTTTTTTTGTCACACACACACAGACATTTTCTAAAGATAGTTAAATCGAGTTCAGGATATCTCAACACGTGAATATAAATGAAAAATCGAAAGTCAAATTTTTTTATAAGTCCAATGTTTTCTTACAATGAACATGCAAGAAATTAATAAATAAATTGTATAGAAAAGTTATTAGATTTTTTTTTTCTTATTTTTCCTATTGGTGTGTGTCTATTGCAAAGTTAGAAAATATTTCATAACAGTTGACTTCTTTACAGTTTATGTAAATGAACGTACAAAAATTTTTCGTAAAATTAGAAAATTTGAAAAAAAGGTGATTTAATCATGCAAAATTCACACAAATTCTTCTCGATTCAAAAATTACTTTTAGTTACAGCTTCATCTGAAAAAGAAAGTTTAATATTCTCATCCTATGTTTTCTTTTGAATGGGAAAAAAGCGTTAGTGTGGCAAAAACTTAAATAACAGTACAGTTTATAATATTAATGAAAATTTTTATGTGGATTTATTTTGCTGTATTTCATTTTCTGTTCACATAATGATAGTTCGGTTCCTATGACTTGTTATTATATAGATAAGTTCCCTTAACCAATTAAGAATAAAATGTAAAATGAAATTAAGGAAGGGGGGGGGGATATATTTCCTGAAGAATAAATATACTGTGGATTCAGTATACTCTGCACTAGTTTCTTTCGTCTTTTTACAATTTACCTACAATAGGTGTCTTAGTATTATCATATTTTGTATTATTTGTGTTTGGGTGTGGGGAAAAAAAAAACAGAAAAATTAATAACATTTGTGCACTATTCAATTGAATAAAAGTATCAAAAACAATTTTAAAAGCAAATGTTTAGTAAAAAACTTGACTCTTTTGTTACCTTGTTCTTGTTGTTCTTTTTATATTTTTTTTTATGTTTTACAGCAAGTAAATACATCAATGGAAAAAATCAAAAATGCAAAAATAAAAGAAAATTTAGTTTACTTAATTTTCTGAATGAACAATTACAGGAAAAAAAAAAACCCCAATAATATTCAAAACATTCTTTTAGTTACAGTTTCAAAGAAAATAAAAAAAGGAAAACATTTTCACGCACTCTTTTTCTTTTCTTTTTTAAAGAATTGGAAATGAATTGTTAATATTTAACTATTCTAAATGCCTTCTGCGAAATTCTGAGTATATATTACATTCATGTGTCTTTTTTTTTTATTATTTTTTTTTCTTTTTTCTTTTTATTTTTTCTTTCATTTTTTCATTTAATAATAATTTATTTTGCTATTATTTATAATTGGATAAACAAGTTTCCTCAACCAGTTCGAAACAAACTAAAAAAAAAATGAGGAATTTTTTTTTCTCAAATGATATCAGTTTGTTTCTTCCGTCCTTCTTGAAATCTACATGCAATGGAAAATGTTTAAATAAAAACTTTCTCTGTATCGTTTATTTTTAGGTGTGTAGACAAAAAATTTAAATAACGTTTGATGAGAGCATTTAGTCAATTGAATAAAATATTAAAAAAAAAAAAAAAAAAAAAAACACTTAATTAGAAGGGGGGGGGGGGGGGAGGGGAGAAAACCGTAAAAGAATAATATCTTATTCTTGAAAAGCTGAAAAGTAACGTAGTATTTAATTAACACGATTTATATCGACTGTTACATGATTCATAGTCCGTGAAAAAAAAATTTAGCAGTACTTCGAGATGCAGCTTGTAAAGCCAGCACCGTGGGATTGACATCATACGTGACTCGGAAGCTACATTAAAAAGATTTTGAACTGAGATACGGAATTTTCCCAGTTCTCGTTTATGTTAATACCGTCCTTATCAATTGCACTAAATGGAGATCTGACTAAAATCTTGACAGAAGTCGTTTTACAGAAACGTTACTTGATCTTGAGCCTTCCTGTTTCGGGGTTTTAATCTTCATAATATAACGACTTACGTAAGCATATTGTTTGACATTTTGTACATAAGATAATCATATACCTCTTTGACGTACACTCTAAAAAAATTGTCAAAAAATAGAAAATTTCTGTAAAAATAGAAAATTTTCTACATCAAACTTTTGTTTTCTAAAAGTGACTTTTTTTTTTTCTTTTTTCAATTTTTTAAATACGCCGTTATTTTTTCATTAATACATTCGGAAGCCTCATAATTTTTTTTTACCAATAGTAAGAAATAGACTCATAATCATATGTTACAGGACGATCGCATTGCAAGTATTGTTTTTCACAGGGTGATCCAAAATATTTTATTCTTATTTACATTTTTACTTTTCCGTTTTATACTTTAGGGGCAAAGCTTTCCCTAAAGTATATAAAGTATAGCATGTTCTTCACAAGTTTCGTGATGATTCGTCGAGCACTTTTTAAGACATTTGACAAAACGTCTGAAATGGAATGTGTCCGATCATTTATGGGAAGGTAGGGTACATAGTTATATGTAAATATAAACCACATTTAGTATAGATAAAACGAAATATGCTTTAGAGCAGATTTCATTAGTAACTGCTTAATTTAAATTTATAAGAAAAATTATAAATGGGAAAGAAAGAAAGAAATAGAAGCTGTATTTTATGCATGTTTAATGAGTATAAAGTTAGCTTTATAACAAAACCTCGACGTTCAATTTCGTTAAGTATTACTTTTCTATAAAATCTAAAAGTTTCAGTTGGAGATCAGTGAGTGAGTGACTGTGTTTTACATTGCACTAGGACTACGTAATGAGCCGTGGGTGACGGTATGGGACACACCCCTAATGGTGATCCAGATATTATGCCATCATAATTTTGATACAAGATGCAGGAAATGGCTCCCCAGCTTCGGCGACCCCTTCAGTTGGAAGGTCGCTAGTTAGCAAATTACAAAATGTGTACTAAGGAATGGCAATCAATCTAAATAAATATTTTTTTCTTTGAAATCTCCAATTTCAACTACATTTAGTGATTTTTTTTAAATTGTGAATTTATGATATAATTTTTATCCAATTTTAAATTTTTACCAAAATCGTTTAAAAGTTTGCGATTTTTTTTTCTTTAAAAAGTTTTATGCTGTAATAATATAATAATAATACTAATAATAAAAACAAATGATTTAGCAATGTTTCAAAGTTGAATGATTAATTGCTCGAAATTTTTTAAAATATCAAATACTTTTAGAATTGGAAGTACATTTAAAACGTTTTTGATATTGGAAGTACATAAAAAACATTTTTGCTATTAGAAATACTTTTAAAATACTTTTGCAATTCGAAGTGTCTTTAAAACATTTTTGCAAATAGAAGTACATTTTAAATATTTTTGCAACTGGAAGTACACTATTTTTCTGTATGAAGTACATTTGAAACAAATTTGCAATTAAAGTACATTTTAAACATTTCAAACGTTATTGCTATTGGAAGTGCATCCAAAAAGTTTAGTATTGTGTGTACATGTAATACATTTTTGCTATTAGAAGTTCATTTAACACATTTTTACAGCTGGAAGTTCTTTAAATAAAATTTTTGCAATTGAAAATACATTAAAAACATTTTTGCTTTAGGAGGTACATTGTTTTTGTTACTTTTAATTCATTTAAATCATCTTTATTTAAAAATGTTTTGCTATTCAAAGTACGTTTAAAACATTTTTGCTATTGGAAGTTAAAATTTTTTTAGAAGTGGAAGTACATTTAAGATATTTTTGCTTTTGGAAGAACATTTAAAGCATTTGTATAATTGAAGTACATTTAAAAGAAAACATTTTTGAAATGGAAGTACATTTAAAACATTTTTTACTGTTAGAGGTACATTTAAAGTTTTTGCTATTTTAAATTTCAAACCATTTTGCCTATTGGAAATCCTTTAAAACATTTTCACTTTTGAAAATACATTTAAAACATTTTTGCTAATCGAAATACTTTTAAAAGATATTTGTAATTCGAAGTATATTTAAAGCATTTTTACAGTTGAAATCCATTTAAAACGTCTTCTCTACCTGATATTCATTTAAAACGTTTTTGCTATTGGAAGTGTTTTTAAAACATTTTTAAAACTGAAAGTATATTTGAAACATTTTTACTGTTAGAGGTATATTTAAAGTTTTTACTATTTTAAATAAATTTACATTGAAGGCACTTTGAAAACACTTTTACTATTGAAAGTACATTTGACATATTTTTGCTATTAGAAATGTTTTTGAAATCTTTCTGATTTTGGACGTACATTTAAAAGGTTTTTGCTAAAAGAGGCACATTTAAAACATGTTTACAATTAGTGATACCTTTTTAAATATTTTTGCATTTAAAACTTTTTCCCTATTTAAAGTATTTAAAGCATTTTTTAAAATTTGAAATGCCTTTTCAGCATGTTTTCAACTGTAAATACATTTTAAAAAAAAATTTCAAATGGCAGTACTTTAAAAATATTTTTGTAATGTGAGTACATTTCAAACAATTTTGCAATTGGAAGTACATTTAAAAGTTTTTACTATTTGGGGTACATTTCAAACATCTTTGCTATTGGAAGTACAATAAAAAATTTTATATAATTAACAGTTCTTTAAAAATGTATTTGCTATTGGAAATACATTAAAAACATTTTTGCTATTGGAAGTCAGTTTAAAGGTTTTGTTGGAAGTAGGAGTACATTTAAAATATTTTGTTTTAGCATTCAAAACACATTTGGAATTGGAAGTATATCTAAAAACGTTTTTCGTTTAAAAAATCTTTGCTATTAGTTGTTTTTAAACTTTTCTTTTATTGGAGGTGCACTTAAAACATTTTTGCTGTTGAAAGCACATTTAATGTTTTTGGATTTAAAACATTTTTGCTAAAAGAAGTACATTTAAATTTTTTTAATGCTAGAAACACATTTCTTATTTTTTAAAATAATTTTATTTTATTTTTTTGCATTTGGAGGTACATTTTTAACATTTTTTGCTATTGGAAGTACAAACATATTCAAATTAAAAGAAATTTTGCTATTGGAAATAGATTTATTTTATTTTATTTTTATTTATTTACTTTTTCCAGTTTTAAGTACATATAAAATATTTTCCAGTTGAAAGTATATATAAAGCATATTTTTTACTGGAAACATTTAAAACATTTTTGATCTTGGAAGTATATTTAAAGCATATTTGCTATTGGAATTGCTTAAAAAACATTTTGGTAATAGAAGTATATTGAAAATTTTTTGATTTTGGGAGTTCATATGGAACGATTTGCAATTGGAAGTACACTTAAAACATTTTTTATGTTGGAAGTACTTTTAAAACCTTTATATAAATGAAAGTTTATTTAAATCATGTTTTGCAATTAAAGTTTATTGAAATCCCTTTTTCTACTGGAAGTACATTTAAAACATTTGCTACTGGAACTGTTTTAAAAAGTTTTTGCTCTGGAAGTATACCTAAAACATTTTTGCTATTAGAAGTACATTTAAAATTTAGCTATTTAAAATAAATTTAAAGTATTTTTGCTATTAGAATAAAAAAAAAAAAATCGCTTTTTAAAGTACATCATTTATCCCTTTGCGGCGCAAGACAATTCTAATCATTTAAATTATACTGCCACCGGAATTCATGAACTAAATTAAACTAAAAGAAATTTTAAATTTTAAGGTTAAAAAACCCAGCCTTTTCTGATATGTTATAAACATAAATTTTTGCTAAAACATTTCCGGGATGAATTTTTGCAGCTGGATCTTAAATTTTGCGTCCTCGCAGCGAGGACGCCGCGAGTTAAGGGGTTAAGACATTTTCGCTATTGAAAATATACTTAAAATATTTTTGCTTCTGAAGACACATTTAAAATGTTTTTTACTGATGGAAATACATTTAAAATTTTTAGTATTGTATATATCTTTTACACATACTTGCATTAAACTATTTTTGCTATTGGAAGTACATTTAAAACATTTTTGCAATTTGAAATATATTTGAAACATTTTTGCAACTAGTAGTTCATTATAAAATATTTTTGCAGTTGAAAATATAATTTTAATGAATCTTTGATACTGGAAGTATTTTAAAGATATATATATATACATATTATAGGAAGTACTTTTAAAACAATTATGCTGTTAAAAGTACATTTAATTTTTTTTTTGCTGTTGGAAGTACTGTAAAATGTTTTTAATTTTCGAGGTAAACTAAAAAAATATTTTTGCCAATGGAAGTGCATTTAAAACATATTATAATTAGAAATACTTTCAAACATATTTGTATATAAAACATTTTTGTTATTGACAGTACATTTAAAACATCTTTGTTGTTTGAAATGTATTTTAAACATTATTGCAACTGGAAGAAAATTTAAAACATTTTAATATTGAATGTAATTTAAAAATATTTTTTGCAACAAGAAGTACATTTCAAACATTTTTGCTATTGAAAGTACATTTAAAATATTTTTGCGATTGGAGGCACATTTAAAAAATGTTATGTATTGAAAATACATATGAGACATTTTTGCCATTGGATGTACATTTAAAAGTTCCCCTCCCCCCTCCCCCCTCCCTTCCCCCCCAAAATGAAAGGTTTTTTTTTTTTTTTTTTTTTTTTACTAACAGTCATCTAATAATAACATATAGCACCCTATAGATATTCAGTAAAATAATTGATTTTTTATCACATATAAATCTTCTTCACTGGAGCGTTCATTAGAACAATATAAAATGCACAATAAAAATGAAACTGAACTACTTGAAATTTTCGCGTTTATTTAATACAAGTCTAAGTAAAATCTTTTATTTTTTTTCTCCAAGGCAAAACAGTTATTAAAGCCTGGTTATAGTATTTTATTCATTCCTATCAAAAACGTCTACATAAAGAACACCTTTCAAAGCAAGAATAGTTTTTACATCATTTTCAAAGTTTAGTCAGATTTTGCTTCATTAAAAGACAGGTTGACTGAACTAAGTACTAACTAAAAACTATGTTCAAAAGCCTGCGCAGACAATATCAAAATACAAATTCACTTTTGCACATTTTAACATCTCTTACCTCATCTCACCTCACTTACCTCACCTACATCACCATCATCTTACCTCACTCATTCTCTGACTGCTGCCAAAATAGTCCAACTAAACTAGAAGTAATATAAAATCATTACTCAGAGATAAACTAATGACAACGCGAAGTATTTGATCATAAATAAAAATATTTTACACATAGAATAAAAAAAGAAAGACTAAATCTGCAATCCTCTAATTCTAACGAAAGTCAATTTCGTTCTTTTACGTATAAAAATGACTTTTTGAAAGAGTCAAAGTATTTTATTTATTTTTATTTATTTTATTTTATTTTATTTGGCAGAGAGAAAGAAAAAAAATATCTTAATGAAACACACGAGCTATTTCTGTTTTGTCAAAGTGAAGTATCAATATAATTTTAGATTATGAAACTAGTATCTAGGCAATATTATTTTATATATTGATATTTACTTTTTCAAATACTTTTACAATTTTTTTCAATTATCAATATTTTATTTTTAAAGCAAAAGAAAACTAGTTGGCATAGAAAAAATATGGTGGACTCTGCTCAATTCCCCACCATATTTATGTTCTCATAAATTTCAAGTGCGAGACATATTATAATCATGTTAAAAAAAAAATAATTTTGACCAAAGCTTGATATAGTGACAGAACGAAATCCCCGCCTAATTGGCTATCCACCGTTCACTTCGATATATTTATCTTATTCTAATCTATTAATTTATTTTATCAGGGTCAATTCCGTTGTTTAGTTTTAATGCTACTATTTCCAATGCAATAATCCTCAAAATTCATATTTATATGAAAAATTTACAATTTCGCTATGTTGATAAAATCGTAAATTACGAATAATTTACGAAATTTTCCTATTAGAATATTTGTATTCAATCATGTTCAAACAAATATCATAAATGTAATTTTGAAGTTGTCTAACGTATTTATGATCCTCAAAATCGAAGTTTATGCTCAATTTTGCCTTATTCTGACATGTTAAGTAAATCGTAAACTCCAAATAACTTACGAATTTTTTAAATTGGAAAAATCATAGTCTATGATATTCATGCCAGTATCCTAAATAATATTTCGAAAGTGGTTTGACATCTTTACGATGAAAATATCCCTCAAGATTGACGTTTATGCGAAATTTTGTTCTATTCTGCAATGTTAAGAAATTCGTAAATTTCCAATAACTAACGAAATTTTTATATTGGAAAATTCATAGTCATTAATATTCATGCCAGTGTCCTAAATAATATTTCAAAAGTAGTCTGACATCTTTACGATGAAAATATCTCTCAAAATTGACGTTTATGTGACATTTTGCCCTATACTGCCATGTTAAGAAATTTGTAAATTTCCAATAACTTGCGAAATTTTCAAAGTAGCATATTTATAGTTACTGATGTTCATTCCGGTATCAAAACTGATATTTTAAAACTGGTCTGACATTTTTACAGTAAAAAGTTTCCATTTAATGTACGTTTAAGTGAATTTTTGTCCTATTCTCCCATGTTAAGAAAATCGTAAATTTCTATTAACTTACGAAGTTTTTAAATTCGAATGTTGCAAATGAATAGGGTTCTTGCCAGTGTCGAAAGTAATATTTTAAAACTGATCTGACTTCTGTGCGACAATTTGTTCTTGAGATATCGTGTACACAGACTAACAAAGAACAAACTAACGGACTAACGGACTAACAGACTAACGGACTAACAGACACCCTACAGAGACACCATACAAATTTTGTCGTTTTCAGATTCCTCACACCTGAAAACGTGTAAAAAAGTCAAAAAACCGAGGTCGAAAATTTTCACGATTACCTAAGTTCCCCATACGTATACTATGATGGGGAACTAAAAGCATTTAAAATAAAATGGGGAACTAAAAAAAGGAAATAAATAACAAAATTTAATTCTGAACGAAACCCCCCGCCCCCCTTTTTTTTAACTGGAGGTTCCTGATCATTTTTAGTTCCCCATCATACTATAGGTATGGGGAACTTGGGTAATCGTGAAAATTTTCGACCTCGGTTTTTTTACTTTTTTATACGTTTTCAGGTGTGAGGAATCCGAAAATGACAAAATTTGTATGGTGTCTGTCTGTAGGGTGACTCTTAGTGTGTTAGTGGGTTAGTCTGTTAGTGGGTTAGTGTGTTAGTCCGTTAGTTTGTTAGTCTGTTTACACGATATCTCACGAACAAATGATCGCAGAAAGGTCAGATCAGTTTTAAAATATTACTTTCGACACTGGCAAGAACCCTATTCATTTGCAACATTCGAATTAAAAAACTTCGTAAGTTATTCGAAATTTACGATTTTCTTAACATGGGAGAACAGGACAAAAATTCACTTAAACGTGCATTAAATGGAAACTTTTTACTATAAAAATGTCAGACCAGTTTTAAAATATCAGTTTTGTTACCGGAATGAACATCAGTAACTATAAATATGCTACTTTGAAAATTTCGCAAGTAATTAGAAATTTACGAATTTCTTAACATGGCAGTATAGGGCAAAATTTCACATAAACATCAATTTTGGGAGATATTTTCATCGTAAAGATGTCAGACTACTTTTGAAATATTATTTAGGACACTTGCATGAACATTAATGACTATGAATTTTTCAGTATAAAAATTTCGTAAGTTACTGGAAATTTACGAATTTCTTAACATGGCAGAATAGAACAAAATTTCACATAAACGTAAATCTTAAGGGATATTTTCATCTTAAAGATGTCAAACCACTTTCGAAATATTATTTAGGATACTGGCATGAATATCATAGGCTATGATTTTTGCAATTTGAAAAATTCGTAAGTTATTTGGAATTTACGATTTACTTAAAATCTCAGAATAAGGCAAAATCGAGAATAAACGTCCATTTTAAGGATCATAAATATATCAGACAACTTCAAAATAACATTTATTATAATGAACATGATTGACTGCAAATATTCTAATAGGAAAATTTCGTAAGTTATTCGAAATTTAAGATTTTATCAACATAGCAAAATGGGGAGATATTTCATAAAAATACGCATTTTTAGGAAAGTTGCATTGGAAATAGTAGCATGAAAATAAACTACGAAATTGATCCCAATAAAATAAATTAATAGATTAGAATAAGATATCGAACTGAATGGTGGGTAGCCTATTAGGCGAGGATTTCGTTCTGTCACTGTGTCAAGCGTTTGGTCAAATGCATTTCTCTTAACATGTATATAATAAGTCCAGTACAAGAAATTTATGAGAACATACATGTGATGGGGAACTGAGCAGAGTCCACCTATGCCAACTAGTTTTAAACTGGATGAAACCGGACATCCTATTATTTTCAAGGAGGTCTATAGCAAAAAATGTGGTGACGTGTCTTTAACTCTCTGCAAGAAATAGTCCCCTCGTCTCAAAAAATTAATAATAAGAAATAAATATATAGCATGTTTTTAAATCAATTTTAAAAATATGTGAACAACCTCTTGAACAAAGTTACTAATTTTTTTCAAGCATACAAAAACTTAGTGAAATAAATAAATAAATAAATAAAAGACTTTTGCATCATTTTAAACTATCTTAACCAACACTATGTCCAAGAGAAAATATATGGAAAACCTTGATAAAAGTAGTGATACAAAATCCCTTCACTCTAAAAATACGGGACAGATCGAAATCTCCTGGAATGAGACTGTCCTGAAAATAAGTGTGCCGATCGAACATTCTTTTCGGACGGAACTGGTGGGAGACGGCCCGGAACAAAGAGTCAAACGATCCCACAGAAGGGAAGAAAGAAATAAAAAACCTGGAACTCTCCTTTTATGTACCCTTTTTTTTTCATCCGAAAATGGAACGAAAAAGAACGTGCTGTAATATTTTGCAGTGACGGGGAAATTTCCCAGACCCGTATCTCCGAAGGCTATGTCTCGGGAGCAAAAATGTTGGTGACGGAAAAACGGTTGGATTTCTTTCTTATTTTTTTTTTTTTTTTCTTTTTGAGGGAAACTGCATTTGATAGCGTGAAAAATGAATGAATATTCGGAGAAAAAAACTGCTTGAAATTTAACAAATGAAGTAGTTTTCTTTAATAAAAGTGCGGAAGAGTTAGTATATTTTACTTTCTTCTGCGTGCATAAAAAGAAAGCATTGATTTAAAAAAAAAAAAATAAAAAAAATTGGCTTCCAGTTTTTGAAAGATTTACACGTTATAGAAGGTGCAGAATACGATTTGTCTATATTCAGAAAATATTGGTATATCATAAAATTTTGCAGCAGCTCTAGATCAAAAACTAATACACAGAGTTATATATCTTCGCTCCTACGGTATATAATTGCATAAAACTTCATATATAAGCATTGTTACCAGATCTGGCGGATTTTTAATTTCCGAACACTATAGTGAGGAATGTATTGTAATCATGTCAAAAATTCGAATTTGATATTTTGATGTTTCTATATACGTTTCGAGGTCCCCCGAGTCCGTTTTCACTATTTTTACGATGATGTATGTATGTGTGTGAGTGAACACGCTAGCATCTATAAGTTAGTACGCATGTTGCAAGTCACCGTAGCACGAACCCTATTGATTTTGGTGAATATAGCACTTATAGTTTTTTTACAGGGACACAAAGAAAAAATCTTTATCATTATGGCCTATGGGACCAAAATCTTAAAAGCACGATAGCATCTAAATGCCCTATTCAATTGAGCAAACAATTTATACACATATTATAGGTCACAGATACTCAATCTGTATAGATTTTGGAGAATCTAGCACTTATAGTTTTTTTACAGGGACACAAAGAAAAATTCTTTATCATTATGGCCTATGGGGCCAAATTTTTAAAAGTATGATAGCGTCTAAACGCCTTATTAATCTCAGCAAAAAAATTGTACACATATTATAGGTCACAGTTGCACCGACTGTACAGATTTTGGTGAATTTAGCACTTACAAATTTTTTTACAGGGACACAGAGAAAAATTCTTTATCATTATGGCCTATGGGTCCAAATTTTTAAAAGTGCGATATCATCTAAACGCCTTATTCAATTCAGCTGAAAATTTATATGAATATTATAATCACTGTTGCACTAACTATAATCTAGCATTTATAGGTTTTTACAGGGACACAACGAAAAATTCTTCATCATTTTGATCATGGACTCAAAGTTCAGTAGCGTTAAATAAAACATCGTGCAATATATGGAGAAAAATGCTCAAACACTCTATTCTGGTTTTCTCTCTTTTGTTTGTTTAACAACTCCTCTTTCTTTACTTTATCTACAAAACTGTTAATTACTCAGTGTTCGGAAAGTCGAGTGGAGTCATTCCAGATTTTTTATTCAATAATCACCAAAATAATCAGCATGATGCATAAAAAAATTGCCAGGTTTGGTAACACTGTATCTTAGAGGGGCCATTATGAAAAACTATGTGTGTAATATTTGCCATTTAGGTGCTGATCGACTGACAGGTAACGCTGTTATATTACAAATTTCTCTCATTTCGGAAAGGATTACATTTTCGGAATTATATGATCCTATACAAAAAGAAATTTCCCCAGTAGGTAAAGTCAGCCTCATGCCCTGATAAAGCTACGTACAATATTTCTTTCATAAAATCTTTTAGAGAACAAAATCGTTAATGCAAAAAATTGCAAATTAAAACGTATTCATTTATTAAAGTTATCATTTTTTCCCCAATTGTAATTTTTGTATAACCTTTAAAACGCAATCTAACCCTTCTTTTACAATGGAGAACTCTGGCTGAGACGTTGAAAATTGTTTATAATATTTATTTATTTTATTTTTTATTTTTTTGTCTTGTCATATCTTAGAGACAATACGATGTTGAAAATTTTACGATTGTAAAATATTTTAAGATACAATGTTGAAAATTTCTATATCGCCTTATTAAAGTATGAAGTACAGTTTATTTATTCGAAAAATGTTTTTATAGAGACTAAAAAAAATTAAATTTTTTGATTTTTAAAAACTGAATTCCCTGAAATTCTTAATTGAGTTTTGTAGAATTCTGCACCATTTTTACTTTCTCTTACCCATAGGGTCGAGAAAGTATTGTTTTAGGGTCGAACGTGAGTTTTTGTTATATTTACATGTTCTGAGGTCCCTTGAATACGAAAATAATGTTTTTAGCGAATGGTCCGTGTGTCTGTCTGTGTGTCTGTTATCAGCATATCTCAAGAACAAATGGTAGCAGAAATTCCAAACTCGGTATTCTAAATGTGTATCATATAGGGAGGCTACATTAAGCCTTTCGTTGAGATGAAGCAAATGCTTCGTGTACAGGGACACTCAAAAGTATTCAGATACATTACGTCTATGGGGGAAATTGCAGGTAAGTAGAGTTTAACATCTATAGACTGCACTAAACCAAACGAAACGAATATATATTTTTTGTAATAGAGATAGTCAACTGGGAAAAAATTTTTGTGTATGTAGGAGCCTCGCCTTCCCTCCCCCTGGGGGGGAAGTCCCCCTCGAGGGAAGTAAATCGATGGGTATCTTTCAAAAGAGCTCGCCAACACTTTTAAAACGAATGGTTGAACCATTGATCTGCGATAATTTAAAATAAAGTTATCGATTTTTTTTTTTCATTTAAAAAAAAAAAAAATGTAATATTGAGAATAAATTCAACTTTTTTTTTTAAATATTTAGTGTTATACTACTTCTCTAATATGGAAATCGTCTGCATTATCATAAAAGATAATTTTTTTAAATAATAATTTTAATAAATTATTTAAAAAAAACAGAATTATTTTTTAATAACCGAATTAAATTCTATATAAATGTAGGTGTATTAATGAAATGGGGGGATTGAGGAGGCGGTAGAACTAATTATCATATAAAACTCTTCCGAAGCCTAATTTGAATTGTATAACATAGGTTTACATAACAATACTCGTTATCTTACCTCTTAATCTGCAACCTGTATTTATAGTAGTATTAAATTTCAGGGTAAGAGAAAGTCGTGTGAGTGACACACCAGATTACTTTCTGCAGTTTTACAGTTTATTGTACTGGAAAGTAACACCCTATTTAAATTTTATTCTTTTTAAATATTGATATGATCACAAACTTTTGGGGAATTTCAGAATAAGATTCGTGAGGTCTTAAGTTGTGTTTTTGCTGAGTTCTGGTGAAGAGTCGTAGCAAACGTATCTGTTCATTTCACACGGTGTGTAGAAAATGGGAGGCGGAAAAATGGGTAAGGAAAAAATGGGTAACGGAAAGATGGGTAACGGAAAAATGGGTAAGCGGAAAAAAGGGTAATGGAAAAATGGGTAAACGGAAAAAAGGGTAATGGAAAAAAGGGTAAGCGGAAAAATGGGTAATGGAAAAATGGGTAACGGAAGAATGGGTGACCATCACCCCCCCCCCCCCTCAAGTATGTCTGACACATACTGTGATTTTGTTTCGCAAATTGTACGTTATTATACAAAGTTTTTGTTTAAATCGATAATAGTGTAGTTTAAAAAAGAATGAATTTTATTTCCATCGTCCCCCCTCCCCCCCCCCAGATATATAATACACTCATTGTAATCTTCATAAAAATCACGTGGTAGTAATAGAATATATCATTAAAATCGCTAAAATGGCGATATAGAGAATCACTTAATTTCTCCCCCCCCCCCGCCTCACACACTAAGTGTGTCTGACACTTACTATAATTTTTTCATAAATTATACGTGATTATACACAAAATTTTTTAATCAATAATAGGGTAATTTAAAAAAGAATATATTTCATTTCCATCTGCTCCCCCTTGACCCCCCAGGTATACAGTACACTCACTGTGATCTTCATAAAAAGTAAGTGATAGTTATGAAATATATCATTAAAGTCGGTAAAATTGTGATATAAAACATCATTTTATTTTCCTTTAACCCTCCCCTCCCACAAGTATGTCTATCGGTAAGAGTTGATATAAAAACGATTGTTGTTTTTTTTTATTTTTTTTCAATCTGCTGCTAGTCCCCTCACCCTCTTCCCCCATGTACTACATACAAAATGAATGTTGTACCAAACCAATTGAAATTTCAAAAAATGTAATTTGAAAGTCAATTTTTAAGTTCATTACTTGATATTTATTATTTTGCGATTTGCGAACTGGAAAAGTGCCCTTTTTTTCGAGTGCCCTTTTTTTTCCGAGATCCATATTCTAGTCATTCATTTCAGGCTTTATTTACTTAAAGAAAAAAAAAAATGAATTTCCTTTTGTGAATAAGTATAAAATTTAAAAATTTCACACTTTTAGGTAAAATCTATTCATGAATTAACCACAAACTAGCTAGTCAGCATTTAAATATAACTGAACGATATATTATAATAATATCTTTTTTCAATTATTATTATTATAATTATTATTTTAACATTATAATTTCTTTTAAAAAATAATTAAAATCTCATAAATAGTAAATACGTGAATAAAGTAATAAATAAAAGCTTAGTTTATTTTTTATTTTATTTTATTTTTATTTTTTACAAAAAAAGATCCTGTGAAAGATTTTTTATATTCAGCCCTCTTAAAAAGAATAATTTTTTAACTGACGGTGAAATAAATAATCAGTAACAAAGATGAAATGTCTTCGAAACATAATTTAACTCTATGGCATAATTTGGGGCAATTTCAGTATATGATTCGCAAGTAGCAATTCGCAAATTACCCATTCTTCCGTTACCCATTTTTCCATTACCCATTTTCCGCTTACCCTTTTTTCCATTACCCTTTTTTCCGTTTACCAATTTTTCCATTACCCTTTTTTCCGCTTACCCATATTTCCGTTACCCATCTTTCCGTTACCCATTTTTCCGGGATCCGTAGAAAATATTCGAGCATTCATTGAGTTCTAATATTTGGAAAGTATATTATAAGCTGCAGGTGCACAAAAAATCGAGTTTATACCTACAATATTTTAGAAGGGAATATATATATATATATATATATATATATATATATATACATAAAGGAAGCCTATTTTTGTTTTCTAAGTAATTTATATAAAATTCTGTGCAAAACGGAATTTAATTTAGCACAACAGGACATTTTTAATCTATTCTTTCACATAAAGGAATTCGGTAACTGCATTTCATCCCTTAGTAACAGTTACTATATCCATTTCTTAAAATTTCTTTTGTACAGCTTTAATATAGGACCACCTTGGTGGCTTTAAAATTTTTGTCGTCATTTTGGCGATTAATTAAAATGGCTATCGCAATTGCGTAAATATAGATTTTGGTGAAAAACATTCGAGCTACTTCGGAGCCAAATTTCAAATTTCACTCTTATACTGAAGATATTCCATTTCTTTAGTACGATTTTCCGCAATTTTATTTTAAATGCTTTTAGTTCCCCATCATAGTATACGTATGGGGAACTTAGGTAATCGTGAAAATTTTCGACCTCGGTTTTTTGACTTTTCTACACGTTTTCAGGTGTGAGGAATCCGAAAATGACAAAATTTCTATGGTGTCTGTCTGTAGGGTGTCTGTTAGTGTGTTAGTGTGTTAGTCTGTTAGTGTGTTAGTCCGTTAGTTTGTTAGTCTGTGTACACGATATCTCAAGAACAAATTGTCGCAGAGAGGTCAAATCAGTTTTAAAATATTACTTTCGACACTGGTAAGAACCCTATTCATTTGCAACATTCGAATTTAAAAACTTCGTAAGTTATTAGAAATTTACGATTTTCTTAACATGGAAGAATAGGACAAAAATTCACTTAAACGTGCATTAAATGGAAACATTTTACTGTAAAAATGTCAGACCAGTTTTAAAATATCCGTTTTGATGCCGGAATGAACATTAGTAACTATAAATATGCTACTTTGAAAATTTCGCAAGTTATTGGAAATTTACGAATTTCTTAACATGGCAGTATAGGGCAAATTTTCACATAAATGTCAATTTTTAGAGATATTTTCGTCGTAAAGATGTCAGACTTCTTTTGAAATATTATTTAGGACACTGGCATGAATATTAATGACTATGAATTTTCCAATATAAAGATTTCGTAAGTTATTGGAAATTTACGAATTTCTTAACATGGCAGAATAGAGAAAATTTCACATAAACGTCAATCTTGAGGGATATTTTCATCATAAAGATGCCAGACCACTTTCGAAATATTATTTAGAATACTGGCATGAATATCATAGACTATGATTTTTCCAATTTAAAAAATTCGTAAGTTATTTGGAATTTACGATTTACTTAACATGTCAGAATTAGGCAAAATTGAGCATAAACTTCCATTTTGAGGATCCTAAATACATTAGACAACTTCAAAATTACGTTTATGATATTTGTTTGAACATGATTGAATACAAATATTGTAATAGGAAAATTCCGTAAATTATTCTTAATTTACGATTTTACCAACATAGCGAAATTGTAAATTTTTCATATAAATATGAATTTTGAAGATTATTGCATTGGAAAAAGTAGCATGAAAACTAAACAACGGAATTGACCCTGATAAAATAAATTAATAGATTAGAATAAGATAAATATATCGATGTGAACGGTGGATAGTCTAGTAGTCGGGGATTTCATTCTGTCACTCTATCAAGCTTTGGTCAAATTCATTTCTTTTAACATGATTATAATATGTCTCGCTCTAGAAATTTATGAGAACATAAATATGATGGGGAACTGAGCAGAGTCCACCTATGCCAACTAGTTTAGCTATACAAGAGGGAAAAATGGAAAAAATATTTTTAATTGGTCTAAATATACAAAAGAAGAAAAAAGGTCTTGTCCCTTAATTTAAATAAAAGAAATTTGTTACTTTTTTTTTTTTTTTTTTTTTTTTTTTTTTTTTTTTGTGTTGTTGTTGTTGTTGTTGTTGTTTGTTTGTTATAAAAATAAATATATTTGTTTTTGTTTCTGAAAAAAAAAAAAAAAAAAAAAATGGAAAGTGTAATGTTTTCTCGTGGCACAATTTTTTCCCCCCCTTTTAGTAATTTAAAAGTTAAAATTGGGTTTTTATTTAATATCTTTTGGCCCAATTATCCGATTGAACCAAAAAGTAAATTATGATGTTTGCTGAACTTTTGTTCCGATTAATAAGTGTACAAATTTTCGTAGCGTTCGGTTGAATGGCGTAGCTTTGTATAGCAAATTTAAACATGACATATTATATATGTGTGTGTGCGTGTGCTTGATTCACTGCAAATTTTCACAACCCTAAAATCTCAAATTGAAACAATAGTCCTGTCATACCAAAAAAAAAAAAAAAGAAAGAAAGTTACTTTTTATCCACTCTGTATATACTTAAGATTAATATTTCATGAAGTAGAGCCGAAATCAGCTTTTTTTTTTTTTTTTTTTTTTAAACACATTATGTAATTAGTGAATAATGTGTATGTTCTATTACATTCATTAAAATTTTCTTTAATAAATTTCAAACTACAACCATCTTACTTAAAACCTGTCTTTTCTGTAAGTCCGTTCACGAAAATAAGTCTCAAAATCTCTACAGAATAGCATTAATGTAGAATAAAGAAACATTGAGGTAGGCGCATTCATAAATAAAGAGGACGTGGATTAGTGGTGAATCATATTTTGGCTTCAGAGAAAGCATGTTGTACCGAATGCATGTGCAACGTTATTCTAAAAGTAAGCGATAAGTATTTAGATATTAGCATCAGTGTAAAGTTTAAGATCTTTTAAGCTTGTACATCAATGGCATTTGTGCTTTCTTTGCATCTAAATAATTTATTTTGGTATATTATTTAAAGGATATCGCATAACTTTACAAATACAAAATAATTACTTTTCGAAAATATATCTCATGGCAATTATTTTCAAAGATTCTATTGTCCTTTCTTTTATAATTTTTTCAAGTTCAGATAAGGTTTGTGTTTAAAATGTACAAGGCGACCACAATTAAACTAATAGTGATCACGGTGATCTGTTTGCGAGAATGGCGCCCAATCTTTTAGGAAAATTAAACAAAACGGGGGACAATGGATTCCGTTTATATATATACATATATATATTTACGTTATTCGGGGTTCGTGAATTATCTGAGAATGAAAGCCGAATTCTGCAGAGGTTTAAAAGTTTATTTACAGAATTATCTAGAAGATTATAGCTCTATAAACAAACTATTAACTTCAGTTTCACCAGAAAACACAGCTTAAATAACAGCTGACAACAACAAATTCACAGCATAAACTGTATTACAGCATTAACACACAACAATGGACTGCAAATAACTTAGAAAGAGACCAGTCAGGAGCACTTTACCATAAGTTGATTGGCGAGGAACTGACGGACTTGGCTGTGATGCGATTCCTTATATACCCGCGTAGGAAATTGAGAATGTTTCAGTAACTTCTCAACCAATCAAGTTACAGCTTAGATATTTATGATATCAATAATGAGGATTTTCTCGCCAAGGTTACAAAAAAAGTTCCCAAGGAGCGAAAAACTCACCAAATTTGGCGCCAAAGCCATTACCAAAGACGGGAAGATATTACCAAAGCGCCAAAGACGGGTTTTTGAAGTAAAATGAGCTATTTTAACACGAAAACAAGGTAGAAAATTAACATTTTCTAACCTGATTAAGCCTCTTTGAAGGAATTTAAATAAAAATAACTACTATTATTTACAAATTTGTAACTTCAAATATCAAAAAGTAAAATTAACTGTTTCAATATTTAACAATCAGACAATTTTAATATGATGGAATTTTATTCTTATTGGGCTATGTGGTTTCAGGTTTCAGTGGTCTTAAATCTGTTGCTCAGCTTTTACTACGTTTTAAAAAATTATTAATGTATATATATATGTCCAAAAGCCACCGCTAGGGCCATATGTGGCACTGTTTTATTTAAAACTAGCAGGCAACGCCCGCTTCGCTGGTCCCTATTTTTAAATGAATCGCTATAATTACTGAATTCTCAAAATTGCATTAATTTTTATCACGTGAAAAAAAAAAAACAGAAAAAAAATCTTATTACGAAAAATGTCGCACCTTGTTCTCACTGCCTTCGGAAAAAATTCCCAAAATGCTCTAACTCTCATTTCTATTATTTTTCCCCTTCGCCCCACCCCTCCCGTCTATCCTAATAATTTTAAAAATTCGAAAATATCCGCAATCGATTTGTAGGTATCGAAAACCTCTATATACTAATTTTGAATGCTCTAACTCTATTCTATTTCTTTTGCCCCTCCGCCCCCCCTTCCCGGCCCTCCTAACAACTTTACACTTTCGAAAATATCCCCATTCGACTTGCTGGCCTCTAAAACCTATCTATACCAATTTTGAACGGCCTAACTGTATCTCTATTTCTTTTTGCGCACCCCCCCTCCCTTCCCGCCCCTCCTAATAATTTTACAAATTCGAAAATATCTGCAATCGATGTGTAAGTATCGAAAACCTCTATATACCAATTTTGAACGATCTAACTCTATTTTTATTTTTTTGCCCCCCCCCCCCTCTCTTCCCTCCCCATCTCTCCCCTCCTAATAACTTTACACTTTGGAAAATATCCCCATTCGCCTTGCAGGCCTTTAAAACCTATCTGTACCAATTTTGAACGGCCTAACTGTATTTCTATTTGTTTTTGCCCATAGCCCCCCCTATACTGCCCCCCCTTTCCCCCTTCTAATAATTTTACAAATTCGAAAATATCCGCAATCGATTTGTAAGTATCGAAAACCTCTATGTACCAATTTTAAACGATCTGACACTATTTTTATTTTTATTTTGCCCCCCCCTCCCCCCCCCCCAAAAAAAATCGGAAAAAAATCAAAAAATGAGTTTTTGGAAATATTTTCAAGAAGACGCTTGGCGGGTTTTTTTTTTTTTTTTACATCTTTGAGCTATTATTTTTACTCGAAAATCCGTATTTTTCTAAATTTGCCTCCGAAAATCATTTATACCCCCCTTCTCCCGTTAAAAATCCAAAATTCCAAAATCGCAGGAAATGATTTTTTTTGTATTCAAGTCTAGTCTCCCCAACTGCAATTTCTTCACTGTGAAGTAATTTGGAGCCGAGTTATACTTATAAATGTGTTTTTGCCTTATGCGCCTCCGAAAATCATTTATACCCCCCTTCCCCCCTTAAAAATCCAAAATTCCAAAATCGCAGAAAATAATTTTTTTCTATTCAAGTCTAGTCTCCCCATTTGCAATTTCTTCACCGTGAAGCTATTTGGAGCCGAGATGTGCTTATAAAGGTGGTTTTTGCCTTCTGCACCTTCGAAAATCATTTTTAGCCCCTTTTCCCCCTTAAAAATCCAAAATTCCAAAATCGCAGAAGTTGATTTTTTTATATTCAAATCTAGTATCCCCATCTGCAATTTCTTCCTCGTGAAGCAATATGGAGCCGAGTTATGCTTATACAGGTGTTTTTGCCTTCTGCACCTCCGAAAATCATTTTCACCCCCTTCCCCCCTTAAAAATCAAAAATTCCAAAATCGCAGAAAATGATTTTTTCGTATTCAAGTCTGGTCTCCCCATCTGCAATTTCTTCACTGTGAAGTAATTTGGTGCCGAGTTATACTTATAAATGTGTTTTTGCCTTATGCGCCCCCGAAAATCTCATTTTTACCCCCTACCCCCTTAAAAATCCAAAATTCCAAAATCGCAGAAAATGATATTTTTGTATTCAAGTCTAGTCTCCCTATCTGCAATTTCTTCACTGTGAAGTAATTTGGTGCCGAGTTATACTTATAAATGTAGTTTTGCCTTATGCGCCCCCGAAAATCTCATTTGTACCCCCTATCCCCCTTAAAAATCCAAAATTCCAAAATCGCAGAAAATGATTTTTTTGTATTCAAGTCTAGTCTCCCCATCTGCAATTTCTTCACCGTGAAGCAATTTGGAGCCGAGTTATGCTTATAAAGGTGGTTTTTGCCTTCTGCCCTCCCGGGGGGGAACGGGGTGGTATTTCGCAAAATCCCGTCTTAGTGAGCGTCAGGGTCCTAAAATCAACCTGCTCACTAAAAATTGTGACTCTGTCTCCCATAGGATCGCCACAACCGTGTTGAGTCAGTGAATCAGTGAGTGAATCAGTGAGTGAATCAGTCAGTGAGTTTACTCTTTTATATATATAGATTATTATAGATTGATGCTTGTGAACTCATCTAAAGTTTTAAAAACAAAATAAAATAAGTTAAATACGTAATAATTTTTGTACTTTCTGCGACTTCTTCTTAATAGATTTTGCCAATACTCCAGAAATTTCATTTTTGTGCTCGCTCTTTAAATATCCTATTAGAGATTCGATAATGGAATATTTTAAAATTAGCAATTTTAGCCTAAGATCACTGAAAATATCAGTAAACCACAAAGCGTTTACCGAATTCACCAGGAGCATCTTTTAGAATTTAGATGATGCATTAACAGCAGCAGTGTAAGCCAATTTGCCTGTAGAAATTGTTTCACGGCAATGTACTTACCACTGCGAGAAAAGCAAATATTTCTTTAACTATCTGTCTGTTTGCCTCTAGGCAGTTGTTCTAAAAGGGTGTGTGCCAAGGTGCATCGATGCAATCTAGAAGATTTATGGGTGTGTCCTACGGTATTCCAGATAAATATGTGTCCAGATATAGAAACTAGTATGTTGGACCCATTATAAAACTTTCTTCTTATTTTTATATACGAATTCACTCAGTACAAATAATTTAATAAATTGATTATTTATTAAAAAAATTATCTTCCATGATGAATGCAGACGATTTTCGTGCCAGAGAAGTAAACACAAGATGTACAGAAAAAAGTTGACTTTATATTTTGCTAACGATATCTTACAAAAATGTTTTTTTTTTTGTTGTTGTTAAAAATGAAAGAAAAAATTCGATAACTTTACTTTAAATTATCATAGATCGATGGTTCAACCATTCGTTTTAAAGGTATTGACGTGCAATTTTTAAGGATACACATATTGAAAACTTCGTTCTCTCAGGGGGTGACTTCCCTCCCAGATAGGGTGGGGGGGGGGGGGAAGGGGAGCAATACTCGTACATATAAATATATATATATATTCATAGTTGACTATCACTATTATAAATAATTTTTTTCAGTTTCAAAATTAGTCTGTACAAATAATTCAAATTGTCCACATTTACAGGAAATTTGCTGCTTACAAGAAATTTGCTGCAGAAAAACTGCTTACTGGCAAAAATATTTTGCATTTTTGAATTTAGCGTAGAGCATATATATTAATTTCTGCAATTAAAAAAAAGTTCGTTTGGGTTAGAAATTAGAAAAAATAAATAAATAAATTCTAACCAAGAAGGGTTAATTCTTTAGCGACTAAAGCAATATTTTCAATTTAAGCTCAATATCGATAGAAGTGTTTGGAATTAATAAAAGAAAATATGTATAACTCAAATTGTTCTGAATAATTTCATCTATTTTTTTTTATTTTATTATTATTATTATTGTTATTATTATTTTAACTTTTGATGTAACTCAAAATGTTATGAATTTTTAAAACGGTATAATTCTATTTACACCAATTAAAATTTATCCTTTTTGCTACAGTTTCTTTCATAAATAACCTAAGAACAAAACTGATTTTAATAGGTATCATTTAAAATATGAAATTTCTTTATTTTTAAAGAAACGGTTTATGTTTAATTGTTGCAAAACTTGAGCATTTAAATAATAATTAAAAAAAAAAAAAAATCGTAAACGTTTGAAGTATTTCAAAGCATGAGTTAATGAATGTGCATAAAGGAAAACTTTTTTTTTTTTTTTTTTTTTTTTTTTTTTAAATAAATTTAGTTAGCATGTTATTTATGTCCAAGATAAATAATGCCCATTTAAACAATTTTGTCTAAACACCGTTAATTCAACAAGTTATTCACAATAAAAATTTAAAGATGAGTTTCTGATCACAGGAAATAATTTTAAGTGATTTTTTTTTTTTTTTTTTAAATCAATTTAACTTAAAAACTGCTGCCAATCTTAAAATGACTAAATCTGAATAAATGTTTTTTAACTGTTTAATTTATGTGCCAGAATTATTACTTTCTCTTACCCATAGGGTCGAGAAAGTATTGTTTTAGGGTCAAATTTTCGAACGTGAGTTTTTGTTATATTTACATGTTCTGAGGTCCCCTGAATACGAAAATCATGTTTTTAGCGAATGGTCTGTGTCGTGTGTCTGTCTGTCTGTGTGTCTGTTATCAGCATATCTCAAGAACAAATAGTAGCAGAAATTCCAAACTCGGTATTCTAAATGTGTATCATATAAGGATGCCACACTAAGCTTTTCGTTGAGATGAAGCAAATGGTTCGTGTACAGGGACACTCAAAAGTATTCAAATACATTACGTCTATGGGGGAAATTGCAGGTAAGTAGAGTTCAACATCTATAGACTGCACTAAACCAAATGAAACGAATATATATTTTTTGTATTAGAGATAGTCAACTGGGAAAATTTTTTTGTGTATGTAGAAGCCCCGCCTGCCCCCGTGAGGGGAGAAGTCCCCCCCCCCTCGAGGGGATTACATTTTCATGATGGTATCTTTCAAAAGAGCTCGCCAATACCTTTAAAACGAATGGTTGAACCATCGATCTGCGATAATTTAAAATAAAGTTATGGATTTTTTTCATTTTTAACAAAATAATAATAATAATAATAATAATTTTTTAAATGTAATATTGAGAATAAATTTAATTTTTTTTTTTTTATATATTTAGTATTATACTACTTCTCTAATATGGAAATCGTCTGCATTATCATAAAAGATAATTTTTTTAAATATTAATTTTAATAAATTATTTTTTTAAAACAGAATTATTTTTTTATGACCGAAAGGGTTAATTATCGTATAAAACTCTTCCTAAGCCTAATTTCAATAATTTAACACAGGTTTACATAACAGTACTCGTTATCTTACCTCTTAATCTGCACCCTGTATTTATAGTATTAAATTCAGGGTAAGAGTGACACACCGTCTGAGTGACACACCAGATTATTATTATTATTATTGGTGATGATGATGGTGATGATGATGATTTTTTGCAGTAATTTTTTTATTAATGAAGTTTAATTAAATGATAGTCTTTTATTAGCTACTAGCAGGCTATGCCCGCTTCGCTGGTCACTATTTTAAAATGAATCACTGTAGTTAATGAATTCTCAAATTTGCATTAATTTTTATCATGTGAAGAAAAAGAGAGAAAAAAAAATTCTGATTGGAAAAATGTCACACATGGTCCCCAATGCCTTCGGCAGCGCAGGCCTTTGTGTGCTGCGCGCGTGCAGTTATGTTCGACACTCTTAATGCATGACTATATTATCGTAAGGGAAAAACATATATATATATATATATATATATATATATATTAAAAAAAAAATCTTCTCCCATTGTTGAATAATCGGTCCGGGACCCCACTTCCTGCGCGCCACGCATAGTCCTTCACCTACAGTTCCCACCCCTCCAAATTATTTTAGACTTTAAAAATACTCGCAATCGTTCTCTCGGTCATTTAAACCTAATAATATTGATTTCTAACATTCTATCTGAATTTCTTTCGTTTTACCCCTGCGTCTGTCCCACTTTCCTCCACTCGTAATAATTCTGTACTTTCGAAAATATCCGCAATATATTTATCCGGCCTCAAAACCTAACAACACTAATTTTCAGCGATCTAACCGTTATTTATATATTTTTGCTCCTTACACCCTTTCCCGTCTATCCTAATAATTTTACAAATTCAAAAATATTCGCAATCGATTGAAAGGTATCAAAAACCTCCATGTACCAATTTTGAGCAACCTAACTCTATTTTTATTTTTTGTCCCTCCACACTCCCCCTCCCACCCCTCCTAATTACTTTACAAATTCAAAAATACCCGCAATCGATCCGTAAGTATCAAAAACCTCTATGTACCAATTTTGAACGGTCTAACTCTATTTTTATTTTTTTGCCCCTTCACCCCCCTCCCCCTTCACCCCCTCCCCCTTCACCCCCTCCCCCTTTCTAACACCCATAATAACTTTACACTTTCGAAAATATCCTTATTCGACTTCCAGGCCTGTAAAAACTATCTGTACCAACTTTGAACAATCTAACTGTATTTCTATTTTTTTATGCCCCATAGCCCCCTTTCCCGCCCCACCTGGTATGAATTTCTAAAATTAAAACAATTATTTTTTATGTATTTGTGAGAGCTGTATTTTAGAACAAAAATCTCACATATATCTTTTTTTATGTTTGTGATATAAAGGATTATTTCAAATCACGTTTTGCCCCCTCTCTCTCCCCCTCTTGGGGGCTGAATTTCTAAAATTCCAGAAATTGCTTTTTAGGTATTAGCTATATATTGGTGCAAAAGTTTCACGTATATCTGTTTGTTTTTTTTGTTTGAGATATATAGGAGTATGTGAAATCACATTTTGCCCCCTTTCCCCCCTTGGGGACCGAATTTCTAAAATTCCAGAAATCGTTTTTTAGATATTTGTGTTAGCTATATTTTAAAGCAAAATTTTTACGAATATCTGTTTTTTTCTTTGAGTTATGGAGGTTTTTGTGAAATCACATTTTGCCCCCTACTTCCCCTTGGGGGGCGAATTTCGTAAAATCGCTTCTTAGTGGGTGCTTACACTATATGTTCTATAATCTGACCCAGTTTCGAGTCAGTGGCTCCAGTAGATTTTGCTGTGCGTTGATGAGTCAGTGAGTGAGTGAGTGGAAGTACTCTTTTATATGTATAGATTGCCCCTTCACCCCCTCCCCCTTTCTGACCCCCCTAATAACTTTATACTTTCGAAAATATCCTCATTCGACTTCCAGGCCTGTAAAACCTATCTGTACCAATTTTGAACAATCTAACTGTATTTCTATTTTTTTATGCCCCATAGCCCCCTTTCCCGCCCCACCTGGTATGAATTTCTAAAATTAAAACAATTATTTTTTATGTATTTGTGAGAGCTGTATTTTAGAACAAAAATCTCACATATATCTTTTTTTATGTTTGTGATATAAAGGATTATTTCAAATCACGTTTTGCCCCCTCTCTCTCCCCCTCTTGGAGGCTGAATTTTTAAAATTCCAGAAATTGCTTTTTAGGTATTAGCTATATATTGGTGCAAAAGTTTCCCGTATATCTGTTTTTTTTGTTTGAGATATATAGGAGTATGTGAAATCACATTTTGCCCCCTTTCCCCCCTTGGGGACCGAATTTCTAAAATTCCAGAAATCGGTTTTTAGATATTTGTGTTAGCTATATTTTAAAGCAAAATTTTTACGGATATCTGTTTTTTTCTTTGAGTTATGGAGGTTTTTGTGAAATCACATTTTGCCCCCTACTTCCCCTTGGGGGGCGAATTTCGTAAAATCGCTTCTTAGTGGGTGCTTACACTATATGTTCTATAATCTGACCCAGTTTCGAGTCAGTGGCTCCAGTAGATTTTGCTGTGCGTTGATGAGTCAGTGAGTGAGTGAGTGGAAGTACTCTTTTATATATATATAGATTGCCCCTTCACCCCCTCCCCCTTTCTGACCCCCCTAATAACTTTACACTTTCGAAAATATCCTCATTCGACTTCCAGGCCTGTAAAACCTATCTGTACCAATTTTGAACAATTTAACTGTATTTCTATTTTTTTTTCTGCCCCATAGCCCCCTTTCCCGCCCCACCGGGGATGAATTTCTAAAATAAACAATATATATATTTTTTATGCATTTGTGAGAGCTAAATTTTAGGACAAAAATCTCACATGTCTTTTTTTTCTGTTTGCGATATGAAGGATTATTTCGAATCACGTTTAGCCCCCTTTCTCTCCCCCTCTTGGGGGCTGAATTTCTAAAATTCCAAAAATTGCTTTTTAGGTATTTGTATTAGCTATATATATTGAAGCAAAAGTTTCACGTATATCTATTTTTTCGTTTGAGATATATAGGAGTATGTGAAACCACGTTTTGAGCATGTGAAATTACGTTTTGCACCCTTTCCCCCCTTGGGGACCGAATTTCTAAAATTCCAGAAATTGGTTTTTAGATATTTGTGTTAGCTATATTTTAAAGCAAAAATTGTACGGATATCTGTTTTTTTTCTTTGAGTTAAGGAGGTTTTTGTGAAATCACATTTTGCCCCCTACTCCCCCTTGGGGGGCGAATTTCGTAAAATCGCTTCTTAGTGGGTGCTTACACTATATGTTCTATAATCTGACCCAGTTTCGAGTCAGTGGCTCCAGTAGATTTTGCTGTGCGTTGATGAGTCAGTGAGTGAGTGAGTGGAAGTACTCTTTTATATGTATAGATTAGTCAACAGATATTAGAATGGTGGAAACAGAAACTTCAACAATTAAAAAATAAAAAAAATAAAAAAAGGTATATTACTGTTTATTTTGAAAATACACATTTATGTTTGTAAATATGTATATTGTAAGTTTAAACTGCCGCATAGTTTTGGATTGTTAAAAATTAGTTTTTCTTTTTTTTTTTTTTTCTTAAATATAAAATTTAAATCCAATAGGTAAAATTATTTCGCTTTAGTACAATAATATTTATTTAGCATTTGATGTGGAAATACATCTAAATTTAAATACATTTACATAGGAAAAGTTTGATTTTTTCATTTTTCTTTTTCTAGCTTTTCTTCTTTATATATCGGCTCCCATTTCGTCTAGCCTTTTTTGTTGGAGAACGTTTTCAGAATATGGAATTCCTCCATTCTAGTGAATTTCTCGCTGGAACGATTCTAACAATATGGGTCAAAATCGATAGAGATATAGATATTCCTGGTCAACAACTAGTTAAAAGGGGGAAAAAAACATAAAAACTGTTTCATAGTATTGGAAAAATATCGAAAATTCTCAAGCGCTATATTATGACGAAGTATTTTTATTTATAATTGTGTATTATTATTATTTGATAACTATGAGAAACTTTGTAGATTATTTCATTTATATGTATTTACATAAATCACTCTTACATTGTTGCCATGTCTTCTCCTTCTGGTGAAAGACTTCATTCCAAAAAATTTCTACTAGAAATTTCACTTTATTTAGTTCTAGAAAAATAGTAGCACATACTTCTGTTAAAAAACAGTGGTAATTAATCTTATTTAAAAATTGAAAATGTTGGCACGTATGACTCTAAGCAGATGATATCCCTTTTAATATGTATGTTTTAGTTTAAATGCTATTTTCTATTTCGCTATATCAAGCACTTTTCAATATTGTGTATATCATATTGAAACTTTGTGCGTTTTTATTCTAGAAACAGAATTATTATAATGATAACTGTAATGTCGATAATCACATATTCTAAAAAATATATTATTATATTAAAAATAAAATAAAATATGTAACGAACACATGTTTATGACCTCTAAATTGAAACTTAAATTCACATACAGTATGTTCTTTAAATTGTTACATTCTCTCTCTTCCCACGTATGTATCTTTTGCTTATTACAACTCTATCGAAACCTTTGATCATATATTATTCGTTCTTTAACGTTAATGCAGATCTACAATAGCTTGTTTTGACTTTTCCTAATTCGGTTTCTTTTCATATTACAGATAAATGCAGTTTTGTCGCCATAAGTGGATTCCTTGTCTCATAACATGGTGTGTTACTTTTGCTCAAAAGTTCCGGGTTCTCATGGCGTGTTTTGGCGTTTAGTGTGGACCGTTTGAATTATAATCATGTGATAACCTTTTCAAAAATTGTATGTATTTGTACGTAACATAATTACAACCATTTTTTCTCTACTTTGTGAATTTGGCATCGACTAGAGCTCTGGCGAAATTAATCAAGAAATCGAAGCCTCTCTTCATCACCATGACTTGACGGGTGAAGTCGACATTTTGGGCTCCCACTCCAAATTATTTAATTACCCCAATTATACCTACCATTTTATAGCAAAATGCTTATCTGGTCACCTATAATTGTGTTAAATATATCAACAATTCGAATATAATAAAATTTATCATAAAATCTACAAGAAAATGCCTGTTTAATTGGATCTTTCCTGTGTTATTAGCATTTCATATCGGAAGAATTATAAAGCTGTTTTTCTAATTCAAGTTCAATAATTGACGGCCATGTAAATAAACACTACAATAACATTATACAGTGCTTACATGCAAATGAGTATAGCTATAAAGATAATTTTATTTGGTAAACGATTCAAAATAAAATTGAATCAGTATCTTAAATATTTGGCTTATGATCTGATACTTTCCCAAGGAATCTGAGATACAGCGATTTAGTACACAATAGAGAAACGCTGAACTTTCACAGCGATATTTACGAAATCTGAATTAGCTTAAACATTTTTATAAATATTTTGTGAATCAATTTTAGTTTAAGTATACGTCATAGGTTACGAGATGTTGTACAAATGGTAAGAAGTATTATATAGCAGCATCAGCGCATGAGTATGTGCACGAAAATGTGTGGAGTTATATTAGGCTAGAATCCCCAGACCCAACACCACCCGCTAACAACCTTTTTTCTGCTTCGATACATTTAACATACTCTAATTTGCTATGTTGTTTTTAATTTGTACATTTGAAAATGAAGAAACATGATAAAAGGAAATAAAAGTATAAATAAATAAATTATAAAATACAGAATATTATTAATAATAATAATAAAGAAAAACACAAAACAAAATACAATAATAAACATATGGGTTTAATTTCAATGTAACATCTTTTCTCTGTTCATTTCTTCTTCTTCTTCTTTTCAATTTTTTAGTTCCCCATCATACTATAGGTATGGGGAACTTAGGTAAACGTGAAAATTTTCGACCTCGGTTTTTTGACTTTTTTACACGTTTTCAGGTGTGAGGAATCCGAAAATGACAAAATTTGTATGGTGTCTGTCTGTAGGGTGTCTGTTAGTGTGTTAGTCTGTTAGTGGGTTAGTGTGTTAGTCCGTTAGTCCATTAGTTTGTTAGTCTGTGTACGCGATATCTTAAGAACAAATTGTCGCAGAGAGGTCAGATCAGTTTTAAAATATTACTTTCGACACTGGCAAGAACGCTATTCATTTGCAACATTCGAATTTAAAAACTTTAGCAGTTATTCGAAATTTACGATTTTCTTAACATGGGAGAATAGGACAAAAATTCACTTAAACGTGCATTAAATGGAAACTTTTTACTGTAAAAATGTCAGAGCAGTTTTAAAATATCAGTTTTGATGCCGGAATGAACATCAGTAACTATAAATATGCTACTTTGAAAATTTCGCAAGTTATTGGAAAAGTTATAAATTTCTTAACATGGCAGTATAGGGCAAAATTTCACATAAACGTCAATTTTGAGAGATATTTTCATCGCAAAGATGTCAGACTACTTTTGAAATATTATTTAGGACACTGGCATGAATAATAATGACAATGATTTTTCCAATATAAAAATTTCGTAAGTTATTGGAAATTTACGAACTTCTTAACATGGCAGAATAGAGCAAAATTTCACATAAACGTCAATCTTGAGGGATATTTTCATCGTAAACATGTCAAACCACTTTCGAAATATTATTTAGGATACTGGCATGAATATCATAGACTATGATTTTTCCAATTTAAAAAATTCGTAAGTTATTTAGAATTTACGATTTACTTAACATGTCAGAATAAGGCAAAATTGAGCGTAAACTTCCATTTTGAAGATCATAAATACATTAGACAACTTCAAAATTTTTATGATATTTGTTTGAACATGATTGAACACAAATAATCTAATAGGAAAATTTCGTAAATTATTCGTAATTTACGATTTTGTCAACATAGCGAAATTGTAAATTTTTCATATAAATATGCATTTTGAGGATTATTGCATTGGAAATAGCAGCATGAAAACTGAACAACGGAATTGACCCTGATAAAATAAATTAATAGATTAGAATAAGATAAATATATCGAAGTAAACGGTGGATAGCCTATTAGGCGGGGATTTCATTCCATCACTGTATCAAGCTTTGGTCAAATTCATTTCTTTTAACATGATCATAAAATGACTCGCACTAGAAATTTATGAGAACATAAATATGATGGGGAACTGAGCAGAGTCCACCTATGCCAACTAGTTTTTCCTCACTATGAGACATTTTATAATAACTAGAACTATTGCTGTATGATTGTTGCTATCAAACAATTGAAATTTTTTTAAAAAAATTATTGCTACTAATAAGCTCAATATAAATAAAAAAAAAGAAATTGATTAAATAATTAACAAAAAAAAAAAAAAAAAAAAAAAAAAAAAAAAAGAAAGAAATATGCAATAAATTAATAAATAAAGAATATAATGAATGAAATAACTAATAATGATGACTGACGTAAATGTATGTACAGATATCAGACTGGTGCATAATGTATGGTTAATCCTGTCTATTACTATATTGACTTACATCTCATATGAAATGCATGCGAACAGCACACACCAAAATCTTATGTCTATTTCGCTTCAGGCGTACCCCCAAACCGCTTTTATGTCCTTGGCGCCTGGACTTAGAATCGATTTGCCATATACTGCGTGGCATTATTCTGGTCTCCAGAAATATTGGAAGGGTTATAAGCACCTTAGTAGTTTTGGGGCTTTGTTAGAATAAGAGAGGGATATAATATACTTTGTTCTTCTAATTCCTGGAATAACTTTCCTTTTCTTAGAATAGTTTTCATTCTCTTTTACCTTAATCTTAAATACACATGATAGAGAAAGTATTCTTTTGGATGTTCCATGTGTGTCATGTGATATTACTTGAAGCCTTTTATTGTAATTCCACGAATGTAGAAACACACAAAATAATTCAAATACATTGCGTTTGCGGGCGGAATTCCTTGTTTGTACATTTTTAACACCATTAGACTGCACTAAACAAAATGAAGTTAACGTGTGAGAGCAAGTATATATATATATATATATATATATATTAGCTTAACTTATATAACATAAAACCAATGTAACATTTAAAATGAGATAATGAATACAAAAATTTTTAAAACTTTAAAAATACATTTTAATTAAAAACATTAAAATACACGACAGACGTTTCGGCTAGAACACTAGCCCTCCTCAGTGTCAAACATACAAGCACAACATTTACAAAAAATTCATAACACATCATAACAAGATTATATATTCAGGAGGAATAGCTTTAGCCTCGTTCAAGGCAGAATGTTGCATTTCAGTAAAAGAGCCCTCTAGAAAAATACGGGATTTATATAAATTTACATTAGAGGCTAGAATTTTAAAGTTGTCAAAATCAGGAATATGATCACTATTGAGGGAATGTATTACCAGTTTCGATCTTAAATCACCTGTTTTATATTAGCGTTTATGTTCCTTTAATCTAATTTCACCTGTTCTGCCAGTTTCACCGATATATATATATAGAATCACAATTTTTACAGGGGATACAGTAGATTACACCTAGACGTTTAAGGGGGGGGGGGACAGCGGGTTTAAAGTTTTAGAGAAAGTTGCTAATACGGAGTTGAGGTTTAAAGCTAGTAGCGATATTAACTGCTTTAAGCAATTTAGCGATATTTTCGGAAATACTCTAATTTAGAGGGCGCTTTTACTAAAATGCAACATTCTGCCTTGAACGAGGCTAAAGCTATTTCCCCTGAATATATAATCTTGTTATGATGTGTTATGATTTTTTTGTAAATGCTGTGCTTGTATGCTTGACACTGAGGAGGGCTAGTGTTCTAGCCGAAACGTCTGTCGTGTATTTTAATTTTTTTAAATAAAATGTATTTTTAAAGTTTTAAAATTTTTGTATTCATTACCTCATTTTAAATGTTACATTGATTTTAATATATTAGTGAGACGTATACATTATGTTTAAATTTATTATATATAACATAACATATAAGCTTAACATATATATATATATTATGTTGCTGTTTCTAATCCCAAATGGTTCAGCGTGGGCTAGACCCTATCCATAAAGCCAAAAGCTTCCAAAGAGTCTAAAGACAGAGTCAGGACCTTTAATACCTCGTCTTTAATATTTTTATATACACAAAATAGTATGTTTCCAATAGAATATTGTAAGTAGTGTAAAAAGGAGAGTTCAGCAACAGGGTGGTGGCGTAGTGGCGTATTGTGGCGTAGGGTGGAGGCGCGCCTCCACCCTGACACCTCTACGCCTCCACCCTGTCGGTCAACGTCTCCTTTTTACACTACTTAGTCATCATCTTGGACGAGGGGGTGTTGCCACCCGAAGAATAGAAACTGTGTGTTGCCACCGGAAGAATAGAAACTGTGCGTTGCCACCGGAAGAATAGAAACTTTGACTATCATCTTGGATGAGGTTTGGTGGTGCCATCTATAGGGAATTTTAAGGAGTTAGATTTATTTTCCTAAATTTCGGGACTAAGTATTTTTTTTTTCATAATTTTGGGGACTTCAAAATTTTTTCGAAGTTAGATTTATTTTCTTAAATTTTGGACTTAGTAATTTTTTCGAATTTTTTGCAGGGGGATTAGATAACGTCACGATCTTTTGGGACTTTAATATTTAGGTGTTGCCACCGGAAGAATAGAAACTTTTGAAGAGTTGTCATTCGGGGATTATAAATTGATTACAGAATTAAATAGAAATTTTCCTATGCATTTCAGGGAATTTTGACAAAATAAAACAAAGGGTTGATGTGTATTATAGAATTAAAAACAGGGTATAGACATTAAAATTTAGATGTTGCCATTGGAAGAGTATAAATAATTTCCGGTGGGACTTAACATTTATGACTGAAGTTAATTAACATCAGTAACAATTTATGAGTATATTAGAAACTTAGCATTTTTAGAGATTAAAAATATATTGTGTTAAGATAATAAATAAGGAATTTAAATAGGAGTTCATACTTTTAGTGACATCATTACAAATTTATATTAGGAAATTTTTACAGAATTAAATAGAAATTTTCGTATTTTGTGGATTAACACATAGATTTAAAAGCAAAACAAATAATTTAACATTCATTAAAAATGTAAGACACTTAAAAATTCTAACTTTATTTTAACACTAAATAAGTTTCACTTTTTAAATTTATTTAGACTATCTTAGAAATAATATTATTACATTCGTTAAAAATTGAACCCACATGCACTTTAAAAATTACTATCATATAAATTAAACTAAATATAATAAAAATTATGTAAATTAAACTTTATATTCTCACTAAAAAAGTTTAACGTTTCTTTAAACTCTATCTTACATTCGTTAAAAATTTAACAGAAGTTTTTAATCAGTTACTAAATTTTGTATACAGTTATGTTATATAAACTTAATATAATAAAAATTATATAAAACACATACTGTTATTTAAGCTCTAACTTTGAAATACTATTTTTACATTCTTTAAAAATTGAACACTCATACACTTTAAAAAATGACTATCATATAAATTAAACTAAATATAATAAAAATTATGTAAATTAAACTCTATCTTACATTCGTTAAAAATTTAACAGAAGTTTTTAATCAGTTAATAAATTTTGTATACAGTTATGTTATATAAACTAAATATGATAAAAATTATATAAAACACATACTGTTATTTAACCTCTAACTTTGAAATACTATTTTTACATTCTTCAAAAATTGAACACACATACACTTTAAAAAATTACTATCATATAAATGAAACTAAATATAATAAAAATTATATAAATTAAACTTTATATTCTCACTAAATAAGTTTCACATTTATTTAAACTCTAACTTACATTCGTTAAAAATTGAGCACATGCACTTTTAAAAATGACTATCATATAATAATATTAATCTAAAAAATTGCTTACAAAGAGATAAATTATAAATAAAGAAAAAAAATTACTATCATATAATAATATTAATCTAAAAAATGCATACAAAGATATATAGTAAAGTTATAAATTTTAAAAAAATACTATCATATAATAATATTAATTAAAAAAAAAAAAAAAAAAAAAAAAAAATTACTATTATATAATAATATAAATTAAAAAAATTACTTTCATATAAATTAAAAAAAAAAAAAAAAATGACTTTCATATAATAATATTAATTAAAAAAATGCATACAAAGATATACAGTAAAGTTATAAAATAAATAAATAAATAAAATAAATAAATAAAAATAAAAATAAAATAAAAATAAAAATGACTATCCTATAATAATATTAATTTAAAAATACATACAATGTTTAAAATCAACAATTAAATTTTATATATATTATAATTAACTAAACTTTATGCTGTTACTATTCAATTTATCCTAACACAAAAATTTTATAAGTACATGAATATGTTATTTCAATTAAACATTATATTGATACTACACAAATATTATTTAACATTTATTCGAGTTTAACGCTGTAATATAATTTATACTATCTTAGTTGATTTAAATGAAACAGGTAAATACTTTTAAACTTGAAATAATAAAAATAAGTTCTTTTTATAAAATAATTGATATAAACTATAATAATAAAAAGGATTAGTTATATTTAAAAACTATCAGTTATGTTATATTAAACATTTCGAAATAAATTGCATAAAAATTCAATGCATCATTTTAAATGAAAATAAACAGTTTCCTTAAAAACAGATAATACGGAATATTCTATGAGTCAGTTATCACCTGCAACGGAAAACCCCTACAGCTGATGAATCATGTGTAATCTACACTATCTCATATAAAGATTAAGTTAAAATCATTAAAACAATACAGCGAATAATTTGGAAAATGCAATAATTTTTTCACAAAGCATATCATACAATGAGTTTAAACGATTATCACCTATCTATCACTTAAACGGTATTGAAATAAATAAATACATATAAAAGTAAGTTATAGTTAAAAAATAAAAATTTCGTTTGTGAAAGGAGTTTTATATATTGCAGAAATTAGTTTTACTCAAATAATTTCTAAACATACACAAGTTAAATGGAAACTTTTCTAGGTTTCATTTAAGCAATAATTTTCCATGTGTGAAAGTAGTTTTATTTATGCAAAATTTAGTTTTATATAAACAAAAAAGTTTATAGTGTAACAATAAAAAAAGTTTATAGTATAACAATAAAAAATTCCTTATAAGTAAATACCAATAAAAAATATTTTTTAAATTAATTTCTCTCTCTTCAATAAAACAATAAAAATTTCTTATATAACTTTCGTAAAGTTTTAAAAAAATTTCTATTACAAACAAATTTTTTTATGATATAAACAAATAATTTTATTAGAATATACATATTAAGTTAAATAAATTATCAAATAGTAATAATAAATTATAAAACTTACTTAAAATTGAAGAAATTTCCCTTAGCGAAGTGCAACCTTCAATCTTCCACACAAATGCGAGAAACTGTTTTATCGCTAGACGATGACTCATACAGATAAGAATGTTGATTCATACCTATCTTAGTAGAATGTTGTTAAAGTTCTGTGTTTTTACAATAATATAAAATAGTTTATAGAGATCATTTATTTAATATCAGTTGTAAACTACATTTAAATAATGCAATAAGAGTTGAACTCTGCAATTAACCTATTAAAATATTGAAATATTTTTAATATTTTTAATTTAATTTGACTTTTTTTAATTATGCTAAGAAAATAATGAGATCAAAACAGAATTATTTTACGATAAGTCGCGCTTTTTATATTTAATAAACAAAGATTTAATAAAATGTAACTGTAATTTTTAATGAAAGGTTTTAAAATCACTTAATAGGATAAAATTAAAAACATAAATCTTATTGTTTTAGTAATTATTTTCTCTAGTTATTGAACTAAGTAATAAACTATCTATAAATAATAAGATACCAAGAGAGGTTTTTGTATAATAACTATATATTATTTTAATATATGCATTACATCGCAAGGTAAAATTTTCAACTTATTTATACGGATTGAACTATAAGTAATAAAAATTACTCATTTGCATAACCGCTAAATTTTATAAGTTGGATATAGGATTTAAAATACTAAACAATAATCCTTATGAGAGAATTTGGGTGACACTATCACAGAAGGAATTTATCCTTTACAATAAGATTTGCTCAGAATGTCTAAGTGAAAATAACTTACCGTGAGGTCAGTGAGTCATGCAGTTGTATTGAAATTCCCTGTTTTTAGTTAATGGGTGATTAAACTTCTGAGACAATTATTTTTTACTAGCATATAAATGTACATTTTTATATTATTCATGTATATATAAAATTTTAAATAATTCATTAAGTGTTAAACTTTGCATTTAATAGATTAAATAAATAAAGTTTTAGTAAAATATAAGAGTAATTTTTTAATGAATGGTTTTGAAATCACTTTAACTTTATAAGAAAAAAAAAAAAGTAAAAAGAGGTTTTAAAATTACTTAATAGGATAAAATTAAAAATCTTATTGTTTTTAGCAATTATTTTATCTAGTTGTAAACTATGTATTATTATTTTAATATACGCCTTATACTTAAGTCAGTTTTAGAGAAAAAATCCCAAAGGGTAGGCTGATGAGTTGGATTATTCTATTATACTTAAAGAACCCAGGTACGGAAAAACCGAAATACATTATGCGGAAAAACAGGCGGGATTTTCGGCTAAAACTCCAAAGCAGTGGACGGTAAACATAACACACCGTGAAACAACCTACTCCCACGACAGCCAAACTAAGAATGAAGGGAAACGTTGAGTTGTAACACCTTATCTACTAGAGATAAGGGGGAATTCCCCATGACTCACCCCTCGTTCGTTCATGTACAACATCTTACGAGAAACTTCGTGAAGGATCGGTGACGAGTTTGAATTAATTTGCATAACCGCTAAATTGTATAAGTGTGAATCTTTTAATGTGAGTATTATAGTAGTGATAAATTTATTTCATAATCGATAACTCATCAGCTTCACACCTTATATAAAACAATGGTATATTCAAAAGTTTTACTATACAATAGACATTTCCATATGGATATTCCTAAGGTTTAAGACTATGCGAGGGTCCTATAAGCGAAATGCATGAGAGTCTTTCTAAGGAATCCTAATCTGTATTGAAGTCAGTTTTAGTGAAAACCAAGAAAAACTACAAACGGGTAGATTGATAAGCCGAATTTGAACCTAGCATTACACATAGATTCGTTTAGTCTTCCAAAATCCTTGTAACATCATGTTTATGAACTTTATAAGAAAATGCTTAATAGGGTTTGCATGCGTTAGCTATATTAAACATCTATTAGATGTAATTTTTTTTTCACTATATATTGTTTAGCTATATTTATACACCATGCAATGTATAATATTTCCCAGAGTAAAAGTTTAAACTGAGTTACTAATCATCAACATAAGTGTTAAATTGAATACATAAGACAGTATATGAATAAACAGTTAGTAATGTGAAAATGCTGATTTGTAAAACTTTTTGAAAGTAGTAACTTATAAATTTATACTTATGCACACACATGGTTAAGAAACTTATATAAAACAATACTATGATTAAAAAAAATTTTCAGTATACAATAAAATAAATCGTAATAGATATTCATTTAGTAATTTAATGATTTAATGCTTTCATTAAAAGATTAAAATTACTAGATTTCAGTTTTTGTTTAATATTTTATGTAAATAGTAATAATCTTTCACTAATAATATATTTCAATAGGTATAGGTTTAAAAAAAATGTCTTAAAGTTTCACTTACCTGAAAACACGTCCTACTCCAACGGCTGCCTTGAGAGAAATGAACGATAAGGAGAGTTCTTATCAGCGAGGCGAAGTCACGTGATTAGGGTGACGTCACGAGTGATGCGATTGGCTATGCTCAGTCACGTGGTGAGTGTCCTCACGAGTTATCTGATTGGCTACCTCTGGTCACGTGACGAGAGTCTTATCTTATCAGAGATTGCTTATCAGCGATCACGGTTCATTCTACCATTTGATTTCGTGTGTGTTGGTTGTCTCGTCATGTCTGCAGTGAGTTTTATGGAAAACGGACTGAATGTCTACTATGTTTCAAACTTCATCGAAAAGGAACAAGCAGATCGGTATTTTGCCGAGTTAAAAACTTTACCTTTCTACACGCCAACGTTTAGAATTCATGGAAAAAGTATTAAACCTAAAAGGCAAGTTCTAGGATACGGCGATTCGACTTTAAGTTATGCCTTCAGCGGAACCCATGTGCCTGCTAATCCTTGGACACGTCTGATATTGGAGCTGCGGGACCGAGTGGAAAAATGGACGGCTTCTACCTTCAACTATGTTCTGCTAAACCTCTACAGCAATGGATACAGCTACATACCTCAACATAAAGACAACGAAAGTGGATTGGATACAACTTTCCCCATCGCAGTCCTCAGCTTTGGTGCCGAACGAACAATTGAATTCAAGAAGCCTAAAACACCATCGACTTTGATTTCATTAGAACATGGTTCGCTCTACGGTATGTTAAAGCCTACGAACGAACTGTTTACCCATGGCATTGCACCGGACCCTAACATTAAAGATATGAGAATCAGCCTGACTTTTCGTCATTTAATATCCAACCCCATCATGTCACCTTTAAAGAAACCAAGACTTGATCTAAGTGATGCTTCATCCAGTGCATGCGATACTTTGAAAAACTCTGATTGTGATACTTCGAAAAACTCTCATTGTGATACTTCTGTTAAAAACTGTTCTCAAGACATGTGTGAAAAACTTACTCCAAACGATTGGTTAAACCAATGGGTACGTGAACAATCTTGGGATCCTATACGAGGTGAATTTAATTTAAACTTTAACAGTTTTTTACAAATTGTAATAGAAAAGAATTTTAATGTGAGAATCCACATTCGTAATTTTAAAGAATTACATACAGGTCAATGGATACCTACGAAAGAAGGCGTTGTAATGACAGCTCAGACATGGTATTATTTTCAAAGTAAGATTGAAAATTTTAATTTTGAATCAGTAAATGATAGTTTTATTTCTAACAATCAATTAATAATGGCTTACATAGATGAGGATTATTGTACTTTACAGCAAATGTTTTCTTTAAATCCTTCTGGCTTTTATTTAAAACCGAATGTCATTAAATTGGCCAAGGATCAAATTTTTAGGCTTAGAGAACTCAAAATGAGAATAACTCATTTTATTATTGATGCAATATTCACCGTTCAACTTCCTATGTTAATTCTAAATAAAGCCCTTGTGTGTATTTCTCATGAAAATGAGCAAAGTGCTAAGGAAATCTTACTCGATTTTATCGTGTATGAAATTCAGTTAGGAATTGAAAATTTATTTCAATGTGACGGGTGTGTTTTTAATTCAGACGATCAAAATTCACACGAGTGTTTAATGAAATCTATGTTTGAAAAATATCAATTATATCGTGAAGAAATACTTTTAAAATTAAATATGCATGCTATTGTTAAAAAAATTAATTGTTCCTGTCATTACAACGACGGTTTCTTTAAACAATTAAATATGACCTTGTATGAAAAATATATTGAAGATACTTTATCCAAAAAGTAATGTGTGTTTATGAAAACGACTTCTTTAAACAATTGTATCCAATAAGTAATGTCTGTATATATTTTTATGGAATTTCAATAAATAGATTGAAACTGAATATCTGTGTCTGTCTGTCTTTGAAATATTTTATTGATTTTATTTCTTAAAAGATTTAATTAGAAATATTTTATTTCATAAAAGATTCAATGAATTTATAAGTTTGAAATGACTATTTTATTTCATAAAACAACATATTTTTAAAACCATTTCCTATGCATTTAATAACTTATATTCGGGAAAAATATTGTTTCGAAAAGATATATTTTATTTCGTAAAACATATAATAAAACCATTTATTCATGAAACAATCCACTTGAAAAAAATTTTTTAATAATCAAATTGAAATAATAATTGTTATTTTCGATTAATTAAAAGTGTAGACATTATCTCTTCATTAGAAATATGCAAATGAGTATGTTTCATATCTCCCGTAAGATATTATACCTGTACGAACACGGAGGGGGGTGACTCACCTTGGAAAATCCACGAGGGGAAATATGCAAATGAAGCAACCTCTACGATGAATCAGAATTCGAGAAGTTTCTCGTAAGATCTACAGAGCTGAGTCAGGGTGACTCATGGGGGAAACCCCCTTATCTAGATAAGCCGCTGCAACTCATTTCTCAGGTCATTCGTAGATTACCTACTGCCTAGACAACACGCATTTTTAGTTCTCTCCTTTACCGACGTTCGCGAAGTTTTCTTCCGGAAATATCTTGTGTTTTTACCGCATCGTTTAGTGTGCTTTTCCCGTACCTCTATAATGGAAGGATACACCAACGACAATCAAGCTATGGATGTTGAAAATGCAGTAAGTATATTTATCTAGTAATCATTGATTTTATAACTGTGTTTAATCATTTTTAGTGAAATATGAGATTATAAATTGTAATAAGAATTCTTTAATTTATTATTACTTTTTACGATATGTTAAAAAATAAATTTGATTTACACTATGCAAAATAGAATGAGTTTCAAAACTATTTATAATGTGTGTTAAAAATAAATTTGATTTACACTATGCTAAAATCTATTTTTATTTATAATGTGTTTAAAATAAATTGAATTTCGAATCTTTATTTTGATAAATGCGAAATCTATTTCATTCAATAAACTATATAAAGTGAAATTTAAGTATGTGTAAAACTTGTTTATGCTTAGAAATTATTTATTCTATAAGTGAAAATCTATTTATAATATGTGTTAAAAATAAATTTAATTTCAAATCTTTATTTTGACAAAGTGAAAATCTATTTTATTTATTATGTGTTAAACATAAATTTAATTTCGAATCTTTATTTTGATAAATGAGAAATCTATTTTATTTATTATGTGTTAAACATAAATTTAATTTCGAATCTTTATTTTGATAAATGAGAAATCTATTTTATTTCATTCAATAAACTATATAAAGTGAAATTTAAGTATGTGTAAAATCTGTTTATGCTTAGAAATTATTTATTCTATAAGTGAAAATCTATTTATAATATGTGTTTAAAATAAATCGAATTTCGAATCTTTATTTTGATAAACTACATAAAGCGAAATTTAAGTATGTGTAAAACTTGTTTATGCTTAGAAATTATTTATAATATGTGTTAAAAATAAATTTAATTTCAAATCTTTATTTTGACAAATGCGAAATCTATTTTATTTATAATGTGGTAAACATAAATTTAATTTCGAATCTTTAATTTGATAAATGAGAAATCTATTTTATTTCATTCAATAAACTACATAAAGTGAAATTTAAGTATGTGTAAAACTTGTTTATGCTTAGAAATTATTTATTTTATAAGTGAAAAACTTTGCATAGAAATTTTAATAAGTTTATTTATTTTTTTACAGTCATATGACATAGAAATTATTTTATAAGTGAAAAACTTTTTAATTAGAAGATTTAATTAAAACTTATTCTCATAAGTTTAAACTAAAAATTTATTATTCTAATAATTTATTTCCTTACAAAATTTTTGACTCATACTTCGTTTAAAGGTGCTTTTTATATTATTCAAATCAAAAAGTTATTATTATTATTGTTTACTTATGAGAAACTTAATTTGCATTCATTATAAATAAAAAATTTAATTATTAACTAGAAAATCAGTTTACTTATAATTTTCATCAACTAGTGTTGTTTATTTAATTTCCAACATCCTATACTTTGTGATTTATATAGTAATTATCGCTTATACAATAAAATGTTAGTGTTCAAGTAGATTCATGTTCAGTCATGTTTAGGATGACTCATCGTTTGATGAGTCATCGCATAGCTTATACAATAAAATGTTAGTGTTCAGAGATGTTTAGGATGACTCATCGTTTGATAAGCTATCAATTAGATTATACTTATTCAATTTATTTATGTTGTATAAAAGTTAGATTTGTATAACCTTTTGTATATGAAATCTTTAACTAGAAGAATTTATTTTTCTAAATTTTTTCTAAAGTTGCATACCTAATCCTATGTTTAGTTAAAATAGTGTATTGGTTTATTAAAATAGTAGCGTGTATGTATAAAAGTTAGATTTATTAAATCTTTAACTAGGAGAATTTATTTTTCTAAAATTTTTTAAAGTTGCATACCTAATCCTATGTTTAGATAAAATAGTGTATTTGGATTATTAAAATGGTAGCGTGTATGTATAAAAGTTAGATTTGTATAACCTTTTGTATATCAAATCTTTAACTAGGAGAATTTATTTTTCTAACATTTTTTTAAAGTTGCATCCTATGTTTATAAAATGATTCGTTTATTTAATGACTCATCGAATAGATTTATTTATTTATGTTGTATAAAAGTTAGATTTGTATAACCTTTTGTATATCAAATCTTTAACTAGAAGAATTTATTTTTCTAAAAATTTTTAAAGTTGCATCCTATGTTTATAAAATGATTCGTTTATTTAATGACTCATCGAATAGATTAAATTTATTTATGTTGTGTAAAAGTAAGATTTGTATAACCTTTTGTATATCAAATCTTTAACTAGAAGAATTTATTTTTCTAAAATTTTTTAAAGTTGCATCCTATTCGTTTATTTTCAGTTGGGTATTTCCTTCGGTATACCCGATGACGAATTTCATATGCTGTGTGATGTTGCCGAGATGAATGACGAGGAGTGGCGAAACCCCCAATCGGATGACGTCACCCAGTCTGAACCCCAACCTGAGGCCCAACCTGAAGCCCAATCTGAACCTTCTAAGGTATGTATTGTTTTACATTAAAAATGAGAGTGTTTCCTTTTACAAAAGTTTGAAAAATTGTCTCTTTTACAAAAGTTAAAAAAAATTGTCTTTCTTATTATAGGTTCGACCTGTTTGCCCTACTTGTGGGAAATCTTTTGTGGATAGATCAAAACTGAATCGGCATATGTCAACTCATAACACAGAAAAAATGTTCGTGTGTCTCATTTGCCATAAGGAATTCTCCAGAAAGGATGCTTTAAATAGGCACCGAAAATCGCATCACTCCTCGAGTGAATTACAAGAATCTGTAGATCCTCAGCCCGGTCCTTCTAAGGTATGTATTATTTCTTAAAGTTTTTGCGATATTTTGAAAAGTTGTAACACTTTGATTAAAAATTGTAACACTTTAATTAAAAAATCGTTTTTTGTTCTTTTATAGGGTTTCTCCTGTTCTGTGTGTTTGAAGGAGTTCTCCAGAAAGGATGCCTTAAACCGACATAAGAAGTTGCATGATGCTGACACTTCCACCCATCAATGTACTACATGTCAACGAAAGTTTAGTCGCCTGGATGAGTACAACGCTCATCTAAAAACACATAACTACCCCTGCAAAGAATGCCAGTCCACCTTTTCCTCTAAGTCATCATTAATGAACCATATGCGACTTCAGCATTCAAATAGCCTAAGTGAGAGCCGGAAGAAACCGAAAACGACTCGTCCACCACTCTCTCGAAGACGACCCTATACACAAGCTTTGAACACGTTTAAGACGGTGCTCATTGAACCTACTGAAGCTACTCGGTACGATGTGAAAATCTTTTTAGAGTCTATTCGTGCCGAGATACATGAAAACATCCTGCAGGAATTGTATGAGAAAGATTCGATCAAATGGTACCTGGTAATAAAAGTCTGCTTTGAAAGAGAGACAGCCGAAGGAGAGCTGGAAATTATGGATGCGTACTTCAGAACACCCTGCTACCAGCAACACACTCCTGATTTAATTGATGATCAAATAAGTGTAGGATTCATGAAGATTATTCAAAACTACGAAGAGTTCTTAGAGAGAGGTTCCGGCTGGGTGTTGAGAAACATCTACTACCTAGAATTCAAGTCTGCTAAATATAACCCCTTGAGAGCGAGCAGCTATCAAGAATTGCCAGCGAAACTGCTTGCCAAGAAAGCCATCTTAAATATACAGAACAGGAATAACAAGTGCTTCCTATGGTGTCTGCTAGCACACAAACTGAATTTGGATCGTGCAAGCCAACCTCATCGAGTCTCCCACTATTTACCTCATGAAGAGGAAATCAAGATGGGTAATGTCCAGTACCCTGTTCCCATCTCAAAAATAGGTCTCATAGAAAAACTGAACAATCTTAGAATCAACGTCTTCGGCTACGAAAACTCTAAAGTGACCATTTTAAGAATTTCCGAAGTAGAAGATGTTGAAGCTATCAACTTATTACTCCTGGCGAACGAGGAAGGTGCCCACCACTATTGTCTAATCCGGAACTTTTCCAGATTAATGGGAGACCGCACAAAACATCGGTGCACACAGTATTATTGTTATAGATGCCTGCATGGTTTTTCAACAGAACTTTTGTTAAAAGATCATGAAACAAACTGCAAAAAACACACAGCTCAAGCCATTGAGATGCCCAGCAAGGAGAAAAATATATTAGAGTTCACGGGAACCCATCTTCAACATCCCATCAACTATATCATCTATGCAGACTTTGAAAGTTTGTTAGAACCTATTGCATCAGCTGCTCCATCCTCATCAAACTCCTACCTGCAACATACAGCCCGCCATACACCCTGCGGTTACGCTTATGTAATCGTAGGGTCTGATGGCAAAGCCGTCAAGCCCATCTTTAGCTATCGAGGAGAGAATGCAGTCAAGCATTTTCTAGAAAATATCATCATGGAAAAAGATATCCTTGAAGACAAACTACGAGAAATTAAGCCTATGAAGCTCTCTACCCAAGAAGAGGAGGCCTTCCAAAATGCTACAAGGTGCAGCATATGTCTTCAACCCCTGTTACCTGGATGCATTAAAGTTCGGGATCACAATCACGAAACTGGAGTTTTTAGAGGTGCCGCCCATGCTAGCTGCAACCTTAATTTTAAGCAGCCAAAGAAGATTCCCGTGGTTTTCCACAACTTGAAGAATTATGATGCCCACCATATTATGACAGAATTAGGCCATTTTCAAGACCACCAGATACAAGTTATCGCAACAACGTTAGAAAAATATATATCATTCACTTTGAAGAAACCTGACAGTCCTGTACAACTCGTCTTTCTTGACTCCTTCCAATTTTTGCCTGCTTCGTTAGAAAAGTTGGTGAAGAATTTGGATATTAGTCAGTTTAACATTCTAAAAGACCACTTTAATTCAAGTACCGATCTAAGTCTCCTCACCAGAAAAGGAGTATACCCCTATGACTACATTACTGGATTTGATAAATTCCAAGAAACAGTGTTGCCGCCTCCATCAGCGTTTTTCAACTCTCTCACGAACGAACCCGTCGAAGAATCTGATTATCAACATGCAAAAAACATATGGGAAGTCTTCCAGATAAGAAACCTCGGCGAGTATCATGACTTGTATGTGAAGACAGATGTTTTGCTACTTGCCGATGTGTTCCAAAATTTTAGAAGTCTTTGCTTACACTATTATAACATCGATGCTGCCCATTTATACACCTCTCCTGGACTGTCCTGGCAAGCCTGTCTGAAGATGACTGATGTTAAGCTAGAGCTGCTTACGGATATCAACATGCTGCTGTTTATTGAAAAAGGGGTGCGCGGGGGTGTGTCGCAGATTTCACACCGTTTCGCTGTTGCGAACAACCCGCACACTCCTCACTACGACTCAAGTAAGCCTTCTAGTTATATCATGTACTGGGATGCGAACAACCTTTACGGTTGGGCTATGTCCCAGTACATGCCTTATGGCAAGTTTCAATGGATGGACCCCTCTCACATTACTGAAGATTTCATCATGAACATACCCGAAGATGCAGCAGAAGGCTTCATTTTTGAAGTGAATTTGGAGTACCCATCTCATCTGCATGACCTCCACAATAGCTACCCACTTGCACCTGAAAAAATGACCGTGACAGAAGAAATGCACTCCACCTATGCCAAGTCCTTGTTGCAGAACCAAAAATATTCAGGAACACCCAAACTCATTCCAAACCTCTACAATAAATCAGAATATGTTGTACATTACAAAAATCTACAGTTATACCTAAAACTTGGAATGAAGCTATTAAAAGTGAACAAGGTTTTGAAATTTCGACAAGCACCCTGGCTAAAAAAGTATGTAGACTTCAACACAGATAAACGAAAATCTGCAAACAATAGTTTTGAGAAAGATTTCTTTAAACTGTTGAACAATAGCGTCTATGGAAAGACCATCGAAAATTTGAGAAAACGTCGTAACATAGAACTGTGTAACAATGAAGTCAGAGCCCAAAAATTAGTTGCATCACCGAATTTCACAACTTTTAAAGAATTTTGCAATAACCTCGTAGCTGTGGAGAGAACAAAACCAACCATCCTGATGAATAGGCCAATATACGTGGGTTTCTGTATCCTTGAATTAGCAAAGTTGCTCATGTACGACTTTCACTACAATTTCGTTATGAAAAAGTATGAAAGTCGTGCAACTTTGTTGTTCACGGATACAGACTCCTTGACGTACTGTATCCAGACAGCAGACATGTATCAAGATATGAAGGAAGATCAGCACCATTTTGACTTCTCAGAGTATCCAGAAAATCATCCGCTATATTCTACAACTAACAAAAAGGTCCTTGGAAAGTTTAAGGACGAACTCCACAGTCAAGCTGCCTACAAATTCATTGGATTAAAGCCAAAAATGTATGCCATACAGTCAGCTGGTGGTGAAAAGAAGACAGCAAAAGGCATATCAACATGCATCGTAAGGAAAAAATTAAGTGTTCAAGACTATCAAGAATGCCTGCAAAAGGAGATAGCCACGTATGAGCAACAAACCAGAATCCTACAAGAACGTCATCAACTCTATACAGTTAATCAAAACAAAAAGTGTTTATCTCCTTTTGATGACAAGAGGTATCTGCTAGATGATGGAATCACCAGTCTGGCTTATGGCCATTACAGAATACCGCAGCATCCATAGTGAAAATTTTTGTATATATTGTTCCTGCATCCTGTATATTTTTAAATTGTTTCTGCATCCATGAAGATTGTTCCTGCACCCTGTATATATCAATTGTTTCGCACCTATGAAGATTGTTCCTGCACCCTGTATATATCAATTGTTTCGCACCTATGAAGATTGTTCCTGCACTCTGTATATATCAATTGTTTCGCACCTATGAAGATTGTTCCTGCACCCTGTATATATTTTAAATTGTTTCGCACCTATGAAGATTGTTCCTGCACCCTGTATATATCAATTGTTTCGCACCTATGAAGATTGTTCCTGCACCCTGTATATATTTTAAATTGTTTCGCACCTATGAAGATTGTTCCTGCACCCTATATATATTTTAAATTGTTTCGCACCTATGAAGATTGTTCCTGCACCCTGTATATATCAATTGTTTCGCACCTATGAAGATTGTTCCTGCACCCTGTATATATTTTAAATTGTTTCGCACCTATGAAGATTGTTCCTGCATCCTGTATATATCAATTGTTTCGCACCCTGTATATATCAATTGTTTCGCACCTATGAAGATTGTTCCTGCACCCTGTATATATTTTAAATTGTTTCGCACCTATGAAGATTGTTCCTGCACCCTGTATATATCAATTGTTTCGCACCTATGAAGATTGTTCCTGCACCCTGTATATATTTTAAATTGTTTCACACCTATGAAGATTGTTCCTGCATCCTGTATATATCAATTGTTTCGCACCCTGTATATATCAATTGTTTCGCACCTATGAAGATTGTTTCTGCACCCTGTATATATTTTAAATTGTTTCGCACCTATGAAGATTGTTCCTGCACCCTGTATATATCAATTGTTTCGCACCTATGAAGATTGTTCCTGCACCCTGTATATATTTTAAATTGTTTCGCACCCTGTATATATCAATTGTTTCTGCACCTTGTATATATTTTTAAATTGTTTCTGCATCCATGAAGATTGTACAGATTGTTTCGCATCTATGAAAATTGTCTGAACCCATGCTTTGAAGACAACCTCAGAAAACTATGTGATGAGCTCTTCAGGTTGACATTTTTTATTTTTTTTTATTTTTATTTTTTTTTAAAGGAACTAACTCCCGCCTTGCTCTACGGAGCGAAAAGGGGCACCGCAGGGCCTCGGGAGGGCAGTCTCCCAGGCGCTCAAGGTGAACTCTCTCTTTCTCTCACTTCTCTTTTTTCTAACTTTATTCATTCTAACTCTCATTTCTTAAATTTTGTATTCTCTTTCTAAATTTTTTCTATACATTTTTCTAACTCTTATTTCATAAACTGTATCTCTTTTCAGGCTAAGTCCCAAAAGATCGTGACGTCATCTAATCCCCTGCAAAAAGTCGAAAAAAATTTGAAGTCCCCGAAATTGTGAAAAAAATACTAAGTCCCGAAATTTAGGAAAATAAATCTAACTCCTCAAAATTCCCTATAGATGGCACCACCAAACCTCATCCAAGATGATACCCAAAGTTTCTATTCTTCCGGTGGCAACACACAGTTTATATTCTTCCGGTGGCAACACCCCCTCGTCCAAGATGATGACTAAGTAGTGTAAAAAGGACACGTTCTGCTGCACGGTGGTGGGACGGTGGGTCTAGGGTGGAGGCGCCCTCCACCCTGACCCACATCATCCCACCGTCCCACCACCGTGCAGCAGAACTGTCCTTTTTACACTACTAGTGTATTCAAAACAGTCATCATTTGTTAGTGATCATCACATAAGCTACCTAAAGATTTTCGTATATATTAGGGCTATAGTTCTAAATTTTTATTATTTGTTTCTGTTTATATTATTTGCCATTACTATTTTATTACGACAGTTGTTTCATCAAGTTGTTAGTATTATTAGTGTGCTAAATGTAAATATGTAGTGGATATACACAATTTATAGTCAATAAACAGAATTATTCGAATAAATTTCAAAGTGTGTTCTCAGCGAAAGTTCTTTGAACAATTTAAAATAATTTTCTAATTTTAATAACAACTTTAGATTTTCTTTTTTTTTTTTATTTTTCGTAGTAGCTACAATATTCAAGTGGTAGGTTTAGGGAATGAAAATATATATTTATGCATGACATACTTTAAATCTATTATCATAACTTTTAAAACAATTGCTACCAAAATTTAAGGTACCGTAATTTCGTGTATATTACCCACGGGTAATCTATAATAAAAACCTGACTTTGTATGTCCTGCGGACAATCATCCGGTGCGGGGTGTCTATCGCGAACAGCGAGAAAATCAACACCAGTCTCATTTTTGTTTCGGAAGTCTCGATTGTTAACGCATAATAACGATAAAATTGAGGACAGTGAAAAGAAACTTGATGAGGAGGATAATACGGATGATGAAGGCGAACTGTCCCAAACAATATTGCAACATTTTAATTCTGATACGGAGGAATCCGATTTCGGTGGATTTGAAGGAATTTTGTAAATAAATTTATTATTAATCTATAATTTTCTTATAAATTGAATAAAGGTGTTAATCATTAGAAGTTACTGCAGTTCATAGTAATTTATATAGAGAGAAAGGTTAATACTATGTTATGATTATTTGCTTTTTCATTATAGGTAAGTAAATTTATTAGGTAAGTAAATTTATTTGTTTATTATTTATATTTAGTTGTATAATGTTTATTATTTATATTTAGTTGTATATTTGTTTATTATTTGAATCTTCTCCTACTTATTATTAAAATAATAGCAATTAGTATTGAAATTATAAATAGCGATTGCCGACCATGTGATTTTAGAAGTGCGGGATATCTTTCGGTTATAATTATTTTTAAATGAATTTCTTATGCTGCGGGCTACCTTCCGCCGCGGGTTATATACGCAAAATTACGGTATTTTTAAAATTCTGTTATTATTATTATTATTTTTTTTTTTTTAATGAAATATCCAAAACAAGCTAGCTTAAAGTAGAGTATTTAAAAATGAATTAAAATTCAAGAAAGCAATTTTCTGACATTAACAAAATAATTGAATTGAATTTATTATTAAAGTAAGCGCAGAATTATAGTACAGATGTAATATTTATATTAGGATATGCAAGAATACTCTGTAGAAAATTGCTATTTAAATTTATCATTAAATGTAATCAGACGTGGCTTTTATTTAAATTTGACTTCAAAAAGATAGAAAAGAATGAAACTTTAAGAAAATTAAAGAAATAAAATGTCATATGAATTTTAAAACTTTATGCTCAAAAATTTTCTCTCTTTTCCATTAAATCTGTAAGGTTTTAATATATAACTTTAAATTTTGCAAAATAACTTATCCCAAATTCAAAACATGAATTTATAAAGGCTTCACGGTAAAAAAAAAAAAAAAAAAAAAAAAAAAAAAAAATCGCTGCAAAGTTAATCTTTATTATATGATATAAAAAATATTCATGAGAATTCTATAGTTTTACGAACTTTCTAGACAAAAAATAAAAACGAACGAAAAGACAATAAGGTCCATGTCATAAACGCTTTTCAATTACACGGCAAAGTGTTAATAAAATAGATTTTTTCCCCCATTTGGAGTTTTTCTTATTTTTCCAAACATATAGATTTCAGTGCAAAAACGACAATCTCTGCTTAAGATAATTAGTTTTAACGGATGGTTCAGATATCATTAAAAAACGAAAGAAAGCGAATTCGAAGCTTAATAAATTGAATGTAAACAGAAAGATTAATAGCTTCTTAAGAAAAGAACCATCACCGTAGATTGCATTCGATGTTTTTTTGATTAATTAATCAGCTAGTGCATTTTTATGCCATTAGGGGTTGTTTATATCGTTTGTAATGAAATTAAATTGCGAAGGAATCATGAGAAAGAACCAGATTTCTCTTAGTTTAGACGGAAAAAAATGAATGAAATGAATTAAGTCACTTTTTGTTAATTCGCACTGTGACATGAGGTGTTTAGTATCGTAAAAAATATGCCAGATTTTCGTAGAAAAATGTTCAAAAATAAAATGTTTAGTGTTATTTAAAAAATAATATTAAATGGTATATTTATTTAATTAATTACCAATATTTATTCAATTAATAACTAATATTTATTTAATTAATTCCTGTAAATATATCATTATTTTCAGTTGTTGTGTTCATTTGGAAATAATAATAAAGCTAGTATGCCGTGCCAATCACAAAACTTTCTTCTGTATCATTCTATAAAACAATGCAACTTACCGGTTAACATGTATGAAAATTAAATTAACATAGTTTCTTACCATAAACATTTAGCATATATAAAATTGGGTAGAAATTTTGGTCCATAGATGATGAGATGTAGTCACTTGATAAATCACAGAAAGTTAATAACAGCAGTGCTACTTGCTGTCTGAAATACATCCAAATTAAATTAGCATAATTTTTCTTTAAACTTATGCCACATACGAAGCTGGTGCATTTAGACTTCATAGAGGTTCAGATATAGTTTTCCCGAATACTATAAATATTGCAGTACAGTAACGACACCTGTCGTTCCCTAAGCACCCAAATTGAAACAGCATTGATTTTCCTAATATTCGTCTCATATACGAAATTGGATGCATTTATATAGTATATCATAGAAGCAGATATTGTCACATGTCATCCTCACCTGTCGGTGGATATGCAACTAAATTTCATCAACATAGTTTTTCACCATGTTCCTCATATGCATCAAGTTTTGTGCATTTATACATATGGAAGCTGAAACCTTCTCTTAAATGGTGTGGAAATTGTAACTGTTGATGATATGTCCCAAAAATCTAATCAGCCCCTATTTAAGTAATGATCTAATCAAATCTGAAGTTTTGATAAATTCTGTCCATTGGTTTGTCTGAAAAGCGTCTACAAAATTTTCGTATTTTGTGGCGAAATAACTCTGGCAGAATTCTTCAAATAAAAAATAAATAAATAAATAAAAAATAAAGTTGATTTAATTTTGGGAAAAAAAGAAAAAATTATAAGTTTTTCTCTCTATATATAATTATACGAATTTCATTTACCAATCAGAAAAAACCTATAAGAGAGAAATTATAATTCGATATATTGTTTAAATTTCAAGTGGTTATAATTAAATTTCCATTATAACCAACTACTATTTTACATTTAAAACGGGAGAACGAATTGCCACCAAATTTGGTATGTGGATGCTCAATGCGTTACAAAAAATTAAAAAATAAAAATTTTTTTCTCTAGATGGTGTTTTGAGAGGTAAAGACGACAAATATAAAATATTGAATGACCTACAATTTATCAAAAACTAATCAAATGTTGAAATCATTTATAAATTTCATACGAGCAACTTATTTTGTTATAATTACCGTTATAAATGTCCGCTTAGGGGACACTTTAGAAATATTTCTTTTAATTCATTGAATGCATCTCCTCAAACGTGTGGGTATTATATTTGCTGGCAATTCGCTCACCTGTTCTAGCTAATGGAGGTCGTTTACAGTGGAAGTTTAAATATAAGAAATACATTTTCCATGATTTAAATTCTGAATTTAAGAAGCCAAATACTTTTGTACAGCATGAAATGCATGTAGTATTGCGTTGATACCTGTATGCGTGATAAAAGTGTTTAAACTGTATAAATAAATGACGAACGATCTTCGCCAAATTATTTTTCCTATACATAATATTTCCAGATTAAAAGTCATTTCACTATACACAAAGAACGCTTTTGAATGTCGTAAAAATGTGAGATTAATGTCTGTAGAAAATTATTTCAACAATATATTTATTCAGTTGTTGTATATATATTTATTCAGCCTGCTGCAATTCTCGCTTAACGTGAGAAAATGATAAATAAAATCCTGACGGCACGCTATTGAGCAACATTTGTAATTCCCAAATTTTAAAAAATTATAGTTTTTGTTGTTAAAAACATTTTATCATTATCAATAATTATGAATATGTAAATGCTGTTTGAATTAAAATCCGACATTTTGAGGATTCAAACGCAAAACTTGCTCATATATATATATAATTCCACCGAAAGTTAAAATAACCAATAAGAATTAGTTTTTAACTAAATTAAATAGCCAGAGAAATACAACAGTACTTGAATGAAAACAGTTAAAACAAATAACTTTATTAAAGCTAAATTAAATTCATTTACAGAAAATTTATCGTAACTTTATTTATATACATATATATATATGCAACTAAATTTCCTAACTAACTAATATTAAGCTAATATACACACACACACACACACATATATATATATATATATATATATTTAATGTTATGTTTTGACTAATTGAAATTTTCTGTATCTCTAGATTATTAGTACATTGCTCTCATACCTCATTGCTGATCCAATTTGAATTTTTATGCTAGTTAGCATCCCCCCCCCCCCCCCATTTTTTTATCGAAAATATTGTGTTCGAATCTCAACCTAGACAAAAATATCCGTGACCGAACAATTTTATTCTTCCCATGCATAAGGTATCTTAAAACTGCGCATCACTCAGATTCCCCTTTTCGTCCTTTCCATGTAATGATGTGGAATTTTTATTGATTCATATTATTATAAAGATATTTCATTAAAAATGAAAATTTTCCAATTTTGGTTTTTGAAGTCAAACACATGCCCCCTTTTATCTTTCTGAGCAATTTCTTAAAAAAAAAAAAATTAAATATTTTGTTTCATTCTGATATTAATTTCATTAATCCTTTTATTTCCTTCTCAGGGCTCTAGTTTTCAATCTCGAAATTAAATATTTATTTTTTATATAATTAATATCATTCAGTCCTCCTTTGTCTATTAAACAATTAACTCTTAATGGCCGTGACTTAAATTGAACCACTGATGGTGTCAGTCAAATTCCCATTGAAAACAATAAAGAATTTTTCTTTTATATCGGACAAACTAAGAGAACTTTAACCAAACGAATACAGGAACATATATACAATATTAAAGAAGGAAATAGTTCTACTCTGGTCGACTTCATTTATGCTAACCCAAACGCTAATCCTATATGGGATAACACTAAAATCATTTCAGCACCACCTACTATTCAAGAACTTTATACTTCTGAATCTATCAAAAAATAAAATGCAAAAATGCGATAAATTCTAAATATGCTACAATTTTGCCAATATTTAATAAAGAAACACCACAAAACTGGCGTTGTAAAAATTAATACTTACAAACTTTGAATAAACACCATAAAATGCAACAAACTCGCAACAATTGTTTCGGGTCGAAAAAGGGCAGTCCTCTCTCTCCTTTACTTTGCGACATTTATATGCACTATTTTGAAGAAAAACTCTTCGGTGTATATAAATTTCCTCACTGGTTTAGGTATGTGGATGACACTTTCGTTCTTGTCTCCCCTGATGTCGATTTGTCCAATTTACTTTCTTTGGTCAATTCGATTGACCCATGCATTCAATTCACTTTTGAAGTTGAACAGGATTGCTCTTTGCCTTTCCTTGACGTTCTTGTGAATAAAGAAAAGGATTGTTTCTCAACTACTGTTTTTAGAAAACCATTCTCAGTCTCTTTGCCGCCGCATGCTCTCTCTAACCACGCCCCTCAACAAAAAATGTCTGCTTTTTACACTTATGCTTATCGTGCCTTACACATTTGTTCTGATCCGTTTAATCTTTCGAAAGAAATTAATTATTTAAAATCTCTTGCTCTCTCTCGTGGCTATAACCCATCTGTCATCGATAAAGCTCTATATAAATTTAAGAATCCTAAACGTTCTGCTCTCAAATTAAACGATCACAGTCTCATCCCAGTTGTTTTACCTTTTTATTCTTCACTCTCTTTTAAAATCTCTAAAATTCTTTCACCGTTTGGTTTCAAAGTTATTTACAAACCCATCAATAAAATTAAATTATCTTCTCTTAAGGATCCCATTCCTACCGAAAACCGTTCTGGAATTTATTTAATTCCGTGTTCGTCCTGCAACTTAGGTTATATTGGTCAAACTAGGAGGCGTTTGAAATACAGAATAAATGAGCACCGTCGGAATGTTAGTAATGCAGAGATTACCAAATCTTCTATTGCTTCCCACTGCTGGTCTCAATGTCATCGTTTTGATTTTTCCAAAACTAACATAATTTCATCTCCTGTCTGTTCCTCCCATTTGGATATTCATGAAGCATTTTACATATTTAAAAATTCGAAAAATCTTGTTAATGATATTTCTTCCACTCCTTTCTTCTCTGATGCTTGGAAATTACTCACGTAACTTAGTTTTTCGTTTCGTTTTTGATATCCTTAGATTGTTATATGTTTAATCTCACTCATTTATTTATTTTTTTGTTTTCTTGTACAATTCTACTCACACCAGTAGCTATATTTACTTTCTACTTTATAAAGTTCTTCTTTTCAATCTACACGATTTTGTGCTTTGCCGCTTTGACTGCAGCACTCGTGCTTACTTTATTCGCCTGATGAAGGTTCGTGTGTTTTTTCGACCCGAAACAATTGTTGCGAGTTTGTTGCATTTTATGGTGTTTATTCAAAGTTTGTAAGTATTAATTTTGCCAATAATTTGGCACAATATTATAAGATAACTAATGTTTCGTTTCTTTTAGTTTCTTATAGTTTTACTCCTACAATAGCCTCTCATGTTTTCAATAAACACCTATGGTAGTTTCTGTTACTGCATGCAGCACTTTGGTGACACTGTAACATCTTTTCCTTTTTTGCTGTCCTTATTGTTGAAGTACGATCCTGCATTGCAAGTATTTCTCTCACAATAGTTACAGCTTCTACAAGGAGCACTTTGATGATACTACAATAGTTACAGCTTCTACTTGCCAGCATTTTCTTGATCCTACAATAATCACAGTTTCTACTTGCAGCACTTTGTTGATCCTACAATAGTTACAGCTTCTACTTGCAGCACTTTGTTGATCCTACTATAGTTACAACTCCTACATGCAGTGCCTTGGTAACCATAAAAGTTCCACTCCTTCCTTTCCTTCGCTCCTTGATCCAACCTTCACAAGATTTCACAAGTTACCATTGCTTTTGTTCAACACTCCTCAATTTACTAAAGGACTTAACTGTCAACAATGAAATGTAAAATATATAAAAAATGCTCATTGGAAACATTAAATCCCTGATGATGCTTTGATTTTTCAAAGCGAAAAGCTTTGGATAATTTTAAAATGTTTTAAAATAAAGCATAATTTTAAGAAAACGTGTTTTTAAATCTAAATATCAATGACACGTGTTTTAACAAAACTCTCTTTTAGAGATAATTTATATAATCTTATTAAAAACTGTACTGAATAGATAATCAGATCAGTCAGAAAATTTTGTTAAGCTTTTGCGGGAAGGAAGTAAACAACTCAACTTTACAATTTGTTGTTCTATTATTTAAAAGGTTTTTTTTTTCTACTGTAATTGCTCCTTTAATAGCGATGAGCATTTCTTCAAAGTGCCACATTCAGAAATGGCCCAAATATTTAGTAAAGGGATGCCTAATATAAAGTTTCATCAGCGATATAAATACTGAATTAGCATCTGACATTCCTGCATTTTATTTTCATGACTATATTTTATTTAATTTAATCCAGCACATTGACAGCGCCGATCTTTTCTTAACTTAAGTTTATTAAAAAAAAAAAAAAAAAAATTAGTTTTATCTCTGGTTGTGGGATCCTAGTGCATTTCACCCCCACCTTATGACCGGTCCTATTTGAACTTTTATATTAGTCAGCATAATTGTTTCAGGGAGGATTTTCTTGAAAATGCTGTGTTCGAATTTTAACCCAGACAAGAATATGCATGACAGCAGAGAGTTCCAATTTTATTGTTCTGGCGCACAAACTATTATCTTAAGGCATCAAAAATGGAAATTTCGGAGGTTCTTTATTTAGCCTGCTTTGAAATTCCTTTCTGATCAATACACTTCCCGCACACTATCTCTGGAAATAAGAAACAAAGTCGCTACACACTCTCTCCGCCACTTGGAATTCTCGTCCTCAAAAGAAGTTCTTTTCCTTGCTGAATCATCCGGCCGTTGTCTTTATGCGATCGATTCCCAATTTAATGCCGGGCATTATTTTCTTCCTCTCAGACGTATTGGGGACAGGGCTTTGTTATCGCTTTTCTTCGATAAAGAACATCCCGTCTTAATTTATTCTACGCTTTTGGTTTGAAAATTAAAGTCCGCACTATCTCGAATTCTGTTCCGAATATCTCAAGCTGAATGCCGGGGCAATTTAAGAGTTGCTTACAGAGAAAAGGCGGGAAAAAAAGGCGAACTGGAATTAAAACATAAATTGGTTCCAGATAAAATTTTTATCGGATGTTTTCGGCATTCCTTTTGTCTTAAGAATTTACGCTGAAAAGTGCTTATGTTTATTCAAGAATTCTGGAATGCGTAGCGGAACAATTATCACCAGTGCTTAAAATCTGTTAGATATGTTGTTGTTGCGTTGTCAGAGTATTCTTTTAGTGAAAATTTAATTAAAACATGTGATTAGAACAAAGGTGTTTTTCTTTTTTCTTCTAAAACTTTTTTAATGAATAATTTTTTTTCTTATAAATTGAATTTTTTTAATTTAAATTTCGATTATAAAATCGTTTATTCAATTATGTACAGCTCAAACTTATTTAGATATTAGGCATTTTAATAACTAAATATCGTATATACAGGGCCCGCCAAAAGTCTCACATTTACTTCTATATCTTGGGAACAAGTCGACATTTCTAAAAACTGTAACTGCGTTCAATCAATTTGAGGGGGATCTCGTTCGATTGAAAAAAAAAAAAAAGATGGGGGGGGGGAGGAATTAGTGGGTACAGGGAAAATTTCAAACTTTAAATGGTCTTTTGTTAGTTCGAGGCATTAAAAAAAAAATTTTTTTCCTACGATGTTTAGATTGTGACTGATTAAAATTTTGCTAGAAGTCCCATCCTTTAGGCAATGACCTTTTCTTCGATTTTTCCAACATGCAGTTCAATATATCATTTTTTCATATGGAAAATCGGATGTATTGAATGCACACCAAAATGTGGCACTGTGTGTTATTTACAGATTATCCATGATATTAAATAAGTGAAAGCCTTTATGCAATCTGAATATAAATTAAAGTCTAGATATTTTTTATTTTTTGTTGGAAAAGATATTTTTTGTCAATAAAGACATTTAATAAAAAAAATATCTGTTAGAAGTCTTCCTATTTCATACAGTGAATTTTTATAGTAGTATTCGTGAATAGGATCGTTCTTAAATATGACGGTTTCTTGCATCAATGTAAACTGTATACCGGGGAATTCAAAGTAAACACAGGCCCTGATTACCCAAAAAGCTTGGGAAGCAAGAGCTCCCTTTCAGAAATTCAAGAAGAGTCTCAGAGTGATTGAAAAGTAATGCCTCAAATTCTTAATATCAGATTTCTATATTGTCACTAAAGGAAAAATTATGGGGGAAATTTGCCTAAAGTAAAAGAAAATACAAAAGTTTTGGAAAGTTTTGGAAAGTTCACTCAGCAGCTAAAAACTAGGTATTTTGATGCCGGTAAACATTGTATAATAAAAATATTATACACTGATGTGGAATGAAGATTATGAATGAGAATTTTGAAATTAATACTATAAAATGCATTAAATCTCGACAATTATTACATCTTGAAACCATTTAGTTCAACCCTCATCTGGTTAAAAAAAGTATAAGCATATGAGTACAATGTGAGAACAGAAAATAGTTGCTGCATTGAGATGCTTACCCTTTATTATCCGATGAAAATTTTGCGAAAGAATTTCACCCTGAAAGAATTGATGAAGAATAGTATGTGCCTTTCATGATTTTAATTCTCAAATAAATATAGGTTGCAGTATTTTTATACAATGATATACAGAAGGGGAAGGAACTTAAAAGTGAATTCTGCTAAGTAACTTTTGGAATTATAATTCATACCATAAATAAGTTTCGTATTCTGCCGAACTATGGAAAATTTCTCTCAAATGAAAGAGAGCTCCGAAATGATACGGAGCTGCCCCTAGCTTCAGAGTTTAATCGGACCATGAGTAAACAAAAGATATATAAGCACATACTATGCAAAGGCTACTGACGAATCGCAACCATTTGTTGATAATAATTCTTACAATATGTGGTCTTGATTTCTGGATAAAAGAAAAATTAGTTCAAGTTTTAACCGACTTAGAAGAAAATGTGCTGCGGTGCTAATAAATCTCATAAAAATTAACGTATTTGGCACTTTTAGAACTCTATAAAATATATAATTAATATATTTATATATATACAGGGTGCATAGGAAAGTCCCTTTAACCTGAAAATACTTGCGAACGGAGAGTGCTACAGCCACGCAAGTGAGGTAACGGTATAGTAAAGCGATTATGCCCGACCTAATGCAAATGACAGCAGCGCCGCCTAGTGGCGAAATTTGGAAGTTAGCCATTGCAAATCGAAAACGAAAAGAGATAGAGAAAAATTTCCAATTAGAAAGTTTTAGAGCATCAATTAATTAGTACGAAACGTTATTTGGTTTACACGGATAAGATTAATTGGCGCCTGTATATCCAAAAAATATCCAAAATCGATGCACTCCATTTTGCGTAAATATTTGAAAGGAATAGCCAGAGGAAAGAAGAAATATGCACAATTTAATGAATAAATACTATGTACTTACATCAATACATTTTGATAACATCACACACAAAAACAAAATAGGTAAACTAAACTCTAAGTCTCATAGTGATAAAAAGTTAATGTTGAGAATGTTCGAAAAGTTCGCCATAGCTCACAATACACGTTTGTATTCGTGTGAGTAATTCTGCCTGCACATTTCTCAGCATGGAAGGTGTCACACTATTGAAAGCATCTGTAATACAATGACGTAGATCCAGCAGAGTTGTATGTGGAGTTGCATAAACCTGATCTTTTATGTAACCCCACAGGAAGAAATCCATCGGAGTCAGGTCCGGCGATCGTGGAGGCCATTCAATACTACTACCATACCCAATAATTTGTTGTCCAAAGCAAACTTTTAGAAAGCTTCGCACTCCAGCTGGCTGGTGTGCAGGAGCACCGTCATGTTGGAACCACATGTCCCGTAATGCGGACAGGGGAATATCATCCAAAAAGTCGGGTATGATATCCTGTAATAGTTGGAGGTACCTCTGTCCGTTTAATGTGCCTTCGTAGAACACAGGTCCCAGTAAGCGATCCTTCCAGATACCGCCCCACACATTGATGGACCAGCGCATTTGGTGTTTTGTGGATAGTCCCCACGAGGGATTTTCCAGCGCCCAGTAGTGGGCATTATGTCGGTTTAGTACTCTGGTACGCTGAAACAGTGCCTCGTCCGACCAAACAATGTTGGACAAAAAAACTGATTTATTTTCAACATTATTTAATGCCCAGTTGCACCAATCAAATCGACGCTCATTATCCCGTGGCAACAGTTCTTGCTGCAGAGTGACATGATAGGGATGTGCATGTTGACTATGCAGTATTTACCATACTCGGGCCCGTGTTAAGTCACAAGCCATGCTGATTTCTCTTGTACTGCTGTGTGGATGGGCTAGTGCATATGCCAAAATACTCTCTGGCGGTATACGCATACCTGCACTCACTGGTCTGCCAGAACGCGGACGACTTTTAGTGCTTCCTGTCTCCATGAGCCATCGCACTACATTTGCGATGGTAACTGCACTTGGATGTGGCCCACCTGGAAAACGAACGGCATACTTCCGTGCAGCATGCGTTTCGTTTCGTTGACATTCGCCATAAATAAGCACCATCTCGCAATATTGAAAGTTAGTGAAGCTTGAGATTCTCACACAGCTCCAAAATTCTAAATCCAAACGTTTATTTTTAAGAAATGTATCTTTTGTAGGATCTCATTCATTTAGGATCATTCAAAATTCCATTTGTTTTGTCACTTTCAAAAAAGAACACATATTTTCTACCCGTCGTTAGGCAACGATTGAAATTGCCACAACACAGAAAATAAAATTTTTAAAATGAAAGCGCTCGCACATTAGGAATAAAATTATCGTCTGCCATCAATAATTTTATGCTATGAGATTATGTTGTTTGTATCAAGCGAGCGCCAACACCTTTTAAAGTAAAATTTTAAATGCATTGGAAATTAAAGTTTTCAGACATTACAGTACAGTACAAAGTCACAAACTGCATTTTCACACTGCTACATTTCCGAAATGTGAATATGTAGAGTAGCAAGGCCGTAGCCAGGATTTTTTTTCGGGAGGGGCCCATCACATTTCTAATACAAGGTCATCGAATATGATATAATAATACGCATACCCAACGAAAAAAAAAAAACATACGCACACGCAAACAAGGGCCTGGTTAACACAGGGGCAAATGGTGCCCCGGGCCCTGAGTAGCAAAGAGCCCTAAAACTGGCCCTGAAAATGCCCTTTTGCCTCTAAAAATGATAAAAGTGGTATCATAAAATGCAAAATTTTGTTATTTTAGTTTCATATACAGGTATATAATGTACTTTTGTTGATTCCTGCACAGTACGTATGGTGGGGTTGGAGCCCACGAAAGTGTGTTTACCCCGGGCTTCACACGAAGTTAATCAGACCCTACACAAAAAGACCCTGATTAACTTCATGCGAGACCCGGGGCACACATAGTTTCGTGAGCCCGCCTTCTCCTCGCACTGTGCACCAATAAACACAGGTACATATATACCTGTTTATGGGAGTAATATGTCAGAATTTGCACTATATGATACCATTTTTAGGGCATAAAAGGCTAAATGGCATTTTCAGGGCGAGTTATATGGCCCCTGCTATTCAGGTCACATGTCTTACATGCCCCTGCTTTAATCAGGCCTTGCACACAAATCCTTCGTCTATATTTTCCGATACAAATTCACTCAGTACCAATCATTTTATTAAAATTAATTTCCATGATGAATGCAGAGATTTGTTTCTGATAGAAATGTAACACTTAATGTCCAAAGAAAGTCAATTTTATGTTCACTAACAGTATCTTTAAAAATGTTTTTTGCCCTTTTTCGTTTTGTTAAAAATGAGGGGAAAAAAAAAAAAAAGGAAAACTTAGATTCAAATTAATCATACATTAATAGTTCAACTGTTAGTCGTAAAAATACTGACGAGTTCTTTTAAAAGATACCCATATCGATTAACTGTCCCCCTCCGGGGGGTAGACTTCATCCCCAGGGAGAAGCGTTGCTCCTATGTGTCCAAAATTTTTTGCCCACTTTATTATTATTATGATAAATAATTCTTATTGTGTACATTTATAAGAAATTTTGTACTATACCGCCAAGTCAAAAACTGAGAAAAATTCAGACAGCAACGCCACCTGTTGGACGATTTTCACCAAAAAAGTGTTAGGCACTAATTTATTTCATGGTGCAGCTGTATATAAATGTATATGTAATTCTGTGCAGTGCAGTAGTTCCTGAGATACAATTGGAACAAAATATTTGTCACACACAGATAGTCATTTTCTAAAAATGGTCAAATCATGTTCTGGATCTCTCAAAACATGTAAATTCATCGAAAACTGGAAATCAAAATTTTGTTTTCGAATCGAATACTTTCTTCTATTAAATACAGAAGAAAGTAGAAAGATTGAATTCATGACGTTGGACAGTCCATTATAGCTTTGACAAGAAGGTGGATGAAATTAAGCTAATAAATATAGCGAGATTAAGATTGAATGGGTTTTACGGCACTCTAGAGCTTAAATATAGAGAAGTAAGAATGTAATGGGAAATTTAATTAAATTAATAGGTTTTATTAAATTGTTTTATAGTACTTTTTTTTTTTCAAGACAGCAATGTTTGCCTGATACATACTACTCGAAATCAGTCTTTCGTCATTTATTTCGGGGGGGGCTTGGGCCCGTCGGGCCCCCCCCTTGCCTACGGCCTTGTAGAGTAGAACAGTCGCGCATAGATTACGGACATTTTTGGGTATACAGGCGCCAATTTATCTTATCCGTGTGAACCAAATATCGTTTCGTGCTAATTAATTGATGCTCTAAAACTTTCTAATTGGAAATTTTGCTCTATCTCTTTTCGTTTTCGATTTGCAATGGCTAACTTCCAAATTTTGTCACAAGGGGCGCTGCTGTCGTTTGCATTAGGTCGGGCATAGTTACTTTACTATACCGTTACATCACTTGCGTGGCTGTAGCACTCTCTGTTCGCAAGTATTTTCAGGTTAAAGGGACTTTCCTATGCACCCTGTATATATCGTCATGCTGTTGAATGAGGTTTATTTAAAACTGCCTCAAGTCGAGATACTGCACGCGCAATACTGCTGCCATGTACATTTGTTGTTACTTCTCCAATTACAGTCACAATTTCATCAATTCTTAGCATATGCTTATTGACCCCCAAAAAAACTTCATTGCAATATTTCCCCAGACAGCACAGAGAACTTGCATTAAGCTATCATCAACATTGACAACTCAAGTCAAGAAGCTTGCATTGAGCTTGACATCTCAAGCCTGTAAGTTTAATGCAAGTCAAGATCAAGAATCCTAGTTTACACTTGTCACACTTGCTTTAGACTTGATAGTTCAAACAGGAATCAAGTAATATGTATCAAGCATGCACTAAGTTTGCCACAGCTCATACGAATCAAGTAATACACATGAAGTATGAATTATACTTGCTGCACCAAGCATGAATTACACCTGATGCACCAAGTATGAATTATACTTACTGCATCAAGTATGAATTATATTTGATGCAGCAAACGTGAATCAAATTTTACTTGCCAAGCATGTTTTTAACATGATACAGTCGTCAGCAAAAGTATCCGAGCACTAGCAAAAATTCTTATGTAAAAAAAGTACACTTAATACTGTTTTGTTAAATAAATTCTTGTCGAATCATGTTCATAGACTGACTAAGAACAGAACTCAACAAGGATTTATTTAACAAAAGTGTATTAAGTGTAATTTTTTTACATAGGAATTTTTGCTAGTGCTCAGACACTTCTACTGCCGACTTGTACATCAAACGCAAATGAACTTTCTACTTATCGTCGTCGGAAGCCAGCTGCAGAGAAATAATCCTCTTCTCTACTCTACAGCATACATGAAGCAAATATTTCTTATCAAGCATGCTTTTAATGGCATGCATTCTTCGCCGACAGCTAAAGCTCATGTAATTCTATGCAGAAATTTATTTACAGAATGACTCATAACCTAGTGTATTTATTTAAATTCCTTTTTCATTTTTGGAAAAACCACAACCGTTAAATACGTTCTCGTTTTCCAAAAGATTATCTTTTAAATTTCAATAACTCCTCGTACAGAAAAAAAAGCAAAAATTGCAATTGTTTAATTTTTCGTATTTTTTAAGTTAAAAATGAAAACTTTATGAAACTACTTTCAGAAAACATATACAAATTTAAATATTGTGAATTTTCCCAGTATGAAAATGGATAAAACAAAATAAAAAAAAAAAAAAAAACATAAAGGTAATGAATTCAATAAATAAATTTCCCCATACAATAATATGGGTTTTGGCTGTCGGAGAAGATAGTTATTCTACGCTCTTAACCTGATGTAGATAACTTAATACATTCTTATTTCTGGGACGATCAATCACATTTTATGTAGATTATTGGTGAGTTATCCAAATTTAATTTTTACAAGAATAGAAAATCATTTTGTCCAGAATTTGAACTTGGGCACTTATGTTAACTCCCAACCCTCTTTGAAAGTTCTAGGATGATAACTCATATGGCTCGTTCATATGAAAGTAAAAAATTTCCAATTTGTCTGTTTTGGGAATATGAACTCAGTCTTAGAAGAAAATTATTTATTTGAACTCCATAGCTGTTTGATGGCAATTAGATATTTCGGATAATAATTTCCACCGCATTTATACAATAATTTTTTGGTGTATTGAATAAATAAATTTTTACAGGTGCGAAAAGTGAGACAGCGTTAGGACATTAACTCAGAGGATCTAGGTCTGAACTTGGCCTGATCCCTTTTCGTTGTTGTAAAACATCGACCAACATATTAAAAATTTATTGCATAAATGATCAAAATTATTTTTCTAATTACACTGCTCCGCAGGTAAATTGCCTCTGACACCATTTCAGCATATTCTTATGTAAAATGACCTCCTGAATCCGAATAGGACGCCCATTTTGCCCTATCACCCACAATTTCTTAGGAATGGACCCCTACTTTTATCATTTTTGGTGATTTTGTGGCTATAAATTTGATTTTTATGAAGTGGGAGGATTATTTTAACCGTTAAATATCTTCTGAGGGGCTACAGAGTTGGAAAATTCTAAAACATAGACATTTGCGATGAGGGGAGTTTTTTTTTTTTTTGGGGGGGGGGAGATTTGCCATACATATCTTATATTTTTTTAATCTGTTATTAATGTTATTTTTTAAACTTTATATTTTTTTGTTTTTAGGTGTTAAATTAACTTTTTTTCATTCTTCAAATCAAATTCATGGTAATAAAATTATCAAACAGGGAAAGAAATTGAGGGGGGAATGGTGTATTTAGAAAACTGTGGGTGACTGGGCAAAATGGGAGTTATATTCGGATTCAGGAGGTCATTTTACATAAGAATCAGCAAAAATGGTATCAGATCTCGAACTTTTTTTTTTTTTTTCAGAGCAGTGTTATTCATTACTATCCAGTAATTATGGAATTAAAATTAAATGAATTTCTATCATGGTACTGTGTTTGTATTGGCAGAAGAAATGGAGAAAAATAAATAAGTACTTAAATAAAATCAACTGTCTTATCAGCAAATCATGCAGGTCAGTTCTCATTCACGATTCTTCAGTTGGTACAGCGTTTGAATCGTTAACGCAAAAGTCTTAGATTCAAATCTGACCTAGACGCTATTCATTCTCGTAAATTTTAATTAGATAAATCCATTAAAAATCTATTGCATATTTTGTCAAAGTTATCATAGTAGTTGGACTGGCAATATAAATTTAAGTTGAACTTCTAGATTCCCCCCCCCCTCTCTCTCTCTCTTTTTCTAAGTGTGTGTGCATGAAGTCAAACTACTTTTAGCATAGCTACCAACATTTTAATTTACCCCGGCTTTATTTCGCACTACTTTATAGAATTTTTTTCTACAGTGTGTAACTACAATTAAATAGGAAAAAAAATACTCTTAAAAAATAGGTGATATGAAATAAAGGCGGGGCTAAAAATACTTCGAATAAATTAAAATGCTGGCAGCATTACTTTCATAAAGAAACTTGACTGAGAATGTTACTTTGTAATGTAAAGCAATATTATTCTCTTATATCTTTTGGAAGGTGATAAAATATTGAGTTAAAAGTTTGAAAGAAGGGGGGAGAATTGCTATACAGATTATTTTTCTTTTTTTAGGCGCGGGGGGGGGCATTATTACACTGGAACCTACGGTTTAAAGTAGATTTCAAACAAATGCGAATGTCCATGTTTGTACTGGAATTTAAACGTGCCATGTTCGAATTCTGCTTTAGGCATAAATATTAGTGGTGGTTAGGATTTTCTTTAAGAAACTCAGATTTCCGAAATTAAAATATCTAACTACTTTTCTAACAAAAATACTGAAAATCCACTTATTTTTCTAAATTTACAATTTATTTTAATTTGGAAAATAAATAAAATATATTGTATCTCCCTTTAAATAAATAAATAAAAATAAACATTTATACTATCAAATGAAATTTAATATTTCTCGCAAAAGATATAAAAATTGTAATTTTTATTAAAAGAACTTTCTCTGGAGAAGAATATTTAGATTTCAGTTGTTTGTACAAATGCTTTGAAGTTTTTATTTTATTTTATATACATATACACTGCTCGACATTGAAAATGCAACACCAAGAAGGAATGATAATAACGGAATGAAATTTGTTGGATACATACATTTTAGTAGGAAGAACAATTGATTAAAATTTCAGGAAATTTGGAGCAATATGTACTGAGAAAACAGTACATAAAGCAGCGACCTCTGTGAGCAATAACAGCACATATCTGCCTAGGCATTGAATCGAACAGCGATTGGATAACATGTACGGGTAGAGCACTTTATGAAGTTTTAACACGATGCCACAATTCATCGATCGAAGTTACTGGTGAGTGGTGGGGGCCAGTCGCTTTTCAACGATTAAACAGTCATTTTCATTGGTGCGAGATCGGGAGAACGCGCTGGCCAGAGCAACAGTCGAACACATTCGGCATCAATGAAGGTCCAGACAATATGGACAACTTGCGGTCGTGCATTGTCCTGCTTAAATGTTGCGCTTCGGAGACCTTGAATATAGTGCAGAGCTATGGGCCTTAACTCGTCAGAAATGTAATGGCTGGTATTCAGAGTGGCGGAAATGAAAACACGAGGTGGCCGGGACGTGTATCCAATGGTACAACATACCATCAATCCAGGTGGTGACTCAGTATGCGGCTACCAAAATTCTGATTACCCTCAAAACTGCATCACTGATGTGGGCGCCATTAATGTGTGATCAACGATGAACCTGGACGCAGGAGTGGCGTGAAGTCACTTTTCAGATAAATCACAATCCTGTTTACAGCATCAAGATTGCCTCATCCGTATTTAACGGCATTATGAATAATGCACATTGCCAGCTGGGATTCGACATCATCATACTGTCCATCATTTGCAATGATGTTATAGGTTCCCATTGGATACACGTCTCGATTACTTCATGTTCGTATTCCTGGCACTCTGAACAGCGGCCATTAAATTTCTGATGAGTTAAGGCCCGCCCCTCTACCCTGTATTCGAGGCCTCCGTAGCGCAAAATTTAAGCAAGATAATGCACGGCCGCAAGTTGTTTGTATTGATCTCCCAGTACTTTTTGAAATTCTGGAACTTGATGCAATTGAACGCACAGATAAATTATCAACTGAAGCCTTATTTAATAACATTCTATCATCTCGTAACGCTGTTTTCTTTGGTCTTCTGACTCGCTTTCGACTATTCCATGATACACCTGATCTCCTGACTCTATAAATACTGATCAAGGATCTCTTTATTCTTCTCAATATTTGTACAGGATTTTGTGCTTGCGCTTTTAATTGTAAAATCTTAATAATTTTACCATTAGAATTTTCTTTAGAACATGGCATTTTTTATCAGAATACGCAGGAAACGTCTTTCCCGAATCACAAACAAAACAATACATTGAACTCATTAAATTATAATGCTAAATATATAGCAGACGATAATTCAATTAAAGGAAAAAATTATTCTGCATTTATAGAAGCAGACGACAATAAAAATATTTTATTTTGTGAGCAAAAATGTAAAAGAAAACATGCAATGCTGTATCCGCGTTTGTAATGATCGATAGACGGCGCTTTCTGAACTACAGTTGTTAGTAAATATAATAGCCACGTGTATTCATTATTGTTCTTTTTCTTATTCTACTTAATATTCGTACTATAATTTCTCCGTCATTACATCAAGGAAAATTGATTGCTTTTGGAAAAAAATATTTCAGTTTATTCAAAGTTCGATCGGAAGTAGATTTTTAACTGAAGCTGAACAAATATTAGCTTCAAATCATCTGATTAATTCTCTACTTCCATTAGCCGAAGCAACTGAAATTTTAAATTTGCCATTTGGAAATAAATGGAGGCTACTTCTGGATTTCTTGATCCTTTGGAGTTACACTGTAGCACACAATAGTATGTGTTATCTTTTTTACCGGATTTATTCATTTTTATTCAATAAATATATGTGAAACTAAACATCGGCCAGCAATGGCGGCTTATGAAAGCCGAATTAAAGCAAGTTTATTGTAATTTCACCTTAGCCCACCAGAGGGCGAGCATTTTGTTACAATCGCGGATTGTGTCTATACATTTGGGACAGAACATTTTTATATCATTTAATGTACATTTCATAATTTCAAACCTTTGATCATAATTCATATGTGTTTATCAGCAAAACTGTTTTTATTTATTGCCTATCTCACGAATTTTAATTGTACGTTATTACTTTTTATGTTAATGCAAATTTTATTGATTGTCTAAAATTTTGGGAAACGGTGTACACTTTGAAACATTACCGCTTGCTTTATTTTATTTTATTTAGACAAATTATTATAAAAATAAATCAATAATTATTTACCTTCACTTTAATGTCACCCGCACTTGCTTCGTATTTCGTGAGATGACAACAACATGATAGAACCGATTGCAAATAAGAAGAGCATGCGTGGACAGTTACTTGACGTCAAGGAAATTTTAAGCCAGTAATATGCTTGATTTGGTATGCGTAATTTTCCAAACTTGAAGTTGGTCTGAGATATCCTTGAATTAGCAACTTTGCTCTGTCATGGTAAATTCACTTGAAAATCAACCTTGTTTCAAGGAAGTGTGCTGTGTGGGTCTAGTCTCTTCGAAAAGCGGCAGAAGTTAATTGTTTCTGGTAAAGATTTTAATAAGTAAAGCTCGATATGGCAAAGTCATATCATGATCATATTAATTATTTATTCTTCGATATTTACGGAAATGAGCAGGCTGACAGCCTCGCCAAGGAAGCAAGAAATAGATCTCAAATTTCCAACAGCTTAACTCTCTCCGATGCTGACGCAATAGCCAGCCGTAGACTTTTCTCCCAGCCAATCAAGAGGAATTCTAGTCCTGCCCTAAAATTGTAACCGTTCTATTTCATTTACTATTGCCAGACTGAGGACAAAGCATTTCAGGGGAATGAAAATTTCCCCTGATGGTCAACGAAGTTATATCTACTACCCTCACTGTACTGACATTCAACTTTCTCCTGACCACATTTTTGACTGTCCTGCTATATTGGCCAAACTCTTCGGTGTCCATCTAGCTCCCTCGCATCAACTCTTCTATTCTTCAAGGGTCGTTGATGTCGCTACGGCTGTCCTGGATACCTTCGGTCCTATTTGACCCCTCTGCACCAGCTTCTTGGACAAGAGAACACCAAACAACAGCATTCTTCAGTGTCCATTACGCACTCTTTACGTAGGCTGAAAATTTTTCTGTCAAACAATTAATTCCCTTCTCTAGTCCGTAGGTATTACTTTGTTTTTGCAGAAAAATTGTTAGAAATCTGATTTGTCAGCGTCGTCAAAAGACATAAGATTGACCTGTTTCCCCAAAAAGTTTGTAATATGTATAGTAGTGGCTAATGGAAGTCGTGTGGTTGTTACACTCCAGATTTTTTCAAGAAAATTTTATTTCCGAAAAATATAAAACTTTTTTCAAAGTTTTTCAGTTAAAAATCAGTTAAAATTTCAAAGTTTTTCATCTTAAAAAGTATATTCAGTTATAACATTTTAAAATGTTTTGACTACAGCTGTCAGGTTTATTTTTCACAGTATCTGATGAAGTTTATTATCTGTCGAAAAGAAAATATTGCGTTGGCCGCATAGGATAAGCTATAAGAAAACAAATTAAAAATGATAGATGTAAACTGATTACCCAAGAACGCATCCAAGAGGCAGTATATTGGTTAAGATAAATTTATTAAATATTCCAAAGCATCTAATTTGACGCGTGACCATAGATGAGATAACAGTACGAAGCTTACAGCATGGAGTGGGGAAACATTCGTGAGGATCAGGCCGGGCCCCAGGCCCGAATCTCCCTTGAGATCTTACATGGTCGATAATCAGAAAGAAAGTGTACTCCAAAACTGGAGCAAAAAAATGACAATGCATTTGGCGTTATAATGTAGATGCAAAGTTCAAAGTTCAAAGTTTAAGATAGAGGATGGTTGCGGTTACGTTAGGAATATTCACATGTATATTTTTAAAGGTGACCAGTACTTCAATAACCGTTATTGTAGAATGTTATCATGATTTCGCCAAGATTTAGATCCTGGGAAAATGACTAGCTAAGCAAATATTTTATCTAACCGTTGATGTAAATTAGGCGATAAGAGGGTACATGAGTTACATTTCGATGTAAGATTAAAAGAAACCGATTAATTATTTTCTGGTTTCCCAAAACACAAGGATAGAAATAAGTCAAAACATTATCATTAACAGAGCGAAAAGAATTTCCATTACGTTAAGCTTGCTAATAGAATACTGGGAATTGATAAAAAAAAATGTTTCAGTTACATTGAAAAAGATATGAAAGGGAAGATATAAAAAATAGAAAACGTATATTGTAAAATTTATTATTTATAGGATAAAAATCGTTACATCGTTATATTTTAAATAGTTGTTTAAAATTAAAGAATTTGATTTATAATTTTATTTATTTGGAGAATTTATCTATTCTTTAAAAAGAAAAATATAAATTTTCTAATATGTGTTAATCTATATAACAACAGCTTTTTGTCTCTACTCAAAAAAATTCCCTAAATTCTTCCATGTTTCATAATATTAAAATTTCAATTTTTTTTTTTCGCTTAATATTGCAATCAAAACGTGATATGTTGAATAGAATTTAAAAAAAAGGGGGTTTTCATTTCACAAAGGTCGAACTGTTTACCACGTTGTTCGTTATCCCCTGAGCTTTCCAACGTAATCGATTTGCAATTTACCACGTGCAATTATTTCCTCTTTCCTCACAAATGTTGGGAACAATGTTCAGTTCTGCTGGATCTATGGAAAAGAGTGATGATAGTATTCCCTGATTCGAATTCCTTCAGACTTATCGGTTATAGATTAGTCACCCTGGATTTCTCTTTTCTGTAATGGAGATCACGTGAGTTTAAACCAAGAGTTCTTATTGCTTATACGTGAGTCCAGGCTTATTATTAAAATGTTGGTTGAATTATGACATTGCAGGATGGCAGTAATTAGTAAAACCTAGTTTTTAAAAGTGTTTTGATTCAAAAAATTATAATACGACGGTATCATAATCACTATATATGAACCTGCAGTCCATATTTCATGATAAAAATCAGTAAGATATTTATTTTTCGTTCGATGAGGCTAAATAAGGGTGTCGATTTCTGAAGGTCGAATCGTCTACACGTTGCACCTTATCGCTTAAACTTTATGCAGCAATCCGTTTACAATTTAGCATTTGCAATTATAGGCTCTTTCACAAATGGTCAGAACAATGTTACGATATGTTGGATCCAAAGAAAAGACTACACACAGAAAAATGGAAAAGCGAATCTTATCAAGAGACTTGCCATCTTTGTGATGCTAGCCGTTTGCCAAGTACATTGACAAATTTACACAAATTTACGCAAAATTGTAAACAATCAAAACGCTACATGACAATCCTAATTAGTCATCAGACACAAAAGTCGTTTTATTTTACTATGTATCTTTATTAATGTTTCGTCTGATGATCAGTTTTGGCTCTAAAACTTGTCAGACGACCAGGTTCCCTGGTATAGTTTTCATTTTTCTCAAATTTAACTGGTTAATCTAATGAAAGGATAAAAAGAAAATATTCCAATCTTGTCAATCGATTAAGAAGAATTTTGCAAGTGTAGATTCAGACTAACTTACCTTGTCTGATATTTGGTTGACTAACTCTCCTGGTCAGATAATTACCATTGTCGACTAGTCTTCCTTGTCTGATAATATTAACCTTCCTAGTCTGGAGTATTATTTTGGAGAAAAATCAACTCAACACGCATCATAGTAAGAACGAATGGTGCTGTGGCAGCGTGTTTGACTTCTGATAGGAAGATCCTGAGATCGGGTCACCGCAAGGGCGTTTTGTATTTTAATTTTTTCAAGTATAGATTCTGACTAACTTGCGATATCTGGTAACTGTGGTTGCTGACTAACCTTCCTGGTCAGATAATTACGATTGTCGGCTAGCCGACTTTATCTGATAATATTAACCTTCCTAGTCTTTGCTATTGTTTTGGAGGCTAATTCAGCTAGTACACTTATTAACTAAAGTTTCATAGTCATCTATTTGGGTTAGTCAATTCTGTATTGTCAACTGAGCACTTTGCCTGGTCACTGTGACCAACTTTTTTTTTTTCTGTGTGATGATACTATCCCCTGATTCGAATTCCTCCAGACTTCTCGGTTCCAGATTACTCATCCTGTATTCACTTTCTTAGAATGACTATCACGTGAGTTTAAATAGGAGTTTTGATTGCATATGCCATATGTGTGCGAGTCCAACCTAGATATTTAAGACATCGGAGAACTACTGCGAGATAACTCTTATTGGCAACCAAATTATAAAGAGTTTAGATTCGGAGAATTTTAATAATAAAACCTTCATTCTATATTTAGTGATGAAAAACAAAATGCATTTATTTATTTTTTGTTTGGTGAGACTAAAATAAGGAGAGTTCGCTTCACAAAGTTCGGCATTTTTGCCAAGTTGTTCGTCCTTTCGATCATGATCAATTCAGAATTTATCATGTGAAATTATTTTTTCTTCCCTTACAAATACAGAGAACGGTGCTCCGTTCGGTTAAATCTAAGGCAATGAGCTGTTTCGAATTTCTCTAAAGTAATTGGTTAAAGATTAGCCCTCCTGGATTTTCTTTTTTGGAATGGACGTCACGTGAGTTTACAGAAGAATTTTCATTGTTTATAAGCAAGTTCAGACTAGGCATTTAATTCATAAAAGGAGTAAGAGTTTCTGAGAGAGCAGTTATTCGCAACCTGGATTTAAAACGCTTTGATTCAGAGAATTTTAAAACTCCCATATCAGAATCACTCAAAAATATCTGAACCTTTAGTCGTATTCGGTAACAAATATTAATCAGTTAATTAAAAATAAAATGAAACAAGAAATAATACACCCGTTCCTTTTAATACAGAAAAGTGTCATAAATTTTAATGCTTTTACTGTTTTGACCTTTTTAATAATATAAGTATAAAGGTGAAATTCTATGTCTGCTTGTTCACTGTACAAATCTAACATTTGACGGATTTGGAAGAAAATTGGCTCATGTACCTTAGCACATGAAAGAAGCCACTACGCTATTAAAACGTTTCTCCTCCCTTCAAAGAGAGGAAAGTGGGGATATCTTGTATAATTTGAGAACTTTTGGGGTTAGAACCTTGATATTGGTAAGGAAATTCTTCATTTAAGATCATATCCACTACGCTGTCAAACAGTTGCTCAACCTTTCAAAAGAGGAATAAAATTGGGTGGGGGGGGGGGGGGATACGAGGTACGCTGTGGAATTTCAATACAGCTTGAGCTAAAAAATTTATATTCGTATGATAATTCTTATTCAATCAAATTCATAGTCAATACACTATTAAAAAGTTGCTCAATTCTCTTAAAATAGGTGAAATACAGGTAAATAAAACCGTTTGAATCTTTCTAATTATTATTATTATTATTATTAGGACTGAAGACTATTAGTCTCAATCTACGAATTTTTACGATACCAGTTTTACGATAGTTGGACATTTATCAAAATCGAAAATTTATCGAAAATATAATTGAATAAATTGAAAGCGAGTTATAATTTTGGGAAAAAAAAAAAAAAAAAAAAACTAATAGTCCTCCGTACTAAACTAAATTCTGCTTTTGCCAGAATTTCATCAAAATCCTTTTTTTTTTTTTTTTTTAAGAAAAAGAAAAGAAAATGAAGAATAATCAGTTTCGAAATGGACAGTATCGAAAAAGCTTTTTTTTTTTTTTATATATATATAATTTTGAATTCGGAAATGAAAAGCGTGCGTGCGAAATGAAATAAGAAATAAAATAAGGTTTACAAATGGACAATATTTAAGCTCGTAGACTCAGTTCAGAGATATAATAAGAAAAAATGACGACATTAGTCTAATGAGATTAACTTTTTTTTTTAATTGTCTCTTTTATATTTGCATTACCAAGGTTCTCTTTTTCCAAGTGAGCCCGAGAAATAGCGAGTATTTTAACTAGTTATTTATACAGACAAAAACTGAAAAAATTGGCATAGCAGAAATAGCATTCATGGATAAAAATATACATGTTACAAAATGAAATTTAACCCCATCTCTATTAATTGGTTAGGTATAAAAGAGATTTAAGAAAAATTTCCTGATAAACAGATGAGATTAAAAATAATTATTTGTGTATTAGAATCATCATTTTTAAAAGTTTTTAATGTTTACATTTGTATTCTAAGTAAAAGCGTGACGAAATTCTATATGATATAAACATTCATTTAAATCTGAGGATTATTTACTTGCTATTTTATTTTTTAAAAAGTTTTAATAATTAATCTCTTCTCGTATATGGAGAATGAGTTTAAATTTATACTGTATACACTGTTAAAAATGAATTTCTCAAAACAGACATACTCATTTCGAAAATGAGTAGTTTTGCTTCAAAAACGAAAACATGCTTGTCGTATTTATGAAATAGCACATGTTTTCAAATTAATATCTGTTCACTTCATAATTTATTATAAATATGCTGAACTCAAAGAAATTCTTTAATCGAATTTCTACAATAAACAGAAAGAATTCAAGTATCCTTAAATTTCCAGAACTATATTTCTTGGTGATGGTTTTATATTGGTTTGCGGAAGTGAGACATCAGTGAGAAGTTATGTTTGGAATATTAGGATTCACATTGATCACACTGACAAAAAATGTATGCCGCCTTCCTCTAGAACGAATAAGTGGCCATTTTCTAAATCCCTTAACTAGAAATAGACATTTCCGAACTATGCGCATATGGCACGCCAATAAACTGAATAGACGAAATGGTCAAGAATTTCTAGTTTCCACATTTCTTGATGGTGAAACAATATTCTGAATATTCCGAATGTTCTGAATCTTTTGTATTGCGTGAAATTCTCGCTTGATTTTCTAGGATTTGGTCATACACCAAGATTATAGGAGCTGAAACCCGCCTCTTGTAGTCTCATTTATTTGCAGAGATTTTTAAATAACTTTGCCCTCCAGAATATAGACAAACGCTCTAGAATTCTAATAGGGGCTTCTAGAACTCGCTTTTCAAGGGGACTAGAATTTATAAGGATGACATGGGACTATTTTTTCTAGAGCCACAATTTAGATTCTAGATGTCAGTTACAGAATTTTTTCTCAGTGCGATGCCAATTTTTGAGCATGTAAATAAACTAAATAATAAGTTCAAGAAATTTTTAAGTTCAGGTATATTTACTTCGGAGCTATTTTGAATATGTGACATCATACTCAAATTTGACCCAATTTAACTCATTTTTGAGTATTTTTGCTCCTTTATTTTTTCCAGTGTACAAATGTGTGTTTAATAATAATGTCAATCTTCTCGAATTAAAAATAAATATGAACTAAAAGTGGACATTTTTGATGAAAGGGAAAAAAACCTAAATATTTTTACAAATTTTAATTCGCATTGTCGCAAATATTATAATAAATCATTTATTTAAAGTCATTTCTATAATAACCAAATTCTGCAGGTTGTGTATGCGTGTATATATAAAATATGTATTTATGTTTGCGTATACCATGAGTATAAGTACGTTTATTCTAAGTTAAAATGTAAAATATGAATTTTACAAACCTTCTATACAAAAAATAAAATGTCACCAATGTAATGTGGTAAAAGAAAAATACTTTAAATCTTCTGTTACTCCCTTTTTTCTTTACACCCACGTTTTTCGTTAAAACAAAAAACTTTTTCTCTTTCAAATTTCCTCAGTTTTTTTTTTTTTTTTTTTTTTTTTTCCAAATTCTTTTATCTTGTTTTTTTCCTTCCTTTTGTGATTCACAAGGTGTTTTTGGTGTTTGATATCATTCGAAACTCTTCTGCGGAGTACATTATTGCAAGTACTTAATTCGGAGTCTTGTTTTCTTTTTTACTGTATGTTTTTTTAAAAAAGGAAGAGCTAAAAAAAAAAAAGAAGGGGTTAAAAAAAAAAAAAAAAAAAGGAGAAAGTTTTTACAAAAACTATCTTGCGTACAATTCATGTTTTAAGGATTTGTGACACATAAATTGCATTACTTTTCATTAGAATTGTCTAGAAAAGAAGAAAATGATATTTAAATATTCATGACAAATTTATATACAGCACTTATTTTGGGGATTTAAATAACTAATAATGTTCGGAGAATTTTTTACATCTAAATTTAAATTGTTTAATCGGATAACTTATATATAAAGATTATGCATTCCCATCAATGCACTGTCATTTACTAAACAATGTGCATCGAAAATGAATTAATATAGAAATATTAATATTTAAATCAAATTATGGATTCGAATAATTAAAACTGTGAGAGAAAAATCGGAAATTTTATATCTAAGTCTAAATTATTTTTTTCAGTAACTGAGTATGAAAATAATGCATTATCATCAGTATGACAGACCATATGTGCATTAAAATCGAATTAATATAATTGCGCATTTTAAAAATATTATCTGTGAATTTTTTTTTTATTCTCTGCCACCTTCATGCTACACACGTGTCTTCTTTCCTTAATCTGATGAAAAATCGTGTTTTTTTTTTTTTTTTTTTTTTTTTTTTTTTTTTTTTAATTAAAAATGGTTTTGTGATTTATGGTTTTGGCTTTCAAATTTTGTATTCATTATCATTCAATACCAGTATCTGGGGGCATTTTGTTGATTGTTATAAAAGGCTTGGTGTAAATCTGTGCTTTCCAAATCAAGATATAACTGTTACACTTATCTCTGAAAGTACGGCATGGTTGTCATCTGTTATAAGTGACATTTGGCGAGATTTATCTAGCCCTCATTTAAATTTAGCTAAATTTGAAATTTGTTCTTAAGCTCTCTCAGATTTGTACTCCGAACACATACATACATACACAGATATTGATCTAAAAATAGCAGAGTCGGACTCAGGAGGTCTCTAAATATAAAAATGCATGAAAAACACGTATTAAAACACTTTTATGATAATTTATTTATTTTTTTATTTTTTTCTTACGACTATATAAAAAAATAAAACTATGTGTAATTTTATGCTCATGACAAAATTATAATTCCTCAATTTAATTAATTAGGAAAGCGTATGCAAAAAGAATCTAGAAAAGACCTCTGAAGCCATAAATTTTTTTTTATTGTATTGGATTAATTTTGTATTTTCACTCTTAAACATTTTAGAGAAGTGGATATATCAAACAACACGCACATTCATGTTTAATTTCACGATTTTAAACCACAATATGTATTAAACATATGAAGATAGGTAAAAATCTATAAAATATAGCAGTTGAATGGATATTCGTACAGATGTAAAATACTACTTATGTATAAAAATGTATTTGAAATAGAAAATATCTGTATTTTTTGGATAATTTTTTTAATTGAGAGCGTGTTTTTCTGAGGAAAAACTTTTTAGTTTGTTATATACAACTGCTTTTTAAATTTTGTCTCACATTTTATTTTATTATTTTTTTTTTCCCTTGCTTTTTTTTCTTTCTCTTTCTTCCTTGTATATTAAAAAATATATAACTTAAGACTTTTTCGACAAAAAAAAAAAAAAAAAAAAGAAAAAAATGTTAACAAACAGTGACAAGTAAAATCATTTCTAAATCATTGTAATATTCTTTTCCCTTCTCCATACGTTTTCCAATACAAAAAAAGAATTGAAAAGAATTTTTTTTAGTCCTTTCCAGAAACATTCATTCTTCACTTTTTTTTTGTTTGTTTGTTTAATTGTTTATTTTTATTATTTTTTTTCCAGCCTGCTTTTTTTGTTCACAAGTTGTTTTTGATATTCGTATTTGTTTTTTGTTTTTTTTTTTTCATTACTTAATTCGGAATTCTTCACTTTCTTTTACATTATAAAAGGTATTTTTACAAAAAAAGGAAAAAGAGAAAGAAAGAAAATTTTGCATAAAATAGATATTTTAATAATTTGGGGAATGAGAAAGGGCAAAAGAAGTCATTAGGATTAACACATACTCACACACATACACACACACAAACCTATATAATATTTCTCTAACGTGGACCAATTACGTTTACATTTTGCCGAAATGATACGATAGTGATGTAATTAATAAAATACGCAAGGATATTAAAAAAAAAAAAAAAAAAAATTATAAATAGACAATATTTAAGCACGCAGTTTTAGCTTAATGATCTAATAAGGAAAAATGGCATTTGTTGTTTGAGACCATTTTATGGAAAAATGTGTTTTTAAAAGTTGCTTTTTGAAAATATTTCCAAGCGTCATTTTAAACCTAGCAATACTTTAAAGGTATATTACAAAATATGAATTATTATCATAAACAACTAAAAAAGCATTCATAAAAAGTATAATCGAAATAGGAATTAGATTTTTTAAAACAAAAAATTATGTCAAAACAAATAAATAAAATGCCATCGCCAATATGGCGAAATTTTTTTTTAAAGGAGTCACACGGGTCCTATACTAAAACTGTACTGCCTACGGAAGTATGAAAATTGGGTCGTCATGAATTTTATTTGGAAACCTTTCATTGAATTATTTTAGTTTCCCTATTCTACAATATTAATATGGTTTTAATAATAATTTGTCTTCTGGTAAATTAAAATTTTAATTAGGTGGTGAAATTGGTATAATATTTATGAGTTTCAAATTTTAAAAGTAAATACGAAAAGAAATAAAGTGCGAAAATTTCGCACGGGTTTGCTAATAAATAAGTAAATAATGAAAATGTTGCTCATATTTGGCAAAATTCTAAAAGATATATTTTTGTGAGTTGAGTTTGCGAAAAATTTAAAGAATATTTTCCGAAAAACCTCGAAGTTTATACGAGTTGACTGATCAAGTCCTTTTTGTTTTATTTCTAAGAAAAAAAAAAACTAGAATGTTGTGGCCTTTCTTCTATATTTTCCTATGCAAATTCATTCAGTAAAAATAATTTTGTTAAAGTCATTATTTAATAAAATTATCTTCCATGATAATGCAGTACTATTTCCATATTAGAGAAGTAGTATAACACAAAATATCCAAAATAAGTTAATTTTATTCTCGATATTACATATATATATATATATATATATATCGGTAACTTTATTTTAAATTATCGCAGATCAATTTTTCAACCATTCATTTTAAAAGTATTGGCGAGCTCTTTTGAAAGATACCCATCATGAAAATTTGTTCCCCTCGAGGGGGACGTCCCCTCCAGGGGGCGGGGGAGGCGAGACTCCTACATATTTAAAAAAAAAAAAAAAAAAAAAAAAAAAAAACGGTTGATTATCTCTATTATAAGTAATTCTTGTAAATTCCATAATGATTATTTCAAAATAATCTCTTAATGCGCATTTATACAAAATTTTGTCCTATATCACCATGTTAAAAATTTAGAAAAAGCGGAGTGGCAGCGCAACCTTTAAGACAATTTTTACCAAAAGTTGATAGGCACTAATTTATGTCAAGATGTAACTATATACCAATTTGTATGAAATTCTGTCCAGTAGTTCCTGAGATACGGTTGCTGCAAAATTTTGTCTCTCTCTCACACACAGAGAGAGACAGACATACGTTTTCTAAAAATGGTCAAATCGTGTTTTACAGTTCTCAAAACGTGTAAATATATCAAAAACCCGAGGTCGAAATTTTTTTACAAATCCAATATTTTCTTATATTGAAGATAGGAGAAAGTAATAAGCAATATGTAAGTGCAAATGAGAAAAATTAAGTGACAGTCAAAGAGAAAAGCAACAAAAAGAGCAAGCAAAATTGACATACTGCAGATTTCGTAACATTAAAGCATACCGACATCAGTTCTAAAAGACAAAAAGATTAATTCTTTAAAAAAAATAACTGATATTTAGATGCTAGAAGTATTTAAATTATAAGTATTAAGAATGAAGAAAAAGTGATTACAGAGTTCCAGCGTAGTAATATTAAGAAAGCAGAAAAATGTACATTTCATTTTATTAAGTACTTTTTCATTAATATTTAAAATGGAGTGAAATAATAATAAATCTTTTCTTATTTTGAAACACAGCGATATTATTTAAAATGAAATTCATGTCTTTAAGAGGTCAGGTGCCTTTGAACTGTGGAAATACCAGCAAAAAATGGTCGTAATTCTTCTTAGAATAGCTTGAAAAATAATTACTTTTAAAACTTGTATTTTTTAACAGGTGTTAAGAAAGGTTTTATCTTTTATCCCTCTATTACAACTATCAAAATAATTATACATTAATATATATAATATATATATATATATATATATATATATATATATATATGTATATATATATAAATATATATTTTTTTTCTTGAAAAAAGTCAGAGGTGTTTTTTATTGATCGCAGGATTACATGAAAATGGTTCATCACGTGTTTTTTTTTTTTTTTTTTTCTTCCGAATGTTGGAAAATACCTCATAATCAAAATAACAAAGAATAACTTTTCTGGAAATCTTCATTCTAAAATATATGTATATAATTATTATTAAAAAAATTATTCCTCTTTATGGCTAAATTATGCTCATAATTAATTACAAAAATTTTAATGTTAAAAGGCTAATTGTTTGTCATTCTCTACATTTATATGCCATGTAAAAGCTCTTATTGTTATAATTATGTATATATATATATATTAATTCTGGCTAACCACCGGAGAAACACTGTGCGCGCAAGATTATAGATCGACAAAAATTCGTTCTGGCATTTAAAAGTAAAATAAAGTAAAATCTATAGCTTTTCTAATGACTGTAATAAACACTTTTCTTAACATCAGTTACATTTTTTTTTTTTACAAGTTTTAAAAGTAATTATTTTTCTGAGTTATGGCAAATAAAGATTTTTTTTTTTTTTTCTTTTTTTTCCCCTTATATATTTTTTTTTCCTTTCAAAGGGACCTCACCGCTTAAATGCGATACTGTCTTCGCCATTAGGGTGCACATTTTTTTTTAGTCCATTCACATGGTCTTTAATATAATAATAATAATAATAATAATAATAAAGTATTACAATCCACTTTTTCACGCTCATTAATAGACACATTACTCGTAATGATTGGTATAATGCAATTTTTTAAATGTAGAATACTTTCAGCGAGTATCAACTCGAATGTGATATTGCTATAAAAAAAAGTTAGAGATTGCTATTAAAAAGTCTCTTAAAAAATACATGTTTGAAATTTATCAGTATTAAAGAAATTAAAATGGAAACAAGATATTTGTATTATTTTGTATCACGCATTTAACTAGACGCATACCAGAAAATTGAAATCGTTAAATGGGAAAAATAATATATTATATATGTTATCAACTGCCAATATCTGCTTACAATACTAACTGTCATACAATCTGGGATCAGACTACATTTTTGTATTACACGACGCCCATTAATAGAGATTATTTCTCAATACAGAGTTTGCAATAATCACGATTACTTTGCTGGGGATATTTTGCGCTTTCTCTTTTCCCTATATTTCAACGAAGAAAAGGTGCTGCACGTCTTTTAAAAAAATTTGAAATATCTGAGTATAAATATATCTTCTTACTGTGTTTGTTCGAAAAACTATTCCTTAAAATTTTAATTTTTAAGCCACGGTAATTTGAGTTGAATCTGTTTTAAATCTTGACAAGATTAGGTTAGGAGATAATATCTAGCGGAGTGAAATAAAAAAAACTTTAGTAGCACAGTAATGAATTAACATTAAAAATCAGGTTTGGATTTAAATCATTTTATTAAGAGGCTAATAACAGAAGGGAAATAGGGACGCTGCCTTACAAAACGCTATTTCATGAGATTTCACATCTCATTTCACACAGAAGAGAATGATCAAAAAGAATTCCAGCCAAATCAATATCAGAATTAAATATTAGCATACAATTTATTCGACATAAAAACATAAAAAAAAAAGTTGCTGCAAGAAACGTTGCCCTTAACAGCAGCGCCGACTTTGAAAATTTTCTGGGGGGGCTCGAACCAAGGCCGTAGCCAGGATTATTTTTTGAGGGGGGGGGGATCACATTTCTAAAACAAGAACAAGGTCATCAAATATGGTATAATAATGTACACATGCTTACCCAAGGAAAAGAACATATGCACACACAAACAACAGCCTGATTAACACAGGGGCATGTGCCAGGAGCCCTGAGTGGCAAAGGGCCCCAAAACTGATCCTGAAAATGCCATCATAATCTTGCCATTTAGTTTATAAAATTATGTAAATCGAATTTATAAAACAAAATTAAGAGTAGCAGGGAGGTCACTGGGATAATACGGCCATCGGCATACGGCCAATTTGAAACCAATATTGTTATTATGGGTAAGTTAAAATTGGAGGGGAAAGGCAGAATCTCGAAATAAATTGTGCTATATCTTCTCTTTAAGTTTTAAAAACAATATTTGTTCTTACTTTTCCTTTTTACTTAAAATGAACATTTTACTTTACAAATTAAAATGTTAAAATTTCATAAACTATCTTTAATTAAATTTTGATAGAATGGAGTAGAAGACTGATTTTTTACCAACTATTTGAAAAATACCAGAGCCGGGAATCGAACACGGGCCATTCCGCTTAACGCGCGCGTGCTCTGACCACTGAGCTACCCTGACTGATAACCAGCTCGGCACTTCTCACATAATTTATGTTGGGAAGGTCACCCAGTCTGCATTAGAGCAGCTATATCAAGTGACAAATATGAACATGGCACAACTCCTATAGGTCATAAAATTTAATTTAATTTTTTTTTAAACAGCTATAAAAAAAAAAAAAAATCTAAATATATTTAATTAAAAGCGGAAGGCCCGGGTTCGATAACCAGCTCTGGCATTTTTCACACAGTTGGTACAAAAAATCAACCTTCCACTCCAAAATTTTCTGAAATGAACTTTCAGGGTTGATGAATAAATTTCTAAATTAAATTAAAATTTCGAGGTCTATTGGAGTTGTGCCATGACTATTAATGTCACCTGATATAGCTGTGTGTACAGACTCGGTGACTTTGCCAATGAATGTTACGTGAGAAATGTCTAGCTGGTAATCAGCCATGGTAGCTCAATGGTTTGAGCATCCGCACGTAAAGCGGAAGGCCTAGGTTCGATACCTGGCTCTGGTATTTTTCACATAGTTGGTATAAAAAAATCAGCCTTACGCTCCAAAATTTTCTGCAAGGATCTTTAATTAATTAAGGTAATAGGACAAATGAAGGTAATATACCTACGTTCATATTTTTCATACTGAATCGATTTATTACCTTTTTCTTACCCGTAAAGTAGAGAAAGTATTGTTTTGGGGTCAAATTTTCTAAATTGAGTTTTTGTTATATTTACGCGTTTTGAGGTTCCTTGAATCCAAAAATCATGTTTTTAGGAATGTTGGTGTGAAAGTTGCCTGAATAATTTTAAATTAACTTTTGAATTTAATAACAGATTTGAATTCTATAAAAATGTAAGTAAAGTAATGAAACAGGGGGTTGAGGGGGGACGGTAGCCCCCCTCACACAGAATTACTTATCGTATAAAGCTGTTCCGAAGCTTAATTTGAATTGTTTTAACATAGGTTTGCATAACAGTCCTCAATATCTTACCCCTTAATCTCCAATCTGCATTTATAGTATTAAATTTCAGGGTAGTCGTGTGAGTGACACACTAGATTATAAAGTTTTATTTTCCTAACATAAAAAGTTTCATAAAAATAAGGGGGCAATATTATATACCTTTTATTGTTTATAAATTCATGACTTACATCGAAAAAAGTTCATTTTTATTTAAAAATGCCAAGGGAAAAAGAAGCAACCAAATAAATAAAATACAAATATAAATAAAAGAATTTTTTAAAAAGACGAATTAAACATCTCAGAAACCCATATAAAAATTATTTTCACTTAAACTTAGGGAAGAGAGTAGCATCAAACGTATAAAATATTAATAAAATAAAATTAAAATTAAAAAATGTAATAACAATATGGCAATAACTTTTGTGAAAATAGTTATATTACTCTGCATCGATGTTTCTGAAAACTTTTGCTCATCATGCACGCAAACCATAAGTGATTGAGATTCCCATAGCACAGCAAAGGGAATTATCTTCCTCTGAACTCCCCCCCCACACACACACACAGAGACCTTCAGCCTTTCTTGTTTTTCTTTTTATCTTTCTTTTTTACTTTCTTCTATATGTAATATAGAGAAAGTATTGGATTCGCGAAAATTTTCGACCTCCGTTTTTTGACGGATCTACACGTTTTGGGATGTCCTGAACACGAATTGATAGTTTTTAAAAAATGTCTGTCTGTGTGTCTGTCTGTCTGTCTGTCTGTCTGTCTGTGTGTCTGTCTGTCTGTGTGTCTGTATCATTTTTTTGTGGACGCTGTATCTCACGAACCAATGAATGAAATTTAACCAAACTTGGTATTTAGTTGCACCCTGACATGAACTGGTGCCCATTAGATTTGGGGATCAATAGCTCAACAGGTGGCGCTGTGATCGCATTTTATAGGACAAAATTCCGTATAAATGGGCATAATGAGAGTTATTTTAAACTTGTGATTGTAAAATTAATATGAATTATTGATAATAGTAGTAGTTAACTAGGAAAAAAAATTTGTGCATGGGGGGGCATCGGTTCCCCCCCTGGGGGGGAAGTACCCCCCCGGGGGGGTTAAATTTTGAAGATGGGTATCATTCGAAAGATCTCGTCAATACCTTTAAAACGAATGGTTGAACCATAAATCTGTGATAATTTAAAACAAAGTTATCGATTTTTTTTACTTTTAACAAAAAAAAAACTTAGAAAAAAAATCGTTTTTTTTTTTTTTTTTTTTTTTTAAAATATTGTTACTGATTGAATATGTATAGGAAAATATAGAAGAAAGTCTTGTGGTGGCCACAACATACTAGTTTTTCTTCTTAGTCGATTTATGTCCATTTTCAATTGCAACAACCCTACTTTTTACAGCTATGATTTCGGTAAAAAACTAAATAAGAAATAGAGGAAAGAATTTCTTGTTTAACAGGGAATCAGTATTTGAAATTTCTGGGGGGGGGGGGGCTGAGCCCCTACAGAAAAATTTCTGGGGGTGCTCGAGCCCCCGAGCCCCCACATAGTCGGCGCCACTGGCCCTTAATCTAATTAATAATTTTGAATACTTTGATCAGGAAGGCCATATATATTGAACATATAATTTCGCCAATATTTTATTGTGAAAAAAATGAAACCGCACATGTTTTAAAAATAAAACTTTAATATAGAACAGCTACCAGCAAATTAAAATTAATTTAACGGTCGATTGGAGAAATCGATGAGTAATTTTGAATTCTGCACAATGATAGTTTGACTATGTGATTAAAAGTACGTTTAAAATATATGTTATTACTGCATCACAGATATCACATATGTTTTTAGTGTTTCTAATCCCGTTCTTTTGTTATATCACGTATTCAACAAAACTATGCATAAAACGATGAAATTAGCAATTTTATTATATTAAAACTGGTATTATGTAGCCATCAAAAACTTCTCTTTTATATATTATTTTAACAGCATCACCTAACATGCAGTTAATATCAACGAGATATATAAATTAGAGTGCTGATTCAATGGATGAAGGATTAGCTTTCCGTGATTCAAGATGAATCACGTGACATGCTCCAATAGGTTGTTGTGTTTGGCCCTTTATCGCTATTTTAACATTTAAAATATCAGTTCGCCAAATTATCATTATTATTAGGTAACATGACAGTCCTATGACCGAAATAAATTGTTTTTAAAATAATTTTACTCATATTTCACATTTTAATAAATAATAAAATACCTTTTTTTTTTCATCGTTTCCCAACAAAGTTTAAAAGTGTTTATAAAAGAAAATTTAAACTTTTAAAGAGCTAAATTTAACAAATAATAATAATTTTTCAACTTGTTTTAAGCATTTTGTCGGTTAAAGTTCAACTACACGAAATAAAAAAGAAGTAAAATCAAAATGAAAATGATTTAGAACAAAAGAATATTAAACTACGTAAGTAAACAAAAACATTGGCGGTTATGACTTATGCGAAGAACAATCTCCAAAGCGTTGCCATAGATATTTACTGAAAATAAGCTGTTACCATGGAAACCACCAAATACGCAGGTGCAAGGAGAGCATGTCACAAGACTCATCTTGGACCTTCTCAAGGGTTACCATTTATCACTCTACTTTATATATCTCGTTGGTTAATATATACAAATATCTAACCTTAGCTGTAAAGTAGTTTTGTTTGGCCGTAGTTGAGATACGTTACGTAGAGAAGAGTTGCGTTGTCGAAAAATTTGTGTGATACCAAAAAATAATAATGAAAATTAAAGTTAGGTTAACAATCAATTTAAAATATAAAGAAGAAGTTCCAGGTGAGAATCCAAGAGACGATATCTTGTCTAATTAATAAGATACAAATTACTGACTATTTGAAAGGAAATCTTATCCAAAAATTATACGTGATCACAAAATAAAAGATATAACGTTATGAAGTTGAGGAACAGAGCGGGACACAAGTCCCTAATCCTTTTCAGGCTATATCGTGATAGTCAAAAACTGGAGTGGAAAATGAAATTGTTTGGCATTTACTTTTTACATTCGCCAAGTTCGCAGTACCAGAAAGAACAAGGCTGCGGTTTCTGCTACGAACAATTTTTTTTTTTTTTTTTTTTTTTTTTTTTGAAAGGGCTACCATTAATTTATTGGCAACTTATTAATGAATATTGGCATGATTTTGCCAAGCTCCTGAGAAATAACCAGCTAAGCGAATACTTTTTTTAGCTCTTGAATGGAAATCAAGTGACAAAATGGCACTCGAGTTATATTTCAATGTAGGATGAAAATAAATCGAATTAGTACCATCTGCGTTCACAAAATAAAGTAGAACGAAAAAGTCAAAAGGTGAGACCATAGATGAGATACGTTGCGTTGAGAAGAGTTGCGTTGTCGAAAATTTTGCGTGATGCCTAAAAATAATAATGAAAATTAAAGTTTGGTTAACAATCAATTTAAAATATAAAGAAGAAGTTCCAGGTGAGAATCCAAGAGGCGATATCTTGTCTAGTTAATAAGATACGAATTATTGACTATTTGAAATGAAATCTTATCCAAAAATTATACATGATCATAAAATTAAAGATATAACGTTATGAAGTTGAGGAACAGAGAGAGACACAAGTCCCTAATCCTTTTCAGGCTATATCGTGATAGTCGAAAACTGGAGTGAAAAATGAAATTGCTTGGCGTTTACTTTTTACATTCGCCAAGTTCACAGTACCAGAAAGAACAAGGTTTCGGTTTTCGTTACGAACAATCATGTGTATTTTATTTATTTATTTATTCTTTGAAAGGGCTACCATTAATTTATTGGCAACTAATTAATGAATATTGGCTTGATTTTGCCAAGTTCTTGAGAAATGGCCAGCTAAGCGAATACTTCTTTTAGTTCTTGAATGGAAATCAGTTGACAAAAGGGCACTCGAGTTATATTTCGATGTAGGATAAAAATAAATCGAATGAATAGCATCTGCGTTCACAAAATAAAGTAGAACGAAAAAGTAAAAATATATCTTTTCAGAGCCAAAAGAATTTACATTAAGTTAGAATTGCATTAAAGTGAATAAAGGGCAGAAATCAAAGATTTCGTTTCAGTTGCCTTGAAAAAAAAAAAAAAAAAAAAAAAAAAAAAAAAGATGAAAGTGAACATATAAAATTTAGAAAAACCGTATTGAATTTGTGTGTATTTAAATTATCATTCATAGATTAAAAATAGTTATATCGCTATATTTAAAATAGTTGTTTAAGATAAATAATTTAATTTATAAATTAATTTATTTAGAAAATTTACCTATTTTTTAGAGAAAAAACAAATTTTATAATATATAATAATCTACATCACACTAACTTCTCAAAATAAATATTTTAAGGCAGTTTGGGACAATTTTTAACCAACCTTAAATGTAGCCATATGAAAAATAACAGAAGGTGAGTAATCGCAGCACTACCTGTCGGCCGATAAACAACCGAATTAAATCAGCATAATGTTTCGTAATGACCTCTCACCCATGAAGTTTTGTGCAATTATATGCAATAGAAACAGAGATATAGCTTTCCTGTAAATGGAAGAAATTGCAGCATGTTAGTACCACCACCTGTTCGGCGATTTACACCAAAATTTGACAGGCACTAATTTATATCAAGGTGCAAGTAAACATAAATTTGTATAAAATTCTGTGCATTAGTTCTTGAGCTAGAAATGCGCAGAAAATTTTTGTCATACACAGGCAGACGGACATTTTCTAAAAATTATCAAATTGTGTTCACGTTCAGGACATCTCAAAATGTATAAACCTATCAAAAACAGTAATTCCAAAATATTTACGAATCTAATACTTTCGTGTATGAATATTAACGAAAAGTCTAAACATTGCAAGCATTTTTTTTTTTTTTTTTTCTTTTTGATGAACAATCGCTAATTCAGTTTTCCTCACTATATCAAATGACTTGAAAAAAATTTTTTTTCTTCTCCTTATTCATTATTGACTTAGAAGTTCCCTTCACAGTCAGACGTTTTCTTAGGAAGGAATGTTTACTCTTCGTTATAAGTCTCTTTTGATATTATTTTTCTTGGAAATCTTTTGAACGGCAAGATAGTCTCTTTTCGACGATGTTCATGTCAAACTGTTCAGAGGTGAGATGTTTTGGTGTTTATTCTATTCCCAAAGCGTTCTTGAGACGTCGTCTAGACACGAAAATTTCTAAAACTGATGGTACATAAGTGTCTAAGGAATCGATTAAAAGCTTCTTTAATTTCGTTGAAACATTATTTTGAACAAATGATGAGGCATATTTGACTAAAGTGAACAGTTATTCATATTCGTATATGTAAACATTTTATTTGTATAACAGTCACATGAAGCAAATTAGAAACTTTTAAAGAAAAGCGCACCGCTATGTTGATTGTGGGAGTTTATATAAAGGATAAAAGAAATTGTAATTTTAAATTTAGAAGTGTTATTACCGGGTAATGAATACTGGTGGTGTAAAAGTAAAACCTATCGACTAATTGAGGGCCGTAGGCCTATTTGGAGAACCCTACGTAGTGATCTTTTTAAGGGGTCTGTCAGAATCTCGTAGTAATACTTTCACACGAATCTCAAATTAAAGAATGAAGCACATTCTCAAAAGACGAATATATACACTTAATAAAACATTAATAACATATTATGTATATATACAGCTCTTGTAGTTGAAAATTAATCGATCGGATAACGATCGATTAATATTGAAATGGCGTCCCTTTTATCTAGTTCCATGTCCCGCTTCACTTCCCTGTTGACACCTTCAAAAAAACAAAATATTGTTTCTTCTTGTTCTTTTTAGGCAACGTCTTCTGTTAATGTCTTACAAGGCCTTAACCCATATTCAAAGAAGTTTCGAAGAAAATAACGGAAAAATTTTAACTGGTAGCCGGCAAGCGTGACTTCGCAACAAATACTGTTGCGTACTTGGGGGTTCGTTAGTTGTCCGAAAATGAAAGGCAAAACTTACAAAAATTCAGTAATTTATTCACAGAAAGTTCCAGAAAAATACAGGTCTATAAACCAAGTATCAGCTTCAATTCAACCAGTAAACACAGCTTAAACAACAGCTGTCAATAGCAAATCCACAGTACAAACTGGCTAAGAAAAGAATCGCCAATATATTTTTAAAAGTTATACTGATTTATGCGCAACTGAAAAAAGTGGTGTTGTTCAATTCTCTGTCAGAATAAAGTTTGGCGATATATCTTGTGGTTTTGATGTGAAGCAAATGAGCCAAACTTTTGCCGCTGCTTTTGGATAAGTAAGAAGCTTAGCGTTCTCTCTGAAACTCCCCGTGTTCATTCATCCAGTTATTCGTAATAATGATAAACTTTTATCTTGATGTTTTCGAGAAAATATTTGTACTGTGAATTAATTCATAATTTCTTTGTTATTGAATTTGCAAGAAAAACGATGATATTGGACCCCAATAAATAATTCAACGAAATATTTCGCACTCCTGAGTTATCTGCTTATCATAACGCTTCTTATATTCTTCTTCACGGCTTTTACAGAAAATTATTATACACTACCAACTAAAAAAACTTAACACATGTGCAGACTTTCGCGATAACTTTTCACTATTTGCCATTTAAAGCGCTTAAATTGGTAATTGTTTTGTTATTAGATCAACAACGAATTAACAGAATCTGAAAGAAAATTATTTTATATTAGATATTTTATTTTGTCCTGAGAGGATATCAGTTTATCTGCGTAAAATGTTTACAAATTACAAACTCAACAAGGAAACAGAGGACGAACTTTGTAAAGAATCGAAAAATATTCCAAATAGAATATATCAAGATATCGGGTTCCATTTACTTACACCAAGTAAAATTAGACTTCACACAATACGTAAAATGGCTTTAAACAGTTTTCAAAAATATTTTTACACCTCTGGTTCTACCGGATATCGCATATACGCTTCAGAACTGCCACATAATTTTAAAGTTTCCAGTCTTTTTCCTCCCTTGATTCATTATTGACTCCGAAGTCTCTTCTCCATCAGAAAATTTACCATAAAGGAATGAATATTCTTCAATAACAGTGTCCTTTGATATATATATATATATATATATATATATATATATATATATATATATTTATTTATTTTTTTTTTTTTTTTTTTACTTTTTTCTATAGCCAATAGAAGAACGTAATGGATTCGTAAAAATATTCGCCCCTAAGTTTTCGATGGATTTAGATGTTTTGAGAGTCCAAAACACGTTTTGACCGTTTTTAGAAAATGTCAGTTTGTCCGTGTGTCTCTGTATGTGTGACAATCATTTCGCAACTGTATATCAGGTATTACTGCGCAAAATTTGATTTAAATTTATATGGAGTTACATTTTGTATTTTGGTGAAAACCTTCCAACAGATAGCGTTTCAGTCCCTTTTTACTTTCTCTTACCCATAAAGTAGAGAAAGTATTGTTTTAGGGTCAAATTTTCGAAAGTGAGATTTTGTTATATTTACACGTTTTGAGGTCTCCTGAATACGAAAATCATGTTTTTAGCGGTTGGTCTGTGTGTCTGTGTGTGTGTCTGTCTGTTAACAGCATATCTCAAGAACAAATAGTAGCAGACATTCCAAACTGGGCATTCTAAATGTGTATCATATAGGGATGCTACAGTAAGCTTTTCGTTAAGATCAAGCAAATGGTTCGTGTACAGGGACAATCAAGAGAATTCTAATACATTACGTCTATGGGGGAAATTGCAGGTAAGTAGAGTTGAAACGAATACAGTGAAACCTCTCAAGTTGGACACCCCTATAAGTTGGACACCCCTCTAAGTTGGACGCTTTTTCTCGGAACGGAATGTATCCATTAACATTATGTCTAACCCCTATAAGTTGGACACCTCTCTAAGTTGGACACTTTTTCTTGGAACCGTAGGTGTCCAACTTTGAGAGGTTTTACTGTATATATTTTTTGTAATAGAGATAGACAACTGGGAAAATTTTTTTTGTGTATGTAGGAGCCTCGCCTCCCCCCCTTGGGGGGTAGTCCCCCCTCGAGGGGAGTAAATTTTCATGATGGGTATCTTTCAAAAGAGCTCACCAATACCTTTAAAACGAATGACTGAACCATCGATCTGCGATAATTTAAAACAAAGTTATCGATTTTTTTTACTTTTAACGAAAAAAACTTTTTTTTTTTTTTTTTTTTTTTTTTTTTTTTTTAAATATTGAACATAATATGGACTTTTTTTGGATATTTGGTGTTATACTACTTCTCTAATATGGAAATCGTCTGCATTATCATAAAAGATAATTTTTTAAAATAATAATTTTAATAAATTATTTTTTAAAAACAGAATTATTTTTTAATAACCGAATTAAATTCTATATAAATATAGGTGCATTAATGAAACGGGGGGTTGAGGGGAGCGATAGCCCCCCCTCACACAGAACTAATTATCATATAAAATTCTCCCGAAGCCTAATTTGAATTGTTTAACATAGGTTTACATAACATCGTTATCTTACCTCTTAATCTCCAACCTGTATTTATTGTATTAAATTTCAGGGTAAGAGAAAGTCGTATGAGTGACGCACCAGATTATTTCATAATCTTTAACCTTTTACAGGTTATTTCAGATACAGTTATCTATTTAATTCTTTTTGTGCATACTTTACCTTAAAATGCTTTAGTTTAAAGGTATTACTCACATAAACTTCTAAAAAAATTGTGTTTACATTGTAATATTGAAATGTAACATCGGGACCATAAATATTCACTATGAGTATTTTGTTAGTACCTTAAAATGAGTAATTGAACTATAGATCTTTAATAATATAAAGCAAAGTTATCGATTTTTTTTTTCCTCTTTATCTTTAAAATGAGAACGAAATCTCGACGCTATTCATGACTAACTATCCACAAGAGAGATGTTTTGGTGTTTTAGGAACCAAAATTTCTTTTTGGGGCGTCGTCTAGACTTAATTTTTTAGGAAGTCTACTGAAACTAGTTCTGAAAGACGTAACGAATCGATTAAACTTTTATTATAATGTCGTGTGGATATAGGTTAATTTTTCGAGATTAGCGAAGACATACTTTGATAAATACAGACAGTTTAGAATAAAATATAGTTTAAAATGCATATCAATCATTTACAACTCAGCAAAACTTATACTCATAGCCTACAGCTGGCAGCCTGCATTTGCCATCAGTTGCAGGTTGCCATGTGTTGGTAAGGCAGTGGTCCGTTTATGGCTGCCAACAGTGATGGAGTTCGACAGTAAAAAGAGTGATGGGCCAGAATTGGCACATATATAGGTGACCTTCTGAAAGTTTTTAGAACAAGGCCAACTCTATTTTTGCCCCATTGTGGCCACAATGAATAAGGCCAATAGACGAAATATTGCTGGCAAGTGTACTATGCATAAAAATGGAGCGATGATCGGCTTTTCCTGTTTGATTAATGGAAATTCAATTAAATTTTTTATACCATTTGAAACTAAGAATTAAGAAAAATGGCGTTCGTATATGCACACGCGCAAAGTTTTCGGTTTTATTATCAAACATGTATTTTCCACCTTGTTTCTAGCTGCATTTGCGCTATGCATTTTTTCTATTTTTTTCTATGCAATGTGTATTATTACTATTATTTCATATTTTTTATTACTTTCATTACCCAAATACTGTAGTTAATGAAAGTATTCTATTCGATCAAAAAATTCGATATCGTGATTTTACCTGATTTATATGTTTTAAAGTTTCCTGAAACACAAAAAGTTTTTTTTTTTTTTTTTTTTTTTTTTTTTTTTGTAAATGGTCAGTGTATACGTGTGTATGTATGCATGTTTGTGTCGGGGCGGGGAATTTTCAGACTATCATGTCTCCGAAACTAATAAATCTAATAAAAACTAATAATCTGGTAAACATATGAAACTTCCAAATTTTGCTGAAAATATGAAAATCGGAATAGGGATTGTGAGTCCGTATCTCAAAAACTGCTCTAACGATTTTCTTCAAAGTTGCTATATAAACACCCATTAGATGTCCTGTATAGATGTATCTGTGGGGGGAAATCTTCTCAATATCATATCTTCGAAATTAATAACTATAGAACGATTAAATTTCAGAATTAGGGACAGGTTTGGTGTACATATGCAATTTCCAAATTTTGGTAAAAATACGAGAACCAGAAGCTTAAACATATCGTATTAGGCAGCACATCCGTTGTATCCCCCTTCCCCATGCAATCCTGTGGGATTTTTGTTGTTTCATTTTTAAAGGCTATATATCATACAAAAATAAAGCTTTTCGAAATCTGACTCTTTTTTCACTTTTTGGGGTAACAAGATGTCTCTACTTTAATTACGCGAGAAAAGTCTAAAATAGGCTTGTATATAGATTTATGTCTCCCTTCAATATATGTTATGATATTTTTATGAAAGAAAAAGTATTTATATCTTCGTAATTCTCATTCATTTAGCCCTACGAGAAGAATTATAAATCTATATATATACATATATACCTAAAATAAAAGTCGACCTGCTGAAAAAAAGAATTAAAAAACAGCATTCGATTAACTTTATTTTTCAAAGAGATATTCTTAAAATATGAAACAACAAAAATCTCATAAATTAATAGCTTCATATAAATTTAATATAGCATTAGGTTTTAAGTATATATGATATCATCTGCGATAAAAACAAACTTGTAATTGTATAGTTGAACCGTTTTTACATTTCGCCACTTTTAATAGTGATTCTATTGATTGAACTGTTAACAACAGTGGTACTTGTTTTATTATTAGATTAAAACAGAATCTCCAACAAAAATATTTATTTTACGTTAGAGATTTCATTTAGTTCCTAGATTATTTCAATTTGAAATATCTGTTTCTTTATACCCCGGCAAGAAAAGTGACACAAGTCAAAAATGGCAATTTTAGGTCTATGTAAATGAAAAAGCAAGATGCGAAATACAGGGTAAGTCAAAATTAATATAGCGATTACAAACGGCTATAACTATTTAATGGAAAATAATTTATCGATAAGATTAACACAGAATGTAGACGGAACTCCAAAATTTTGTATACATACGTCATAGATGTTCTATGTGACTTTCCTTGGTCACATGGACAACATTTAGACGCTTGTCCATTTCACGCCATTCATTCTGAAACATGTCTGCAGTCACCGTTGCAAGCGCATTACAAATGCGTACTTTGAGACCCTGCGATTTTTATCTATGGGTTTATGCGAAAGACAGGGTGTATGTGCTTCCCATGCCCAAAACAATTGAAGAACTCAAAGTACGCATTTGTAATGCGCTTGCGTCGGTGACTGAACAAATGCTTCAGAATGTATGGCGTGAAATGGACTACCGCCTAGATGTTGTCCGTGTGACGAAGGGAAGTCACATAGAACATCTATGATGTATGTATACAAAATTTTGAAGTTCCATCTACATTTTGTGTTAATCTTATCGATAAATTCTTTTCCATTAAATAGTTATAGCCGTTTGTAATCACTATATTCATTTTGACTTACCCTGTATATTTTATGTTTTGTCATTGTTGCATATTTCACAAAAATTCTTACTTGTTTAAGATTAGAACAAGAATAAGTTAAAAATAAAGGGGTTGAGTTTGATTTACTCCGCACGTTTCAATTTATAAAGCAAAATTAGATTTCATTGATTCAAATTCTGCGTAAAGTGTATTGAGTATTCAAAAATGTTCTAACGAGTTACTCGACCAGTTACAGCATACGCGCTTTACTCTTTTACCTAAACTACCTCTTCGCTGTGTAGCATAATTCTAAAATTTTCAATCTTATGAAATGTGGCTTCAAACACTTTAAAAAAATATTTTTCAGCTTGCAGTCCTACCAAATGTTACACACCCATCATATACTGTCATATAACACTAAAATTTTCAGGCTTATGAAATATGATTTTTTTCCCTCCTTTCATTCATTGTTGACTCAAAAGTCTCTTCTCCATCACACGATTTACCACAAAGGAATGTTTGCTCTTCATTAACAGTCTCATATGAATTTTTTCTCTTTAAAAGAAGAACAAATCTCTTCTCGACGCTGTTCATGTCCAACTATTCACAGACGTGATATTTTGGTGTTTGGAGAGCCAAAACTTGCTTGAGACGTCGTCTAGACTTAGAGAGACGTCTATAGAAAGATTTTTGATCTACTAGTGCTAAAGAGTGTAAGTGATCAATTAAAATTTTATATAATCTCGCATAAATATGTGATTGAATTTTCATAAAGATGAACAGCTTATACAGTTCCTGCCGCTTATTAAAATCACATTCGTTCTGAGCCAAAGTGATTTTATTAAGAGGCTGATTTTTATATCCGGCGAACATTTTGGAAAGAAACTTCAAAAGGTGACGAATAATGGAATTAGTGAACAATATTAATTCATTTTTGATAGATAATTAATGAATTGTTTCTTCGATATAAATAAATTAAACGCATTCCAAGTTCCCATGCACTTTCGTTTGAGGAAAATCATCATTACTTTACCAAACGTTCACGTTGTTCTTATAAATTTAAAATCTTTTCGTTTAATCCTCATGAATTATAGTAATTTTAAAATACGAACTAGAATAATTGCCTTTTAATAATAATTAAAAAAAAAAAAATCATTTCAGATCAAATTTGTAACTTATTACTGCGTTTTGAAGAATACGTTCCTTGAAATTGTTACGGAAATAAGTGATGAGGGGTGTTTAATTTCTAACTGTGCTGCAAGTGTAAAATCTTCGTCCATGAGCGATAACGGAGGGATTGTTGTGCTTTAATTTCTTTTCTTATTTTTTTTTTTTTTAAGTAAAAATCACAATGTAAATAAAAAAAAAAAAAAAAAAAAAATATTTAGTGTGCGTAAATGATATTTTTGGCTGATGAGGAGATATTTTTGAGTTTATTAACCGGCGATGCTGATTTTATTAAGCGACGGCTTTAAAAGTAATTTGTAATGATTTGATTCCGGGTCTGACAATTTGATCAGATTAAGTGGCTGATTTTAATAACCAGTGAATTCATTAAGCGGCGGTTATTGTGTTTAACTTTTTGCTGGGGAAAAAGACAAAAAGTCGTATCAATCTTAAGACAGATTCACTCTTTCTTTCTTCCCATGTAACTAACCTTTTGGGATTTCTGTTGCAGTGATGCCAGATGGTGGAAAATTATTTCCCCAAACAGGTCTTCAAATTTCCCCAAATCAAGGTTTTTTTTTTCGAAAAAATCCCCAACTTAATTTCTACTCAAAAGGGAAAATATTTTTTTTTATTTTTTTATTTTTATTTATTTTATTTTTTTTTTCAAAAAAAAAAAAAAAAAAAAAAAAAAAAAATTCCATCAGATTTTTCTATGATTTAAGCTCAGATTTTTTCCCCAAATGAAGGCAATTTTTCAAAAAAATCCGCAAATAATAATAAAGCTATTGAAAGTCGCTAGTCGTAGGGATAAATCATTACGTTGCCAACATTGACAGAAAGTTGAAGAACTTCCCAGATTTGTCCCCAAAAATTTTAGAATTCCCCAAAAAAGTCCCCACAAACATTTGGTTCCCAAAATTGTCCCCAGAAGCCTCAAAAATCCCCGAAATGGGGACAAAATCCCCAATCTGGCATCACTGTTCTGTTGCTTCGTAGTATATCTATATACAGTCGACTCGCGTTACAACAACCCCATCGGGACGACTCAATTTGGGTCGTTATACCAAATGGTCGCTATATCAAATAAATCGAAAATAATTTTTCAAATGATGCTTTTTCCATTAAATTTAGTTTGATAATGTTTGCAAATGACACACTGCATGTAAAATATGAATTGTATTAGAATTTATAAGTGAAGTAAAATTTTAAAATTAAAATCAAGAACAATATTAACCAATGAGAAATATTATAATTTTCTCAAATTTGACGAAAATGAAAATAATGATTCCAGATGACCATTTGAATTAATTATACAGTATATGTGTTCCATAAAGTATACATGGTACCATAAAAATTTTAAGTGAAAGAATAATTTTATTTTGATAAAATTTACATAATAAAAAAGAAAAGAAGGGGTATAAATTGTGTAACTACTGTACAAAAATCAAATTCTCCTATTTATGAACAACTAATTACATGTTCAACATTTTATGAAGAAAGCAATAATCGAGTTTTGATGTAATTTGAAATTGGAAAGGAGCATTTTTTAGACGAATGGGGCTTTCAAATTATTCATATCCATAATTTTGACTTTCAAAAGTATCCGAAAGTTTGTTACGTATTCTAGCAGCTCATTTTTGATTTTAGGATTACTAATTTTTTGAATATAATTGATGCTTTCATTATTCTCTACATTTAATATCCCTTTTGCCTTTCCACTGTCAATAATCTTTACGAGGAACATTCGATGAATTTTCTTCACACTCCCTGAATGTGAGAAAATCTGTTTGTTCGAAGCGATTTCTAATGGTTTCTTTGGAATTTTTTTACAAAACAACTTATATGGTTCGGATTGCAATTAAAAGGCTAACAGCAAACTGCATCTCATTTTCCCGATGAAGTAAAATTCGTTGGATTCTCTCTCTCTCTGTTCGTCTGTCTGACTTTTTTTTTTTTTTTTTTTTTTTTTTTTTAAGTAAAGATAACATCTTAAACTATAAATTGAAGTAAGTACAGCCGTTTACTGGGTCGTTATACTATAAATAGTGATGTCTTTTTCTGGTCGTTATATCAAATAGGAAATAACATTATCTTAATTGAAAGTCAATCATCGGGACTTTTCAAAAGGTCACTATATCGTTACAACACAAGGTCGTTATAACGCGAGTCGACTATATAAGGTAATCTTATTCAAAAATAAAGTTTTTCAAATTCTCTCTTTCTCTCTCTTTTATGTCGATAATCACATATTCTAAAAAATATATTATTATATTAAAAAATAAAATAAAATATGTAACGAACACATTTTCATAACCTCTAAATTGCAACTTAAATTCTCATACAGTACTTTTGCTTATTGCAACTCTATCGAAACCTTTGATCATATATTATTCGTTCTTTAACGTTAATGCAGATCTACAATAGCTTGTTTTGACTTTTCCTAATTCGGCTTCTTTTCATCTTACAAACAAATGCAGTTTTGTTGCCATAAGGAGATTCCTTGTCTCATAACATGGTGTGTTAATGTTGCTCAAAAGTTCCGGGTTCTCATGGCATGTTTTAGCGTTTAGTAAGGACCGTTTGAATTATAATCATGTGGTAACCTTTTCAAAATTTGTATGTATTTATACGTAACATAATTACAACCATTTTTTCTCTACTTTTTGAATTTGGTGTCGACTAGAGCTCTGGCGAAATTAATAAAGAAATAGGAGCGACAGTTCATCATCATGACTTGACCAGTGAAGTCGTCGCTTTGGACTCCCACTCCAAATTATTTAATTACCCCCAATTATACCTACCATTTTATAGTAATATGCTTATCTGGTCACCTATATTGTGTGAAATATGTCAACAATTCGTGTATAATAAAATTCATCATAAAATCTACAAGAAAATGCCTGGATTAATGAACACTGATTTATTGTCTAGTCACTTCGCAAGAATTCTGAAATTGTTTTTATAAAGTAAACTTCTATAATCAACGGCCATCTACAAATCCTCAACTTCAAAGATATTCTTCTTCACATTTATATTTATATTTAAATTCTACTCAAAAATAGAATTCGAAAAATTTCTTTTTTGATTGAGATTACGTTATAATACAAAACAACAATAAATCCATTGCATAGGAAAGGTTTAAAGTTGGGGTTCTCACTCTGTGGTCATTTTTTTGTACATTAGGGCTATTTATACCATTCATGGTGAGAAAAAGGACAGATATGCAACAGATATTTTTGGTCTAAATTATAAAACAAGGCTCTTCATCAATCAAAATAAAGAAAGAGAGATTAAATTTTTAACTCTAATCTTGTGCAAATATGTCATTAAATCATCCGAGATCTGTAAAGACATAGTACTTTGATAAAGACGAACATGTTTACCTTTCGGTAAGATAAAAATAAATAGATAATGTGCTCTTTTTTAAATTTAAGGCCCAGACTCCGGATGTCCGTGCGGTAGACAAATCCTGCACACGCGATATACTTGTCATATCATTAAAAAAAAATTGATTTCTTAATTTTTATGAAATATTTTTCCTTGTTTAAAAAATAGAAAAGAAAATTACTTCATTCTTATAATTATTATAAGGTATCTGAAAGTTAAAAATTACATTTTGATTTATTAAAAACTTATTTATTTGTCTATTTTTTTTTTTTTTTTTTTTTTTTTGTAAAACGTCTTTCCACTATGCAAATATGTTAGTTTAGAAAAAAAAATAATGATAATATTAATAATAAACTTTTATATTGGAAGAACCTTTAAAGTCAATCCACGTCCTACGTCACACAAAGGAAAAGAGACGACAGAAAAAAAAAGTTCCCTTTAGAAAGTTAAGAAGAAAAAAAAAAAAAAAGAAAAATGGAAAAAGCAACATCCATGCAATGTCAAGTTTTTCTGTTGTCAGCTGACAAGTCGCGATGCGGTTGAAGCAGACGATATCCAGCGTTCGATTCTGCTCTCTCCTTTCCCTATCCCACCCGCATCGATTGTATTCAGAACGGCGGAAGTTTTCGTTGGACTTAATTCAGGGATATTGCAAAGCGAGAACTTGCAAAAACACTTTTTTCGCTTTCTATAGAGAAAGTGTAGTTGGCAGAAACTGGGTTTTGTTCGAGGGTATATGTATAAAATCATCCAGACGATATTTGAAAATATGATTCAGATTAATTTTTTTAATAAATACAATTCTGTTTCTATTTCTTGTAACAAATTGCAATATTTATTCTTTAAAAACTTCATCTTTCCGTGAGTTTTAATGGTTATTTTTATTTCATCAGTTTAAAAATACACGGTAATTATAATTAAAGTTACGATTTCAAAACGCTATAATTTTTAAACTACCCATTACAGTGATTTGATATTTTACCAGAGTAATCGTGAGACAAAGAAATTTTGTTTGAGGGAGGAAAAAAGTAGTTCCAACATGATCCTATAGATGGCGCTGTCAGGGTAATGTCAGGGGAAACGCCTAAATGGACTCATTAAACACAGAAATGTTGTTAGCAACACAATGGAATAGCAGGAAACAATAGACTTCAAGAATTTACTACAATTTTTTTAGCAAAAAGACAAGAATACGTGTTTACAGCGGAAGTTTTTTTCTTTTACCAAACAAAATTCCATTGCCTCACGATTGCATTGGTAAAATAACATATCGCTCCGATGGGTAGTTTTAAAATTATAGCGTTTTGAAATCGTGACTTTAATTATAATCACCTGTACAGTAGGGTGAAGGTGAAGTGGGATAAGTGTAACAGCATTTTGGCATAGTTCGTTTTTGACTCCATTTTACCCAGTTGCTATTATGTACTTAAACTTCTGAAACTTTTTAGACATAAATTACGATTGATTTAACATTTAACAATGTGCCACTTAAGGGAAAAAAAAAAAAAAAGTTGGAACTTTTGTGTTGTTTTATGGTTTGGGGCAAGTGCAATCTCAGCGTACTACACTCTTTATACAGTGCATTAAGAAATATGATCGAGTTCCCAGGTAGTAAAAACCTTTATGATTCTGGAACTTTTGGAACTTTTAAAATATCTTTACTAAACGCCTCAAAAGCGAAATTGTAACACCATAAAGGAGTGTAGATAGATGGGTTTTTTACGTCGCACTAGTGCTTCGCAATGGACAATTGGCGACGGTCTGGGACTCACCCCTAGAGATGGTCCGGAGACATGTCATCACAATTTTGATCCTCCACGGAAAGGGATGGCTCTCCCGCTTCGGTGACCCCCAGAGGTATAATTTTTGATGGGAACATGGAGGGCATTGCGGCCACGACAGACTTTACGTGCGCCAGCCACCATTAGTCTTTGGCCGTCTCGAATACTGACCTTGCAATCTTCCTATTACGAGCCCGGTGTTCTACCGACTGGGCTAACGTGGCCCCATAAAGGAGTGTGAATAGCGAGGAGAAAATAACAGGATCGGTAGAGGTAAGACACATATGCAGATGATTAAAGAAACAAACAAAGATATGAAAAATTAAACTTTTTATTTAGTACCTAATGTGGTTTATTGTAAATTAGTACCTAACGGGCAGCTATACAGGCTTCTAACCGGCGAGGCATACTGTCTATGAAGCTACTAATGGTCTCCTGAAATATTCCTTTCCAAGCCGAGTATACACTATAGATCTCAGTTCCTCTACGTTATGCGGCTGCTGTATCCGTGCACCACACATCGGATGGCATCCTACGCATGCGCGATGGGAGTGAGATCAGGTGAGATTGGCGGCCAGGAAAGGACGTAATTTCTATTGAAGCTGTCCAGAGTGTAACATGCGTTGTGAGGCCGAGCATAGTCCTGCTGAAATAACGTTCTGGGGCGATCTGCACAAGTGGCCGAACCACATGTGTAACAACTTGTGTTATCTACCGGGCTGATGTTAGAATTCCAGAAATGTGCACATGTGTTCTGCGCTGTCCAAGCATGATGCCACCCCAAACCATGAAGTCCGGTGTGGACGTGGTGTGACGTTCGATGATATCGGCTGGCAGGTTGCGTTCTCTGGTAGCGTTACCACACATATTCACGACCACCATTCGTATATAAACAAAATCAGGATTCGTCTGAAAGCAATACCCGATGCCATTTATTCCTCCAGTGACGATGACGCCGACCCCAATCCAGACGGTCAGTCTAGTGTCCCGTGGATAAAGGAACCCCAGTGGCTTATCGCGGCCGTGCGTGCATCCCTGCCTCATGTGACTTGTTAGAAATGGTTTGGTAGACCGACAATGGTAGGTAGGTTTCAATGAGACTTGCCGTGGCGAACGGGTCCCCACGACACATTCGCCTAATTTGCCTACCAGTGCGACCTGACGTGCACCTGGATGGTACACTACCTCTTTGCCATGTTCTCAGATGTTTCTGATTTCGTCGTACCACACATCGTTGAATTGTCCCGACGTACCGTCCAACACGATATTGCGTGCATCGGCAAACCGAGCTCATGAAGTTCTAGGATACGCTCTCATTCAGCAGATTGCTGTTATTCAGCTCGTCGAAGCATTTTCTACCTCTTTTTAATAGTTCCGTTACAACAATCTGTCATTCATAGCACATAAAGAGGAAGTACTGGCTTTTACAGCCAGAAACTGGGTATCGTGTGACCTGATGCGCACGCGCATTTAATCATTTGCATATGTCTCTGATATTACGAGCATTCCTTCATGGTGTTGCAATTCCCCTTTTGACGAGTGCAGTCACAACAGATGCGAATTTTTTTCGAACACCTCCGCGAGCACTTCACAAATTTGCAAGAAATGCATAGCAACAATACGCAGCTAAAATTAAAAAATATAACAGAATTAAGTACTTATATTGTGATTTTAATTAGTAGACCTCTGTGAATTTTTATAAATCAAAAAAAAAAAAAAAAAAAAAAAATATATATATATATATATATATATATATACATATATATTAATTATTGTAAGATTTCAAACGGAAAATATAAAGTTGGAGTAAATGTAAGAGAATTAAAACTAAGGTAAACTTTCTTTAGGAAAATAAATAAATAAATAAATAGTGAATGAACTGCGTTAGGTTCAAGGAAATTTGTAACATTTAAAACATAAAATATTAAATTGGATTAATATAAGATAATCAAAATTAAGCAACATTATTTTGGCAAAAAGCAAACTAAAAATAGGCAACAGTACTTTGGCTCTAGTGAATACTCTAAGATTTATAAGCAAACCCAAAGTTCAGTTCTTTCTTACATCCTAATTTGGGTTCAGGTAAAATTGCAACAATGTCTTTTGACGATACTTCTACCTCTTATCTCATTTCTTAATTTGAGCCGCAAAGGTAAGTAAAGCGAGAAATTAATTACTTACAAGGTTCTTGGGACAAGAGTAACCAACCCGGTTACACTTCCCTACGAAAAGTTACACTTACCCAATGTGCAAAATTAAACCGGACGCTTAAAAAATAGAACAAATCTGAAATTATATTTAAAATCTGCATTCAAAACTTAATTTGCTCACAAAAATATATAAATAAATAAATAAAGGTTACTTTACAAATCAGTCCTCCTTAAAATTTTAATAGCATTTTTCTAAAAAACGCTATATTTGAAATAAGTGGACACGATTTTTTGAAAACCTAATTCATCGATTCTATTGAAAATTTGCACACTTCTTCAAAATACATAGTATTGACTATAGTGCTTGAACGACTTTTTTTTTTTTTTTTTTTTTTAGTTATTATAACTAATTTTACACGTGTTGTAAAATATACAGCAAATTGTACTGTTTTTGCATACAATTCTACCAAGAAATTAAATTATTATTTTTTTTTTTTATCTTTCATTCAAGCATGAGCTATATTTGTCTCGAAATATAATTTTTTTTTTTTTTTTTAGATAACACTATCATGAGTTATCCTGACTACCGCGAGGACACTTTTTACTGAAGATTTCTGGGAACCAAGTATCACCGGCTAAATTTTCCAAATTATTTAAAGAATATTTTATTAGATATTTTTAAAATGATGCTTTTTTTTATATTCTCAAAATTTTGAATAAATAATTTGTTTATTATGTTTAATAATAACAAGTAATATAAAAGAAAATTTTTTAAAGTCAATTCCTACTTACAAACACTATCGAAAAAGGTTTTTTTTTTTTTTTTTTTTTTAAATAATTTTGAATTAGGAAATAACAAGTGCGCGTGCAAAATGAAATAAAAATAATTATAAGATTTAAAAAAAAAAAAAAAATACGTGTGGCACTCGGGGATTGCCGCGGTAAAGCTATTGCATAGCATTTTTTATCAACTTATGCAATTATAATTATTTATTTATTTTATTTTTTACCCTTCTGCTCCCTCCCCCCCTTTCCCGCCCCTCCCAATAATTTTAAAAATTCAAAAATATCCGCAATCGATTTGTATGTATCAAAAACCTCGATGTACCAAATTTGAATGATCTAACTCTATTTCCTCTGCCCACCCCCCTCCCCGGCCCTTCTAATAACTTTACACTTTCAAAAATATCCCCATTCGATTTTCAGGCCTCTAAAACCTATCTGTACCAATTTTCAATGGCCTAACTGTATTTCTATTTTTTTTTTGCCCATAGCCCTCCCTTACCGCCCCTCCTAATAATTTTACAAATTCGAAAATATCCGCAATCGAGTTGTAAGTATCGAAAACCTCTATATACCAATTTTGAACGATCTAACTGTATTTTTATTTTTTTGCCCCCCCCCTCTCCCCTCCCCCCTTCTCGCCCCTCCTAATAACTTTACACTTTCGAAAATATCCCCATTCGACTTGCAGGCCTCTTAAACCTATCTGTACCAATTTTGAACGGCCTAACTGTATTTCTATTTGTTTTTGCCCCATATACTCGTAGCCTCCCTTACCGCCCCACCCCCCTACCCGCCCCTCCTAATAATTTTACAAATTCAAAATCACCCGCAATCGATTTGTAAGTATCGAAAACCTCTTTGTACCAATTTTGAACGACTTGACACTATTTTTATTTTTTTGCCCCTCTCTCCCCTCATTCCTTCTCGCCCCTCCTAATAACTTTACACTTTCGAAAATATCCCCATTCGAATGCAGGCCTCTTAAACCTATCTGTACCAATTTTTAACGGCCTAACTGTATTTCTATTTGTTTTTGCCCCATAGCCCCCCTTACCGCCCTACCCCTACCCGCCCCTCCTAATAATTTTACAAATTCAAAATCATCCGCAATCGATTTGTAAGTATCGAAAACCTCTATGTACCAATTTTGAACGATCTGACACTATTTTTATTTTTTTGCCCCCCCCCCCCCTTCTAGCAATAATTTTACAAATTCAAAATCATCCGCAATCGATTTGTAAGTATCGAAAACCTCTATGTACCAATTTTGTACCCGATCTCTATGTACCCGATCTGACACTATTTTTATTTTTTTTGCCCCCCTCCCCTACCCCCTTCTCGCCCCTCCTAATAACTTTACACAATCGAAAATATCCCCATTCGACTTGCAGGCCTCTTAAACCTATCTGTACCAGTTTTGAACGGCCGAACTGTATTTCTATTTGCTTTTGCCCCATAGCCCCCCCCTTACCGCCTCACCCCCCTACCCGCCCCTCCTAATAATTTTACAAATTCAAAATCATCCGCAATCGATTTGTAAGTATCGAAAACCTCTATGTACCAATTTTGAACGATCTGACACTATTTTTATATTTTTGCCCCCCTCCCCTCCCCCCTTCTCGCCCATCCTAATAACTTTACACAATCGAAAATATCCCCATTCGACTTGCAGGCCTTTAAAACCTATCTGTACCAATTTTGAACCGCCTAACTGTATTTCTATTTGTTTTTGCTCCATAGCCCCCCCCCCCCCCCCACTTGCTGCCCCACCTGGGGGCTGAATTTCTAAAATTCAAGAAACTGGTTTTTAGGTAGTTGCATTAGCTATATTTTAGAGCAAAAATTTCACGTTTATCTATTTTTTTTGTTTGAGATATATAGGATTATGCGAAATCACGTTTTGCCCCCCCATCCCCCCCACCCCCCTTGGGAACCGAATTTCAAAAATTCCAGAAACCGATTTTTACACATTTCTGTTAGCTATATTTTAAAGCAAAAATTTTACGGATATCTGTTTTTTTGTTTGAGAAATGAAGGATTTTGTGAAATTACGTTTTGAAGTGCCGAAGTCTGCCGAACTAACTGTCTGCCGAAGTCTGCCGAATTGTGTTAGGTTTTTTTCGTTACGGAATTTCTTGATTCGGTCGCCGCGCTCAAAGCCCGCGATAGAAGCTATGCAATAGCTTAAAAAAGAAATTTTATACACCATGTTTTAAATTTTCTGATGAATCATAGAGCTCTTATCAATGCGCATAAAATTTTTAAATTGATAATGACGTCAATTTTTGTGAGATGCATAATTTAACTTTTTATAATTTTTTAATGTTCTCGTTTAATTAAATGTATTTATTTTTATGTCGAAAGAAAATGAACTCGTAAATTTTTTTGGCAACAATTAAATTATAGCTAATACTTAAATGGCTCTTTTAACGCTATTAGGATGTTATTATTTTTATATTTTAATTAATTATAAGAAAACTAATAAAAAATTCGAAAATCGGACCTCGAAGTATTGTGTTGTCACCGTGTTCTGAGCAATCCTGAAAGTTTCAAATTTCTAGCTAGTCAGGAAATTAGTTAAAAATCGATTGCAAGATTTGTACAAGATATATATAGGGAGCGTGTGAACTAAAAGTAGGAATTGAAAAAAGATTGGGAAAATTGAGATTTTTTTTTTTTAATCCTTTAAACAAAGTTTTAAAAAAATATTAACCATAATGATGCTTAACAAATTTTTCTAAATCAATTCAAATGAAATTTTTTTTGACATTTCTGTTACCACAAAAGTACAAAATATTGCCACATCACTAAATAATTACCTCTAATATGTGAAATAGGAGATGTGGGGTCATGAATTAATGAAGTACACAATTCTACGTCACAATGAGAAACATTAAACAAAAACATTCAGACCTTTTATTGACAAACAATGATTACACGGACTAAAATGTATAACAACTGATTAAATAACTAGTATAAGTTGAGAATTCATTTATTGAAAATGGATGAGGGGATGTTCAGACAGTTTATTTTCCTTTTTATTTATTTTTAATTTTTATGCCCAATAGGTAGAACAGGTGGACAAAACAGCCTGTTGAATGATTTATAGCTTCTCAAAAAGTAATAATCATTTCATAAAACATTTGACGACCTTTACCATAAATCCAATCATGTAAGTTACTGAAATAAGTTTTACACACAATATGAGGCGATCACGATTTATTTTTTGATTTCGAATAGTTAACCGAAATAACGATTTTATGTCGATTTATCACTGGCGTGATAGTTTGCCTCTGGTTAGATAGGATTTCTTCCCTACAAACACACTCAGAGTTGTCAAAATAGTTCTTACAAACTCAAGGCCTTCGAAAAAAATTAATAGATATCACCAAGATATAAACTAGTATATATTTTGGCCACCACAACATTTTCTTCTATATAATCTTATGCAAATTCACTCAGTACAAACCATTTAATAAATTATTATTAATTAAAAATATTTTCCATGATGAATGCAGACGATTTTTATCTCAGAGAAGTATAACACTAAATGCCGAAAGAAAGTCAATATTTTACCGACATCAGAAGCTTCTTTTTTATTTTCTCTCTCTCTTTCTCTCTCTTTTTTTAATAAAAAAAGATCGATAATTTTGTTTTAAATTATCACAGATCTATGGTTCTTTTTAAAGGTATTGATAACTTCTTTTGAAAGATACCCAAACTGGAAAATTGTTCCCCAAAGGGGTGGGATAATTTGTTTCCTAGTTTACTACTACTATTATCAATAATTTATAATAATTTTACAACCACTCGTCAAAATAACTCCTATTATGTACATTTATGCGGGATTTTGTCCTATACTGACCTATTAAAAATTAAAGAAAAATAGTGTGACAGCGTTCCCTGTTGAGCAAATGATCCCAAAATGTAATCAGTACTAGTTTAGATCAAGGTCCAACTAAATACTAAGTTCCTTTAAATTTCGTTCATTGGTTCTTGAGAAACAACGTCCACAAAAGTTCTATACACGCGCACAGACAGACATTTACTATATAAAAATAGCCAAATTGTGTTCAGAACATCTTAAATGTTTAAATACGTTGAAAATCAGAGTTCGAAAATTCTTATACGAATCCAGTACTTTTCTTCTTGTATAGAAGAAAGTATAAAATAATTACAAGATATCAACAGTATATATTTATTTATAAAATCGAACAACCCAAAAATTATAACCTCTTGTATATAGTATTTTAGGTTGATTTCTTTAGAAATCGACCTATTGCAATCACTTCGTTTATCTATACATAGCCTCCTAAACTAGATGCCTGTCGCGTGGCTCAGAAACTTGGCAACAGTTGAAGCGGTTGGGAGCGCCACTTGATAGAGATTGCGTCCATTATATATATCATATATCACTTCTTAAAATTATTGGTGACAGTTGAATAAAAAAGTCGCGCAATCTCTACCAGGTGGTGCTGTCTACCGCTTCAACTGTTACCAAGTTTTCGAGCCACGCGACAGGCATCTAGTTTAGGAGGCTATGATCTATATATCTATCTATCTATCAATCTATCTATAATGAAAATTTTGTCATCACGATAACTCCCGAAATAATACTCCAAATCAAATCAAATTTGGACAGTGAACTGATCTTATAAATATCTTGGATGAGTTCGTTAACCAAGTTGCTCCGACTTTTTGTTTTCAAGTAGCAGTCACTTGAAATTTTCAAACCAACATTGTAAAAATCATATTTAAAGCAAGATTTGCTTAAATTTTGGTGTAAATACAGGCCACATAAGGGTCTCAATGAAGTTTATTAATGAAGTTTATACACCATTTTTAATAAAGTGACAGATATTTTAAGTTAAGCGAGGCCACTTGAAATCAGGCTACCACTTGAAAATTTAAAATCACAATAACTTCTGAAATAATACTCCAAATCGAAACAAATTTCGACAGTATCTTAACTTGTCTTATAAATATCTTAGATGAATTTGTTAATCAAGTTGCTCTGCCATTTTGTTTTCAAGTGGAGACCGCTTGAAAATTTCAAATTCAAATTGTAAAAAGCGTACTTAGATGTTGTTTGAATTTGATGCATACATAGATTATACAAGTGTCTCAATAAACTTTATTGATGAACTTTATCCGCCATTTTTAATAAAATGGTGGATATCTTAAGTTGAGCGGGGCCACTTGAAATCAGGCTACCAATTGAAAATTTTAAATCACGATAACTTCCGAGATAATACTCGAAATCAAACCAAATTTGGACAGTGTGTTAACTTATCTTATAAATATCTTGGATGAGTTTCTTATACAAGTTGCTCCACCATTTTATTTTCAAGTGGAGACCACTTAAAAATTTCAAATTCAAATTGTAAAAAGCGTATTCCGAATTTATTTGAATTTTGATGTACACATAGACCGTATAAGTATCTCATTCAACTTATTAATAAACTTTATCTGTCATTTTTAACAAAGTGCGGATGTTATAAACTAAGCGATACAACTTGAAATTAGGCTACCACTTGAATATTTATAAACAGGATAACTTTTTAAATTCTAATTCAATTCGAACCAAAGTTAACTAGTGATCTTTTCATATAATTACCTTGTATAAGTTCACTGGGCAACTTGTTCCAACTTCTTGTTTCCAAGTTGCGGCCACTCGAAATCATGCTGCCACTTGAAATTGTGCTATCAAGATAACTTTTAAAATATTAAATTGATTCAAACAAAAGTTAGATAGTAAATTTATGGTTAAAATATCTTTGTGCTTGGTAACTTGATCCGCAATTTTATTTCCAAGTGTCAGCCACTTGAAAATTTGTCATTATGATAACTTTATGATAATCAATTCGCATCAATTTTAGGTTGTGGATTTACCATTCATATATCACATATAAGTTCGCTGGGCATCTCATTCTGCTTTTTATTTCCAAGTGGTGGCCACTTGAAATCACGGTACCACATGAAAATTTCTTATCACGATAACTTTTGAAACACTGATTTAATTTGAACTGAAGTTGGACATTGAACTTATCACACAAACATCTTGTATGATTTTGCTGGACAAATTGCTTCGCCAATTTGTTTCTAAGTTGCAGTCAATTAGACTGTCTCTTGAAAATTTCTCGTAACAATAACTTTTGAAACACTGCACTGATTCGAACCAAAGTTTGATAGTGAACTTATGCTTTAAATATCTTGGACGAGTTTGCCCTGCAACTTGCTTCATTATATTGTTTCCAAGTGGCAGCCACTTGAAAATTTGTTATCACGGTAACTTTTGAAATAATTAATCAATTCAAACCAAAGTTGAAAAATGGATTCATCATTCAAATATCACGAAGTCCAATAATAATTTGTATTAATGTTTTGAAACAGAATACCCCCATTTTGTTTTAAAATGGCGGCTACTTGGTAAGGAGAAAGAAATCAACCTACCCTTCCGAATGAGCCGGAAGGACTTGTTTTCTCTTAGCTTTTACTAACGTGAAAAGATTTTTCCTACTGCAACATTTACTGCTTTATGATTCTTTACTATCAATGTTTGTAAAAAAAAATAAATAAATAAATAAATACTAGAGTTAATTTCCAATTTTGATTATAATTTACGTTTTCAGTAGCCATGAATCTACAGAGACTGATCAAATTTGCGACTTTTATATAATTTACAATTTCTTTCTTGAATAATGTAATCAATTCTTAATCATAGACATTATGTATTTTTTAATTTCAGTAAATTTTTCATAAATGATTTACGCGAATTCTTAGAAATCGTCCTGACAATGATTCTAGCCGCTTTTTCAATATATTATTGCCTGCAAATGATTCCGATATATATATATATACTAGCAGGCTTTGCCCGCTTCGCTGGACGTTAAACTTAAATGATTTGTCAAAATGCCATATCTTTATTAATAACCTAAGTTCTCGCTGTGATTGGTAGAGGTTTTCTCGCTCCCAATGTTAGGAGTCTGGGTCCCCACTGTCTTCGGCACAACTTACCCACTTCTTACTTCCCCACCCTCAGCGGGTGAGTTCGAAGTTTTGCAAAATCCCACTAATGTACATAATGCGTACACTTAATCAATATCCGCACACCAAAATTCGCCAAAGCGAATTCAAACGGAAAAACATGTTTTTACACATGTTTATTGCCATCCGACTCCGAGAAGGGGGGGGGGGATTTCGAATTTCGTGAAATGCAGTTACAATAAGTGCCGGATGCATACAAACAATTTACGCACCAAATTTCGTGACCACAGAAGTCTTTAAAAGACAGTATTATAAATAAAAAAAATAAACAAAAAATAAAAATTATACAGACACGACATTATTTCATTATTTAAAACATGAAAATCTGACATTGACAGATTTTAATTTAGTGCCAGAGGCCTACTGCTAAACTTGTTAATATCGACAAATTCTTCTTTAGTTAATTCGTGACGATCTAAATTCCATGATAAAGTTTTCATTAAATCAAACTAATGTGTTTCAGCTGCAGATATTGTAACAAATAACGTTGGAAGTCCAAACTGTCTTATAGCCGCAAAACAACGTTTTTTCTCTTTTTCCCAATGAGGGGGAGGTGTGCCTTCGGGGGACTCATGTCAAAGGTGTGCCTTGGGGGGGAACTCATGTCAAAGGTGTGCCTTGGGGGGGAACTCATGTCAAAGTTGTACCTTGGGGGGGGGGGAACTCATGTCAAAGTTGTACCTTGGGGGGGACTCATGTCAAAGTTGTGCCTGGGGGGGACTCATGTCAAATTTGTGCCTTGGGGGGACTTCATTCAATAAATCCCCATTCAATAAACCGACTGAAATAGGCCCTTAGCACTATTAAGAGTGTATTATAAAAATTCGACAACGCTCTACCGACTGAAATAGGGGTACCTTGGGGGGGACTCATGTCAAAGTTGTGCCTTGGGGGGGACTTCATTCAATAAATCCACATTCAATAAACCGACTGAAATAGGCGCTTAGCACTATTAAGAGTGTATTATAAAAATTCGACAACGCTGTACCGACTGAAATAGGGGTACCTTGGGGGGGAGTCATGTCAAAGTTGGGCCTGGGGGGGGACTCATGTCAAAGTTGTGCCTTGGTGGGACTTCATTCAATAAATCCCCATTCAATAAACCGACTGAAATAGGCCCTTAGCACTATTAAGAGTGTATTATAAAAATTCGACAACGCTGTACCGACTGAAATAGGGGTACCTTGGGGGGGGACTCATGTCAAAGTTGTGCCTTGGGGGGGACTTCATTCAATAAATCCACATTCAATAAACCGACTGAAATAGGCGCTTAGCACTATTAAGAGTGTATTATAAAAATTCGACAACGCTGTACCGACTGAAATAGGGGTACCTTGGGGGGAGTCATGTCAAAGTTGGGCCTGGGGGGGGACTCATGTCAAAGTTGTGTCTTGGGGGGACTTCATTCAATAAGTCCCCATTCAATAAACCGACTGAAATAGGCCTCTAGCACTAATTAAGAGTGACCTATAAAAATTCGACAACTGTACCGACTGAAATAGGCCTCTAGCACTAATAAATACAAAAAGCACAGCTTAAAACCCTTTCACTACCACTGGGACATATACGTCCCAAGCAGTACTGCCAGATTGGGGTAATTTTTTATTGAATATCCATCAATAAATTTTAATTGCAACGGTTGTATAATCATTCCGGAAAACATCTAACGAAGAAGTCTTCGAAGTCATTAGGCAATTAAAATTTAGTGGTAGATATCAAATACAAAGAATTCCCTCAATCTGGCAACACTGGTCCCAAGGGCACTTTATATTGGTAGTGAAAGGGTTAAGTATCGGAACCCTTTGGTGACTTTAAATATTTTAAGCCATTTTTGCGATGAACTGAATTGGCTATCTCAATTGTGCAATTAAAGATCTTGGCGAGAAACGTCCGAGCTACTTTGGTGACGAATTTCAAATTTTGCCAAAGGGATCCAATACTAAAGCTGTTCCATATCGAATCTGGGTTGAAAACGGAAAAAGGGTAAAATAAATTAGAAATATCAGACCTATATTTATAAATTTGATACCGAATGAAAGGGGCGATTTTGCTGAATCCAGGGGTTCAAACAGTTTTTCGATGCGGCAATTAGATTTTTAAAAAATAACTAAAGTATGAAATTTAAGTGGCAACGGAAAAACGGATAAAGGGAAAAATAAATTAGAAATATCGGACCTATCATTACAAATTCAGTACCAAATGAAAGAGGTGATTTTTCTGAATCCTGGGGTGTAAACAGTTTTTCGATACGACAATTAGATTTTTTAAAATTAACTAAAGTATGAAACTTAGATGGCAACACTTCATTTCAATCTTTTCATAATTTGCAGTGCGAATCACGCGAATAAAAAAAGTCCTTATCTTAAAAATTTAATTTTGCATTTTATTTTTCCATTCAAAGCGTTTTAGTGAAAAAATATTTATGGCGCATGCGCAGGCGTTTTTTACCCACAATGTAAACACTAATTATAATTTTGAAAATTTCTATATATATAATTTCAAGTTGGGTGAAGACCTAAGTTTCTGCCAAGCGCCGTTGAATTCCGTCCAGCCATTCTCGAGTGATGCCCGGACAAACGTGTTTTAGTCTTTTACCCCCTAGGGGGGAACGGGGGGGAATTTCCGAAAAGTTGATAGATATAATTTTAAGTTGGGTGAAGACCTAAATTCCTGCCGAGCGTCGTTGAATTCCGTCCAGCCGTTCTCAAGTGATGCCCGGACAAACGTGTTTTAGTCTTTTACCCCCTAGGGGGGGAACGGGGGGGAATTTCCGAAAAGTTGATAGATATAATTTTAAGTTGGGTGAAGACCTAAATTCCTGCCAAGCGCCGTTGAATTCCGTCCAGCCGTTCTTAAGTGATGCCCGGACAAATAAAGCGACATTCGGACACGATGACATACACACAGACACACACACACACACACACAGGCAAAATTTTCTGAAGTCATTTTCGGCTTTCATGGGGTGTAAAACGTGAAGATATCGCAAAATTTTTCGATTCCGACAAATTTACAGACAAAACTCTGATTTTATTAATATAGATATATATTTTTTTTTTTTAAATAATAATGACATATTTAAACTAGTATGTTGTGACCACCACAAGACTTTCTTCTATATTTTCCTGTACAAATTCACTCAGTAACAATATTAAAAAAAAAAAAAAAAAAAAAAAAAACGATAACTCTGTTTTAAATTATCACAGATTTATAGTTCAACCATTCCTTTTAAAGGTACTCATGAGACCTTTCTAAACATACTCATATTGAAAATTTACCTCCCCCGGGGGGAACAGATGCCCCCACATGCACAAAATTTTTTTTCTAGTTAACTACTACTATTATCAATAATTCATATTAATTTTACAATCACAAGTTTAAAATAACTCTCATTATGCACATTTATACGAAATTTTGTCCTATACTGCCATGTTAAAAGTTGATAAAAAATGCGATCATAGCGCCACCTGTTGAGTTATTGATCCCCAAATCTAATCAGCACCAGTTTATGTCAGGGTGCAACTAAATATCAAGTTGGTTAAATTTCATTCATTGGTTCGGGAGATACATCGTCCACAAAAAACGTGATACACACAGACAGACAGACACCAGACATTTTCTAAAAACTATCAATTCGTGTTCAGGACATCCCAAAACGTGTAAATCCATCAAAAAACGGAGGTCGAAAATTTTCACGAATCCAATACTTTCTGTATATAACGTATAGAAGAAAGTAATAAAAACTGTATCTGTTCTGGGTAATTTAATAAATAACAGTACTGTTAGAAAAAGAAATATATATTATAGTGGTAGTTTCCAAATAAAATACATTATGATCTTTTATCAAGTTTGGTATAAATTGAGGTGATTTAGGCCTACTAACACGAATAAAGAAAACGTTAATGTAAAACATCAAAAACAAATTTTTAAACATAATACAAAATTAGCAAAATTCAAGTTATCTTACGTTAAAACGCTTGTTAGAGATAACGGAAAAGAAAAGTATAATTTAAAAAAAACTGAAATCATAAAACTTTACTTGTAGTCTGTATTATGTTTTCCAAAGATACATCAATGTGCATAATTTAATACGATTTACTTGTGAAATTTCATATATTTTTCCCTATATTTATTTATTTATTTGTTTATATTTTATCAAAACTAAAGAAGAAAATTTTTAAATGTATTTTCTAAAAATCCGTCTAATAAACAAAAAACGTAATACTTGATTATACTGTCCCTTAAATGAAGGGGAATTTTGTTTTTCTTTTCTTCATTTTTACTTTCTTCTATATGTATGTATAAAGTATTGGATTCATAAAAATTTTCGAACTCCAGTTTTCGATGGATTTACACGTTTGGGATGTCCTGAAGACGATTCAACTGTTTTTAGAAAATGTCTGCCTGTCTGTGTGTGTGTATGATAAATTTTGTGGACGCTGTATCTCACAAACCAATGAACGAAATTTAACCAAACTTGGACCCTGACATAAACTGGTGCTGATTAGATTTGGGGATCAAACGCTCAGCAGGTGGCGCTGTAATCCTATTTTTTTCTAAATTTTTAACATGGCAGTATAGGACAAAATTTTGTATAAATGTACATAATGAGCGTTATTTTTAACGTGTGATTGTAAATTTAATATGAATTATTCATAATAGTAGTAGTAGTAAACTAGGAAAAAAAGTTTGTGCATCTGGAGGCATCGCTTCCCCCCCCCCCCCCTGGAGGGGAGTACTCCCCTCCAGGGGGGGAAGCGATGCCTCCCCGTGGTGGGGAGCTAATTTTCAATATGGGTATCTTTTGAAAGATCTCGTCAATACCTTTAAAACGAATGGTTGACCCATAGATCTGTGATAATTTTAAACAAAGTTATCGATTTTTTTTTTTTTTTTTAATTTTTTAACGAGAGAGGGAAAAAAAAATCGTATTTCTTTCGATATTGTCCAAGAAAAAAAAAAAAAAAGAGAGACTTTATTTTTGCATTTAGTGATATAATTCTGCCAGATTAAATTCGTCTGCATTTATAATGGACAATAATTTAATAATTTAATAAATATTGCATGAATTTTATGTAAAGTTGTATAAAAGAATGTCTTGTGGTGTGGTATGATGTGAATCACATCATACTAAATTATTGTTTGAAATCTGATACGCATATGCTCTAACTTTTTACTTTCTTCTATATCAAATAGAAGAAAGTATTGGATTCGTAAAAATTTTTGACCTCGGGTTTTTGATGGATTTACACGTTTTGAGAGCTGTAGAACGCGATTTGACTAATTTTAGAAAATGTCTGTCTGTCTGTCTGTCTGTCTGTCAGTCTGTCTGTGTGTGTGTGACAAAATTTTGTGGCAACTGTATCTCAGGAATTACTGCACAGAATTTCATACAAATTGGTATGTAGTTGCACCTTGACATAAATTAGTGCCTATCAACTTTTGGTAAAAGTTGTTTTACAGGTTGCGTTGCCATCCCGCTTTTTCTAAATTTTTAACATGGTGATATAGGACAAAATTTTGTATAAATGTGTATAAAGAGAATTATTTTTTAGTAATCATTATGAAATTTACAAGAATTATTTATAATAGAGATAGTCAACTGGGAAAAATTTTTTGTTTGTGTAGGAGCCTCGCCACCCCCCCCCCCTGGGGGAAAGTAAATTTTCAAGATGGGTATCTTTCGAAAGGTCTCGTCAATACCTTTAAAACGAATGGTTGAACTCTAAATCTGTGATAATTTAAAACAAAGTTATCGATTTTTTTTTTACTTTTAACGAAAAAAAAATCGCATTTTTTTTTTTTTTACGAAAATTAACCAAACTTGGTATTTAGTTCGCCCCTGACATAAACTGGTGCTGATTAGACTTGGGGTCAATCGCTCAACAGGTGGAGCTGTGATCGTATTTTTTCTAAATTTTTAACATGGCAGTATAGGATAAAATTTCGTATAAATGTACATAATGAGAGTCAATCTTAACCTGTGATTGTAAAATTAATATGAATTATTGATAATAGTAGTAGTTAATTAGGAAAAAGAATTTGTGCCTGTGGGGGCATGGCTTCCCCCCCCCCCCCTGGGGGTGGGGGAATATCTTCCGAAAGGTCTCTTCAATACCTTTAAAACGAATATTTGAACTATAAATATGTGATAATTTAAAACAAAGTTATCTTTTTTTTTTTTTTTTACTTTTAACGAAAAAAAACTTTGAAAAAAAATCTTCTATATATATATTTTTTAATATTGTTACTGAGTGAATTTGCATAGGAAAATATAGAAGAAAGTCTTGTGGTGGCCACAACATACTAGTTTCTATTTGGCCCAAAGCACATTTTAGCAAAATATCAGCTCTCTGGGATAATGTTAACACGGGCCGAATCGATGGAAACATCCTAATACAGAGAGTTGATATTTTGGTCAAATTGAAAAGAAAATAAGGGGTATTCGTATTGGATTTAAAATAATAAAAACAAAATTTCCCCCCTCATTTAAGAAACACCCTATACATCATAAGCGTCAGATGTTCTTACCTAAACACAACACTAACTTCACTGGACAAGTTTTTCAGGGAAATTTCCTTGACTTCCTTTAATTTTCTATAAGAAGTACATCCAATTTTGTATTTATCGTGTACTCATTATTTTTAGAGATAACCCTATCCTGTCGTTAAAAAAATCCACTAGACTGGAACGCAGCTGTAGACCAACACTATCATCGAAGGATTTCCGCTGCAACCAAAATAAAAATCAAATATCTTACACAGAATATACTACTATTAAAGAATCTGGTAGAAGAGTTTAAAGAGAGGAGAGAGAATAATTTCCGTCTCTCTACCTCCCACATTTCATCTCCCTTGTTGCTTATACCCCCCCATATCCCGATCCCCTTTCCCGTTAATGCAAAATAAATGAGGAAGTAATTTGCAGCAAAAAAGCCTGACATAGTTAAAAAGATAAAAGAAAAAAAAACTTCAAAAGACAACAAGGAGAAAAAAAAAGATAGCAGGATATTTTCTTTGCATTAACTGATGTGTCCTCTTTTAATAAAGTCGACCAGAGCAGAATGAAAATGACATTTTCTCGAGAACAATAAAGTGGAAGGGAAAAAGAAGCAAGAAGATCGTGGCGGTGGAATACCACACACTTGTTTCATTTAATGCCAGATTATTATTCTTTTCTTACTTTTTTTTTTTTTTTTTTTTTTTTTTTTTTTTTTTAACCGTGATTTTCTTTTTTTTTTTTAATTAATGCCAGCGGGGGAGGGGGTGCGAAAAATCTCGAATGCGACCCCAGACTATTATGAAACAATAAAGAATTGGAGGAAACGTTTTGCATCTCTTCTTAAACGATTTAAGAAATTGTTCGTTCATTGGAAAGAAAATGGTAAGAAAAAAGAAAAAAAAAAGAAAGGGATTAGTCGAGTGGTTTTTGGGTTTTCTGTCTGCGAAATGGTAGAATTTAAAGACGCTTTTCAGAATTAATTAGTTTCAAAACTGTACGTTTTTTTTTTGTTTTTTTTTTTCATGCGCGCTTAAAAAAAACAAAAAAACAATACCACTTAACAGATTCCTGCTCTTTTTCAGCAACTGCAGTAAACGAATTCGGGATTAACTTTTTTTTTTTTTTCCACCGCTTATTCTTTGAGAAACATGATTTATTCCGTAAGTGATTTATCTTGAAATTTGATTTACAAAAATAATTTATTCATCTGGCAACAAATAATATAGGCGTTTTGATTTAAATTACATTTGAAATTTCTTAAAGGATTTACTGACTGCGACTGCTGTAATGAATTTCAGCGTATTAACAAACGCTTGCCTTTTACATTCTTTGAAAAAACTAAAATGTTATTTGTTATGCATAAATAACTCCGTGTCTTTGATAAGACGTTATTTAAGTCAATAATAAAACAAGAACACAGTTTTATGTCATTGTTGTACATAGATTAAAAAACGTCTCAATGAGACACACACACAAAAAAAAAAAAAAAAAAAAAAAAAAAAACATTGGAGAAACATCAGAAAAGGATATATTGTTCGAAGATAATTCGGGTTCATCTGATATTCCAATTTAATTGAATTTATTCAAATATTCATTTAGTATAATACAATGATTTTAACAATTATTAATAATATTCAAAGGATCTTTTTTATCTTTCTCGATTTATCTTTTTTTTTTCTTTTTCTAAATGCATTTTGGTTGTCAATAAAAATGCTTTAAATTATATGTTTACTTAAGGTCATACAAGAGCCTTTTTTATAATTTTTTTTAGTGCAAAATGGTCTATGAAATAGTACTGAAAAAGAGAATTTGTGATTTTTATATATGAAGAATAAATTAAAAAATTGTATAAATTGTAGTGTTTATAATCATTAAAAATTTTGAATAAAGTTAAATATAATGATACATCAAAAAGATATAAGATGAATTGGGAAATTTTTTTTTAATAATAGCAATACTTGTTCAGCATCTTAAATTGTATAGGACACAAAAGAATAACCATAGTATTTATTTATAATAACTATTTATTATTATTATTATTGTTATTATTATATTATCAAAATATTCCTCTATTCGTTTAAATAAAATAATCTTGATTTAAAATACTTTATTATACTTGAACTGTGTTCAAGAGTTTTTGTAACCTACAAATTTTAATATGAACTTATTTATATAAGTAATTTCTTAAAAAGATGTTTCTTAAATTATTACTTTCATTACCCTACTACCGTAGGTAATGGAAGTATTGTATTCCGACTGAAAATTCGATATCGAGATTTCACCTGATTTACACGTTTTAAGGCCCCCTGAGTCCAGAAAAGTGGTTTTTGGCAATTGGCCAGTGTGTGTATGTGTGTGTGTATGTATGTGGAGAATCTTCTGGCTATTATAGCTCGGAAACTAATAAAGATAGAACTACGAAACTTTAGAATTGAAACAAGTCCGGTGTCCAGATGAATTTTCCAAATTTTGGTGAAAATTGAAAAACCGGAAGTGGGATCGTAAGTCCGTATCTCAAAAACGGCTCTAACGATTTTCTTCAAATTTTCTGTATAAACACTCTATTAGATGCCCTTTCGAATGATATAGTTGGTTAGTTCAGGAAAATTGATAGGCGTCCTGTATAAATAGCTCTATTTCAGGTCTCGCAAAAGCGTTCCTTTAAAAACGGCTGTATGGATTTTTTTTCAAACTCGCCAAATTAACTCACTTTTAAATATGCTTTTGTGTGTAATTATTGTTTTCCTGTCAATAATTGAGTTTTGGTAATAGTTGGTATCTCAAAAACGGCTCTAACAATTTTCTTGAAAATAGTTATATAAATCCATTTATTTCTTATGTACCACGTAGTTATTAGAGGAAAATTAACAGCTACCCTGTTTAGATAGGTCAGAAGTTTAGGTAGATCTCGAAAATTGGTGTTTCAAAAATAACTCTACCATTCCCCCTCCCCCCCTATTTTTTACCTCGCTATCTGTAAGCTTCGTTTTACATGCCTTTGCATGTGTATGAAGTTTATCTTACCAGAAAAATGTTAGGTTGCTGCTTCTTTAGATCACTTTTATACCTTCTGATCACATTATCTCCAAAAAATGCATATAATATATGTAATAGTGGGTAATGGAAGTCCTGTGGTTGTTTCACACCAGATTTTTTTTTTTTTTTTTTTTCCGTACATTAAATATAAGAGAGTTAAAACCAGAAAACATAGCTTTTAATGCTTCTTAAAAGAAAAAAAAAAAAAAGAAAAGAAACACTTAATGGATTAATAACTTGGAAAGCCTCCCTTACTTACTTATCAGATGATAACATTTAGATAGAGTTAGTCCATTCTCTTGGAAATTTTCAGGGCTGATCGTTACGTTTCCCTGGAGTTCTAAATGCCGATAATTGTTTTCGATAGCTGACACTTTCCATTGAAAAGTGGAATCTATGGGGAACGATTGGGAAAACCAGACAAAATTCTATCAGAATCGAAGGGGGGAAGGGGGGGGATTGTTGAAATCAATCAACGAAATGTCGATCCTATACTAAAAATTCTTTTTCCATAAATTCTGTCGTTTTAGGGAAAAAAAAAAAAAAAAAAAAAAAAGGTTTTCGATTTTTTGATTTTTTTTTTTTTTTTTTTTGCTTGAGCTTGAGTTTGCAGATTTGAAGACAGATTTTATGATTACTTTTGTCGGGTTATCATAGAAAAATACGTAACTATTTCTTATTTGAAAAATATAATTTACATTGACTATAAGTAGAAAAATCAAAATATCTATTGTCCAATAATTCGTAAAATGACGATTCGCTTGTTTATTAAAATAAATAAATAAATAACCTGGTGTGAAACAACCACACGACTTCCATTACCCACTATTACACGTATTATATGCACTTTTTGGAGATATGTTATCAGAAGACATAGAACTGACCTAATTAAATAGACACCTAAAAATTTTCCGGTAAGAGAAAGTTAATACACGTGTAAAGACATATAAAACAGAGTTTACACAGCGATTTTTCTTTTCTTTTTTTTTTTCCTTAAGAAAAAGAAATAAAAAGAAAATTGGTAAAGTTTTTTATTTATTTATTTTATTTAGTTATTTATTTTTTAAAACACCAATTTCCGTTATGTAAAACTGATCTATCTGATCAGGATAATTATTAATTTTCCTATGATAACCAAGTAAAGCATGAGAAGGGATATCTAAAACGGATTTATGTAACAATTTTCAAGAAAATCGTTAGAGCCGTTTTTGAGATACCGACTTTTCCCAAAGCTTGGTCTAATTAATTGTTGACCAGAAAACAACAATTACATGCAAAAGGATATTTAAAAGAGGGTTAATATGGCATGCTTGAAAAAAATTCATACAGCCGTTTTGAAAGGAACGCATTTGCAGGACCTGAAATTCAGCTATTTATACAGGACGCCTATCAATTTTCCTGAACTAACCAACTATATGATTCGAAAGGACATCTAACAGAGTGTTTATACAGCAATTTTGAAGAAAGTCGTTAGAGCCATTTTTGAGATGCGGACTTACGGACCCATTTCCGGTTTTCCAAGTTTCACCAAAATTTGGAAAATTCATCTGTACACCAGACCTGTTTGAATTCTAAAGTTTCGTAGTTCTATCTTTATTAGTTTTCGAGATATAATAGCCAGAAGATCTCCTTCCTCCCTCCACACACACACATACACCACATACACACTGACCAATTGCCAAAAACCACTTTTTTGGACTCTGGAGACCTTGAAACATGTAAATCAGGTGAAATCTCGATATAGAATTTTTGGACCGAATATAATACTTCCATTACCTACGGTAGTCGAGTAATGGAAGTAAAAAGAAAAATGACAGCGACTACATTTTGTTTAAAAAGTTCTGCTGGAGAAAAAATTTTCACATGCGATGTTTTTAGGCTTAATATGAACGAAACGTATTTGAAAAACCAAACCAATAACCGAAAACCGAAAACTAACAAGTTTGAATTTCTTCTTCTTGTGATTGTTACTTAAAGTATGCCTTCAACTGTGCTTTTAATTAAAACTACATTTAAAGACATTAAATAATGAAAAAAAAAAAAAAAAAAAAAAAATTAATAGTTTTAGACTAAGGGTTACATACAAATGGAACGCTTGCAATTTCGATGACGTAAATTTTGCAAGTTTTTTGCAAATACAGTCGGCAGCAAAAGTAACAGAGCACTAGCGAAGATTCCTATGTAAAAAAAGTACACTTAATGCAGATTTGTTAAATAAATCCTTGTCGAATCCTTGTTTTAGTTAGTCTAAGAACATGATTCGACAAGGATTTATTTAACAAAACAGTGTTAAGTGTGCATTTTTCATATAGGAATTTTTGCTGGTGCTCGGATACTTTTGCTGCCGATTACAGTCATACATTTGGAACGCGTGCAAACGGCTTTGCATCTGGAAGTGTTTCATTTGTATGTACCACATATTTCTTTCTTTTGTATGCAATATATACAGTAAAGCACCGTTTATACGTCTTTCAAGGGATTGACGTAAAAGGACGTATAAATGAAAATACGTATAATCGAAATTTTAATAATAGCACTTTGATTACTCCAAATTCAATGATACTGTTGGTATAAATGGGTCCGCAGAGTGAAAAGCAGAGTCTTTTGAACAATCACAACATTTAATAATATATAGAAAAGTAGAATAACATAATGCGGGCATTTCTTGCCGCTCGCTTAGCAAAGCTTTCTCGTACAGACTCACATAAAACTCTCTCTATCAGAAGAGAAGATGCGCCGTTGATTACGTAATACAGTTACGTCACATCTGACGTCATGACAGGTGGTGAGCTAGTTAACAGCTGATATGAGGAAACATGCATTGAAATCCTTCATTTCCCCCTTTTTCAATAAATGTTTCGAAAATAAAACATATTTATGCATTATAATAGCATATTAAAAATTACAGAAATTATTTTTATGCAAGAGTTACTTAAAATAAGAAAAGTGTTAGTAAAGAAATAGAATTATAAGCAAATAATTATGGTTAATATAATAAAATAAAATACGTAAAATATAAGCAGTTAATTTCTTAATGGAAACACAGTTTAAATATATATATATTTTTAAGTTCATCAGTCCTGAGTATTAAGTCCTATAATATCACAACATTTTTCATGTTTATATGCATTTAAACTTTTTGTTAAAATATCTGCAGGTTGTTCATCTGATGAAATATATTTAATGTCAATTAGTTTATTATTGTAAACTTCTCGCACAAAATGATGACGAATGTCAATGTGCTTAGATCGATTGTGATGAACAGGATTTTTTACTAATCTCAGTGCAGATTGATTGTCGCACATGATTGCAGTAGGACTTGATACAATTTCAGGATCCAATTCTTTTAAGAAATTTCTAACATGAATTGTCTCTTTTGCGGATTCGGACAGAGACATATATTCAGATTCTGTTGTGGATAGAGCAACGGTTCGCTGTTTTCTAGATTCCCAAGAAATAGGTCCACCGGCATACTTAAAGACGTATCCTGTATATGATTTTCTATCATTTATATCCGATGCCCAATCGGCATCAACAAATGCTGTCAATGGTTTATCGTCTCTGTAATACACAATTCCTAAATTTCTAGTGCCATTGAGATACCTTAGTATTCTTTTAGCAGCTATCCAGTGAGGTTTTCCTGGATTGTTATTAAACTGACTTAAATAATTTACAGCATGGGTGATATCTGGTCTGGTAGCAACCGACAGATACATAAGAGAACCAATTAATTGTCTATAAGGAATTTTTGACATATATGATTTCTCTTCTTCTGTATTTGGACACATTTGTTTAGTTAATTTTACACTGTTATCTAAAGGTGTATTTACCACTCTAGAATCTTCCATATTAAATTTATTTAATAAATCTTCAATGTATTTCTTTTGTGTTATAGTGATGCTGTCCCTATCTTGATTAAATTCAATGCCTAAGCAATAATGCAGAAGGCCCATATCTTTCATTTTGAAAGATTCTGCTAATTTATTTCTTATATCAAAATAGTGCTCTTCACTTTTAGTGAGACAAATTAAATCGTCGACATAGACGATTATAATAGCATCAAAAGGATATTTTGAGTAATAGACACATTTGTCGGAATTCAAAGGGTTAAATTTCATTTTTCTCAATTTCTCATCTAATTTCTTAAACCACTGTCTTCCTGACTGCCTAAGGCCATACAAAGATTTTTTTTATAAACACACTTTATTTTCGTGTATATCATTTTCAAAAAATTCAGGAAGCTCCATATAAATTTCTTCATGTATATCACCGTTAACATATGCCATAATGAAATCTAACTGGTATGCTGTGAAACCATTCTGGATAGCATACGCGATTGCAGTTCTTATAGAACTTAATCTGGCTACTGGTGAAAAATTTTCCTCAAAATCTATACCTTGTTTCTGTGAACACCCTTTGGCAACTAATCTGGCCTTAAATTTTTCAATTTGACCATCTGGTTTGAATTTTGTTTTTAAAACCCATTTACACCCAATTACCTTTTTATCTTTTGGTCTATCTACAATTTCCCAAGCGTTTTGCTTAATTAAAGAATCATATTCTAATTTCATCGCGTTTTCCCAATTTTTAGCATAATCTCCATTTAGCGCGTCGATTACGCTGGGATTAATTTCATTAAATGAGTTATCAGCTAATTGAGAAGTTTCATCTTTATATTTTGTATCTGTAATACACTCCTTATGAGACTTTTGAAAGTTCCAACTTTTAATTTTTTTAGGTCGGCCTGGACCGCGTTTAAAAATAGGATTGTTTTTATTAATCCCTTTCTCTTGTTTACATATATCGTCAACACTCTCCTCCCCTCCACTCACATCTTTCACGTCCCCCCCTTCAGAAAGCGAGCCTTCCCCCCCTTTCCAAAAAGAGAAACTTTCTCCGTTGCATTCAGGGGGATAGGAAATCGATCCGCTGTTTTCCCCCCTGTCTGCGGTTTGAGTAGGGATAGGAGTTTCATTTTTAATATTACAATCATTGCATTTATTCTCAGACGGAAAAATTAATTCTAATTGATCAGTAGTGGCTGAATCATTTATTTCAAATTCGTCTATAAATCGAACATCACGACTTATGACAATTTTTCTGGTATCCTTATTCCATAATCTGTAAGCGCGTGATTCATTTGAATAGCCAACGAATATATGTTCGTGTGACCTAGCTTCAAACTTCCCTTTTGATTTTTTATTTAGAACAAAACATTTCTGTCCGAAAATTTTAAAATAGTTAACAGTTGGTTTATAACCGAAAAACAATTCGAAAGGTGTTTTATTTTCTTTAATTCCTTTAGTGGGACACCTGTTTCTAATATATGCAGCGCAATTTACTGCTTCAGCCCAGAATGTATTTGGAAGGTTTGATTGCATTAATAAACACCTCGCCATTTCGCATAATGTACGATTTTGTCTTTCAATTCTAGAATTTTGCTGAGGGGTCATTGGTGCTGAGAATTCGCGTTTAATACCGCATTCTTCAATATATTTATTGAATTCTTCGCCACAATATTCCAAACCATTATCAGTATGCAGTATTTTAATTTTTTTTCCCTAATCGATTTTCGACTGCTGCTTTATATCTCCGGAACGCGTTCTTAGCTTCATCTTTTGTTTTTAGAAAATTTACTTCAATGTAACGAGATTTATCATCCAAAAAAGTAATAAAGTAACGTGATCCGCCATGGGATTTAACATTTATAGGGCCACATAAATCAGAATAAACTACTTCTAATAATTCATCACTATGAAATTTGTTTTCTTTACAAAATGGTTTCACAGTTTGTTTAGACCTAATACATACTTTACAATCTTTTAAGGAATCTTTTTCATTAAAATTTAAATCTCTTAACATATATTCAGATTTTAATAATTTTAAATCTTTTTCATTTAAATGTCCTAATTTTAAATGCCATTTATGAAAGTTGCTTACCTGAGTTGATGCAGCGATATCCACATGCGGCTGAAAAAAATATAAATCACCTTTTCTCGTAGCACTTATAATCAGAGAGCCGTCCTGCTGCGTAATTTTTGCACATTTTTCGGTAAATACAACTCGGCAGTTGTTTGCAGTAGCTTTTGATATAGACATTAAATTGCATTTCAATTTTGGAACGCACAAAACATTTGTTAACTTTAAATTGGTTACACCGTGATTACCGGGAACTTTTAATTTGACTGTTCCAACACCTGTGATCTCCGCTGTTTCATCTACAGCTAATTTTATAAATGATCCAATTCTAGGTTCGAAATCTATAAACAAATTCTTGTCATGAGCCATATGTGATGTCGTACCGCTATCGAGACACCACTCGGAATGTTCTTGGAAAGAGTTACTGGCTGCCATCGTGAACTCTGTACTATCTTCAACCATGAAAGATCTATCTTTGTATTTATTCGATGAAGTGAATTTTCTGTCTGAGATCTTCTTTCTGCATTCTGAGGCTTTATGCCCTACTTTTGAACAGTAATTGCATTTGAAGATTGCATAATTTCTTTCGCCATACGTGTTCTTGTTCTGCACAGGCTTTAAGATTTCTCTTTTGTTCTTTTCAGGAAGATTTTTCTTGTGAGTTGTAAAATACGCATTTGATGATTCTTGATGCTTTTTATTTTTTCTTGACTCGTATTCTTCCATCATTTTAATTTTCAGAGCTTCAGGCTGCGGCAATTCATCTCTTGCTTCTATGGCGCACCTGAAATTTTCATAGCTGTCAGGAATACTGTATAAGAGCAAAATTGATAATAGGTCTTCGGCTACTTGAATGTCCATTTCTTTTAGCTTGTCCACTATATCAAAGAAAATATTTAGGTGATCGGACATATTTTCACTGTCAGTCATTTTCTTAAAGAGTAGCTGCTTCAACAGGGTGGCTTTCTTTGCCGGTCCTCTCGATTCGTAAACTTCTTTTAATTTATTCCATACTTCATTTGAGGTGGTACAATGTTTAATATGACACAACTCACTTGGGGTAATTGCTAGGATTAAATCGGCTCTAGCTTTCCGGTCAATTTCGAGCCATTTTTCTTCACCTTCGGCGCCTTCATCGGGCTTAATTTTCGTTCCGTTAGCATAACTCCAGTGATCATTCTTGATTAAAACAGCTTCTATCTGCAGCTTCCATGTATCGAAATTGTTTTTCGATAACTTTTCTATATTTAATATTTGCGACATATTTAATCAGCTATAGTAGCTTCTTTATAAAAATAGAATCAAAAATACTTTCGATTTCAGCCCTTAGGCTTAACAGTAAGTCGCACTTTCGTTTTAACGAATGTTAATTTAAATTTTTAAAAAGTCCGCAGTAAGATGCGTGTCTCTGGGCCCATAACCATTGTTGGTATAAATGGGTCCGCAGAGTGAAAAGCAGAGTCTTTTGAACAATCACAACATTTAATAATATATAGAAAAGTAGAATAACATAATGCGGGCATTTCTTGCCTCTCGCTTAGCAAAGCTTTCTCGTACAGACTCACATAAAACTCTCTCTATCAGAAGAGAAGATGCGCCGTTGATTACGTAATACAGTTACGTCACATCTGACGTCATGACAGGTGGTGAGCTAGTTAACAGCTGATATGAGGAAACATGCATTGAAATCCTTCAGATACTTAAGCAACATTTATATGAAAATACTAATTAATAAAGTTTCTTAAGTTAGTAAATGTATATTATACTTTTTTTTTAAGACAATAATTAATAATAAAAAAAAGAAAATATCTATTATGAAAAGTGAAAAAAATCATACTATTAATGCATGACTGGGTACTCATTACATATATCATACATTGAGTATTAGGTTACATTTCTTAAGAACTATATGAACACATTTTGAATATTAATTATATGTGTATTGCGTATCTTTAATAATAAGCATACGATTTATGCCCATACAGATAGTTATACTTAATAACATTAAAAATCTTTAATATTCGTCTGATTTACTGCTTGTCTATGAGTATTATAAATTCTACTACGAATATAACTGATTCTTGGATCAGTATTCTTCGATCTTTCCTGTGTTCTTCCATTTAAAATACTTTCTAGAGAAAATCCGTGTTATTTAGAATTGAAAATAATGACAGATGGAGAAATTTTGCGAATTTTAGTAAAGTGGAAAAACGTATAACCGATATTAGTGGCGTATAAACGGAGAATTTTTGCATTAAAAGAATGGGAATGAATCGCGACTTCACTAAAAAGACGTATAAATGTAAAAGACGTATAAACGAGAGGCGTATAAACGATGCTTTACTGTATATATATTACAATAAATGTTCTTTAAATGTTTTAAATTGTAAGATTTGTCTTTAATTGTGCTTTTAATGTAAATAATTTTAATACATTAAATAATGAATAATAATTAAACTTTTTAAACATACTTCTTAATTTCTATTATAGAATAATTTTTATAAGACTTTTTTTTTTTTTTTTTTTTTTTTTTTAATTCTAACTTTAGATGTTTCATATGTAAATTCTAAATTAAGGATTTGTCTTTATTTGTGTTTTTAATTGAAATCATTTAAATACATTAAATGATGAATAAAAAGTAATCTTTTTTTAATATACAATTTTAATATAATATTTTTTAGAATACAAGCTTTTTTTTCCCCTGGAATTCTTGTTTAAGGTATATATGAAAAAAAAAGTAAAATTTACTTCATTTTCTAAAGCCTTCTTCATATGTTTTGTTAAAACTCACAATTTTTTAATAGTCTCGATTATCCAGGAGGGGAAAAAAAAAAAAAAAATTATCCCGGAAAGAAGAACCACTTGTGCTGTGAAAACTTAAATAGAGAGAGAGAGAAAAAAAAAAGTAAGAAATAAAAAGAAAATAAAGAAAGAAATCGCAAATAAATTAAAATCAGAAAAATAAATTAACTGATGTTCTGACATAAAGAACGCTATTTTTCAGAAAGTCGAAACCATTGTTATTTAAATGTAACAATAATCCTGGTGCAATGTTGTTCAGAATTAATGATATTCCTTTTCCAGCTTTCGAATTGCATTTATTTATCACGTTATTGTAAACAGGAGGGCTCGAACGAAAACATAATTATATAACTAGCATTTTTATTGTAATAGTATGACAAGTTTAATTTGGCCCCAGAAAAATTAATCTTATTTTGACAAAAATAAAAAATAAAATCTCTTGTACGAGATCTTATTTCAGGGCTGTTGAGAAAGAACGCGTCAGAATGCTTGTAATGGGAAAACAAGTTTTATAAACATTGAGAATCGCACACCGGGGAAAAAAAAAAAAAAAAGTTTTGTCAGGTAAACCAAATTTATTTTATTTTATTTTATTTTATTTGTTTATTGTTAGATTCATTTATTTTGTCTTTTTAAAATCTAGTACATATATTGTGACCATCACAAAACTTTCTTCTACATTTTTCTATGCAAATTCACTCTGTACAAATAAATTTATTAAAACTTTTATTCATTAAAATTATCTTTTATAATGAATGCAGACGATTTTTCATCTCAGATAAATATAACAGTAAATATCCAAAGAAAGTCAGTTTTATTCTGCTACAAATAACATCTAAAAAAGAAATGTGTTTTCCAAAGGTTTTTTTTTCTTTTTAATAATAATAATAATAATAATAATGATAATAAAGTAGATAATTTTATTTTTAATTTTCACAGATCAATAGTTGAATCATTTGTTTTAAAGGTATTGAAGAACTCTTTTGAATAATACCTATATTGAATTTTTTACCCATCGAGGGGGAAGGTTTCCCTCCGTTTGGGGGGGGGGGGGGGAGCGGGACCCTTATATATATATATATATATATATATATATACAAAAAAAAAAAAAAAAAAAAAAAAAAAAAAAAAAAAGAATCTCAGTTGAATATTACTATTATAAGTAATTCTGTTTTATTTCCCAACGATTCGTTAAAAATGTTTTTAATTCTGCACATTTATACGAAATTTTGTCTTATACTACCATGTTAAAAGTTTAGGAAAAAAAAAAAAGAGATGACAGCACCATCTACCGGACGATTTTCATCAAAAATTAACAGGGATTAATTCACGTCAAGATACAACTACATACCATTTTCTTTTCAAATTGCTGTGTGCCGTATTTCCTCAGACACAGTTACGACAAAATTTTGTCACCCGATGTCGGAAATTATTATGAAACTGATATTTTCTGCTTTGGAATACAGTAGAAGAAAGTAATAATTTTATACAGTTAATCAAACCAACTTCCTTCGACTGACCAAAAGAACAGGGTTGAAAGAAAAGTGACTGTCACTGCATAGTGCGATAAGCGACGTCATGTATCTCTCTGTAAACAGCCAATGAAAAAAAAAAAAAAAAAAAAAACTATTAGTATAAATCAACAAAATAATTTTGATGATCTAAACAAACTATGTTTGAACCAATAAAGAATTTTGATGATCTAAATAAATTTTGTTTAAATCAGTAAAATAATTTTGATGATCTAAACAAATTTCGGTTAAATCAACAAAATAATTTTGAATATCTAAGCAAATTTTATTTGAATCCACAAAATAATTTGGATGATCTCTACAAATTTTGGTAAAATCAACAAAATAATTTGGATGATCTAACAAATTTTGGTAAAATCAACAAAACTGTTTCGTTAAAATACCAAAATAATTTGGTTCTCCTTCGAAAATTTTTGTCGAGGTTATCAATATTAATGTCGTCTGCGTGATCTATCATCGGTATTCTGCATAAAAAGAAAGGAATATTCCATTCCCAATTGGTTCAAAATTTTCTCGCGCATGCCCAGATCGTACGATTTTGGTCTTACAGAATATGCTTTGTGTTTTAATATTATAGATTAGTTAATTTTTCTTTTGATTGACATCATCTATTCGGAATAGCCCTCAATCAAAACGAATCAGTTTTGAAAAACTGGTGTTCTTATTTTTTAATACCTCCTCATCTCAAGAATAACAAAAGTTCTTATTTTTGAGACACCAATTCACAAAAGTGATTTGAAATGATCTTTGTTTTGAGACATCTCCTACTTAAAAATGTCAAAATGTCAGATGCCGTGCACAAGTGCTGTCCTCTGTTGTTCTTGAATAAAGATAATGCGTCGTTGCGTGTTCATACTTGCTTCCGATGTATAGCCGGAATCAAACTCTAGAATTACCGAAATGTAGGCGAGCACTTTCCTACTAACAAAGAAACATTCAAAAGGTGTCGTCTTCAAAAAATATTGAAAAAAAATATATGTGATTCTACTCTTCATAAAACACCAGGAAGTGAAAAAATTATCGGCTGAAATGAATTACAGCGACCACAAAAATTTATCAAAATTAAGCATATTTGGCGATTTAGCGCTGTTAGGCGTTCAGTTTGCTAACACTGAGATTGCCGTGTACGAACAGAACCGTGTTTTGTTTCTCCGCCAAATACTCAAAACCAATCGCCTAACAATGTGAAATCGCCATATATGCATAATTTTGATAATTTTTGTGGTCGCTGTAATTCATTCCAGCCGATATTTTTTTCCATTTTCTGGTGTTTTAGGAAGAGTAGAATCACATATATTTTTTTCAATATTTTTTAAAGACGATATCTTTTGAATGTTTCTTTGTAAGACAAAGGCCAACACAGCTGCTCATTGTTAAATTAACATATTGTACTGGCCGTGAGATGTCACTGCTTTAGACTAATAAATTTTTTAATCGTTCTGACACTACACATAATAAATAATTCCTTAATCTTTATAAAATTACCATGCTCTTAAAATAATAATAATAATAATAATAACTAGTATCGCCCAGTGGTCGAAACTCGACCATTTTTTTTTTTTTTTTTTTTTTTTTTTTGCAAAGCGAGGCAAAGCAAAGTTATTGCCTTGTCCTAAACGGAATGCAATTGCAACACAGCTGCAGCAATTGTTTGCCGATATTCACTCTAACTGAATCAGCAGAGTTTTACTTAATATAACTATTTCTCTCTGTAGATGTTAGCTTTTCCTGAAATGAGAGAAAATCGCAACGTGAAAACGCCCCTTGTTGTGTGATACAGCCCAGAAGCTAATAGGTACCATGTCAAACCAAGGCTCAACCAAGTATCAAATTCTGTTAAATTAATTCGATTGGTTCATAAAGTACAGTGTTTGAACAAAAAAAAAAAAAAAAGATATTTTTCAAAAATGGTCGAATTGAGTTCGGGAAATTTCAAAACGTGTAACTTTATCGAAAACCAAAAATCTAAAACTTTTCTCAATCTTATATTTTCTACTTATATATGCAGAGGAAAGAATAATAAATCCACTTTTTAAAAAATAAAAATAAGTAGTCAATTTCACTTAATTAAAATGCAAGGAAATCTCAAAACGTGTAAATTCATCGAAAACCGGAAATCAAAAGTTTTTATGTATCTTCTACTTGCTTCTTCTACCCACAAAAGCTAGCAATAAAGACACTTTTTTAAAAAATAAGTAGCCAATTTCAGTTAATTGAAACGTAAAGAAAGCTCAAAACATGTAAATTCAGCAAAAAACGGAAATCGGAATTCCATTTTCCTTTTATTTAGTATATTAGTTGAATATTTATTGTTTAAATATCACCCTTTGAAATGAAATGTTTATGTTTACCACGGAGATGTTTACATTCGAAACTGGAAGTTTGCCATTTTTTTTTCTGGAGTTTTGTGATTTTAAATTAAAATTTTATCAATTTTACAGAAAAAATAACTCAATCAAACACATGTAGACAGTAACTTATATACACGGAGTAATATTAATAGGAGTTGAAGGTCCAATGGGAGAAAGCTACGAAACTGTGATCTAAATTTTTGGTAAATATTGAGGGCGCCACTTGTCATTCCTCCCTACTTCGGCGCGGATATACTGTTGTTTTCAATAGAATTTTGCTGAAGTACATTTAAAAATTTTTATTTTAAGCAATTTAATTTCTTTGTAAGTTCTTAAAACTGCATAATTCAGATGTTTCAAATAAATGCTTCGTTCCTAGTTGTAAAACAGGCTATGATAGTGATAAGAAAAACAAAAAAAAAGCCCTTGGAGAAAAATAAAGTCCGAGTTCGTGTTTTCTGCACCTAAAGTAAGTTTATTTTTTTTCTTTACAAAATTTCATCCATTCTCCTTCCTCCCAATTGTCTGTTTTAGCTTGCTTCGGTTCATAAGAATCGTCATTTTTTAAAAGCTTTCTTTCAAAGTAAAATTAGTATAAAATGGCTCTTAAAAAAAACATGTTGGTTAGAATACTCTATTTAATGAAATTTGCTTTCAATCGAAATTTTTTCAGCTTGATATTATTTAAAAAAAAATAATTAAAACGAGACATTTCCCCATTGAATAACATTGCGGGAGCTGGAGAGAAGGAAGGATTGCACGCTGGCGCCATCTGTAAACATTAGAAAACAACATCACAAAATTTCAGCGTTACCTTCTTCTCCTGTCTTTTTACTTCGTGCTTATATATAACTATACCCAAATATCGGAATTAAAATCGGCAGATAAATTCCGTTATTTTTTAATATTTTTTTACAAAAAATCCAATGGACGATTAACATAGAAAATCTTTTTCATGCGGCTCCATGGACAGACAGTGACGTCATCACTTCGCTTGCGTATAGTGATGCTACATTATACAAATTACTCTGTCTATGGTTTTATTTGAGCTTTATGAAATTGCCAGATTTAACAACTTTCTACTTTTAGGTATTTTTTAATGTAAAGGAATACGTGTATAAAAGGGAAAAATGGGGGAAAATGCATAAAAAATAAATGTATTTTTAAATACCTTCTTGACATTGTAAGAAAATAATACTTGTATTTGCACCTTCCGGCTAACCATACCTTTCGAATGATACCATTTTCAACCATCTACTCCCATAATTAATATGTTAAAAAGGAGCTGCAAATTTTATGCTTGCCTATTAATACGAGGGTTGTAAATTAAATAGTGGCAACTTAACCTTGAAACTCTCAGAAGGGCGGGCATGCGCAAATAGGATATGGGAGCGGTGAGGTGGCGCTGTTGTCGATGTGTAGAGTGCAAAAAACAGTCGATCTGCTAAGAAGGGTAGTTGTTGCGTGACGTTAAAGTGAGGAGTTTCGTTTCCATCGCTCTGAAGCATGTTTGTCGCAGTCTTATTCCGACCCGAACGAAATGCTTGGACCCATCGTGCTACTGTCCTATACGGTAAAGCATTTGTGCCACAAACTTCCACTAATCATCGATAGCATTCTGTTGCAATTTTGCCACGGGCAACTTCGATTTTAAGCCACGACCGCTGATCACCTTTTGAAAACATGCTTTAGAGCGATGGAAACGAAATTTATCACTTTAACGCCACACAACGACTACCCTTCTTAGCAGTCGACTGTTTTTTGCACTATACACATCGACAACAGCGCCACCTCACCGCTCCCATATCCTATTTGCGCATGCCCGCCCTTCTGCGAGTTTCAAGGTTAAGTTGCCACTATTTAATTTACAACCCTCGTATATAGATAACAACATTTTAATTGGTATATGAATGTGACGTTAATCTCCAATCCTTAATTTATTACACTTAAACTAATATTTATCATCTTTGTAACTGTGTAGTTTTTAAAAGTGTATCGGTACTTAAATGTATAGATTTAAGTACCGATACACTTTTAAAAACTACAATAAACAATGAACTACTACAATGAAAATCTACAATAAAGAATGCATACTCATTAACAATTAGTACTAGGGAAATACTACTTCAATCCACTTGGACAAAATAAGCAGCAGGTAGTTGTTCTCCTTTTTTAAGCAGATATTTTTAGCAGTGTATAAATGAAATCTGTCCCTGGTTATATTAGTGGAGGTGCTTGCACAAAGTTTGATGTAACAAGTTATGGTCTTCCACTTCTGCGTTTGTCTTGAATCGAACCTGACTGGAAAAAATTACATTGATTCATGAATATTTATGCTGCCAAAATTCTTTACGTCTGTTAAATAGTTTGTTGAACTCCATTGATATAAGATTTAGACATAGGTACAATTTCGATGATACTGAAAAAAATCTAATATTTTTTTGATCAAGAGGTTTATTGCTAAAATGGAGAAAAATGTTCAATCTAATTTAAAGAGATGGCTGTGTTTTTGCGCCGAGAAGACAATTCACCCAGGAAGCAGTAGCTGACTTCAAGAACTTTATTTACTTTAAATTCGTGACAAAAATATTCTTGATAAAATATCCCAATATTATTACAGCAGGATAAAGACTTTTTAAAAACATCAAGAAAAGAAGTTATTCATTTACGAATGGAGACGGGGAGAACAGAAGAAAGTGATGCGTCTTACTACTACAAAAGCTGAAGGAAAAGAGATGAAAGTTTGGCTCATTTACTTCATATCAAAAACCACAAGATCTATCGCCAGACTTCATTCTGAAAATAACCAAGAACAACATCCAATTTTTTCAGTTGCGCTTAAATCAGTATAACTTTAAAAAATATATTGGCGATTCTAATTTTAACCAAAAATACCGTTATCAATTCGTGAGAAGATTGGAAATGTACGTTAGAAACTTAACCACAAGAATTTACGGTTAAAGCATAATCCTCAGTCTTTTAGCCGATACAAAGTACATAATTAACTGGGTTTTGACTAAGATGCCATTAACTTCAGAGATAAAAATAAAATTTTTTAGCAATAGATGGTAAAAAAATTGGAGATATTTTTCTCATTGGAAAGCATATTTATTTAGATATCTATAGAATACATCGTGACTGCAAATACATCAAGTTTAATTTGTTTATTTATTTTCTCATTTCACCATTCCATTTAAAAATGCAGCTTGAATATACAATTCACTTCTTTATTTTATTTTACTTTATTTTGTTCTTTTATTTTATTTTATTTTATTTTATTTTATTTTATTTATTTATTTATTTATTTTGTAAGACGAGAAGAATATTTTTTAAGATAGGGAAAGGGGGGTCTTATCACGTTTTTCCTGTAGACTATTTTGAACAAACTAAAATATCCGGTAATCTTAAAAAAAAAAAAAAGAAAGAAAGAAAGAAAAAGAAAAGGAAAAAAGAAAAAGAAAAGATTCGCTTTAGAATGAAATTCTCTTTAGGACCAATTTTTATTTCTTTTTAGATTTTCACTACAATTTCAGCCAAAATTGTACATATAGAAATTTTTCATTTATCAACCTTGAAAATTCATGTCAGATAAAGGATCTTCAGATCATTTCAGATCTTTATCTGAAATGAATTTTCAAGGTTGATGAATGAAAAATTTCGTGGTCTATTGGAATTGTGCCACGATTAATATTCTCACCTGATATATCTGCGTTTGCAGACTCGGTGACCTGGCCAACGAATATTATGTGAGAAATGCCAAGCTCGTTATCAGCCAGGGTAGCTCAGTGTTAGAGCATCTGCGCGTTTAACGGAGGGCCGGGGTTGGATTCCTGGTTCTGGTATTTTTCATATAGTTGGTATAAAAAATCAGCCTTCCACTCTACTTTATCTGAAATGAAAATTTTATATCCAAAGTGATAATTTAATCTGTAAAAATACAGTGTTGCAAACCATTTGAAATTCGCTGTAACAGTAAACAACTTAAAATATATATATATATTTATTAGTTTTATATAATTTTTATTTATTTATTTTTAATTCTTCTATCCCAACAGATAACTGCATCTTCGAATCATATTAACCAATCGTCTCTGTTTCATAATTAAATATTAATATTGACAAATCCTTGCAGACATTCGCTGAAGTTCAAATTTGCGGACTTTTGAACTTGCTTTTATCTACTTCTCTAGTATGTCAGATAGTTGACTTCAAAAAGTGACAAGTGGAACCAGAAGCCTTAAAAAATCATTATTTCAGTTCATCTCATCATTTCTGCTTATAAAACCTTAAAGAGAGAGAAAGAAAGAAAGAAAAAATCCGTCTGTGCGGATCAAAACCGGTCTATTTGTCGGATCAAAAAGTTCTCCTCTATCCGTCCACTTCAGAGACACTTCACAGCTCAGTTAACTTCAAAAGGGGGTAAAATTGCCAAAGGGCGATAAACAACCCTACCACTGCAACCCTCTCAAAATCATCCCGCTGGAAATGGAACACGAGCAGTGAAGGCAGAAAAGAGAAACACCACCAAAAAATCAAACATGAAAAGGGAAAAAAAACTAAAAAATTCCTCCCCTTGCGCCCCCTCCCCCGTCAATCTCTTTTCCGAATTCACCTTCCCCCCATTCCCTTCCGCGCAACTGACTGGAAAGTGCCGCCCTATCCCGGAAATGGGATCGTTTAGTTCGTTCGCCGACCACCCTCTTGTGCACACCACCCCCGACGTTCGGAGTTTGGGAGGAATTTATCAGCTGGTTCATTTTTCGGTTGGGGTTGCGCTCTCGGGTGTCCGCTGAATGTGTTGTGCGTGCTCCGGGTTCGGTTTTGGAAGAGTTTGCATGTTTAATGAGTGGAAATATGGAGCGTTCGCAGGAAATGTGCGGGATGGAGGGAACAGAAACCAGCACGAACATGGGGCATGGGGATATGCGAACGTGATTTAGAAAACCGTTTGGTCTGTTGGTCAGATTGGGTCTGAAGAGTTTTATAGAATCGAGGAGGTATAGTGAATAAGTAAATGTTGGATTTTGGTGATAGTAAATGCAGTAACATAATACCTACATATGATTTTGTTCTAGGGGAGAAAAAAGTGTTTTTATTTTTTTATTATAGTAAAAAAAATGGACAAATGCAAAAGTTTACACTCTATTTATTTATTTCTCTTTGTACATTGTATTGGAGAACGAATTTAAATCTACATATTTATCATGTTGCAGGTAAAAAAGAAAAGAAGAAGAGGGGGGGGGGGATAACAAATGATACAAAATTTAACACTGAAACACACTTCAGGGTTTTCCTTTTTTGGTCATAAATAAAACAACGGAGAACTAACTTTAAGCCAATGATTGCAAAATTGATATCCAAATAATATAGGGTTGAAAAAAAAATCATTTTATATTTATTTGCTTATCACCAAAATGCCAAAGAAGACATTCATCTGAAATTTGAAGAAATAATCTGGCGTGTCACTCACATGACTATCTCTTATCCTTAAATTTAATACTATAAATACAGATTGGAGTTTAGGGGATAGGTAAGATAACGAGTACTGTTATGTCAACTTATGTTAAATCAATTCAAATTAGGCTTCGGAACAACTTCATTTGACAAATAATTCTGTGTGAAGGGAGCTACCGCCCCTCAACTCCCCATTTCATTGGTATACTTACATTTACATGGAATTCAAATTTGTTGTTAAATTCAAAAGTTCATTTAAAATTATCCACACAACTTTCACACGCAAAATTCCTTGAAACTTCTAAATCTTGATCAAACTTTCCTAGTAATATTCGTATTAACTTCAAAATACAACATTTGGATCGCCTGAAATTATTTGTTTTAAATTTACTCTAAGAGACACAGACAAAAGATCAAACTTTAAAATTTTGACTTCGGTATTCAGGAAGCCTCAAAACGTGTAAATATGCAAAAAACTAAGCGATGAATATTTAGGTTAAAAAGTAAATTATTTACTACATGGCTATTAGGAATTAATTTTAGTTCCTGAGCAGCTTTCCTGGACATGATAAAATATTATAGCAAAGCACTTTCACTAACAATAATAATCTGGTGTGTCACTCACACGACTTTCTCTTACCCTGAAATTTAATTTTATAAATAGAGAATGGAGATTAAGAAGTAAGATAACGAGTACTGTTATGTAAACTTATGTTATAACAATTCAAATTAGACTTCGGAACAGCTTTATTTGACAAACAATTCCGTGTGAGGGGAGGCTACCCCCCCTCCCTCAACCCCCGGTTTCATTATTCTACCTACGTTTATATAGAATTCAAATCTGTTATTAACTTTAAAAGTTCATTTAAAATTATCCAGACAACTTTCACACTCAACATTCCTTGAAACTTATCAACCTTGATCAAGATTTCCTAGTAGCAAATGTATTAACTTCAAAATACAGCATTTAGATAGTCTGAAATTATTTTTTTCTTATTTACTCTAAAAAAAATACATTATTTAGCGTATGGCTATTATAGGAATTAATTTCAATTCCTGAGCAGCTTTCCTGGACATGATAAAATAATATAGTAAAAGACTTTCACGAACAATATAAAAGAATGTTATGGTTTAAATACTGGAAACCATGTATATCTTCTTGGGTTACGTACACACCACATGGTGCACGTAAATATAATCCTATATTAGTAACACACGCTACAAGTTGAAATACGCTTTCATCAATTTTCAAGTATTGCCTCACTATAAACAACTACTTTTGTGTATCCCTGTAAACGAACAGTGATAGATTTCCGTACCATACATATTTTACATGAAACATGTTTTTACACATATAAAAAAATAAATATTCGTTTCATTTGGTTTAGTGCAGTCTGTAGATGTTAAAATCTACTTACCTGCAATTCTCCCCATAGACGTAATGTATTTGAATTCCTTTGGGTGTCGCTGTACACGAGCCATTTACTTCATCGCAACAAAAAGTTTGATGTAGCATCCCTATATGATACATATTTAGAATAACGAGTTTGGACTTCCTGCTATTATTTGTTCTTGAGATATGCTGACACACACACAGACCAACCGCTAAAAATTTGATTTTTAGATTGAAGGTACCTCAAAAGTGAAAGTACAACGAAAACGCAATTTCGAAAATCTGACCCAAAAACAATACTTTCTCTACCATGTATATGGATAAGAGAAAGTCAGAAATATTAATGCAGTATTACGGTTTGATTATAATTTGGCTATTTTTTTTTTTTTTTTTTTTTTTTTTTTTTAACTTTAATATAAAATAAAGTTTTAGATTCTTAAAGCTTATCGCATCTCCTTAACTTTAATTTAAACGTTTTTAAACAATCTGGTGTTACTCACACGATTTTCTCTTACCCTGAAATTTAATACTATAAATACAGGTTTGAGATTAAGAGGTAAGATAACGAGTACTGTTATGTAAACCTATGTTAAAACAATTCAAATTGGACTTCCGAAGAGTTTTATATGATAATTAGTTCTGTATGAAGGGGGCTAGGACAAATCTTGCAATCGATTTTTAACTCACTTCCCGACTAGCTAGACATTTGAAACTTTCACAGTAGCTCAGAACCCGGTGACAACACAATACTTCGAAGTCAGATTTTCGAATTTTCGAATAGTTTTCTTTTAATTAATTAAAATGTGAAAATCATAAGCTCCTAATAGCAATAAAAATAGTCATTAAAATATTAGCTATAGTTTAATTGTTGCCAAAAAAAATTTACGAGTTCATTTTCTTTCGACCTAAAAATAAATACATTTAATTAAACGTGGGCGTTAAAAAATTGTTAAAAGTTAAATTATGCATTTGGCAAAAATTGACGTCGTTATCATTTTAAAGATTTTCTACACAATGATAAAGTGCTAATGTAGTTCATGATGCAAATATATGTTGTTCGGAAAGGGTTAATATTTTACTTTATCTATACAAATCAAAGTTGAAAAATGGATTTATCATTCAAACAACAAAAATCTAGAAATATCACGTAACTCGTGAACCAATCACGTTATTGCGTCCAACTTTGGTATATCGATAATAAGTATTTTCTCGCCAAAAGTCGCCAAAATATTCACCATAGGGGAAAAGTCGCCAAATTTGGCGCCAAATCCATTACCTGCGTTACTGGATCTTTTTAATGCGTTTTTAAGGAAAAATTAGGCTATTTTAATGCTAAAACAAACTAGAAATGCAGAAAACTAACATTTTATCAACTTACTAAGCCTCTTTGAAAGAATTTCTAAAAAAAAATATTTTGAAATTTGCAACGATATCTTAGATGAGCAACTTTCTCTGCCATTTTGATCGAAGTGCCAGCCACTTAATTTTTCAACACGATGACTTTTGAGATTTTGAATTAATTCGAATTATATGTGTACAGTAGACGATTAGACTTATCTCACAAATACATTTCATATATTTGTCAACTTAACTCACCATTTTGTTTCCAAGCGCCGGTCACTTGAAAATTTTAAATTCACATAAAAAGGTATTTATGAACCGATTTGCTTAAAACTCCATATAGGCATAGCCTACATCAATATTTCTATCAAGTGCATTATTAATTTGTAGCCGCCATTTTGAAACAAAATGACGGCTACTTGATAAGGAAAAAGAAATCAACCTACCCTTCCGAATAAGCCGGAAGGACTTGTTTGTAATTCAATTAATAAATGTTTGAAAGTTTTTTATAATTGCTCTCTTTGTCAAATTTATATGATTCAACAGAAAATTTAAAAACATGGTATATAAATTTTTTTTTTTATCTTATAATTATTTATATAGAATTCGAATCTGTTATTAAAATTAAAAGTTCATTTAAAATTATTGAGACAACTTTCACACCACCAACATTCCTTAGAACTTATCAATCTTGATCAAACTTTTCTAGTAACAAATACATTAACTTCAAAATACAGCATTTCGATCGCCTAAAATTATTTGTTTTTAATTTCTTCTAACAGACACAGACAAAGGTCAAACGTTAAAAACTTGGCTTCGGTATTCAGGAAGCCTCAAAACGTCTAAATATACAAAAAACCAAGTGTTGAATATTTAGCTTAAAAAAAATAAATACATTATTTGCCATATGGCTATGAGGAATTCATTTCAGTTCCTGAGCAGTTTTCCTGGACAGGGTAAAATATTACAGTAAAGCCCTTCCTCTAATAATAAAAAAGACTCTTATGGCTTAAATATTGGCAGCTCTGTATATCTTCTAAAAGTTATGTACACATCACTTGGAGGAACGAATAATTACGAAACGAATGCCTATTTTTTGCAATACTGATTAGTTTCATGTAAATGTACTTATATGATTGTTAAATTATTTACTTCATCCGTTTTTCTTCCATCTCTTTATTTATTTAAATGTATGCCATATTTGTCTCAAAGAAAGAATAAAAGTAACATCATTGGAGGTCCGAAGTAGAATATCTTAAAATATTCAGAAATTTATCTTTGATTCATGCTTTTCGCAAGATTTTCTAAGCAAAAATACCCGCTGAAATAAAATCGAAATTTATGTAAAAGAAGAAAACTGTAGCTGAATATAGTTCCTTTATACCAAGGCCTGATATTTTGGATGAATTCAGCGGGAAACAATGCTACAGCTCCGTCTAAATCGACTATTTGGGCAAAACGGTATGCGTGCAATATCCCGCTGGCCCATACATTCTCCATGCCGGATATATAGAACAGTTGCAACTGCAAGTTCAAATGTCCGCTATCAGGGCAAAGCAGTAATGAGTATGCGTGAGTCTGAAGTTTTGCCCGTTTTAATAAACAAGCGGGCGAGAGAGATCATGCGATGTGAATAAAGAATGATGGGTTGAGTTGTAAGTGAGGGGAAGGCAGACTATCGAAGCGCAGAAATAGCAAATTACACACCAGAAATTTCAAATGAGCTCAAAAAGTTCAGAGGAAAGTTTAATTTTGGAATAGTTTTAGATGTTTTAATTCAAGCTCTGTATGGAGTGTTTTTGAAACAGCAAGACAGAAAAGAGTTAATAATAGTAGTAGTAATAGTAGTAGTAATAAGTAAATGGTAAAAAAAAAAAAAAAAAAAAAAAATCTTTGCCATAAAGAAACACATTCATTTTTATGTGTTAAAAAGGGTATTGATTTGTTTGAAACAAATTATAATAGTTAAATTCAGTAAATATAGATGCATTTCGTAATACTTGTATTTTTATTATTATTATTATTTTCTTTACTTCGTTTAACGATTTTTCTTTTTTTCTTGCTCAATGTATTTTCAAACATTACAGCTTTGTCTGTGGCACACGAGCCTACTTTGTTCGCCTGACGGAGGATCGTGTTTTCCTTCGATCCGAAACAACTGTTGCGAGATTTCTCCATTTTATGTTGCTCATTCAAAGTTTTTTACTTATTGATTATAAACACAAGTCCTGTGGTGCTTTTTTATAACCAACAGAAATCGCTTCACACTGATTATTATTATTAATAATAATAAAACACTTGTGCTTTCGTACCATTATTTCAGGGACGTATCCAGAGGGGGGGCTCTGGGGGCTCGAGCCCCCCCCCCCCCCCCCCCCCCCCCCGAAATTGTCTGAGACAATTTTTTTCATGTTCTACTAACCAGAAGAAAAAATTGTAAAAAAGGTGAATTTTTTTCTCCACAATAACTTATTTTTTGTTGTTGTTGTTAGTTTGTTTGCTTGTGAAACCTTATTTATTAGCAATTTTCTGTCTTGTAAAGTCCAAATTACCGAAATGCATTCTTAACTCTCTAACACATACAAGAGATCTTTATGGTACTTATTGTTGAACACTGTAATGTGTCTCCTTTCTTCTAAACACTTCTCTTGCCAGAAATAGCATTTTAATTCCATGTGAGACAAAAGATTCGTCATTAACAAAGATCACAGTTGCATATGGAACTTCTAGTTTTGTTAGTTATGCACATAGTATACCTTCCATAGAGTATAAACTTTAACAATAGAAAGCAGCCAATATAAAGTCTACTTTACAGGAAGACATGTGATGAAAGATGGTACTATCTTATCCTACTTAAAGCAAAAATGCCAGTAATCACATCATAGAGTATAGCATTCAGTATTCATATTTGCAGCGAGGCAGATTTTTAAACGAATGTCCAGATTCGCAAACCAGACTGGGCTTTGACTGGACCAGACTCTAGTGGGTACATGCATTCAACAGGTTCTGTCAAAGAAATTCCGTATCAATTTTCCTTGTTTTCCGAAAGGAAACCGAAGTGTTAAACCCACTTGCGGAAAAAGCCACCATATGTGGCTACTACATTTACAAAACATGGAGGACACAACAGATTTTACTTGCACCAGATACCATTAATCTATATGACAGTCTTTGGATGGCTCCAGCATCGATCGCTCAATCTTTCAATTAGGAGCCCAACTCCTTATTAACCGGTCTACCGCGAGTCCAGTTTTTGGGGATTTTCTCCGTTTGACACGGATTAAAGAACTCTCTAGCAGAGACTTGTGCATTTTAAAAGACTAGTTCCATCAGTTTTAGGCCCAAGGCACTCTTTAGAATTATTATTATTATTAAATCTTTTCTTGCCATTTCAGATTTTTGGAATTCCATTGTTTGCCGCCATGCGGCGTTGTAACCGATCTTATTTATAGCGCATAACCATTTTACTATGCCTAGATACGAATTTTAAGGCAATAACTTATATTTGTTTTAAAGTTAAGGTGATTTGTGGGAGGGGGGGGGAGACAAACTTTAATGCACACGCTCTTCGTGTACATATATATGTGCGGATGCACGACCAACATCTGAGTGAAAGTTGGGCCCCCTCCGAAATTTTTTTCTGGATACGGCCTTGCATTATTTATAATTAATAATAAAAAGAAAATTAACGAAATTTTCAGGTATTTAAATTCAATTTTTAAGAAATTTAATGTTATTTTCATTTATTTATTTATTTATTTATTTATTTATTTTTTTTTTTTTTATAAAAGTAGAAGAAAGTTTAATAAATATTAAATTGAGTGTTTTAGACCCAAATATATCCATGATTCAATGATTCTATGATAGATACACGAATTAGATTATACGCTGACGAAAGCAGCGAGCTCCTTGAACTAGCCATCTAAACGGGTGAAAGAACTGGGCTGTAGTATTATATATATATATAAATATAAATATTATTAAATTATTACACACACACGCTTCTGATCCTAAATACAGGGTGATTATAATTAAAGTTACGATTTTAAAATGCTATAATTTTAAAACTAACGGTCAAAATGACTTGATATTTCATCAGAACAATCGTAAGGCAATGAAATTTTGTTTAACAAAGGGAAAAAGTATTTATAAAATGTGCCTATAGATGGCGCTGTCAAAGTAATCTTAAAATAAATGCCTAAATAGATTCATTATACACATGAATGTTGTTAGCAATGGAATAGAATAGCAGGAAACAATAGACTTCAGGGGTTTACGACAACATTTTTAAGAAAAAGACAAGAATACGTGTTTACAGCGGAAACAGTGATAGTCACAAGAGAAACTAGTTGGCATAGGTGGACTCTGCTCAGTTCCCCATCATATTTATGTTCTCATAAATTTCTAGTGCAAGACATATTATAATCATGTTAAAAGAAATGAATTTGACCAAAGCTTGATACTGACAGAATGAAAGCCCCGCCTAATAGGCTATCCACCGCTCACTTCGATATATTTATCTTATTCTAATCTATTAATTTATTTTATCAGGGTCAATTATGTTGTTTAGTTTTCATGCTACTATTTCTAATGCAATAATCCTCAAAATTCATATTTATAGGGAAAATTTACAATTTCGCTATGTTGATAAAATCGTAAATTACGAATAATTTACGAAATTTTCCTATTAGAATATTTTTATTCAATTATGTTCAAACAAACATCATAAATGTAATTTTGAAGTTGTCTAATGTATTTAGGATCCTCAAAATGGAAGTTTATGCTCAATTTTGCCTTATTCTGACATGTTAAGTAAATCGTAAATTCCAAATAACTTACGAATTTTTTAAATTGGAAAAATCATAGTCTATGATATTCATGCGAGTATCCAAGATAATATTTAAAAAGTGGTTTGACATCTTTACGATGGAAATATCCCTCCAGATTGACGTTTATGTGAAATTTTGCTCTATTCTGCCATGTTAAGAAATTCGTAAGTTTCCAATAACTGACGAAATTTTTATATTGGAAAATTCATAGTCTTTAATATTCATGCCAGTGTTCTAAATAATATTTCAAAAGTACACTGTAAAAAATGCTGCAGTAAAATTACGGGCAAAGCCCGGCAGCAGAGATTCCAGACAAAGCCCGTAAAGAAACATTTAGACGATGAATGACGTATCGCCAGTAATTTTACGTTGCGATGAAGCATACAGCCAACCTGTAAAAAAAGTAGTATTGCCCGTAAAATTAAAAGGGAGCTTGGTATATTATAATAGTAGCACTGCCCGTAAAATTCGAAGGCATCTTGGTATGTTAAAATAATAGTGTTGCCGTAAAATTAAAATAGAACCTTGTGTGTTAAAATATTATTGCCCGTAAAATTAGAAGGCTGTTCAGTATGTAAAAAAAAGAAGTACTAATGTTTGTCAAATTAAGGGAATTTTGTATCTTTTACGGCAGCACTAAACTATATTTGATATAAAAGCTTATTATTTTTTAGGGGAACTATATTACGTCTGTTTATTCAATGAAATGGGTAACAATTCTTATGGTTTTTGATATATTTTTTACAGCTATGAATTTTTTAAATTGCGTTTTGTCAGTTTTTGTTTTCTCACAAATTTATCATTTTCAAAATGCTAAAACTGTTTCATATATTTAAGAAGAGATTTAATTCTTTTAACGTTTAACAGAACGTACTTAAAAGAGTTAAGAATGGGTTTTGAAATTTATTGATTAGTCTTCGTGATAAAAAATAGAAAGTGAATGTCTATGTAAAAATTTCAGGGAAAGAAAAAAAAAAAAAAAATGATTTTTGTTATATTTTAATTTTTAATATTTTTAATTTTAAAGATATTGCAAAACCCATTCTTAATTCTTTTAAATAGGTTCTATTAAATATATATTAAAAAAAAATAATTCTTTTTTTTTTTTTTTTTTAAGTATCTATAGAAATTTTAGCATTTCAAGATCATGAATTCATGAAAAAAAAAAAAAAAATGCAAACTGTGAAAACGCAGTTTAAATATTTCGAATCTTATGAAAAAAAAAAAAAAAAAGGATAAAAAACAATTAGAACTTTTACCTGGATATATTTCATTGAACAATCCTAATGTATTTCCATTTATAAATATTAAATGGAAATATAAGATTTTATATGAGACCTACAGCAGTACTGCTGTAAAAAGTACCACGTCTCCTTTAAAAAAAATGGTCACCTAGAAAAAAATATACAATTCTCTGTTTTACAAGTATATGATTATATGCAAAATTTTCTCTCCCCCCCCCCCCCCCCCCTACATAAAAAAAAAAAAAAAAAAAAAAAAAAAAAGAATTTGTATGAATATTAAAGTATTAAAGATAGATTTCCAATAGAGGTCAATATTATTAAAGCCTCTTATCAGCTTTCCGATTTCCTTTACTGTAGCCCACCAGCGGCCGAGCGGTTCTGCGCTCAAAGCTGGTAGATGGGAGGTGCCGGGTTCGATCCCAGGTCGCGCTCATCGACCTAGCCGTTCGGAGTTTTCCGTGGCTTCCTCCGAAACTTGCGTAAATACGGGCTAGGACCCCTTAGAAAGACCCCCACGGAGGGCATTCCCCCTCTAGGCCTAGGACACATCAGGAGTCAATCGGCCTTAAATCCTACAACCAACCAACCTTTACTATAATGGTAAGCCTGAACGTAAATGTTTTTGTATTTTCAAACTATGTCTATACTATTCAAAAAATGAATATTTTTAACTGGTAATCTGCATACTCTTCTTAAAACCTGTCTCTTATAGTCTCATCATTGCAAAATATTTCCAAAATGTACATTTTTATTTGAATTGTTAAAATCTTTTACTCTCAGATCGTTAACATCGGTAATTTTAATACATCAAATACAAAATTAAGTGTATGTTTTAGAAATATATATATATATATATATATATATATATATATATATATAAACACCCTTTAAGATGTCACAGAAAATATAGTTAACAATATACATTCATTGAGGAGATAGTTTTTGAGATTGCGATAGCATTCCACAACCATAGGATTAGAATTTATGAAAGGAATCATAGAGCTAACTGATGAGGGGGATCTAAGTGGCTATGCTCATATCATAAAAGAAACTCACAAGCTGTTAATCCCATGAGTTCGTATGCTTGATAAATTGTTTGATTGCACTGTTTTTCAATTTTGGTTGCAGTTTTTCTGTTCTGAGGTTAAAAAAAAAAAAAAAAAAAAAAAAAAAAACTGCACATGAAATTGAAAAAAAATATGCAATTAAAAAATGTTCCAAGAACCTGCTGCTATGGATTAACATTAGCTTGTCTCTTCATGAACGTAGCCTCTCAAATGTAGCAATATGAGTAATCACCAATAATATGATCACTAATCAAATTTTTAGAGAATTGATATTTAGAAATATCTTTTTCTGGCATTTTTAAACTTTCATTTACAACTAAAATTTAACAGAAATTTCTCATTTATTAAATAAATCAAAATTTTAGTGGCAAGAAGAACTATATAAAAGGTGGCAATTATGTGGCAGCTATAGTTCATAACATTTTTATTCAGAACCTAGAGTTATGTTTAGATGTATGACATTTTTTCATCAAATTAAGACTGAATTTATCACGAAAATAAAACTTATTTATGCTTAATATAGCATTGATTTAAAAAAAAAAAAAAAAAAAAAAAAAATCTTCATATTTGAAATGTATAAAACGTTTAAATATTTTATACATTTGAACTATACATTAACTACTAAACAATTGTTTGGTAGTTTGTAGTCTACAAAGATAGTCACCAATTTCTATAGTTAACATGAGATATTACTGTATTCAAGATATTTTTTCTAACTTATACTATAGTACTTTATAAAGTTATTCTTTTATTTGTGTAACTTTTTTTACTTCAGAGATAATTTATATCAAATACAGAAAATTCATAAATGGAGTTTTGAAATTTCTTATTTGTTAAAGAATATGTAATATTTTTACTTTCAAAATTTTGTTTGACTGAATCTTGAATTAGGATTTATAAAAAAGCTTGCGAAATCTGGAAATTCAGATATGAAATCAATGCCATTATATTATTTAAGTATGAGAAAATATGAAAGACTGTAAAACTGAACATGAAAATATTCAGAATAAAACAGAAACAAAATATATTTAAAAAATAAAATTTTAATATTTCTAATGGGATATAAGACTCTTTGCAAAAAGATTCCCCCTCCCCCATTTTTAATTCAACGTGAAATTTTTAAAATTTTCTTTCTACACACCTAAAACTTTTGTGAGTGAAATTATCCCTAGAAAAACTTTTGTTTTGGGGAATACAAAAGCATAGGGAAAGAATCTTAAAATTAAAAAAGTTTCTAAACAATATATACATAACTAATATATACATTAAGAAGAAGAAAAAATACTTTTAAATATTTTATCAAGAACTCATTCAATATAAGAAAAGAAAATATTTACAACATATTTATTTATTAAGCATACTATTTTCAATTATTTACTACACATGCATAATTAGAGATTAAATTATAAACTCCACATTGATTTATATTAGCTTCATTTGACATTAAGTTTTTGTACTTTTTCATTTATATTCGATCTTCTGGTTCTTTTGGGTGATTTCGACCTTTTTTCTTGTTTAATACACAAGCATGCCCTATTAAAAAATATATAAACATTATATAAGACATACTATTTATTAATAAACGATGCTACTCTACTACTTACATTCTAATAAATATTGCAAATACTAAATAAAAATTACAAACACAATTTCAGTTGTGTCTCAATTAAAAAAAAAAAAAAAAAAAAAAAAATCATAACTATTAATTTATTAAACACCACACTTTGAAACTTCGTTTAAATTCAAACAAATTTATTAAAAATTCTCGAGATTAAATTTTGCACAATCCTAAACCACTAATATGAACTTTTTGCTCTTCAGTTTGTTTCTTTCAGTAGGAAGCTTATGAAAAATTGAAACGAGGAGGAGTTACTGTAATTAAGGCATTTACAGAAGAATAAGTTGAGAACAGAAATTAACCCGATCAGGTTATCGTATTTTTCGGCACCTTGTCAGTTTATCATAGGTTGCTGAAGACCCAGGCAATGTTAGAACACGTAAATTGTAATGAAAGATTATGTGATAAAATTCTTGAATACTTCTAATTTAAGGGCAGATAATGAATATTGCAAAATAAATTGTAACAAATATTTCATATTTCATCGGAAATACACTCATTTCTATAAAGTTCAGGCATCTACTTAAAATTTATAACTTTTGAACAAATTGAGATATTTGAAAAATTCAAATTGCATAATAAAGTTTAAGAATGGTATTTTTACGAAAAAAGTCATGGACACGGTAGATAGGTATTTCTTTTATACGTGGATTCTGACGGATGAAACATAAGAAAAATAGCTCGGGTATCCAATGACCCACTATAACCTGATCGGGTTAATATTATTAAATGTACAGGAATCTTAACAAAATATAACTCTAATTAAAAAAGAAAATCACAGTTAAACGACGCTATTTATTGATCATTATATATAGAAACAATACTTCTTCAAATACTGCCAGCATCAAGGCTTAATTTCTAATTAAAAAGCATTAAAGTCTAACCACTACAGCGTATATATCCTTATAAATATTTATATCATATATTTTTTTACAGATTTTTTTTTTTTTTTTTTTTTAAGCAGAAAAACACTTTTTAAAATATATAATTAAAATGAATGAAATGTTATTAAGTATTTATAATTAAGCGAGGTTAGTTGGTTGGTTGTAGGATTTAAGGCCGATTGACTCCGTATGTGTCCTAGGCATACAGGGAGAATGCCGTCAATGGGGGTCTTTCTAAGGGGTCCTAGCTCGTATTTACGCGAGTTTCAGAGAAAACCATGGAAAACTCCGAACGACTAGGTTGATGAATGCGAGCTGGGATCGAACCCGGCACCTCCCATCTACCAGCTTTCAGCGCAGAACCGCTCGGCCGCTGGTGGGCATAATTAAGCGAGGAAAAGTTCAAAAATTCTGAAAAGGATTTTTTTCCTTATCAGATAACAAACTAAAACAAGCAGACGAAACATATACTATAAGTTACATAAACACATCGTTGAGTATTTTAACTTTTAAAACTATATTTTCGGCTACAGCAACGGGTACTAGAGAGCGTATACTTACACGTGTATAACGCAGTATTTATAAACATTAAGATGAACTTTACAAGTTTTGTTTGGTTTAAAAATTTTTTATATTTATTTTAATGTATTACTCGAAGTAGACTGGGCCTGGCTCAATTTCTGGGAGAGGGTGGGGGGGGGGGGGGATCACAAAATTTTACTTATAATTAAAAATATCTAAATACTCCAGGTTTTTTTTTCTTTTTCGTGTTTTCTAACTGTGTTTTATTTATATATATGAAGAAAATTTTAAAATAAAATATCGTTTGACTGAGTGAAGTAATTTTATTAAAGTCAGAAACATATTGATTTTTTTGCCAAAATAATTTTCTCAAACAGTCTCGTTTTAACGCCTGCTATGGATCATAGTGTAATAACAACCTTTTTTCTTTCTGGAGGAGGGGGGAGGATTGGATTTTCAAGGAGGGAATGAAATGTAGAAAGTGCCACGGGCACAAAAATTTGGGACTCGGGACCTGAAAGTAGTGATGGAAATCAAACAGTCGGGAGCAATCGGGCATGTTTGTTATGAAAATAAGAACTTTCCTTTGCTATTCCTTTTCTATGACAATACTCTGTAGAAAATATGTATATATTGGCAACAAAAATTCTTTGAATTAAAATAGGAAAACAATAGCTCTTCTATGTCAATCGCTATTAGTACGAATGTGTAAATAAAATCTCTCAATCAATAAAAATACAATTATATTTTTCATTACAAATATGGAGTGTTTTTTTATGACGTCACAGAAAAGCTAACACTTTACATTTGAAAAGATTTGACCATAAATATACAGTTTTATGGCATATTTGAGCTATTTTGGTAGATTAACGGCTTTTGCCCGTAAAGAAAAAATCCAGTGTTCCACAATTATACTTTCATAACATCAATTTACGGACTACGACCGTTTAGCTAGCAAAATGCTCATGTCCCGTAAAATTATATGGTCAGTTCCTAAATTGTGCTTTCAAAACATTAATTTACAGATTATGACCGTTTAGGTACCAAAACGGTCATTTCCTCTAAAGTTATACGGTCAAATACCGTGATTTTACATTTTTTTTTTTTTTTTTTTTTTACAGTGTAGTCTGACATCTTTACGATGAAAATATCTCTCAAAATTAAGGTTTATGTGAAATTTTGCCCTATACTGCTATGTTAAGAAGTTCGTAAATTTCCAATAACTGGCGAAATTTTCAAAGTAGCATATTTATAGTTAATGATGTTCATTCTGGCATCCAAACTGATATTTTAAAACTGATCTGACATTCTAACAATAAAAAGTTTCCATTTAATGCACGTTTAAGTGAAATTTTGTCCTAGTCTCCCATGTTAAGAAAATCGTAAATTTCTAATAACTTATGAAGTCTTATAATTCGAATGTTGCAAATGAATAGGGTTCTTGCTTCTATCGAATGTAATATTTTAAAACTGATCTGGCCTCTCTGCGATCCTTTGTTCGTGAGATATCGTGTAAACTGACTAACAAACTAACGGACTGACACACTAACAGACACCCTACAGACAGACACCATACAAATTTTGTCATTTTCGTATTCCTCACACCTGAAAACGTATAACAAAGTCAAAAAACCGAGGTCGAAATTTTTCACGATTACCTAAGTTCCCCATACCTATATACAGTGGAGCACCGTTTATACGTTTTTCAAGGGACCGTCCCTAAAAAACGTATAACTGAAAAAAACGTACAACTGAAAATTCGTTTTAACATTAATACACAATGCAGTGTCATATTAATAATAAAAGTCTAACCAATTTTCATGATTTCCTTTACATTTATTCGAATAAGATATATTTTTAATTAAATTAAAAATATTTTTAAAAGGTAGAATAAAAATTAAATGATAATTAAAAATAAAGAAATTCAGAAATTTTTTTCAAGATTTCGAATTTAACATTTAAAGACAAAGCGTTTCGTTCTCTAAACGAAGATGACATTTTTGCAAACGATTAAAAGGAAGAAAAGAAAAGAAAAAAAAAACTTGTTTCTCCAACCGTAATGTCAAATAAACACGATATGAAATAAGAAAATCTTCGAAGTCGCCCAACGGAAGTGAATAATAAATCTTCAAGTTTGCAAAATGCCTATAATTTTTTTTTTCCCTTTTATACCCCATCCCTGGAATCAATTAAAAGAGAAAGTGGGAGGTGGGAAGTCTTCAAGTGGTCACTGGCTACTTGTATCTCTACCATTCAACCCAGTCGCCAACTGCTTATCTCTGAAAATTTCTCTAATACACCCCCTTTCTCCCAGGCTATCCATGCAGGTCGCACTTTGTTACCATAGTTCAAAGAAAAAATAATCGAAAAAGGTAAAACATAAAGAGCATTCATCTTTTCTACAAAGAGAGAAAAAAAAAAAAAAAAAAAAAAAAAAACGTATAAGTGAAATTAAGAATTTACTCGTGTCGTATAAACGAAATATTTTAACATTAGAATTCAATGGAATGATTTGGGACCGAAGTCGAAAAACGTATAAATGAGAAAAACGTATAAATGAGAAACGTATAAAAGGTGCTCCACTGTAGTATGATGGGGAACTAAAAGAGGAGCTTCATGAGACAAACATCTTACGAATGGTTAACGGTACATTTTGGAACTTCTTTTTTACTTTCCGATCACTATAGTGAGGAAAGTATTGTAATCATGTCAAAAATCCGAATTTGAGATTTTGATGTTTCTATACGTTTCGAGGTCCCCCGAGTCCGTGTTCACTATTTTTACGATGATGTATGTATGTGTGTGTGTATGTCTGTGAATGAACACGCTAGCATCTAAACGCTTTGTTCGAATAAGCTGAAAGTTGGTACGTATATTGTAAGTCACCATAGTACGAACCCTATTCCTTTTGGTGAATCTAGCTCTGATAGTTTTTTTACAGGGACACCAGGAAAATTTCTTTATCATTATGGCCTATGGGAAGAAATTTTTAAAAGTGCGATAGCATCTAAAAGCCTTATTCAATTGAGCTGAAAATTTATATGAATATTATAAATCACTGTTGCACTAACTATAAGCATTTTGGTAAATCTAGCATTTATAGGTTTTTTACAGGGAAACAACGAAATATTCTTTATCATTATGATCTATGGGCTCAAAGTTCAGTAGCGTTCAATAAAACATCGTGTGGAGAAAAATACTTAAACACTCTATTATGTTCTCTCTTTTGTTTGTTTAACAACTCATCTTTCTTTACTTTATCTACAAAACTGTCATTTACTCAATGTTCGGAAAGTCGAGTGGAATCACTCCAGATTTTTTCCTTTGCCAAACAAATTTCCATTGCCTAACAATTGTTCTGGTAAGATATCAAGTTATTGTCAACGGTAGTTTTAAAATTATAGTGTTTTGAAATCATAACTTTAATTATAATCACCCTGTATATCAGTGGTTCAATGGTTCTGTGCCGTAAAAATTTATTTATATATTATTCTCAAACATTCTAAATTAAATATATAATACTTGCTTTATTTTCCATTTACAAACTCCCCAGCTGTCTAATATTTTCAGACATTCTCGTTAATAACAAAAAAATCATTTTTAATACCAACGTGCTCTTTGAAATGCTGATGGGCTCTTTGGAAACGTCAGTATAGTTTCATCATTTCGTACGTATTTTGATTGGCAGTGTCGACCAATTTCTTTAATATTCCACTTCCTAAGTACTCATTAACCCCTTAAGGTGTGTGTTGACAGGCATCATTATCTCGAGCTCCATTACATTTCTTTATGGAAACTTTGGGTAGATATTTTGGTGCCGGTGAAAAGAGATGCCGTGATTAACTAACTCTCTTAGTTTTTTTTTTAAAGGGAAACTTGGCGATAATTGAGTTTTGATGGCCTTTTTTGGAAGTTTAATCTTTACTTTAGCGAACAGGCTTGAACATAAATCTTCCTACTTCGTAATCAAAAAACAAGAGTGAGTTTTTCTTTTTTCATAAAATTTTCAGGGCTAAAGAAAAATGTGCAATTTCGAGACTTTCGCGCTTAGATGTTTTTCTTGAGTTAGTTAAAAAAAAAAAAAAAAAAGTTAATGACTTCTATAACTTGTTGGTAAAGTTGAAGTAGTTGCAGGTAAGTTTAACTATTATTACACTGTATCTAATTAAAATAAAGTTCACTTAATTTAACTTTCACTCCATTGATTTTTTAGGCTCTAATTGGATCTCTCTTAATGTATTAATCAGCTCTGTTAAATAATTAAAAACAACTTAACTGCAATGAATTTGAACATTTTGTTTTTAAATTTGCTATTATTATGTTATTATTATAATTTTATTTTTCACTGTTTCAATAGATCCTTCAAAATTTTGTTATTCAAAATTTTTTCTATTAAATTATTTTAAGAATAAATCAAATAAATTGAACGGATTTGTCCTATTTTTTATCCAGGAAAATTAAGTTAAATAATTGAATAACAGGATTTACAAGTGCAAACGTATATGTGTGTGTGTGTGGGGGGGGCTGTATGTGTGCGTAATGTCGCACCGGTTCCCCACTGCCATCGGGAGCGCAGGCGCTTCGCGAGCGCATTTTTGCTCGACTGTCTTAATGAATTACTATATTATCGTAAGGGAAAAACATAAATATAAAATACAAAAAAAGTTCTTTTCTCTTCGACGGAATAATCGGTTTGGGCCCCCGCTGCCTGCGGCAGTGTATGTTGCGTGTTCCTTCTCCCACCGTTCCCGTCCCTCCTAATTGTGTTACACTTTCAAAAATATCCGCAATCGTTTTCTCGGGCCTTTAAACCTAATAATATCAATTTCCAAAGTTCTATCTGAATTTCTTTATTTTTGCCTCTGTGCCCGCCCCCTTCCCGCAAATCGTTATAATACTACACTTTCGAAAATATCCGCAATCGATTTATCGGGCCTTAAAACTTAATTAATACTAATTTCCAACACTGTAACTCTTATTTCTATATTTTTGCCCCTTCGTCCCCCCCCCGTCCCGTCTGTCCTAATAATTTTTCCCTTTTGAAAATATCTCTATTCGATTTGTAGGTCCCAAAATCCTATACGGGCCAAATGTGAACGGTCTAACTTTATGTCTATTGTTTTGCCCCTTCGTCCCCCCTCCCCCTTCCCGGCTCTCTTAAAAATTTTACAAATTCGAAAATATCCGCAATCGATTTGCAGATATCAGAAACCTCTATGTACCAATTTTGAACGATCTAACAATATATTTTTTTTTTCTTTGCCAACGGCTGAATTTCTAAAATTCCAGAAATTGGTTATTAGTTATTTTTTTTAGCTATATTTTAGAGCAAAAATTTCCCGTATATTTGTTTTTTTGTTTGAGATATATAAGATTATGTGAAATCACGTTTTGCCTCCTTCCTCCCCTTGGGTAACGAATTTCTAAAATTCCAGAAATTAGTTTTTAGATATTTGTTTTAGCTATATTGTAAAGCAAAAATTTTTCGGATATTGGTTTTTTTTGTTTGAGATATATGAAGGATTTTGTGAAATCGCATTTTGCCCTCCATCCCCCCTTTGGGGGGGGGGGGTGAATTTTGTAAAATCCCTTCTTAGTGGATATCTATATAATAGAAGGAACATTGTCACAAAATTTCATGCTTCTTTGTCCAGGGGATAATGAATCACTCACTCAAGACAAACGATTTTATATATATAGATTAAATATCATTGGTTGTCCAGAAGGGTAATAGGTATATAAGACGATGTAAATTAGGGTCACTATATGAGAGTACTCTAACCAAGAAATTTAAAAAAAGAAAGAAAAATCTCTGCGCGGAAGGTTTCGATGTTAATATGTAAAGGACAATCCAACTGGCGTTAGGCAGCGAGTTTTAAAGACATAAGATGTCTGTTTAAAAAAAAAAAAAAAATCTAGTAAAAATCATCTTTTTTGAAAGTGCTGTAGCTCAAGAATTAATGTACAAGATTCCAAATAATTTTATATGAATTTTCTGATAAATTTATGTTGATTAGCTTTTCACGTACATCGTTCTCGAAGGTTGTACTAGGGCAAACTGATGAGCCCTAAAAGATTTCCTGGTGTGTTCTGTAATATTCCCAAGAGATATGTGTACAGATATATAAGGTTTCATATTTCAAGTACCTCTGCATCACTCATTTTGATAGCTAGAAATGGAGGAAATATAAATGAAGAAGCAAGAAGTATTAAGCCTAATCTTTTAATTGAACTCTTAAAAAAGGGGGCGGGGGGGGGGGAGATTGATTACCCACTGGAATCTATTTAGCTACTTGTAGCCGACTTGTCACTACTTGCAGCAGTATTGCCTTGTAGTGTATGTCTGATCTGAAGTAAGTTGTTTCGTGTTAAGCAGGTAAACTCACCATACGAAAAAATAGCAACTACGTTAGCTTCCTTTGATTAACTTTCAAGATAACATCTAGAATGCGAGTTAGAATCTCTTCTAAGCACACCTTGACACTGAATACGTGCTATTTAAATAGCATAAACCTTTGAATAATTTATTAGCCAAATTTATTAGCCCAGACTAACTTAAAAATAATCCCTAAACAAATAGCATCAAAATTCAGAGAGAAATAGTCGATGGAAAAGTTTAATCGGAAATAACTTCAAAAATTTAAAATGCTAAAGGTTTTTTGCCGATATTTTTATTTCGAATCAAAACAGTCACGGATATAAGTGAAGGCACACTAGGTATTTTCTCAAAAGGAATGGGAGAAATATTTAAAATCATTATTTTTACTAAATCATATTGTTTATATAATCTTTATAAAATACATTGAATTAATAATACAATAATCTACAAAATATTAAATTAATAAACTTACAAAAATAAATAGAACTTTTCAAGTTGAAAAACAAAAGTGAAAGCACAGTACTTGTAATATCAGAAAGAACAATAGGCGTAGTCAATATTATTGAATATGCATAAGATAATTAAGATTATATAAACAATGTGTTTTAGTAAAAATAATGGTTTTCAAATTTCTCCCCCCCCCCCCCTTTTTTTTTTTTTTTTGAGAAAATGCAAAATGTGCCTTCCCTTTTTATTCCACTCTAAAGATTATCTAAAGAAATGCCTTATGATAATTTATCTGAACAAGTATAGATATTTATAGACTATTCAAAAACTTATAAAAGCAGAATAAATTATTATTATTATTATTTATTTATTATTTTTTTTAAGGAAATGAATCTAATAAATGCTTTTGAATTTCTCAGAATTTTTAATGACTATAGACTTTTGGAGCTTAATGAGCAAGTTTCCTTTTTCATAAAAGAAAAAAAGAGTTCAGTAAAACATTCTTAAAAAAGAAAAATGTTTTTACATGTCTAGACTAGATTAAAAGATTAAGATTCTTAATTTTTCTGTATGTCGCATTAGAATTGTAGTTAAATCTTAATAATTTATTCATTTTTATATAATTAATAGTTTTTTCTAACCAGTGGTAACATTCCAAAAAATCTATAGACTTTTATTATTATTATTATTGTTACTAGTAGTATTAGTATTCTACGATTGAGGACAAGAAACGATTTTCCCAGAAATCTTCCAATAATGAGCATGGTTTACATAAATGATGCGGCATTTACTCGTCGAAGAGAAAGAAAAAAAAATAATAATAATTCTTTCATTTTTTAACTGCAAGTTGTACATTCCTAATTATTTAATTTGTTTATTTTAGAAACCAATAATAATGCAGACGTTTCTTATAATTCCTCGTATCTATTAAAAAATAACCTTATTATTCATTTCTATATCAGTGTCAATGATTCAAAAATTGTTTCTGAGAACTTATTTCCTAAGAATAAAATATTTACGAAGAAAACAAAATAGCAATGCTCTTTATGAAAATAAAATAATAACTTTCCAAATTCTGTCTATTTTATATTTTAAAAAATTATAAACTGAAAAAAATTAACAAATCATACGACTTTTTAAAGAAAATAATAACATTATTCTGTGTATATATGTATTAGTGCAAATATAATATGGAGAGGAAACCTTTTAAAGTTTACCATCAATATAAAAATGAAGTCTAAAGATAATTTTAAAGCATATTTTGAACCAAGATATATAACTGATAAAATTTATTAGTCTATGAAGAATTTGATTTTCCAAATCATTATTATTTAATTTTCTATGTAAATTTGCTGGGTTTTATGCGCGAGTGTATTTATTCCTCTTAGAAAATTTATTTTTAAAAATACGGAGGAAAGAATAAATGGTGAAGGATTTATTTTTAAATATTTTAAAACAGAAACGAATGACTACTTTTTCTTTTCTTTTTTTTTTGTCGCAATTTACAAATTGTTACAAATCTGCCTTAAAATTTTTAATTCTACGGAAATAAATATTTTGTTGGAAAAACGAAATTTATTATATTGACTGATTTTAGATTTATCTTGACACTTCTACAATAATTTTGTTCGCAGTTAACCAAACAAATTTGCTTCGATTGACCAAAAGAACAGGGGTTGAAAGAAGAGTCGCTGCACTGTTACAGGATAATCCGTTAAAAAAATTCATATATGACTTTTGTGGATCTATAGATCTATCTGTCTGTAAACAGCCAATGAGTGAACGATTTGTTAAATCAACAAAATAATTTTGTTTATTTAAACAAATATTGATTGGATTAACAAAACTATTTGGTTAAAACATCAAAATAATTTGATTATGGTAGCAAAATTTTTGTTGAAGCTTTATATATATAAAAAAAAAAGGTGGAAAATTTATCAAAATTTTTGTTATTTGAGCAAATGATTTTTTTTTTTTTTTTTCTGCGTCCATGCGTATGACACAACCGATTTATTTTTTCTTCTTCTTTCTTTGTTTTTTCAATTGTGGTCTTATGAATAAAAAGCTCTTATAATCAAGACCTGCCTTAAATACTTTTGTGCCCAGGACACAATCTAATTTTCAACCCCCCCCCCCTTCTGCATACAGAAATTTATAATGAAGGCTCTAACTATGCTGTTATAAATTATAATAGAATAATTAAAGTCATATAAAAACTATAAAATATTGGATCATAAAATTAAATATGCATTCAAAAAACGTAATAATTGTTTTAAAATTAAATACTATTTTACAAAGCAAATAAATTGTATTTATTCTTGCACTAACATAAGAATCTTTTATAATATCTTTACCTATATAAAAGGGAATACTAATTATTAGAGTTATATATATATAATATTGCGTAAATTTTCCTGCCCAGGGCACGTGCCTTGGGTACGCGTTACAATATTCAGGCTCTGCTTATAAAAATTAAAAAGTTATGTCGTAAACTATTTCTTTATTTATTAATGGCAGCAGATGGCATTGATTCGCTTTTGTAAATAATTTAGGACTGTTTAAAAATTATTTAATTTCAGAAGTTTTATTTATTTATTTATTGAAAGCTTTACATTAATTTGTGTGTTTGACTTTGTTGTTGTTGTATACAGTTTTAGTTTTTCATTTTAAAGTAAAGTTAAGATTATATATACTAAACTAAAACCTGTTAATTGAAATTATATAACGGACCCTGAAAATATTTTAAACTAATATTAATAGCTTTATTCAAGAGGCGAGTATTATGTACTTCATTTAAAGTTACATTTTCATAAGATGTAAATCACTCATGGTTCTCTTCAAGACTTCGCATGTCTTCAATTTATTGACGGATAGCCTATTAAATCATCGAAGACATATACTTTTGATTGAAGTGTTTTCCAATATTTGAGCAACCTATATCTGCTACATTGATTTTGAGAACATATTTAATGTAATAATTTAATATAAGATATTTTTCTGGCAATGCTAAATTATTTTTTAATTAAATCTTATAATGCGTCACACTTTAATAGAAATTTAAACCTGATACAAATTGCTAATATAGCTATTTATCATGTTGATATATTTTTCTTATTTAATTTTTCAGACATCTGGAAATTTCTATTTAAGCCAGTCATTATTTTATAACATTTAGGAAATTTCCCTTTTAAATTTAACTTTAATCTGCAGTTATTTTTCCTAATCTAGCCATAGATAGCATTGGTAAACTTACTTAGTATATATTTTTAACAACGCGTTCGTTTTTCTCTCATGCTTGTTTATCTTGTAACCATCGCTTGTTCTTCGTACGGCTCTGGTCGTTGTGCGCATGCGTCGTGCGGCGTATGATTCTAACTTTTCTTAAAGTACGTTTTTTTTTCCTCCATGTTTTTTTTTTGGTTGTGTTGGAATCATCCGTAGGGCGGCGCAGTGCCGTTTTTTTTGGAAGAGAAGCGTTTTCGCGGCCAGTTTAAAACCGGCTTGGGAGTTTGGTACACGTTTGTCATCGGAGGTAATTTTTTCGGCGCGATCCGGCTGGGAAGTAGGATAGGCAAATTAAAAATGAGGGAAGTCCATCACGTCCTTTTCAAGCAAAAATAAAGTGGTGTTTACACTAAAAATCAGTTTCTTCATCATTGGCCTACAAATCATATTAATGTCTTCTGTTACAGCTGGAGCAAAAAAAAAAAATTCAAGCCTCAGTTACAGGTCGTATATTTTATAATATTTGGGTTATTCTGCTGCCATGTAAGTTTCCAACGCTTAATTATTCACTATTTTGATGATTTATTCTGTTTTTCATTACAGTATATAATTAGAGAACTTTAACATAGTTAACTTCTTAATAAATAAAATGGTGCCGATCCAGTGCACGTGTTAGTGCTTTCGAACTTTATAAAATCACGTGCTGTGCACGCGATCGAATTTAATATAAATAGATAAATCAAAAATAATGATCTTAACAGTAAGATATAACTGATTAATCTTTTTTTCATAAAAATTTGATTATTTTTATTGTCTGTTGGGCTGATGCAACAGGATATTGATTACGAGCTAGGATCACATACTATGCACTTCCTATATCAAATGATATAAGGAGATAAAAGCACGGAGGAAAATGAGAAATAGAAAATAATAATAATAATAATAATAAAAAAAAGCAGGAGTTCATAATATTTACATAATTTACTGTATTGTACTTAAGTTTTCCCCCCATTTCTCTTTTTTTGTTTACTATACTTTCCTTTCCACATTTTTCATGAGCCATAAGCTTAACTTAGGTTAAGATAATTATTTAAAAAAAAAAAAAAAAAAAAAAAAAAAGATCAAGCCAAATTAAGAGCAATTCTTGGTGTTTGTTAAAATGTCTGTGTAGAACCACTCTGTAAAATTGTGCCATGAGACAAACAAATAATTCTCACCAAACGCTTTTCCAAACTAACACACGCAGTATGACAACTTCTTCTTTCCAAATTAATATTGCCCCGTTTGATGGTGATGCCGAAATTTTAGACTTTTTCATTTCACAAATTCAAGAAATAGCATCTCTGAACAACTGGTCTGATAAACAGACCCTAGCGTTTGCAAAAGCTAAATTATCAGGTCAAGCTTTAAAATTTATCATTCAAAAACTACAGTATGAAACAATATCTGACACTAGTTCATTATTCAAATTATTAAAAGAGCAATTTCAAGCCAATAACTTTTGCAAGGCACTTTCAGAATTTTCTGCACTGTCAATGCCCCCAGCAGAATCAATCAAAAGTTTATCTCATCGTCTTGACACTTTAGCTCCAAGAGCACACCAAAATATAACAAATGTACCAGCTCTCGATGCCATAAAATTTAACAAATTTATATCCATCATCCCAGCAGATTTTCGAAAAGCAATTTTACAATCAGAGATTACATCCTATAAGGATGCTGTAAGGAAAGCTGCCCTCTTACAGGATTGTGAGGCTCAAAATGAGATCATTTCCCATGCTTCTTCGTCAGATACTAGCACGATAAAGCACCTCGAACATGAAGTTGCATCTTTAAAGGAATCAATTCACAACATAAACATGCAGGAACCACCACATACACAGAAATTTCAACAAAAGCATTTTCCTCATAAAAAGAATTCATTGCCAAGTCGACAGGTTTCAAAACCATATCGCAACTTTCAGTTCAGGTACAAGACTCAACAAAATAAAAGATTTCATAAGCGTCATGCTTTTAATCAACAAGGAAATCGTTTCAATCAGCCTGCACACAACCAGACTTTTTCCTCATCCCTTCAATGTCAATTCTGTGGGAAATTTGGTCACACATGTCAATTTTGTGTAGACTTTAAGCGTCATTTTATTCCCCGTTCTTCCCTCACTCAGTTTCCTTGTGAAAATCCTGCTTTGCCGTCTACGTCCTCTGCTTCCCAGCCGGACTCCCGACTGTCACCTCCATATAACACCATTCAAAATCAGGGTACCCAAACTACTCAACTTAATCCTGATGCAACTCCTTTCTCTCACCCAAACTGGTAAAAGGGTCTGTGGCGGATGCGCACAGTCTCTCACTAGGTCATACTGCATCCACACAAACTGATATGCAAAAAATAGATAGATTTACACAAACAACTAGTGATAATGAGATAGACAATTTCTTGAATATATCTTTAAATGATATTCCTCCTTTTACCCAAAGCCACGTTATCGCCAGCGTTCAAGAGCAAGGACCCATTCTACCTCTTATCTTTATACAATTGGCTAAGTCCAACACACCTGTCCTTCTTGATACTGGTTCGTCCATATCAATTATTAGTACAAACTTTTTCAAGTTAATTAAGACACTGATCAAAATCAAGTATTTATCTAGAAGTGTGAAAATCTCCACCGTAAATTCTACCGTGGATTTCTCTTGCTGTGTAGAGTTCTCGTTTAAAATTCAAAACAGACATTACAAGCATTCATTTTATGTGGTACACTTATCTGAGGAGTCTCCATTTAACATAATTTTAGGATTTGACTTTCTACGTAAATTTAGGGTACACATTAATTCTTCATATAACACATGCACAATTGATGGAAGTGAGGTTCCATTTATCAATACTAAAAAAAGTACATCTAATCTGAGTCTTCTTAACCATTCAAACCTTAAGGATTCTGAAGAGAATCCTCCCAACTGCTACAAGGCTGTTGTTTCACAGAAGGTCAAAATTTACCCAGGTGAACAGATGTACATTAAACTTCAGGCTTTCATTCCTCCTATAGATATATCAAATTTCTTATTTACCCCACTGGCAAAGAAGGAAACCCTCCTCATCCATGATGTGCTTGTAACATTTGATCTTAAAGAGTCAAACTCACATGTTGTTAGAAATCCTGTTTATTTTTACATTTTTATAGAGAATCCATCTTCAGAAATTATACATCTGAATAAATCACAAGTTATAGGAAGTATTTCTGAAGTAGGATACCAAGTGCCCTTTCACCCCTTTGAACAGTATACCTAAGCAATCCCATTCAGAACAAGTTAATTCAATTACTCCTTCGGACGATGTTCTGAAGCTGAGAAGAGAAGAGTTTAATGTCGAAAATTTTCAATTGTCCCATTTATCATTAATACAAAAAGAAGCTATTTCAAAAATTTTAGAGGAAAATTATGCTGCCTTTTCTTCCTCGCTTAAATCTTTGGGTCACACTGATCTTGTCAAGCCTATTTTAAAGTTTACGTCTGACTATCCCATTAAATGCTTGCCCTTCCCCATTCCCCAGGCCCTCCAAGAGGAGGCAAAAATTCAAATTCAGGAATTGTTAGAAGCTGGTATTATCGAAAGGAATATTTCAAACTGGGCATGCCCAATGCTATTGGTGAAGAAAAAGTCTTCTGATAGTCAATCTAAACAGGCTTATCGTCTTGCTCTCGATTTGAGATTAATCAACAATATTATTGAGGGATCCAGTTATCCGCTCCCAAAAATACAGGATCTTATTGCCAATTTAGCAAAGTTTAATTTCTTTACATCTCTTGATATGCCCAGTGCCTACCATCAAATACATTTACCAACTCAATTTCAGGATCAACTCAGTTTTGCCACACCATGGGCAACTTATAAGTATATTCGCCTGGTGTTTGGTCTTAAAACAGCGGCACAATATTTCCAAGCCATGGCAGATCTAATTTTAGAGGAGGCTGGCGTTGAAGGCCTGTTGGCCTATCAGGATGACTTTGTACTAGGAAGTCTTGACTTTGAAGACACTTGCAGAAAATTAAACATCTTTCTAACAACAATTAGAAGACATAATCTTACCTTGAATCCAAAGAAGTGTTCCTTTCATCAGGCCTCTGTTCAATACCTTGGTTTTAAAATTTCTCAACACTTTGTTTCACCCATCTCTTCCAATATAGTTAAGATAAAATCCTTTCCAACTCCAAAATCTAAGAGGCATTTAAAACGTTTTTTGGGAATTTGTGGTTTCTACCGTTCCCTTATTCCTGCTTTTGCAGACCTTACTGATCAATTGGTTAAACTTACCTCTCCCAAGATTAAGTTTGAATGGAGAGATTCTCACCAAGAAGCTTTTCTCAAACTTCAACATTTCTTCATTTCAAAACCGTTCATTATCCAACCGGACTTTGAAAAACCTTTTTTCCTCAACACTGATGCCAGCTCTTTTGCCATTTCAGCAATTTTGATGCAAAAGAGAGACAACACTCTACTCCCTGTTTCGTTCTTCAGTAAAACACTTAAGGAGTCAGAACGCAGGTACGAAGCCATAAAACTCGAGTTGATGGCCATTGTCAAAGGTATTCTGGCGTTCAAGTACTACCTGTATGGTCGGCATTTTTTTATTCTTTCAGACAGCAAACCTCTTAGACATTATCGCAAAGTTTCATCCCCTGCCAATATCACCACTAGGTGGCTTCTGACACTTGCTGAGTACAACTATTCCTTTATACATATTCCGGGTACACAGAACCTTCTGGCTGATTTCTTTTCGAGGACACCTTTTGTTGTTGACTCCCTTCCTCGTTGTCCCGACCTTCTCCACTCCAATGAAGTTTTGCCCATCCACTCAGACGAAAACATTTGTCAGCTGCAAGCTACCACTTCTCAGACCGTATCAAACAAAGCACCTTCTGCAGCTGATCCTCTTCTTGAAATCTCTTTCCAAACTATCATTCAAGAACAACTGAAAGATCCCATTTTGTCTAAAATATATAAAGATATTAAAGAAAACAATAAAAATTCGCACTCAAGCCATTTTTGTATTTGTCCAAAATCTAATGTACTGCTGTTTATCAAAGATCTGGATAATTCATCTACTGTCTCCCGCAAGATCGCCTTACCTAAGTCCTTACGACAAAAGGCACTTCGTATTGCTCATGTGTCTCATCTTGGCATTCAAAAAACATATCACACAATAGCTACAAAATATTATTGGCGTGGTATTTATGCTGATACTGTCAATTTTGTGCAATCTTGCCACCAATGTTTATCATCTAAAACACATCATATTCCGCAGGCTCCTTTCCAAAATAATCCTCTACCTACACACCCAGGTGAATTCATATCAATGGATTTGGTTGGACCTTTCAGCAATGGACAATCTATTTTAACTCTCATTGATCATTTTTCTCGCCACCTTCAACTATATTCAATCAAGACCATCACCAGCCAAAATGTTATCGATGCTTTGTTCAAATACATCACTGTTTATGGACGTCCATCCCTCATTTTAACCGATCTAGGTAAACAGTTTACTTCTCAGATATTTGATGATTTTACAACTAAGTTTGGCATTCGACTAATTCACTCAAGTCCAGCACATCCGCAGTCAAACGCTATTTCAGAACGCATTAATCAGTCCATAAAAGCCACTATTTCAGCACTCCTAAAAGACAATTATAGTTTTCATAATGCCATGCACATTCATCAGATGATGTACAACTGTTCAATACATTCCACTACAAAATTCAGTCCAAACCATATTCATTTTGGGAGAAAATTATCATCTTTATATGACGTCTATTTGCCTAAACAAATTATAACACCTTTGGATGCAAACCGCAACTTTTATCAAGTAATGCATGATCTTGAAGGAATTTATTTAAAAGTGTTTTCTAATTTGCAGCTTGCGCAACAACTCCAAAATTCTGCCCAGCTACCTAAAGCAAGACTTCGTAACATCTGTCCTGGAGATTTAGTTTACATCAAGAGCAGTCACACATTTAAACCAAGATACTCTGGGCCTTTTATTGTTCTGGAGAAGACATCTCCAGTCAACGTCATCCTGCAACGCCCTTCGTCACCACTTGCAAAAAAATTTAAGATCCATATCAATAGATTATGGGTTGCTCCTCCTAGAAGAAAATATCTTGATGAATCCCCGTCACCGCCAGTGCAACATACTTCAGGTAACAAAACTAATAAAAATTCTCTTCCATATCCTGTAGACTCTGTGTCACCTAATACTGTTGGATCTCAGAATGATAATTCTTCGACAATCAACTTGGACTCTACTCCGAATAGTGACTCCACCTCAGGCCGTAGTTCACATTCCCCTTACTTTTTAAGACCACGTCCTCTCCGCAAGGCTAAGTAGATGTAGTGACTCTTGTGTGTCTTCGGACTCTCGGTAACTATGTGTGAAATGATTTCTTAATCTTGTATATATTTTTTTTTTGGTTCTTTTTCAGAATAAGCCTTTGGTCACAATGTTTTTTTGTAAAAAAAAAAATATATATATATATATTGCCTTTAAAGTCGTAGTATAAATACAAAGTTTTTTAACATATATAAGTGCATATATACTAAAGATATGGACACTTTCAAAGTTGTGTATTATACTATGTAAATGTTTATTCCATTTGTTTTTTTTCCAAAACGTGTTCATATATATATATTCCGTACTATTTAGATGTTTTAAACTAGTTACATAGTGTATCCCAGTATATATATTTTTTTTTCAGTCTTCAGTATATGCATATTCCTTTTTCGTATTTTTTGTGTTCCTTTTCCTTTTTTTGTGGTACCACCCCCCCATCCCCCATCCCATTTTTTTCTCATTTGTGCACAATCTTGTTTTATTTATTTCAATATGCTTATTCAAGTCATGTTACCCAAAATTTTTTTAGTGTAATGCATATCATACTTTTACATATGTTTTTTTTTATTTCTTGGTGCTGCTGCACATGTTTGTTTGATACAAAGAAAATCTCGCAGCTTCTTATGTGATTCATATTTACGTTGCAATTGGTTATTTTTGCTACCCTCCTGTTTGGGTATTCGTATGTGCCCCGCTGTATTCTGCTGGACTTCCTTCGTTTTTTTTTGCCGTTCCTTGGGGAGTAAATATATCATGTTGATATATTTTTCTTATTTAATTTTTCAGACATCTGGTAATTTCTATTTAAGCCAGTCATTATTTTATAACATTTAGGAAATTTCCCTTTTAAATTTAACTTTAATCTGCAGTTATTTTTCCTAATCTAGCCATAGATAGCATTGGTAAACTTACTTAGTATATATTTTTAACAACGCGTTCGTTTTTCTCTCATGCTTGTTTATCTTGTAACCATCGCTTGTTCTTCGTACGGCTCTGGTCGTTGTGCGCATGCGTCGTGCGGCGTATGATTCTAACTTTTCTTAAAGTACGTTTTTTTTTCCTCCATGTTTTTTTTTGGTTGTGTTGGAATCATCCGTAGGGCGGCGCAGTGCCGTTTTTTTTGGAAGAGAAGCGTTTTCGCGGTCAGTTTAAAACCGGCTTGGGAGTTTGGTACACGTTTGTCATCGGAGGTAATTTTTTCGGCGCGATCCGGCTGGGAAGTAGGATAGGCAAATTAAAAATGAGGGAAGTCCATCACGTCCTTTTCAAGCAAAAATAAAGTGGTGTTTACACTAAAAATCAGTTTCTTCATCATTGGCCTACAAATCATATTAATGTCTTCTGTTACAGCTGGAGCAAAAAAAAAAAATTCAAGCCTCAGTTACAGGTCGTATATTTTATAATATTTGGGTTATTCTGCTGCCATGTAAGTTTCCAACGCTTAATTATTCACTATTTTGATGATTTATTCTGTTTTTCATTACAGTATATAATTAGAGAACTTTAACATAGTTAACTTCTTAATACTATTATCTACTGAAAGCCTGTTCAATTGATATTTAAAAAAAAAAAAAAAAAAAAAAAAAAAGTTTGTTTGCAAGAAAAATGTAATAGTAATAGTCTAACTAAATACAGAAAGATTTAAAAATGGAAAAAAAAAATCAGTTTTCTAGAATGTTTAATTTGTTACTCCATCAACAGGAGTAAATTTACAAGCTATTAAATTGTTTCTATTTACTGCGAAATACATATGCACGTTTAACTACTTTAGAGAAAAAGAGATTCCCTCCTTTTGAAGAAAGAATTAAACCTCTTTCCTGAACCAGAAGTGTTGTAGAAGAAAATACAGATTTATAGTCACAATAGAAATAAGAACAGTCCATTAATGAAAAAGCAGACCACATTACCACGCACTCAGGTACGCCTTTCCAGGTCCCTGCTGAGTGCATTACTGCTTGACCATGTATTGTCATAAGAGTAATGCATGTATGCAAATTTTCCTGATTAATCGGATGATACAAAGTGATTTAAAGACAAAAACAAATTTCGAAATGAAGTTGTAGTCACAAATATTCCAGACTTTCCCCGTCAAATTCCTTACTACTTGACCATGTATTGCAATTGAAGTTATACATATATGTAAAATTTCCGCTAAGTGTATGTCTTGGTATGTTTGTCAGTCTTGGTAATAAATTTGACAACTTGGTGACGAATTTGGTGACTTGGCAATTTTGACAAAAAATGATAACTTAGAATTGTCAAAATTTAGACCCTTTATCTTCAATTGGAGCCGAGTTTCGTAGATTTTTCGAAAGGACCCATTGGTTTCTGGCACAAAACTGACCCAAAAAATCACCAAATGATCTCTGAGGTTATAAAAGGGAAATGAACGACTCGCCTGAAGAAGTTCATTTGTGTTCAGATAGTTTTGCTGAGCTGTAGGCGAGAGATTGTACTATAAGAAATTGATCGTTATCCCTGATTCAGCAATATTCTTGCTTTCGGATGTGTTTAACGCTGTTTACTTGACATGGCACATGTGATAGTTTTGTTGGACTGTTTCGAGAATATTCCTTGAATAAAGTGCATTCGCAGACTAGAACCTGCCTATTTCTTCACTAACAACTTTCTACACGCAATTCTGCATTTTCTTAAGAGTGTGTGTAAATTTTCTTTGTTTAGACGCTTGAACATTGCAATAGCTGCTTGATGACGCAAACATTTTCTTGAAGTATAGCAACATTTTTCGTTATTGTTCAAGCATTTAGAAATTACTATAATGTTTCTAATATCTTTCATCAATAATGATAATTAATTTTCTGAAACTTAAGAAAAATATTCCTTCTAATATACTGGAAATATTTATGACATTCTTTATTGACATAATTTATTATAGTTAGTTATTATAGCATTATAATTACATTAATCCTATGTATTGCAGTTACAGTGATAAATAATAAATGTTTTATTTACAATGAAATATGATAATAATTAAAAGAATGAAAAGGAGCAGAAGTATATATATACATATATAATATGGTCTATGTGATATTCAGTGGCATTAAATCTTCTGTTATTCTGGCTTATTGCTGCGTTTTAAAAATTGATATGCTATATATTATAATTATAATTTAAAGATTATATTTTGAATATAATTAGCATTAATATTGTATCTCATGTAAGCTAAATTTGATAAAGATTTACAAATCTCAACTTTGCATATATATAATCTTAAAAAAAAAAAAAAAAAAAAAAAAAGAGATAAAACCAACGACACAAAAATCAATTACACATCGACACACATTCTTGAAAACTGTAAAATATGAATTTTGTAAATGTATAATGCTTTATGAAACGTCAAAAAGCTCAGACAGTTGGTACACTATATAAACACCTGCTAGATGAAAAGTTTCAATTTAAAAGAAATCGCCTTAGGATACATATAATGAATACCACTCCATCAATAATATTAGGAATTAAAACTTAAAATTTTTAATGACTAGCGGCAACTCGAACCGGTCTTGGTGCAAGAACTCCACATATATAATGATATAGTACAAATAAAGCTTTTCTTCCCCTTGCACAAATACCCGTCTGATGCTAATTTTTCATTATTCATTTTTTTTTTTTTTTTTTTTAAATTCATATTTTCATAATCATAAAGACCATTGGTAACAAAAGCAGTGGCGTTAAAATTTACTTTTAAGATTTTCATTAAGATATAATAGAAGAATTATCTGTTATTGTTATCTCCAAATTAAATTTTCCTATCTTTTTTTTTTTTTTTTTTTTTTACTGGAATGCCCATAGTATTTTCAAATGCAACCAGGCTGAAATTATTTTTAAACTAACAAACGAGTTATTTGAATTTCGTATTATTATTATTATGAGAAGTTTAAATTAATTATGTAGTCGGCATCAAAACTACCCCTGTAAATATAATTATTGCTTTTGACAAATTTAAAAGTACTAAGCCCATTTATGACAATTAAATCACGTACCAATTTTGGAGGTGGGGGTGGGTATTCTGGTAGGGGTCGTTTTTGAAAAAAAAATATATATATATAGTTTTCTCTTGTTGAAGCATGAGCGGCATCAGTGTGATACATTCGTTTTTATTTTATTTTATTTTATTTTATTTATTTTTTTTTATGTAATTTTATTTCTTTTATACATATATATATATATAACAATCCCTGTGGTTTCCTGAAAAGTTGTGTGCTTTTCTTTAAAAGTCTATGAATTATTTTCCGACTTTATTTTTCTATATGAATAAAGAGAAGTGTGTATCTCTCTGTATATCTGTGTGTCTGTTAGTGTATCTATGTGTATAACTGCACTCTGGAGCTCAGCCTACTAATCGTAGATCTACAAAACTTGGCAGATAGGTAGGTGTGCAGCTCCATCTCCATCGAGATTTTTTTCGAATTTCGATTTGAATTTTTTAAATTAAATTTTTTTCTATTTCATCCATTGACATTTCCGTTTCATTTTCTAAAATTTATTTTTTCATTTCAGTCCTATGCGTATCTTAGCAATTGCTATTACACAAGTTTTTTTTTTTTTTTATTCATTCATTTGAAGACAAATTATATTATTTATTTATTTATTATATTTATTGAAAATCAAATGGTGATACAGTATAGAAAAAATTAAACATATTAAATTTTAAATTAAAAAAATATTTATAACAATTATGTTCATACGTAACTTTTATAACATAACAACATTTTATTTTTTATTTATTTGATTAATACCTTTAAAGGTGAACTTTTTTTGTTTTTTTTTTTCCTTTTTTAATTTTGTATTTATTAGAAAGAATGGTAATGTAGTATAAAGGATTAAAATTACTAAAACTTAAATTTAATTAAAATTTATATTTATTTTATTTTATTAATTAAAAAAAGAAAAAAAATTCTCCTTTTTATTTATTTATTGTATTAATCGGAACTAAATAGTAATATAGTATGAAGAGCGAGGGCTATAATATACATGGTGCAAAAACTAAACTACTTAATAGTTGCTGAGATACAGTCATCTTTAAAATCGTAGTCGACCTGTCGTCGATAAATGCCCAGATTGAAGTGCTTTCTGCGGGCAGTGAGAACCTAGACCCGATACAACATGTGTGGGAAAGCGGAGATACCCGAAGCGAGGTGTTGAGAGATTTGACCTTTTTTTTTTTTTTTAGATTTACAAAGTGATGTATATATATATATGTAAAGAGGGGAGTTTTTTTTTTTTTTTTTTTTTTAATTTCATTTCAATATAGCGACCAGCGGAGCCTGCTAGTTTCTGAAATAATGTGATAAAAATAGCTCATTTTTCAAGATTGTCTTCTTTGTAGTATTGACAAGGTGTACATTGTTTTTCATTTAATACTGTTAAGTTTTACTTTTTATATATTATCTCTCTTAATAACGATACGGGACAGAACATTTTTAATGACACATTTGGAATCCAATCAGGAATGTCAAATTGATACAGTTCACTCTTTTTTCTTTCTTTTTCTTTTTTTACAGGAAGGAAAAAATTACTTTTTTCTTACAATCAGCCCTATTCGTCAAAATATATTTAAAAGAAATAATTCAGGCTTTAATGGGTTAAAAATATATAAATATATGTTCGAAAAATATTCCAATTTTACATGAAAATCATATCGTTCGTTCATTTATACCAAAAACTAAGCATGCAACTGCTTTAGGAACCCTCCTATGTTTGTAAATATCAGGTAGTGGAAACACAACATCGTAGCTCATGTACCTGGTTTCCCTTAAATTAGCAATCAATACGCTTTATATTACAAATAAATCAATATTTTCTTTGGACATCAGTATAATTATCTATAAATCTTAGGACGTTAGAGCACTAACCTAGATACATCTATTTATATGGAAGGAGACACTTCGAAACAGATCAATGTTGCAAAAGAAACGATATTCGCATTACAAAGTAATAAAAATTCACACATCACAGAGGGAGCGGGCATAATTTTCTCCGTTGTTAAAAAAAAATTCTTTAAACTCTTGTCCTCAATGTGGATATTTCACAAATTGAAAAATCTCATGTACTGATATTCTTAATGAAATTCTTAAAGGTAACAAGTTGTTATGTGGAGGATGAATGGAAAACATTTGTGAATACTATTTTATATGCAAAGTTTGAGTATAAATTACAATTAGAGTATCTCTCCCGAAATTGAATAATTATTTCCCGTGGAAAAGTGTCTGGTTTAATTTAACCCTTTCATTCCCAATTTTTTCTCTCCATAAAACAATAAATCTTATATTTAGTCATAAATTTATTTCTAAGGTATATTTATATATATAAATATTTTTTTTTTTAAATAGGAGTAATAGTAGAGTACGAATTAATATAGCTAACAAAGCAACTGAGAGGTGTTTATTTAAGTTTAATATAACCACTGATGCCATTAAAAATCACAACTTTTTAATATATCAAAATTTTGGAAGAAATACATATTGTAATTAATTGAAATACAAATTATAAACATTAAAAAATAAAATAAAAATTTTTTCAAACAATTAATTTACATAACCCTTTATATCCCAAATTACCTTATTTTTGGAAAAAAAAAAGTTTGAAACTTTTTCATTATATTTCTTTGCCGCAGGAGAAACATCTCATACTAAATTTAGCTTAAACTATAGCTTAACTATAGGGAAAGCTTAAACTATAGAGATATTAAAGTTCCAATGAGCTGTAGTAAATTTAGGCTATATTGAAGAATTTTTCTGATGGGACTTTAAAGTCCCGGTTGGATACAAAGGGTTAAACATTGAGTACAAAATTAAAAAAAAAAAAAAAAAAAAAATTCAACACCAATTATAATGATTATTTATGCAGATGAAAAATGAAAATTAACAGAAAAAAAAAAAAAAAAAAAAAGGAAACACGCCAAACGTCAGATTTGAAAAACAATTTCTACATGGGCATGGGCGTGCAAAAATAAAGAAGCAACTTCCTTTATGAAATAAAATTAGCATGGCATGTTCGTCATCAAATTATCAATCAAATCTCATGTAACTTTAAATAAGTTATAATTTTTAAACTGATATTAATTCAAATTTTCTCAAAAATAAGCTTCGTGGATGAAATGAGAAATTTGATCAATTTTAGAAAAGAAAACTAAATTAGAAATGGTGTTAACAGGTTTCTCACAAAGGGGAATTTGGATAACCACTATTTTTATATAGCAATTTTAGGCATGGTTTGGTATATCAATTATCCCATATTCTAAAAAAAATATATATTATCTTAAATAGTAATAATAATAATAATAATAATAATAATAATAATAATGCAGCGAACACATTTTTATGACCTCTAAATTATAACTTAAATTCACATACAGTGCGTTCTTTAAATTTTTATATTCCCACACATGTATCTTTTGTTAATTGCAACTCTATCGAAATCTTTCATCATGTATTATTCTTACTTTAACGTAATGCAGATCTACAATAGCATGTTATGACATTTTCTAATTCGGTTTCTTTTTATCTTGCAAAGTAAATGCAGGTAGTCGCCATGTGTGCATTCCTTGTCTCACAATATGGTACATTAATTTTGCTTAAAACTTCCGTCTTCCCATGGTGAGGTTTAGCTCTTTTTGAGGACCGTTTAAATTATAATTATCTGGTAACTTTTTCAGAAATTGTCTGTGTTTATACGTAACATAAGTACAACCATTTTTTCTCTACTATTTTAAATTTGGCTTCAATTAGAGCTTTGGCGAAAGTAACGAAGAAATCGGAATCGGAGCGTCACTTCATCACAATCATGTAAGCAGCGAAGTCGATTTTTTGGCCTGTTACTCCAATGTTATTAAAATCACTTCAATTCTAATTATCCAATAATGATAACTTTATAAAAATGGTCACCTGTACGAGAATAATATATCAAATAAAAATTTTCGCGATTATCTACACAATTGCCTGGATTGTTAATCACTGTGTTATTGACGGTACATTTCCCAAGAATTCTGAATTTTTTGTTTTAATTAAACTTCAATAACCAACTGTTATAATGTTCGTTGAACATGTTTTGATGAAAGGATTAGACATAGATGTAATTTTTGACGATGCTAAAATTTTTGATATTTTGATGAAGCGATGTACTGATAAAATGGAGAAGAATGTTCAAGCTAATTTAAAGTGATGGCCGTAGATATTGCACTGCGAACACAATTCACCCAGGAAGCAGGTGCTGACTTTAAATATTTTATTTACCTTAAATTCGTGACAAAAATATTCTTTATGAAGTCTTCCAATACTATAGGATTACAGCAGAAAGTCTTTCTGAAAACATCAAGATAAAAATATTCATTTACGAATAAATGGATGAAAGGACAGATGGATGGACACGGGGAGTTTTTGAGAGAACGCACAGCTTGTTAGTTATCCAAGAGCAGCGGCAAAAGTGATGAAAGTTTGGCTCATTAACTTCACATCAAAACCACAAGATATGTCGCCACACTTCATTCTGACAGAGAATTGAACAAGACCCACTTTTTTCAGTTGCGCATAAATCAGTATATCTTTTAAAAATATATTGGCGATTCTTTTCTTAGCCAAAAAAAAAAAAAAAACGCGTTATCAATTCGTGAGAAGATTGGAAAAGTACGTTAAAACTCAACCACAAAAATTTATGGTTAAAACCTTATTCTCAGCCTTTAGCTGATAGAAAGTATATAATTTACAGAGCGGATGCAAGTGTTCTGTTCTATGTTCGAAAGTGCCACATCAGGAAATATTTTATTCTATTTTATTTTACTGAGATGAAAAGGTTAAAGAATAAACATTTTAGGCATTTTAATATTACTTATTTAAATATTACCAGAAGGAAATAGAAAATACGTTTCATTTCTCTTTCGGGTCTTTCGATAAAGTACAAAAATTAAGAATCCTCACTACTGAGAAGGAGAAGTGTCTTACTAAATGGTCAGTGTGTGCTGAGTTTACTAATCTGTAAAATCGTAGTTATTTATTAATAGCTGCACCACCTGTCAGCCAACCTACACACAAATTAAAACTGGTGTGATTATGCACATTAGAATCTGAGATATAGCCTTTTCATAAACAAGGAAAATTCCACCACAGCAGTGCCCCTGTTTCGGTCCATATATTCTTTCATACTAAAAAGGAAATTTTAGATGAATGGGGCCACCTGTCGGCCGTTATACATTTCTAAATTTTAAAACAGAGCTAATGTCTTAAATACCATCTATGTGCTAACGAATCGATTGCGCATATTTTTGAAGGTGTAAAATTAATAGAGGAAACGACGTGCGGGAAGAGTAAACAATATATTTAAAAAATTTAAAATTGACCTCGAAATTTTTATTTATTTATTTATTTTATTTTATTTTATTTTTATTTATTTATTTATTGGGGAGGGGGGAGGGGCATGAGGAATTGATTGTACTTATTTTTCAAAACGTAAAATTAATAGGTGGCAGATTTGGGAGGGGAGCAAAATATTTAAATTTTTTAAAATATAGCTAGGACCTTCAAAATTCGCGAATTTATCTTTTTTTTTTTTTTTTTTTTTTTTTTTTTAAAGGGGGGATTTATGAAGGTAAAGTAAAATATTTAAATTTTTTAAAATAGAGCTACGGCCTTGAAAAATCATGTATGAAGGTTTTGCAGTGACGAATCAACTGTGTATCATTTTAAAGGTGTGTGTGTGTGTGGGGGGGGGGGCAATATGTTAATATATAAAACAAATCTACGGCTTTGAAAATTCGTCCTAATTAGGTATTTGGAGTAGAGAAATATCAGTTGCGCATACATTCGAAAGTGTAAAATTATTAAGGTTCAGATAAGGAGAAAACATTTAAAATTTTTAAATAGAGCTACAGCGTTGAAAATTTGGTTGATACGATTTTTACTAGTCTAGTGGGTGTGGCATTTCAGTCTCTGACCGTGCTAAGTGATTGGTCGAGTTCGTTTCTATAAATACAATATGGCAAATAGTAGATATTTAGGAAAACAAATATTTGATGGGCGAATTAAGCCACTTAGGCCATTTAATTTTATTCTGTGTTCTATGAACATTTAATATATACCCTTCAATGCCCTTTAAAAAAAAAATTGACATTCTAATCAAATTACTCTTATACTAGAAAAATTCTACTTCAGTTAAACAAATTTTCTTCTTTAAATAATAAAGCAATTAATTATTTTGCTGTTAAATAAAATCTATGAAAATAAACAAATTGATGATAATAATAACAATAATTATAATTATAAATTAAAGAACTAAATTCGTAAGGTATGATAACATATTTTCAAGGCAAAAAAAAAAAAATTCTTCCAAATTAATGAAAATTATGGAGTTTTTCCGTATTTCAATAGCTAACTTTTCTTTCACGCAAGACGATCCCGTTATCTGATTCCAAATATAAACTTAAGAAAGCAATTATCAAAAATAAGATCCATGTTTTCAATTATGATAAGGTGCAGAAATTTGAGGAAATTCTCCTTATCTATGTTTATTGCACCGAAGTCTTATCACTTATTACAGCATAATCGTGATTATCTGGCATTACGTTTCATGTTTGGTTGTGTTAGCTTTATTAATTGACATTGATAAGAAACGATCTTTATTTGATTTGCTTTTTTAATCGCTGTTTGATAGTATCTGTCAGTATATTCAAACTGGAGGTGATTTTGATGTATGTGTATTTAAAAACAGGTAGTAGAAAGGAATGCAGTCTTTATTTATTTATTTATTTTCATTTTCAATGATTTTATGGAATGCTTCGATTTAATTAATAAAATAATAATAATTGTTTTTGTTGTTATAACGCAATAAATAAGTAGTTTTCCTTTAATATTAGTTCGAAAATTTATTGTTTTGTCCTTTTTTTTTTAACTGATTCAATTCTTGAAAAAAAAAAAAAAAAAAATCTGTGTTATGAGGTAAAAGTAAAATTTTCTTATGGATGAAGACCAGCAATAACTCATCTGAGAATGTTGGACATTAAATTGTACCCCTATGCATTGATCCTTTCTTTCAAAATGAAAATATTCCATGCTATTTCATGCAATTTCTTGGAAAGAATGGCGGATAGAGGAATTGGACGCTTCTTAACATGAACATTTTTTAACCAGGGCTCTCTTTCCTATCTTTTTTCTTTTGTAACGTCCTTTATTCCTGTACTTTTTTTTTTTTTTTTTTTTTTTTGGGGGGGGGGGGGGAGAATTCAATTTTCAAGGTTGAGGTTGATTACATTTAACGTCGCATTAGAGTTACGCAGGACGGTATTGGCAATAGCTTGGGAATCAAGCAAAAGGGTAGTCATTATATCACTACTTTGATTCTACTCTAATGCGATGGAGCATGGAGTACAAGATAGTTCGCGAAGTCATAGACTTGCGGTTCAGAACAGGTTTATTGTATGGCCATACTAGAGTATATTTCAAAAGCGGGAGAGCCATCCCTTTCGTGGAGGATCAAATTTGTGATGGCATGTCTCCGAACAATCTCTAGAGTGAGTCCCAGACCGCCGCCAATTGCCCACTGCGCAGCAGTAGTGCGACTTTAAAAATCCAACCAAACTCTCTATATAAAGGCACAGTCTCTAAGTTTCCGCATTTAGAAATATGAAATCAAATCACTTACTTCTTTTCTCTACAGTCGACTAAGAACATGATCCGACAAGGATTTATTTAACAAAACAGTATTAACTCTACTTTTTTTATATAGGAATTTTTGCTAGTGTTCGGATACTTTTGTTACCGACTGTACATGCAGATTATTGTTACACTAATTTAAATTACATTCAGTTGTACGATAGTTTAAACCAGGAGGAAAATAAAATTATCTTCTTACGCAAAACGTACTTACTTAATTGTGCAAGGGCTTTTATTAGAGATAAATTAGTATCGAGTTCTATGGGGAAAATTTACTTTAAAGGGAGGTAGCCCTTAAACAGAAGTGAACTTTTAGAGAGGTTTTAAAATATACAGGTTACCCCTGGACTCATGGGTCAAACTTCAAACGGAGATAGGGCACATTATAAAGACTCAAGATCGCAAATGTCATCGTAACCTTTTAAGAAATATTCTGTTTATTTTATTTATTTATTTATTTTTTTTTTTTACAGGTATGGGTGTTGCTTTTGAATGTTGAATTTCAGACAAAAAAATTTTCGTGCATATGGTTACATAAAAAGATATACATAGTAATAATACGTCTTTTTATCGATGTATTTAAAGCACTGATTGTATTAAGACAAATATTGAACACACTTCAATACTTACTGTAATATTGTATAAGTAAAGAGACATTCATTTCCTCCGCCTACACTTCTAATTTCCGACCTTATATTGCTATACAAAAAAATGTTTCTTTAAGTGTATTTTACCCTTAATTATTTGACCTATGGATTCAGTGACACCCTGTATATATGTATTTTAAATTAAAATTCATTACGAATAATTGTTCACCCCCACCCCCCCGTTTTTTTTACTTCCATTACCCTACTACCGTAGGTAATAGAAATATTGTATTTGGTCCAAAAATTCGATATCGATATTTCACCTGATTTACACGTTTTAAGGTTCCCTGAGTCCAAAAAAGTGGTTTTTGGCAATTGGTTAGTGTGTGTGTATGTGTGTGGAATCTTCTGGCTATCATATCTCCGAAACTAGTAAAGATAGAACTACGAAATTTCAGAATTAAGACAGAACTGATGGTGTACAAATGAATTTTCCAAATTTTGGTGAAAATTGAAAAACCGGAAGTGGAACCGTAAGTTCGTATCTCAAAAAGAGCTCTAACGATTTTCTTCAAATCACAACCTTTGGATTCGTAGTTATGTAATCTGACCACAGAGCCAACGGGTCTTGCTTGTATTATTTCCTGATTATTTAGACTAGTGTTTTCAGATATTTTTGGACTAAAACTATGAAATTTATTTAAAATGTGTGTTATTTTCCGATTTATAAGATGAATATATTGATATTAATTATGTTTTTGAGAAATTAATGGATTAATATTAATTAATCTGTGATGAATTTTGAGTATAATTTAAATATCGAATAATTGGTTTATAGTTTTCTTTTTAATATAATGTTTTGTTCTGTAGAAATTGAAACTGTTAATTATTAATAATAAATACGAAATTGTTATTAAGATTAGTTTAATAATTAAAATATTTAGTATATGAGTATTAAGCAATTAGGGGAAGATACTATACAATTAATGCATTCAAATTTTATTAATTTATTTGGAATTAAAAATCAATACATTATTTGAATATATGTTTAAGAATTTTACTGAGCGCCCTTTATTCTTATTCTTTTTTTTTTTTTTTTTTTTGAAATGGTGTTAAAATACAAATATAAGTGATCATGTCGTACTAAATTAAATTCTGTCATAGACAGAATTTCATCCATAGTTTTTTTTTTACTTTCCGAACACTATAGTGAGGAAAGTATTGTAATCATGTCAAAAATCCGAATTCGAGATTTTGATGTTTCTATACGTTTTGAGGTCCCCTGAGTCCGTTTTCACTATTTTTACGATGATGTATGTATGTGTGTATGTCTGTGAGTGAACACGCTAGCGTCTAAACGCTTTGTTCGATTAACCTGAAAGTTGGTACGCATATTGTAAGTCACCATAGTACGAACCCTATAGATTTTGGTGAATCTAGCACTTATAGTTTTTTTACAGGGACACAAAGAAAAATTCTTTATCATTATGGCCTATGGGAGCAAAATCTTAAAAGTGCGATAGCATCTAAACGCCTTATTCAATTGAGCAAAAAATTTATACACATATTATAGGTCACAAATACTCAATCTGTATAGATTTTAGAGAATCTAGCACTTATAGTTTTTTTACAGGGACACAAAGAAAAATTCTTTATCATTATGCCTATGGGGCCAAATTTTTAAAAGTGTGATAGCGTCTAAACGCCTTATTAATCTGAGCAAAAAAATTGTACACATGTTATAGATCACAGTTGAACTAACTGTATAGACTTTGGTGAATCTAGCACTTACAGTTTTTTTACAGGGACACAAAGAAAAATTCTTTATCATTATGGCCTATGGGACTAAATTTTTAAAAGTACGATAGCATCTAAACGCCTTATTGAATTGAGCTGAAAATTTATATGAGTATTATAAATCACTGTTGCACTAACTATAAGCATTTTGGGGAATTTAGCATTTATAGGTTTTTCAGGGACACAACGAAAAATTCGTTATCATTATGATCTATGGTCTCAAAGTTCAGTAGCGTTAAATAAAACATCGTGTAATAGATGGAGAAAAATACTCAAACACTCTATTATGGTTTTCTCTCTTTTGTTTGTTTAACAACTCCTCTTTCTTTACTTTATCTAGAAAACTGTTAATTACTCAATGTTCGGAAAGTCGAGTGGAGTCGCTCCAGATTTTTTTTTTGTGTGTGTGTGTGTGCGTGTGTAAATAACTTAAAAAAAAAAAAATAGGTATACGAACATGAAATTTGGATAAGATGTTCATTATAAAATTATTTATTGACGTTTTTATTATTCTAGCGATATCCGTAGTTTACAACTTAATACAATTATATTTTTTTTCCAAAAGTCCATTATGGAAAAAAAAAAAATAAATAAATAAAAAAATAAAAAATCAAGTTTTAATCCGACATATAAACGCACGTATATCTTCATTTATTTATAATGCATCCTTATTACATATTATTAACAATCATATTTGTACCAATATTTCCATAAAATAAAATTTATAATTAATTTTTGAAGGCAAAGTGCAGATTTAGTGGTACGGGAAAAAAAAAAAAAAAAAAGTCACCTGTGGCGACCTTCATTTCTCATTCAGTTTTCTTTTCTAAAATTTAAAAACTGTTTCATTTCTTCCAAAAGTTTAATTTTGAGAAAACTTAATTTCGTATCAACTTAAAAATTGTTATTTATGTTAAAGTTATATAAAATTTAATTAATGATTTTATAACGAGCATGCCATTTAAATTTTATACTCATATGTTTAATTGTTAAAAAATTATGCACAAAACAAGAAAGCAACTAAACAGACTGTTCCTTAAATTTTGCACTGCAGTGTATTTTGCATATTTTCCACGTGTTACTTTTTAGCTTAGAAACACTGAACAACTCAGTTATTAAAATGTAGATTTAAATAATTTCGACAATGTACGTTTTAGATTTAATAAAGTATCGATGATATTATAATTCGTGGAAATTTTTTTTAGTAGGGAACATCCAATTTACCAAGAAACATATTCGGTTTCAAGCATTTTTGTTTATTAAAAGAAAAAAAAAACGTGTGCGCCGGAAAGACCGGACAACCGAAGTTAAAAATTCTTTAGCTTATACACTGTAAAAAATAGGTTCTTAAAAATAAGTATATATTGTCTCAAAATATCCCCGAAACAATATATACTTAAATTTGAAATTCCATGTACTCATTTTTGAGTACATTGGCATGTCAAACATGGGGATATTGGGACTCTTATTGGTCAACCCCATTTTTAAGCATGCCGATATACTCAAAAATGAGTACATGGGTTTTCAAACTTAAGTATATATTGTTTCGGGACTATTTTGAGGCAATATATACTTAATTTTAAGAACCTATTTTTTACAGTGCACGTATAATATCATTTAAAAAGCATTACTTTCAATTATGTCAGTGAAAAGCAAAAGATTTGACTGGTTTTAAGTACGCATGTATATTATCTTTATATTCTGTTTACAACATACAACGCACTAAAATTTGGCAAAAAAAAAAAAAATAAATAAATAAATAAATAAATTAATTAATTAATTAAAAAAAAATTAAAAAAAAAATCACATAACACATCTGAAAACGTATTTTCAAGTACTTCTCCAATAGTCTGTAATGTATTTGAATTCTTTAGCGTAACCCTGCACATTAAATATAAATTTTGTGCTAATATAATTCTTTCTAGATTTGGAAGATATATATTTATTATTATTTGTTTTATTTATTTATTTTTTAACCACAGTTTGTGTGCCTGAGAAAGAGCCAATTCTTGAATTTTATTTATTTTATGCTTAAATAGAGGATGATTATGAAATTATTTTACAAAAGAATCACACGAATTCATTCTGAAAGAAGAAATGGTTCAGTTTGCCTAAAAATGAAGAAAAGAAACGGAAAAGGGAAAATGGCAATTAACAGGTTTTGTTGCATAAAAAAAAACGTGATGCTAAATATAAAATTATTTTAGCAAAGGATCAGATGAATTTATTCTGAAGAAAGAAATGCGTATGGTGCGCCTAGAGAATTTTTCACTTCAAAAGACTTACAGGGCAAATAGAAAAATCTTTTTACTTTATGGAGTTCGGCAATCCGCCCACTGCATTTGTATTCGTCACATCCTTTTTAAAACTCTTTTATCTCAACAGGAACGTAGAGTTCCATTTTAGGTGTGCAACATGAATGGGAAATATTTAGAATTTTTTTAGTACATTTTGCTTTTAAACTTCTTCGGATGGTCAGTCCAAGATTTAACAAATACATAATTTAACTTTGTGGTTTTCTTCTTTTACTTTTATTAAAAGATGCATAAAAATATGTTACCAAAGAAGAAAATTAACTCCTTTTCTTTCTGTTTTTCAATTTCAATTGTTTGACTAATAAATAATGTTTGATTAATAACCAGAACTTAAAAATAATATCGAAAAATAACCCAACCTTAAACATTTCTCTCGTTCGTCTCGCGGAAAATAACGATACTGCCACATTTATTTTATTTTTTTATACGAAATCTAGGTATCTATACATCTGTCCTTCAAGAAGATGGCCCACCGCGTTGGTCGTGCGTACAGCGTGACCTCCCGAAACATTTTTTATGACCACTTTTGGCAACGCGTGCTCCGACAGATAAATGACCGAACTCGAACCCCGCTTTATTCCTCTTTTCTACCGCCGCTGAGTAGAACGGGGGAAGAGAATGGCGGTGGGAGAGCATTCGCGCCGACGGGTGGGGGTGAGCATTAGAAGGGTGGGGAGAAAACCACTGATCTCTTTCGCCGCTCGGCACGCACCCGATAGGGTTGCATGAGCGAGTGAGAACAAGCAATCAGATGGAAATTCGCCAAAAAGCGCCAAGATAAACTGGTGAGAGTGCGAGAAAAAGAGAAAGGATTTCATAGTTTTTTTCTTTTCGTTTTCATTGCATGGGCAAAAAACTTGAGAAGACTGATTTATTAAATTAAGGGAAAACAAAAAAACTATGACTCTGAGAATAGATTTGGTGTGATTTGGTTGTGAGAGAATTTATATTGTTATGAAATCCTGTGTGATATAAGGATAAATAGTACATTTGCGATGTAGCAAGTAGAGATGCCATTAAAAATTTTAATAAAATTCCTTAAATCTGTAATATTTGAGTTACATATTACTTTTTTTTTTTTTTTTTTTTTTTTTTTTTTTGCCGAGTGACTCAACACCTTCCCCCTTTCGACTATGATTTTTGTGCAGAATGTGCCTAGAATAGTGTAAGCGATTTTGAGCAAGCTCAAAATCGCTTACACTATTTAAGAATTTTCATATATACTAAAACGGAGGCTCCGTGATCCACATTCTACTGAAGGAGAAAGAAATTAATATCACGTTAAATATCCGCGAAACTGAAGAGATTTTGGTTTTACATAATAACTTATTTAAATCTATTAACCATTTGCGAACGATAATTTTGTTTACACAGAACTGTTAGCACTATCTTTTGGCGTGTCTCTAAAACATTACTGTATTAACAAAATATTTTTATGTATTTCTGCTAAAACCATTTTAATATTATTAACAGCAATCAATGCGGTAATTGCCATTATCATGTAAAAATGTCTACGACACTTAACGGGTTAAACACGAATACATAAAATCCTTTTCATGAAATAATGTATTGCTTTAGAGGAACGCCTAAAGGCGGGAAACTTTTTCTTTTGTCTGCTGTTTCAGACACTCGTCAAGGGTTAATGCAGCAAGATTGCGATGTTGTTGTCAGTACAAAAGAATCATTGCGAAAGCGTGATTTCTCACTTACATTTACCTCGAAGGTTTCATTCATTTCTCTCCAATTTAGCATATGGACACCTAACCCTAACACACCTGTACCAGAATTTAAGGATAAAATGAATACATTGATGTCTTTTCACAAGGAATTGCTATGATAAAAGTGAAATCTGGTAGACGATTTTTATGGAAAGAAAAATTGGTTAATGGTTGGGCTGAGAGCGTAGAAAGAATTTGTAAACTAAATTGAAATTTGTGGATTGTCGATGCTTTTGCAGAGACGAATTGAAATCTATTTATCTAAAAAAGAATTATAAAACAACAGCTTTAAACGACTTGTGAGAATATCCACACAGGGAATAATGATTCAATTAGAATTGAATAAAGTGGGTACATAGGAAAATTAATAATGAAACAAATTCTTTAAATTTACTTTAATGAAAGAATGGACATCATTGGTAAAAAAAAAAAAAAAAAAAAGAGAGAGAGAGAGAGAAACAATATTGAATAGATATTATCGAGAAGATTCAATTTAATCATATTATTAATTATATTTTCAGAAAGATAAAATAGACGCCTTTTTAATATGGTAGCAAGAAAACAAAAACGGCCAAGGTCAACCAAACAATCTTGAACCAGATACATAAAAAACATACCATACCAACCTTGCCGTTCTCCTTAGCTAGACTTTAAATAAAACATGAATAGTTGATTCTGGTAGTTCTACACATATAACAAACGAAAATAATTATTTACTCGAATTCAAAAAACAATAACTCTGAAGTAATGATTTCCGATGGCAACTTTTTGACCACGTATTGCTATGGAAAAATATAAATGAAAATAGAAACACAGTCAGGGGAAATAAAACAAATTATACAAAAAATTATTTTATTTGTAGTAGTACTAGAAATACAAACAAATCTATCTTAAGTAAGAAGCATAATTGTGGAGTGATATTCATAAAAGAAATTTGCAGCATAAACTTATAAAACATAATGGTCAAATCTTCCTACAAACCAAATTAAAGGACAATTTGTATCAGGCCAAATTAGATAAGTTAAACACCAAAAGTTATGCAAATCTCGCACAACAACGTAATACTAATTGAGATTGAATTGAATTATGTCACAGAAAACTACACAAAACTATTGTAAATTTTGACTTCGTTAAGAAGCAATATTCAAACAATCCGCCATAGAAATGAAAATCGACGCATGGATGCATAACACACTTTGCGAGATATACATAGAAACAAAGCTAATTGACACAATATATTCAAAGAAAGCTCAAAACAGAACAAAAGTACTTCAAAATGTAAACATAATTGTTTACAGTTCCATACAACCCCCCGTCCCCCAAAAACAGGTGGAAAACATATTTTCTAACTTTAATAGATAACTATTCGCATTACGTTACGATTTATTTACTAAATAGAAGAAATGAAGTGTTATGAAATCTATCAAAGGAATTTATAGCACATATTCGTTACAAAACAGAATATTGTTTAAAAAGCAGATATAAGCATAGAACATCAATTAAAAATATCCCATTGTCCATCTCAAAACGGAGTAACTGAAAGAGAAAATAGATTCAAAACCGAATGCCTTCTAAGTCCAACAACAAAATACCTTAAGAATTGTGGAGTACAAGAAAGATAAATCTGTCACATCTAAGAGTTTTGCCTTTGAATGCATACTCAGAATTAAAGCAGACAAACTCGATCATAAAGTCATTAAAGGAATATTTGTAGGTTAATTCAGAGGTATAGAGATACTGATGTTAAAAATGTCATCAACCTAGAACCGTTAGATATTTTCGGATTTCTAGAATTTCTCCCAAACAATTTCGACAGTATCGAAGAAGAAGCTAACACGATGGAAAATGTTACCCGGAAAAGAAAAGAAAAAAAAAGTCACTATTGAGGTAAAAATCAACACTCCACCGGAAAACAAAAGACCTCCAAAACAAACACTTGATGAACTTAGAAGATGGAAATGGGCGAATAAAGGCATTTCCCCAGACGGATTAATTTACCTTGCTCAACACACAAACCGAAAGACATAATTGAAGTTCAAAATCTAGAAGATGCAGATGAAAACGAAAATTGGTTTAATGTTATGCCAGAACAAATCAGATCGCTACTCAAAAACATAACTCTAGAGTATGCTAAATCCTATTGAAGTTAGAAACCTAATAGGGTCCTTACAAATAAATAAATGAATAAAACTTCCCAGGTGAAGTAGAAAAATATAAAGCACGACTCGTTGCGAAAGGTTATTTGTAAAAATATGGCGAAGATAATACTTCTTCGAAACATCTGCACCCATTGTGTCCTGCATTACCGCAATAGCAGTTCTTGCGGTAGTAGCTCACAAAAAAATTAAATTTTCACCATTTCGACATCAAAACCGCTTTTGTCCTCGGACAACTCGGGGAAAACGTACATAAATGACAAAACGAGTTACTCATTTTTTTCTGAGCTACTACCGCAAGAACTACTATTGCGGTAATGCAGGACACAACGTTACCTCAGGTAATGAAAACAAATTCTTCGTGATCATAAATGGTTTCAGATAAGCCATTTGATCATGGCACCTAAAAAATAGAACAGTCATTAAAGAACTAGAATTTGTGCAAATCGCAGGGGTCCATGCTTATTTAGAAAAGTTGAAGGACAAAACACTATAAACGCAGTACTGCATGCAACATCGATTGTTAATGAATTTCTGTTTGTAATTGTCAAGATTTATCAGTAGTTTCCTTAATCGTATTCTATCGTTTGAATGTATACTCTGGAAAGCACGACACTAAAAAATTCTTGCATAGGAAGGTATGTAATAGTTAGGCTGACCAGATCAAAGTACCGTTATAATAGAGAAGCATTAAAAATTGCTACAATTACCAAATTATGGATGTATTTTTTCATTTCTAATAAATAAGGACTAAAAATAAAGTATTATTGATTAATAATTTAGTTTCTACAATTTTTTAAAACTTAGAAAAATGCCTTCAAAGAAAAGGGAGTCCCCATTTGTTCCCAGAAAATGGGGACGTTTGGTCAGTATAGTAATAGTTTACATAATTTTTTTTTTATCGGAACTGGCCGTGTGTGATTTTATTGGGTTTCGTCTGAGTCAGGCGGATCGTACAAAGCAAAAATATAAACGGGCTGGTCCCGGCCCAGACCTCCAAATTTCAGCCCATTCATACAGACCTCTGTTAGGCAGTATTGTGTTTTATTGACAATAATCGTTTTGTCAAATCGTGTCCTTGCTCCACACTAGCACAGAGTAATTCAACTCATAACACAGTATGCACTTAGTTTACAAACTACTACTTTCAATACCGTTTGATATATATATATATGTAGAATCTTGGCTGGGCGTCTAGGGGTGGGGCAATGAAGAGGTGCGATTAAGATAACTAAAAACATTTATTACGTACACAACACAGTTTACACAAAGATAAAATGATAATATTAGCAGGGTTTCCATCAATAACATTTGCTGGTTTCGAGGCCTAATACACATAACAAGCTCTCTTCATTACTAGGACTAACAGAAAGTAACATATATGAGCACTGACTCGCTCTACAATTCACATTAGTACCTACGCGTACTATTTCTAATAAGTGAGATTATGGTATAGAGCTCTCCATGGCTCTACACACTTATACAGAGCACAACAAGCTCTAATTAGCAGAAAAATGAGCCTGTCAGCCTACGCGCTGAAGGTCTCAACCGATCTCCACTGCAGCCAGATCTCAACTCCTCCGTTTGTCATCTCGTTCAATGATAAGCATCAGAGACAGCGCCATCTGTTGGCTCTGCAAGGAACTTCCCACAACGCTCTGCCATTCTGATGTTGCGGTGACCTCACCGTAAACCAACCTGGGATACTAAAGGATATCTGCAAAATACAATTAAAAGAAAAAAAAAACAAAAAAGAGAAACAGACATTAAAAAAAATTATGTACATAAAAATTCACAGTTAACTTTTTCTGTAATGTTTATCAGTCCATTTAGTTCAGTCTATTTAGTTTGTGGACCATAATTTCATATGGTCTGCAGAAGTACTAGTATGTATAGGTCCTTCGTGATCGCCTATCTTCTCGACTTCATATCTGTCTTTGTTCTTTACTCGCACAACTTTATAAGGACCTAAGAATTTTGGTCTTAGTTTCATGCCGGTTCCAAACTGAGTTCGCTGGATGGCAACTAGATCATTAATTTTATATACATGGGCTTTCTTTCTCTTCTTGTTGTAACATCGGCGATTTTCTTCTTGAATCTTAAGAATGTTTTTTCTTGCTTCTTCACGAATGGTGTTAAGATTATCAAGCATGGAATTTATCCTTTCCTCTTCGAGAAGTTCTAGTATTCTCTTATCTTCTTTCCTTCTCATTGTTACTCCAGTGAGTAGTTCAAAAAGAGTTCTTTTGGTACTTCTCGATGTGGTGGAATTAATAGTTCTCTGAACAGCCTCAACAAACTTGTACCACTTGTTAGGGTCATTTATACATAACTTGGATAATACAGGAATGATTGTTCGATGAAGTCTCTCAATTTGACCATTCCCTCGTGGGATTCCAGTTGTGATGGTGTCATGTTCAATTCCCTCTGATTTACAGTAATCTGCAAATTCCTTAGATATGAACGCAGGTCCACGATCGGATATTATTCTTGCGGGGTTACCAAAAATACCAGCTTGCTGTTTTAATTTTTGCAAGGCGTCTGCTGAAGAAGTTGATTTTACCGGGTATAGCCACGAAAATTTACTAAATCCGTCGATGACGGTAAAAATGTGATTGTAGTTTCTGTTAGTGGTTGGTAATGGACCCACAAAATCGATGTGATACGTGGATAATGGTGTATCTCCTTTAGGGATAGGGTTCAAAAAACCTTCTCCTTTTCCCTGTTTCTTATTTACGAGAATACATTCTACGCAACTTTTTACAACGTTATCTACGCATTTTTTCATATTAGAAAAATAGTACAGTGCGTTGCATGAATATAAACGCACTTTTTCCAATAACCAGAAATAGAATTTTTAAAATTTTAAAAGAAGGAATGTGACTTACAGTTATTGCATATGACTAACAACTGAATAAGGTACTTTGGGCAAGTATGTTTAGGCTCATGCAAGCTTACGTAATGAATCTTTAAGCATTTTCTTATTTTTCACTGTTTTTCGTTTGTTGCACGAAATTAAACGCACTCTGCACTTTGCGTTTAAAATTTAACAGAGCCGCCGGAATTAAATTAAAACACAAATAGTCGTGTTGCTAAAATTCTCTAAAATCAGTTTTAATGTTTGAGTGCAAAATTTACGGAGTTCGTACAGGATGGCAAGCGGAAAAACTTTGACAGAAGACAAGATGATAAAAATCGACTTTATGCGTGGTAAAGGCTTTATCAATCGCGAAATAGGGCGCTGAATCGGAAGAAGTGAGAGTGTTATGAGAAATTATATAAAGAAAGGAGCAAATTATGGGAAAAGAGCGTATAAGAAGCGAACAGGAAAGCTCACCTGTTACGACAAATGTCGAATATGCAACACTGCAAAGAATAAGAATATTTCCTGTTCGAAGATAAAGGCTCAATACAAGCTGTGTGTTCATCGGACAACCATATGGAGAACTCTCAAAGCTGCAACATTCATTAAATTTAAGAAAATGAAGGCGTAACCACACCTCACTCAAAGGCACAAGGAAATGCGGTTGGAAAGGGCAAGAAAATGAATTCTAGATCGACTTAATTGGGAAAAAGTCATCTTCTTAGATGAAAAAAAGTTTAATCTCGATGGCCAGTACGGATTACATAGCTACTGGCACTATATGATAACCGAAGGAATGTACTGTTCAAAATGTCAATCTGGAGGTCGGTCTGTCATGGTGTGGGCAGCCATAGGTTTTAAAGGGACTGTCGAATTAGAGTTCGTGGAGAACAGTATGAACTCTGTAGATTATGTCCAGATGCTCACAAGGAATCTCGCCGTCAAGCAGTGAAGAAATCTGGAGTAAATTATATTTTTCAGCAAGATTGTGCCTCTGTACATACAGTGCATATCGTGAAAAAATGGTTCCGCGACAATAAAACTAAAGTTCTGGATTGGCCCTCAAAAAGTCCCGATTTAAATATAATGGAGAACGTATGGGGTAATCTGGTTCGCCGTATTTACGCAAACGGAAGGCAGTTTAACACGGAAGATGAACTAAAATCGGCAATTCTCTTAGCTTGGAAGACAATCAGCTTGGATGACCTCATGCCACTATATCAGTCAATGACAAGGCGTTTACTGGCTCTTCTAGAAGCCCATGGTGGCTTTACAAAATATTAGATACAGTATTTGTTACTGATTTATTTATTTTTTACATGTGCGTTTAAATTCATGCAACATGTATATTTGTCATAAATTTAATAAAATTATTTTCTAAAAAATCATATTGTTTTTTCATTGTTTTGACTCGTAATTTCATTTCTTGAATCATACACATACAGTTTGCATCAAGTGTCACCTATTCATATTTTTTTATTACTCTTCTATACCATTCTAATTCTTAAAGCTAAGGTGCGTTTATATTCATGCAACGCACTGTAATCTCTTTTTACTAACTCTTCAGTTTTATTAGCCGAAAAATGTCCTAAGGCATGACATTTCTTTACGACCTCAAGTTGCATGATCTCTGGGACAATTAGTACATCCCTATCATTTAACACTTTATATAAAACATTATTTTTTAACACATATTCGTCATTTTGGTTTTGTTGTAAAAGAGATTTCACAGTATTGATAAACTCATCATTTTCTTGAGCAGTAGCAATACGATGAGTAAGGGTATCAGTTGTTACAGTCATTACAGGGTGTCTGCTAAGAGCGTCAACATGCTGCATTTGTTTACCAGGTCGATGTTCTACTTCGTAGTCGAATTCCTGTAGCAGGAAAGACCACCTGGCTACCTTAGGTGTCAATTCACGTTTATCTAAAGTTTTAGTGAACGCTTGACAGTCAGTATAAATTTTAAATTTACTACCTAACAAATAGTTGCTAAATTTTTTAAGGGCTTCTACTATCGCTAACACTTCTAACTCATAACTACAGTATTTTTCTTCTTGTACAGAGGTCTTTTTACTCATATAATGGATTGGATAGTACTGTCCATCGTCATCTTCTTGTAATAGGATTGCACCGAATCCTAATTTAGATGCATCTGTATGAACTTCTAACTTATAGCCTTGTTTAAAAAGATGTAAGACAGGCGTATTAGATAAAATGTCTTTCAGCTTTTGAAAAGCTAATTTCTGCTCTTGCTCGAATTTAAATGGAGTGGAAGCACGTAATAAGTCACTGAGTGGTCTTGCTATGTTGGCATATGAATGAATAAATTTTCTAAAGTAACCCGTTAAACCTAAGAAACTCTGCACTTCCCTAGCATTACGGGGTTCTGGGAAATTTTGTACTGCGAGAGTTTTTTCTACTGAGGGTTTAATCGTGCCATTCTCAATTATGTGACCTAAGAAATCAATCTTACGTTTCAAAAACTGACATTTCTTTAAATTTAACTCTAGACCAAATTTTGATGCCGTTTCTAACACACGTTTTAATTTATCTAACCCTTCATTCTCATCTTTAGATGGAATAATTATATCATCTAAATAAATAATTACAGTACCATCTTTTAATAAGTCTTTAAACACATAATTTACATATCTTTGAAATACTAAGGGACTATTACATAATCCATAGGGAACTTTTAGAAACTCATACTGGGCATTATCGGTCACAAAAGCTGTATATTTCCTACTTTTTTCCTCTACATCAACTTGTAAAAACGCATTCTTTAAATCTAGTGTCGAAAAAACTTTACCCTCCCCTAATCTATCAAATAAATCTTCAATATTTGGCAACGGGTATTTATCTTTAATTATTTTCTTATTTAAAGCACGATAATCACAGCATAACCTTATTCCTCCATCTTTTTTCCTACACACCACTATTGGCGAAGCATAATTTGATGTACTTTCTCTAATTATACCATCCTTTAACCACTGGTCAATTTGTCTGTCCACCTCTGATTTCTCTACAAATGATAATCTGCGAGAGCGTGAACACACTGGTATATCATCAGATAAAATAATGGACATTTTTAAATCAGTACTTTTTGTTTTAACTGGCTTATAACTTTTTATTAATTCGCTTAATTTCTCTTTTAACGACTTATCTAAAATATAACTGACATCGAATTTTTCTTCTTCTGAAAAATTGCACATACTTGAAAAAAAAGAATCTATCTCATTTTCCTTTCGATCGAATACAGGAAAAGAACACCCACCTGCTTCATCGAAATTGCTTTCCCCCGAACGCGAAAAATTTTCTTTCCCCCCTGCTACGTCGCTGGAATTCGAAACATGTGTTTCCTCTTTATTTTGTTGTTTCAAAATATGAAAGATATTATTAGGCAGAATTACGTCGCATGTCAAATTGTTGCATAAAGCACCGATTATGTTTATTGAATCATGATTAGGTAAAGATATTTTAAATTCAGTCAGATTTGCATCTTTCTTTTCATTAAAGCAGCTAACTAGAGTGGTTGAAGAAATAACATTTTTAGTCTGTGGAATGCTATTTTTATTTACAATTAGAATCGAAGAACCAGAATCTTTTAACCCTTTAAGTGGAATATCATCCACTAAAATATCAACATATTCGAGCTCATTAACAATTAGGTTAATCGGACTTGTTTCGGATTGAACTACTGAATTTGTTGGAAGATTTTCACGGAATTCTTTTTTCTCAGCAATACGTTTAGGACACACTCTAGCGAAATGAAATGTTTTCCCTTTAGCACCACAAATATAACACATTCTTTCATGCTTTTCGTGAGTTTGATTAGATACCGAATTACGTACTATGGGATCTTTATTATTATAATGTGTCTTTCTAAAAGGAGTTTTGTTTACAAACCGCTTATTCTCTGAACTTTCGTTTCGCGTATTATTATTAGTTTCAATTAACGATTTCCCTCTAGAAGAGTAGAATAAATCACACTCCCGACCTAATTCGTTGGGTTTAAACCAATTTTGACCTTCTCGAACACTAATATGTTCCTTAGTTCTAGAATCCAACGTTTCATATAATTTATCAAAAACTATAAGATCACACAATTGTTTAACATCGTTCACCCCTCTCAATCTACAATAGTAATCAAAAGAAGCGCTTAGACGTGAAGCGAATTGGACATGAGATTCTGAAGGATTACGGAACGCATTTTTAAAATTACTTAAACATTCACGCGGCGTTGGTTGAAATTGTCTTAAAATTAATTCCTTAACTTTTTCATAATCGTTAATTTCTTCGGTGGTTACGTACGCAAGAACCTGATTACATTTATCTCCCAATAAATTAATCAATATTTCCGATTTAAATTTAGACGGTACGTTTTTAGAAACGAATGCTTTTTCCAGGGATTGAAAAAATAAGTGCAAAGCTTCCGGTTTCTCAGGTACTGAAATGGTTAATGTTCGAATACTTCTAATTAAATTTTCTAATGATTGTGAAGTAGTTTCTGAATTTGATTGCTCAACATTATTACTAGAATTATTTGCTGCAGCCTGTAACTTTAAATTCTGTAACTCTATTTCTTTTTCTAACTGGGATAATTTAATTCTTTCTATCTCAATTTTGGTTTGTTCTTCTACAGATTTCAACTTTTGTTCTTCTACTAACATTTTAATAACACCTCTAACAAATTCTAAATCATTTTTATAAATATCAGAACTCTCAAATAAAGTTTTGATTTCAACCACCTTAGCTTCCGCCGGAACGGTTAGGCCTAATTCTTCAGCAATTGTTCTTAAATCTGCTTTTCTAATACCTTGTAACACGTTTTGGGCCATTATAACTCTAAATAATTATTTATACCAAAAAATATTTCAATATTTCTACCAAATTAATATCATACTTAAATAGGAACAAAATAATATGAGAACATATTTCTTAAAAATGATTCTATGCTTTTTGTTCTCAAATCAAAATTATCATGATTTTTAAATAAACACATTCAGAACAATTTATACCATTTAATAGAATATTTAGAACAACTTATATATTTCTTAATTATTGCTATATACACATATTTCATATAATATCACCATTATCATTATTCTTTCTTTAATTATTGTTTTCACTTTCGTTTTAAAATAATATTGTTATAATATTGTTAAAATATTATTGCAAACAGTAATAAGCAAAATTATAAAAGATTACTCAGAATATTTTTTCAATCATAATTCTTATTTCTATTCATTCTTCTCAAGTAATATATTTATTTAATTTCATCACACAGTGAAACCAAAAGTGTTCTCAAATATTTCACCATTAATTTCTAATTCAAAATAGTAACTCAAACTCTTTTTGCTCAATGCATTAATCATTATTATGTATTATCAAACACAATGATAAATATATAACAATAACAGTTACCTTTTTTAACTTGTTGGTGGTAATATCGCGGCAGAGTCCCCACTTGTAGAATCTTGGCTGGGCGTCTAGGGGTGGGGCAATGAAGAGGTGCGATTAAGATAACTAAAAACATTTATTACGTACACAACACAGTTTACACAAAGATAAAATGATAATATTAGCAGGGTTTCCATCAATAACATTTGCTGGTTTCGAGGCCTAATACACATAACAAGCTCTCTTCATTACTAGGACTAACAGAAAGTAACATATATGAGCACTGACTCGCTCTACAATTCACATTAGTACCTACGCGTACTATTTCTAATAAGTGAGATTATGGTATAGAGCTCTCCATGGCTCTACACACTTATACAGAGCACAACAAGCTCTAATTAGCAGAAAAATGAGCCTGTCAGCCTACGCGCTGAAGGTCTCAACCGATCTCCACTGCAGCCAGATCTCAACTCCTCCGTTTGTCATCTCGTTCAATGATAAGCATCAGAGACAGCGCCATCTGTTGGCTCTGCAAGGAACTTCCCACATATATATATATTTATAAACAAATTTATATCTGCAATACTTTTGTTCTATCTTTTTTTCGGGGCAGGTCACCTTGTATAAAATCAAGTAAATGTCGAGCGAGTATGCAGTTTGTACTACAATTGTTTCTCATGGTAAAATATTTGGTTTCAGCAAATAAAAAATTAGTTACAAATTTTGATCATAGATGGCGCTGTATCTTAAAAACAGCAAGAAAAAATATCAATTAAACAGCATTTATTTTGGGAACGAGTGGATTCAATTGGATGTTTGCATGAGGTTCGATTCGAGCTGGGCGCACATATTGAAATACTGCAATGAATATCACATGCTCTGTAATTGCTTGCCTTGCTGTTTTTCTTGCTTTTTAAAGGTACAGCGCCGTTATCTATAAGCAAAATTCAGAATTAATCTTTCTCATTTGTTTATACCAAAACTTTTTATCACAAAGAGCATTTTAGTGAATTCGCACTCTTGGTACGTTAATTACTTCATTTTATTAAATTTTAATCACACTAAAAACTGAGACAGATAATATAAACTAAAAATATACATTTTAAAATATTAAAAACACAAAAACATAATACATAAATTTAAACGTTTCGAGCCTTTTACAGGCTCCTCATCAGTAAAAAACATCAAGTGCAAATGATGAGATGAACAACAGACTTCATTATGTGAGTACTACGTATTCAACAGGAACTGCGCATGCCTCATTAAGTGGCGAAAAATGTTGATTTGTGTACCAGCCCTCCAGGAAAATTCTTGATTGATAATTTAAACAATTAGAAATGATTATTTTAGTACTGTTAAAATCAGGTAAATGGTCAGTTTCTATGGCATGCTGAACTATTTTTGAACGTATATCACGGTTTTTGAAATTTGTTTTATGTTCCTTAATTCGAGTATGAAGAGAACGGACAGTTTGACCAATATAAACTGAACTACAAGATTTACAAGGGATATTATAAATAACACCTGTACGGGATCCCTTGTAAATCTTGTAGTTCAGTTTATATTGGTCAAACTGGCCGTTCTCTTCATACTCGAATTAAGGAACATAAAACAAATTTCAAAAACCGTGATATACGTTCAAAAATAGTTCAGCATGCCATAGAAACTGACCATTTACCTGATTTTAACAGTACTAAAATAATCATTTCTAATTGTTTAAATTATCAATCAAGAATTTTCCTGGAGGGCTGGTACACAAATCAACATTTTTCGCCACTTAATGAGGCATGCGCAGTTCCTGTTGAATACGTAGTACTCACATAATGAAGTCTGTTGTTCATCTCATCATTTGCACTTGATGTTTTTTACTGATGAGGAGCCTGTAAAAGGCTCGAAACGTTTAAATTTATGTTTTTGTGTTTTTAATATTTTAAAATGTATATTTTTAGTTTATATTATCTGTCTCAGTTTTTAGTGTGATTAAAATTTAATTTAACTACGAGACGTAATGATTTTTAAATATTTTAAATACTTCATTTTATATTAAAATTTAAACATCCTACATTTCTTTGTATTATACTATATATATATTTCTTAAATATTGTATTCTTTTTTTTAAATATTCAGTAAGGGCATGAGAACATAATTAAAGTCTTATGTTGTAAAAATCCAGTATCAGCATGAAGGTATTTCAAACTTAGTCAGTTTTTATATTTTTAGTCTATGGGACTATTTGAATTAGCATACAGGATCAGCACTTGTTATAGTTCAGTGTCACTTACATTGGGTAAGAAATAGGTAGGAAATATTTTTTAACTAATAACTGTAAATAAAAGAACATGAACTGCAAATATACTGCGTTAATTTTCGTCTATAAATTCTCGAAAATTAAAATAAGCTTTCTAAGAGCATTCTTATAAAAAGCAAACACGTTAATTAAAAAATAATAATAATAATACATATATATATATATATTTTAAAGATTAAAATTATGAATATTTGGATGGTTTATTATTACAACAAATCAAATAAGTGCTTTAAATTTTTAGAAGAGTCAATAATAGATTCAAATTATTCAGATAGATAGAAAAAATCGTGAATTGATTACCAATCAATCAATGTTTATAAAGGAAGAATAGGTTTACAATTTCTTTTTCTCCAAGGTCCAGTAATAAGTGACCACTATGCGGGCATATGGGTTTCAACAACTCCCTCTCCTCCTCGCACATGCACACAACATGAAATTTTACAAACTTCTCGAAATTTTTTGAGTTATGCTTCATTTTAAATATCTTTTTTATAAGTTTTTCACTCGGCGTTTACTAAGTCTGCAGAACACACCCATATTACTTTAAAACGAATAATACTGTTCGTAATTGACTTCTAGACTCGAGATACACACTTATAAGACGAGCACTCTTAATGGAGACTTCAGAAATATTACACTAAACACCACAGCTCGCAGTCGTCGTCCTAGCTATTCGGAGTATCCCGTGGATGTCTCCGAAACAAGCGTGAATATAGGCTATAACTTCTTAAAAAGTTCCGCCCATGCCTAAGTCCCTCGAATAGATAATTGATTTTAATACACACACACACACACACACACACACAAAAAAAAAAAAAAAAAAAAAATGCTACGACATCTTAACACAAACATTTTCTTTCTTTCTTTCTTTGGATTACATAATTACAACAACTAGCCCACAAAATCGGACAATGCACAGCCGGAATCTAAACTGCATCATCATACTGATTAGAAAAACAGGCATAGGTTTATTAGATTTATACAATTAAGAGAGAGATTAATTAGATTATTATATTTAAGAGAGAAAGACTATAATAACAGAAGGCTTGGCGCATGCAATCTGTATTCATGGAGATATAAAGGTTTGTTTAAAAAATTGCATATTGTTGTTCATACATCACGCGATTTTCAACCAAGTTCAACGTCAGTTTAAGATATACTGACGAAAAATATTAAGAAACTGTAATTTATAGTTAGAAAATAAATATATTAAACCATTCATAAAATATGGACATTCGTACGGAAAAATGTATAGCTACGCATGCGCAAATGCTAAAAAATAAAATAAATAAAAATAAAAATAATAATAAAAAAAATAATAATACGTTTTCATAATTTAACAAATGTTCAGAGCAATTTATAAAAATATGAAAATTGCCTATCTTTTGCGCATGTGCATATGTTATTTTGTATGTAATTCTCATATTTCATGAATGGTTTAATATATATTTATTTCCTAATTGTAGATTACTATTTCTATTATTTATCGCCAAGGTGTCTGAACTGACGTTAAATTATGTTGAAAATCTCGTGAGCTAAAAAAAAAAAAAAAAAAAAAAAAAAAAACGGAATAAATAAATAAATAAATAAAATAAAATTAACCTTTAGATCTCCATGAATATAAGAGATAGAGATATTACAAATATAAGAGATATTACAAATGAACTTATAGTTTTATTTATTTATTTTTCTCTATTTTTTGCGGACTCCTTGAATATTCTCATCTACAAAAATGTCACTGAAAAATACGCGGATTAGTTCACTGAAAAAATCTATTTCATATTTGCAAAGTTACAGAAGAAATCGTCAAGAATTTCTTAAGATATTTGACAAAATATGTTAAACAGAAAGTGGTCACATTATTGTACCATCCATCTGTAGTATTTGGAATACAGTTTGCAGTGTATAATGTAATTAACCTTTGATCTAACATGCACTATTAAAAAATTTAGCTCCCTCCTCCTTCCTCTGAACATTTTTTTTCTGGTAACGGTCTGGTAAGCGGCCATAAGCTATAGCATTTTCTTTTGAACAAGGAAATCTCTCTCTATATATTTCAGCATTTAGTAGTCAAATATTTCGGAAAATAACCTGTTTGGATACTTATTTATATGCTATGGAAAAAAAAAAAAAAAAGTAAACGGCAGGATTTTATAATTTTCCTCACTCAAAGCAATCAACAGGATTGCCGCGTAACCTTCACCTAACACCTGACTCCCACCGACAAATACACTTTATTTCTCAAACATAGCTTCGTTTTTTTATCGCCTAGAAACTCTCCACCCACATTCATCATCCGAAACCTGACGTATTGCGGAAACGAAAAGAGTGACATATATATCCGCTAAAGAGGCGCGCGCTTGAGTCCACTTCTTATGCCTCCTCTTTCTCCCCTCTACTCCCTTCCTTAGAAAAGGCGCTTTACTGCCAAATCTGTCACGCCATCTCGATCACTTCACTCTTCCTCAGCGTCCCTCCCGACATTTTTCTCCCCTTCCTTTTCTCTTTTCTACAAGAGAAAAAAAGTTTTTCCCTTCCGCGGCTCCTGCTGATCAATGGGTTAGGGTCACTGCTTGCGCTCAAGGGGTGGCACGCAGGCGTGCGCGGGGATGGGCTCGTTAATTCGGGAAAAACTTTTCGCAAGATATTTTTTCGCGCGATTACGATCGAAGCGGATGCCCAACCTTTTTTCTTTCTTTGCTGCATTTTTTTTTCTTGTTTTGTTATATCCTCTCTTTTCTCCTAGCGGAGGGCTAATTAAAGGGCCGACCGCGGTAGCAGGATTGCTAATGATGCAGGGCGGCTCGTTACATTCTTTTTTTATTTTATGTTTTTTTCCTCTAATTCTTTTCACGAGTGGAGTTGTTCTAAACCTGCCACGCCGATTTCATGGTGCGGTAAGTTTGAGAAGTTGGATAGTCTTTTCGATTTTTTTTTCATAGCTGTCCATCTATGTACACGAATTACAAAAAAAAAAATAATAATAAATGTCAGAAATTTTGCTAGATAATACTATCTACAACTGTAACCAAACAACACAAAACAAGGAGAATTTTTTCATCACATTCCTATTTGTGAGACTTGATGCCTTTATTTTATAAGTTTGCTTGAATTTTATCACTACATGGACATTTTTATACATGACATTCTTCTGTAAACATGATTTTCTGAGGATAAAATCTGTCAATTTGTTATAAAATTACCACTTTGCTGCAATGCATGTAGTATTGTTTGATTATTTTCCGTTTGGTGAAATTAGAATTTTAAATTGTGCAGTGTGTATCTCTTTGTAATTTCACATGTTTGTAACTTTTCTGGCAGCATCAAAAATTTAACCCAACAAGGCTTAATTTTTTTTTTAGTGCGCGACAAAAATATATAGGTTGTAATTAGTGATCAGAAGATAGGGAAAACTTATAAAAATAAAAATAAAACTATATTTTACGGAAAAATTAACTTTTTAGCTCAACGTACCGTATGTGTAACATACATAAAAATATGATTTACTAATACGTTTACTATTGTAATATAAAAAAAAACAACTTACCTCTGAAAAATATACACTTCGTTATAACACACAGTATTTTTTTTTTCGAGTCAAAACTGTTCAATAACTATTCTTTTTTTTTATTTTTGAATTCAGACAAACGACTAACGTATCACTTTCATTAAAATTTCTCACTGAGTGCACTATAACAAAAACACGAGCGATATCTTTAGGTAAAGATTCGTATTACTACATTGCTGAATGTCAGTAGCTTCTATCAAGATGTCAAGAGATGTCGCTACTAATAGTTTTATAGCTATAGGAACGATTAAAGTCGGTGTTCTACATATGGAACTGGGTGCCTTGTAGGGTTAGATTAGGTCATTTTTAAAAGCATAGCTGCAAAGTTATTCATTTTTTAATAGGATTTATCACCAGTATTTTTAAAAAGGAACCTGTCAAAATATATTTTCGACAAATAAATAACATTAAATAAACTGAAAACATTTATAAAAACTTTCTGGTATGAAGTCTCTTTTGAAAAAGCCGGAGAGTTCGCTTCTATGTAAAAGTGGTTAAAAATTTACAGAATATATATTTATTGTTAATTTTTATAAAATGTATGCGTATTGTTAATTTTAACAATCAATATGATACATTTATTTAAAAGGAAGAAATCTCAAACAACGATTTCCACTTTGTATGGGAATTATAAAATCCCATTCTTTCTCTCGCCGAGAAAAAACGGAAAAAGTGTTTGATGTTTCGTTTCTTTCTATTATGTTTTAAAAATTTCTAGAATTTCGTCTGTAATTTCATCAAGAATTTTTAGAACATTTTTCAAAAGCTATTAACTGATTCCCTTTTGCTGAAATATTACAAATATAGGGATCATGTATTGAAAGTTTCACTTATTTTCATTTAGTATATGGATACATAGAATGAATTTATTCGGACCGAATATACTTACCAAACAACAATCACTGTGACAACAGAAATAGTTTAATCTAAATTCATAGGGATTGAAAAGGAAAGTGCTTCGTAAGTCTTCGACAAAGCAGGAAGAGTTACTCAATAACACTTGTAAGAAAATCTCGCTCGCGATGTAAGATCATTAAAAAAACAAATGCGTTTGAAATTTATAGTGAGTGAAAAGAAAAGTGTTTTGTAAGTCTTCAAAAAAAGCAGGAAGAGTTACTCAATGACACTTATAAGAAAATCTCGCTGGCGGTGTAAGATCATTAAAGAAAACAAATGGGTTTGAAATTCATAATGATTGAAAGGAAAAGTGCTTTATAAGTCTTCGACAACAGCAGGAGGAGTTACTCAATGACACTTATAAGAAAATCTCGCTGGCGATGTAAGATCATTAAAAAAACAAATGCGTTTGAAATTTATAGTGAGTGAAAAGAAAAGTGCTTTGTAAGTCTTCGACAAAAGCAGGAAGAGTTACTCAATGACACTTATAAGAAATTCTCGCTGGCAGTGTAAGATCATTAGAAAAACAAATGCATTTGAAGTGACTGAAAAGAAAAATGCTTTGTAAGTCTTCGACAACAGCAGGAGGAGTTACTCAATGACACTTATAAGAAAATCTCGCTGGCGATGTAAGATCATTAAACAAAAACAAATGCGTTTGAAATTTATAGTGAGTGAAAAGAAAAGTGCTTTGTAAGTCTTCGACAAAAGCAGGAAGAGTTACTCAATGACACTTATAAGAAATTCTCGCTGGCAGTGTAAGATCATTAGAAAAACAAATGCATTTGAAGTGACTGAAAAGAAAAATGCTTTGTAAGTCTTCGACAAAAGCAGGAAGAGTTACGCAATGACACTTATAAGTAAATCTCCTGGCGGTGTAAGATCATTAGAAAAACAAATGCGTTTGAAATTCATAGTGACTGTAAAGAAAAGTGTTTTGTAAGTCTTCAAAAAAAGCAGGAAGAGTTACTCAATGACACTTATAAGAAAATCTCGCTGGCTGTGTGAGATCATTAAAAAAACAAATGCGTTTGAAATTCATAATGATTGAAAGGAAAAGTGCTTTGTAAGTCTTCGACAAAAGCAGGAGGAATTACTCAATGACACCTATAAGAAAATCTCGCTGGCGATGTAAGATCATTAGAAAAAGCAAATGCGCTTGAAATTTATAGTGAGCGAAAAAAAAAAGAAAGAAAAAAAAAATGCTTTGTAAGTCTTCGAGAAAAGCAGGAGGAGTTACTCAATGACACTCATAAGAAAATCTCGCTGGCAGTGTAAGATCATTAGAAAAACAAATGCATTTGAAGTGACTGAAAAGAAAAATGTCTTCGACAAAATCAGGAAGAGTTACGCAATGATACTTATAAGAAAATCTCGCTGGCGATGTAAGATCATTAGAAAAACAAATGCGTTTGAAATTCATAATCATTAAAAAGAAAAGTGCTTTGTAAGTCTTCGACAAAAGCAGAAAAAGTTACTCAAAGACATTTATTTACAAGAAAATCTTGTTGGCGGGGTAGACCATTAAAAAAACAAAAGCGTTTGTTTGGAAATTATTTTGCTCTGTCTGCCTTTTATTCTTGATTAGTTTACCTAAAATACTGGCGATTAAAAAAAAAAAAAAAAAAAAAAAAATCCGTAATTTGATGTCATGTGTATAGTATACCAGACACCTTTAGCCCACTCCTCATGAAATTAATGCTTCAGCATTAGAATAAATCTCTTTTGCTATATTTTCAGTGTACTTTGCCGAAATCCCTGCGCTTGTAAAAATGATATCACGCTCCAGCAAGAAAAATGACACAAGTCAAAAATGCGGTATTTTAGAAAAATCAACCTAAAGAATATCGTAAAACATTAACCCACTTCCAAAAAAAAAAAAAAAAAAGAAAGAAAAATAAAAAGTAGTATGCTGTGGCCACCACATGACTTTCCTCTATATAATTTTACACAAAATTTTTTCAATACAAATTATTTATTAAGTTACCGAATTATTTTCCATTATAAATGCAGACGATTTTTATCTGATAGCATTATAATATCACTAAATGCCGAGAGAAAGTCAATAGTTTGCAATTATTAGAAGAAATACGAATTTTTTTTTTTTTTTTTTTTTCAGTTTTTTTCGTTAAAAGATAAAAAAATCGATAACTTTGTTTTAAATTATTACAGATCTATAGTTCAACCATTCGTTTTAAAGGTATTGACGAGATCTTTCGATAGATAGCCATATTGAAACTTTACTCCCCGGGGGGGGGGGGGGGAGAGCGTTGCTCCCACATGCACAAAAATTTTTTCCTAGTTAACTACTAGTGTTATCAATAATTCATATGAATTTTACAATCACATGATTAAAATAACTTTCATTATGTACATTTATACGAAATTTTGTCCTATACTGCCATGTTAAAAATTTAGAAAAAACGCGATAACAGCGCCACCGGTTGAGCAATTTTTCCACAAATCTAATCAGCACCAGTTTATGTCAGGGTCCAACTAAATACCGAGTTTGGTTAAATGTCGTTCATTGGTTCGTGAGATACAGCGTCCACAAAATTTGTGATACACACACACAGACTGATAGACAAACAGACATTTTCTAAAAACAGTCGAATCGTGTTCAGGACATCCCAAAACGTGTAAATCCATCGAAAACTGGAGTTCGAAAATTTTCACGAATTTAATACTTTCTCTATACATACATATAGAAGAAAGTTAAAAAAGAGAGCAAAATAGAGATGTGACACTTTTCAGGTGACATTTTTCACATACATTTTTCAACAACATAAACTCAAAATTGCCATTAAAAGAAAAAAACTTGTGTCACACTTTTCTTTCCAGGATGTGATATATTTCAAATAATCAAAATTGTTAACTAACTCCTTTCAGAAAAATATCAGCAGTTGATGATACTGAAAGGGCTAGATAGAAAAAAATTGCAACTTGTACAAAATGTCTGATTAAAAATTCTGAAACATTTTATTTTCTGTTAAGCTATGTACAGTCACCCAAAAAAAAAACGCCATCCCCCCACCTAATTTTGCCGTAAATTATCGTAGAAACATGCGACTGGTACCAATCAGTTTGTAATAACGTCTAGTTTATAATGTTATAGTTAGATTTTACTTAGGGGGTCGTCTACATATTAAAACTGACATCAACTTCATTTTTTTCAATGGTAACCCCCAGTTTTTATAATTTGTTTGAATTCTTTGGATCAAATCATCACGGAAAATGGTATAGTTTATATATTTCGCTCAATTTTTCATAGAGTTATAAGCTGTCAAAGTTTGGGGGTGCTAATGTTAAATGAATGTGACAAACATTAAATCATATCTTCCGAAATAATTATGATATTTAAATCCTGTTTTTTTTATTCGTTAGAATGAAGTAACCCAAACATATTCCACGCAAATTTTTGCTAAAAAAACATTTTTTGAATTATGAAAATTATTAATAAATTCATATTTGAAAAAATTATGAATTATGACCTATGTTAATTTTTGCACGAATAGAACGGACATCATCAAAAACATGGGTTTCCAAATTTACAGCTCGTTCCTAACATTATTTTTTGAGTTACAGTGATATTTCACTTTTTATTCCTGTTAGGGGGCCGTCACTTGTTATAATCTGTGTCCTCTATAAGTAAATGCTTGTATATAATTTGACGGAAAACTATTTTAATTTACCTTTATGTTATTTTTATTGTTTCCTAAGCAATATTTCGATGTTTATTATACAAATTGGCATATTTTTGTAAAGTTATCACAATGTAGGCGAGGGATTGTGAAAGAATTTCAAAAGAAAAGAAGCCCCGCCTCTGATTCGCTGAAACACTATTTAAAAAAAAAGGACAAATTTGCATATTCCTATTTGACTCTATATGCAACGCTGGTATGCATAAATCACAATGGTATTTACTACATCGATTATTGAAGACAAAACTTAAATGATTTAATTACAAATATGTAAAATTATTTTGCTTTATATTATAAAGTTTTAGAAAATTTGTGAAAAGGCGTGGCTATTTACATTAAGCCTTGATATGGAAGCTATGTTGCTGTTTTTCGATGCTGCGAAATTTACAAAATATATTTGTGTTAATATACTATACAGATAGAAGAATAATTATATAATATCAACAAATCTTCTTTAATCAATATGTTTATATACATTACTGTATGGAAATGTTTATATATGAATATTGTATTTATTCTTAATGAGAGATATAAACACAAAATACTAAAAAAAAAGAAGAAAATGTGTTATAAATTTTTATGAATCAAGCAAAATATATATGCATACTTACCAACCTAACCCGTAACATTGTTAGTTCCCGCCCCTGTGTGTACACAATTTAATTTTTAGAGTAATTAACTTCAAATACATTTACGATTAACTCATTGAGCGCCACGCGAATTCTTATGGAAATCCCATTCAGGCCACACGTGCTGCTTAGAAGCGTGTTATGTTTATCGAGTTTCAATAAACCCCATTAGGCCTTAACGATATAATCCTATAAAAATCCTATTAAGAAAGAAAAAAAAAAAAAAAACATGAAATAAATTTTAAATAAATTGTCAGTAATTACTTAAAACTATGTAAGTTCTGTAGTTTTATATCATATTTTACACTGCCGGCTGACTTAGCCTAAATGGAAAGATCAGTGTCAGCCACCGATGGCTGACACAGCTCTAAAAAGACTGATGTGAAAAAAGTGTACGGAAAGGGGCGGGACCAGTAATCTTCCGGGATAGGTTGACAAGAATGTATATACATAGAGGAATTCCAGAAAATGTTCTTTATTTTTCATGAACCAGATGAATGGTATTTTTTTTCTGAATAGTCTATGTATTAAATATAATGCTGCTTTAAATACCCTTTAAATGAAAAGTTTTATTACATAAAGTAATTTTCTGGCACTCTACAGCTCCCAAATGACACACAATACAAAACCCCGCCTTTTCCCAGTGTTTAAAGGATATTAATGTTTAATATGCTTTATATTCGTTTTGATCTTTCCTTCTCCTCCTTATCTTCTTCTTTTTTCCTTAAAAAAAAAAAAAAAAAAAAAAAAAAAAAAAAAGAGTTATGTAACATTTTGACCTTTTCAAGTGAAGATTTAGATTAAGGGTAGTCAGCCTTTCTACACCCACCGTCCACTTCGGTATCTGTGTTAAAGTGTAGAATTTTAGAACATCCCATTAAGTAGTAGGATTTATTATTTTACATATTAATTTGTTACACATTATAAAATATAAAAGCAAAAGAATATCGTTGAGTTTTATGTAAAAGTTTTTAATAATGTCATGAAAAAAAAAAAAAAGTAATAATAATTAATTAAAAAAAACGATAAATAAAAATAAAAAAAATCTGTTTTAATATTTTAAAAAAGTCAATTAAAGAAAATGAAAGTACTGCAGTATCAGAACAAACTCCCATTGTCACTGTGAAACGGCCGTGGGAACCAGGTTGAGTGCCGCCGTTTCACACAATTATACGGCAGCCTGAGTTAAAATAATTTTGAATTTTCAAACAAATTCCAGGGATGGAACACGGGCGCAGAATTCATACCACTATCAATGTAAGAAAATTTTCTACTTCTTAAATCAACGATATTATAGATAGAGAAATTTCTTAAACGGATTCCGGTATGAATTCTGCGCCCGTGTTCCATCCCTGAAATTTAAAACCATTCATCTTTTTTTTTTTCTTTCTTTCTTTCTTTTGATAGATCATTTAATATCCATTCAAGCTATTTAATCTTCTTCGTATGAAGTGAACTATCTGATGTTTAATCAATAGAAACCAATAAAAATCTTTTAATTCATAAACTAACTCAGAAAGTTCTGTGAATTAGTCATTTTTTTTATTTTATACTTAACATTTCTGAAATTTTTTTCCGGTGTGAAACTTAATAAATAATGTATACTGGGTGATAGATCGTGATTTATATTTTCTAAATGTATAGACGGACCCCTAATACATTTTCACGTGTAACTCTATTTAAAATTGATTTAAGGTATATAAATAGGTATGTTTTTCAAACCGCCTTGATCTCAGAAATCTGAATATGAAGTCAAAAATAGGAGTTGCCATTGAAGAAAATGAAGTTAATGCCAGTTTTAATATGTAGACGACCCCTTAGGCAAAATTTAACTATACCGTTATAAACTAGACGTTATTACAAATCGATCGGTACCAGTCAAATGTTTTTACGATAATTTACGGCGAAATTAGGTGGGGGGGTGGCGTTTTTTTTTTGGGTGACTGTACAATTGAAGACGCATAGCAGAATTCAGTTAAGTTTCTTCTAGTCAGGACTCTAATATCAGTGCACAGTGCATCAAATGAAATAGATTTAATATATTGTAGCGTATATTGATATAATCTGTGTTACGTTTTCATTAGAATGTGTAGTACTAGTGCTTTTAGATGAAGCATCATTTTACTATATATATTTGAAATTATCCATTTTAAAAGTTTTCAATATTTAATCAAAGAAATAGAGCATGTTGCAGAGATTATATAACATTACATACAATTCAAGAGCTTTTTGTAAGATAGTTTACAACTCCAGTGACCTTTACAAAGTTTCAAAATAGAATAGTTTCGATGAAATACTTGTAGTATAGACAAGTCTCTTCTCAAAGTTTTATCTTCTAGTTAGGATTACTTCGGCGGACCCTCCCTAATCAATCAAAAAAGCTACGATAAAAGTCATATTTGAGCAATTGTTCAATAATTACTTATCGATTAACACCAGAATACTGCTCATATATGAATAGATCTTCACTCTAAAATACCATCTGGCTTTTCTTACGCTTACATGACTATTCGAAAGAAAATTAGGATTAGTGTTGTCCGTATGCCTGCAATCATAACATAGTCGAACAAGAAATTACGAGTTTTTAACTTTTGTTACTTTCTTCTATATTCAATAGAGGAAAGTATTGGACTCGTAAAAATTTTCGACTTCAGGTTGCCGAGGGATTTACACGTTTTGAGAAATCCAGAGCACGATTTGTCCATTTTCAGAAAATGTCTGTCTGTGTGTGTGCGTGTGATAAAAATTTTGTGGTGACTGTATCTCAGGAACTACTGCAAATAACTGCGTATAAATTTATATATAGATGCACCTTGACATAAATTAGTGCCTATAAACTTTTGGTGTCAATTGCACAACAGGTGATGCTGCTGTACAGCGATTTCCACAATTTTAAGGAGGGCTATGTCTCAGAAACCACTGCACAAATTTGCATATAAATTTATATCTAGATGTATCTTGAATTGCATGAGTTCCTATTACGTTTTGGTATCGATTGCTCAACAGAAGGCGCTGCTATGCAGCGATTTCTGCAATTTAAGGGAAGGCTATATTTCAGGAACTAGTGCACAGAATTGCATATAATTTTATATGTGGATGCACCTTGACATACATTAGTGCCAGTAAACTTTTCATGTCAATCTCTCAACAGATGGTGCTGCTATACAGCGATAATAACAATTTAAGGGAAAACTATATCTCAAATTTTATTGCGTTTAAGCAAACAAAACTTGGTAGTGAGAAGGCCATTATGAGACATTATGCTGATTCAGTTTGGATGCATAACGATCAATAGACGGCGCTGTCATACTGCAAATTTCCACGAGAACGGGAGGATAATATCTCAACTTCTATATGGGCGTATAACTGTACGAAACTTGAAATATGAGATAACCATTATGAAAATGAATTTTTTTTTTAAATATTAATTATAGAGAATAAAACTGTCTTTCTTTAGATATTTAGTGTTAGTGTTCTCTAAGATGAAAATCGTCTACATTTATCATGAAAGATATAATGTTAATAAATATAATTTTAATAAATAATAGTTGTTACATGTGCATTCGGAAGGTAGTTAAGGTTATGATTCTTGACATCGAATGGTACCCTATTGGTTTGAAGCCTGGCCGTGCAGGTAGATTATGGTGTTTTAATGCATAAAAAGCATTATGTTACTAGAAAAATTGTGAAAGACATAACATTTTTTCTTAACACGTTGAGCGCCACGCGAATTCTTAAGGAAATCCCCGTCAGGCCACACGCGCTACTTAGAAGCGCATTATGGTTATCGTGTTTCAATAAAATCCATTAAAATGCCTTAATAATATCCTATAATAAATAAAAATTAAGTTATAATAGATATTCCATAATAGAACATTTAAGATCGAACTCTGGAATCCTATTATTTAATATTTTAATTATAATAAAGCACAATTACAATAACTATATACATCGCGCGCAGTAAACAGAACATAAATGTAGGATACATAAGACGAATATAACTTTTTACAGGCCACTGCCTGTGGCCCATGGCCACACAGGAGTCTTACACGAAAAACGTCTACACCTTTCAGCAAGAACCGACGAACTTCTGACTGACTTCTGAAATTAAAATGTTTTCACTTCACTTTATGGATCGGCAAAATATCATTAGACATTTTGCCAAGAATGGCGACAGCGCCGTCTATATTATTTTAAAAGATAGGGAAGATGGCTCAATGTCGATAGGCTATTTAATATATTCGTAAGAGTTTGAATTTAGCGCTACAAAGTAAATTTTAAATAAATTTTCAGTAATTACTTATAACAATGTAATTATTTTAGTTTTATATCATATTTTACACTGTCAGCCACTGGTGGTTGACACGGCTTTACATCATATTCTACACTGTCAGCCACCGGTAGTTGACACGGCCTAAACGGAAGGTTCAGTGTCACCACCGATGGCTGACATGGCATTCAACGTGTTAATATAAAGTTATAGTAAGCTGTCCATTTTTTAAAGTAAGAGGAATTCGAAAGAAAACGAGAGCTAATAACTGCGGTCTCCATCATCGTCCATTATAATCTAATTAATAAAATACTTCTCTCTTTGATCACAGCAATGTTAATATAATCAAAGAGATTTTTTCTCTTATTGAAATTAAAAATATACCATGGATTAATAATATTGACTTACATCGGTAATATAAATCGTACATAGATTATTTATTGCTGATCACTAAAAATACTACATATGATATGATATATACATATATCTGTGTTCATTTTTAGCAATTACTTCAACTAAACAGTGTTTAATTTAATTCAATTTAAAAATATTTCTAGTGTCATAATTTTAAAACGATATACGATGGTCAGCCCATACTAAACCGAATTAAATTTGTAATGCTTATCTTTAATTTATTCTTTTAAAAATATATTCGAAATTTTTCCCTTCCACTCCGCTTTTTATGGCGTGTACGTTTTTCTTTTAAATATAATATCGTGATTCTTAGAAATAACTTTTTGACTAAAAACAAAATGAAGAAAATGAAAGATTAAATTATGCTAAATTGAACAAAATGACTGATTGGAATTATCTTTATATTCCCATACTTATACTTTTTGCGCTATTTCGTTGAATCATATTTCTATTATAGTCTCCAATTATAAAAGTATTGAATTTCTTCCTTGAGATATAAGAACACTTTCATAATTCTTCCCACATTTCCGTAAGAACAGAGATCGATTAAAATTTTGGAAAATGAATAATAACAAATTTTAGAAAATATATCCGTTACAAGTAAATTTGTATGTCGAATTTTGAGTTATTTTCAGAAGAATGGGGATTTAAAAATATTTTATCTAAAATTTTTAGATTTTATATAAAATATTAATTTTTTTCACGACATCTAGAATAAGGATTCTGAATAAGATGAAAAAATGAGCTGAAATGTTTTGTCGTGGTGATTTCATCGAATAATTCATAAGATAATAAACTAATTACTAACTTTACGAGTTTCGATTTCTGTTATTTAATGACTTTTTATTATTATCAGCAGAATCAATAGAATTTTTGAATGCGCGATCAGAGAAAACCTTGTTTCCAACGTTGTATTAAATTAACAATATATATATATATATATATATATATATATATATAAATGATAGATAACGTAATAAAATTTAATCTTAAAATTTAGCAATTAATAGAACTAAAACAATAACAACACACAAAAATATAGAACTGAATTTAACCTAGAGGAAACACTGACACAAAATGTTGCGATTTAGATTAAGAACCAATAAGATACAATAATAGCTTAAAATACTTACGCCGACATGAATGATAATAAAAAAGGACCTTTAAACTAAATGACAGAGAAAACAAATAATTAACCACAGAAATAATTGGATAAAAATGCTTAAAATTAGAAGTAAGGGGGCGAGTACTTCATAAAGCTGTGAAAGCTGCATCGATTTCGTAAAACAATATAGCTAATCATAGCAATTTATATCATTTCAAGCCCCGATCGAAGCAGCAAAACCATATAGAATGAGAAGTGAGATATTAAATAAAACAAAGATAAAATAAAATTTTCATGGAAACCAGAGAGAAAACCAAAACGAGAAAGAAGCATTGTAGCCACATGTAAAAACAGTTAACACAAACTGGAGAAAAAGATGATGCCAAACAAAAAATGAAATTAAAAATAAAAGCTTTGCAAAAATCGATTAATCGAATGAACTTCAGAGCATTTTCATTAACGATAAAATACACATATATACATATTTCAGAAGTCTTAGTTAAATTATCGTGTAATTGTAAGGAAGGTATTAAATCAGGATAACTCGTGGCATTCTCAACATGTACTGCTTTATTATTAACCCTCGACCAAAAAAAGAGGTATGTTATAAGTTTGAGGTCTTTATTTGTCTGAAGTTCAGTAGTTTCCAAACGAATAGACTGACTTCAATGCGTTATTATTATTATTATTATTAGAACGTTTATTTAATCGGAATAATCTATCTATGATAACATTTATGATGGTAAAGTTCAACTTTTCACCAGAAAAATGATGCCAATTTAGACTAATTTAACTGCAATCAATATATTTAGAAATTTAGTGTTAAGTTTCTTCATTGTAGTAGGCTTACTACTAAAATAGTGAAATTTAGCACTAAATTTCTAAAAATAATAACTTCAATTTAAGTAACCTATGTTAGCATTATTATTATAATTATTATTATTTGGTGTGTGATGTCGATAATCACATATTCTAAAAAATATATTATTATGTTAAAAATAAAATAAAATAAAATAACGAACACATATTGATGACCTCTAAATTGCAACTTAAATTCACACACAGTAAGTTCTTTGAAATTTTTACATTCTCCCTCTTCCCACATATGTATCTTTTGCTAATTGTAACTCTATCGAAACCTTTGATCATATATTATTCGTTCTTTAACGTTAATGCAAACCTACAATAGCTTGTTTTGACTTTTCCTAATTCGGTTTCTTTTCATCTTACAAATAAAAGCAGTTTTGTCGCCATAAGTGGATTCATTGTCTCATAACATGGTGTGTTAATTTTGTTCAAAATTTCCGGGTTCTCATGTCGTGTTTTGGCGTTTAGTGACGACCGTTTGAATTATAATCATGTGGTAACCTTTTCAAAAATTGTATGTATTTATACGTCACATAATTACAACCATTTTTTCTCTGCTTTTTGAATTTGGCGTCGACTAGAGCTCTGGCGAAATTAATCCAAGAAATCGAAGCGTCACTTCATCATCATGACTTAACCAGTGAAGTCGTCGAGTTGGGCTCCCACACCGAATTATTTAATTACCCCAATTATACCTACCATTTTTATAGTAATATGCTTATCTGGTCACCTATATTGTGTTAAATATGTCAACAATTCGTATATAATAAAATTTATCATAAAATCTACAAGAAAATGCCTGTTATTTGGATTAACGAGCACTGTGTTATTAGTTGGACAGTTCGCAAGAATTCTGAAACTGTTTTTATAAAGTAAACTCCTATAACCAACGGCCATCTACAAATCCCCAAATTCAAAAATATTCTTCTTCACATGGTGAAAATTTGAACTTTATTTTTTACAGTGTTGTGTCGTGTAATGTTAGGTTGGCTTAACCCAGATGAATAAACCTGTGAATTGTCTTAAATTTTAATACAAAGAAAAAAAAAAAAGTTTTTGTCTTTCATGATCATACATTTAGAGTTTCATATAAAATAAAAGTTTCAAGAAAAAAAGCAGGTAGATAGGATACTTCTTTAATTTTGAAAAAAAAGTTTTTTCTTTTTTTCGCACAAATAACGCTTAAGAGTTTATCGAAATTATAAAGCTCTGGTGTGCAAAATAAATAAATAAAATAAAAATAATAAAATAAAGTATAATAAAATAAAGTAAATTTAAATTAAATAAAGAAAGAAAATAAAGAAAGAAATAAAGAAATGAGACTTAATGTGAATGAAACATCAATTTTTACTCTGCAATTTGCAGATGACCAGGCAGATCATAATTGCGAAGAATAAAAATAATTTAGAAAAAAATGGCGATAAAATTTAAGGATGAATATGAAAAATTGGGATTATACTTGAACGTGAGTGAGACCAAATACCTATGTATAGGTGGAAATGAAACTGACTTAAATTTAAATTATAACATGAAAATAGAAAGCTGTGAATATTATAGGTATCTTAGAGTAAATCTTAATAGACAAAGCAAAGACTCACAAGAAATTAAACATAGAATTCGTCATGTAAGAAAGGCTGTAAAACTATTATAAATTTATTTGTTATAATGTTTGTTGAACTTGTTTTGATGTAAGGATTAGACATAGATGCAATTTCTGACGATGCTAAAATTTCTAATATTTTCATGAAGCGATGTTTTGATGAAATGGAAAAGAATGATCAAGCTAATTTAAAGTGATGGCCGTAGATATTGCACTGCGAAGACAATTCACCCAGAAAGCAGGTGCTGACTTTAAATATTTTATTTACCTTGAATTCGTGACAAAAATATTCTTTATGAAGTATTCCAATACTATAGGATTACAGCAGAAAGTCTTTTTGAAAACATCAAGATAAAAATATTCATTTACGAAAAAATGGATGAAAGGACAGATGGATGGACACGGGGAGTTTTTGAGAGAACGCACAGCTTGTTAGTTATCCAAGAGCAGCGGCAAAAATGATGAAAGTTTGGATCATTAACTTCACATCAAAACCACAAGATATGTCGCCAAACTTCATTCTGACAGAGAATTGAACAAGACCCACTTTTTTTCAGTTGCTCATAAATCAGTATATCTTTTTAAAATATATTGGCGATTCTTTTCTTAGTCAAAAAAACCCGTTATCAATTCGTGAGAAGATTGGAAACGTACGAGTACGTTAAACTCAGCCACAAAAATTTATGGTCAAAGCCTTATTCTCAGTCTTTAGCCGATACAAAGTAATACATAATTTCTATTTAAAGAGCGGATGCATGTGTTCTATGTTGAAAAGTGACATATCAGGAAATATTTTATTCTAATTTATTTTACTGAGATGAAAAGATTCGCCCTTCACAGAACATTATGCGAGCGAAACCACATCTCTTACTTTTACTTTTATTTATTGGAAGAAATAGAGAGAGAATGACTTTGATCCTTTGCAAGAAGAGAAACCGCAGATATTAGCTCGCTTTTTATAAAGATGGAAAATGAATTGGAAAAGAATTAAATTTTGAAATCTAATATATAATTTAGAATGTGTGACTTTCGATATCACAAGATCTCTAGGAAGAGGGAGCATAATATGTATAATTCTGTTGTTAAGAGTATATTACTATACGGAGCAGAGGGATAGAGAATTATGGAGACAGAGGAAAAGAAATTAGCGGTAGAAGAAATGGATGCCCTAAGAAGATCACGCAGGATATCAGGGACAGAAAGAATATGAAATGAAAGAATTAAAGAAATTATAGAAATAAAGGAAACCATTTTAAATGAGCTTTAAAAAAGTAACTAATCTGGAATGTTCATATTAAATAAATAAATAAAAATAAAAATAAATAAATAACTGATTAAAAGTCATACAGTCACGTAAAAATACATATAAATAAATAAATATATAAAAGCTTCGCCTTTGCACGTTCCTCTAAAGAAGTACTTAAAATATATATCGCTTAAAAAAATGATTTTACATATTCGTGTGTATCACTTTATATACTGCTGTTGTATATATACGCCAGGGATATTTACTGTAGTAATTGTTGAAGAAAAATTTAACGTTTGAGTTAATATATAGTTGTGGAAGAAAAAGTTAACGTTTGAGTTAATATATAGTTGTTGAAGAAAAAGTTAACGTTAATTTGTAATATAATGTTGAAGAAAAATTTAACGTTTAAGTTAATAAAATTTAACGTTAATATAACGTTTAAAACGATCCCCAGAAACAAAGATTACTGTTCAGAATAGAAAAATAATTGTACCACAATGTGTTTGTAATATATTTTTAGCTTATTATTATTATTATTATTATTATTATTATTATTTAATTTCCATTTTATAATCATAGGGAAAAAAATGAAAAAAAAAAAAAAAAAACTAATGAGGGTTTAATTATTAAGTTTTATGTTTAGCAAATATATTTGAAAATATATTATTATGAATGTTTATCTGTAAACATTATTTTTCTAATTTTACATTTGAGATTCATGCTTTTTTTTTCTGAAGTTAATGCACATTGCAAGGAATTCGAAAAAGTTAGTTTTCACGTACTATCAGTCGAACTGCTGTGTAACAACATTTACAGGCAAAGATTCCTCTCTTGAAAGCCACTGACATAACGTTATCTAAATGGCTTTGGCGCCAAGACAGTAGCCATTAAATAAAAAATAATAAAAATAAAAATAAAAATAAATCAGGAGGGGTTTAAGCTTTAGTGCATAATGTTGAGGTTTAAAATGATGTATAACTCAAACATTTTCCACAAATTTGCAAAATCAACTCCCCTTCCCGCCTCCTTGACTACGACTTTGCTTGGCGCAGCTATTGGCGAATTTTTTAAAATGATCTTGGAGGGAAATGACTACTTTTATAATTCTAGTTTTATAGCTCCACGACAAATATTTAAGGAATTAGCTGGAAATCTCTAGAATGTAGGTGCGATACCCTGAGGTCACATCGACAAGGAAAACCGATTTGTGCAAAAGGACACTCTTTAAAGCTCTTGTGTAGTACACAGGCAATTTCGAGTTCGATTCCCACTAATGCCTTCATCTTTTTTCTATTCGCTCAAATTTTACGTATTTCTTGTTTTCAAAATCGGAGTTCTATTTCTTTCGGACAGGGAAGAAATGTCACTATTTGCAACACACCACCTTGATCAGATGGCTACACGGGTCTACTCGGATCCTAAATTAAATTTTATCCAGAAAAAAAAAAAAAAAATCTCATTTTATAAAATCTTATTTTATTTGTTTATTTATTTTATTTTGAGAACCTTCATTGAATTTCATTTGCAGTTGCCAGATGGAGATGATGAGTAACTGTTGTCACCAGCCACAAACACGTAAAACGTGGCCTTGCCCAGGTAGGTAGGGGCCTTCCAGAGGTTTCCGAGTAATGGTAACAAGTATTTTTCAGTATCCCTGTTTCTATCTCTGTTCGAATATTGCTGGAGTAGTTCATAGTTTTCTCCATTTCTAAAAGGCTTTGGTTACTCCTTTCGGGGTTACTTGAACACTGATTAATCACTCCAAACTATTTTTTCCGTCGGATGTTTATCCAGTGCCCACCTACTTTTGACACCTCCAAACATTTTGCAGCCTGCTGCATTATGCGATTCATAGCCCTCTTTCCTCCCGTCTTGGAAGTTCCAAATACCTTTTGGCCATATCTTTATATTTAATTATTTCTTATTTTACCGGTCGTAATTTATTTTTATTTTATTTAATAATTCTTTGGGTGGAATAAATCTGTAAATAGTATTGCTTTATGTAAGAAGAAGGGGGGGGGGGATAACATTCTTAGACGGGGGGGGGGGGGGGGGGGGAATGTGAATTTCTCGAAAAATATAATAATTCTTTGATTATTAATGTTTTAATTGTTGTAATTATGTAATTTTCCTTCTGTGTCGCTGTTCGTACTCCTGGGACTGGACCACGTTTACCATCTAGCTTAGCTATTTCATATTCATCATAGTTAATGCATAGTTATAAGGAACTGGTTGACTGGGTCTACTATTTGTTAATATTTTTGTACAATAATTATCTTTCAGAAAGAATTTTAAATTCAATTCCACTATAATATGTATCTTATTCTTATACACCATGTTACGTCAAATGAAAAACTCATTTCCCTTTGACCAAAAATTTTATTTAAAAATAATCTGGTGTATCACTCACACGACTTTCTCTTACCCTGAAATTTAGTATTATAAATACAGATTGGAGATTAAGGATAACAAGTACTGTTATGTAAACCTATATGTTAAAACAATTCAAATTAGGCTTCGGAACAGCTTTATTCGACAAATAATTCTATATGGGGGGGGGGGGGGTGTACCGCCCCTATCAACTCCATGTTTTATTATTGTACCAACATTCTGTTATTAAATTGAAAGGTTCCTTTAAAATTATTGAGATAACTTTCACGCGCAACATTCCTTGAAGCTTATCATTCTTCATCAAGCTTTTCTAGTAACAAACGTATTAACTTCAAAATACAGCATTTGGATAACCTGAAATTATTTGTTTTTAATTTACTCTAAGAGATACAAACAAAAAGATAAAACGTTATAAAAACTTGACTTCGGTATATAGGTAATTTCAAAACGTATAAATATACGATATATATATATATATATATATATATATATATATATATATATATATATAATATATAATATATATATACACTAAATGACACAAAAGAAAAAAAAAAAAAAAAAAAGCCGCACTTCAGAAAAATTGAAAGAGAAACTCTACGATATTTTTTGTGGGATTTAACTTAAAGTTAAAAGAGATATGATTGCTTACAAAATTATAGGTGCTCATGGGATAGGATAGGTAGTTTTAACAATTTGAATCGAATAAACGCACCACAAACGCCCTTTAGTATGGTGCAATATCATCTTGAAATTCTACTTGCGGGAAAGTCTGAGATACCTTCAAAATAGTCGGTCAGGCGCCGTTTTTATAATGGCCGCGTTTTATTTCGAGTTAATTGATCCCTTGAGCATAAAAATTTGCCCGACTCATTGAAAGTTTATGCACCTCCGTACCATAATGTACGGAGAATGTATCACTGTATTATGAATGCAGTTTTCAATAATTCTTTCACATTTTTATCATCTTACTAGTTTTTTTTTTTTTTTTTTTTTTTTATCAGCCCGAAATAAAATAAACTTGGCTCACCAGAGAAAACCAGTTTGGCCTAATAATTAACTGATATTTTTTTTTTTTTTTTTTTTCAACTTAAGTCTTATTATTTTTTAAATTCTTTTCCTTAGCAATGGCTTTTTTTTTTTTTTTTTTTTTTTTTTTTTTTTGCAGATCTTCTAGTTTTTAACATACTTTGTTTAATTGTTCCCGCACTGTTTTTAAAGAAATTACTTTGCTATGCATTTTTTTTTAATCTTTTCTAAGTTATGAGCATGTACAAATTGATTTTTTTAAACTTTTGTTTCTTAACTTGCCATCATCTCGCTTGGATGGGCAACATGGTCGCCTAAAGACACATTTTCCGTTTAAACAGCCAAAAAAATTTATTTGTTCCTAAAAATTATCTCAGGAATATTTCGTTAACATTTAATTAATTTGACATCTCACGTATTAAAATATTTTTTGACTTTCATTCTAAAATAAATACTTTTTGCGGCATCGTTAAATGCTTTATATTTGCCATTTTTGAAATACTTTCTAAAATTATAATTTTTTTGACAGTTGCATTTTATTTTTAACACTAGGCTCAATCCTAAAGTGTATGTGGAAGGGCGACGCAATAAAATCTGTTCAAAAATTTGCTTTTTAAATGATAAAATTGGCGGTTGCAAAAAGAGAAAAGAAAAATATCCAAGTGCGGCTTTTCTTTTGTCGCTTAGTGTATATATATATATATATATACAAGCGATGAATATGTCTATGACGAATTAATTTCAATTTCTGAGCAGCTCTCCTAGACATAGTAAAATATTATAGCAAAACTTCCACTAACAATAAAAAAGAATGTTATGTCTTAAATATTGGCAGCCTTGTATATCTTGTGAAAGTTATGTATACACCACAGGGTGCAAATAAATATAATCCTATATTAATAACACACGGCAGAACCTGAAATATACTTCTATCAATTTTCAAGTATTGTAGCACTATAATCTAGTTTTTTAGTGTAACCCTGTAAACGAACAATGAATGATTTCCATACCGTATTTTACATGAAACATGTTTTTGCGCATATAAATATATATTCGTTTCATTTATGGCTTAGTGCAGGCTATAGATGTTTCAACTCTACTTACCTGCAATTTTCACCATAGACGTAATGTATTTGACTTCTCTTGGGTGTCCCTGTACACGAACCGTTTGGTTGATGTCAACAAAAATTTAGTGTACCATTCCTATAAGATACACATTTAGAATATCGAGTTTGGACTTTCGGTGTGATATAGATTATCACATATTATAAAATTTATATTTTTCTCTTTAAAGGGATAGGTAAATTATCTAAATAAATTAAATTATAAATTAGATTCCTTAATCTTAAACAACTACTTAAAATATAACGATTTTATCCTATAAATAATAAATTTTACAATATGCATTTTCTAATTTTTATATCTTCCCTTTCATGCCTTTTTCAATGTAGCTGAAACAAAAAAATCTTTGATCAGTTCCCAGTATTCATTTAGCAAGCCTAACGTACTGGTAATTCCTTTTGCTCTGTAAATGATAATGTTGTGACTTATTTCTATCCTTTTTGCTTTGTGAAACCAGAAAATAATTAATTCGGTGTCATTTAATCTTACATCGAAATGTAACTCATCCAGCCTCTCGTCGCCTAATTTACACCAACGGTTAAATAAAATATTTGCTTAGCTGGTTATTTTCCCAGGGTCTAAATCTTGGCGAAATCATGCCAACATTCACTAACAACGGTCAATAAATTACTCGTCACTTTTTAAAAAATATACATATGAATATTCCTAACGTAATGCAACCATTCTCTATCTTAAACTTTGAACTTGGCGTATAATTCAACGCCAAAGGCATTGTCATTTGTTTTGCTTCAGTTTAGGAGCACTTACTTTCTTACTGTTTACTGACCATGTAAGATGTAAAAAGCTCAAGAGCGATTCGGGCCTGGGGCCCGGCCGGATCCTCGCGACTGTTTCCCCACTCCAGAATGATTTCGTTAAAAAACTTATTATGTTCTTTTAAATGACTATGGTCACGTGCATTGGAATATTTTCAATAAACTGGCATGGGAACAAAATATGTCTCTGAGTTAATTCCGAGCCTGGACCTTTAATGGAAATTCAGTTTTAATAATTTTTTTTTATTTTACAGCCAAAGCCATCAACAAAAATATTCTTTTTAAGACGGCCAAGATCAATTCGACATACTGATTTTTTTTTTTTTTTTTCAATCTGCAGAGTTATTTTATTTAAATATTTTAAAAATATTAAACATCTGTGGTGACCATATACGTGAATATAAAAATTAATAAAAATTTTCAGAGTTGTTACAAAGTACGGAGTGGAGGGGGAGCCAGGAGCCCCAACAACGACGTCTTGGTAGCTTACATTTTTGGGATGAAGTGACACTTCTATTTCTTGATTAATTTCGCCAAAGCTCTAGTCGACGCCAAATTCAAAAAGCAGAGAAAAAATGGTTGTAATTATGTGACGTATAAATACATACAATTTTTGAAAAGGTTACCACAAGATTATAATTCAAACGGTCCTCACTAAACGCCAAAACACGCCATGGGAACCGGAACTTTTAAGCAAAAATTAACGTACCATATTATGAGATAAAGAATGCACACAAGACGACAAACTGCCTTTATTTTGTAAGATGAAAAGAAACCGAATTAGGAAAAGCCAAAACAAGCTATTGTAGATCTGCATTAACGTTAATGGAACGAATAATATATGATTAAAGGTTTCGATAGAGTTGCAATAAGCAAAAGATACATATGTGGGAAGAGGGAGAATGTAAAAATTTAAAGAACATACTGTATATGAATTTAAGTTGCAATTTAGAGGTCGTAAACATGTGTTCGTTACATATTCAATTTAATTTTTTAATATGATAATATATTTTTTTAGAATATGTGATTATCGACATCACATGTCGATAATCACATATTCTAAAAAAATATATTATAACAGACACGCACGCACATACCAACCGCTAAAAACATGATTTTTGAATTCAAGGGACCTCAAAAAGTGTAAATATAACAAAAACTCAATTTCGAGAATTTGACCCCAAAAGAATAAATACTTTCTCTACCATATATATGAGTAAGAGAAAGTAATAATCACCGAGAGAAAATCAACGTTTTGATTTTGAAATTAATAAACTAGGCTCTACTCAAAGCCTTTTTTTTTTTAAAGGAATAAATAAAGAAAATTAATTTAATATTAGCCTTGTTGACTGATTAATGAGAGAAAATTTGGTGTATGTAGTTTCATCCAAGAGAAAGCTTTGTTTCCTTTACCAATCAAGCAAATTTTGCAAAAGTAAAATAATAATAATAAAAAAAAAAATGTTTTTTTTAGAAGTCAAACTGAGGCGAACCAAATGTCATGAATAATATATATGGAAAAAAGTGATCGATGTAAAACTCACAAACAGAACATACTGAAAGCAATGGGAGTAACCCCTGCCTCCCCCCCCCCCTCCTTTAAATTTCAAGTTCTCCTCTCGGAGTCCTACGTTCGAATGTTCGATTTGTTTTTGACGTAACATAGATCCGCAAAAACCAAACACCGATTTGTCTCTGCAAATATCACCATTTTTATCATGCTCGCATAGGCACACACTTGCTGTTTGCGCACCTGCTTCCTTCCAACAACTGGATGCTCTCCAGCCGAGAAAGCAAACACCCCGTAGTTCTTACTATACAGTTTAGTCAGTCTTGCTGCGGGCAATAAATAGACTTCGAGTTCAATAACTTGATGCTTCATATGAAATCTAACATGAATAAATTTTCTAAGAGTGAAAAAATTTAGATGGATGGGCGTTGCTATCCCCCCCCCCACCCTTACAAAAAGTAATGATATACTACAATTTAGACCTACAAAAACCCACTTGCCATCCGACACTTGGCGGCTAAAAGAAAATTAAATGGAGACTTTAAAAAAAAATAAGGTACACACCAAATTTTTTCCCCTCCCGTGAGCTTCCTAAACATGAATTTTATATCAGTTTAGAGAAAAGCGTGAATTTTGTCGAAAATAATTGCTTACGAAATTGTAAACAAATAATATTATAGTTTTAAAAAATTAAAGAACACGCTTTTATAGAAATGTGAACCAAAAAGCACAAAATATCTATCTTAGTATTAAAATGCAGGGTAAGAGAAAATCGTGTGAGTGACACACCATCATATTTACATACATTTAAATCTTTAATTAAAAGAATTTAGAATTAAACAAAAACCATTTTTAAAAAACCTCCCCTGACTGGGCTCGAACGCTAGTCCATTAGGTTCGTAGTGCGGAACTTTACCTCACAGCCACAGCGTTCGCGTAGGGAACGTCTTTTTTTTTTACAATATAGATTTTTTGTTTGCTCCCAGAGCGGTTACAAACATACAAACAAACATACATACAGACATACATACAGGTGAAGCTAATAAAAGCATGTTAAAATAATATTATAGTTTTAAAAAATCAAAGAACACGCTTTTATAGAAATGTGAACTAAAAAGCAGAAAATAATAGTATCAGTAGCTATTATAGTTATTATTATTATTCAATAGCTAATATTCAATAGCTATGCAGTAGCTATTATTCAATAGCACAAAATCTTAGTATTAAAATGCAGGGTAAGAGAAAATCGTGTGAGTGACACACCATAATATTTACATACATTTAAATCTTTAATTAAAATAATTTAGAATTAAACAAAAACCATTTTTAAAAAATCTCCCCTGACTGGACTCGAACGCTAGAGCTTTAGGTTCGTAGCGTGGAACTTTACCTCACAGCCACATGGTTCACGTAGGGAAAGTCTTTTTTTACAATATAGATTTTTTGTTTGCTCCCAGAGCGGTTACAAACATACAAACAAACATACATACAGGTGAAACTAATAAAAGCGTGTAAAAAAAAAAAAAAAAGAAAAAGAAAAAGAAAAATGTATTACATAACAGGGAAATAATTCCATATTTTCGCAATTGACCATAAAAATATCGCGGTTTACTTATCAATTGGACAAAAAAAAAAAAAAAAAAAAAGCATAAATTTCATGAACTAATTAAGGAAAAACGATATTTTCAGGTATTTTAGAAAAATTTGGTTCCTAAAATAGTCATTCACAGAAACGTTTAAAAGGTTCCTTCACAGAGAACTAAAAAATTTGTACAAATTCAAAAAAAAAAAAAAAAAAAAAAAAAAGGAAGAAAGAAAAATAAAATAAAATCGATTAACATATAACGGACCCTTCAGAAAAATCGGATGATTAAAAAATGTTTTACATAAAATTCGGAAAAAAAAATTGTTTACTTAGGTAATCGATTGAAAATAAGCTGAATACTGACCATTTTTAGACAATGTCTGCCTGTGTGCGTGTGACAAAAATTTTCTTGCAGATCAAGAACTACTGCACAGAATTTTATATAAATTCACATGTTGCATCTTGACATAAATTAATGCTTATTAATTTTTGGTGAAAATCGCCGAATTAGACCAAATTCGAGTAGAGTTGCCATCCCGTTTTTGCATAATTTTTAATGTGGCAATAAAGAACAAAATTTCATTTAAACGGGCACAATGACAAATATTTTTTTACGCATCATTGTGAATTTAAAATGAAATTAAAAAAAGAATTATTTATATTTGTAACACTCAACTAGAAATTTTTTTTTTGTACATCTAGGAGCGTTAATCTCCACCCTCTCCCCAGGTGTATGTGTATGTGTAAATTTTCAATATGAGAATTTTTGAAAAGAACTCATCAATACCTTAAAAATGAATAGATCATAGATCATAGATTAATAATAATTGAAAACAAAGTTAAATTTATAGATTTTTCTTTTCATTAAAAAAAGAAAAAAGAAAAGAAAAGAAACCTCAGATGTCGCCTATAGGGCACAAAATTGACTTCTTCTTCTTCTTCTTTTTTTCTCGACATTTAGTGTTTTACTTCTCTGCATGGCCCGATTAATTTCTGAAGCAAGGAAAAGTTCGGTGTTATTTTGGTTCGCGGCCTTCTCTTATTTAAGAGAAATTTTCCAAGTTCTATGCATACATATATTAAAAGACTTCTTATTTATTGTATTATGAATTTTATTTTCAGAAGTTAATTAGCAGAATGCAGATTTAAGTTCCTTTCCCTCCTATATATCTTCTTCTTCTTCTTCAAGGATTAGGCCGAAGGCCTGTTTCGACTTCGTGGTCAAACCACCGCTTTCTAGGCCTACCTCGGTCTCGTCTGCCTTGTGGGTTGTAATAAAACGCGGCTCTAGGTAGTCTTCCACGTGGCATACGTCGGATATGGCTTAACCAATCTTGTCTGTATTTCCTAATTTTAACTTCTAGGCAAAATATGTTTTATTCTTTACGTATATCTTCGTTTCTAATTCTATCGGGGATTGTACAGCCTTTAACAGATCTCAAGAACCTCATCTCGGCAGCTTGTATTCTGCTTAAATCCTGGGAGCCCAGAGTCCATGTCTCAGAACCATATAGAAGAGTGGGGACTGCCATATATCATTGTATAAAAATATTACAGGCTATATTTATCTGCAAATTAAAACCATGAAAAGCGCAAACTATTCGGCAGCTATCGTTTCGGTTTGAAATGAGTATTTATCAGAAATTTTCATCGGATAAAAAGGGTAAGCATCAGCGTGGCAACAATTTTTGCTCTCACATTGAACTCATGCTTACCATGTTTTTAAACCAGATGAAGGACTGGCCTAACTGATTTCAAGCCGAGATATTTAGTGATTTTAATGCAATTAATTTCAAAGTTCCAATTCATCATCATCGTTCCATATCAGTGTGTAATATTTTTTATTGCGTATGCTTACAGGTATCAAAATCTCCAGTTGTTAGCTGTTGGGTGAATTCTGCCAAAATAATATGTATTTTCTTTTGCTTCAAGCAAATTTTCACCCCCCCCCCCTTCCCAAAAAAACTGATACTAGGAATTTCAGGCATTGCTTTTCAGTCATTTTGGGACCCCTTTGAAATTTCCAAGAGAAGTTCTTGCTTCCCGAGCCGTTTGAGCAATCAGGTGCTCTGTTTCTCTTGAGATGAAAATCAGCTGCATTCCTCAGAGAAAATAATTTTAATAAATAATGTGTACTGCGTGAACTTGTATAGGAAAAAATGTAGAAGAAAGTTTTGTGATGGCCACAACATACTAAATTTTCATTGTTTTAACGCCCTGAAAACCAAATGTGATGTAAAGCAATGCATTTCTTCGCCAAGTTGTAGTTATCTCATTTCTTGGCGACACGCGTATCGCCAAAGAATGTGCGAAATGAGATACATACTAATATGACTGGAAAATGCGCAGTAATCTATGCTTTAACGTACAACTCCTCTCTTTAGATTACTTCATCTCTGAAAAATCAGAGATGAAGTTAACAGAATACAAACTTTCCTTTTGATAGTTTATCATTTCTGGGAGAGAACTAACTATCCCGATTTTAAGAACTTCATGGGATGTAGAACAGCTGCACTGAGATATAGCTTTCTCCGCATTTACATCCAAAATTACGCTTTGAGCAAATCCAAGTTGCGTTTTTAATCCCTGACTTCTTTCTCATGAATCATCTTTACACTGAACAGAATTTAATGTCTCGTGAATCATTGACTTAATTCACTTGCTGTACTGCAGATCGGAAAACTCCTCTCTGCGTCTCCCTAAGGAGCCGCTTTCAATTCTCACGACTTACGTATGGTCGTATTAAGAGCTCGGAAATAATTAGCGGAAGTTCAAACGAGAAGAGAGACTTAGTGTGCACTGCTGCAAAAATAAATCGCTCTTCAGTTGCGCGCACCCCATTTATCCGATCGTTCGAACCATAATTTTCTTTCTCGTTTTGGAAGAAGAGGATGGAGATCGTTTCTTTTTCCCGCGGATGATTAAAACTTTTCGTTCCAAATTCGATGCAAGCGACATCTAGGGGGCTGAATATCAAACTGCCGCGGTTAATGAGGTCGTTAATGGTGACAACAGAAGAGAAGTTAGGAAGTGGGAGGGTAGGAGGGTGTAGAGAGGGGTGTATTGCGTTGATTTCGGCTGACGATAATTTCGTGAGTAGAGGTGAGGTGTAGAATGGCTGTGTTGGTAGTAAGAAAAGAGCACGGATTAAAAAGGAACGACTCGGGAATGGAAGAGGCACTTCCAAACGGCAGTTTGATGGCGAACTAATTTTCTCAATTTCTCCAACGAAGGTTGAAATTTGCGCGAAACGAGTTGTACTTTCAGGCAAATTTGCTCATGTAAGAGATAGTCACGAAAAAATTAGTTCTCAGAACGCAATCAAGTTTCGCTGAAACTTTTGATTACGAAAGTAGGCAAATAAATTAAAAAGTGGAAGTTGATTAACTGTAATAAAAGTAAAATAATTGTGTTTTATTTTTAGTTCTATTATTAAATTTAAATATCTACACATAACCAGTATGTTTTTATTCCATATTTTTACACTGATTCTAATGGTTAGACAATTTTAGCATTTTTCGAATTTTTTTGAAAAATATATTAATGTATTTGTAACAAAGAGGAAGAGAAAGAGAGAGGAAAGAGATACCGTGAAGCAAAAATTACTTTTAACATTATGCTCGTGTTGATTTTAGTCATACATGACCTTGATCTAGGTCGACAGAGTCAGGTTTTAAGATTAGAATTTCAAGGTATTCCAAGTCACTTAAACTGAGAAATGGCCTAATGTAACGTTTAGCAGTTTTTTAATTCTTGCAACTTGAAAAATCTCAAATCTTTTGCAAAATGTTGCTGTATAGGAAAAACTTCACAAGACACAATTGATTTATCGCATGACAACATTACAAAAGCCCAGGCTTTGCAGCATTACTAAAATTTTAGGCTCATTTAATTATTGCTAATATCGCCCAGCACTTTCAAAATGGGATTAAATTGCAACTTCACAGCGTCACTTGTTGGCCGATATGCACTCAAACTGAATCAGCAGAGTTTTAGTTAATGTATATCTCTAAGTTTGGTACACTGTAGTAGATGCTGATCCTTTCCTGAAATGAGAAGAAATCACAACGTGGAAGTGTCCCCTGTTGGGTGATACAGCCCAAAAGCTAATCGGCACCAATTAAAACCAAGGTCCAACCAAATATCAAGTTCTGTTAAATTAAGTCGATTGGTTCAGGAAGTACAATGATCGAACTCAATAAGACAGAGGTTTTCTAAAAATGGTTGAATCGAGTTCAGGAAATCTCAAAACGTGTAACTTTATCGAAAATCGGAAATCTAAAATTTTTCTGAATCTTATACTTTTTTACTTTCTCTTACCCATAAGGTAGAGAAAGTATTGTTTTAGGGTCAAATTTTCGAACGTAAGTTTTTGTTATATTTACACGTTTTGAGGACCCTGAATACGAACATCATGTTTTTAGCGAATGGTCTGTGTGTTATCAGCATAGCACAAGAACAAATAGAAGCAGAAAGTCCAAACTCGGTATTCTAAATGTGCATGATATAAGGATGCTACAGTAAGCTTTTCGTTGAGATGAAGCAAATGGTTCGTGTACACTGTACAGGGACGCCCAAGAGAATTCAAATACATTACTTTATGGGGAAAGGGCTGATAAGTAGAGTTTAATGTCTATACACTGCACTAAACCAAATGAAACAAATATATATCCTTTATATGCATAAAAACATGTCTCATGTAGAATATGATAAGGAAATTATTCACTGTTCGTTTACAGGGCTAAACAAAAGAACTAGATAAAAGTGCGACGATAGCTGCAAATTGATGGAAGTGTATTTCAGGCTGGACCATGTATTATTACTATAGGATTATATTTAGGCGCACCATGTGGTATGTATATAATCTTCGAAAGTTATACAGGGCTGAAAATATTTAAGCGATAACATTCTTTTTTGTTGTTAGTGGATGTGCTTTACTAATAATATTTTAACATTTCCAGGAAAGCTGTTCGGGAATTGAAATGAATTCCTCATAGAGATATGGTAAATAATGTATGTTTTTAAGCTAAATATTCGTCGCTTGTTTTTTGTATATTTACACGTTTTGAGGCTTCCTGATTACCGTAGTCAAGTTTTTTAACGTTTGATCTTGTCTGTGTCTCTTATAGTGACTTAAAAACGAATAATTTTAGGAGATCCAAATCTTGTATTTTGAAGTTAATATAAGTTTGTTGCTGGAAAAGTTTGATCAATATTGATAAGTTTCGAGGAATGTTGCGTGTGAAAGTTGTCTGAATTATTTTAAGTGAATTTTAATTTTAATAACAGATTTAAATTCTATATAAATGTAAGTGCAGTAATGAAACAGCGAGTTGAGGGGGATGGTAGCCCCCCTCACACAGAACTAATTACCATATAAAACTCTTCCGAAGTCTAATTTGAATTGTTTTAACATAGGTTTACATAACAGTACTCCTTATGTTACTTCTTAATCTCCAACATGTATTTATAGTATTAAATTTCAGGGTAGGAGAAAGTCGTGTGAGTGACACACCAGATTATTCTTATAGATAAAAGAGATAATTAATAGATAATAAATCCACTTTTTTAAATATAAGTAGTCAATTTCAGTTAATTGAAATGCAAGGAGATCTCAAAACGTGTAAATTTATCGAAAACCGAAAATCAAAAGTTTTTCCGAATCTTATACTTTCTTCTTATATATGTAAAAGATATAGTAATAAATCCTTTTTTTTTAAAAAAATAAATTGTAAATTTCTGTTAATTGAAATGCATTTAGTTTAAGTTTTTTGGTTTTAGTTTAAAAGTATGTCTTCAAATTAGAGCTGGCGTAAATAAAAAAAATAAATAAATAAAAAGTAGATTTTAAATAAATTAGAAGGAAAAAAATAGAACTTTTTATAAATCAAATCCTTTTATAATTTGTGTATATGTTCAATAGTATAAACTTCCAATCTACCGCTCATTCACTCCATTTTCTACCACTCTAATGGCTGTTGTCTCTTTGAATGAAAAATCTGCAGTCGATAGAATAGTGATGCTACATCTATACAAATTACTGTGTCTATGGTTTCATTTGAATTTTAAGAAATTGCTAGATTTATAACAACTTTCTTCTCAAGGAATTTTTTAATACAAAAGAATACGTGTATAAAATAAAAAAGTGCATTAAAAAAATAAATAAAAGTATTTTAAATTGCCTTCTTGACATCGGAAGAAAACAATTTTTGCATTCTGCAAATCTGGCTAATTATACCTTTCGAATGCTACCACTTTCAACTCTCTACTCCCATAATTACTATGTTAAAAGTGTACGACAAATGTCATGTTTGCCTATTAATGTATAGATTGTCACCATTATTTTTAAGCAATATTTTTTTTTTTACATAATGTTTTAGCATCAAATAATAAATAATATTCAAGGAAAATTTCGATAATGGTGATAATAAGTGAAACCTCTCAAGTTGGTCACCCCTCTAAGTTGGACGCTTTTTCTCGGAACGGAATGTATCCATTAACATTATGTCTAACCCCTATAAGTTGGACACCTCTCTAAGTTGGACACTTTTTCTTGGAACCGTAGGTGTCCAACTTAGAGGGGTTTTACTGTACAATGAAACGCGAGTAAAATTTTAGGAACCTCTGTAAGGCCTGAAAGCCTAAATGAATATTACCAGAATCCTTTAATGAATTTAAAGGTCTCGATTTTGAAGGTTTATGGGCTTCAAAATATATAAGTCGGTTTCTTTACATATTAACTCTATATACGTCAGACTTCCGTATATTGAAGACCCACAGCAGAGAACTAATATGATTTTTCAAATGTGCTTGTATTGTAGCCTCTCAATAACTACTCCAAAAACATTTGATTATGCTGATTTTTGTAGGTTTTGATCTTTTTTTTTTTTTTTTTCTAAGCATAGATATTTTTTTAAAGGTTTAATTCGACTTATAATGCATTTAGACCTTTTCAAATATTTCTTTTTATAGGTGCAAATGAATATGTTTCATAACATCCATTTGAGAGAGATATATCATTAATAAATCTCCCGGCGCTCTTCATTCGGCATACATATGTAAAAGTTAGCTTTTTATTTGCATGAAATATCAAAACTGTCACTTGGTGATTTGGAAGATTTCTCCACAGACTAGTTTAAGTTCAAAACTTTTATCTAAATTAGAGCCAACTGTAAAAAGATAATAAAAATGATTATATATTTAGATAACTGACTATTTTCGCAGAACGATTTGTTATATATTTGTTTTTAAAATTGACATATTCGTAAAGATTCACTATTCTATATTTTAACAGGTTTAAAGTTTCAAAATTGATAATGAATAATAGTTTGATTAATTTTGTTACATTTAAACCTATGTAAATAAAAAGCAATCTTAGTTTATTTGTTGCTGTAGACTAAATAACTACTAGACCAATTTAAATGTTTCTTTTTTTTTTTTTTTTTTTTTTTTTTGCAAAAAGTTTCACGGTGTTCCGAAGGTTACGCTATTGAAATTCACGATCTGAAAAATAAAACGAAAGCTAGGGGTTTATTACTATGATGTTCGTGGCGTCCTCTACATTTAAATAATTTAGTTACTGTTAATAATTAACTACTCCTGATATCCTTGAAACTTTAATGTTGGTGTATAATTCTTAATCATTATATCAAAAATAATGAGAAATAATCCAAGGAATCTGAGTTGACCATTTTAATTAAATTATTCCAATTTGTTTAAAATATATCATCTAAAAATTTTCGCAATAGATTTTAGAGTTAGTAAATAATTAATATCAAACTGATGCCAATAAAAAAAAAAAAAAAAAAAAAAAAAAAAATCTTTATATATTTATTTATTCTTTTCTTGACATAAAAATAAACATATTTATTTCCACGTGAATAATAAATTGAAATATTACTTCACGAAAAATTAAAATTGCGCAGGCTACAAAATGCTGGTATACATAAAGCGCAATATTTTTATGTGTATTAAGCTAAAAATGTGTATTCGCTAAGATTAAAATCTACTAGAGCGATTTACGTGTAGTTTGTGCATAATGATAAAGCCGAAAAAATGTTTAAAGCTGTTGAAACCTATCTGACTAGTACAAAAAATGTTGGGTGTTTTAAATGATTTTGCGATACGAATTCTTTTAACCCACCACTTTGCTTCTTCAACACTCTGCCTTCAAACTCTAGAAACGATGCAGAGCTTCAAAAGTCGTAAATTATCCATTGTCTGAAAGTGACCCTTGAAATTTTGCACACGTTTACAATGAAGGACATCACTTGTTATTTATTGCTCTTTTACAAAAAAGACCAGTTCTCATGCAATTATCGCACTAGGAGGTCTGTGAGCGACGACTCCAGCAAGCGTCGATTCTCAAAAACCACATCAAAGAAGTATCAATAGAGCCGCACTTGCAGCTTTGCAAGTTGCCAGAGTTTGAAGGCAGCTTTAGATCGCTCTATCTATCTTTTACCGTACTGGCCGTATCATTTTGAAATTTTCTCCAACCATTAATGTACAGTCTTAATGCTGCGCATTAGTCAGATTTATCAGTTCTTCTTCCCTTTGTAACCTTATATGAGATTGAAATTGCTTCTTTGAAATTGTCGCCTTTTATTGTAATGAACATTTTTTTAAATTTTTAATTAATTAATTAATTAATTTATTTATTTCAAACCAAAAAATTAGTGCTCTAAATTTATGTATGTATGACGAAATGAAAAAAAAAAAAAAAAAAAAAAAAAAAAACTGAATTTCATTCAGTGAGATAGATATTCTTCAAATAACGAAGCAACGATAATCTCATAGAATTACATGGGGAAGAAGAAACGCCGTTTCTATCTTATGAGCCTTAAGATTTCAATATTTAGAAAATGTCATAGGAATTACAAATAATAATATTGCTTCAGAGAATTTTGATGTGAAAAAAACTGTTCCAATGAATCCTTTACTATTTTCTCCAGCGACATGGAAAAGGAGTTTCATATATCTCCTGAACATCGTAACAGAAACAAAAATTTCATGGAAAAGAACTTTTTCAAAAAAAAAGTACACAATCAAGCGAAATTCTTTCAAAGAACGACGAAGCCCTGAAACTATTCTCAGATTGATCATGTTGCCCTGCAATCGTTAGCACGTCTCGGCAGATGATACTGCGGAGGGTGGAAGCGTTGCCAAACGATTTACAGGGGGATGGGAAGGGTAACTCATTAATGCTTTTAATGAGCGCGGGTGTTCAGCGCCGTCCCGTTTCATTAGCGCGGGGCGAACTTTTTCAAAGGAACTTGCAAGAGGGTTTGCTTTCTCCCCGAGACATTCGAGAAATTAGAACGCCCGAAGGGGTGGGGAGAGTTGTTTTCAATAATTAATTATTTTGCGCAGCGGTCCATGATGATTTTTACGAAATTTTGCTCTGGGAAGCGAGTTTTTAAGTAATTTTTATTCCCCTCTCAGAAAATGTCATTTTCGTCATTCGTTCCGTTTTAATTCAGAACCCGTGATTTTTGAACGGTACTTTTCCTGTAAATTTCAGCAGTAGCTTTGTCAGATTTGGGAAAAGGAGGGAGGGTGAAAAAAAAGGGCAGAAACATGAGTAAATATTCAGTCAATTAAAATTTTCTGTCTCTCCGAAAGGCAAATCCCGAAAACAAACACATCTTTCAGCTCATATGTCGCTCTTTTCAAGATAAATGAGGCACGTTTAATTTGATTTCTTTAACTTTAACATTATCTTTTTCTGTTTTCTTTAAGAAGGAATGAATATTCGGAATCCTTTCTCTAAAAATGGAACCTTTAAGGCTGAATTCTTGTCAAGGCTTAAAAATGAACTAAAACATGAATAAGAATTTTTGCTTTTGTTATCTGATTCGTTTGATCGTTACTCTTCGCCTTCCTTTGAAATGACATGAACTGTTAAATTAAATACATATAGAAACAAATGGCGATATGCGATATTTTTACTTTCATCTATATTCAATAGAAGAAAGAACTAAATTAATAATAATAATAATAATAATAATCTGTTTTCGATGGATTTATACGTTTTTAGATGTCCTGAACATGGTTTGATCTTTTTTTTTTTTTTTTTTAATGTTTGCCTGTACATCACAAAAAATAAAAAAATGAGTCAACAAAACTGTTTGAATATAAGAACATAATAATTTATAATAATAATACTTTGAATAAAACAACAAGATAATTTGGATCTAGTTAACAAAATTATTATTGAGGTTGTATTAACAAAAAGAAAATGTGTGATTGTGCACGATAAAAAAATTGAATGAAAAAAACTATTCGAATAAAACACCAAAATAATTTGGAATAATAATAATAATAATAATAATAATAATATGAATTAATCAGCAAAATAATTTCGTTCATAGTTAACAAAATTAATTCCAAAATAACAAAACTGTCTGTATAAAACAACAGAATAATTTGTAATAATAATAATAATAATATGAATTAATCAACAAAATAATTTGATTCTAGTTAACAAAATTAATTCCAAAATAAAAAAAAATGTTATAATAATTAACAAAATTGTCTCCAAAATAAGAGTAATTTTGGAATAATAATAATATGAATAATATGAATAAAAACAAAATAATTTGGTTCTAGTTCAAAATTATTGTTGAGTCTGTATTAATAAAAAGAAAATGTCTGTCTGTGTATAACAAAGAATTTGAGTCAACAAAACTATTTGAACAAAACAACAAAATAATTTTGGAATAATAATAAGAATAATTTGAATAAAACAACAGAATAATTTGGTTCTAGTTAACAAAATTATTGTTGAGGCTAAATAATTGTTTGAATAAAAGCTTTATTGATTGAAACAATAAATTGTTTGAATATAAGAACAAAATAATTTTGGAATAATAATAACAATAATAATAATAATTTGAATAAAACAAAAACAAAAACAACAAAAAATTTGGTTCTAGTTAACAAATTTATTGTGGAGGCAAAAAAGTTGTTTGAATGAAGAATTATTGAATATAACAACAAAATAGTTTTGGAACAATAATAACAATAACAATAATAATTTGAATAAAAAAACAAAATAATTTGGTTCTAGTTAACAAAATTACAGCTGAGGCTGTAAGAACAAAACCATTTGGTTAACAACATGACTTTTTTCCAGTGGTTGGTAAAAACAGGAAAAGCGAACAAGACTTTTTCCCCCCCCCCCTTATTTTTTGACAGAGGTAAAAATTAAATAATTTATTGTAAGAAATTTGCAGGGTATTTCATGATAATGAAATCCATTGGTAGGAAATATACAGCCATGTGTTACAGACATATACAATCTTTCAAAAAGTTTTAAACTGTTGTAATCAAGGCTCCAGGGAAAAAAAAAAAAAAAAAATCTTGTCGCCAGCAAACATTTCTGTTAGCCAGTAAAAGATATCCCCGCACCCGTCTTCCTTCCTTTCTTTCTTTTTTTTTTCTGATTTTGAAATTAACTTGAATATAGAAATTAAAATTTTACGCATAAAAATTAAATATTTATTACGACTGGATGATAAACCAGGAAACACCTGTTTAAATCTAACATCATTAAACCAGTTTTATTATTTTTTCTAAACCGATACATCATCGCTATTGATACATCATTACACCAGCAAAACGATTTTAACTTTTGTTGCATATCAGTCAACAGGTGGCGCTATCAAACAAATTTTTCAATATTTTTAGTAGGGCTCCATATGACAAATTTTCACTTAAATGTACACAATGACGCTTATTTTTAACTTAAACACTGGGAAATTACAAAGATTAATAGCAATAGTAACTAGGAAACATTTTTAGATTTAGGGGCATCTTCTCTCTCCCCCCCTCCCCCTTCACTCCGTGGGGAAATACTCTTTATTTAAATTTTTAATATGAGTATTTTCAAATGAACTCGTCAATACATTTTAAAACGAATGGTTAAATCATAGACCTGTGATAGCGGTGTAAATCAATACCCCAAAATTGTGCACCGATTCAACACCTGGTTGTGAATTGTGATAAGAGGAGCGGGAGTGGAATCGGATCCCAATTCTGGCACCATCCCCCCCCCCCCCCTCCAAAGTATTAAAAAAAAAAGTTTTCGTGAAAGTTAAAAACACAGTCGCCAGTTAAAATATCTTGCGCGCCAATGGCGACCAAGCGACCGTACTTCACGAGTCCTGGATAATCGTATATCAGAATATAGCATTTGATTTATAAAAAGAGTGGAACCTTGTTGAATTTAACAATTAAAATCTAGACCGATTTAAGCTCGGAATAAATGGAAAAATCACTTTCAGAGTCAATAAAGTGATTTGTTTTAGGAAATCATCATCATGCGAGATATTTCTTAACTAATTGAATCTTCTGTTTATATACTCATATTTCAGAGACGGAACAATAAGTCATGCCGATTTCAAATTTTAAAAAAAATCCTTTATTCGTGATTTTCACAAAAATTGTCAGAGCCATTTCCAAGAAAACAAGATATCTACTATATTTTGTAGAGAGAGGAAGGTGAATTACCAATTACTCTAATTTTTCTTAAATGAGAGCGATTAAAATCGAATTGTCATCTCAAAGCATTCCTATTTCAAAATTTTTATCAAAATCGTTCGAGCAGTTTCTGAGAAAATCAAATTTTTGCTATATTATTTTTTCCAGGCAAAGCATGGGTTACCAATGAACGCTAGCTTTCCTAGCGATAAGTTATCGTATAAAATCGTATAATCATCGTATAAAATCTTTAACCCTAAATTGTTATCAAAATTGTTATAACAATTTTGGAGAAACTAAGGATATACATATATATATAGAAAGATAGATATTCGTAATGTGGTGATTTGGGAGTACACCTCGAAGAACGGAATACGCAAGCATGAGTCCAGGGATGGTTTTTTGCTATTTTTATTCAAAACTTAACAAAAAAATTGAAATTCAAATAAATTAAAAATTATTACAAAATGCTCGCCTCCGAGCATACTTCAAAAACATGCTACACACTTTTAGCACCAAGTCTCTCTGTCTCTTTTTTTGAGTCTCTTCCTTCCGAGCACACCTTCGAAGGGGGAGGGGAATACCCCACACGAAGCACTGATTCGTTGAACGTGATATCAGTCTACCCGTGACATCATTTTCGGCCAATCTTGGTCTACCCGAAACTCTGAGAAACGTCGGTAGCAACAAGGCCATGCGTGAAATCGGAAACTATTGATGTCACCGCTTCCATAGAAATATACAATTTTTTTACACAAAGCATCTGTCGCTCAGACAGCTTCTCGTGGCTCCGTTCTGTCTGGTCACACGACCCCTGACCTCTTGGAATGTTTGTAACCTTCACTCCAGCACAGCTTCCTCCCTCCTAAAAGACCATTTTACGGACTTCAGGATGTAAAATGGGCTCCAGAAGACTCAGGTGCCTCCTCCCATTATCAAACATGCAACATCAGAGAGTTGAGCTAGCCCCCCAAAAAAAATTTTTTCGAAACAACCCCCTGAACTTTTATAGAATTAAAAATAATCTTAAAAATAAATTTTCTAGTCTTACACCTTGCATAATTACTAGATCCCAAGGTCTCATTTCACATTATATAAAAAAAAACAATTAAGCATTCACATGCAATTTCGTGATGACAATCAAAGGTTCTACCCCTAACAAAATTTTAAAAGTCAAACACTGAAATTTCACAATTACACACTATAATTTCATGAAAAAGAAAGAAAAATAATTCATAATCAATACATTCAATTTTTTTTTTTTTTGGAATACAAATGAAAGAAAGAAAAAAAATAAATATTTACAAACAGTCCAAAAACACTACCTAAAACCAAGGCATTATTTTTTTTTTATTCTTCGTGCATGCGACTTAACGCATTCGCATTCAAATGCTTTTTTCCGCTCTTATGCTCGACTGTGAAGTTGTATTGTTGTAAACATAAGGCCCATCTCGTCAAACGTGAATTTGTGCCCATCATTTTTTTAAGATAAACTAAAGGGTTATGATCGGTTTGAAGGACGAATTTTTGTCCATCTAAATAATGATTTAGTTTTTTCACCCCAAAAATGACTGCCGCTAATTCGCGTTCAATGGTACTATAATTACGCTCCGCCTTGGAGAATTTTTTGCTCAAATAAACAATTGGGTGTTCCTCGTTATTCCCGAAATTTTGAGCTAGGACCACACCCGCCCCTACAAGACTTGCATCAGTCTGAACAATGAAGTCTTTTGAAAAATCCGCAGCATAGAGTACCGGTCCCTTAGTTAGATCTAATTTTAGTACCTTAAATGCCTGATCACATTCCTGACTCCACTCAATTTTTTCCCTCTTATTTTTCCCTTTTAACAAATCCGTCAAAGGCGCAGCTTTTGTCGCATAATCCTTTATATATTTATGGTAAAATCCGGTCAGACCTAAAAATGACCTTACATGCGTCTTTGTCTTTGGAATGGGAAATTCTTGGATAGTTTGGATTTTCGCGTCACTCGGCGACCTCTTCCCTGACCCCACTTCGTGCCCTAAAAATTTTACATGGTCCTGGGCGAATAAACACTTTGCCGGTTTCACTTTTAGATTTGCCTCCTCCAAACGTTGTAACACCATGTCCAGATGCCGGATATGGAGCTCCCAACTGGATGAAAACACAGCCAGATCATCCACATATGGTCTCATAAAACTCACTAAATCCCCTAGCACCTCACTAATTAATTTACAAAAATAAAATGGAGCATTCACTAAGCCAAACATCATTTTTTTTGGAATAAACTCACCGAAAGGGGTTACAAACGCCGCATACCTTTGCGCACGTTTCGTTAACGGGATTTGGAAATACCCCTTCGTCAGATCCATTACTGAGATATATTTTGCAGTGCTCACTTCCTCAACTACCTCCTCAATATTCGGTAACGGGAAAAATTGCACTTGGGTTTTGGCATTGAGGGCCCTATAATCGACACACGGCCTAGGGTCTTTCCCCGGACTCTCTACAAGAATCATAGGCGATGCGTAATCTGACTGACCCACCTCAATCACCCCTAACTCTAACAGCCTGGAAATCTCCTTCCGCATAATTTCTAACTGCCGCGGAGACATGCGATAGGGTTTTGCACGAATCGGCTTATCATCTGTCAAAATGATATCCATCTCTACCTTATGGGTCGTACCAGGGTCGTTAGAAAACACCGTTTTATGCTTTACTAGGACATCTTGTAAAGTTGCCAAATTCCCTTCCGAAACCTTATTACCCAAATTACTCCCCTTAATTAAGTCTGTCAAGTCGAAATGATTAGGGTCCGAAATCGGATACGGGATAGATGCATCCTCCTCAATTTCCTCGCCACCCTCTTCCAAAATTAAGTTGACATGCTCTGGGCGTTTATGATAAGGTTTCATTAAATTCACGTGGAAAATCGTGTCCTTACATCTCCTTCCCGGAAGATCTACCGTATAGTTCGTATCGGATATTACCCCCGTAACTACACCTGGACCTAGCCACTGTACTGCCATTTTATGTGGTTTTGCAGTAGCCAAAACCAACACCGAGTCTCCCACCTTAAATTTTCGGGACACTGCATTTTGGTCGTACCATAATTTTCTTTTTTGTTGACATTCTGTCATGCGCTCCCCTGCCAAATCTTGACATCTTTTTAAGCGCTCATTTAAATCCAAAATATACTCTACTACATTTTGATTAATTTCCTCTTCCTGCATCCAATTTTCGTAAACAATGGTATGAGGCATCCTCAAATTCTTCCCAAAAATAAGCTCTGAAGGAGAAAATCCCGTGCTTTCATGCGGCACCGTCCTCAACGCGAAAAGAGCCATAGGCAGATTTTCTTCCCAATCGCTTTTCGTTTCGAGACATAATGCTTTGAGAATCCTCTTAAGAGTGGAATGCATTCTTTCCACCTGATTAGATTGCGGATGACAGACAGAAGAATGATTGATTTTGATATCATACTTCTCAAAAAACGCTGTCGATAAGTCACTCGTGAAATAAGCACCTTGATCGCAGACTAACTCTCTAGGAAATCCGGTCTTCGCGAAAATTTGCATCAATGCATTGATCACTGACCTCGAAGTTAGGTTTTCCACAGGAATAGCATCCGGGAATTTTGAAGCGACGCAAACAGCCGTTATCGCAAAACGATTATTTTTGTTACTCGTTACAAGCGGACCTATAGCGTCAATCGACAGACGTCTGAACGGTTCAGAAATAATCGGTACTAATCTCAACGGAGCTTTCTTCTTATCCCCTTTTTGTCCTACTTTTTGACAAATTTCACAAGTTTTGACATACTCTTCGATTTCCTGATAGCAATTTGGCCAAAAGAAATTAGTCAACACCCTCTGCTTAGTTTTACACGAGCCTAAATGCCCTGACACAGAATCATGACACAGGTTTAGAATCGCTGCCCTAAATTTCTTTGGCACGCACAACTGCATCCTGTTTTGGTTACTCTTAGAATCCGATATTCGAATTAACCGCTCATTTTTTATCTTAAATTCCTTTCCCGCTTCATTCCTAGCTTTTTCCCAACAATTTTCCAACGTGTCACACGCAGTTTGCTCTTTTTGAAACTCTTCAGCTGAAACCCCGATTAATGGACACCTGTCTGTTTCTTTTAACACAGGAAGAACAACTTTATTTTCTGCACTAGTCTCCTCTAACGACTCGCTTATCAAACCCGGTTCCTCCTCAAAATTCTGAATTTTTCTCTGAGTTGGCTTTTCATTATTCATTTCGGACTGCGCACTCTTAATCCTTTCTTGCTCACGTTTCTGACTTCGCGTTATCGCATTAATTGGATAAACAATTTTTTTATTGGACTCAATTAACTCTGCGGTTTTATTGCCTAGAAGATATATTCCCTGACTCAAATTAGCAGGTTTTACAGCCGCTTTTGTAATGACCTCTCCGAATTCCCCTTTTAAAACGATTTTCGCCAAAGGTAAACACCTACACGTTTCGTCAAACGGTTGCTTAATCCATACCTGTTCCGGCAGTAAATCCTCAACAGAAATCATATTCCTTTCGCACACGTCAATGTTTGAGCCACTATCTCTCAAGAATTCGCGCTCTTGTCCATTTATTTCTAATTTACCTATATAAGGCTCAAAACCAACACCTAAAATTTCGCCCGCGCTTAAGTTATTGATCGGATTTGTTCTGCGATTAGGGTTTTGTGGGCAGTTAGGTCGAATATGGCCCCTTTCCGAGCACAAATAGCACACAATTTTACTATTTCTATCAAAATCACGATCTTTAGATTCGATTTTATCCCCTTTTAATTTTCCTGAGTCTTTTTTGTCGCCCTTAGTTGACTCAGCTTTCGGATTACTCCCACCATCATGCTTACCTGACCCGAATTTCTGACCGTCTTTCCCAAATGAATTTCTACCCTTCGTAAAACGCTGAAAAGGTTTATATTCTCTTTTCCCATTCTCTTTTCTAACCGCGTCATACTTGTCGCACTTCTCCGCCAAATCCGAAGCTTTGTTGATTTCTTCCCACACATCTACAAAATGTTGTTTGATTTCGCATGGTACCCTTTTCTTTAACTGCTCCGTGAGCATCAATTCCTTTAATGACTCTAAATCTTTAATTTCTAAAATCTCAAGCCAGTTATCTAGGTACCCTCTCAAATCGTGAACTAAATCAACCCATAATTCTTCACTTTTTTTGGTGTGCGATTCAAATTTCGTTCTTAGCGCACGCGCACTCAATCTGAATCTATTCATCAACACTTTTTTTACATGTTGAAAGTTATCAGCCTCTGACTCGTCTAATTTCATGATTATTTGTACGACGTCGCACGGCAATAAAGGGATAAGTTGCGACATCCAGTCCTGTTCGCTAATATTTTCTTTACGTGCTAATCTTTCAAATATCGTAAAAAAAAGAGAAATATCCATTTGTTTTGGGTCAAATTTCGGAGCTATGTCCTTTAAATTAATTTTCTTCAAAACCGTCTCTTGAACTAAACTCCCGGACCCTACGCTACTAGTTTCTGCAGCGCTCTGGATTCTGAGTTTCTCCAGTTCAAAATTTCGTTCGGCCTCTTCTTTTTCTTTTTCTTTTCGTAATTCCCATTCGCGCTCTTCTTTTTGCAACGCCCATTCGCGCTCTTCTTTTTCTTTTTGTAATTTCAATTCGCTTTCTTTCTGTTCCAAAATCCCTTCTATTAGCGCCTTCGCAACCCCTTCATCATAATTAGCCGCCTTTTCAATAGCTTCCTTGATTTCTAGTTTTTTGCTTTTATCTGTTAGCCCCGAAACACCAAATTCATCCGCTAACTCTAACAATATGTTTTTAGTATACTTAATGAGAAATGCCATAATTACAAAATACAATTTCACTAATTACTGAAAAAAAATGCACATATAATAAAAACAATAAACAAATCAAATACCATGAAAATATAGACAAAAGTAACACTTTGATTATCACCTACGAAATTCTTTAAACACCTTTTCTCTAAACATTAACTACAATATTTACCCAGATACAATAAACAGTACCTATATTTAGTTAAAATAAACAACTAGAGAAAAAAAAAAAGAATCCTAGAATTTTTACCAGTAGGCAAATCAACTAATTTCCAGTATACTCCTATATAAACAGTTACAGTATCCACAATCCTTACGTTGCTTTTAAAAAAAGAATTTAGAATTATAATCTTATCGAAACTTTTAAACAACAATTTAAAGTTACCAAGCTCCCCGTTACAATAAACAGAACTTTAACGATAAATTTATCTCTCAAGTAAACGCCCCGTTAAGTCATGAAATTACTCTTTTCAACCGCCTTAACTATTAACTTGACTTCGAGATATCCGTGCTTAAAATTTTACACATAAAACTAAATTCTTACTCTTAAAGCTTCGTAACTACATGCATTGTTACAAAACAAAAATAAATAAATAAACAAAAACTATCATCCCACAACTCAAATCTCTGACACTTTGCATATCTGAAAATGAAAGAAAACATACCTGAAAAATCTCCTTGATTGGCATCTCCAGGGAATTCAGCAGCACAGGGAAGAAGCGAAGTCTTTTTAATCCTTTCCACGCTATTGTCACAGGCATCAATAATCTCCAGTAAATCTCAGGGATTCCAGTTGTCACCGGGCTCACAGCAACGTTCTTTTATACTTTTTCACCACCAACACATAGAAAACAGAGTTCGATGTTTTTTTTTCTTAAAACAACATACCACCGATATGCCACCATTTTATATTTTTAATTAAAGCTGTGGTGATTTGGGAGTACACCTCGAAGAACGGAATACGCAAGCATGAGTCCAGGGATGGTTTTTTGCTATTTTTATTCAAAACTTAACAAAAAAATTGAAATTCAAATAAATTAAAAATTATTACAAAATGCTCGCCTCCGAGCATACTTCAAAAACATGCTACACACTTTTAGCACCAAGTCTCTCTGTCTCTTTTTTTGAGTCTCTTCCTTCCGAGCACACCTTCGAAGGGGGAGGGGAATACCCCACACGAAGCACTGATTCGTTGAACGTGATATCAGTCTACCCGTGACATCATTTTCGGCCAATCTTGGTCTACCCGAAACTCTGAGAAACGTCGGTAGCAACAAGGCCATGCGTGAAATCGGAAACTATTGATGTCACCGCTTCCATAGAAATATACAATTTTTTTACACAAAGCATCTGTCGCTCAGACAGCTTCTCGTGGCTCCGTTCTGTCTGGTCACACGACCCCTGACCTCTTGGAATGTTTGTAACCTTCACTCCAGCACAGTAAACTGTAAAAAACAGATTCTTAAAAATAAGTATATATTGTCTCAAAATAGCTCCGAAACACTATATACTTAAATTTAAAAAGAAATGTACTCATTTTTGAGTACATTGACATGTCAAACATGGGAATATTGGGATTCTTATTGGTCAACCCCATTTTTGAGCATATCAATATACTCAAAAATCAGTACATGGGTTTTCAAATTTAAGTATATATTGTTTCGGGGCTATTTTGAAACAATATATACTTATTTTTAAGAACCTATTTTTTACAGTGTATATATATAATTCACTAGTTTAATAATAAGAAGAATATATCGTTCATAACTATATAAGAATGGTATATGTTATATATAAATGCTTGAGTGTAAATTTATCAAAGGGCAATTTTCTTTGAAAAATATCATATTTTCAGATGAACGCAATTGTAAAGCTATATCTTATATTATAAATCTTAGGAGGCGCTTTAGACGAGGCTGTTGGGACATTGTTGGCTCGATCCCTTTAAATGAAGCAGCACACACTTTTACTAAGCATCCTTCGCATCCATACTTCAGCTTAACTAAAATTTTATCTTACTGATCTACTCTTTCTCAAGCTGTGTATATACTATGGAGCCTCCTCATATGCATTTTCTAAGTTCTCTAAAACCCTCCAACAACTTCCTGCATACTTCATTATCGATTAAATCCTCTGCTTTTCTAGCGAAATTCCCATGTAAATTCCGCCCAAGCGTGCTCTTCGCAGACTTTCGTTGGTCAGCTGCTGTGCACACAAGGCTTGCATATATTCAAGAAGGGTGGACTGTTTGAGAGAGGAACATCGACCCCTGCAGCTCTGCAAAGGAAGGTATAATTGGTCATTTGCATACCGTAATTGTTTTCCAAGTTGTCCATGATATCCGCAACGACGAGATTACACGTTCCTGGGAGCGATCCAATTACTCAGTTGTTGGGAGTCCATTTCAGACTGTAACACTATTTTAAATGGGAATACTTAAAGCCCAAAGTCGTTGACAGAATGACTGCGAGCAGATTCCGCGCAAATATTGAGAAATATTAAGGAAATACTTGTGTACGGAATCTAATTGTAAAGGCACTTATGCTGCGTGAAATTTCTGGTCTAGAATTGAATTTCCTTTCATAAAAATTACACTGTTGTTCCCGAAGTATGTACGGTTAATCTGAAATGTTTCAAAGTGTGTCTAATATCAAAGTTTATATTAAAGGCAACAGTTTAAAATGTATTGTTACGAATCTAATATTTCAGAACTTTTATTTTTATTTTATTAGGATTAAATAAACTATTTCTTTCAGACAGAAAACAAGCGTTTTCACCCTTTTGTAGTAGATCACCAGGACAAAAATAATAATAAAAGAAGAATGTAGAATTTAAATACATCACAAGTGTGATGTAGATTATCACATATTATAATTTTTTTTTTCTCTTTAAAAGATAGGTAAATTCTCTAAATAAATAAAATTATAAATTAAAGTATTTAATCTTAAACAACTATTTAAAATATAACTATATAGCTGTCTTTAACCTATAAATAATAAATTTACAATATACATTTTTATTTTTTATATCTACGAGTATAATAGATTTACAATATACGTTTTTATTTTTTATATCTTCCCATTCATATCTTTTTTAATGTAACTGAAACAAATTCTTTGATCAATTCCCAGTATTCACTTAGCAATCCTAACGTAACCAAAATTCTTTTCGCGCTGGAAAGGATGTGTTTTAACTTATTTCTATCCTTTTGTTTTGTGAAACCAGAAAATGATTAATTCGGTTTCTTTTAATCTTACATCGAAATATAACTAATGTGCCCTCTTGTCGCCTAATTTACATCATCAGCTAGATAAAATATTTGCTTAACTGGTTGTTTCCCAGGAGCTAATATACTTGGCGAAATCATGTCAACATTCACTAACAACGGACATTGAAGTACTCGTTGCATTGTCAAAAATTACATAGAAATAATCGCAACGTACCGCAACCATTCTCTATCTTAAATTTTGAATTTGGCGTCGATAAATAAAAGCCAAATGCATTGTCATTTTTTGCTCCAGTTTTGGAGCTCACTTACTAACTTTCGACCATGATATAGCAAGAAAGATTAGGGCCTGCATATGGGCCGGCCTTTTGTCCGGTACTGTTTCCCCACTCCTTGCTTCACACTCCATATTGCTATTGTCAAAATTCATTGAGTTTTTTTTTTTTTTTTTTTTAATTCTAGGATCACTCTACAAAATATTTTCTTTCAAGTAATCAATAAATTCATCTGAACTGATCAACCAATGGCCTCTTGGATTCGTGCTTGGGTAATCTGTTTGTATCGATAATTTTTAACTTGACTTTTTTTACAACTTATCCTGAGTGGCCAACGCAATAATATTTTCTTTTCGACAGCTAATAATCATCATTAGAACAAGATAAAATAGAATAATAATAATAATAATAATGTCAAATTTACATATATTATGAAAGAAAATATTAATAAAATAAACAAACACATGGACAATGGTAGGGTACATTTTGTGACGATACATTTATTACACACATTTGTAAAGTAAGCCTCTAATCCTGAATAAAATTCTGTTTAGGACAGGAATAATAATAATAAAAGTTTAAGAACAAATGAAGAGAGTTTTTTTTACTTTCTCTTACCCATAAGGTAGAGAAAGTATTGTTTTTGGGTCAAATTTCCGAACGCGAGATTTTGTTATATTTGCACGTTTTGAGGTCCCCTGAATACGAAAACGTGTGAATACGTGTCCCCTGAATACGTGTGTCTGTGTGTCTGTATGTCTGTGTGTCTGTGTGTGTGCCTGTGTGTCTGTCTGTTATCAGCATATCTCAAAAACAAATTATGGCAGAAAGTTCAAACTTGGTATTCTAAATGTGTATCATATAGGGATGCTACAGTAAGCTTTTCGTTAAGATCAAGCAAATGGTTCGTGTACAGGGATGGATGGTTGGGTTTTTTAAGTCACACTAGTGCTAATTGGCGACGGTCTGGGACACACCCCTAGAGGTGGTACGGAGACATGCCATCACAATTTTGATCCTCCGCGGAAGGGATGGCTCTCCCGCTTCGGTGACCCCCAGAGGTATAATTTTTTGTGGGAACATGGAGGACATTGCGGCCACGACAGATTTTACGTGCACCAGCCACCATTAGTGTACACGACTGTCTTTGGCCGGCTCGAGTACCGAACCCGCAATTTTCCAATTACGAGGCCGGTGCTCTTCTGACTGGGCTACCGCGGCCCTCGTATACAGGGACAATCAAGAGAATTCTAATACATTACGTCTATGGGGGAAATTGCAGGTAAGTAGAGTTTAACGTCTATGGACTGCACTAAACCAAATGAATCGAATATATATTTTTGTAATAGAGATAGCTAACTGGGAAATTTTTTTTGTGTATGTAGGAGCCTCGCCTCCCCCCCCCCCCTGGGGGGGGAAGTCCCCCCTCGAGTGGAGTAAATTTTCATGATGGGTATCTTTCAAAAGAGCTCGCCAATAACTTTAAAACGGATGGTTGAACCATCGATCTGCGATCATTTAAAAGAAAGTTATCAATTTTTTTTATTTTTAACGAAAAAAAACTTAGAAAAAAAATCGTACATTTTTTTTTTTTTTTTTTTTTTTTTTTTAAATATTGAGAATAAAATGTACTTTTTTTTTTTTTTTTTTTTTTTTATATTTGGTGTTATACTACTTCTCTAATATGGAAATCATCTGCCTTATCATAAAGGATAATTTTTTAAATAATAATTTTAAAAAATTATTTTTTAAAAAGAGAATTAATTTTAATTACCGAATTAAATTCTATATAAATGTAGGTGCATTAATGAAACGGGGGCGGTAGCCCCCCCCTCACACAAAACTAATTATCATCTAAAACTCTTCAGAAGCATAATATGAATTGTTTAACATAGGTTTACATAACAATACTCTTTATCTTATCTATTAATCTGCAACCTGTATTTATTATTAAATTTCAAGGTAAGGGAATGTCGTGTAAGTGACACACCAGATTCTTTCTTTTTTGCACCAACCAAGAACGTTAGATTCAATTATAAAACACTTAAAGATAAAAAATAAAAATTTACTAATTATTTCACTATTATTCAAGTCTTTACAGCTTATATAAACTGTATAAACAAATAAATAACAAAACATAAATTGTTAAACTTAAATTTCTTTTTTAAAAAAATGTTCTAATTGTTATCTAAGAATATTTGTAGGCATCTCATTCCTATTTTTGCATTTGAAGACTCCTCTCTCCCTCTTACGATTTCTCCATCTCCGGTCACCAAATCCCATGCAACTCTATGAAGAAATTTATTTATAGAATTACTCATCAACTAATGTATCATTTTAAATTTGGTTTCCCCTTTGGGAAATTCACAATCGTTAAATTGGTGCTCGTTTTCCAAACATTCATTGTTACATTTGTTATATTTCATTTTTTCTAAAAGCTATAAAAATATGAGAAAAAATACTTAAACTACACGCGCGTGTGTGAAAAATGGTGACAGTGGGAAGCTAATCTCGTAATTTTTCGTGGGCAGGTAAGGGGTTAATTAATTTTTCACAGTTTTGAACTAAAAAAAAAAAAAAAAAAAAAGAAAAGAAAGAAAAAAGGAAAGGAGTTCCAATTTAGCGGTTGTAAAATTTTCAGAATATGAAAACGGGAAAAATAAATAAATAAAAATAAATAAATAAATACGTTAGGTAATGAGCACCTCTCTAAACAAATTTTTCCATAGAATAACATTGACTTTGTCTACTGGCGACAATAGGGAGAGGGTCTCCTCAATACATAAGACCTTTTATGCAAAATATATAAATTTAGCTGGTAACTTAGTATTAAAGGAAAAATATTATGGAGCTTTTAAAATTTTAATATCATTGAAGGTTATAATCAGTTTATTATTTGCATTGTAATGCTTGCTTTTGCTGATAACTTTGACCTTTATTACGTTGCACTGCTATGCTGTCAGGAGGCTTACTTTCTGCTTTAAAATATTTGATAACTCCTACAACCTACAATAACTTACCATGTTTACTTTTGTATTTGTTCTTTATCCGTACAAGTCTTGTACGGATAAGATTTCTACACGATTTCTACACGATTTCTACACAAGTATATCATGTCAATGGTTGGTTGGTTGGGTTTTGCGTCACCCTAGTGCTGCGCAGATGGGCAATTGGCGACGGTCCGTCAATGGTACAGATCGTGTTCAAAATCGAACAAAAGCAAAAACATGAGAGAATGGAGATGATGCCCCCTCTAGATTTTTAATTTTGATTCAATTTGTTTTATCTCTCATAATTTAAAATAATCTGGTGCGTCACTCACACTACTTTCTTTTACCCTGCATTTCATTACTTTAAAGATAGATTGGAAATTAAGATATAAAGTATACAATCTACTTTAAAAATAATCTAAAATAGGTGTAAGAATAGTTTTACTTGACATATAGCTCTGTGTGTGTGTGTGTGTGAAGGAGGGGGGGGGGGTTACCGACCCCCTCAAACACCCGTTCAATTATAGTGCCTACATTATTTTTTTTATTTTAAATATCATATAAATCAGTTTTTATCTATTTAAACTGGCAAGGAGAAATAAATTTGGAAACATGTGAATAAAAATCGAGTGCAAGGCAAACAGAGTACAGACCAATCAGTATTCAATAATTAAATAATACGTGAGCAACATTGTGGTTTCATAAAAAGTATAATCGTCCCTATCCTATTCCGTCTATATAGGTCTTTCTAGAGTAAATAACTTTAGAATTCCTTGAAACTTTTATAAATTATCCAAGTTCACTATAATTTGTGGCAAGTAAGTGCAGTCAACTCTAATAGTTTGAGTGCAGACTGCAGAAACTCAGAAAATAATTCGAATATATAACTGTCTATTAGATGTATTTTCATAAGACGTATTTTAATATCTTTATATGGTACAAAACATAACGAAATTAACATGCATTATTCAAATTCATAAAAGCATATGTCTTGAAGAATACAGTTTTATAAGTGTTAATGATTGTTTTACTTATAGCACAAAATTGTTCTGACCCAGCACGAGGTATAAATGGAAATTTCTCGAAATAAATTTTCAGTGTTATAAGTTTTTTTTTTAAACCATACTAAAATTTTAGTACACTGTTTGAAAAGTATGAAATTATCAGATGACATAGAGGGCTGCACAAAAACTATTTATTTTACGCTATTTCTGTCTTTTTACAAAGAAAGCTATAAAGCTACTTTTGAATAGTTTTTCACTTCATAATTAAAAGCAAAGTAGGGGAGACCGGGGCACAGTAGACCACTTTTACACATTTAATATTTTTTCACCAAAACTGAAAAAGCAAGGTGCTTGAAAAAATTAGAAAACATTCTTTAAACCTTTCTTGATATGTCCTATTTTTTTTTATAACAATACTTCTAATACATTACGAATAAAAAAATAAATTGTGTGCACTCACAAAGCGGACCACTGTGTCCCATCACCGGGGCACAGTGGTCCACAACTCGGGGTACAGTGGACCAACCTCTGTTGTTCATGTTCAGTTAATATAAGATACTCATTTTGTTTTCTTAAAATTAGTTTCTTATGCAATTCTAGTCTAAATAACATAATTCGAACATTTTCATGAAATAAAATTACCAAAATTTAAAGTAAATCAAAATAAATAAGAAATCAAATTAGAGGAAGAATCCTGTATCAGATTTCCTTTGTCTTTTACGTGCCATTACTAAAAACAAAAAGATATATTTTTAATTTGTTTATTAATGTTATATAGTTATAAAATTATGAAATATGTAATTAAATCTTATATTACTATTTAAACAGTTTTATTAATTATTTTGAGATATTAATACTTTACATTATATTTGTGAGATAAGTTTAACTAAAATTATTCTACTTTTATCTTTTATATGTTGTTTCTAAAAACAACAACAATAAATTTATATAACCTACTATTTATTATATCACATAATCATTTTATTTATTTTTTTAATATTAAACAATTCAAATAGTTATTAAATTTAGATATTCATAATTATTATACTACCATTCAACTATTTTCCCTTTTCAAAAATTTATTTTACTATGACATTAAGATTATTTTTTTTTATTTTTATTAATTATTTTGAGTCACATATTTGTATATGTAAATTTAACTAAAATAAATAAGGTATTAAATATAATTTGGACTTTTAGACGCATTGGAAGGCGGTCCACTGTGCCCCATGTATAGGTGGTCCACTATGCCCCATGTCCAGACAAAACAAATAATAATATTAAAATTATACATAGACTATAAATATGCTAATAATTTTTATAAATTTAAAAACAACAGTATCTTACCTTTTCTTAACAACTGTTCAATACTTGTAGTCAATTGTTCAGTCCTGATAAAATTAAAAAAACTTCAAACATGAAAAATTACTTTGAGCTCCTCAAAACATAAAAATTGTATAAAATGGCTACCTTAGCATTTACCATGTGGTTTTTTGGATGTATACAAGTAGTACCATGCTCCCATCTATGAGTCTCAATATAAACTAAAAGAGTTAAATATTAAGAGATTTAAATAGGGGTGGTCCACTGTGCCCCAGTCTCCCCTATATTTTTGCGTAGTCCTGAAAAATATATACAGTAAAAATATATTGATTCAAAAGTAATTTTTTCTTACCTTTTAATGAAAAATAAATGAAAGCTTCCATATTAAGAGAATGGTTTTTGTTCTGATAAAAGCAATCTTCTAGATAGAAAAACTGTTACTCCTTATTTATTCATGCAAATTCATATTTTTAAAAAGTATTATAATTTTCTGTGCTGTTTATAATTTTGAATATGATTGGCATAGCAAAAGTTCTCTATCAGTGAGAGTCAAGGTTATCCAAACCTCATGTTAACCTATGGGGAAATAATCTCCATTATTATCAAGGCTTAATTTAACGGTCATAAATTTTCTGAATGCAAAAATGGAATTTAACAATAGGCAATATGCACACATAAGAATTATTTTCTCAGAGGTTAACGTGGAATTTAGATAATTTTGCTCACTGCTGTAGAGCGTTACAAATTGTCAAAGTCAACTTAAGCCCATGCTATTCTATGGGTAAAATTGTTTACAGAATTACTCATTACCTAATTGTTATTTTTAAATTCTACTTTCACATTCTGAAAATACACAACTGTTAAATTAGTACTCTTTAATTTTAAAATTTGAATTTTGAGTTTAAAAATAGAAAAAAATAACTAAGTGCCTTTTTCTCATTTTTTAGCTGTAAAATGAAATATTAAAATTAAAAAAAATAAATTTTTGGGAAACGGGTACAAATTTAACGGTTGTAAATTTCCTGAATGCATAACTGCTAATATTTTAATTTATTCCTGAGTATTTTTATCCCCGCCTTTATTTCGTACCACTTATTTTTTTTAAGTAATTTTGTCTTATTTTATCGAAGTTTTTTTTTGGAGAAAATTTTTCTATAAATAAAGTGGTGCGAAATAAAGGCGGAGTTAAAAGTACTCCGGAATAAATTAAAATATTGGTAGCAATGGGAATGAGAAAACGAAATTTAAAAATATCAGTAAAGTAATGAGTATTTCTATAAACAAATTTCGTCATAGATTTACATAGGATTTGGTGCCAGAGACGGGGAAATCGTAAGAGGAATTGAGTAGCCTTAAGCAACTTTAAGTTAAATAAAAATACTTTAAAATCTAGGTTTTGAAAAATTTACTGATAATTATAGTTAATAACAGAATTACAACCTTGTCTGCATCAAATTCAAGCATTAATCATAAAAAAAAAAAAAATGAAAATGAAAATGAAAAATATCTACCTAATAAATCTACTTTCTACCAAGAAAGATTGGCATAGAAAAATACTAATGATTAAGGGCACGAAAGATCGACGACTTACATTTTCCTAAAAATAAAATGCAATTTAAAAGTAGAAATCTATCGCGTCCAATTTTACTTTTTCTTTTTAATGAAAAAGAAATGTAAGATCCTTTATTAGAGGATCAGAGTTTCCCTCCTGAATAGGGCGCTTCCCTGGATAGAAGGACTGTCATCCCGACTTTGTAAGGATTAATGAAAGAAGCACAGGAGCGACTCTGCAGCTGATGACGACCAAAAGAATGATAGATGGGGAGAAGCAGCTTGCTTCACGTCTGTCACTTCTGGAATAGTGCCCCGTCTTTAATCGACTTAGACGGCAGTTACGTAAGGCGGAATTATTTATAAAAGGCACCTACGATTTAATATGCTATAAATGGCTGGGATTAATTCGAAATAGATTTAATAAGCTCAGTATTTAACAAAAAGCATTTAAATTCACTAGTGTAAAAAATAAGTAAAAATAATAATTATAGGTAAACGCATCAGTAGTGGACATTTTCCGGTTATTTTTTGCGTAATTTCCTAAATTTTACAGTTTAAAAAAATATTAATATTTCACACCTTTACTAACTCTTTCTTAACCCGACTGTATTATAAAAATTGATAATTGTAGCATTTATATATGTAAAAAATCAAAAATTCGGAGAGCTTAAAATGAGCCAGTAGTGGACCCCTTTGAATTTTTGCTTTAAAATTAAGGTGACCAAACGTTTCTATGTCTTGGAGACAGACCCGTTTTAGCATAGTTTTTCCTCACATACATGAATCCCCGTTGGGGCTAACATTTAGGGCTAAAATTTGAGTGAATTTTACGTCGTACTAGTGCTACACTATTGGTTATTAGAGACAGTCTGGGAATTACTAATAAGGCTAGTCAGGAGACATCCCATCACAATTTTCTCCTCGTAGCCGCAATGTCCTCCATGTTCCCATCAAAGTTAAACTTTTGAGGGTTATCAAATGTCTCCGGACAAATCTTAAGGGTGAGTTTCAGACCGTCCTTAACTGCCCATAGTGTAGCACTAGTGAGACATAAAATTCACTCATGCTCAACTATCTAAATATTGACCGTAGTTATGCTATTTCAATGTCGATGTTTCAATGGGAACCGAACTTAACCAACAAGTCCAATATTGAACTCAAAGAAATAAATACGAATAAAAAAATTTAAATGCCCCAAGATTATCTCATGATTCAAGCGAATTTCCGTTTTATTGAGTTTTCTAAATTTTGGAAAGCCTGGGATCCACCTTCTCCGCAAAAGATCAAAATTGTGATAGCATGTCTACTTACTCTCCTAGGAGTGAATCCCAGACCGGCGCCAATCGCTAAATGCTTAGCTTTAGTGTGAAGTTTAAAAACACTGAATTCAACTCTAAAATTGCGAGATTACAGAATTGTGTCCATTACTGGATCTGACCTTAAAAGTCACATGAGCCAGAAGTGGACAGGACTGTCCACTATTGGTCATGATGACATTTTTTGGTACCAGTAGTGGACACTCATAAAAATACTATGTGTTAATGCAAGATTTAAAAAACAGCAAAAGAAAAGAATTCTGCATACTTATTTTAGTCATATGAAAGCAAAAGGTATCACTGTAAAAAAATGTTGTAATTTTTCCTGCACTTTCTGCGGTATATTTTTAAGTATTTATGCTGTGAAATTAATTCAAGCACTAAATGCTGTAAAATCGACTTCCTGTGGACTTTAGACAGGAACATCTGCTTGTGGAAGCATAACATCTGCGTCTCTGAACTCAGATGCAGATGAACCATGAACGAGGAATGAACAACGTGAAGAGCATGGAATGAAGAATGTCCATTCATCAGAAAAGTTAGTTTTTAATTTTTATATTAACATTTTGTATTGATTAATTAAAATTTCGTTAAAACGCATTAGTTGTAAACATATTGTAGCATGTCTAGTAATGACACCAATAACTTTTCTCTTAACGATTTACAATTAATTAAAAAAAAAAAAAATGTTTCTTATTAATCATTCAGAATAGTCATTTTAAAGGTTTTTCATACAATTACATTTATCAAGTTATATGCTGGCCAAGAAAGTGCTAAATGCAGTTTTTTATATGAACAGATTTATGTTAACGTGTATAAACTTGCACTCATGAAATTCAACAAAAAATATTAATTATTTATTAAGCAATTTATCATAACAAATTGAATATGTTTATGATTACAAATTAATTTTTAACCCTAGAACACTAGTGGTACGTAAATTTTACGTGCGGTCTTCATTTAATGGTTTTTTTCTGCACTTTCCCTACTATCGATACACTTGTTTGAGTTTGAGTGCTTCGAAATAATTATTCAGATAATGAAAAATTAGTAATATTGGGTAAAACAGCAAATAATTAAACATATTTAAAAACAATATTAATGTAATATAAGCAAATAAAACGACTTTTATATGAGCGCGTCAATTTTAGGTATCTCTAGTGATAGAGTATTTATGAACACGCTAGTGTTCTAGGGTTAAAAGAAGATTTTCTTAACTTGAACTTGAAATGTATTCCCTTTGACTTCAAGATAAATAATATAACAAGTATAAAAACATAGTTATTAAGATATTATTTGCCTTTTTTTTTTTTTTTAATAGCAAAGAATGTTCACATGACAGTATGATGCACATAGGTTATTTTAAAAATTAAAAGAGGTATATTTCTGGGGCCGAATCAGTCAAAAATTGGGAGCGCTTTAGGGTCATATTCAATGACTTTGACCTTGAATGTTCCTTGTCATATTCCATTTCATATTAAACTTAATTTGTGTAGAGATCCTTAGAGCTTAATTTGAAGATTTCATTAGGTCATTTTAAACGAAATTCTAATTTTACATTCCAATTTTCTTTATTTTAAGAATTTTAGTACCAATTTAAATAGCGGTAGAATTATAAAAAAAATTATATAATTAATTTAACTAAATCAGGATGAAAGTTCTTTTGTTTCAGTATAGCTTACAAATTCGCCTTCGGCGACCAGTGGGTTTGCGATCCTTCAGAAAACTCACCGTATTAAACTTCTGCTCGGTGACGTCTTCGACGTTGTTTTCCTGTTTCAAAATCTATGACCGCCTGATCACTCACCCTGCAAACACCTGCCTGTAGCAAATTTCGACAAGCAGCCGAAATTTGGCGCCAGTTGCATTCTATGCCCGTTTTATAATCTGAACCTGGATGTTTGCTCACCATCCAAACGACCTTTGAAAAATTTGGCCAGACAGCTACGCTAGTTTAAATTTATGTGTATATCGGCCGACAGGTAGCGCTGCTGTTAATTAACTGTGATCCGATAGTGGGGTTTTTGAATCCCGGAAGGTTTTTCTCTCTTTTTTATTTATTGAATTTATTTTATTTTGTGTATTTATTTATTTATTTTCAAAATCGATATCTGCTATAACAGATATACCTATTGAAATTAGATTTTATATTATATTTATCTGCTTTTTTAAATAATCTTACGTTTACTGTTTCCAGAATTTTTAATTTCTGTAGAATTCGAAACACCCTCCTTTTTTTTCAGGACATTTTCCAGCCATTATTCAGTAACGATAATTTTTTGGTTTATTTTATGATAAAAATTGCCATTCAGATTTTGAAAATATCTTGAAGAAAGACGGAAACTTCCAGCCCTGAACTTTTGTCATGAAATAAGCTATTAGAACGAGAGATCTATTTCTTTCGGACAAAGTAGAGTAAATGAAAACAATTTTTTTCTTTTTCCCTTTGGCACCAAACAGAAATAGCATAAAAGAAAATTTAAAACATTAATATATATGTAACTGCTGCTAAAGAACGCAATTTCATATTTTTAGGAAAAGAATGTGCTGTTTTTATTTTTATTGATTTATTTATTGCGCTTTTTAAATATTTTGATCAAATGAAATAATAATAATAATAAATAAATAAATAAATAAATAAATAAATAAGGATTTTATTTTATTTTTCTCGTTTTTTTGAAAAATCAATATAAACGAGAAAAAAATACATATATTGGATTCGTAAAAATTTTCGATCTCCGTTTTTCGATGGATTTAAACGTTTTCGGATGTCCTGAACACGATTAGTTAACTTTTAGAAAAATTGCTAAAGAAAAAGATTTACCTTTCTCCCCCCACCTCCACCCCATACAAAATAATTTGCGTTTAAAATGCGCTCAAAAAAAAAAAAAAAAAAAAAAAAAAAACCGAAAACCTGTATCGACCGACTACTGCAATTCGATTTACCCGTAATAATCTGTATATATATATACGGTAAACTCTCGATTATTCGCAAACGGATTACACACGTTGTGGATAATTCGTTGAGCGGAAAATGGGCGAAATCAGAAGAAAGTTTTTTTTTTTTTTTTTTTTTTTTTTTCAAATCATCAACAATAAACAGATACAAATGATAGGTTTTAAAAAAAAAGTAAATATAAAGAATTATGTGGTTTTAGCTTTATTTGTTCTCCAGTAGAATACGCTACCAAACACGTCAAGATTTCAATTTATCTCAAAATATTGATGTGACCGCTTTTTTTTTTTTTTTCTTTCACACCAGTTTACCTGGCGGGTACTTTCTTTAATATTCAATCGTAATTAAATATTGGAGAATATTTTTCTACAAATAAAGTGGTGTGAAAATGTGACGGTTATTCACAATTCTGTGGAATAAACTAAATGTTTGCATGTCTGCGGTACTGTTTAATTTAGAGCATAAATTAGATTACAAATTGAACCATGGCTTCATCTTAAGTTCACTTTTTTTCTTTATGTTTTTTACATCCTATAGTATATGAAGTACAGTCAAACCTCGTTGACGTGAATTACTTTTAACATGAACTGTTTCCACAATCCCCGTCAAAAAGAAGATTAGTTACTGATAACATGAACTACTGATAACATGAACAAATTTTTTATCCCCCATGAGATTCACGTTAATGAGGTTCGACTGTACAAATAATTTTACTTTTTATAAATATTTTAATTGTTTGTATTATGTTTTGTATACGATACATTCAAGTTTTTAAGCTAGAATGCATTTTATGTCATTTCAATTTCATGTTCAGCCTTTTTGCGGTTTATGTACGAAACCCATGGCTCTCAATTTTGCGGATAATCAATTATGCTGTATCTATATACATGTATGTTCAATACTATGACCATACTATGACCACAACTATGACTTTTATATATACTGTAGATATTGAATGAAAGTCTTGCTTTTTATTTTTTTCCTCTGTCTCAAAGTGCAAGGGAATTACTATAAATTTATAACTGTCTATCATTAATTTTAATGCGTGTTAGTGTATGTTTAATAGGAGACACATATAAACTTGGTGTTAGAGATTTTTACATTTTTAATTTTTTTTACGTTTTAAGATTTAAAAAATAAAAATATCTTAACTTTTTAACGGAATGACACCTTAGAACATTGAAAGAACGAGCTCTGGCATTCCATTATTTAATATTTTAATTATAATAAAGCACAATCACAATAACTATATACATCGCGCGCAGTAAACAGAACATTAGGATACATAAGAACGAATATTCTTACAGGCCGCAGCCTGCGGCCCAAGGCCACAGGGGCGTCTTACACGAAAACAGCTACATCTCTCAGCGAGAGCCGACGAACTTCTGACTTCTGAAAACAAAATGTTTTCACTTCATTTTAATGATCGGCAAAATATCTAATGATATTTTGCCGAGAATGGCGACAGCGCCGTCTATATTCTTATAAATGATAGGGAAGATGGCTCAATATCGATAGGCTATTTAATATATTCGTAAGAGTTTGAATTTAGCGCTACAACTTTAAATATTATTTCTTCCTTTCTTTTCATTTTTTTCTTTTAATTTATTCCCTTGTTTATTTATTTATTTTTACGCAATAATAACATTATATACTTTAAAAGAAAAAAAAAAGGTATAGCATTTTCTTGTTCTAAGCATTAGTTAATAAACAATATGGCATTTTTAGCAGTCATAGCTACGTTTAAAAATAAAACTGCAATTAAATATCAACCCTTCAAAATCATTTAGAAAATCTGTAATCACTTTTAAGAGTATTATGGCTGACACAAAGAAATCCCCCCCTCCTTTTTTTCCCGTTTAACCCATATCCTACCAAGCATTGAAAAAATGTTTTTCAATGTCTGTGTATACACACAAAATCAAAAAACTTACCAACTTTTCATTAGTTTAATCGGTACAGGCTGTCCTAAAAGTAGGACAATAATGTAGGCCATTTGGAAATATAAGGAAAACAGACCATCTATATATATAATAATAACAGGAGACTTGGCGTTGGAATATTAAAACCCGAATAAACTACTACGTCAGAAACGCCAAAGAAAAATACTGGAAATGCATACAGCTGTTTCGGTAGCCTATAGCGTACCGTCTTCAGTGCAAAAAGGATTCTGAATCAAGAGAAGTGCTCGTATAGTGCTCGTTCAGGAGAAGTGCTCGTATACGAGCACTTCTCCTGATTCAGAATCCTTTTTGCACTGAAGACGGTACGCTATAGGCTACCGAAACAGCTGTATGCATTTCCAATATTTTTCTTTGGCGTTTCTGACGTAGTAGTTTATTCGGGTTTTAACATCTCTCTCTCTCTCTCTCTCTCTCTCTCTCTCTCTCTCTCTCTCTCTCTATATATATATATATATATATATATATATATATATATATATATATATATATATATATATATATATATATATATATATATATATACTTATATAATTGTTTTACCAGTACAAAGTGTAGAATATTACTTCAATAAATTTGTATATCCATTATTCTTGAATGTAAAACCTTTTAAGTAATAATATCTTGAAAATGTAATGAATAAATCTTTAAAAATCGTCATTTTAAAAATTAAAAAACATATATTAAACGTTAATTTAAACTAACGATAAAGACACATATGCATTTATTGGACTTTTAAATAATATATCGTCTTTAATTTGAATTAAAATATTCAAAAGAATTTATATAAACATCACTTATGCATGGTGTCCTATTTTAGGACGAGGGTGAAATATGGGTTAAACAGTTTCACACACTTTTATAAAAAATTATTAGTCTTTAAGTTTACATAAAAAAAAAAAAAAAAATGCTGTGAGATATTTTAGTGCATGAATAAGAAATAATAAAAAGGATTATTATTATTTTTTTTTTTTTTTTTTTTTTTTTTCCCAAGCATGTCAAAAAGTAACGGATTCAGGTTTCATAATGGCCTGGCCTTAGTATATATATATATATATATATATATATATTTTTTTTTTTTTCTAAAAAAGGAATTCTGAGTATAAATAATAACGAAATGAACCTAATAAAAATTTCCAATATTTTATTCAGTGTCTATTTGTGGACTAATTTAAACATTTCGGTTATAATGTGAGAATTGAAGGTGTTTGTCTGCCCTTGGGATCTAGGTTCGAGAGGAGTACACTCAATAGCAGTTTTCCTGTGAGTTTTGGAGAAAAAACACAGAAAATTACGTACGGCTGTGCGAATGGACATGACTTGGTTTTGAACTAGCTTTCTAAGAGTCGGGTCGACTTGAGAACATCATTCAAAAAAAATTTACAATTGAAAGCATAAATTTGTAGACATAATTATAGCTCTTTAACTGATTTTAGACACGTGTCGGAGCTCCGTTTTCCTATACGCGGATACCCACCTGAAAAAAAAAAAAAAAAAAAAATCCGTGTAAGCATGACAAAAAAATATCCGTATACGTTTTCTTTTCTTCAACAAATCGAAAACTAATAATCTATGGAAATTGTATGAAAATTTTAAAGTACTGTATTAAAATTTTTATTTACTATTGTTAATATATGTATATATATATATACACATATAAGAAATACAACATAACCTTGCTTTTCCGTTTTGAGAATTTAAATTATTTCTTAATTTACATTTTTTTTTTTTTTTTTTTTTTTTTTTTTTAAGATATCTTTATTTTCAATGAATTTTAATCCTCGCTTTTATGTTAATGAAATTTTGAATTTTCTTCCATTTACATTTGTATATGCAGAAAATATACAGGGAATACTTGTTGTAATTTAATTAAAAAAAGTAATGTAAAATAAACACATAAAGGAAACGAATGCCATCAAGGCAGATCTTTATCGCCTTCTCTAGAACAAATAAATAATGCACCAAGCAAAACTGTCACCGGAGGAAGCTAAGTTGCTGATTATGGGAATTTAAAGTGATCAATGACCCTTAAATAGCAGATGTTTAACTGTGAATCACATACATGCTACACAAATTATTATAGTAAAGTTAAACATCCACATTGGAAAAAAGCAATAAAGAATAATACATCATTTTTTCCCCAGACTATAAGTATTAAACAATAAATTACGAACATTTAAATTGAAGTGCATTTTTTACTTTCTTCTATATTCGATAAAAGAATTGGATTCATAAAAATTTTCGACTTCCAGTTTTCGACGGATTTACACGTTTTGAGAGGTCTAGAACACGATTTTATCATTAATAGAAAATGTCTGTCTGCCTGTGTGTGTGTGACAAAAATCTTGTGGCGACTGTATCTCCGGAACTACTGTTCAGAATTATATATGAATTTATATGTAGAGGCACCTTGACCTAAATTAGTGCCCATCAATTTTTGTCAACCGATCAACAGGTGGCGCTGCTATCAGCAATTTTCGAGATTTAGGAGGAGGCTATATCTCAGGTTCTATTGAGTATAATCAAACAAAGCTTGAAATGTGAAAAGGCTATTACGAGACATTATGATGATCCAATTTGAATTCTTATCGGGTTATAAAAATGTACTTTTTAAGATGCCATTTGTAGGCAATAAAAATGCATACTTTGGATATTTAGTGTTAGTTGTCTCTTAAGGTGCAAATCGTTTGCATTCATCCTGCTAGATAATAATAATAAAAATAAATAAATAAATAAATTATTTGCACTTAGTAAAATATAGGAAAGTATAAAAGAAAGTCTTGTGGTGGCCACAACATACTAGTTTATTCTTGAAGTTAACAATTTACATAAATCGTTAAAAATTATCATTGATCTATTTTTCAGATTTTTTAATTTTTAAACTAAACAATTAGTGATTACATTTCAAATTATTTTTTTAAATAATTTACCAACTGTATGACAGTGAAAATTTATCTTATTTTATAATTTAAAAAAGTTTTGTATGATTTTTAGATGAATAAGTAATTTTTATTTAATTTTCGGGTTTCGGGTCTAAAGACAGCGGGTTTGGGTCGGGTCCGGGTCGTAAAAGTTTCTCTACTGTGGGTTCGGGTCGGGTTTCGGGTTGATATAAAATTCATCTGTCGGGTTCGGGTCGGGTGTGCAGGACTCTAGGTTAGACCTTAAAATTTCATAGCAATGAGTGAAAAGACAAAGTATAAACAGAAAGCAACCTGATAGCTACGAAGAAACCGAAACTAATTACAAAACGCTTATTCTACGCTTACGTCATCAATAATCGATTGTAAAATCATTCGATTATTAAAATCATTCGAAAGCAAATCACTCGATTATCAAAATCATTCGATTATTCCCATCTCTACCGCCTACACTCAGTGATGCCAGATGGTCGAAAATTATTTCCCCAAACAGGTCTTCAAATTTTCCCAAATCAGGGTGTTTTTTTTTTTCGAAAAAATCCCCAGCTTGATTTCTACTAAAGAGGAAAAATAAAAATTTCTTCAAAAAAAAAAAAAAAAAAATCGAGCAGATTTTCTATGATTTTAGCTCAGATTGTTCCCCAAATGAAGGCAATTTTTGAAAAGATCCCCAAATAACAATAAAGCTATTGAAAGTCTCTAGTCGTAGGGATAAATCATTATGTTGCCAACATTGACAGAAAGTTGAAGAACTCCCCAAAATAGTCCCCACAAACATTTGGTCCCCGAAATTCTCCCCAGAAGCCTCGAAAATCCCCAATCTCCCATCACTGCCTACAACTGTAAGAAAAAAAAAAAAAAAAAAAAAAAAAAAAAACATTATTTTACAATAAAAGGTGCTGGCACCGCGGCTGCCAACACAGTTGCTGTAAAATTTACAAGCTGCTGCTTTTACGGTGCTGTAAAATTTACTGCACTTTGCTGTGAATTTTTCAAGATGTTGTTTTTAGTAGTGCTGTAAAATTAACTGCACTTTGCTGTGAATTTCACAAGATGCTGTTTTAAAAAGTGTTGTAAAATTAACTACACTTTGTTGTAAATTTTACAACACTTTTTAAAACAGCATCTTGTAAAATTCACAGCAAAATGCAGTTAATTTTATAGCACTACTAAAAACAGCATCTTGTAAAATTCACAGCAAAGTGCAGTAAATTTTACAGCACCATAAAAAACAGCAGTTTGTAAATTTTACAGCAACTGTGCTGGCAGCCGCGGTGCCAGCACCTTTTGTTGTAAAATACTGAATTTTTTTTTTACAGTGTAGAAGAAATCAGTTAAACATAAGCAGAGAGAGAGCAAATAAAATTACATTTCCTTATTCAAAATGATAAAAGAAAACGGCAAAATCACAAAAAGTGCAATTTTTTTTAGTTAAATCAACATTATTTTAAAACTAATGACCGGAATTATTTATAGTTAAAGAGTTTAACAGTAGAGGACTATAACTTCCTTCCTGAACATTGCTCCAATCTTCAGAATTATTAGGTAGCTTATTTTCCGAGTTTAAAATTAAAAGTGTCCACTACTGGTGCGTTTACCTTACTGATTAAAGATTTTTTAGATCACTCTATGCTTTAACCCTTTAACGTTCACTGCATATTTTCTTTTGAAAGCTGCTAAACGAATTTCAAAAATGGATATTAGATGCATAGCTGATTATAAATATGTAAAAAGAAAAAAATTATTAATTTTTGAGAATTTTTTTATTTGAAACATCTATTTGTTAACCTTATTAAATCCAAATGATATTTAATTTGATAAATAAATAACTTTGTAAACAAACATTTAAAAAAAAAAAAAAAAAAAAAAAATCGCAACAGTTGTTTCAAGTCAAAATTTATAGCAAAGTCCTTCACTAGGTGAAAAAAAACTAGGCACGAGAACACCACTTAAACAGGAAAGTGTACTCGCTCCCACTAAGAATTCAAAAGACTTCTGCATTTGATTTCCTCTGAAATATTATTTGTTAAAATTCGGAGTAGTGCTGCCATCTACCGAACAGAACAGAGAAGGAACAAAAGTTTAAAAATCGATTAAAACAAGGAAAAAATATTGAAAAAGTATTCCATAAAAAAATGTTAAATTTTTAGTTTCAATGCAAAAGCAATGAACGATATTATACCTAATGTTACACCTGCATGGACCGAGCTGCCTTTCTGCTGTAAATTATTCTAAATATTTCTTTCATTTCTATTTATATAATAATAATTATTATTATTATAAACGTATGGACTCTCCTTTTCGTCTTTTCTATTTTACTTCTTTTTTTTTTTTTTTTTTTTTTTTTTTTCATCGGCATGGTACATTTAATAATTTTAAAGCTATTATGGCGTCAGTTTTACTAGATATTTAGCTATGCAAGTTTAATTTTGCGTAAAGTTTTATTTAATTTTATTATTAATTTGTAAATAAATAAATATTGATGTAATTTTTTATTTTATATACGAAATTGTACTCTGTTTAGAATATATTAAATGCCATAATGTATTGATAGAAAGTATAGTAGGAAACTCTCTATGAAATTCAACATTTCTCCTCCACTTGTTTGTTCCCTGTTTTCGTAACTACGAGTACTAAGATTTATAATATCGAAAAACGTTCACATTTCCAACCGGACAGTCAGTGATTTGATGAACTTGTAACAAACATTTTTTTTAATGTAAGGGTTCGTCATTTTCTCTTTGTAGCATTACGTTACAGACAATGGCCGTATAGTCAAAAAGAAGAGGGGGGGGGGTTAGGCAGATTTATTTTTATTTATTTATTTTTTTTTTCGAATTGGAGCTTACTATTTAAAACTTAGAACTCAAAAAATTAAATGTTTGTGTTTTTAGTTACAGTTGTAAAACTCTCAACTTCTTAAGTTTGTGACTTTTTCCCCTTAATGTATAATAATTTTGTTTTGCCATAACATGAGTTTTTCAGCGTATAAATTTAAATGCGACGATTTTTAGTTTCTTTGTTAATGCAGGTGTAGTAATAGAAATTTTTGCAAAGTAAGTACCATAAGTATAAGCTTTCTGTAGTGGTTTATGTATAGATTTGTTCATTTTTGCCTGTTTATTTCTTTTTAATGTTAGGTATAGTCCCAAAACAGGGACATACACAGTATGTTTTTTTTTTTTTTACTTAAACAATTTCTTTTAAATGTCTGAAATTTTGCAATATTAAGCTCTACGAAGGATTATATGTACCCAGATGAGAAATTCTAGTTTTGAGCATTTTCCGTTTCCACTTCTTATTAAAACTTCCTATGGTTTGCTTCTTTTTAAATTTGTTAGGTTTCTCTTATAAATTATAGGTTTCTGATTGATAAATTCTTTTTTTTTTTCCTCCATTGGTTCTATTAATTCATCACTAGTGTAAGTGAGTTTAATCTTTCATTAATGTGTAACTATTTTTTAATTCATTTTTAATTTACTAATCCTGGCTTTATTTACATAGTTTTTTGAATAAAATTGGCATTTATAACGTATTTCTTGTATGCTAAATTTAATTGATCGAAAGTATCACAGATTCGAACTCAGGTTGCGCATACCGGCTTAGTTTTCCTGAGTTACCCATGGTTTTAACCGAAACTTCCATAAATACAGGCTATAATTTCTGAGAAAGACCCCCACAAAGGGCATTCCGTTCAGGTTAAGGACACTAAGTGTAGTCAATCAGCTTCAATGACAACACAACACATTCAGTCTTTTCTAAGTTAATTTCACTTTAGGTAATTATTTATTTTACAGTTAATAAATATTTTAATTTATTTAGAGAATTTATCTTCCAAAATTGAAGTATAATTTATCGACAAAAAAATAATTTTGATATTTATTTCCAGTATTCAGCGTCGAACTTTTTTTACGAATAGAGCAATTTTTCATAATAAAGTTAGCCACTGGAGCTGAGAAAGTTATTATTCTCATAACATGTATAGTCCTTCAATTTTCTTTCAACAAAATATCGCACGGTCACATGAACGATGAAGCGTGACAAGTCGCTAAAGCTATGATTATTCCCGGTGCACCGTGATAATCTGTAACGATAATGTCTTTCTTGAAAAGTTTGCGACGGCAGATGCCTGGAATATTCTTTGATCATCTCATCACTTTTGCTGCTAGATAATTTAATCCTCAAAATTTTCTGATATGCAGTTTTTCCTTTTCACGGTATCCTAAGAGAGTAGTAGTACCAGATCGAAAAGTTAGAAGTAAAGATATTTATCTTAAGATTCATGAATAACTGATAGGCATATAGTAGAAGTGGCGGCATATTTTTTGAATGCGCCGCCTATCCACAGAATGAGAGGCTGAATTCATTTTTTCGTTTATGAATTTAAAATTAAAGAAAAAGTTGCGCGGTTATTCCTTCTGAACGCTTAATTTAAATTTTAATATAAATTTTTGATGGAAAGGTCCAATTAGTTTTAGTAAAAGCGAATAGTGACCAGGCCAGAATTTAAACCTGGTTCTTTTCGAGGTACATGTCAGTGTTTTAATTAAGTTATCTCGAGAACATCTCACTGGTTCCAACTGCTCATGCTCATATGAAATATGGACTTCTTCGTCTGTTTGACTCTTTAACTACCCGTATAACACCATATTATCTCTTCAGGATATTTACAGAATTCCTGAGGTAGCAGGATACCCCTTGAGGACATCTCGGATAAAGATTTTCTGTAAAGGTATTAACCAAGGACCTGTTTAACAAACCAAAATTCAATAACTGATCACAAGTTTATAATTATTTATGCAAATTGTTATTATGAATTTCGAAACAGAAACTCCCAAACTATGCCAGAATTAGCAAAATAATATATATGTTACCACCTTGCTATATTTTACCATATGAAAAGTACTATAGATTTGAAACTTTGCAAATAATCAGGCCCTGATTACCCAATAGGCACGAAAAGCATGTGCTTCCCCTGGAAAATTTTGAAAAGGCCCCAAATTAGCAAAAAATGGGCCCCGAATTGTAAGCTTGTGTTCTAAAAGCATTGTCTGATTATAAAAAGTCACAGTACACCTGACTGCACAACTATCATTTCTAGATTATATAGGAAATATGCTAATGAGCTTTTACACATTCATTTATGATGGAATAATTTCATATACTGTGGTGAATATAGGTTGCACCAAGTTTATATTTTGGTACAAAAATTAAATGAATTTACTTGTCTACATTTTAAGTGACTTTACTTGTCCTCAATTCCAGGTAACTACAAAATTTAATGTAAAATTTATAAATTTTTCGAGATGTTTGTGTGAGTCTTTAGACCAAGCAGTCAGTGGGGGGGCCTCCAAATGGATTTGTGCTTCCCCTCAGCTGTAAGGTTAATCGGGCCTTGCAAATAATTGTTATCAGTTTACAGGTAGACTACGGAAGGGAAGAGTGCGCAAAATTGCATTATAGGACCTAGTCCTGACGCCTTACTCTAGCTTGACATTAGTAGTCTAAGATTTGAATAGGATTTGCTATTAATGGGATATTTTATGCCCCATTGAGATTTTAAAAATTAATAATAATTAGATTACGGCTACAATTTATTTGTATTTTACTAAAAATACGTTATTGCCTCCGCTTTTCATTCTGTGTGTCTGAGGCCCCATCTTCCCACGAAGGAGAGGAGTTTCCAAAACTACTCATTATCTAATGTAATTTTTTTTAAATTTCGTTTTCCCATTCAGAAAATTCACTGTCGTTGAATTTAACGGTTGTGAATTTTCTGAATATGAAAATGAAATGAAAAAAATACATTAGGTAATAAGTAATTGTGGGGAAAAAAAAAAAAAAAAAAAAAAAAAAAAAAAATCCAATAGAATAACATGTGTCTTGGCTGTCGGCAAGATTATGTACTGTCGCTCTGAATGACCTTGACACACAAATATATTGTATAATTGAGTTTGAATATTCAAGGGGATATAATGCAAGATGGAAGCACCTTTTCCGTCTCTTCATATCAAAAAGAAATCATTGCTGGAAGACGGTTTCCTTCCATGAGCTTCCCAGTCGATCGCCTGTGAGGTTCTGATCACTGGCTTTATTCACGCTTACTCTCTAAATTCTAGCCGTTGCCACTTGTCATTCTATAAATCTTTTATAATTCTTCCGCTGCCACTGATGAAGTTGACTCATAACACATCTCCACGTTATTACTATTTCTTTGAACAAGACATTTTCAGGCTTTTAATACTTTTTGCTGGTATTTTCCCCTTTCTTTTTTTCAATTTTTTTTTTTTTTTTCTTTTCTTCTTTCTTTTTTGCACTCATTTTTCTTTTATTATATCTTTACTATTCTGTAAAAAATAAATAAATAAATAAAATAAATAAAATAAAATAATTATTATTTATTATTTTTAAAATTATTTTTTGAAAATTACTTAGAATTTCTTGAATAGATTAACACCTTGTTGTACCTTATAGGTCAATACTGTGTTCTCACAACAATATGTGGGAAGTAGATACAAAGAATTAAGCTTTTAATTCTGTAAATAATTTTTGACGTCCAAATCATTAAAATTTAAAGCAACTGTTAAAAGTTATTTTATTAATGATGAAAATAAACATAATTTTATCAGTTGTATTTTTTATCGACTAACTGTGTATAAAAAATTGTAGAAGATATTTTTCTTTAAATTACTAGCTAACATTTAATTAAGATTCACGTATTTGATATTGATGAGGAATCAAAACTTAGACCTCAGATAAGAATTCAAAGTATTTCTACTTCAACACATCTAAATATTTGTCTACGGAAAATTGAGGAATTAGTCTATGTATGTGAAGAAGAATTTGAACATACTGTATGAGAATTTAAGTTGCAATTTAGAGGTTATGAAAATGTGTTCGTTACACACTTTATTTTATTTTTAATATAATAATATATTTTTTAGAATATGTGATTATCGACATCACAATGTAAGTCTGGAATAACTAGTTTTTTAATTCAATATTCAAACAATTACAACATCACCATTGTCAAAAATTGAACGTAATTTAAAATGTCTTGTGTATAACTCTGTTCAGGTATAATTTATAGAACGATTATTCAGATAAAATTATGAATCGCTGGAATTTAAAAATTACTTTACGCGCTCTACCTTGAAGAAGTGTATCGATTATGTCAGAAATTATAAATCTTGTCTCCAAATTACAATCTGGAATCAAAGTCCAAAATCCTTGATAGGGCATCAAAACTCAACCTCAGATAAGTATCCCAATGAGTTCTCTTATAAAATATTTCCCTAAGGGGCATGACGATATCAAAAGGGTCTATCTGGCTCACAGAAAAGGAAAGAGATGTAGATGCGGCGTAAGCGGTTGCCCCATCTGTCATCCTGCTGATAGTCATCAGATGAAACGACGCCTCTTCTGCCATTGATCTCTTCGTGAGAGATGCTGGAACGAGCCCTCAAGGGATAAGTCTTTGCTGATTTTTTTTCTTTTCATTTTCTTCTAGACAACGGAAGGGAAGAAAGAAAAAAAAAAGATTCCCAAAGCGGATAGATGTTTCAGCAACGATAGCCGCTGTTTCTGAAGGGAAGATGTGTTTAAGCAGAGAGAAGATAAGTGAGGGAAGGAGAGACCAAGTGATAGGTGGTGAAGAAATACATCTGTAGATAAATGAAATTGCTTCGTGGAACAAGTTTGTGAAATATCGTTCTAATGCGAAATCTGCACGAACTGACCACCAGTGGTAGCAAACTATTATTTTTGTAGAGTCGATCGTAGATCGACGATAAGTTTATAAGAGTAAATATGTTACTGCCACTGGCTTGTTGATTCAAAAATGTATGGAAAATTCAGCACGCTTTTTTTTTTTTTTTTTTTTTTAGTTTTGATCTTTTTTGATCTGCTTATCGATTACATAGAGTTTGATCCTTCTCTATCGATTCATTTTTGGTGATTTTCTATAAGTCTAAATACATATATGTATAAATCAGTATTTCGCAAAATGGTCGATTTAAAATAATTATTGTAGCCTTGCAATTTATAACTTAATTTCTTTTCGAAGTATTCATTAAAACTTGTTTACAGAAATGGTTTTAAATTATTTGTGTCTTTCCAACTAAAATTTATAGGCACCTTTTAATGGTCTAATAATGTGTTTAGAACTTATTGGTTAGAATATTCTGACTTGATCATTTTACTTTTTCGTACATTTAGTGCCTCTAAGCTTTTACTTTTGCTAATTTAGAATAGATGAGATCATCAGGTACACACTGCCATCGACACATACTTGAGAAGGACTCTCAGTTTCAGCCAAAAACGTCATTTATGGCCCCCAAATGCATATCCTTTAAACGCTAAGACAATAATCCAACATATAAATGATTCTGAACGCACGCATAAGACCTACTCCAAATAGATCCCATGAATTAGTATTAGGTACCATTCATTTACAAGTACTCGACACCTACGCAAGGAAATAAATAATAATAATAATAAATAGAAAAGAATTTTGTTGAATCAATCAAATTCTTTTGTTCATATAGCCTCAACAAAAATTTTGTACCAGAACCCAATTTTTTTTGTTGTTTTAACAAATATATATATTTTTTTACTTTAACCAAACCCTTTTGTTGACTAAACTAATATTTATTTGAATCAACAAAATTATTTTGTTGATTCAAACAAACATTTTCTGGTTTTTCAGCCCATCGCTCGCTTATTGGCTGTTTATAAAGAAATTTATGACGTAGGCTATCGAACTATCCAATAACAATTACTCTTCTTTCAACCGTATTCTTTTCGTTAGTCGAAGCAAGTTGATTGGGTTAACTGAACAAAATTATTGTTAAAATGGCGAAATAAATCTAAAATTAATTTTAAAAAAATGTTTTTCTCAACATTTTTTTTTCTCTTCAGAGTATCTGAGTTGTTTTCGTATCACTGTGGAACTTGCGCCCTAAAAGGAAAATCATTGGTGTATGGTTTATAGAAATAAAAAATTAGGTAAGAGTCTGTGGTCAGATAAACTTTAGGCCACCCCGGTATTTTCCCTGATACATAGAATGATTGAATCTTGCTCTAGGGTACACAGTTCATTCTCGTTCGAGAAGCCATTTTTATAAAATCAACCTGAAAGATATTTCCTTGCAATGCAGATGGGCTGAAGGGAAAAGCACTTGTCTACCAAATGAAAATGAATCCTTGATTTCAACTCTAGGTAATAAAAATCCGAGAAGACTAGTTTCCTTTGCCATGAAGATCTAGTTATTATTATTATTATTTTAGATTTTAGTTGATTGTTTTGTCAAAATAACTTCTCGTCAATATCTGAGATGACAGATTTTTTCCACAATCATCAGACTAATCCAATATTTTTCTTAAGGATATCAGTGAAAATTGCCTTGATTTCCGTCTTATTTTTGTAGTTTCGTTATTGGTATTTAGGCGATCTAAATTATTGCATTTGCAAATAGGTTTAATTAAATTTTTTGGAAGCTGGAGCTATAGCTTTATTTGGAGAATTATACTTTAGACCCAGTATACACGTAAATGTATTAAAATTGAAATAATGGTTTCTAGGTCATTATTCTTGTCAAATTATAGCACATGAAATCACCAATTAAAATACATTCAATATTTCTTAGAATTATTGTACAAAGAAAAAAGAGAAGGATAGTCTTCTTTCTGAGTCCTAGTGAAATTAAAATAAATAATAATAATAATAATAATAATATTTAAAAAAAAAAAAAAAAAAAAAAGTTATGACGTTACTTATTTTTCTCTCGAGAATATTTCGTATTGTTTCATGACGACAATCTAAAAAAGGGCTTGGGAGAAATCAGGCCTGGCTTCGGGTGTAGCGATTCTATATTAAGAGTTTAGCCTATAACTATTTCTAGCTTATAAATATTTCTATCAGTTTAGGAGGAGTTTAAAAATAAAGGCGCATTTATCAATTCAGTTAAAAATTTGAAAATAATAATAATAATAATAATAATAATAAAAGTAGATAACATCTTAATTCTATTAAAAAAGGTAAAATATATATTACAATTCCCAGGAAACAATAAAATTAATACCCAAATGATTTAAAGTAGAAATAATTATAGTCTCAAATGGTGACATATAATGGGTCATATAAGAAAGCCTAAACAGCTACCTGAAAACATTTTAGAATATTATCATATTTATTGTTTAACAACTGCTGGATTTCTATCAATATGTTTTCACATTTTGTAATGCAAGTCTCAAAATAATATATAGTTGCCTGAGTATAGATCAGCTATATTTTCTATCTCAAAATGTGTTTATTTTGTATAACAACTATACCAGTGTCGTAACTTGATTAAAGCTTGAATGTTTGAAGACCTTTTAAGTTCATTTTTAAACTAGAAATTTCAGTTTTATGTCTGTATATATAAGGATAGAAAAGACAGTATGAATTTTGGAATATCATCATATATTTAATTATTTTCCCCCATATAGTCCTTCATTCATCATATATTTTCATCTAATGGAATGCATGTAATTAAAAGTAGCTAATACCCCAAGGAGGAGGATAAAAAAAAAAAAAAAATAATAATTAATAAACAATAATGGAAAACCGTTATTCTACTCGTACTATAAATGTTGTTACTTAATTTTTTGTTGTAGAATAAATTGTCAAATCCTATTTTATTATTATTATTATTATTATTATTATTATTATTATTATTATTATTTTAATAGAATTTAGTAGAACTTAAAACTCTGAAGATTATCAATTTATCAGTTATCTTTATTAGAACATAAAAAGTATAATGTACCTTTGAAAATATTAATAATAAATAAATAAGATTAATTCACCACGAGCGAAAGAGTTTTTATAGATTCCAATAAACTAATCTAACCTTCTAGCGACATTTTTTGTTATAGTATCATTCAAAATTATATTTAAAAAAAAAAAAAAATTAGAACAATCGATAAAAAATACACGATTACCTCTGATTTGATGAAAAAATAAAAAATGAAACACAACCTAAATCATGGGAGACATGCTACATGCATCGCAAAGCAAATTAAGAAGACTGCTGAACAAGATTAAAGTGGGAACAATTAAAGCCTCAAGTGCTGACGAGCGATGAAACTAAATCCGGGCATAGAAAGCCGCAACAGTCACCTGGGAATAATCGGAAAAGCACCATTCTAGTCCTTCCGCAAATTGCCGATGAAGATGCTCCGCAATACATCATCGGCCCCTCGAAAAGGGCCCCGTCCTCTGAAGGGAGAAAGAAAAGGAAGGTGTGATAGATGCGGCTTGAGCGGCTGCCGCATTCATCATTTTGCCGATGGTTATCTGCTGCGGTGACACCTTTTCTTCCTCCATTAATTCCTTTGAGAGATGGCAACTTTGCCATTCGGAGGGAGCAGTTAGTCAGGTGGGAGATGCGGTGGAGCAGTAAGCGAACGATTGAAGGTGTGTTTCTCAGAGGAGAAGATTTTGCCCGAAATAATACGCGTGATGATAGTCGGCAGATTTTTTTTTTTTTTTTTTTTTTTAATCTTCCGAATGCTTTCAGATTGGATGAGAAAATAAATGTAACATGCATGATTTCGCGTATATGAAAGGAAAGATGGAAAATATTTTTGTCTTACTTATTATTTTCTTTTTTCTGTGTTAAATTTCAATTTTAACTATTCTGATAGGAACACAAGTTCTTAGCGTCATTCTGAAAATAGTATATGTAATTTACGACTTGGACAGTCGGCAGAACACGAGATATTTAATTATGAAACTCTCAGCCAAACTTAAAATAAGTTCTGAGATAAGATGAACGATAAAGCTTGTATGACAAATATGATTTAATTGGACAACACTTAAAGACTACACTGGAGACTTTTACAACAATGATCACTAAAAAAATACATTTAAGATGCTTTTTGTTCGGAGTTATATTGTGGAACATAGCAGAGAGCACCTCTGCCCACTTCTAGAACCAAACGTCGACTACACGAAAAAAGAAAATATATATATGTATATATATATAATAATCTGGTGTGTCACTCACACGACTTTCTCTTACCCTGAAATTTAATACTATAAATACAGGTTGAAGATTAAGGTGTTAAGATAACGAGTTCTGTTATGAAAACCTATGTTAAAACAGTTCAAATTAGGCTTCGGAAAAGTTTTATCTGATAATTAGTTCTGTGTGAGGGGGAGCTACTGCCCCTCTCACCCCCCCCCCCTCCTCCGTTTCATTACTGCACTTTCATTTATATAGAATTTTATTCTGTTGTTAAAATTAAAAGTTCACTTAAAATTACTCAGACAATTTTCACTCGCAACGTTCCTTGAAACTTATCAATCTTGATCAAACTTTTCCAGCAACAAACTTAGATTAATTTCAAATTACAACATTTGGATCTCCTGAAATTATTCGTTTTTAAGTTACTCTAAAAGATACAGGCAAATATCAAACGTTAAAAAACTTGACTTCGGTAATCAGGAAGCCTCAAAACGTGTAAATATGCAAAAAAAAAAAAAAAAAAAAAAAAAAAAACGATGAATATTTAGCTTAAAAACATACATTATATACCATAGGTCTATGAGGAATTCATTTCAATTCCTGAGCAGCTTCCCTGGACAGTAAAATATCCCATCAAAGCGCTTCCACTAACAATAAAAGAAAAAATATTATTGCTTTATTTGCAGTCCTGTATGCCTTTTGAAGATTATGTACAGACCACATGGTGCACCTAAATACGATCCTATAGTAATAATACACGGCATAACCTGAAATACACTTCCATCAATTTTTAGCTATTGTCGCACTATAATCAACTACTTTTGTGTAGCCCTGTAAACGAACAGTGAATGATTACCCTACCATATTCTACATAAGACATGTTTTTACGCATATAAAGAATATATATTCATTTCATTTGGTTTAGTGCTGTCTATAGATGTTAAACTCTACTTAACCTGCAATTTTCCCCATAGACGTAATGTATTTGAATTCTCTTGGGTGTCCCTGTACACGAACCACTTGCTTCATCTCAACGAAAAGCTTAGTGTAGCATCCCTATATCATACACATTTAGAATACTAAGTTTGGACTTTTTGATACTATTTGTTCTTGAGATATGCTAATAACAGGCACACACACACAGACCAACCGCTAAAAACATGATTTTTGGATTCAAGGGACCTTTAAACGTGTAAATATAACAAAAACTCACTTTTAAAAATTTGACCCAAAAACAATACTTTCTCTGCCTTTTTGGGTAAGAGAAAGTAAAAAAGCATCTGCGAATTAGAGGAGGCAAGAGACAGCAATCATTTGGTTCTGATTGGTTGGCTTCTTTTTTACTACTTTACGTAAGCGTAAGTTTTGATATTAATCTCGCTACAGAATAATAATAATTATAATAATAATATAATTTAACTGGCACGTGATTTATTGTTATTCTACCCAATAAACAATCATTTATTAGCGAGCTAATTCTTATTTTTATTAAAAAAAAAAAAAAAAAAAAACCACTCTAAGTCAACTGTAACAGTTATTTCGCAGTCTCAGTTTGTTTAAACTGTTCGGTACAATATGAATAGTTGTAACTACTCTAGTACTACGTTAATCAACCCAACCCATTCGGTACAATACAAATCAACCGCATGTAGCGTGACGGGGAAAAAAAAAAAAAAAAAGAAAGAAAAAAAAAAAAAGAAGTGGTATTTCTAGCAAAACCAAAAGTTTTAGAAATTTTAGTAAGGAAAATCCAGGTTTATAGGACTAATTCAACAAAATGTCAGTATTCTACCTTATCCGTAACACCTGGAATGCTTAAAGAAAGCAAACAAAAAATTTTAGAAATCGTGAACTTCGTTAAATTGAGTTTCAGAGAGAAGTTACTGTTTTCAGTTTATTAGAAGGGTGTCATCTTATAATGAATTATTTGAAAGAAAATTTAAGTGAAACACACGAAGGTTTGTATATGAATTTCAGCTATTATTCACCAGGTCAAAATATTTAAAATGGTTTTTAAGATTGTGTAATTTAATTTCAAAATTTATTTGTTTAGAATATTTATCTATCTTTTTGAAATAAAAACTATATATGTGATAATTTACATCGCACACACGTATATTTTAACATCATGGATATGTTTATCGGATACACATGTATTCGTTTTAACATGAACATGTTTTTGAGAGATACATGCATATTAAAACTAGTATGTTGTGGCCACCAGAAGACTTTCTTCTATATTTTCCTATACAAATTCACTCACTGACAATATTAAAGAAAAAAAAAATTGCGATTTTTTACGGGTTTTTTTTCGTTAAAAGTAAAAAAAAAATCGATAACTTTGTTTTAAATTATCACATATTTATAGTTCAACCATTCGTTTTAAAGGTATTGACGAGACCTTTCGAAAGATACCCATCTTGAAAATTTACCCCCCCCCCCAGGGGGGACTTCCCCTCTCCCCCAGGGGGGTAGCGATGCCCCCACATGCACAGAATTTTTTTCCTAGTTAACTACTACTATTATCAATAATTCATATTAATTTTGCAATCACAAGTGTAAAATAACTCTCATTATGTACATTTATACGAAATTTTATCCTATACTGCCATGTTAAAAATTTAGAAAAAATGTGATCACAGCGCCACCTGTTGAGCGATTGATCCCCAAATGTAATAAGCACCAGTTTATGTCGGGGACCAACTAAATACGAAACAATAACAATAATAAAACGCATTCACGGTGAAACATATTGTAATTCAAAGTTTCTTTATGCAATGTGGAATTTTAACCCTTAAAGGTATATATCAATGTAGATCTGCATCGTATGTTTAAAACCTCGATTCTCTCTCTGTCTTTTTTTTTTTTTTTTTTTAACCAAAACTATTTTATCGTTTCCGAACGCAACTATGAATCTTTACCCGTTTATTTCTTCTTTATCTGTGACAATTTTTATTCTTGGTGGTGCGCTATTTGAGTACAATTTCATTTCGGCACGGGTGTTACGAATTACGATTATTTATGTACAAAAAGTAATAAAAACATACAGGAAAAATTGTTTTCGGATAGAAACAAGGTAAGGGTAAGAGTATCGAACAATATTAATATTTTTGTACGTACTGATAAATTTATACAAGAAAAATGAGGCTTTTATTTGATGATGTAGAAATACATCAAAATGTTTTTTTTTTTTTTTTTTTCGAAAAAATTCTTATGGGGATTTTTTTTTTTTTTTTTTTTTTTTTTTTTTTTTTTGTATTTTTCCCATAAACAACACCCATTTTCCGGTTTATTCCAGATTTTATCTATTAAAAATAAATATTCATGCATTTAAGGATTAATTTAATTTATTATGAAATTTGACATATAATTTTGAAAAAAAAATTTTTTTATCCAAGCAAATATCTAAAAGGAATCAAGTGAAGAAAGTGTTTAACTAATTCCGAATAAATAAATATTAAAATGCATTTAATTTCTTTTGCGAAAGATTGTAAAAGACATATACAACATACAGCACACACACACACACACACACACAAAAGGTGTTTTGTTTTTGCTTAATTGCATAATTATTTCTCTTGAAAAACTATATAGTTGTATTGTATTACTTTTTTCTGTATATTTGCATAAGAAAAAAGCATCGGATTCCTAAAATTTTTCGAGCTCAGGTTTTCGACGGATTTGCATGTTTTGAGATGTTCTGAACACAATTTGTATATTGTAAGAAAATGTCTGCCTGCCTGTTTCACAAATTTTATGAACACTATATCTAATGAACCACTGAACGAAATTTAACCAAACTTGATATTTGGCTTGAGCTTGATCTAAACTGGTGCTGTACATTTGAGAAACAATCGCTCAACAGGTGACGCTTTCATCCCATTTTTTTCTATATTTTAAAATTTCAGTATAGATAAAATTTCATATAAGTGTGTATAATGAGAGTTATTCTTAACGTGTGATTGTAAAATTAATATGAATTATTCATAATAGTAGTAGTAAACTAGGGAAAAAGGTGTATGTACGTTGGAGCATTGCTCCTTCCTTCCTGGGGGGTGGAAAAATACCCCCGGTAATGTATATTTTCAAATATAGGTATGTTTCCAAAGAACTCGTCAAAACCTTTTAAAGGAATAATTGAAACATAGATTTGTGATAATTTAAAACAAAGATATTATTGATTTGTTTCATTTTTAACAACCCCTCCAAAAAAAAAAAAATCGTATTTCTTCTTATATCGCCATAAAATTGACTTTCTTTCTCAATTTAGTGTATACTTCTCTGAGATAAAAATCTTCTGCCTTTACCATATAAAATAATTTTAATAAATAATAATTTAATAAATAATAATTTAATAAATAATTTGTACTACGTGAATTTGTATAAGATTATGTGGAAGAAAGTTTTGTAGTGGCCACAACACACTAGTTAGTACTTAAAAATGCTGCGGAAAACTGATCTTGAAAAGTAGTAAATAAAAAACTTTGTAAGTAAACACTCGAGATTTTATTTAATTATTTAATTATTATTATTATTATTATTAGTACAGTGGAGCACCTTTTATACGTTTCTCATTTATACGTTTTTCTCATTTATACGTTTTTCGACTTCGGTCCCAAATCATTCCATTGAATTCTAATGTTAAAATATTTCGTTTATACGACACAAGTAAATTCTTAATTTCACTTATACGTTTTTTTTTTTTTTTTTTTCCTCCTTGTAGAATCCCAAGTTTGAGTTTCATTCCAGGATTTAGAAAAAAAAAAAAAAAAAAAAAAAAGATGAATACTCTTTATGTTTTATTCTTATGTTTTTTCGATTATTTTTTCTTAGAAGTATGGTAACAAAGTGCGGCTATAGAACAAAGTGCGACTTGCATCGATAGCCTGGGGGGAAGGGGGGTTAGAGAAATTTTCAGAGATAAGCCAAGTAGCCAGTGACCACTTGAAGACCTCCCACTTTCTCTGTTAATCGATTCCAAGAATGGGGGTATGAAAGGAAAAAAGCCCACAACTTTATAGGCATTTTGTAAACTTGAAGATTTATTACTCACTTCCATAGAAGATTTTCTTATCGTGTTTATTTGACTAGAGATACATTTATCTTTTTCTTTCCTTCCTTTTAATCGTTTGCAAAAATGTCATCTTCATTCAGAGAACAAAAGGCTTTGTCTTTAAAGGTTAAAATCGAAATCTTGAAAAAACTTTCTGAATTTCTATATTTTTAATTATTATTTAATTTTTATTCAACCTTTTAAAGATATTTTAAATATAATTAAAATATATCTTATTCGAATAAATGTAAAGGAAATCATTAAAACTGATTAGACTTTTATTATTAATATGATACTTTATTGTGTATTAATGTTAAAACGAATTTTCAGTTGTACGTTTTTTTCAGTTATACGTTTTTTAGGAACGGTCCCTTGAAAAACGTATAAACGGTGCTCCACTGTATTATTATTATTTGCAATTTATGATATTTGCTTACAAAGTTTTTTATTTATTGGTTAAATCACTATTTTTGGTTAAATCACTAAATGTTATTTTAATACAAAGGATTGAAAAGAAGCTCTCATAAAAACTGGGACATTTATCCAAAAAAAAAAAATCATATACAGTAAAGCATCGTTTATACGTCTTTCAAGGGACTGACGTAAAAAGACGTATAATCGTAATTTAAATAATAACACTTTGATTATTACAAATTGAATGATACTTAAGCAAAATTTGTATGAAAATACTAATTAATTAAGCTTCTTAAGTTAGTAAATGTATATTAGACTTCTTTTAAGACAATAATAATAATAATAATAAAGATTTATTATAAAAAGTGAGAAAAATCATACTATTAATGCATGACTGGGTACTCATTACATATACCATATATTGAGTATTATATTACATTTCTTAAGAACTATATGAACACATTTTGAACATTAATTATATATATTGCATATTTTTAATAACAAGCATACGATTTATGTCCATGCAGATAATTATTTAATAACATTAAAAATATTTAATGTCTGTCTCATTTGTTGCTTGTCTATGAGTATTAAAAATTCTACTGTGAATTCATTTGATTCTTTGGTCAGCATTCTTCAACCTTTCCTATGTTCCTCCATTTTAGATGCTTTCTAGGAAAAGTCCGTCTTATTTAGAATGAAAAATAATGACAGGTCGAGAAATTTTGCAAATTTTAGTAGAGTTTCACTGCAACAGATAAAATATCATGATTGGTTTCTCTCTCTCTCTTTCTTTTCTTCTTTCTGCATTCAATAGAAAAATAATATTGAACTAATAAAAGTTTTGTACTTCCGGTTTTCGATTTATTTATACGTTTCGAGAAGTCTGAACAAGATCTGACCTTTGTTAAAAAATGTCTTCCTGTGACAAATATTTTCTGGTAACTCTATAAGAGAATTAATGCACAGAATTTCATAAAAAGTTATATTGAGTTGCACCGTGACATAAATTGTTGCCCATCGATTTTTGGTGTATATAGCTATACAGGTGTCGCTTTTATTCCGTTTTAGCGTAATTTTCAATAAGGTATCAAAGGAAAAAAAATTGCATAAATTTATACAATTAAAATTACTTTTCCAATAATTGTTAAATGATTTCTTTTTCTTTTCTTTTTTCTTTTTCTTTTCTTTTTCTTTTTTTTTTTTTTTTTTTAATTGTCCCTTCTCCTGGTCGGGACAATTTCCCCTGGATGTAAATTTTCACTAGTATTTTTTAAAAGAATTCGTAAGTACGGTTAAAACAAATAGTCTAACAATGTATCAGTGATAATTTGAAGCAAGGTTATCGATTTCTTCATTTTAAATAAAAATTTCTGAAGGAAATGTATTTCCTTAGATGTGGTCTATAGGGTACGAAATTGACTTTCTTTTGATATTTAAGGTTATATTTTTATCAGATTAAAATGGTCTGAACTCACCATGAAAAATAATTCAGCCAAATAATAATTTTAACAAATTATTTGCATTGTGTGAATTTGTATAAGAAAATACAGAAGAAAGTTTTCTAGCGACCACAACATATTATTTTCTTTCTTTTACATTTCTTTTAGCATTTTTCAAAATTTCATTAAATTTGTGAGTAAACCCCTCTCCCCCCCCCCCCTTTTTTTTTTACCCCTTTTATGACTACGGTTTCTGGTTTCTACAATTCCTGCAATTTCTTTCAAAAAAAAAAAAAAATCATTAAGAAGAAAAGATAAATCTTTTGACAAATAAGTAAAATACTGTATTAAGCAAAACAAAACAAAAATAGAAATAAGCAAAATGGAGAAAACAAAACTAACTTCCGAAAAGAAACATGTACAGATAAAACTTGGCACAAATATCGGTCTATGTTCAGTTCTATCGGAAAGATGCTTGCTCTCTCTTCTCACACCCCCTGTGTTCTGTGATATTTCGGAACACCCATCGGACGGTCTTTGCGATCGAATATTTCTATCGAGCCAGCTGTTCTTTTGAGGGTATATAGCAAGGGGGGATCAATCGCAAAGAGAGGCGTTACTCAAGCCGATAACTACCGGCTGCATGATAGATGCGTTCGGTACTTCATAACCGCAAGCACTATTTTTCGTCATACCCCTCCCCCCCCTTCCCCCCATTTTAGTAATCGAGTAAAACGATAGATTACCCCAAAATCGAAGATCTGTTTTGGCCTCCAAGAATACTGGATCGATTATGCCCTAAAACTTCAGAATTCAGTTATCAAAATTTCATACACTTCAAGTTTGTGCTCTCCGAACTTCTTTTTTTAAAACTAATTCTCAACAATCAATATTGTGTATGGAAAGAGCTCTAAAAGTCAAAGATGCCGATAATAAAGAATTTTGTATCTTATGTTGAATAATGAATTTTGAAAAATCATAAGGCTTATAAATGGACTTTGCAAATAAATATACAGTAGTTTACAATATGTTGGAAATTATATCAACTCTATTAAACTAGAAACCGTTTATATAACATTTTTATACATGATATTTCTCTTTTCTTTGTTTGTTAAATTGTGTTTTGCAAATATGTTGTAGTAAAATGCAGCTAGCTTCGATACATTTACCTTATCCTTATTTGCAGCGCAATTTTTTCTGTGTTCGTTTCGTATTTTATTTTTAATGTACTTCGATGCTATTTCTTCTATTTAATAATTCCACAATTGAAGTTTATGAAAAGTATTACCCTATTCTAAAATGTTTTGAGAATCTGTAAAAAGTAGAATGTTTAAATGATATAGTGCCGCTATCCTATATGATATTTTCAAACTAGTCCGACTTCTTTAGAATAAAAATATTCCTCATAACGCACTTTTATGCGAAATTTAGCCCTATTCCGCCATGTTAAGAAAATACTAAATTTCGAATAATATATGGAGTTTTTAAAGTAGAATGTTGGAACTCAATACGGTTCTATAGTTATAATTGATATTTATGCATTGGAGAGACTAATCAAATATTCTTGAGATTTTGTTTACACACAGACTAACAAACTAAGAAACGAACTAAAAAAAAAAAATTGATTATTTTACCGACGGTTGTTATTATACCACAACAATTTTGTTAATTTCGTATTCTTCATATTTCAAAACGTGTAAAAATGTAAAAAATCCGAGGTTGTAAATTTTCAAAAACACAGTACAACCACGGATGATAGAGCTGCGGTTGACAGGATGCCAAAACTATTCAATTCACACTTTAAGTAATATAACAACGGATGAAGAATAGAAAAACTTATTCTATTCTTCGCCTTAGTAAATTAATGCATTCCAAGTTAATTTCTTTTTCTGTAATCAAATAAAAATACGGATTCCGACGTCGAAGAATACTAAATCAATTATATAATTATTTCACAAAATTTCATGAACTTCAAATTTTATTCTCAAAACATTTTCGTTAATTGTGTTTTTCAGCAGTCTATTTTGGAAGTGTACAAGAATTAAACGTATATATATATGAATTTGAAACTAAAATTTATTTTCATTAAGCATTACTATACATGTGGTCAAAATTTAAAATTAAATAATGTCGAGTTCAGATACCACACATATTTATGAGTAATGCACATTTTGAAGTTGTTTAACTCATAGAAAAATATATTATATAATGTTTTAATGCTTCAGAAATATGCAGTGAAATATATTTCATTGAAATTACCTTGAAAATAAATTGGAGGGGAAAAAAATCATCTAACTTTTAAATCATCAAAAATTTCTCATAGCTTTTTAAAAGCTTTAAGGTTTTTAAATTTCTTTTTTATTTCTTTGCATCTTTTTAAATGAATTTATAATACCTCGTATATTTAGAGACTGTTTTCATTAATTTTGAAGTCCAAAAATACCATTTTATAAAAATATTTATCAAAATTGGTTACGAAATTTATATTTCACGCATGCGTGTATGGTTGTTTCCCATAAAATATGCTTAATTATCTCGTTAACTTGGCACGAGAGTGTGGGAATTGCTTGGTCTGAAGATAAGGCTCAAATTATTGACCTGATTCTCCCATAAATTCAGATCTCAATCAATATATTGCAAAGAACTGAGAGACAAACGTAAACTTTTCAAGAATCTCCGCCTAGGAAATAATCAAAACTAACTCAAAAGAAAAACTAGCATGTTTGGCCACCACAAGACTTTCTTCTATATTTTCCTATACAAATTCACTCAGTAACAATATTTAAAAAAAAAAAAAAAAAAAAATTACAATATTTTTTCAAAGTTTTTTTTTGTTAAAAGTAAAAAAAACTGATAACTTTGTTTTAAATTATCACAGATTTATAGTTCAACCATTCGTTTTAAAGGTATTGATAAGACCTTTCGAAAGGTACCCATCTTGAAAATTTACCGTCCCCCCGGGGGGGGGGGGTACTTCCCCCCCCAGGGGGGGAAACGATGCCCCCACATGCACAGAATTTTTTTCCTAGTTAACTACTACTATTATCAATAATTCATATTAATTTTACAATCACAAGTTTAAAATAATGCTCATTATGTACATTTATACGAAATTTTGTCCTATACTGCCATGATACAAGTTTACAAAAAATGCGATCACAGCGCCACCTGCAGAGCGATTGATCCCCAAATCTAATCAGCGCCATTCTATATCAGGGTCCTACTATATACCAAGTTTGGTTAAAAATCATTCATATGTTCGTGAGCTACAGTGTCCACAAAAATCGTGATACACACAGACAGACATTTTCTAAAAACTGTCAATTCGTGTTCAGGACCTCCCAAAACGTGTAGATCCATCAAAAAACGAAAATTTTCGCGAATCCAACACTTTCTCTATGTTACATATAGAAGAAAGTAAAAAAAGTTTTTGCAAGTAATGCAAGTGAAAAATCCTTTGCTGTGAAACTTTTTCTCTCTCTCCTTTTCTCTCAAAAGTTCTACTTTGAGAATTTGGTGTATCTATACGTTTTGAGGTCACCTGAGTTCATTTTTGCTATTTTTACGATGATGCATGTATGTGTGTATGTATGTGAGTAAACACATGGCGTCTAAACGCTTTCTTCAAATGACCTAAAAATTAGTACATATTTTATAGGTCACCGTAGCACAATCGGTATCAATTTTCGTGAATCTAGCATTTATAGTTTTTTTTTATTTATTTTTACAGGAACATAAAGAAAAATTCTTCATCATTATGGTCTATGAGTTCAAATTAATTGAAGTACGATGGCGTCTAAAAGTGCCTTATTCGATCGAGCTGAAAATTTATATACAGGTTATGGTCACCGTTGCATGAACTTTTAAGATTTTGATGAATCTAACAATTATAGTTCTTTTAAAGAATACAAAAAGAAATTATTTATCATTACGAACTACACACATGAATTGTTTGAGCTTCTAAAATCTACATTCGATTCAGATAAAAATTGGTAAGCATGTTATAGATTATTATCACAAAAAACATATACAGATTTACATAAAAGTAAGACTTGCAATATTTTTTTTCTTTAACAAAATAGAATTTCTATAAATTGCAGTGTATAGGCTCAAACTTCAGTAATTTTAAATTATTTAAAACATAAGAAAAAACAGATATTTAACACTACGAGCTTACTATTAATAGTACCTTCAAAAGGGCGTACAGAAAATTTAGATACATTACGTTCCATTAAATAACATACTGTTTTGGGGAAAAAACTAAAATACCCTATTGTAATTTTCTCTTTTGTTTATTTAACAAAATGACTTACTTCTCTTACTTTAATTTATTTAAAGAACCAAACCGTAAATTGCTTAATGTTCGGAAAGACGAGTGGAGTCACTCCAGATTTTTACTTTCTTCTATATGTATATATAGAAAAAGTATTGGATTCGTGAAAATTTTCGACCTCCGTTTTTTGATGGATTTACACGTTTTGGGATGTTCTGAACACGAATTGATAGTTTTTAGAAAATGTCTGTCTTGTGTGTGTATCACGTTTTTTGTGGACGCTGTATCTCACGAACCAATGAATGAAATTTAACAAAACTTGGTATTTAGTTGCACCCACACATAAACTGGTGCTGATTAGATTTTGGGATCAAATCGCTCAACAGGTGGCGTTGTCATCGCATTTTTTGTAAACTTTTAACATGGCAGTATAGGACAAAATTCAGTATAAATGCGCATAATAAGAGTTATTTTAAACGTGTGACTATAAAATTAATATGAATTATTGATAATAGTAGTAGTTAACTAAGGAAAAAAAATTGTGCATGTGGGAGCAATCCCCCAGGGGGGGGGGGGGACGAAAAAAAAAAAAAAAAAAAACAGAAAAAAAAAAAATCGTATTTCTTCTGATAATTGCAAAAAAAATGACTTTCTTTCAGCATTTAGGGATATGTATAATTCTGGCAGATAAAAATCGTCTGCATTTATAATGGAAAATAATTTAATAAATAATATGTATTGAATGAATTTTGTGTAAAATTATATAGAGGAAAGTCATGTGGTGGCCACATCATACTAGTTTAATTTCCGAACATACATTACGTAAGGGAAGATTGAAATCATGAAAAATTTTGACTATGAGATTCTGGTGTATTGATAGGTTTTGAGGTTTTTCTGGGACCATTTTTCGTTATTTTTAATGGTGATAAATGTATGTGCTTATGTGTGTATATGCAGTGTTGACAAATTTAGATACTTTTTTATTCGGTTATCACCACTAATTTTGAGGAGTGATATTTGATATACATAATAGACGATTAGTTTTCGAAGTGATTAGGCAACCGTTACAATTAAAATTTAGTTGTGAATATTGATTAAAGAAGTCCTGAAATTTGGTAAAATTGCATGTATGTGTGTGAATGAACACAATAGAATCTAGACGCTTTTATCGATTGAGCTGAAAGTTGGCATGTATATTATAAGTCATCGCTGTAGAAAGTGTATAGATTTTGGTGAGACTAGCACTTATAGTTTTTTTTTTTTTTTTTTTAGGAACACTAAGAAAAATACATTGTTATGACCTATGGACTTAAATTATTTTAAATGCGTTAAGTCTATACGCCTTATTCGGTTGAGCTAAAAAAATTTAGGGAGGCTATGGGTCACCGTTGCACTAATTAGAAGGATTTTTAAAAATTCAACCCTTATAGTATTTTTAGAGGGACACAGAGTCTTTGTCATTATGGCCTATGAATTCAAATTATTTAAAGTGCAATTGCGTCTGAACGTCTTATCCAGTTGATTTAAAACTTGGTAAGTAAGTTATGGGTTTCCATCGCATTTTGATGAGTGCAGAACTTATAGTTCTTTTACAGGAGCTCAAATAAAGAAATTTTCATCATTAGGTCTTCAAAAAGTTGGAAAAGGTAATTCAAACAGTTGTATACTTTTTATATACCATGTTTTAATTTTTTTAATGAATCAAAGAGCTCTTATCAATGTGCATAAAAATTTTAAAGTGTTACAGAATTTTTTCTCAGTGTATGAATTCCTATTTATGAAAAGAAGCATTTATTTTGATTAGTTTATATAGATGATGATTTGTATTACACCATTATCCTTTGCCCAGGAAAAATAACAATGTATAGAAACAACATACAGTGTCTTCTCCTTACTCTCTTAATCGAATTCCTTTAGCTCTCGATGACTGTCGTAGAAGCAGTGTCCGATCGAAACGAGAGCAGAATAATACTTAGGACGGATAATTATCGTATGTGTTATGGACCTAACACGGAGATCTCGATTTCACGATTATGTCTGTCAGAAGCAGTAGATCGACAATTTATTCCGTTTTAATGCTGGAAAAGATCAATTAATGACAAATCCATTTAATAGGAAATTTCCGTGGAATAATTTAAATTATTAATTATTTCAAGAAACTTGCGTATTTTTAAAATTAAAGGAGATAGCCTTTCACATTCTATTCACTTATTTATCTAAATTATTTTTGTGATAAACTGTAAAATAAAGGTTTTAGTAGATATGATATCTAAATATCTGGTCACAAAAACAGAAATCAAATATGACTCTATTACGCACATCTTCACTTTATTCGGAATAACGCTTGGTATAGTTAAAGTTTAAAAATTCAAATAATAAAGGTGAATTTTAAGTAATAGAATTCAGTCAGAATATATTTTCAATTTCGAACCTTTCTGTAGATTAGAAAACAAATTAAAAATTTAAAAAAAAAAAAGAAAGAAAGAAAAAAAGAAAGAAAAGAAAGAATAAATTATTAATAATTCATCTTAATCCTTAATCTACCGAAAGTATTTCAAATTTAAGGTACAAAAAAAAAAAAAAAATAAATAAATAAATAAATAAATAAATAAAAATATACAGACACGACATTATTTCATTATTTAAAACATGAAAATCTGACATTGACAGATTTTAATTTAGTGCCAGAGGCCTACTGCTAAACTTGTTAATATCGACAAATTCTTCTTTAGTTAATTCGTGACGATCTAAATTCCATGATAAAGTTTTCATTAGATCAAACCAATGTGTTTCAGCTGCAGATACTGTAACAAATAACGTTGGAAGTCCAAACTGTCTTATAGCTGCAAAACAACGTTTTTTCTCTTTTTCCCAATGAGGGGGAGGTGTGCCTTGGGGGGGGACTCATGTCAAAGGTGTGCCTTGGGGGGGGACTCATGTCAAAGTTGTACCTTGGGGGGGACTCATGTCAAAGTTGGGCCTTGGGGGGGACTCATGTCAAAGTTGTACCTCGGGGGGGACTCATGTCAAAGTTGCGCCTTGGGGGGACTCATGTCAAAGTTGTACCTTGGGGGGGGACTCATGTCAAAGTTGTGCCTTGGGGGGACTCATGTCAAAGTTGTACCTTGGGGGAGGGACTCATGTCAAAGTTGTGCCTTGGGGGGACTCATGTCAAAGTTGTACCTTGGGAGAATTTTTTATATTTTTTAAAAAGTTGTAACCTTCGTTATGAGTAATCAAATTATCTACAAAATCTTCATTCAATAAATCCCCATTCAATAAACCGACTGAAATAGGCCCTTAGCACTATTAAGAGTGACGTATATAAATTCGACAACGCTGTACCGACTGAAATAGGCCTCTAGCACTATAAAAAAAAAAAAAAAAAAAAAAAAAAGGGAAAATATCAGAAATACTTATAAAAATTGAATTATATTTAACTAGTTTGTTGTAGGGCGACTAAGGCGCCCGTTGAAAAATGATCCTTTTATTTTATTTATTTCTCACTTCAAATAATTCATTTGCTAGCAAGCCCATACAAAATTTTCGCACTTTATTTAACCCTTCGCTACCTTTAAAATTTAAAATTATTATTATTATTTTATAAACGTCAGTTTTTTATATTTATGAGCAAATTTAATATTTTATTTTATTTTTCATGTGAAAGCATATTTTATTTTATGCTGGGGAAAAAAAGTTGGCAACAATTAAAAATTAAATGTCTATTTTAAAGGTATGTCTATTTTCATATTTTAATTAATTTTAAAAAAATCTAATCAGAAATTCGTTACAAATAAGGTACCAAATGAAAGGGGTGATTTTTTTTTAATCCGTCGGATTAAACAGCGTCTCGATCGGACAATTAGATTTTTTAAAATTAACTAAAGTATGAAAATTAGGTGGCAACTTGCGTTCACATATAGACAGAGTCCAAGGAAGAAACCTCTTAGCCTTTTTAAGCGTGACGAGCGGTCAGTGATGAGCGTAACTATATATGCTGATTTTAATGCCTTTCTATGGCCTTTTAAGTCGTTTTTGTTCAATGAAGATTTTTATAACGTTTATGAATGACATTTTTCATGATCTTCAACTGTATTGTAAGTAATTTGTATATACCTCAAGAATATACTATCAGTCTTTAAAAAAAAAAAAAAAAAGAGGTTTGTTGAAACAAGAAAATTTTGTTGAGGCTATACGAATAATAATAATAATAATAATAATAATAAAAATGATGGTGGATTTAACAGAATTTGGTTATTTCAACAAAACATTTTGTTGAAATACCCCTTCCTTCCTTCATGTCGCCTTTTACTTCAGTGAGCAATTTTTTTTTTTTTAATTATTTGTTTAAATATTTCTTTTATATATTGAAAATTACAGTCCTAAGCTCCCACACCTAGTAGAGTAAAATATTCAATTTACTTAAAATAATAATTAATTAATTAACTGGCGACATATTCAAAGAGTGAAAAAAAAAAAAAAAAAAAAAACAGAATTCCGAAAATTTAATTTTTGTATAAGATATCCTTATAATATAGAGTAACAAGTATCTATAGGATTACATGGGAAGGATGTAAATTTAGTTGATATGCACCCTTAAGTTAGTAGATGTAGCCTTTTATTCCACTACGCGTATACTTTTTGCATTATCTCAGACTGGTATGCTAAGAAAAAGTTTCAGAAAAATTTTACTAGTTAGTAAATGCAGTACATTGTTTCATTATGACATTGTCCCTTAGAGAGAGTATTTATAAAATTAAAATTAGCTCTCGTTATTACTAAAATCATGCAGGTTAAAAACAGTGTTGCTAGATCTTTCGGATTTTTAATTCAATAATCACCGATGATTTTTAATTGTAAAGTTTGCCAAATCACTTCGAAGTTTGATAATTTATTATATATAGCAAATATCATTTCTAAAAGTTATTGGTGATTATTGAATAAAAAATACGACACATCTGTGATATAGATTATCACATATTATAAAATTTATATTTTTCTCTTTAAAGGAATAGGTAAATTATCTAAATAAATTAAATTATAAATTAGATTCCTTAGTCTTAAACAACTACTTAAAATATAACGATTTTATCCTATAAATAATAAATTTTACAATATACGTTTTCTAATTTTTATATCTTCCCTTTCATGTCTTTTTCAATGTAGCTGAAACAAAAATCTTTGATCAGTTCCCAGTATTCATTTAGCAAGCCTAACGTACTGGAAATTCTTTTTGCTCTGTAAATGATAATGTTTTGACTTATTTCTATCCTTTTGCTTTGTGAAACCAGAAAATAATTAATTCGGTGTCTTTTAATCTTACATCGAAATGTAACTCATGCAGCCTCTCGTCGCCTAATTTACATCAACAGTTGAAAAAAATATTTGCTTAGCTAGTTACTTTCCCAGGGTCTAAAGCTTGGCGAAATCATGCCAACATTCACTAACAACGGTCAATAAATTACTCGTCACTTTTTTAGAATATACATATGAATATTCCTAACGTAATGCAACCATTCTCTATCTTAAAAACTTGAACTTGGCGTGTATGATTCAACGCCAAATGCATTGTCATTTGTTTACTTCAGTTTAGGAGCACACACTTTCTTTCTGATTATCAACGATGTAAAGCCTCAAGAGTGATTCGGGCCTGGGGCCCGCCTGATCCTCCGTACTGTTTCCCCACTCCAGAATGTTTTCGTTAAAAAAAACTTGTGTTCTTTTAATTGACTATGGTCACGTGAATTGGAATATTTTTAATAAACTGGCATGAGAACCAAATATGTCTCTGAGTTAATTCCGAGCCTGGACCTTTAATCGAAATTCAGTTTTAATAATGTTTTTATTTTTCAGCCAAAGCCTTCAACAAAAAAATACTTTCTTTTACGACGGCCGATCATCTTCTTCACAACATCTGGCAGCACTGGTTAAGAATATTGTTCTAATTATATGGAATATAAAATCAGATATACGTATTTGAAAAAGGCCTCACTTAAATGCTTATAACTGAGCTGTGAGAAAAGCTAAATTTCTTTCTTTTTCTTTTTTCCTTTTTCATGCTCATAAAATGTGACTCACTTAAATTTTTAACCAAGAAAAATGAAAAGAGATCTGCAATTTAATATCTATATGAATTGTAACTCTGACAGAGTTGCAAGAAAATCTAATTTTTTTTTAAACTTTCTTTCCAAGCAACTAAATGTTATTTGCATCTTAGATACTTACAAAGTTTCAAAATGTCCGGTTCTTTTTACTGCTGCATATCTTCTATAACTGTTATCCATACGGTCTTTTGCGTCACATTCTAGCATAAGAGGTGTTATAAGAACGTTTTGTATCACCCTCCATTAGTGACAATGTCAAAGCATCCCCTTGTGTTGAGTCACGCTTAAATGGTTATAATAAATTAGATTTTACCACCTTATTCACAAATTGTAACCAAGTGAAACTTTTAACAAATGAAAATTGGTTTAAAACTCAACATTTATATGGACAATAGCTTTATCTGAGCTACGAGGAAAAACGGAAAGTTTTTAAATCCCCCTCCCCCTTTTTAACTCTAGAAGCGATAGATTTTTTTTTTTTTTTTTTTTTTTTTTTTTTTTTAATTAGATGTATAGTTCTACGTTGTTCCTCTTCATACCTTCTACAGTCGGCAGCAAAATTATTGAAGCACTGGCAATAATTTGTACTTAAAAGATGGCACCTAATTTTGTTCAGTAAATATTTGTCGAGTCATGATGTTAGTCTTTGTGCTGTCTATAAAAAAGTAATTTGATGATAAAAATAAGCGATCAAACTAAAGAAAAAATATATATGAAAAGTGTGGATCTGTGCTTCAATAATTTTGCTACCGACTGTATATAGCTACCATCCACATTCTTTTGTCTTACATTTTCCTCTCAGAGTGCTATAACGACGATTTGTCCGTTGTAACATCCTCCACCAGAAACGATTTCAAAGCACCTCGATTTCAATGATTATCATTGATTAAAGTTTCATTTCTCATCCATTAAATAAGAGCGGGTTATATTATTTACATTAGAGTTTGTGAATGAATGCAAAATAGTCTATACGAAAAATAACTCTAACTAAGCTGCGAGAAAATCTTGACAATTTTTAATTTTTCCCTGCAAGCAACTGAATGTTGTTTGCATCCTCGATATCTAGTTCCAAGCTGTTCCTTTCCCCTTTACTGCTGCATATCTACTATATAGCTGCCGTCCATACTCTTTTGCCTCACATTCTTCCCTCAGAGGTGCTATAACGACGTTTTGTCCGTCGTAACACCCTCCATCAGCGCCGATTTCAAAGCATCTCCTGATGTCGAGTCATCACGTTCCCGTTTCATCTCATTCCATCTATCCCTCTCTCTGTTCCTTCTGGAAACGATCTCCTGCCTGCTTTTCCTCTTTTTTCCCCTTATCCCCTTATTTTCTATCCCTTTGCCATCTTTTCCCGAAAAGAGGACCGCTGGCATTTAGAAAGATAAAGTGATGGGGCAGGGGAGGCTCTTAATGCTCCGGGAGTAGTAGTGTGGGCGTTATTTCTCTTCTACGTCCCCTTTCGTAAATAAGTTCGTTCTCACTCCAATGCAAGATGTGAAGTTTTAGTTGGAGGGTGGAAGATGTTCTCCTTTTGAGAAAGAACTTTTTTCCTTTTTCTTTTGGCGGTATTTTTTCTTTAATAGTTGAATTCATGTGCCACTTTATTTGCACGCAAATTAGTTGTTAATGCAAGTTTTCTTCTTCTTCTTTTTCTGGTTTTCTTTTCTCCCACTTTTTATTTGTAATCTATATTGTTACGAAAAATTGTCGATTTTCTGGTAGGGAGAAAGAAGTTCGTAAAGAAACATGCCGTTTCTAGTCGATGGAAGTACTTTATTTAGCATAACGTTTCAAATCAGTACAGCAAAACTGTGATTTCAAGGAATATTCTCGAAACAGTACAACCTTAAAGTCAATTCGACGAATATTCTCGAAGCAGACCAATAAAGCTGCCACTTGTACCATCAAAGTCACTATTCGACGAATGTTCTGGAAATAGTCCAAGAGAAAAGTGACATGTTCCATAATAGTCTAGCAAAGAGCATCAAATACATAGAACAGGAATTTCGCAGTTCCACAAACAAATATCAATCGCTTGAAACACAAGTTCAAAAATGCAATTGCTCAGAATAGATCTCTGAACAACGCAACACTGACTTGCAGAAATAAACTTACCTTTATTTATACCTTTTAGTGATGGAGTTTGGCGATAAATCTGTTGAGAATCCCATGGAAAGTTCTAAAACTCGGCTCCTATTCAATGTAGAGTTTCGAAACTTCCGGAACACTAAATTACTTTTTTTTCACGAAATTCGTAGCGAACTCGCCAAGGCCCAGATTCCAGCCAAACACTTACGGCTCGCACCTGCGTTTTTACCGCAAAGTCGCGGACGAAAACGAATTTTCCTAGTCAGGTCAAACAATCACAACATTCTTCTCTCGCAGTTGCGATTGTCACGTGGCTCAATTTGCGGCCAGCGGAAAGCTATCGTAACACTCTTGTAGAGCAATGGCGGCCATTGCAAACAAACGTGCAAAGCGCTTGGTAAATTATGTACTCTATGAGATTTCTATAAGTAGTATTGATTGAAGATAATTAATACTATTATTAAAATATATATTTCTTCTGATTAAAAAAGAAAGAAAAAAAAAAAAAAAAAAGGATACACGCAAAGCAAGAAATAAACTTTTCAGTTGAAAAGATAGTTCATGAAACGTAGTTAAAATACAGGTATGTGAAATATTTTCAGTATTTTTTGTATCTTATGTTTTATTATTATTAGTGTTTGCATAACAAATTTTTCATGATAAGACAAATTTCAAAGTATTATATTCATGTATTTCACAGTAATGTCTCTTATCACTAACTAAAGAAATAGCTGTTTGCTTCAAATCTACATCTATTATTTAAAATTATCTTTTATTTATTTATTTATTTTATTAATTAATTAATTTCGTATTAATTTAGTTTTGTTCCCTCGACAGTTCACTGAATATTTATATAATCATCTCCATATAGATGAAAATTTCAAGCATAAGTTAAGCTAAGAAATTTAATCAGATCTATTTTGATTTTTCTTGAAACTTAGTTATAAAACTTTTTATGTCTTTTTCATTTTCTTCTAAGAATTGATTTAAATCAAATGATTATTTATTTTTATTATTATTTCTTATTTTATTCTAAGGTAGCAAGCAAAAAAAATTTCTTTCTTTCTTTTTTTTTTTTTTTTTTCTTTTAAATGTTTTCGCATTTATATATTTATATTTTTAAATGCTTTAAATGCCTGCATTCAAAAAACTATAATTAACTTTATAAAATAATAAAATTATTAATATACTTTTATAAATTAATCCCAATCTAACGATAGTAGTGTAAAAAGGGGGGTTCAGCGCCAGGGTGGAGGGACGGAGGGACGATGAGGGTCAGGGTGGAGGCGCGCCACCACCCTAGACCCACCGTCCCTCCACCCTGCCGCTCAACGCCCCCTTTTTACACTACTTAGTCATCATCTTGGACGAGGGTGTGTTGCCACCGGAAGAATAGAAACTGTGTGTTGCCACCGGAAGAATAGAAACTTTGGGTATCATCTTGGATGAGGTTTGGTGATGCCATCTATCGGGGAGAAGGGGGAATTTTGACGAGTTAGATTTATTTTCATAAATTTTGGACTTAGTATTTTTTTCACAATTTCGGAGACTTCAAAATTTTTTGCAGGAGGGTTAGATGACGTCACGATCTTTTGAGACTTAGCCTGAAAAGAGATACAGTTTAAGAAATGAGAGTTAGAAAAATGTATAGAAAAAAGTTAGAAAGAGAATACAAAATTTAAGAAATGAGAGTTAGAAAGAATAAAGTTAGAAAAAATGAGAAGAAAGAGAAAGAGAGATCACCTTGAGCGCCTGGGAGACTGCCCTCCCGAGGCCCTGCGGTGCCCCTTTTCACTCCGTAGAGCAAGGCGGGAGTTAGTTCCTTAAAAAAATAAAAATAAAAAATAAAAATAAATAAAAAATGTCAACCTGGTGAACTCATCACATAGTTTTCTGAGGTTGTCTTCAAAGCATGGGTTCAGACAATCTTCATAGGTGCGAAACAATTGATATATACAGGATGCAGGAACAATCTTCATGGTTGCAGAAACAATTGATATATACAGGGTGCAGGAACAATCTTCATAGGTGCGAAACAATTTAAAATATACAGGGTGCAGGAACAATCTTCATAGGTGCGAAACAATTTAAAATATATACAGGATGCAGGAACAATCTTCATGGGAGCAGAAACAATTTAAAATATATACAGGATGCAGGAACAATCTTCATAGGTGTGAAACAATTTAAAATATATACAGGATGCAGGAACAATCTTCATAGGTGCGAAACAATTTAAAATATATACAGGATGCGGGAACAATCTTCATGGTTGCAGAAACAATTGATATATACAGGGTGCAGGAACAATCTTCATGGATGCAGAAACAATTGATATATACAGGATGCAGGAACAATCTTCATAGGCGCAGAAACAATTGATATATACAGGGTGCAGGAACAATCTTCATGGATGCAGAAACAATTGATATATACAGGATGCAGGAACAATCTTCATAGGTGCAGAAACAATTGATATATACAGGGTGCAGGAACAATCTTCATGGATGCAGAAACAATTGATATATACAGGGTGCAGAAACAATCTTCATAGGTGCAGAAACAATTTAAAATATATACAGGGTGCAGGAACAATCTTCATGGATGCAGAAACAATTGATATATACAGGGTGCAGGAACAATCTTCATAGGTGCGAAACAATTGATATATACAGGATGCAGGAACAATCTTCATAGGTGCAGAAACAATTGATATATACAGGGTGCAGGAACAATTTAAAAATATATACAAGGTGCAGGAACAATATATACAAAAATTTTCACTATGGATGCTGCGGTATTCTGTAATGGCCATAAGCCAGACTGGTGATTCCATCATCAAGCAGATACCTCTTGTCATCAAAAGGAGATAAGCACTTTTTGTTTTGATTAACTGTATAGAGTTGATGACGTTCTTGGAGGATTCTGGTTTGTTGCTCATACGTGGCTATCTCCTTTTGCAGGCATTCTTGATAGTCTTGAACACTTAATTTTTTCCTTACGATGCATGTTGATATGCCTTTTGCTGTCTTCTTTTCACCACCAGCTGACTGTATGGCATACATTTTTGGCTTTAATCCAATGAATTTGTAGGCAGCTTGACTGTGGAGTTCGTCTTTAAACTTTCCAAGGACCTTTTTGTTAGTTGTAGAATATAGCGGATGATTTTCTGGATACTCTGAGAAGTCAAAATGATGCTGATCTTCCTTCATATCTTGATACATGTCTGCTGTCTGGATACAGTACGTCAAGGAGTCTGTATCCGTGAACAACAAAGTTGCACGACTTTCATACTTTTTCATAACGAAATTGTAGTGAAAGTCGTACATGAGCAACTTTGCTAATTCAAGGATACAGAAACCCACGTATATCGGCCTATTCATCAGGATGGTGGGTTTTGTTCTCTCCACAGCTACGAGGTTATTGCAAAATTCTTTAAAAGTTGTGAAATTCGGTGATGCAACTAATTTTTGGGCTCTGACTTCATTGTTACACAGTTCTATGTTACGACGTTTTCTCAAATTTTCGATGGTCTTTCCATAGACGCTATTGTTCAACAGTTTAAAGAAATCTTTCTCAAAGCTGTTCTTTGCAGATTTTCGTTTATCTGTGTTGAAGTCTACATACTTTTTTAGCCAGGGTGCTTGTCGAAATTTCAAAACCTTGTTCACTTTTAATAGCTTCATTCCAAGTTTTAGGTATAACTGCAGATTTCTGTAATGTACAACATACTCTGATTTATTGTGAAGGTTTGGAATGAGTTTGGGTGTTCCTGAATACTTTTGGTTCTGCAACAAGGACTTGGCATAGGTGGAGAGCATTTCTTCTGCCACGGTCATTCTTTCAGGTGCAAGTGGGTAGCTATTGTGGAGGTCATGCAGATGAGATGGGTACTCCAAATTCACTTCAAAAATGAAGCCTTCTGCTGCATCTTCGGGTATGTTCATGATGAAATCTTCAGTAATGTGAGAGGGGTCCATCCATTGAAACTTGCCATAAGGCATGTACTGGGACATAGCCCAACCGTAAAGGTTGTTCGCATCCCAGTACATGATATAACTAGAAGGCTTACTTGAGTCGCAGTGAGGAGTGTGCGGGTTGTTTGCAACAGCGAAACGGTGTGAAATCTGCGACACACCCCCGCGCACCCCTTTTTTCAATAAACAGCAGCATGTTGATATCCGTAAGCAGCTCTAGCTTAACATCAGTCATCTTCAGACAGGCTTGCCAGGACAGTCCAGGAGAGGTGTATAAATGGGCAGCATCGATGTTATAATAGTGTAATCAAAGACTTCTAAAATTTTGGAACACATCGGCAAGTAGCAAAACATCTGTCTTCACATACAGGTCATGATACTCGCCGAGGTTTTTTATCTGGAAGACTTCCCATATGTTTTTTGCATGTTGATAATCAGATTCTTCGACGGCTTCGTTCGTGAGAGAGTTGAAAAACGCTGAAGGAGGCGGCAACACTGTTTCTTGGAATTTATCAAATCCAGTAATGTAGTCATAGGGGTATACTCCTTTTCTGGTGAGGAGACTTAGATCGGTACTTGAATTAAAGTGGTCTTTTAGAATGTTAAACTGGCTAATATCCAAATTCTTCACCAACTTTTCTAACGAAGCAGGCAAAAATTGGAAGGAGTCAAGAAAGACGAGTTGTACAGGACTGTCTGGTTTCTTCAAAGTGAATGATATATATTTTTCTAACGTTGTTGCGATAACTTGTATCTGATGGTCTTGAAAATGGCCTAATTCTGTCATAATATGGTGGGCATCATAATTCTTCAAGTTGTGGAAAACCACGGGAATTCTCATAGGCTGCTTAAAATTAAGGTTGCAGCTAGCATGGGCGGCACCTCTAAAAACTCCAGTTTCGTGATTGTGATCCCGAACTTTAATGCATCCAGGTAACAGGGGTTGAAGACATATGCTGCACCTTGTAGCATTTTGGAAGGCCTCCTCTTCTTGGGCGGAGAGCTTCATAGGCTTAATTTCTCGTAGTTTGTCTTCAAGGATATCTTTTTCCATGATGATATTTTCTAGAAAATGCTTGACCGCATTCTCTCCTCGATAGCTAAAGATAGGCTTGACGGCTTTGCCATCAGACCCTACGATTACATAAGCGTAACCGCAGGCTGTATGAGGGGCTGTATGTTGCAGGTAGGAGTTTAATGAGGATGGAGCAGCTGATGCAATAGGTTCTAACAAACTTTCAAAGTCTGCGTAGATGATATAGCTGATAGGGTGTTGAAGATGGGTTCCCGTGAACTCTAGTATATTTTTCTCCTTGCTGGGCATCTCAATGGCTTGAGCAGTGTGTTTTTTGCAGTTTGTTTCATGATCTTTTAACAAAAGTTCTGTCGAAAAACCATGCAAGCACCTGTAACAATAATACTGTTTTCCGTCATGTTTTGTTCGACCACCCATCAATCTGGAAAAGTTCCGGATTAAACAATAGTGGTGGGCACCTTCCTCGTTCGCCAGGAGTAATAAGTTGATAGCTTCAACATCTTCTACTTCGGAAATTCTTAAAATGGTCACTTTAGAGTTTTCGTAGCCGAAGACGTTGATTCTAAGATTGTTCAGGTTTTCTATGAGGCCTATTTTTGAGATGGGAACAGGGTACTGAACATTACCCATCTTGATTTCCTCTTCATGAGGTAAATAGTGGGAGACTCGTTCGGGATTTCTTGTACGATCCAAATTCAGTTTGTGTGCTAGCAGACACCATAGGAAGCACTTGTTATCTCTGTTCTGTATATTTAAGATGGCTTTCTTGGCAAGCAGTTTCGCTGGCAATTCTTGATAGCTGCTCGCTCTCAAAGGGTTATATTTAGCAGACTTGAATTCTAGGTAGTAGATGTTTCTCAACACCCAGCCGGAACCTCTCTCTAAGAACTCTTCGTAGTTTTGGATAATCTTCATGAATCCTACACTTATTTGATCATCAATTAAATCAGGAGTGTGTTGCTGGTAGCAGGGTGTTCTGAAGTACGCATCCATAATTTCCAACTCTCCTTCGGCTGTCTCTCTTTCAAAGCAGACTTTTATTACCAGGTACCATTTGATCGAATCTTTCTCATACAATTCCTGTAGGATGTTTTCATGTATCTCGGCACGAATAGACTCTAAAAAGATTTTCACATCGTACCGAGTGGCTTCAGTAGGTTCAATGAGCACCGTCTTAAACGTGTTCAAAGCTTGTGTATAGGGTCGTCTTCGAGAGAGTGGTGGAGGAGTCGTTTTCGGTTTCTTCCGGCTCTCACTTAGGCTATTTGAATGCTGAAGTCGCATATGGTTCATTAATGATGACTTCGAGGAAAAGGTGGACTGGCATTCTTTGCAGGGGTAGTTATGTGTTTTTAGATGAGCGTTGTACTCATCCAGGCGACTAAACTTTCGTTGACATGTAGCACATTGATGGGTGGAAGTGTCAGCATCATGCAACTTCTTATGTCGGTTTAAGGCATCCTTTCTGGAGAACTCCTTCAAACACACAGAACAGGAGAAACCCTATAAAAGAATGAAAAACGATTTTTAAATTAAAGTGTTACAATTTTTAATCAAAGTGTTACAATTTTTGAAATATCACAAAAACTTTAAGAAATAATACATACCTTAGAAGGACCGGGCTGAGGATCAACAGATTCTTGCATTTCACTCGTGGACTGATGCGATTTTCGGTGTCTATTTAGGTTGTCCTTTCTGGAGAATTCCTTATGGCAAATGAGACACACGAACATTTTTTCTGTGTTATGAGTTGACATATGCCGATTCAGTTTTGAGTTATTCACAAAAGATTTCCCACAAGTAGGGCAAACAGGTTGAACCTATAATAAGAAAGACAATTTTTTTAACTTTTGTAAAAGGGACAATTTTTCAAACTTTTCTAAAAGGAAACACTCTCATTTTTAATGCAAAACAATACATACCTTAGAAGGCTCAGGTTGGGCTTCAGGTTGAACCTCAGGTTGGGGTTCAGGTTGGGCGGCGTCGTCCCATTGGGGGTTTCGCCACTCCTCGTCATTCATCTCGGCAACATCACACAGCATATGAAATTCGTCATCGGGTATACCGAAGGAAATACCCAACTGAAAATAAACGAATAGGATGCAACTTTAAAAAATTTTAGAAAAATAAATTCTTCTAGTTAAAGATTTGATATACAAAAGGTTATACAAATCTAACTTTTATACAACATAAATAAATAAATTTAATCTATTCGATGAGTCATTAAATAAACGAATCATTTTATAAACATAGGATGCAATTTTAAAAATTTTTAGAAAAATAAATTCTTCTAGTTAAAGATTTCATATACAAAAGGTTATACAAATCTAACTTTTATACAACATAAATAAATAAATCTATTCGATGAGTCATTAAATAAACGAATCATTTTATAAACATAGGATGCAACTTTAAAAATTTTTAGAAAAAATAATTTCTTCTAGTTAAAGATTTAATTAATCTAACTTTTATACATACACGCTACTATTTTAATAAACCAATATACTATTTTAACTAAACATAGGATTAGGTATGCAAATTTTAAAAATTTTTTTAGAAAAATAAATTCTCCTAGTTAAACATTTAATAAACAAAAGGTTATGCAAATCTAACTTTTATACATACACGCTACTATTTTAATAAACCAAATACACTATTTTATCTAAACATAGGATTAGGTATGCAACTTTAAAAAATTTTAGAAAAATAAATTCTCCTAGTTAAAGATTTAATAAATCTAACTTTTATACATACACGCTACTATTTTAATAAACCAATACACTATTTTAACTAAACATAGGATTAGGTATGCAATTTTAAAAATTTTTTAGAAAAATAAATTCTCCTAGTTAAAGATTTAATAAACAAAAGGTTATGCAAATCTAACTTTTATACAACATAAATAAATTGAATAAGTATAATCTAATTGATAGCTTATCAAACGATGAGTCATCCTAAACATGTCTGAACACTAACATTTTATTGTATAAGCTATGCGATGAGTCATCAAACGATGAATCATCCTAAACATGACTGAACATGAATCTACTTGAACACTAACATTTTATTGTATAAGCGATAATTACTATATAAATCACAAAGTATAGGATGTTGGAAATTAAATAAACAACACTAGTTGATGAAAATTATAAGTAAACTGATTTTCTAGTTAATAATTAAATTTTTTATTTATAATGAATGCAAATTAAGTTTCTCATAAGTAAACAATAATAATAATAACTTTTTGATTTGAATAATATAAAAAGCACCTTTAAACGAAGTATGAGTCATAAATTTTGTAAGGAAATAAATTATTAGAATAATAAATTTTTAGTTTAAACTTATGAGAATAAGTTTTAATTAAATCTTCTAATTAAAAAGTTTTTCACTTATAAAATAATTTCTATGTCATATGATTGTAAAAAAATAAATAAACTTATTAAAATTTCTATACAAAGTTTTTCACTTATAAAATAAATAATTTCTAAGCATAAACAAGTTTTACACATACTTAAATTTCACTTTATGTAGTTTATTGAATGAAATAAAATAGATTTCGCATTTATCAAATTAAAGATTCGAAATTAAATTTATGTTTAACACATAATAAATAAAATAGATTTCCCATTTGTCAAAATAAAGATTTGAAATTAAATTTATTTTTAACACATATTATAAATAATTTCTAAGCATAAACAAGTTTTACACATACTTAAATTTCGCTTTATGTAGTTTATTGAATGAAATAAAATAGATTTCGCATTTATCAAATTAAAGACTCGAAATTAAATTTATGTTTACCACATTATAAATAAAATAGATTTCGCATTTGTCAAAATAAAGATTTGAAATTAAATTTATTTTTAACACATATTATAAATAGATTTTCACTTATAGAATAAATAATTTCTAAGCATAAACAGATTTTACACATACTTAAATTTCACTTTATATAGTTTATTGAATGAAATAAAATAGATTTCTCATTTATCAAAATAAAGATTCGAAATCAAATTTATGTTTAACACATAATAAATAAAATAGATTTTCACTTATAGAATAAATAATTTCTATGTCATATGATTGTAAAAAAATAAATAAACTTATTAAAATTTCTATACAAAGTTTTTCACTTATAAAATAAATAATTTCTAAGCATAAACAAGTTTTACACATACTTAAATTTCACTTTATATAGTTTATTGAATGAAATAAAATAGATTTCGCATTTATCAAATTAAAGATTCGAAATTAAATTTATGTTTACCACATTATAAATAAAATAGATTTCGCATTTGTCAAAATAAAGATTTGAAATTAAATTTATTTTTAACACATATTATAAATAGATTTTCACTTATAGAATAAATAATTTCTAAGCATAAACAGATTTTACACATGCTTAAATTTCACTTTATATAGTTTATTGAATGAAATAAAATAGATTTCTGATTTATCAAATTAAAGATTCGAAATTCAATTTATTTTAAACACATTATAAATAAAAATAGATTTTAGCATAGTGTAAATCAAATTTATTTTTAACACACATTATAAATAGATTTGAAACTCATTCTATTTTGCATAGTGTAAATCAAATTTATTTTTTAACATATCGTAAAAAGTAATAATAAATTAAAGAATTCTTATTACAATTTAATATCTCATATTTCACTAAAAATGATTAAACACAGTTAGAAAATAAATTTGATTTACACTATGCAAAATAGAATGAGTTTCAAATCTATTTATAATGTGTGTTAAAAATAAATTTGATTTACACTATGCTAAAATCTATTTTTATTTATAATGTGTTTAAAATAAATTGAATTTCGAATCTTTAATTTGATAAATGAGAAATCTATTTTATTTCATTCAATAAACTATATAAAGTGAAATTTAAGTATGTGTAAAAGAAGAAATGCTCTCCACCTACGCCAAGTCCTTGTTGCAGAACCAAAAGTATTCAGGAACACCCAAACTCATTCCAAACCTTCACAATAAATCAGAGTATGTTGTACATTACAGAAATCTGCAGTTATACCTAAAACTTGGAATGAAGCTATTAAAAGTGAACAAGGTTTTGAAATTTCGACAAGCACCCTGGCTAAAAAAGTATGTAGACTTCAACACAGATAAACGAAAATCTGCAAAGAACAGCTTTGAGAAAGATTTCTTTAAACTGTTGAACAATAGCGTCTATGGAAAGACCATCGAAAATTTGAGAAAAAGTCGTAACATAGAACTGTGTAACAATGAAGTCAGAGCCCAAAAATTAGTTGCATCACCGAATTTCACAACTTTTAAAGAATTTTGCAATAACCTCGTAGCTGTGGAGAGAACAAAACCCACCATCCTGATGAATAGGCCGATATACGTGGGTTTCTGTATCCTTGAATTAGCAAAGTTGCTCATGTACGACTTTCACTACAATTTCGTTATGAAAAAGTATGAAAGTCGTGCAACTTTGTTGTTCACGGATACAGACTCCTTGACGTACTGTATCCAGACAGCAGACATGTATCAAGATATGAAGGAAGATCAGCATCATTTTGACTTCTCAGAGTATCCAGAAAATCATCCGCTATATTCTACAACTAACAAAAAGGTCCTTGGAAAGTTTAAAGACGAACTCCACAGTCAAGCTGCCTACAAATTCATTGGATTAAAGCCAAAAATGTATGCCATACAGTCAGCTGGTGGTGAAAAGAAGACAGCAAAAGGCATATCAACATGCATCGTAAGGAAAAAATTAAGTGTTCAAGACTATCAAGAATGCCTGCAAAAGGAGATAGCCACGTATGAGCAACAAACCAGAATCCTCCAAGAACGTCATCAACTCTATACAGTTAATCAAAACAAAAAGTGTTTATCTCCTTTTGATGACAAGAGGTATCTGCTAGATGATGGAATCACCAGTCTGGCTTATGGCCATTACAGAATACCGCAGCATCCATAGTGAAAATTTTTGTATATATTGTTCCTGCACCTTGTATATATTTTTAAATTGTTCCTGCACCCTGTATATATCAATTGTTTCTGCACCTATGAAGATTGTTCCTGCATCCTGTATATATCAATTGTTTCGCACCTATGAAGATTGTTCCTGCACCCTGTATATATCAATTGTTTCTGCATCCATGAAGATTGTTCCTGCACCCTGTATATATTTTAAATTGTTTCTGCACCTATGAAGATTGTTTCTGCACCCTGTATATATCAATTGTTTCTGCATCCATGAAGATTGTTCCTGCACCCTGTATATATCAATTGTTTCTGCACCTATGAAGATTGTTCCTGCATCCTGTATATATCAATTGTTTCTGCATCCATGAAGATTGTTCCTGCACCCTGTATATATCAATTGTTTCTGCGCCTATGAAGATTGTTCCTGCATCCTGTATATATCAATTGTTTCTGCATCCATGAAGATTGTTCCTGCACCCTGTATATATCAATTGTTTCTGCAACCATGAAGATTGTTCCTGCATCCTGTATATATTTTAAATTGTTTCGCACCTATGAAGATTGTTCCTGCACCCTGTATATATCAATTGTTTCTGCAACCATGAAGATTGTTCCCGCATCCTGTATATATTTTAAATTGTTTCGCACCTATGAAGATTGTTCCTGCATCCTGTATATATTTTAAATTGTTTCACACCTATGAAGATTGTTCCTGCATCCTGTATATATTTTAAATTGTTTCTGCTCCCATGAAGATTGTTCCTGCATCCTGTATATATTTTAAATTGTTTCTGCTCCCATGAAGATTGTTCCTGCATCCTGTATATATTTTAAATTGTTTCGCACCTATGAAGATTGTTCCTGCACCCTGTATATTTTAAATTGTTTCGCACCTATGAAGATTGTTCCTGCACCCTGTATATATCAATTGTTTCTGCAACCATGAAGATTGTTCCTGCATCCTGTATATATCAATTGTTTCGCACCTATGAAGATTGTTCCTGCACCCTGTATATATCAATTGTTTCTGCATCCATGAAGATTGTTCCTGCACCCTGTATATATTTTAAATTGTTTCTGCACCTATGAAGATTGTTTCTGCACCCTGTATATATCAATTGTTTCTGCATCCATGAAGATTGTTCCTGCACCCTGTATATATCAATTGTTTCTGCACCTATGAAGATTGTTCCTGCATCTTGTATATATCAATTGTTTCTGCATCCATGAAGATTGTTCCTGCACCCTGTATATATCAATTGTTTCTGCAACCATGAAGATTGTTCCTGCATCCTGTATATATTTTAAATTGTTTCGCACCTATGAAGATTGTTCCTGCACCCTGTATATATCAATTGTTTCTGCAACCATGAAGATTGTTCCCGCATCCTGTATATATTTTTAATTGTTTCGCACCTATGAAGATTGTTCCTGCATCCTGTATATATTTTAAATTGTTTCACACCTATGAAGATTGTTCCTGCATCCTGTATATATTTTAAATTGTTTCTGCTCCCATGAAGATTGTTCCTGCATCCTGTATATATTTTAAATTGTTTCGCACCTATGAAGATTGTTCCTGCACCCTGTATATTTTAAATTGTTTCGCACCTATGAAGATTGTTCCTGCACCCTGTATATATCAATTGTTTCTGCAACCATGAAGATTGTTCCTGCATCCTGTATATATCAATTGTTTCGCACCTATGAAGATTGTCTGAACCCATGCTTTGAAGACAACCTCAGAAAACTATGTGATGAGTTCACCAGGTTGACATTTTTTATTTATTTTTATTTTTTATTTTTATTTTTTTAAGGAACTAACTTCCGCCTTGCTCTACGGAGTGAAAAGGGGCACCGCAGGGCCTCGGGAGGGCAGTCTCCCAGGCGCTCAAGGTGATCTCTCTTTCTCTTTCTTCTCATTTTTTCTAACTTTATTCTTTCTAACTCTCATTTCTTAAACTGTATCTCTTTTCAGGCTAAGTCTCAAAAGATCGTGACGTCATCTAACCCTCCTGCAAAAAATTTTGAAGTCTCCGAAATTGTGAAAAAAATACTAAGTCCAAAATTTATGAAAATAAATCTAACTCGTCAAAATTCCCCCTTCTCCCCGATAGATGGCACCACCAAACCTCATCCAAGATGATACCCAAAGTTTCTATTCTTCCGGTGGCAACACACAGTTTCTATTCTTCCGGTGGCAACACACCCTCGTCCAAGATGATGACTAAGTAGTGTAAAAAGGGGGCGTTGAGCGGCAGGGTGGAGGGACGGTGGGTCTAGGGTGGTGGCGCACCTCCACCCTGACCCTCATCGTCCCTCCGTCCCTCCACCCTGGCGCTGAACCCCCCTTTTTACACTACTAACGATTTTTTTTTTTTTTTTTTTTTTTTTACTTATGTCTTGGTAACAGTTTAAAATAATATAGAAAAAAGAATTAAAAAATCTTTGTCTTATTGGTTTTTATTAATAATATCAGAATATGAATTACCCATAAAATTTTGGAGTAATGATTAAATCAGAATTTTTAAAATAATGAATTGATGTTAATAAAGTTTGTCTTATCTTGAAAATTACTTTGCAAACTGTAAACATAATAAAACATAATAAATACTGAAAACATTTTACAATACAGCTTTGATAATATTTTATATTCAAAATCTGTTTTTTTTTTTTTTTTTTTTTTCAAGATTAATGTCCTGCAAAAAATATTCATTTAATTAAAAAAAAAACACACACACACACAAAAAAAAAAAAAAAAAAAAAAAAAAAAAAAAAAAAACACACAAGAACATATTAAATCTTAATGCTTTTACTAATTAATAAAATGAAAAGTACACAAATTTTATAAATACTATTTTTCTGCTTACAAATTTTTTTATTTTATTTTATTTATTTATTTATTTTTTGGTCGTAGAACATAATAAAGGACATACTCACAAATTGGAAAATTATAAATCATTTTACAATATGGTGAATATGATTTTATTTTATTGAAAATAAATTTCTGAACTGAATCTGCAAATTTCGTTTTAATTAAAAACTAAGCATTAGATATTTATGTAATTTGGAAAAGATTGTGGGGGGGGGGGGAGTCTATTTTTAATTTACAAAAATAAAATAAAATATCAGCATTTCATCTGAAAATATAATAAGTTTATAGTATTAACTTGTGTTAAAAAATATACCATATCATCATATTATGCCATAAAATTATAGAAATCGTACATACAAATGGTTATTTAATGTTTATTATGCTTTTTTATATCCCTCCCCCTTTTTTTTATGTAAAGTAATAAAATGAAAGTTTATAGAAATCAGACGCACAGATGGTTATTTAATGATTATTCTTTTTTCTATTTTTTCCCCTTTTTATATAAAGAAAATAATAAAACCTATTGCTATTATTATTATTTAATTGTTCTCCTATTATAATTTTTTGGGGGGATTAGTTAAAGGTTTCATGCTTATCTGATGTACACATCATTAATGAATGAAACCAAAATAAGTTACGATAAAAACAAATAGAAGCAATCCATATGATCGTCCCTTTAAAACTGTATACGGATTCTCATTGGTTAAAAACGAACAATATCTGAATGAAATTCGAATATTTTCTTCGAATTTTCCCTTTCTTACTTTCCTGACGTCAGCAGTTGCGGAAATCAACTCCGTTTGGCTTGAATCACTAACATCAGTGTTTTCCCCTTTTCTCTCGCAATCCCTCCCACTTTGTGAGCTGGTTATCGTAAAGTTGTGGCGTTTGACCAGAATTCGGCCCCAAGTTTGTCACCAAGACCAAACTTACTAGATGTGAATGGAAATGCCATTTATTTTCATTTTCACTGTAAAACTACTTTCATTGCAATAGATATATCGATGTAGGGGAAAAGATTTAACCTTTTGAATTTACATGATATTTGTTTGGGGCTTCCGTATAATTTGCTCAATATCTTTGACTATTAAATTATGGCAAATAATTTTTTTATAAAGCTTGCGCATACGTAGTTAAAAATTATTTAGTAAAAGTGCTCGTATTCCGTAAGGTATTTAACATTTTTGCAATCTGATTGCTGTATGCTATATCTAATTTAATATGCCATATTTCCTAAAAATGGTTTTGCACTGGGTCTAATAGCCTATGTGTTATAATTAAAGAAGTGGAAATTGTTTTTGCAATTTTTTAAAGAAACCGTTATAGTTCCATGAATATATGTGTTAACCTCATAAAATTTTATACATATAATGAGAGAAATCCTCTTAATCACATGCTACAGCCAAAACGCATTTAAAGCATTACCTTTTACAGGGTGATCCAAAACATTTTAATTTTTGTTTAATTTTTTACTGGTAACCTTTTCCTTTTCAGGACACAACTTTTGCTGAAAAATATGAGGTATAACATATTCTTTACACTACCAAAGTTTCAAGATGATTCCTAAAGAACTCTTTTGGCTATTTGAAAAAATGTCTAAATTTGAAAGTGTCCAAATATATGACATTATAGTGCGTGTATTAAATTTCAGTAAAGCTGGAGTAAGTTTTTCACCCATTGAAAAGGAATTTTTAAATGTCAATTTTCATTTATGAATTCGTTACTTTTAAAACAAATAAATTTGTTTAACTAACCATAAAAAAAATAAATAAATAAATAAAACTTTAATATCCTCATTAAAACAAAGCTTTAATGAATGTATTCTTTTTCTCAAAATTTATATCAAAAGATAGAGCTAATTTTATGTAACATAATGCAAATATTATATATCGTAATACAAATTTTGCCCATATTATGCATGGGAATTTTTTATTCATAAATGCCCTTGACTTTATCAATAATCTTGTTTCTTTTCAAATTGCTTACATCGCCTATCGAATACTTTTGTTTCCGATGGGCACCAGGTGTCGGCTATAATGTAATGTTGCAAATAATGTCTGTTGCATCCCCGCTGTAAATTGAATAATAGTAAATAGTATCTTGTGAACATCACAAAACATTTTTCTATGTCGTTCTCTACAGCAGCTCCATCTGTCGATTAACATGCGCAAATATTTATTTAACATAGCTTTTCGCAATACAAATTTCATATATGCAGTTTGCCATTTTAACTAATACATGCTGAAATATAATCATCTAAAATATCGCAGAAAGGAAAATATAAAAGCGTTATATGTTGTTCGATATAACCAAATTGTATCAGGATATTTTATTTTATTTTATTTATTTATTTTTTACATTATCTATCTCGCATACCAGGTTTGGGGCATTACTATATCATAGAAGATGTGATATTAGCCTTTCGGTAAACAATGTTAAATTACTGCATAGCTGTGCCGCCTATCGTCCGATATGCACCCAAATTGAAATAAAATAGCTTTCTATAATGTTAATTTCATATACGAAGTTTGGTTCATTTATATATAATAAACGCTGAGATACTGTTTTTACGTAAATGGGGTTATAAGGCTGAGTAGCAGCGCCACCTATCGACTGATATACATTCAAATTGAATCAACAGAGTTCTTCATAATGCTCCTCATATGTATCAAATTTTAGGCATTTATACAATATAGATGCTGAGCTATAGCCTTCCATTAAATTGGGAAGATTGCTGCCCAGCAGCACCATCTATTGGGTGGTATATCCCGATAGTTAATCAGCTCCACATTATGCCAAGGCACAATCATTTGTAAACATATAATGAATTCTGATGATTAGTTTGTGAAATATATCGTCCACAAAATATTGCTAACACTTAAACAAATATTTCAAAAAGTGGTCAAAACATATTCAGAACATCTCAAAACATGCAAATCCATTGAAAACCAAATGTTGAAAAATTTCACGAATCTAATACTTTCTTCCTATGTATATAGAAGAAAGTAAATTTTTAGAGCGCATCGCAGAACAGAAATCACGTTCGTTTTTATCTTCGTGTGCATTTTGTATGTAATTTCCTTTTCTAAGGAATAAGTTCTTTTTCCGTGCTTTTGTGTCTTCTTTTGACAACCTTTCTTTCTTCCTTCTTCTTCTTTCTGCCTTTCTTTTTTTTCTTTTTTTTTTTTTTTTCCCTTTCCCCGCTCCATTGCTTAATTTTTTCTCTCGCAGATGGAAAGGATAATTGTCAGTACTTAGGCGTGAAAAGCATAGCTGTATTTTTTAAATTATAGACGAAGCGGGATTTTCAGTGCCAGAAAGCGTGAAGTGAAGTTATGGAAAGATGCAAGAATCTTATTATTTCTCTGCAAACTTTTTATTCCAGGTATGAGAAATGGCAAATGTCATGAGCAAAATTTTTTTAAATTAAGATTTTCTGTCTAATCTAACTGTCTATCTTTCTATCGACAAATTTCATTTTCTGCTGCTTTATTACCTTCTCTTAAGGTAGAGATAGTATTGTTTTTGGGTCTAATTTTTGAAATCGAGTTTTTATAATATTTACAAATTTAGAGTCCCTTTTTGTCGTTGGTCTGTTTGTGTGCTTGTCATTCTGAATTCTGACTGTGTGTCTGCTATCACTATCAATAATGCACAATTATTAGCAAGAAGCTCAAAATTGGTATTCTAAGTTAGTATCATATGGACACACTACCTGAAACTTTTCTTTAAGATCGGACGAATAGGTCGTGTACAGGGACTTTCAAAACTATTCCAATACATTACGTCTATGGGCAAAATTATTCGTTGATATATTTTAGCATTTTTAGACTGCACTAAACAAAGTAAAATATACACATATTTCTTATAAGCATATAAGTATGTTTGATATAGAATAAGGTCTGAAAAGCACCCATTATTGATTTACAGGGTCACATAAGAATGCATTCATTAAAGGGAAAGCTCCTCATAGTACATTGAGAATGGTGTAATTTCAGTTAATAATCTAAATTTTAAAACACAATGTGATGCGTACGCAATTTAAATTAATATACAAGACTATACAAAATTAAGCGAATATATATATATATATATATATATATCGATGAAAGAGCTTTAGAAAATTATACTGTACCAGAAAAATTGCTTTAGAAGGATAATTCCTTTCGCTTACTAACACAGTTTAAGAAATTTATTAAAATTAAAGGGTTGACCATTGAATTATACGGACAGCTCCCTTCTTCGAGAAAAAAGCCCAGTACCCGTATTTATAACAAATTGCTGTAAAATTCAGAGCGTTCACCCTTAATGAAAAGATAACTTCCTTTCTTCGAGTAAAAAGTCCAGAACTTAACGGACATAACATTATTTTTACGGCCATTGACTGGAACAAAAATAACATTCAAATATTTCAATGATATGATAGATAAAATATTGAAAAGTCCAAATTTTCGACGTCGAATGTTTGCTATTATTACGTGTTTTGAGTTTCCCTGAATACAGGTATAAAATTTTTAGCTGTTGGTCTTTTCCAAATTTTATATTTTGAAGATGATCTAAGAATGTCATTTGAAAATTTTGAAATCAAGGTTGCTCTGTTTTAAAAGGTGGTATTGGAAAAGTTTTAGTCTAAATAACTTGAACTGTGTGTGTGCATGTGTTGAATTTTAGCAAAACTACATTAACACGTTGAGCGCCATGCTAGCCATCTAGACATTTTGTCATATATCTCTAAAAGTACTGAAGGAATCATCTTGAAACTTTAGGAGTGTGCAGAGTATGTTATACTTAAAAAATTTCAGAGAAAGTTTTACCCCGAAAGTAAAAGCAGTACCAATAAAAGATTAAAACGTTGAGCGCCCTGTCAGCCATCGGTGGCTGACAGTGCCAAATAGGATATAAAGTCGCGTCAACCATCGGTGGCGAATATAAAATAGGATATAAAACTAAAAATATTACATTTAATGATTGAAAATTTATTGAAAATTTGCTTAATTTTTATTTATTACAGGAGGAATCATTATGGAATTTTAATGGATTTTAAGAATTGCGTGGTGCTCAACGTGTTAAATAAGTAATATAAATAAGAATTTTAAAACTTTGTTCTTATTTTGTACTGTTAGTTATTCAATTCATGGGTCAAACTTGGAGGGAATATTAGGCACATCATAAGGGTTCAGAACTGCACAGGAACCCATGACCGGAAATATCATTTTAACCTTTTAAGAACGGGTTGTTTTTTGTTATTTTTTATCAGATGTGGGCGTGACTTTTGAATGTTGAATTTTTTCCCCCATGCAAATGGTCACATAAAAAGGATATACATAGTAATAATCACGTTTCTAATCGATGTATTTACAGCACTGATTGTATTAATATGAATATTGTACACATTTGACCACTTTTTGTAATGTCATGTAAATAAAGAGCTATCTACCATTTCCTCGTCAATTTTTGTTTTTCCGCCTACACTTTCCATTTCCGACCATATATTTCTATGCAAAAAGGACTTCTTTATTTGTCTTTTACATATCCTTAAAGTTTCGCCCGTGAATTCGAGGACAGCTTGTATGTAGCAATTGAATTAAATATACATTTTTTATTTTACATTTATTAATTACTAAATTCAATCGGAAAATAAAGGTGTTTGTTTTGACTTTTTTCTCATTTTTCTGAGTATTTTGTAATGGAATATAAGTATGAAAACTTATGAGATACATTTTATTTTTTAAATAAATAAATAACTAAACTCTCGAATAATTTCAGTTGTTGCATATTTCTGTGATGTTTTCCCCTCTTGAACATCGTTTTAAAAGCTTGAACAAAAACTTATTTTCAACGAATTCTGTTTTTTTTTCTTTTTCTTTTACTCATTGTTTGCCCATATCTTACTTTTATTTTTCTTCCTTTTATTTTTTTTTCATTCTGAAGCTTAAATCTTCTGTGCCTTCCAGCAGCCAGCGTTGTGTGCCGCCTAAAAGACATTTTCGTTCCCTTCCGGCGCAGGTGTCGTCTGAGATGTTGTCCATCACTTCTTCCTCATCCAAGTCCTGACTTCAAAATGGTTTTGGCTTCCGAGTAATCACGTTCCATTTTTCCTCGCTTCAATCTTCATCTCCGTAGATTTATCCGCCTTTCCCTGGCAGTGGTTATTTTTTCTCTTTCCCTGCCGTTGCGTTTTCCCGAACTTTCTCCCCATTTCTTGTCTTTTTTTTTTTTTTTTTTTCGAATCTGCATCGTAGGTTGTAGGTAGATACTATTAATTCATAGCTCATCATGTAGACCAAGAGAAATAGGGAACGGACAATGTTTGATGAAAAGCATTATGTAGATACATTTTCATCGAAAACAAAAGATTTATTTATGATTTTCACTGAATTTAATTCAGGCATGCTGATTATAGAATAGTTAAAAAAAAAAAAAAAAAATGTATAACAGAGGTTTAGTATAGAAATATTTCAGTTTCTTAAATGGACATTTCGTTCAGCACAAAGCTAAAAAAGAAAAAAAAACATATACGGGGGATTTTTGCAAAAAGGTTTCACCATTATAGAAACAATGTTATTTTTTCCCTCTGATAGCTTAAGTACCCTGAGGACATTATAGTTGTTTTTAGTTATTTATTTATTAAGGGGGGGGGGGCTTCTTAGATATTTCCCAAATTCTCTTTCTTTCACCATTTTACCATGTTTTTATTAACTCGCTTTCTTGTTTGTTTGTTTGTTTGTCCAGTACAAATCTTGCAATCGATTTTTAACTAACTTCTTAACAAGCTACGCATTTGAAACTTTTAGAATAGCTCAGAATACGATGCCAACGCAATACCTCGAAGCCCGATTTTCGAATTTTTGATTTGTTTTGTTTTAATTAATTAAAACATGAAAATAATAACCTCCTAATAGTTTAAAAATTAGCCATTTAAATATTAGCCATAATTTAATTGTTGCCAAAGAGAATTTACGAGTTCATTTTCTTTCGACATAAAAATAAAAACATTTAATTAAACGTGAACATTAAAAAATTATAAAAAGTTAAATCATGCATCTCCCAAAAATTAACGCCATTATCACTTTAAAAATTTTATACACGTTGATAAAGTGCTAATATAGTTCCATAGCTATGATTCAACAGAAAATTTAAAAACATATAGTATATAAAAAGTTTTTTTTTTTTTTTTAAATCTTATAATTATTTAAGTTTAATTATGCATTTTTGAATATGTAATCTTCAGTTGTTATGGTTGCATTTTAAAAACTTATTAATTTTTATCATGATTTGTTCTCATGTTTCTTTGTATTGTCGCGGTGAAATAATATAGACATAGATATACAACGGATTATTTACAATGCTTTTTCTTTTTCTTAATCATATGTATGGTACATAAAGTATTATTTTCGAGTCAAACTTTCGAAATTGAATTTTTGTTATATTTACTCGTTTTGAGGTCCCCTGAATCCGAAAATCATATTTTAACGGTTTGTCTGGGTCTGATGTCTGTCTTTGTGTGTGTCTGTGTATGCGTCTGTTATCAGTATATCTCAAGAATAAATAGTTGCAGAAAGTCCAAACTCGTTATTCTAAATATGTATCATATAGGCATGCTGCGCTAAACTTTTTATTGAGATCAAAAAATGGTACATGTACAGGGACATCCAAGAGAATTAAAATATCTTATGTCTATGGGAATTTCTGGTAAGTACAGTAAGTAACTATAGGCTGTCTTAAACAAAATGGAACGAACATATTTTTTTATACGCATAAAAGTAGGTTTTATGTAGATTGTGGTATAGAAATCATTCATCATTCGTTTACAAAGCTATCCTAACTATTTGGATACATTGGGGCTATACTTGGAAATTGCTGGAATTCATTTTGTGTTAGATGTTTTTCACATAAGACTAAATTTAAGTACATAGTGTGACTGGAATACAGTTTATAGACAACATACATGACTACCCAAAACTAAGCTAAAAGTTCTTTTCTATTGAGTATGATGATTGATGGAAATGCTTTGCTACATTTTACTATGTCGACAAAAATTACTCAAGAAGGAAAATCAATTTTTCATATCCATGCTATAAACAAAGTATTTTTTGAAGTTTTATTTTGAGCTCCGTTTATATATATATAATCCTTTTGACAGTAAAAGCAAAGAATGAGAACGAAGAATAGTTAGTCAAACAATTAACCAAAGAGACATACACACGCCAAACAAAACTACAAGATTTCCCAAATTTATTCAATTATCAAGTTCAATAATAGCACTGACGATGTTCAATAATACCACTGTACAAAAAATCCACTGTACCTGTTACAAATTGAAATAGGACCGTGTAATTAGACTCTGATGAAAAGAAGGTTGACTCTAGGACAATACATCAAGGTGAAAAAAGAGAACCCTGTAATGAACAATAATGACCCATTAAGCGCAGTAGAAGCCAAGCAGCAGACACAAGATCACCGAAACCACAAAGACCAATAAGAATGAACATTTTTTCTATGTAAGAGAAGCTCAGAAAAGTAAAAAAAAAAAAGAAATCATCAGGGGATGAAATACAAATATTTAAAGAAACCAAATTTAATTTTCAGCAGCCCGCAAAACAAACGATACAACAAACCAACTCAACCAAATCCCAACAGAAAAACACAAACTAAATCGAAATCCAGGGGAAAAAAACAACCGAAGAAACCCAAGAAAGGAAGGAAGGAGGCAAGCGGCAAGACTTGTGACTTGCCAGTGGGGTTAAACTAATATAATATCACGTTTTACAGTGTCCTGATTACGAAAATCCAATTTTTATCGTTTGGTCTGTTTGTGTAACTGTTATCAGCATAAATAAATGCAGGAAATTCAAATTTGATATTTTGAAGTTCATATTAGGTTGTCACTTGAAAAATTTGATCAAGAATGGCAAGTTTGAAGGCAAATTAATAACAGCTTTGATTTTTTTTTACTCATATATTTTTACAGGGACACAATGAAAAATTCTTTAGCATTCTAACTATGGGTTCAAATTATAAGTGCAACAGCGTTAAATTAAACAACACACTATATATATATATATATAAAATTAAATTCAATATCAATGACAAAAATAAATTTGTATAAAAAAGGCGCTTGAAGCAGCACAAAATATTATACAAGACCAATAATAAATTTAATAGAAGTTAAAAGATGAGATGAAGGTGAAGAGTAACAAACAACAAGAAAAAACTTATCAAACAATGTTAATAAACAAGAAAATTGGTTAGATTTAAACATTATTCAAGCTAGAAATTCAAATTAAGCTGTGTCAATCTCTTCAGCAGGTGGGAACACAGCAATTAAAAATTTTTTTTAAAAAAACTATGTAGTACTAGCAGGTTTCAAAAGACATGCAGGCTAGCATACTCCAAATGTAATTCAAACAGAATAGTAATGGAAAAAACAATGTATAAAGTTTTACATTTATTGCAATTTTAAATTTAAATTTAAGTTTTGATAAAAACTGAACTTCAATTTATAAAAATTTTTATTAAAAATCATATTATAGCCAGCAAAAAACTATTAAATATACAAGAAAAAGATTTTTATATATGAAATGCTAGCCAAACATGTCCCCACCCGAACCTACTAGAAAAGATGAAAAAACTCACCACCTGCAAGACGAAACAACATACTCAAAATTCATTCCAGCTTAAAAACTTAAAAAAACACTAAATTTTCTTTCCGTATCCAAAGATGTCCAAGAACTTTCCAGGTCTGGCGATACAAATAACTCCAAACATTAGCAAAATGGTCTTCCTAGAAGGCTTTGAACCATGTGCATCAAACTGGACACCTATATGGATCACCAATCAAAAGGCAGATACTGCGGCACTGTCACTAAAAATTCAAATTTTTTGTATAATGAAATATGAAATTCAAAGGATACAAATTCTTGTAAAATAATAAAGCTTGAAAATTGAAAACTTGTTTATTAAAATTAAATTTTAAATTGCATAACCTTTTGATTCTTAATATATGGTTAATAACAATATTTATGTAAATTCTGTGACTCAAATTAGAATACCAATGCGGCATACAGTTAGTTATGAAGTTAAAGTTTTTTCTTTTGTCAAATAAATCAGTATATAAATTATTATCTTTCATAATAAATGAAATATCCAAAAAATCAGCTTCATAATCATTATTATTGGCTTTATTTAATTTTAAACAATCTGGATAAATTAAACTTGAAAAATTATCAAAATCAATATTGAAAATTATTAAATCATCGATATATCGATAAGCATGTAAACATTTATTATAAGTTACAGTGAACTGATATTCAAAGAAAAATAAGAAAAGATTAGCTGCACAGGAAGAGTAATTGGTTCCCATGCCAATACCATGTGACTGCTTGAAAACTATGTCATGAAAAAAGATATAATTATTATTTAAACAAAAATGACAAAGACTTAGAAAAAAATCTCGAGGAATATTCAACTCATCTTCAATATAAAAAATGTCAAAAATATTTTTAAGAATATTATAGAGTTCATTTATAGGAATATTACTGAATAGGTTTTCAAAGTCATAAGTTTGAATAGATAAAGGTTTAAAAGTAATTTTATTAATTAATTCAAGACTATTATCAATTGACCAAAAATAACTAGAATTCTTATACTTAAATTTTAAAAAGTCATAGATCTTTTTCATAAAAAACTGTAATTTAATATTGAAATTCTTACCAATACTATTAGTAGTACAACAAATGAATCTAAATTTAATTGGATTTTTATGAAACTTAGGTGTTAAAAATAAAAAGGGTATATTACTTTCATTAAAGACTCTTATATTATATGAAAAAAGTGATTTAATCTGTTTAGAATAAGCAGTAAAACATTTTTTAACAACAGTGGATTTCAAATTTATTTTTGTATAGTAAAAATCATTATTAAGTTCATCTAAAGTTCTTTCAAAATAAAATTTCTTTCAAATGATACCATAATTACTAGCTGCTTTGTCAACAGGAACCAAAACAAAATGTTTTTTAAAAAATTCCAAAGGTTTATATATATATATATATATATAAACCTACTATAATTTTCTCTTTTGTTTATTTAACGATTTCTATTACTCTTTATATTACATAACCGTTAATTACTTAATGTTCGGAAAGTCGAGTGGAGACACTCCAGATTTTTTCATTAAATCTTCCAATTTTTCATGTCATTTCATTTCATTTTTTTCTTCTTCTTCTTCTTTTTTTTTTTTTTTTTGTGGAATATTTGAAAATATTTTTCAAATATTTTTCATTCTTAATCATTACTCTGCTGGTGCGCGGATTATTTGGACCGTTTTTAACACTTCCCAACAAGTTTATGCCAACTTTATTCTTGTCAATAATAGTGCGAACATTCTCCATAAAAATCATATTTCGAATACTGTTGGCATTAACAACGTATCTCTTGAACGCTAAATTTTATAATGATTCACAAATTCTCAACTTTATATATACACTATCTGCACTGGTGTTCAGAATTAAAAGAACAAAATGTTTTCTCTTTTACTTCTTTTGCACATAACTTTTAAACAAATAAACATATGAACATAAAATTTTAGATGGCATGTTTGTTAACATATCATTAACTGAATTTTATATAACTTTAGCATAAGTAAAATTTTTTAAGCTAATAAATATTCATTTTTTCTCAAAAATAAGCTTTGGAAAAAATGAAAAATTTCAACAGGTTTAGAAAAGAAAAGACTTAATATAAAAAATGGTCATAAGTATGCATTACGGATAGGTGAAGATGCACATGCATCCATGTGTTAGACTAAAACCGGATCTTTTTACTTGTATTCACTTTTCTGTTTCTTCTTATTTCTTCTATTTTTCGCATGTAAATAACTTTTTAAAATATGTACATACAAACATGAAAATTGGATAAGATGTTCATTATAAAACTATTTATGGATATTTTTATTGTTCTGGTGATGCTCATTGCTTACAAATTATTATTATTATTATTATTTAAGTCTGTTATAAAAGTAAAAGAAAAGTTAATAAAGAAAGAAAAATTGAGATTTAGAGTAACATTTCAAGGCATGTACGTCTTTATTAATCTGTAATGCATCCTTAACACAACTTTTCATTAAGTTTTCTTTTCTAAAATTGTTTAAATTTTTTTCAAAGAATACTTTTGAAAAAAAAAAGAATAATTATTGCTTTAAAAATTATTACTCATGCTAAAATTATATAAAATTCGATTAATGGTATGATAACGAACAGGCCATCTAAATTTTATGTTCAAATGTTTATTTGTTTAAAAATTATGCGCAAAAGAAGGAAAAAAAAAAAAAAAAAAAAAAAAAAAAAACAGGTTGTTGCTTTAATTTTGAATACCAGTGTATTTACAATTATTTGGACACTTTCAAATTTAGACATTTTGTCAAACATCAAGAAAAATTTTGCAGGAATTACCTTGAAATATTGGGAATATAAAGAACATGTTATACCTCATATATTTCAGCAAAAATTTTGTCCCCAAGAAGAAAAGGGGATCAGTAAAAAATTAAACAAAAGTCAAAATGCTTTGGGCCACCCTGTATAAAGTAATGCTTGAAAAGAGTGTTTGCTACAATATATGATTATAAAAATTATATTTATCTGTATAAGTTTTTATGAGACTACTCTATATATTCATGGAGATATAACGGTTTCTTTAAAAAATTGCAAAAAAACTTGTCACTTTTTTAACCCGTTAGTAGTCGCTATAGACAGCGCCACCTATTACAGATTGCGCACTTTTTATTTAACTGTCACCAATAATTTTAAGAAGTGATGTGACCGACGTTTCTTCGATTTTATTCGCGTTTTATGTATATCAAATGCCACTTCTAAAAATTTTTGGTGGCTATTGAATAAAAAAATCTCACAACACTAAAAGATGGGCGGGAAATCGACCAACTAGCGACTACTAACTGGTTAACTATAACACGTAGGGTATTAGACCCAGTGCAAAGTTATTTTTAGGAAATTTGGCATACTACATTAGATACAGTATGCTGCAACGCAATCAGAACGCAAAAATGTTAAATATCTTAAGAAATATGAGCACTTTTACTAAATAATTTTTAACTGCGCATGCGTGAGCTTTTGAAAAAATTCATTTGCATAATTTAACAGCCAAAAGTACTCAGCTACTTATATGAAAACCCCAAACACATATTGAGTAAATTCAAAAAGTTATGAGATAGAATCAACAAAATTTGAGTTCTTCTCCAAAAAAAAAAAAATATAAAATAAAAATAAAAAAAAATGAAGATGGTAGGAGGTTTTGTCAAAATTTATTTACAATTAGCGAATACTTTATTACCATTGGGCATTGACTAAATCAAAATAAAAATGTGATTAAAGCCCCTTATAGTTTAGCTTTTGTTGTGAAAGAAATCGAAATTCTGTTGATTCTATCTCTCAAAACTTTTTGAATTTGCACGATATTTATTTGGGGATTTCAAATATGAAACTCGATACTTTTGGCTATTCAATTATGCAAATGAATTTTTTTTAAAGCTTGCGCATGCGCAGTTAAAAATTATTTAGTAAAATTGCTCATATTTCGCAATATATTTAAATTTTTTGCATTCTGTTTGCTGTATGCTGTGCCTAATGTAGTATGCATATTTCCTAAAAATGACTTTTCACTGGGTCTAACACCAAACGTGTTATAATTAAAAAAATTGAAAATTATTTTGCAAATTTTTAAAGAAATCGTTATATCTCCCTGAATATATGTGGTAGTCTCATACAAATTTATACTGATAATCAGAAGAATTCTAATAATCACGTGTAGCAGCCAAAATGAATTTCAAGCATTACTTTTTACAGGATGATGCAAAACGTTTTGATTTTTCTTTAATTTTTACTGGTCCCTTTTTCCTCTTCAGGACAAAATTTTTGATGAAATGTATGGGTATAAGATGTTCTTTGTACTTCCAAAGTTTCAAGGTAATTCCCAAAGAATTTTTTCTAGATATTTGATAAAACGTGTAAAATCGAAAGTGTGCATATATATATATATATATATATGTATTGAAAACCTTTTCAAACATTGAATAGATGAAAACAAGAAACATTGAAAAAGATAAAACAGAAAAATTCAAAAAGAGATTGCGACTATCAAATATCCATAAATTGAAACATGCAAATTCATTACGTTTTCAAGGGTGTAGAATGAATGTTGCATGTAAAGTAGGTGTTATTTCTGTCTTATTGTATGCAAATTGCTAAATATTTACAACAAGCTACACCCTATAACACCACCAAAAAAGAGAAAATTAAAACTGAAAAGATATGTGAAAACCATATGAAAATCAAACATTTTGATTCATGCAGCATATTCAATATTATTAAAGGAAATACTAATAAAAATAGTTAAATGAAATACTAGTAATAATTAATAAAACTAAAGTATAACATACATTACACATGAAAAACTTGTATAAGTAGCTTGCACCCTTGCACGTAAAACCAGAACACGAGACATACATGCGGCATATATATATATATATGTATATATCAATATATATATATATAAAGTATATATTTATATAATATATAAATATATATATATATATATATATATATATATATATAAATCGGCTTTAATATATATATATATATATTAAAGCCGATTTTTTTTTTAAGGTTAAAACTCCTTTGACCTTTTAAATTAATTTTTCAAAGTGCATTAATTTTAAATGTGCATCTTCATCTATCAGTAATGCACACTTGATATCATCTCTAATTTAGTTGTCTTAAAATCAAATACATATCAATTTACATTCGATTATATCAATAGAATCGATTTTTGGATTATATCAATATAAATGAATCGCACATGGATAAAATGTACATCAAACTTGTTACGATTATTTGATTAGCCTGTGTTAGTTGTTTTTGTTACTTTTAATTGTATTTGTGTTTTTTTTTTTTTTTTTTTTTTTTAATCAATTGATGCCTTACTTGCAGTCTGTCTGAATACTTAGCTTCAAGTATATACAGCAAATGTTGCACAGATAAATTACATCATCGGCATTATGAAGCTTCTCACATTCTAAAAATTTCAAAATGACGTTTCAAGAGAATCTAGGTATTTTAAATTTCGAAGGCCATTAACTCTCAAAAGGTGTTGAAAAATTTTTGCTCCATTAAACATGCCGCGAAGGAGCATCCCAAACACGCGAAAGCATAATTTTCACTCTACCACCATTAACTTCGGCTCAACATTGTAAAGAATAAACTTTTGGGAACAGGGAAAAACGATTTATCACGGAAATTGTTAGGCATTTTTCAGTAATAAGGTTTTTAACTATACTTGTTTGTAAAAATATAAAATAAATATAAAAAATAATCTGGTGTGTCACTCACACGACTTTCTCTCACCCTGAAATTTAATACTGTAATACAGTTTGCAGATTAAAAGGTAAGATAACGAGTACTGTTATGTAAAACTGTGTTAAACAATTAATATTAGGCTTCTGAAGAAAGAGTTTTATAAGACAATTAGTTCTATGTGAGGGGGGCTACCGCCCCCTTCAACCCCCCGTTTCATTAATGCACCTACATTTATATAGAATTTAATTCGGTTATTAAAAAATAATTCTGTTTTTAAAAAATAATTTATTAAAATTATTATTTTAAAAAATTATCTTTTATGATAATGCAGACGATTTCCATATGAGAGAAGTAGTATAACACCAAATATCCAAAAAATGTCCATTTTATTCTCAATATAAAATAAATAAATAAATAAATAAATAAATGATTTTTTTTTTCGTTAAAAGTAAAAAAAATCGATAACTTTGCTTTAAATTATCGCAGATCGATGGTTCAACCATTCGTTTTAAAGGTATTGGAGAGCTCTTTTGAAAGATACCCATCATGAAAATTTACTCCCCTCGACGGGGGAGGCGAGGCTCCTGCATACACAAAAAAAATTTTCCCAGTTAACTATCTCTATTACAAAAAATATATATTCGTTTCATTTGGTTTAGTGCAGTCTATAGACGTCAAACTCTACTTACCTGCAATTTCCCCCATAGACGTAATGTATTAGAATTCTCTTGATTGTCCCTGTACACGAACCATTTGCTTGATTTTAACGAAAAGCTTACTGTAGCATCCCTATATGATACACATTTAGAATACCAAGTTTGAACTTTCTGCCATAATTTGTTTTTGAGATATGCTGATAACAGACAGACACACAGACCATTTGCTAAAAATATGATTTTCGTATTCAGAGGACCTCAAAACGTGTAAATATAAGAAAATCTCGCGTTCAAAAATTTGACCCAAAAACAATACTTTCTCTACCTTATGGGTAAGAGAAAGTAAAAAAGTCTTCTTTTATTACTTTCTTCTATATTCATAGAAGAAAACCTTAATTCGTAAAAAGTTTTGGCTTCCTGTCTTCTGTGGATGACTTACACATTTTCAGATGTTCTGAACACGATTTGACCATTTTAATAAAATGTCTGCTTGTCTGTGTAAGTGTGACCAAAATATTGGAGCAGATATAGTTCAAGAAATAATGCACAAAATTTCATACAAATTTATATTTAGTTGCACCTTGATATAAAATTGTGCTTATTAACTTTTCGGAAAAATCGCTAAACAAGTGGCGCTACTATATCGTGATTTTTTTTATTTTTTTTTTCAGTTTATGGAAAGACTATATTTGAGCTCTGTTCGGTATAATTTTTAAAAACTCGAAATGTGTGAGGAATTTTGTAACAAACTATGCTGATTCACTTTGGGTGCATATCGGCCGACAAGTGACTCTGCTGTGTTCCAACTTTTCTTCTTTATGGAAAGGCTATATATAACTACACACAGAGTATAAATTCATCAAACTTGATGTCTGCGTTAGGAATTCACCTCATTTTATTTCTGCTTTTTTTTTTTTTTTGGCGATATTAGTTGGTTTTTTGGTGATATTAGTTACCTCTTCCGTTTCCGAATTTCTTCTAGTCTCTGTAATCTAAAAGGAGTTTGCGAATGTAGTTTACGGAAGGCATAACAACCCAGTTAAGTAAATTTTATCGAGAATTCATGTCTTATCTTTTTGAAATATTTAACTGAATATTCTTTAGTGAAATTGGTAAAAATATCACAAATTTTTTTCAGTCAATACGCCATATTATTGTTAAATGTTTGTAGTTGTAAATTAATACACTAGGACCTAACATAGAAAAAGTGCATTAAGAATGTTACGTTGTGTTCATAAATTATGATGACAATTTTCATAAAAGCGAACTTAAGATGACCCTAATCAGGGCGCGAAATTTCCACTCGCCAGCTCGCCATTGGCGAGTGAAATTTTTACTGTGGCGAGTAAAAATTTAGTCTAGTTATAGATAGAATTCTTACATACGGTTTCAGAAAACATTCTTTTTATGTATTTAAATATGGCAAAATCTTGCCATATCTTATCTTATAACTTCATATTTAACCTCTCCCTTTTCTCTGCTCGGAGTGCCGAGACTGTGTGTCGTGTGTGCGATGTCTGACGATCGCTCCAGCATTACAACGAAAAAATGCTTAGTGCATGCATATAAAAGTTTTAATCTCTTCAGCAGTTTCGTTTCTCGCACTGCCCTTTTTCTAAGCAGGGTGTGAATAGACGAGCTGAGAGCCTCTTTGCCCGTCGCCAACTATCAGAGAGAAGAGAAATGCGAAAACTTGCCTATGAGATATTAGCGTATAATAATGAGCCCGAGCTCTTTTAAAGATACTTCCTATGTTTATTTTGTTGAATAATGATTAAAAAAAAAAAACAGTTCACATTTTTATGTTTTTTATTGAAACGCCAAGGATTTGCACTTGTAATGATTTGCAAGTAACGATTTTATCGAAAAATTTATTCCGAAATGGCTATTTCAAATTACAACAATGAACAAGACATTCCGATCACTTCGACATTCCGTCTGATTACAAAAATAAAATGGACAAAAATACATTTCAGATGTAAAAAGTTAAATAAATAACAGGTAAATAAGGAAACTTAATCTTTCATAATAAAAAGTTTATTAGGATATTGCTTGACAAAGAGTTTTTTTTTTTTTTTTTTTCTTTAATGACTCTTTGCGTTTATGTTATTAGCTTTTTTAATCTTTTTCATATCTGAAATACAATACATTATAATGATTTTTAATTATAAATGACTATTAGACATGATGATATACATCACACTTTTAATATATATTTTTAGGTATATTTTTAAAAGCATAGGAAAAAATTTAAAAAATCAAAATGCATAAAAGAGGGAAAAAAACGACAACACTCTTTTGTGGCGAGTAAAACATTTTTTCGGCGAGTGTAATCTGAGTTGAAATTTCGGGCCCTGCTGATACCCCCTACCAACATATCTTCTCCTCAGGACATCCTGTAGATGCCAGAAAAGACATCCTGTGGATAACCTAAGGATATACTAGGAATGAGTGTACTGTTAAGGTCATTCGGCAATTTTGGTGCACTTTGTGCAAACAATAAGGTGAAATGTGTAAAGTACATTTGAATTTGAATTTGAACTCTTTAAAGCAAAAGATCATAAATTACTTATCTAATTTTTGAAATAACCCATATTTTGTATTCGGTTATAACGTAGACACCCACATCTGGAAAAATCGTCTTAAAATCACACTTTCCGGCCGATAACTGGATTTAAGTACGAGAAATTCACAAGAGTCAGTCGTCACTCTTTCCGAAGTGAATGAATAACTCAATAAATCGTTAGTGTCAATAGAATGAAGATGAATAAGTTTAATCTACTTAATTGTAGGTTGGATGCACGTGGGATATCAATGAGATTCGATTAAAACTGTAAGTACTAGTTGAGTGGGCAAGTAAACAGGTGATAGCAGCAGAAGACTTAGGTAGGCATTTTTATTTTTAGCCTTATGGCAGTATAAGAAAAATAGATTGATGTTTAATGAAAATCTCAACGCTTCCCATCTTATAAATTATATGTATAATAATAGTAATAATAATATATTTTTAATAAAAAATTTAAACTTTGAAAAAACTTTTTTTTTTTTCTTTTTAAACACAATTTTGTGCAATAAATAATAATAACAATAACAATAATAAATATTTATTACAACGGCTAAACTTTGTAAAAATGTGTTTATTTATTTCATTATTATTATAATTATTATTTTTCCAACAACATACGCTTATTAGCATAAGGTATTTTTAGCTCAATTTTGTGTAATAAATGCGATAGTTTTATTTATTTATTTTTTAGATATCACGGCAGTTTGCTTAGTAAAATGTTTTTAGTAAAGCTGAAACACTACATAATAGGGCAGAAAAACGTACCGAAATACAGTATTGAAAGATGACGAATAAATCTTTGTAAACAAACATCATACACAGCAGAAAGCATATGATATTTTTTTCACATTGAAAAAAGTTCGCACTACCCTTCATCAAGAAGTAGGCAAAAATACAAAAACGCTGGAACATGAATGCAATAACGTTTCTGCTTTATGCTGCATTTGTGCCTATTTTTTTTAGTTTGATGAAGAAACATGCTTAATTATATCAATACAAAATAATTAAAGCGTGTTTTCTGAAATTTATGGAGTTTTGCTTGCGAAATTTTTTATTTACCACAATGCAATGTAAGCTTAGATTTTGACAGATTTTGAGCTGTGCAAACAGATTTGGTTCGGGGTGTTGCTCTAAGGTTATTTTTCTCTCATTAAGGCTCTCTATCAGTGAGCGTCAAGGTCATTCAAATCCCATGTTAACCTATGGAGAAAATAGTGCCTATATTATTAACCATTGAATAATGAATATTTTTAAATTCTGTTATCACATTCAGAAAATGCATGAGTGTTAAATTGTGTCTCGTTTTCCAAAAACTGATTTTTCAAACTTTTAACGTTTTATTTGGAAGCTGTAAAATGTGAAATTTCAACTTTACAACTTCAAAATAAATGTGAAAAACAAAAACAAAAAATAGTTTTCGGAAAATGAGAAATAATTTAACACTCATGAATTTTCTGAATGTGAAAACGAAATTTAAAAGTAAGCATTATTTAATGAATAATTATAGGGATTATTTTCTCCGTAGGTTAACATGGGATTTGGATGATAACACTGAGAGCGGACGACAGCTAGTCTCGCCGAAAGCCAGCCGTGGCCAATGTTATTTTATAGAAAAATTTGTTTCCATAATTACTCATTACCTATTGTATTTTATCACGTTTCTGTTAACTCGCTTTCTTGATTGTTTGTCCAGTACAAATCTTGCAATCGATTTTTAACTAACTTCCCGACTAGCTAGGCATTTGAAGCTTTTAGAATAGCTCAGAACATGATGACAATGCATTCTTTTAATACTTTTATTCAATTAATAAATGTTTGAAAATTTCTTATAATTGAATTGCTCTCTTTATTGCGCATTTGATCATTTTCTTTCAAATTGATGGGATAATTCATCCAAAAAAAAAAAATTTTTTTAAGTAATTATTAATACATAGAATTGTCAAGTTTATATAATTCAACATAAAATTTAAAAACGGGGTATATAAAAAGTTCTTTTTATCTAGTAATTATTTTTAAATTACATTTTCATATGCAGAAAATTCATAATGGCTAAATTAGTACTCATTTTCTAAAAGTTAATTTATATATATACATATATATTTTAATTTTGAGTTCAAAGATGTAATTTTTCCCAAAATGCGTTTTTTTTTTTTTTTTTTTTTTCATTTTTGATTTCAAAATTCAAATAAAAAATTATAATTATAAAATTAATTTTTTGAAAATGAGTACTAATTTAACGACTGTGAATTTTCCGAATCTGGAAACATAATTGAAAAAATATTCATTAGGAAATGAATTATGGAAACAAATATTCCCATAGAATAACATTGGCTATGGCTGTTGGTGAGACTAGGTATTGTCTGGTCTCCTTCTCCATGATTTCATATCTCTACCAGGTCCACGGTATACGAAGATCACGTTATTTGCCTGTGTCTGTAGCTATACCTTTCTTTCGTTTTGTTTCTTCCACTTTTTGTTCAAAAGATCTCGAAACTTTGGAGGAATAGGAGGAAAAGACTGTAGAAAGATTCCACGTGTGGAAAGGATGCTGTCTACTTATATCTATTTATGTAGTATGAACAATCAGAACGCCTTTCTCAAAGGGGAAATAAAGCAACAAAACAACACTATCAATTTAGAGAATCGTGAACTACTTGAATTTCGTAAACTCGTGTCATTCAAGAGAAAATTAATAAGTTCAATGTGAACTGAATAAATGTGGGATGTGAGAGAAATTTAATAAACACTATAAATACTTCTCGGGTGATCAAATAAACAGATAATGATATCAAAGGAGTTAAGGGATGATTTTATTTATTTGTTCATTTTCTGTGAAAGTGAGAATAAGTCGATATTATGAAAATAAGATAATGGTTAATGAAATTGCTTTCCACTTTAGTATATTACATGCGTAATACACATAATATATTTTTTTAATAACAAAATTAAAATAGTCTAGGAGCTTTTACGGTTAGTTTTTCCATGCAGCAAAGTGTACGCTTAACACAAGGCATTCTCACCTTAATTTTGCATAATAAATGCATGAGGCTGTTTAATTTAATTTTATTTATTTATTTATTTGTCAGAGAAAGTGAGATCTATAGATTCATCTGATCTAGCAAAGAATTTTATATAAAGTTTGAGCATTATACAATAAGAGCTTAGAAAATATTTTCAGTCGTGCAAAAGAGGAAGTCATACCATAGTTACGGTTCATCCATTTTCATTCTTGTTTTGCTTCCCATTTATGCTGGCGCCCCAGTAATCAAGTCTTTTCTCCTTCTCTACGTTTCCATATCTCTATCAGGCCTCGAAAGATATCTGCGGATCACGTTCGGTGTCTGAAGTCTAGTTTTTCTTTCGTTTTGATTCTTCCACTTTTTGTTCGGGAGATCTCTTGGAGGAGGAGGAGAAGACTAATGTCAAAGGATTCCAAGCACGGGGGAGGATGTATAGTCTGCCTATTGCAGAAAACGGAAGAAAACTTTACCCTACCCTTTCTCATAAGCTGCAAAAGAAAAATTCTGCGAGGGTGCTCTTTCCCGTTGATTATTTGTATTTTCTAAAGGGTAAACATATATTTATTTTCTTTATTCTGGTTTTCAATTTAGCATTTTTTCCTTATACATTTTCCTTATATGTTGCTTATTGTTATATTTCCAAAATTGCTGATGACATTAATGAACTAAAAACTCTAAATTTAATTTTTACTCAACTCAACAAAATAAAAATATTATCATAAATGAAGGTGTGGAAGTAGCTGAAACTTTATCATACATAAATAATGTAAAATATACTTAAAAAAAAAAAAAAAAAAAAAAAAAAAAAAAGAATTATTGCTAAATGTACCAAAATTGTACCTAAATTTCTGGAAATGCTGGAATCCATACAAAAGGAGAACTCTGGAACGATGTTCTGCTTTCAAATCTTTTGGATTTTCATAAGAACGAGATATCTCGGGAAAGCTCTCTTTTACGAACAAACGATTTCCAACAATGCATATATTTCTAATACTAAAACATAAAGTATTAATTTTCAATTTTAAAACCGGGTGTTATATGGTGGGAAAAAAAAAAAAAAAAAAAGAAAAAAAAAAAAAAAATGCGGAACTAGACGTTATATAGATTCTAAATATTAAAATTCAAAATTCTGGGGCTAACCATTTTTGAGTTATCGTGAAAATCTTTAAAACAGAAGGTCATATATGACTAAAAAGTTTTGAGTTAATGAAGATATTTCTAAAACAGAAAGTTATATATAGTGACTAAAAGGAAAGTTGCATAACTACAGGGTGGGCGGTAAATAACGCTCTATTTTTAATATCTTTTCCCTCCTAAGATACTGAAGGTATAAACTCAATTTTGTGCACACATGTAGTTTAATATATACATAAAGTTACAACTCAATGCGCGTTTCAATATTTTCTAGACACTGTCTTAAATGGACAGGTATGTTTAGTACGACTACAAAGTTTTTGATTTTCATACTGCGAACTCAAACTCTTGGGTAACTTGAGAATAAGATCCGTGAAGTCATAATTGGTGTTCCTGTTATTGAGCAAAGGTCATAGCAAGCGTGTACCTATTCGTTAAAGACAGGGTCTAGAAAATACACATTCAGTAGTAACTTTTAAAAGATAATGGTGTATAATAAACTATGTGTGTGTAAAAAACTGAATTCATATCTGCAATATTTTGTATATCATATCTAGGATATGTATTTTATTTACAAAAAAAAAAAAAAAAAAAAAGGCCCACTATCAACTGCTTTTCAGTTAAGCAAAATATTGATTCATGCTCATCCATACACCGTAAGGAGTACACACACACATGTATATGCAATATTACACTGTAAAATGCTGACTTCTAACTCAAATCGTATAGACTGCAACCAGGCCCGTGCTGGCCAGGGGGGACAGGGGGATTTGTCCCCCTGCGCCCTCTGTCTGAGGCTTTCTTGGCGCCCTCAGTCAATTAAAAAAAAATGTCATAAAATTGAGTCATTCTGCACAAAAAATCAATGTGTTTAAAAAAATATAGAAAGGTCAGTTCTTATCTTTTTTTATAATAAGAGAAACTGTCGATTTCTATGGAATTACGATTAATACATATAAACATTTGCAAGAACAATTTCCTCAATTTTTGCCTGTATAGGCTGAAGAACACAAATTAGGAGCCTTTTTTCATTCTTATCAGGATGGGGAGAGTGGAGTGTTAGTAAAATAAAGTGTCCAGGGTATTTAATATCCCCTTATATCGTTCTGAGAACTTTCATTCTCATGCTGGGTAGAATCAGAGGCAGTAAAAATCCCCCCGCCCCTTTCTTGTAAAAGTAAAACAGGTGCAAATCATTCGAATAACATTTATAAATGATCAGCCAGTCATTACGTAGGCACCCTCTTAGTATAGGAAAATGTAAAGGAAATGAACTTTGAGAAAATGCCTCTAGAAGATAAATTGCATGAAAACTGGAAACACAGAGTATGAGTGCAAAGCTATAATTGAGAAAAAGTCGGTGAAAGAAAGGTATTTTATTCTAATAATTTCACTAATGTTACATTCTAATATGGGAGTACATAGGTCGCAGAAAAGAAGTGGTTATTTTATTCCAATAAATTCTTTGAGAGGGGCACGAAAGCAGTGTAAAGGCCGCCCATGCTCATAATTTAACTAACTTTCTTTTAATTATTTTCCTTATTTATATATTCACCTTCTTATTACACGATCCTAAAATTAAAAGATAGCTCCAAATTCCCTTTAAAAAATTTCTCTAAAGTATTACAGTCGGTCACAAAACTGTCCGAACACTAGCAAAAATTCCTATAAAAAAAGTATAAAAATAGCGTTCCTATATATAAAAAAAAAAAGGTATAATAGAGTTCATACAGTTTTGTTAAATAAATCCTTGTCGAATCATGTTCTTAGTCAGTCTAAAAACAGGATTCGACAAGAATTTTTTTAACAAAACCGTATGAAGTGTACTTTTTTTTATATAGGAATTTTCGCTAGTGCTCGAACACTTTTGTTACCGACTGTACATTACATATAGATATTTAACTTTAATATTATATTACAGTAAGGGACTACGCAACACGACCAGTACAATGATCGGTGAGAAGAAAGACTGGATTTCATTTTAATAATTACATTGAGAATGATACAAAAACAATGTTAAGAGGAGACTAAAAACACACGTAATTTAAATGTAAAATATTTTATAATTGTGATTATTCATATATTAAAGATTCTTGTAGCATTATTGTAAGGGACTCAAGGATCAATATACAGCAGCATGTGAAAGAGGGGGGACACAGGGCATCTGTCTTTGCAAAAATATACCTGGGTACAATATCAGTTTTAAAGAGGTCGTCTGGCACACCAAAATATTTCTTATGCTTTCCTTAAAAAAACAATAATAATAATTTTTTACTTATACATATGACGCAGTGCAAAAAATGCATGAAGAATGATAATTTAGACGCATTCTTTTCTAATCATTTCAATATGCCAAGCGCCATATCAGTGTCATAACACCATTAAATGTCTTTAATTTAACTATAAAAAATTGTATAGATTTGATTGATTATTACTTTCTTCTATCTTCAATAGAAGAAAGTATTGGATTCGTAAAAATTTTCGATTTCGGGCTTTTGATGGATTTACACGTTTTGAGAGATGTAGAACACGATTTTACCATTTTTAGAAAATGTCTGTCTGTCTGTCTGTCTGTCTGTGTGTGTGTGACAAAATTTTGTGGCAACTGTATCTCTGGAACTACTGCACAAAATTTCATACAAATTGGTATGTAGTTGCACCTTGACATAAATTAGTGCCTATCAACTTTTGGTAAAAATCGTCTTACAGGTTGCGTTGCCATCCCGCTTTTTCTAAATTTTCAACAGGGTGATAAAGGCAAAAATTTTCAAGATGGGTATCTTTCGAAAGGTCTCGTCAGTACCTTTAAAACGAATGGTTGAACTATAAATCTGTGATAATTTAAAACAAAGTTATCGATTTTCTTTACTTTTTACGAAAAAAAAACTTAGAAATTTTTTTTTTCTCTCCCCTTAATTTTATCAAACTCCCACGGTTTCCGTGTTCTGACAGACTTAAACTAATTTTTGCTTTTTTCCCCTGATTTTGTCAAAGTCCTACGGTTTCCGTGTTTTGACAAACTTTAACATATTTTTGCATTTTTCCCCTAATTTTGTCAAAGTTCCACGGTTTCCGTGTTTTGACAAACTTTGACGAAATTTTGGGTAAAATGTGAAAATTATTCTAAATTTGTCAAAACACGGAAACCGTGGAACTTTGACAAAATTGGGGGGAAAATGCAAAAATTTGTTTAAGTTTGTCAGAACACGGAAACCGTGGGAGTTTGATAGAATTAAGGGGAGAGGGAAAAAAAAAAAAAAAAAAGGGACTTTGACAAAATTTTGGGTAAAATGTGAAAATTTGTTAAAGTCCCACTTTTTTTTTCCCTCTCCCCTTAATTCTATCAAACTCCCACGGTTTCCGTGTTCTGACAAACTTAAACTAATTTTTGCTTTTTTCCCCTAATTTTGTCAAAGTCCCACGGTTTCCGTGTTTTGACAAACTTAGAATAAATTTTATTTTTTACCCAAAATTTTGTCAAAGTCCCACTTTTTTTTTTTTTTTTTTTTTTTTTTTTTAATTATTGTTGCTGAGTGAATATGTATAGGAAAAGATAGAAGAAAGTCATGTGGTGGCCACAACATACTAGTTTAAACAGTTATTATGAAATTAGTTGGCCCACAAGGGCTCGCTTCGGGCTGACAAGGTAAAGGAATAACTTCTTTTTCTTTACTAATTATTTCATAGGTGTCATAGCAGTATAAAAGTTGGCTATAAAAGCTCCATAATTTTTATATATTTATAATATTTTCATTCAAGCTTCTATAATTTTTCTTATTAATATGTTTAATCTTGTCAAAATTAGGCTTTTGTGGGGTGGATTTTATTGTGAGGGGAGCTTTTATCCATGACTCAAATTTTTAACTCCCTCCTTTTTATATTTAGAACCCAGGAAATGCAGTGAGGAATAAGCTCATAAACGGAAGGTGCATGGCTCAAAACCAGCTCGCGGTCATTGGTCTCGATGTACAGAATTTTCTGTGATTTTCTCCAGAAGATACACTATATTTTTAAACGCTTTCCAACAGAGTTGAAAATTGCTTATGGCTTCAGTATATTTCTTGTCAGTCTGCCTGTCCACGCTCTTTTTTCTGTAAATATTTATGGAATGCTTAAAACTGATATATTTTCTCAGGTTCACAATGACATGTCCATTATTGAAAATGGTATTAATAACACTGTTTGTGGACAAGGGCTCACAAAAGTATTGCAATACATTGCTTTCTATAAGAGGCATTTTTAAAGCCCGTTTTTATACCTTTACACTGCACAAAGTATAACGTAGTTAACATGCATTATAATATATATATATATATACATATAAAAAAGCAAGTTTTGCAATAGAATTCGTTATGATTAGTGTTAATTTTTGTTTTACAGGGCCACTCAAAATAACCAGATGCATTGTAAAATATAAGTGGATATGGCTCGAAAGGTATTTAATTTGTTTTATATGGCAGGGATGAAGCACTGGCACAGAATTCATACCCCTAATAATAAAACAAAAATTTCTACTTTTTAAATTGACGATATTATAAGTAGAAAAATTTCTTAAACAAAAACCAGTATGAGTTCTGCACCAGTGTTCCTCACTTCATATGGTTTTTAAGAACACTTTCTAACAAACTTAGAAAATGTTTGTCTGTCTGTCTGCGATCTAACTTATGGTAAAATTAAAGACATGACTAACATTTCTGATAAAGGCATGAATTTTTTTATTATAATTTTTAAAAAGAAAATTAGAAATTATTTTAATAATTACATTTTTATTGTTAATGATTATATAAAAGTATGATACTATTTAAAAATACATGATATGACTGATCAATCCATAACTTAAAAAAAATCAAGAAATATTAAGAAACACAATTAATAAAGTTTATACAAAGTTCTTAAGAAATTTAAAATGTTTTTCTGTCAAATTTAATCCCCCCCTCTCCCTCCAAGTTAATTGTATTGAATTGTTGTTGATTCGTTTTCTACTGATTTCTCTGAGTAGTAGTTTTTCAAAACACATTTAAATATGCAGTTGCCAAAATTTCTCGCTGTTTACATTAATTTATAATTCATAAAAAAATAGATTTAAATATTTCTTTTTTATGATAAAAAATTAGTCATTCACTGAGTTTCATTCAAAGTATTATTATTATTAATATTTTATGTGTAAGCTGAAATAAAAACTGATTAATTAATATATATATATATCCAAAAAATAAACTTTTTTTCTTTAATGCCATATCATTAATAAATGAAAGTGCCTTCATTCTATCCGCGTTTGTAATGATCGATAGATGGCACTCTCTGAACTGCAGTTGTTAGTAAATATAATAGCCACGTGGATTAATAATTGTTCTTTCTCCGCCATTACATCATGGGAAATCGATTGCATAATATGATGATATGCAGTGGTGTGATAATTTCACCTTAGCCCACCAGAGGGCGAGCATTTCATTACAATCGCGGATAGATTTAAGATACAGAAAAGTGAAATCTGACTGATGAATAATCACAATATATTTTATTAATTTAAAGTAAATAAATTCATTATTCTAATTTTAACTTACAAATTAAATTAAAATATTTTGCTTGATTATTTTTTATTTAAAAATTTATAATTAGAAATCAATGTACGCAAAATAACAGAAAACTAACTTCGGGAAAAATTTACCTAAAAAATAATATAAATTAAAATTAAGTTTTAAAAGAGATAACTGTTCTTTCGATTACTCAGCCATTTTAAACAATGCGAAAATATTTATTTTATTATGTAGAACAATACTTCTTACTAAACCAAAATTAGTTGCATTCTTATAAAAAGAAAACTAGCCATAGTTCTTTAACTATCTCCTTGAAGGACTATCTAAAGGTCTTTAAATATTTCATCCGTATTTATTATTATTGTTATCGTAAAATTAAGTTGGGAAAAATTATTTTTATGTTTTGATTGCTACATGAACTCCACATGAAAAAACTTAAATATTTAATTTTCTTTTCGTTATTAAGAGCCTACAGCTAAAAAAAATACCAAAGTTAAATTTTTGTATTTTTAAACTAAAAAATAAAATATTGAATATTTTAAAAAAAAATCAATTTTTATATAGAAATCGCATTTAACGGATGCGAATATTCTGAATGTGAAAACGGAATTTAAAAAAATGTATTAGATGTTGAGTAATTCTATAAACTTTCCCATAAGAATAATATTGGCTTGGGATGTCGGCAAAGACAGGTAGAGCAGGGCCTTAATCCTATAAAAGTCGTAATGTATTAAATTAAAAATAATAATAAATAGAAAGAAAAAAAATAGTAATGTAAAATAAATATAGCAGTCGTTTTTCAAAGTCAATCTAACAATATAAATATCTGACGTCACACTGAAAACACTTGCATGCATAATTATGCCTCAGCATAGAAGGCGCCCTTGTGACACCCCTGTCCACCGCCCTCTAAGGTACCCAGCACGGGCCTGACTGCAACCGATAACTCTTCTACCATACCACAATTTCATATTTTAACTCAACAGTTTGATTAGATGTTTCTAATCATTTTAAAGTGAGATTAATCTTATTATATATAAATTTTTACTTAATTTATTCACAAAATAAAATTATGATAGTTTAACTATCTATAATATTAAAACACAAAGCATTTTCTGCAAGATCAAAATCGTACTATCTGGGCATGCGCGAAAATTTTTTCAACCAATTCGGAACGGGGATATTCCTTTCTCTTTATGCAGTGCAATACAGATACCGATGATAGATCGAGCAGACGACATTGATATTTCATATGTCTATAGCAGACGACTTATTAAAGCTCAATGATAAAAATAATTCACACGATTAATTCATTGATTCATACTTTCGAAGGAAGTATATTAAAAACAAAGCAATTCTCGAATACGTATCTGTTATTGTCGTATCACAGAGTAATATAAACTTATATTATATTACTCCGTACGTCGTATGCATTTTCGCTGAAAATTGCTTTACACAGGATGTGGCGCCATCTGTTGCCATGTAAATATATTATACCATATTTCTAAAATTATTTTTTTCCATTTCTTAAAAGGGGGAAAAAACATCTTTTAAAATTAACAAATATTCAGTTTATTGTTCTTTAAAAGTTAACTTTTATCAGTTAATTCACAAAATGAAATTATGAGAGTTTAACTATCATTATTAAAATACAGTGTACCCATGTTTCTTAAGACTAGCAGTGAAGACGAGTCCAATGGCTTGGAGGAGTGCCTTGGCAAACATCCAGGCATTCGACGCTCTGTTATCGCTTATTTTCTCCTAATCAGATGACTATCACTCCTATTTTATTAACACTGGATTCGTTGAGTCAGCTCTTGCGCAGAGGCTTCCATGGTTTCAAGAAGTGTGATTGAAGAATATTTCAATTATTTTTAAATCAAGAAAGATAACTGAAAGTCGTTCTGACCTTCAGTAGCGAGGTGATAGGTTCAAGTATTGGTTCAGGTAACAATGTCCGTAGTGTTAGTGTCCAATGTCCATTGATGGCCACTTAAGCTGTAGGACCCGCTCTAATTAGCCTTAACATACAAAAAAATTTTACTAATACTTTTATCAGCATCTTTTCTTTCCTTCTTTCTTTCTTTCTTTCTTTCTTTCTTTTATATATATATATAGTTATCAGTATATTTTTCCTGGAACTGTTTTTTTTTTTTTTTTTTTTTTTTTTTTTAGAAGCTTATCCAAAAATCGGAACGGTTGGTAGCTATGCTTATTGAAAGGTGTTTAATTACGGGTTTAATTACGAGTTTGGATTTATATAAATTCGGAATTCACTTCTTTAAGTTGCAGTATGATTAAGCGTCTTGAGCAAAGTTAGCTGTATAACCGAATTATTTTATGAATTACTATTTCAAGGTAACGATAATTTTAATTTTAATCTTTATCATTTACACATGAATAATTATGGGAAGCAATAACATAGGTAATATTAGTTTCCCTCCCTCCCTAAAAAATAAATAAATAAATAAAAAATAAAAAACAGTAAATTCCATTTAAATTTCTAGATATATATTTTTTTTTCCATTTTATCTATGTTCTCTAATAATTATAATACTTATCTATTAGTTGTGTTCTATTTTAATAAATATTTTACTTACTAATTAATATAGATATACCATACTAGTTAATGCTATTATTAATCAGATTTGTCAAGTTTTGTGTTTTGTTCAAAAACCAACATTTCATTACTCTGGTAAAAAAAAAAAATTCTCGCTGAATTTTCTTTTCAATTTAATCTTAGTTTATTCTATTACGTCAAGAATAATCATTAATTTTAGTCAGCAAATTTCTTAAATATATTACTCATTACCCACATTAGACACTTGTCGTACTAGTTAAATATCATCACAAGTCATGTTCTTCATTTTTCATCTGAGTACAACTATATTTCTCTCACTCATGTTTTATATTTTACCACTCATATGTAAACAAGACATATTCTTCTTCGATCGACAATGAAAGTATACTAGTTCAGATTTTTTTTTTTTTTCTTAAGAGAAAATTAATCCTTTTTGAAATTAATGTGCAAAATCCCAATTCGCATTCCTATTTCCAAAATCCCATTTCCTCTCTTTCACTGAACATTTTCCCCCCGGTAGCTGCTACTGATTTACCATTTCCCGAAATCCGACTCTAAATTCGCCCTCCGACAATTTCCGATTGCTGCCGAATCCCATTACGAAAAACTTCCCTTCTGCTGACACCGAAAAATTTCACTTCGCGCTCAGCTGTAGCTGCTTGCTATCGCTATTAGAAGTCCGGGTGCCACTGTGAATTTTCGTTCAGAAAGAGTCAGGGCTCGATCTTATAAATTAGGTTATCGCATCTCTTCTTCGGTTGCCAGGACGACTCGGGGTAGAGTTTCTTAACTACTTTTGCTGCCAAAAAGGAGAGAGTAATAGTGGAATCATCGGAAAAGATTGTTGGATGAGACGAGACATTGATGATGATGTTGCCCAGAGAACGCCAATAATGCAGTTTAGTAGTTACTGTTATGTTGGGGAATTTTACAAGAGAAATCCCCATTTCCCCCGAAGAAATATGGTTACTATGTTCTGAAATAGGCAAAATTTTCTTCAGAAATAATTTAGAATTTTATTGCAATAGGGGAAAAAAAGGTATGTGAAATTCCCGACATGCAGCTGAAATAATATAATTTTTAATTATAAGTTTTTATTCGAATGTTTTGCACGAAGAATCAAAAGTATCTTAAAAGTATTTACTTGAACAAATTTGCTGCAATATTGCTGGATACTTTGGCAGTACCTGTATAATACTTTTCACGGATGATGTTTAAAATTATATCAGTAAGATTTTTAATTTGTTAGATTATTAACCTAAGAAACTTTTAGTTAATTAAAAGAAATATTAATGATGATTTGCATTATAAAAAGTTATTTAAATATCATTTCAAAATTCTTTAAATATTTATATGTGGCTGAATTATTTTAATATATGTATGTTACTTCTTATATCAAAGTTTGTTATTATTTTTTTTTCTCTTGAAAATTTGTATTGTCAGTGTACCGTCTTTTATTATTATTATCATTATTATTTCACATTAAGGCTCATTTGACTGGGAACTACGGCTTAAAGTGTATACTGAATCTCTGTAAAGCACCCGTGCTTACACCGATATTCCAACCTAAAACCTAGGCCTTAAAAATCAGAGCGCTAAGGAATAAAAATTTTGTAAGGAAATACCATATATTGTTAAAACATGCGATGATAAAATAATTAATCAGGACCCGTCATGAAGTGAGAAAAAAAGAAGTTGGAATTAGTACCGCAAAAAAAATAACGTACTACTGTTTCTTTTATTTATTATTATTATTATTATTTTCTTTGATAGTTCATGTTGTGTGTTTCAACCCGAAACCATTGTTGTGTATTTTTTAATTTGTGGTGCTTACTTACAAAGTAGGCAAGACGTATTAATCCTGGACGATAGGACCAATGTCCCAGCCCGCCCGTTCCTGCTCTTCGATGTCTTTTTCTAGTCAATTTTGCCCTTTTATTATTTCCGGTGTGAGCCTGTTTTTTCTTTTTTTTTTTTTTTTTAATACACTTGACATTGTGATTTTTTTTTTTTTGGTTTCCTTCCCATGCTATTTCTGTGGGTTTTTTAGCTCCCCCCCCCTCTTTTTCTACAACCTAAAGTAGCGGTGGCATCATTAAGTATAATGTTATAGAAGAATGATGCAAATCTCCATATTGATAATTGAATGTAATTCATCAACATACCTATGGTTGTATTTTTTAAGCAGATATAAAATTGATTATACTGCATCAAACAAATAATAATAATTTAAGAAAAAAAAAAAAACTTTGATAAGGCTTTTTTTCTCCGTAACTTACTGCAATCTTCGTCAAAGTTTTATCCTTCCTGTATATGGCCTTTACAGGAAGGTGTAAGAAGGATGAAACTTCCCGGATCATTTGCTCGGAAAAGAAAGAACAACACATGGTAAAAAATGGAAGAAATCCGAGACAAAAGAGTTCGCCTTAAAAAAAAAAAAGTGCCCTAAATAAAAGAAGATTTTTCTCCCTTAGAACAAAAAAAAAAAAGCAGTTTCTCTTAAAAAAAAAAAAAAAAAAAAAAAAAAAAAACTTGCAAGTATAAAAAAACAAGCATAAGAAAAGAAAAAGAAGAAAACAGTGAGATATAGAAGAAAGAAAACGATCTCTTTTCGGTCGTAAAAGAAGATGCGGTACAATCTCGAAAACGCCGCAGCTATGCATCTTAGAGTTGGTGGGTTGTTTTCGAGTCCGTTCTTATGGGATAAGATTTCTCTTGGCATTTATTTTTGAAGACTCGCTTGGTTTTTTTTGTTCTTAACATCTGAGTGATAAAAGCAAAAGAGATCTGAATGAGAGAGCAACTCGCCAAAGTATGAAATAAGTAAAGAACGTTTATTAGGAGTGCCTAAAATAGAAAATGGAATAATGAGAATCATTAGTGACTAAAAACTGAGCTATTATTTTCTATTAGGTTAGAAAATATGCAATAATTTAATTTTGTTAGGATTTATTTTTCTAATTGAGGAGCAAAAACATTCAAACCGTGTTTTCTCCTTTGGATACAATTTTTCAGACAACACAAAAAATAATAAATTAAAATATTACTAAACTTAAAACCTAATTATCGTTTCTTTAGATGTATTACTAGATGCTAGAAAAATATGTAGACGTATCTAGGAAGATATATAGACATACTATTTTTATATTAAATTTGAAGAAAATCATTAATTCGATTTTTTTTATTTTTGAAGAAAACACAGTTTGAATGTTTGCTGTTCAATTGTATTTTCATGTAATGTTATTTTAAGAAAGGACTAGTTATTGATTTTACTGATACCAGTGATTTTTGCTTTTAATTTGAAGTAAAAAATAATTTAGATTCTCTACATAATTCTTTGATTATTCATTGTACAGTTTATCATAGTGAAATTCTTTCAATGCCAAGTGAGATCAGATTATCAGTAAAATTTTCGTTGACATCGTGTCCAAGAAAAACAATACAGCTAATATTTTTTTAATATCTAATTTTCGTTTATATATAGAAATTTTCAGTTAAACAATCCAGTTTTAATCATGCCCTACAATTTAATCATAAAAAATTATTGCATGTTTATTAAGTTTCGATCCAACAAAAAATAAATTAATAACTAGCTTCTATTTTTTTCCCTTCTTTTTCTTCTTCTTCTTCTTCTTCTTTTTTTTTTTTTTTTTGTGTGTGTGTGTGTTTAAGACTGTTTACGAAATTCCATTCGATAAAACCAAATTATTCATACATAAATAATTTGGTCTTATTCTTTAATTCGATAATTTTTTAAAGAAAACAAATTTTAACAAAATTAAAGTTTAAGAAGAAGATTTAAATAAATTAATATTAATAATTAATTTTGCATTCAATTAAATGGATTTTATTTTCTGTTATTTATTTATTTGTTAAACTATTTTATTGCAATAATAATATACTACGTTTCATAACGTTCTTATATTTCCTTTTCTTTTTATTATTATTAATTTTTATACAATAATCGCTTAAAAACATACACATGCATTAACAAGTTTTATACCTTAGTTTCCAAAAAAGCAATCAAATGAGGGACGGTTCTTATTTCGTTATTTACTCTTTATTCAGTTTATACCAAAGTTTTTACCTTTTTCTGTGTGATTTTAAAGGAAAAATCAAGTGAAATTAAAATTTTTCATATCTGTCAGAAAAAATGAAAAAATAAATAGTATAAAAAAGGGAAATAAAAAAGGAAAAAATGCTAAATAAAAAGTTTGTCTTAAAAATGAAAAAACAAGAAAAAAGTTTAAATAATAAAAAACAGAATTTCATATTAAAAAAAAAAAAAAAAAAAAAAAAAAAAAAGATAATAAAAGAGGGGGGAAAAAGTATTTCACATAAAAAAAATGAAAAGATAAGAATAAATAATTAAAAACAAAGAAAATCTAAAAATATCCTGCAGCAACCTTTCTTTTCTTTTCTTTTTTTTTTTTTTTTTTTCTTTTAAAATAAAATTTTAGGGTGGAAGTTCTTTTTTCTTTTGCTTTAATTTAAATAAAAAAACCAAAAATATTTTTTTTTTTCTTTTTTTGGTGCGTGTATGTGTAATCATAATTTAATATATGAATAATTATTTTATTATTATTATTATTATTATTATTATTATTATTATTAAGAAATTCTAATTAAAAAAAATATACATATGCATCTTGATAATATTATTCTAACTCATAAATAAAATTTCGAAGAAAAGACAAACATATAGTTTACCTTTTTTATTTTTTAATACTATTTTTTTTTTCCTCTGTACGATTTTCCTGTTAATAGGCTATACTATCTACATATAGCATTTTCAGTAGGAAACATTTTGCAATGAATGTCAGTAACATAAGTCAGTTTTGTAGTCTAAGTATATTTAGGAGAGCTAGAAAGCAAACAGAAAGACAAAGAGACAGATTAATCGAAGACATTAAATACTTTTGAACTTTAATAGAGTAGCTTTATTGAGCCTTATATACTTTTAAGAAAAAAGTTATTATTTAAAATTATTTGTTAAACCAAAATAAATGTTCAAAATTCCCTATAATATCTTATTAAAAAATGACAAATTGTTATAGAATGGCGCGTTGAGTTAGAGCCCCATAGAAAGACACCCCACCAAGGGCATTTCACCCGGATCAAAGCCATTCGTGCGTACAATCAGCTTTAGTCTTCACACCACAGCGCCTGACTGATAATTTTTTATTAATATTAAATACTATTTTATTTATTTTAATTAAATAATTTATTTATTTTGTAAAGACTGTGAACTATCCCCTAAAAAGAATTGCAAACTTCTATAGTTCAAATTAATGTTCAGCCAAAACCTATGGTATCGTGATATTAAAAGCCTAAAATATATTGATATAGTATGAAACATGTATGATTTAAGGCAATATGACATTTATCATCAACTGCATTGATTATTTATTGATAAATTAGTTTGCAGCGCTACGTATAGTTATCCTAAATCTAAACTGTTTGAGAGGTTTTAGCTGGAATATTTTCCGTCTCTCTATCGCATTTAAAGAAATTAAATTTCTTAAAATAGAAATTTAACTTTAAAAAACTTCATTTTCTCTCCATATAATATAAAGTATTATAATTTACTTCTTTATCTAAAGCGCTGCATAGATTTATTATATTGGTGAAATTTAAGTCTAAAAATTCAAAGAAACTGGTTCGGTAAAAATGTATTTTTTAATTCAATGAAGCAACACAATAAGAACCGCTTGTTATCACAATTTAACAATAACAAAATAGATTTATTAGTATTTTTTTTTCTTCTTTTATAATATAATTTGAAAAGATGCATTCCATAATAAAAAAAAAAAAAAATCTGTTAGTTACTACAAAAGGTAATTGTAATATTAATATTTTATATATTTATAAATAATAAATGTTTTTAGTCTCATATTTCAATTATAGAATCACTATGTTCATCAATATTCATCAAATCTTTATTATTTAATTTGAAATATGCACTTCTTCCGTCCAAATAATACAAAAAAGGAAAAACTGGTTTTATAGTAAAAGTATACACGTTCTCTTCACTATTTTTTTTTTTTTTTTTTTTTTTTTTTTTTTAATTTACTGAGTATGTGCCAAAAAGCAATAGTACGTGAAAACTGGTTTTACAACAACAACAAAAAATGGAGTAGGTTTCATTCCTTATTTTATTTTATATATTATTATTACCGTTATTTTCTAAGACATATATTGAAAAATTATAATACAGGGAAAATTGGTTTTATAGCAAAAGGAAACGCGTTCTTTATGCTATTATTTCACTTATTTATTAAGAAAAGAGGACTTTTGCTTTCAGACCAAAGGGAAAAAAAAAGTTATTTCCTTTTTGTCGTACACCACCTCGAAAAAAAAAAAAAAAAAAAAAAAAAAAAAATCGCAAAATTCAGTTAAAAATTTAATAATAATATTAATAATAAAATAGGCCTTTCATCTAAAACTAAATTCTGTTTACGACAGAATTTTTATTTTGTTCTTTCTTATCTTTTCACCTTTTTTTCTTATTCTATTTTTTAAATAATTAAGAGCTGGTTTTAGTAAAATAAATAAATAAATAAATACATGAAAACTCTAAGCTTCCCCCCCCCCCCCTAAGTAATATATATGGAATTCTGAACAAAACGGATTTTAATTTACTACAACAGGTCTTATTTTAATCTATTCTTCCATATAAAGGCATGCAGTATCCCATGTTTTATCCAATAGCATCGGTTACTATATTCTTTTTTTTTTTTTTTTACTTTAGCATAGCAGCCCTTTGGCGACTGTTGAATTTTTGTTATCATTTTGGCAATTAATTGAAATGGCTATCGCAGTTGCGTAAGTAAACGTCTTGGAGAGAAACGACCAAACTACTTCTGAGCCAAATTTCAAATTTCTCCAAGGGGTTCAGCACTGAAACTGTTTCATTTCTTTCGCACGATTTTTCTCAATTTTATTTTAATTATTTTTTTTTTAAATGTTTGAACGTTCCTTTTTCTTTCCCGAAAAAAAAAAAAAAAAAAGATATTTATTTATTTATTTTTGGCTCATAAATAATAGAAATTTTGGATATATAGTTTTTACAATTTTAGTAAATTTTAACAATCAAATTTGTGTCATAAAGTTTGTCACAAACTCTCAGAAATTTCTATTTCTTTTATTAAATCTAAGCCTTTTCCCGCCTTTTTCATTTATTTTCATTTATTAGAAATTGCCATCTTTATTTCAAATATTTTATTTTTAATAATTTTTAAAATTTTAATTATAAATACTTTCAAATAAATTTGTTTAGTTAACTAATGGAGTCACATCCTACTAAAATCATAATAAATACATGCAAGTTAAATTTTCTTGTAACTTTTTTTTTTTTCAACATATATAAATAATAATAATAATACATGATATCTATCGTTTTATATTGAAGTTGTTTCCTTTCTTTAACATGATTTTTCTGAATTTACTTTAATTATAAAAAAAAAAAAAATGTTTGCACGTTCATTTGCTTTTTCGACATAAAAAGAAATATAAAATTCGAGGTGTAATACTACAAAAGACGACGACGCAAAATCCCAGATTGAAAGAAATAATACGACCTGTCGTACTAAAAAAAAAAAAAAAAGAAGACTAGTTTTACAGCAAAAAAAAAAAAAAAAAAAAAAAAAAGTGTCAAGAACTGATTTTACAGTAAGACAAAGAAAACTGGTCTTACAGTTAATAAATAGATAAATAAATAAATAAAATAATAATAAAGTCCTGATTTTATAGTAAGAAAAAAAATAATTCTTTATTTTATTTTATTAATTTAATTATTATCATTTAACTTATTTACTGAAGTAAATAACCAAGGAATAAAAATAACTTTTACAAGTTTTGCCTGTACTTTTCTGAATTTTTTATAAATAAATTTTTATTTTTAAAAAATAAATGGACGCATTTGTGCTTAAACTATTAAATATTTTCATTCCATAAAATATTTTGTTTGATCTGATGATTTAACCGGATTATAGTCATTTGATATTTATAATTATTTATCTATTATTTATCTATTATTCATTTATTATTATAGTCATTATAGGATATTAGTCCTATATCAGAACATCTCGATTATCGTCATTTGATATTTTTAATTATTTATTTATTAATTATTTTTTTTTTGAATTAATTATTAATATTAGTTAATTATGAATTTATTTTTAATAATAGTATTTATTTATTATTATGGTCATATTAGTTATATCAGAACATCCGTATTATAATAGTCATTTGATATTTTTAATTATTTATTTACTATTTATTTAATTATTAATTTATTTTTTAATTTAATGATAATAATAATAAATTCTTATATTGCAGATTATTTTATATAATCTGCGATATATTCCATAATTCATTAGGAGAAAAAGAGCTATTGATGTTATAAAAACTAACTGAAATATTCTATTGATTTTAAAATAATTTAAACAAAGTTTTCATCCGCCTGTTTTACTATAGAATCTCAGACTTAAATACTGATCAAATCTCTGTAATATGTGGTGGGTGTTTCTTCTGTAGAAATACTATTGTAAAGGAAAAAACAGTTTCACAGTGAAAATACAAAACTGCCGACGAGAGAATGTTAAGGGGAAAAAAGGAAAATAAACAACTCCGTAAGCATCATAGATATAGTAATTTATATAGATCTATCACACCATTGTTAAAAATTTTTGATGCCGAAAAAAATTTTTGGCATCAGCCATATTTTGTCCGTATTGAAACCATTGAAACTCGGCAATTGTAATAGAATAGAATGTTGATGAATTTTGAAAATGTCAAAATATTGCGTCTTTTAATTCTTCTAATAAATATATGAAAAAGAAATGGGATAAATTATCATAAAAGTAAATTATATTTCACTAAATTACGAAAAATATAATTTTTATAATCAGTTGCTTTGTTATTATTATGAAATAAAAACTGTTTTGGTTTTTAATGGAATACACGTTTTTTAAAGTTTGATATTTTTTAAAATTTTGTATTAGTAAGTAATGTAGAATTTTCAAAATTCTTTTAAATATAGTTAGCAGCGGCGTAGGTAAAGAACGTTAGTTTTAGTATATAAAAAGAGTTTAACTTTAAATATTAACTAAATTAATAAATATAGTAAAAAAAAAAAAGAATTTGAAATTGTATCTGCAGTTTTTCATTCACCTTTAGTACATAATTTATTCATAAATTTCATTTTCTAAATTATCTGTGTGTATTCACTCGGAGAAAGACGACCATATTGTGGACTTATCTCCGAGTAAAAAGGAATGATTCTCTATCCCCCCCCCCCAATGATCAATCTATGTCTTATTACTATATCTATGGTAAGCGTATTCTCCTTTCCATGTTTTGTTATTTGCTTATTGTTTACTAAATATTGTTGCTAAAACAAATTTTCATTGAAACATCAAAATATTTACTGAAGCAACGAAGCAATTTGTTAAGGGGACTTGGCGGACTTGGTACCTTTGACAGCAACACTTAAGTAGGTTTCATCTAAAAGCTTATACAGTACCCGCCGCTTATTAAAATCACATTCGTCCTAAGCCAAAGTGATTTTATTAAACAGCTGATTTTTATATCCGGTGAAAGATCCTGCACTCAAGAAAAAGTTATTACTTTCCTGAATTTGTAAAGAAATTTCAAAAGGTAACGAGTAATGGAATTAATAAATAATATTAATTAAATTTAGACAAATAATTAATTGCTTGTTCCTTCAAAATAAGTAAATTGAACACATCTCAAGTTCCGATGCGATTTCCTGTGAGAAAAATTATCATTTCCTTGGCAAAAGTTCATGTTTTTCTTTTAAATTTAAAATCATTCTGTTAAAATTTCTTGCTTCTTAGTTATTTCAAAATAAAAATTAGAAATTGTCTTTTAATGATTATATATATATATATATATACATGTATATTACTTATTACTTCAAGAATGCTAATTTCCTAGAAGAAACATCTTTTAACAAAATCTTTCATTCACAACATTGGTTAGATACATACATTGTCCAAATGCACAGTTTTGGTTTTATTTCTCTAGAATAAAATAAACAAGTAGAAATTTAAATTGGCCCAGCAAGTTATGTGCACAGATGTATGAAAAAAAAAAAAATTAAAAAATTCTACTAAAAAAAAAAAAAAAAAAAAACAATGTCGCAGACTTTACACCTAAGCACTAAGCATAATAATACAGTACAAAGATATTGAAAAAAAAAAAAAAAAATCTCCAATTAGTTATAAAATTAATTTGTCCAAAAAGTAGTAATTTGGAAGCATCTCAGACTTTGCACTTTAATAGAGGTTTTTTTTTTTTTTTTTTTTTTTTTTTTCAAAAATATGTATTTAATATATAAGTAAAATTTTTATCATCTAGAATAAACTAAGTTAAATCGAGACTTTAATGACATTATACATGTAATATTTTGTTTATAACAGAATTTTTTAAGATAATTTTTAATTCAATTTTTTTAGATTACTTAATGAATTTTAATAACAGTTATATTGGTATTGTACATAAAATATTATAGAGTGGCTTTACGTTTTACCGAAAAAGGTAAAAATATTTTTTTTTTTTGGTAAAATTTCGAACATCGAATCGAATTTCAGTTGAAATTAAAAAAAATTTAACTACATTTCTGAAATGACTATTTCTAGAAGTATAAATACAACTCAAAGAATTTAAAGGAGAAAGTATTTATTTATTTATTATTTTATTTATTTATTTATTGCATATATGAATGATAACTTATTTTTAATCAATTCCTTAATAGATTGCACCTGTTTATAAAATGTCACAGAGTATTATTTTAAGAGATACATGAGATTCAGTCATTATTTTCTTGTATTTTCGATAACAAACTTAAGTTCATACTTTCTTATGAATACATGCATGTATAGTAACATACATCGAAACATGATATATTTTCATATCAAACATGATGTATTTCATATTTTAAGGTTAATATAGAGATCCAGTTTTAACTCCAAGCCGTAATATACAGAAGTGCCCTGTTATATTTTTGTGTACGTACAGAAGACGGCTTCTCGAGTCATTTGAGAAAAGAACAAGATGCAAAGAAAGAAAGAAAAAAAGAAAAAAAAAATACACGGAGTAAAAAAGAAAGAAAGAAAGAAAAATGGCGGGAGAGAGGGTGGAAAGAAGAAGAAATTCGACGCAAAAGAATGTGCTTGAAGTTTGAAGGCAAAGAAAAAAAGTATGTTTCCCAAAAAATCGTCTATCCCACTGGATCTTCCGGGAAAATAAAAAAAGGGGTTAACAAATAAAAAAAGGAGAAGGGAAAATCGAACGGGAGGAAAACGATTTCGCCAGCCGTAGAAAAGATTCGGATCAATTTGGAGGGGAAAAAATATCTAAGTCGAAGTGTTGCTTTTTTAACTTCGTTCTTGTTGGCAGCGGTTTTTCATTTTTTGCCCAATCTTAAAGAGCGTCCCGATATGAAGTGAAGGGAGGTTTAATGTCAAAAGCCTAAAAAAGTAATGGAAAAATATTGATTTAATGGTTGTATGGCGTGTGTATGCATTGAGATATTTACCTGTTTTTATATACATGTATACACACACACACAAATATGTATAAATAGGTAGATGGCTTCCAGATACAAAACATTTTCTTGCGATCTGTGATATATGTTTGAACTTTCAAATAAGGTTTGACGATATTTATATAGTGTTAACAAAATCGTTGAGATTGCATAATTTCCATTTACCTATTCGTTAAAATATACATTAGACTTATGCATCCACTTGCCCCACAAGAAAATTATATTTATGCTTTTTATAGAAACCTGACATATGAAGATTGACAAAGTGAGATTAAAACAATCAAAAGTTTCTTTAAATTTCAGATTTTGAAAAACGTTTCTTGTACATTTCTTATGCAAACGATGTTCATAATTCTTAAATAAAAAAATTCATATTCATATTTTAGTAGACAATATTCAAACACTTTAAAAAATAATAATAATACTGCATTGAAATTAAAATTCATATAAAAATGTACCAAGGAAAATCATTATCCTCCACAGACATTTTTCTCATTTTTCTTAGGAGAGTGAAGTACTAATGCCTGCTAATTATGTCACATAAAAAATAGTAAGTTGTGGCCACATAAAACTTAGTGCAAATTATTTAATAAAATTATTTTCTATGATGAACGCAGACGATTTTCCTCTGCGAGAACTGACGCTAAATGTCAAAAGAAAGTCAATTTTGAGGTCTACAGATGACATTAAGAAAATCTTTCTTTCTTTTTTTTTTCCTTCCCCCCCCCCCCCTCCCTTTTTAAAAAAATTAAAATAAATCGATAAATTTCTTTTAGATTATCACAGGTGTATGGCTCAATTCGTTTCAAAGGTAATGATGAGATCTTTTGAAAAATATTTCTATTTTAAATTAATACCTTCATAGTAGGGTTCTTCCTTCCATAAAAAAGGGGAGGGGCGGAACGATGCTCCTGCATATATATAAATCCTAGTTGACTATTACTATTAAGTATTATTTTAACTTCATAACCATTTGTTAAAAATAATTTTATTATTATGCACATTTATATGAAATTATGTCCTATACTATTTTATTAAAAATTATTATTATTTAAAAAAAAAAAAAAAAGTTATGGCAACACCGCCAGTTACGTGATTTTCGAAAAAAAAATATATATATATAGGCACTAATTTATGTCAAGGCGCAACTACATAAAAAGTTTCATTAAATTCTGAACATTGGTTTTTGTCTAGAGTTACTAGAAATTTTTTTTGTCACACACAGAGAGAGGGAGGGGTACACAGACAGACGGAAAGACAGATAGACATTTTCTAAATAGTATGAAATCGTGTTTGCGACATCTTAAAACATGTAAATCTATCGTAAAACAGAAATATTTAAAAATTAATACTTTCTTATGTTGAATGTAGAAGAAAGTAAATAAGAAAAAGAGGGAGGAAAGTGTAGTTTTAACTAAAACTAAAACACTTCATTGTTTTCAACAAAATTAACTCAATTTTCATTAATAAACGAAAATTTCATTTATATTGTAATAATAATTAGAATTTGAATAATAATAAAAATAAAATAATGCAATGATATATGTATTATTATTATTATTATTATTGTTATTATTATTATTATTATTATTATTATTATTATTGAGGATATATGTCAAAGAATCAAAAGATTTGCAAGGCTATTAGAAAAATTCAACGTGCAAAAGTTTTTGACAGCAAATCTTATATTCAAATATGTTATAATTATATATATATATATATATATATATATATATATATATATATATATATATCAAAAGATTTATTATATGATAAGTGAAAAAATGAAAGTGGAAAGTATAAACAATCAAAAAAACTAATTTAACAGTGTTAATAAACAAGAAAAGAGGTTAATTTAAACATTATACAAGCCAAAATCTCAACAACGCTGTGCTTTCTTCATCAGCAGGTTGGAACACAGATATTAAAAAACTATGTAATATTAACAGGTTTCTGAAAATGTGCCAAGCTAGCAAATTATATTTCAAACAGAATAATATAGAAAACTTGAATTTGTAATAACTAAAATATGATTTATTTGAAAAAGTTTTATTTTTAAATTTTAATTTCAATAATTGATTAAAAAAAAAAAAAAAGAGAGATTTAATATTGAAGTTCTATAATAAAATTTAAGCAAATTAATTGCTTAAATTTTATTGTACAAATTTCATTTTACACAAATCTAAAAGCCACCAAGAAACTCCTAAGCTAAATATATACTAAAGAAATTTTAAGAAATGAATCGATGCAAGGGGATAGATAATTCACAGTTACTGCATGCTTTATATGGAAGGATAGATTAAAATGAGTTCTGTCGTATTAAATTCAAATCTGTTTGTGTAAAATTTTATATCTATTACTTAGAAAAGAAAAATAAGCTTACGCCCCCCCCCCCTCCCCAGAGAAAGAAGTAATAAATACGCAATATTATTAAAGTAATGCCATATTGTTATTCAAAATATCTCGGAGATCTCTGAACAGCCTATGTTTACTTAAACTAAGCCAAGTTTGTTGCATATTCAGAATATCTCATAATCTGATCTAGTTATCAAATCGACATATCTCAGAAGTTAGCAAATGGGACTTAACACTCTTTTTTCCCGAACTATGCAATTGTAGAATGCACTTTAAACATATTTCTAAGTTAAAACTACGTATATACAGTGTGGGTGAAAAGTTCTGCAACAATATAAAAAAGTACATTTTCCCTAATAGAATTTGTGGATTATTAAATAATTATGCGCGATTCATTGACAAATAAATATTCTTACTAATAATATCTATTTTCACGTAGGTCATTAATTATGGCTTAAGAAAATACAAGAGAAAAGATTGCATTGAAAGAAAGCATTGCATAAGGCAGACTGGAGGCAGATAGACATCGTTAAACAGCTTAAAACAACTCGTTATAATGTATTACGAACGATATCACGGTTCTGTAAGGTAGGCACCACTAGGGTGCCTGGATAAGATAAGAGTGGCGACAGATCTGTGACAGATTCTCATTGGACAAAACTGACCATCAGCCGCCCGGGGCGATTGTTGGATGATGCTCCGTAGGTTTTACATTGAGAGTTTCGGATATGTCGAAAAAAGCATTTTTATCTCTTGATATTAAATAAGTTTGATTTTTCTTTTTTTCAGAAATACATTAAGCAAGATTAATTGTAAAATATCAAAACATTTCTTACTAAATAATGTTAATTATTAATCTGTTTTATTGACTTTATTGATGAACGTGATAGGTAGATTCTTTTATTAGCCTGTTTCATAGCTTATAAATTGATATACTAAATAGAAAAAACACTCTATGATTATTGTCATAACTGATCTGTAATCATCTTATTTATTAAATATATTACTTTTATCCTATTTTTGTGCTATTTTAAATAAAATAAAAAAAATTCTTTAATTGATAAATGAAAGTAGAAACTTTTGGCGGTATTTAACATACTACTTGGCGAGAGATTCTTCGCCAGTGTTTTGTCATCTTTTCTTAGAGAAAACTAAAAGCTTTATAAGTGTGTACCTCTGTGTGTGTTATGTGAAAGAGTATGTATATATAAATTGTTTCTTATTACGTCTGACTAATTACGATATAATGTTTAATTTTCTTCAATAAAATTAATAGTTATTTACTATTTTGAAAATAAAGATAAAAATAAAATAAATAAAAATTAATTCATTAGTTTTGTTTTTCTGAAAATATTGAGTTTTGAAAGTATTAAAATTTATAAATATATTTAAATATTTTACAAACGTTGTTTCTTTTTAATTGTTTGTTAAAACATTTATTTTGTAGTGGGAATTAATAGGCTAAGGGCATATTATTTCTACCCTACAAATGTTTACATAGGGTGTGAATTAAATCTATGATATCTTTAATTAGAAAAAGAATGACGATACCATTTTAGATTAAATTATCTAGTGTGTCACTCTAACAACTTTTTCTTACACTGTATTTAAATGTTATGAAGACAGATTGCATATTAAGTCTTAAGTTCAGTAAGACAAAATAATGTAGTTCAATTTACTTTAAAATTAATCTACAAAAGGTGTAGGGCATTGTTTCAATTGGCATAAAATTCTATGTGAGGGGAGCTGCCGCAATCCTACCCCCCCCCCCCCCCGTTTAATTATAGTGCGTACCCTTAAGAAAAAAAAAAAATCAAGATTAATTTTGTAAACTTCTCTTTCCTTCTCTGTATGTGTGCATGTTACAAAAATTTTGGGGCAGCTCGAGATCAAGATATAATGCACAGTAGTTTCCGAAAGTTTTTATTTTGTCGCATTTTATCTTAAACTGGTGTCTTTCAACTTTTGGTGCATATTAGTTGACAAATGGTGCTGCTATGCTGAATTTCCTGATTTTTTAGGAGCGCTAGATCTCGACTTCTATAATGTATAAATGTATCAAACATCATATTTAAGATGGTTAATATGTAAAGTGGGTGAATGATTGCTTAAATACATTTAAATCTAAAGAGAAAAAAAAAGAAAGAAAGAAAGGAAAAAAAAAAATGCTAATGTTTTAAATTTTATTTATAAATGTGCATATTAATATCTCTTGGCCTTCCTCGGAGATCCATTAAGCACATTTATACAAAATATGTACATGAAAAAATTGACAGTTAGTAAAAATTTAAATTATTTATTTTATACATTTAAAATTAATTTTTTAATACACTTGAACTCGACAAAACTTATTATTAGTTTATTAGATTTATTGGCATAGCGTACTCTTACTGTACGTACTCGTTTTTCTAATGTTAAAAATCATGCTATTTTAATACGTATCTTCATTATAGAAAACAATGTGCGTATTACTTACATTTTTTTTTTTTTTGAGGGGGGGGGGGGTTACAAAATATTTTACGCATATTATGTCCTAATATAGATAACTGTCCGAAATTTAATAAAAAGAGAACAAGGACTTTTCTAGAGAATGAGAGTTGCTTGAAATAATGTATTCACCATTTAAATTTTTTTACAAGGATGCACACACACACACACACACACACACAAAAAAAAAAAAAAAAAAAAAACGGGTAAAAGAGCCCTTAGAAAGACTCCTGCGGAGGGCATTCCACCTATAAGTCTTGGATTCCAGCGTACTCATTCGACTTAAATCCTCCATTCACCCATTACTTTGTTTATTTGCTGAAATATTTAATGATTAAAATTTATTTTAATAGTTTGTAACTACTAAATGTTCGGAAAGTCAAGTGGATTCACTGCAATTTTTTTTTACATTGATATTATTAAAAAAGTATTATTTTATGAATTATGATATACTATGATTATTTAAATGAATATTTATTATTACCATTAAAAAAAAAAAAAAAAAAAAAAAAAAAAAAAAACTCGAAAACATTTCGAAAACAAATCTGTTTAACCCAACTTTTAAAAATTTGTTAGAAAGATTGCCTCTTGATAAATATACACACACAGTAAAAAAGAAAAAAAAATTACAGGTTGATAACTAATAGAATGGTATGACAGCTACTAACGGGGACTGAATTACACTGACCGATAACTTAATCTGAGCATTTAAATTATCATTATTGTTATTCCTTCCGTGGAGGATCAAAATTGTGATGGCATGTCTCCGGACCACCTATAGGGGTGTGTCCCAGACCGTCGCTAATTGCCCATCTGCGCAGCACTAGTGCGACGTAAAACCCAACCATCCATTATTATTATTATTATTATTATTTGCCATTTCTTACTGTGTAAATATTTATATATACATAAATAGTAATAATAATAATAATAATAATAATAAACGTAAATTTTATTTAAAGGGCTTTCTACGTAAAAATACATTCCCAATTTAAATTTGTTGCAATTGCAAAAACTTTTCTATCTTACTTATTGTTGTTTTTCGAAATCTTTCTCCCCCCCCCCCTCTCTGTTAAATTGTAAACATAATATCAAAATGAAAAAAAAAAAAAAAAAAATCTGTAAAGAATTAGAAATGACCAATTTATTCTTATATTCTTATTATTTCAAAAAATTAAACTTAATAAGGAAAAAATATTAAAGTTTATTTAAAAGAATTTTTGTGCTACAAAATGAAAAATAATGAATTTAAACCGGGATGCATTATAAATTCTTAAATGAAAAATTTCTCTTACCTCACTATACACAAAAAAAATTCTTTAGTTCAGTATAGCGTTTTTGGTTTTTAAAAATCTAAGCTAAAAATAATGGTTTAATAATAATAATAAATCGAAAATTAACTCACTGAAAAAATAAAAATAATTATTAAATAAAATTGTTAAGTCGTAAACTTGTGTTTCTAAGAGAATTTTTTTTTCCTTTTATAAATTTGGCAATTTAAGTCTATTGATAACTTGTTATTTGACAAAACAAAAAATAATATAGTGAAAAGAAAATGCTTAATTTCAATAGAATTTAAACGAATTATAAATAAAGTCTTTTATACTTCTAAGAATATTAAATATCCCGCCAGAAAAGTAAATGTTCATCAGAAGCGTTTTCTCGCCAACGTAAGATAAAGGTCATATCTAGAAAGAATCAACCGCACTCGTAGCTCACGCAAGCAACCCAAGATTTCATCCACAGCGGTTGCGCACTGAGAATTGTCGCTACTCTTAGTAATATAGGCACCCTAGGCACCACCAGTGATCGACCTCATTGTGGAAGACCTAGGACCGTAAACATACCACGAATTCGTAATATCATCCGAAAAAAGTTATCCAGGAATCCCCGAAAACCAATGTGGAAGAAGGCCTCCGAGCTCAGAAACCTTTGGACAGCCCCTGCCTACCTAAGCACGGACAAGCTTAACGGGTTGGATGCTAGTCCGCCGGAGCGAAAAATCGCCAGATCACTGCATGGTAGATGTCTACAACCATATAGTTGTCTAGTCGCAACATAGAATGAGCTGTGTCCGATGGCTCGTTCAAACTTCTATCATCATCCAGGGGAGACTGCAGGTTCCTTCATCCACAGCATTAATGTGACATCTATGGCACGGTTCAGGAAAGGCAGGGTTGCTACTTCTGCTTCTTGGATACAAATGCTCGATTGGCACACCACACCTCCAGATTGCACAAGGCGGAGACGCACAGACACGCTCCTGGATGCATAAAATTTTGAATAGGTGCACAACTAGCTATGGAGCCAAACACTAGGGAAAAACATGGAGTTTTAGAATTTTGGACAGGGGGATACGCATGGGGAGCCGTAATAGATAGTTGTGCACAAAGAGTTACACCGAAAAAGGAGGCCTATGAAAAAAGAGGGACTGTTAGTACTGAAAGGATCCATCACATTGTTAAAAATGAACTAAGACTTCGCCCTTATAAACTGCAAAAAGCTCATTATCTAACTCAGAAAATGAAAGGCACGAACAAAACAGAAATTTTGTGCAGAGCATTTTCCTTCATTTATTGCAGCCACAGACTGGCCTCCGTATTCACCAGATTAAAACCATATGGATTATTGTATCTGGTCAGTTTTAAAGAGGAAAGCTTGCTCAAAACCACACAGAAGTTTGATATCGCTCAAACAATCACTAAAGGCTGCGTGGGGCAAATTAGATGTAAATATGTTACGGCTTGATGTTGATGAATTCCCAAAAAGATTAAGAGCCTGCATTAAAGCCAAAGGTAGCCATTTTGAAATTGATTAAGTTTATTTTGTTTATTTTTATTATTAGTATAAAATAAAGTTTATTTTACAGATATTGCTTCTATCTAGTATTTTATTCAATGCTTTTTATTTGCAGCAGAACTTTTCACCCACCCTGTATTTTGCAAATTTTTACATGTCATGCTGCTTTAACAACAACAGTTGTACAACAAACTGTTCTCTCTCTCTCTCTCTCTCTCTTTTTTTTTTTTTTTTTTTTTTTTTTTTTAAATCGCACAGCTCTTAAACAAGTGGACAGAGGATCATAAAGTGTGCATTGGAAATGTGTTGTAAACTAATATTAACTTTCTATCTGTAACTTTTCTTAAAATTTCACGCTTAAAAATTTAATGTATACACCCCTGCTCAAAAGTTTAGCAAGATTTGCAAACGACCAGTTTTTCTCAATTTATAAACGTATCTCTCGCTGAAAATTTTTTCAAACATTAGGTATTTAAAGAACTGGATTTTCCTCATGTTTTTCAGTTAAGACAACATTTAGGTGAAACGGGGGTTAACGAGAAAACGTTTTAGCACGCCGGCGTGCCAGCCAGGAAATGAGTAAGTTTCTTGCTGGCACGTATGCGTGACAGTCGGTGCGAAATGTATAATGAAATGTTTTACTTAGAAATAAAGTTTGGTACGAACATTCACAGGAATCTGCATTTTATGTTATAGACTCAGGTGAAAAACGTTATCCAACGAAGTCTCTTGAATTATGGTTAGCTTATGAGAGTAATAATGTATAGCTGTCTCTACAATGTACACTGCAAGTACATGGCTATTGTTGAAATGTCAAGAAATGTGCTTTACATACATCATGACTATGATAAAAAATGTCCAATGAAAGTAATGTTGATGTCCAACCACTATATGTTCCCTATATAACATGCAAAATTTATTTGTGGAACTAAAATTATAACACTTAAGTCTCTTTAGATTTCCAGGTTACTTCATAGATAATGTACTTTCGTTGAACTAAGAAAATTATTTGAAAAGAACAATGGTTTACAACGTTATACACTGCCCAAAAAAATTAGGGGAGCAAACAAAAAAAGTAAAGAAACCATTACCGATAGCCACGTATGGGCATAAAACGGAGGATACACGTATAACAAAATGCAATAGAGAAAAAAAAAAGCGAAAGACAATTGTATGGGAACTTTAATTTTTCGGAATGATAGAAAAAACATGAAATAATGCTTTAGGGCAACAATTTGGTTATATGTAAATGTAAATAAAACTTAATGTTTGGAAATGATATAGGATGTTTAATATGGCGTATAATCCTCGAAACTGCTAAGAATGCCGCACTGTTGTATGGTATAGATGCGATGAGGTTATGGATAAGACTTTGAGGAATATTGCTCCACTCTTGAAGAAGTGCGATCTACAAGTCTTTGGCAGTAAAAGAAGGCCTTGGTCTTGCAGCAACGCTTCGTCCGAGTGTTTCTCAAACACGCTTGATCTGAATTAGATCACGAAAACATTTTATCTACTCCATACGTTGTACTGTTTCAGCTTCAAGAAAGTTCTCCACAAGACAAGCTGTATAATATCTGGCATTATCATGCATTAAAATAAAGAAATCGCCAATTGCTGCTGAGACGTGAAATTCCCATTGCAAATGATATACAGGTCCGTACGTTCGTCTATGCTGATTCCAGCCCGTATCATCAAACCATCTGTCTGTAATGTGATATTTTCCCAATGAGTATAGAGTTATTTCGAGTGCCCCTTTCTTACCATACCGAAACACGTCTGGTGACACACACTAAAGTGAAACAGGACTCGTCAGGAAACAGCACTTGACTCCAGTCACTTTGCATCCAATCTCGTAGATGGGATGCTTTGTACATTACGCAGTTCACTTTGAATCCAATATCGATGTTCAGCAGCCCACCTTCTTTGGGGCACATGGTGTCTTGCTGTCATCGGAATACACACCATTGGCCTCGTGCACACATGATGAGGCGTTTGGTTTGAGACCCTTCGTCCTGTTTCCAAAAGAAATTGTCTTTGCAGCTAAGTAGCATTAGTTATTCTGTCTAGACTCTCGACAAGCTATTAACAAGATATATCGGTCATTATTTGCTGTGGTAGCTTGTAGATGACTTTGTGTTTTTGCTCTGGTCGACGTCTAACATTCCCTGTTTCTTGGAATCGATTCCATTCTCTTGAAATGACACTTCTTGCCTTTCAGTTTGGCCGAATTCAAGTCCCCCGATAATACGTCAAGCCATGGATTCTGATAGATCACATTGTCATGACATTTTCAAGTACCTTTTCTCAAAACAAAAGCTGAATGGATGAATTTTACCACTAAGGCAATGAAATAAAGAAGCTTCCGTGTAATCACGATTTCTGCACTTATATTCTTTTTCTGGTTTTGTATATAAAATTTGCTTCTTTGTTTTCTGCCACGCTTTAAATTATGGATGTTTCATTTCACATTAATTATCGGTATAAGTATTTACCTAATTGAGTTAAAACGATGTGCTCCCCTAATTTTTTTTAGCAGTGTAGATTACACAGTTTCATGTAAGATAATTACCACATTAACGTCCTCTGAAGTTCAGTTAGTTTTGTATGTAGCGAAGTTTTTTCAGTGGCAGATAAGTAATTTTCTGTAGTAAGTAATTTACAGTACAGCTATGTAGAGAAGTATTTTTTTTTTTTTTTTTTCAGGTAGTCAAAGTGTAAGTGAAATTTTCATTTCGATGGTTTCCACTAGACCATATTTCCGTATAACTGAAACAGTTTTCTTTTCCTTGCGTTGTACGCCGCCAGACATCTGATTTATATCACTTCCAATATAATACCCAAGATTCTATCCAGAGGTGTTAAAAAAGCAAATTCCACCAATCATTAAAGATGGACACAATACTGTGCACAAAGTTGTTTTATTGATTTGCATTCAGCGGTTACTAAAGATTAATATTGAATACACGAGTATATCTGTATATATATATAAATTACGTGTCACGATGTTTGTCCGGGGTAAACTCCTAAACTAAGGAACCGATTTTAAGGAAATTTTGCACACTATGTGCAGTTTGGTCCAACTTGAGAGATAGGATAGTTTTTATCTCAATTTATTGTCAAAATATTGTTTTATTGCAATTATTTGTTAATTATAGACCTTTATTAAAGTTGCTCCAAAATATCTGTGAGTTCCATTAATTTAATTGTTTCCAAAAAAAAAAAAAAAAAAAAAAAAATACGAGTTCATTTTCTTTCGACATAAAAATAAATACATTTAATCAAACGTGAACGTTAAAAAATTATAAAAAGTTAACTTATGCATGTCACGAAATTTGACGTCATAATCAATTTAAAGATTTTATACACATTGATAAAGTGCTAATGTAGTTCTATCATAGATATATAGTAATATATATAGTAATATATATAGTAATATATATAGATCTCTCATCCCCATGTTATCGTACAAAGATTTTTGATGCCGAAAAAATAAAATAAATAAAAGCTTTAGAAACAGCCATTAAGTGGTATTGAAAAAAAAAAAAAAAAAGAAAGAAATATGAATTTGAAACTGTATCTGGAGTCTTCCATTCCCCTTTAGCAAATAAATTATTCATAAATTTTATTTGCTAAAATATTAGTATGTATTCCCGTGTGTATTCACTCGGGGAAAGACGGCCATATTTTGGTAAAAACGTCGTCTTTTCCCAAATGAAAAGGAATAACTTTTTTCTCCCCAATGATCACTCTATTCTATATATGCTATACTATATCTATGAGTTCTATACGCAAGCGAAGTGTGACTCACTGACCGTCTGTGCAGCCAAGAAAAAGATTTCCTATGTTAATTGCCCACTGGATTTTTTGTAAGAAATTATTAAAAATCGAGGAAATTTATTTCCCGATTTTAATCCTTATATTTGGGTATAGATATGTATTAGTTATCGCGGGTGTTAGATTGAATTATTTTGCTGTCAAATTGACAAAATTTTAATTTTAAATTTCAAAACTCTGTCGCCCTTGGCTTTTATTATTATTATTATTATTATTATTTGGCGATCAAAAGCGTAACACGAAAATATACATACCAGATGTATGCATTGTACGAAATGTAATATGTATTATTCATTGTACGTATGTATGACATGTAATATGTATTGTACGAAATATTGTTTCATATTATTCATTACTCTTTTAATATAAGTTGTTAAAATAACCATGATTTTTGAAAGGAATTAAATATTTTCGCCAGATAATTTGGCGATATTCTTTTTTTTTCGCCAAGGATGACAGAAATGAAATCTATTCCGCTGCAAAATATTAGTATCTTACATCAGATATTTTATTTAGACATTTGAAAACAAATTTGACTTCAAGCTATTATAGAATATTTATCATTTTCCTTTTAATTAGTATATTATTAGTATATTAAAATTTAAAAGCATGGTATATAAAAAGTTTTTTTTTTTTTTCTTATAATTTTTCTTATCTTAATCCTCAATGTTTCCCATCTTTATTAACTTGAATTTACTATTAAATTTTTAACATACTCAAAACCTTCTCATCACTTCGTTAAAATACACTAAACTTTTCCAAAATCTTTTTCTATTTAAAATGATACATGTATTTACTTTAAATATCCAATATTTCATAAGATTTCCAATTTTAAAGTTTTAAAATATTTATCAAATTTACTTATTTTTCTGGTTTAGCCTTATTGTTTTCCTTTTTATAACTACAGCTGTTGCCCTCTTTAAAATATTTAAAATGATGAGGTCATTTTACAGTAAAATTATCCATTATACCATATATTATATTTCACTCCTCCATAAAAATTGATTTTAAATTCGTCTGTTTCTTTTATACTTTTATTTTAATAGAATTTAATTTATATATTAGTCATTTTAGCAATTTTATTCAAAGTAGCATTAGAAATAATATATATCACTTCTCCATTAAAATTTATAGGACCCTACAATAAAATTAATTTGTGCTTAATATCAACACTACGAAAATTTTTATCAATCGCTTTCAAATTTTGACCTAAGTTTCAAATCTCAACCCTGTGTGTTTTTACATCGGCTACAACGTTTTCGTCTTTGTTCGTAAATAATAATTTGGCTGTACTAAATAGTTTACAGCCGTATAATTCAACGTATAACTTAGTCACAGCAACGCGTGGCCGGGTCTGCTAGTATTATATAAAGCGTTAAACTAGATTTGAATTAAAATTAAATAGAATTTTTTTTAAATATATGTGATTTCTACATCACATTGTAATGTATGTTTTGTAATGTAATTTTGTAGATTCAGAGTAGAATAATTTAATAATTAATGCTTAAGGAAACTTAAAAATATTGTGCACCAAATATTTTTCCATCCTCCACCCCCAAGTAATTTTTCAACTCAATAAATAAGAGGTTTAGCATAGAGATATCCTATGTTATTTTGAAAATGTCTCTAGAGGAGAATGTTGGTTGTAAAGAACTAACAGTATGTTAAATCGCTTCGCTTGTATCAAGATTATCTCTGCTTAGAAAAGAGGTAATTTAAGTCACAGAATTATTGTTTTAGAAATGCATAATATTACCTAAGTATCAAGCAGACGTAATTCGCTTTTCTTTGTCACATCGCTTCATACTTTTACTTTTCAAGATTTTATCTCATTTGCTACTGTCACATATAAAAAATTTCAACATTTTAAAAGATAAAACAGTTTTTATTAATAAAGGACAACACAAAATACTACAGCGTCAAAAGAAAAGAGAAAAAAGAAAAGAAAGAAAAAAGAAAGAAAAACTTAATATTCTGTACGTGTGCTATTTTTCCCCAGGCTTAGCGACTTTAAATGAAAACTTCTTAAAAACCTCCGAAGAGCGGCATTCAGAAATGAAGAGCTTCCAATCTAATAAAACAAAAGCGGAGTGGAAACACAAAAGGTTTTGGGTGCGCATATTCTTGAACGGAGGAAATCGGTATACGATAGAAAAGAGGTAAGATCCCAAAATACCCCCCACTAGTTGTTGAACAAATAAACGAGATAGAGGCTTAGCAAGGACAGAACAATTTGTTTAGAAATCGATAAACGATGTTTCTCTTCGTCTTACCATTTTTGGGGATTTTTTTCTTTTCTTTTCTGCGATTTATCTTTCGTTTTTCCAGAATTCATTTGACGGAACAGAAAACGAATGTAGAGCGGAATGAATTTTTGTTTGTGGAGTGTTTATGGTTCCGATGAAATTTTCTTTCTTGGAGTAATGCGTCAAAAGTGTAGAATGGAAGTTCCGGGTTATATCTACAGAGTGTAAAATATCTGGTTCGTAAGAAAAGAGAAGACTTTGTAATAAAGACCCTATACAAATCATATTTATAAATTTTTAGTCTTGAGCTGTGTAACGTTCTCTTTATTAGCAATAGTAATATTATAATCTTCATTAATAAGTAGATAACAATTGCTTTATTTATCAAGATTGGAATAGATTAACAGAAATTGTAATAAAATACAGGGTGGTTCAAAAGTACCAGAGACATTTTAAATTCTAATATGAAACTAAATAATTAACGTACGAGAGTGCTGTTTGTGCTACAATGCTTCTTATGAGAAAATATTTTGCTGAAACAAATAAAATACTTCCATAATTTACTCATAGATGGCGCTGTACCGTAAAAACAACAACAAGCACAAAAATTACAAGTAAAGCAATTAAAGAGCAATTATTTATTGAAATTTGCAGTAATATATCAATATGTGGGCCCTTCATAGGTCGAATTACTTCCAATCGGTAATCCAATTCAATCCATCTGTTCGCCAGCTCAGCATTCATTGTGAAAAGAACTGAGTTACATGCGTACTTCTATACTGGGCCCCTGCAGCGTCTGGTCGATAGAGCAACGCGCTTGCAAATGGAAGATTACAGGTTCGATTCTTGAACCAGCCGAAGGCCGTCATCTACACTAATGGTAGTTAGTACACGTAAAATCTGTCATGCTCGCAATGTCCTCCATGTTCTCTTCCAAATTATACCTCTGGGGGTCACCGAAGCGAGAAAAACTTCCCTTCCGTGGAGAATCAAATTTATGATGTCATGTCTCCGGACCACCCTAAAGCGCAGTTTCCACTGCGGTGGGTTGGAGGTTGGTTCGAGCGGCGCTATTCAGAATCCTTTGATGTGGTCAAGCGGTTGGACGTGGTTCGACGGGGTTGGTTGTGAGGGAGAAGTCCCTGGCCCTAACCCCAGCTGAGATAATTGAGGGGCCAGAGGCAGATATCTTTGTCAATTTTGCATGCTTTCCTTTGAAGTAACTGCGCAATCTGATAAAAAAAAGGTTACAACTGATGACAAGACATTTGGCTCTTTGTGTCAGGAGAGTGATTAATGGTTTTTTGAACCTCGAAGTTCCAACCCTAGTGGAAACCAGCCTTTAAGGACCCTTCAGACACTAACAACATACAGAGCGTCAAAACTCATAAATTATCTATTGTCCGAAAGTAGCACTTGAAAATTTGCACACATTTACAATGAAGGACATTACTTTTTATTGCTCTTTTACAAAAGAGACCCCCCTTCTCATGCAATTATCGTACTAGGAGATTTGTGAGCTTCGATTGCAGCCAGCGTCGATCTCCTAAACCCCATCAAAGAAATATCAATAGAACCGACTTGCAAGTGCAGCACTTGTGCCACACAATATCCACTCACTCAATCACTCAATTTCAAAACTTTAATGATAGCCACACGGAAAGCATACGCGTTGTCCATCCCATACGCTCACAAAATGTAATCAAGATGAGTTAAGTTTGGGGGTCAAAGTAGCCATTCCAAAATTAGAAAAAATATCATATAAACAAATGGTAGCTACAACATTTTTCTATGATCTATAGTAATAATTTCACATACTTTTTTTCTTTTCTTTTTTTTTTTTTAATAATTACTTTATAATTTAAATTTATAATAACTGATTTAACTACTAAGTCTTTCTTTTACCAATCACATATATATATATGATAAGTTTTATTTAAAAAAAAAAAAAATTATTATATTATGAAAAATGAAATTATTTAGCAATATTTTTAATTATTTCTATTATTATTATTTATTAAATAATATTATTTCTTAATATTTTTAACGTAGTTGTTATAATTTCTACTCAAAAATCATGCTTAAATTCAAAGGCTTAGTTAATGCTAGAATACTATTTTTCGAAAGTTATATCTCTAATATTGAAAAATATAAAAATGTAAACTTAAAACAAAATCATTTTTTCTCATTTTTATTTGGCTTCTATTCTGAGCAATATTAGGTAGAAGCTGAAAACTTTCACGCATGTTTCGAACTGTCCTTTTTATGTAGAGTAGCATAAAATATAAAAAGTACCCACAGCATTAAAATTTTTACGACGTGTTTTGCTCGCTAAGTATGCCATAAAATAAACTCAAGGTAATAACATTACGTAGTTTGTTAAAAAGATTCATTTGTACAGGTTTTTCTTTCTTTGTATAAGAAATTAGATTAAATAAAAAACTTCTTAACATTTTGCCGAAAAGCATACTTTTCTGTCAGTTTCCAATTTTACCCTTGTAAATTCAGATCGTTCAAGTACGATTAAATTTAAATAAGTTATTTAAATACAGGGTGATTATAATTAAAGTTACGATTTCAAAACGCTATAATTTTAAAACTACCCATCAGTGCGATTCGATATTTTACCAGAGTAATCGTGAGTCAATGAAATTCTGTTTGGCAAAAGAAACAACAACAACAACAAAAAAAAGTTTCAAAATGTGCCGTTACTTATCCGTATAGTATTTGTTTCACGAAGCTCCTCTTTTTCTCTTTTCACTGTGATTGTTTCCGCTGTAAACACGCATTCTTGTCTTTTTGCTAAAAAAATTGTAGTAAACCCTTGAAGTCTATTGTTTCCTGCTATTCCATTGTGTTGCAAACGTTTCCCCCTGACATTTCCCTGACAGCGCCATCTATAGAAACAAGTTGGAACTACTTTTTTCCTCCCCCAAGCAAAATTTCATTGCCTCACAATTGCTCTGGTAAAATATCAAATCGCTCTGATGGGTTGTTTTAGAATTATAGCGTTTTGAAATCGTAACCTAATCTCGCCGACAGCCAAAGTCTATGTTATTGTATGGAAAAATCTGTTTACACAATTACCCATTGCCTAATGTATTTTTTAAATTCCGTTTTTGCATTCAGGAAACTCAAAATCGTTAAATGAGTACTCGTGTTCGAAAAACTGAATTTTTTCACATTTTGTAATATTTTATTTTCTAGCTGAAAAAATTAGTTCTACTCTAGTCTACTTCATCTATGCCAACACAAACGCCAACCCTATATGGGATAAAGCCAAAATTATTACAGCACCATCTAATATCCAAGAACTTTACATTTCCGAAGCTATTCATATAATTAAATGCAAAAATGCAATAAATTCCAAAGATGCTGCAATTTTACCAATAATTTGGCACAATATTATAAAATAGTTAATAGTTTATTTCTGCTTATTCATGATGTTTTTTCTCCTACAATAACCTCGTATGATATGCAATAGTTCCAGCTTCTCTCACTTTTCTTAACTCCTTGGTCCAACCTCTACCGGAATTCATATTGTTTTTTGCTGATATTTAAAATATATCACGTTATTAAAAGACTTAACTGTTGACTGTAAAAAGAAAACATATTTAAAACTGCGCAATGGAAACGAATCATAAATCCCTGATGATGCTTTACTATTAAAGCGAAAAGCTTTGGATAAAAAAATTTTAACATCTTTTAAATAAATTTATATTTACGTGTGTTTAAAGTGTTTTAAATATGTTTAATACAAATGACACGTGTTCAATTTAACTCTTTATTTTTTAGAGATTATTCAAAATATGCACTTATTTATTTTTGAAGTTCAAAAATAAAATGTTAGAAATACAAAATAAATAAATTAACAGAAAAAAAATACTGATTTAATGAAATTTCCTGAATGTGAAAACGGAATTAAAAAAAAAAAAAAAAAAAAAAAAAAAAAAGTAATGAGTAATTGTGGAAAGCCCCATAGAATAACATGGGCTTTGACTGTTGGGAAGATTTATGTGCATTTGTATTCAAAATCCTTGGTCACATATATATATTCCCAATTACAAAAATACTTCAAATGAAAAAAAGGTTTATTGTTTGAATATTTTAATTTTAAAAGTTTAATTTTGAAAATCTTTTAAAATGCAACATGTCGTTCCCTTTTCCCTATAGTTACATGTAGTCAAAACGTTTTCGGCCTACATTGGAGTTTGGATAATAATTAATTTAAATAGTTCAAGATTAAAATCGGAGCACAGTCTTCTGATTTATACTAGTACTAGTATGCATTTATCGAATGAAAAGTTGGACGTCAACAAACAGTGTTTTAACGGAAAAGAAAATGCAGATCGTCTCTACTTTTGTAAATACAATGATAATAATAACTAGATATTTCTTTATGTTGTATTTTTAATTTTATTCTGGGTTATAATATATAGTACAGTAAAGCACCGTTTATACGTCTTTTGCTTTTATATGTTCTTTTAGTGAAGTCCCTGTTCATTCCTATTTCTTTTAATGCAAAAATTCTTCGTTTATACGCCGCTAATATAGGTTATGCGTTTTTTTCAATTTATTAAAATTCGCAAAATTTCTCGACCCGTCAGTATTTTCTATTCTAAATAAGACGGATTTTTCCTAGAAAGCATCTTAAATGGAGGAACACAGGAAAGATCGAAGAATACTGATCAAAGAATCAATTGAATTCACAGTAGAATTCTTAATACTCATAGACAAGCAGCAAATCAGACGAATATGAACGATTTTTAATGTCTTTAAATAACTATCTGTATGGACATAAATCGTATGCTTATTATTAAAGATACGCAATATATATAATTACTATTCAAAATGTGTTCATATAGTTCTTAAGAAATGTAATATAATGCTCAATACATGATATATGTAATTAGTACCCAGTCTTGCAATAGTACGATTTTTCTCACTTTTTATAACAAATCTTTTTATTATTAATAATTATTGTCTTAAAAAAAACTACAATATATATTTACTAACTTAAGAAAGCTTTTTAAATTAGTATTTTCATATAAATTTTGCTTAAGTGTCACTAAAGTAGTAATCAAAGTGTTATTATTAAAATTTCGATTATACGCTTTTTTTCATTTGTACGTCCTTTTACGTCAGTCCCTTGAAAGATGTATAAACGGTGTTTTTTTTTTTTTTTTTTTTTTTTTTTTTGTATATATATGCATAAAAGTGTTAATAAAATAATCTTAATATAAAAAAAAAAATAAAAAAAATTCTGAATTCTGAAATCGACGTTGATTATCTATTTCACTTTCAGCATGCATTTTATGCAAAACGATGCTTAGAAATATAACCAATATCCCTCACTGCATTTCTGCATTAAATATGCACTTTATGGTATCCTAACATGAACCAATTTCGTCCAAGAGCATAACATCTCCTATCTCCAACGTAATCTAGACTCTAGAGCGTTAGGTGGAATTGCATGAAATCCTTTACTCCTCCATACCACTCTGACCTCGATAGTGTCTATAAATCCCAGCAGTTGGAAAGCACGTAAGAGCCCAAGAATCATCAAATACCGCGTTTATATCCCTCGCTTTGTGTTGCTATTTCCTGACCCATAAACTCCTCGCTTTCTATTTGGTAAGACAGGGGAAATAACGAAAACTTATACTTGGCCTAGTTTTTATTTAGATGGATTTTCCATGTTAAGGTTTATCTCTAAAACACCACGTTTCCTACTTTTTTAGCACTATAGAAATATTTCTAAACTGGTATGTTACAGTCATCACAAAACTTTCTTCTATATTTTCCTTTACAAAATTACGCAGAGCAAATTATTAATTGAAATTTTGGTTTATAAAAATTATTTACCACAGCGAGAACAGATGGTTTTCAACTTAGAAAATGATTTGTCGAAAGAATATGAATTTTGTACCCTACAGATTAGGGAACGCATTAAAAAAAATATTTTTCACAAACATCAAGTAAATGTGCCCCCTAAACTAATAAGTTGATGTATAAAATCTCATCATCTTAAAGACATGTTTCAATAAAGTTATTGAGGGATTAATCATAAATTAAAGTGTGTTAATAATATGTTTATTTATTCCCGTTATCAATCCTGAAACGCGATGTTTAGTTTATTTTTATTTTTATTTTTATTACTATTTTATTTTATTTTTTTACTTTGGATAACTTATTTCGGGAAATTGGAAGGTAGTTTAAGTCGTATATCTGTCTTTTTATATTTTTAGAACTTTTTGCAGTACAAATCTAAAAATTTTATGCATCAGCTAATTAGAGTATGGGATACATTTCACGCATTCGAAATTTTCTGTACCCGCCTCATTTTAACTTTGTGATTTCTGATATTGAATTATCTGAAGATTTTAATTAATTTCATTAAAAAAAAAAAAAAATCTAAGCCTATTTTTGTTTCCTAAGTAATAGATATAAAATTCTGCACAAAAAAAAAAAAAAAAAAAAACAGACTTTAATTTAGTACGACAGGAGTTACTTTAATATATCCTTACATATAAAGGCATGTAGTAACCATGTTTCATTCCTTAGCATCGGTTTCTTTTGTATAACTTTAATGTAGGACCCCTTCAGCGGCTTTTAATTTTTGTTAACATTTTGGAGATGAATTAAAATGCCTATCGCAACTGCGTAATTAATGATCTTGGCGAGAAACGTCCGAGCTACTTTGGTGCCAAATTTCAAAATTCGACAAGGGGTTCTATACTGAAACTATCCCATTTCTTTAGCACGATTTTTCTCAATTTTATTTTAATTATTTTTAAAAAACGTTTGCAAGTTCGTTTTTTTTTTTCCGACGTAAAAGAAATATATTTTATTATTTATTTTTGGCATCCATTTTTTTTTTTTTTTTTTTTTTTAATAATTTTAAAGTTAAAATGAGGTGTTTATTTAATTTCTTTTGAACCAATTATTCGATTAAAAAAAAAAAAAAAAAAAAAAAAACGGCTTTAGATTTTGTCCTGATTAACAGGTGTACCAATTTTTGATAAAATCCAATAATCCGGACACACTGTAAAAAAAAAACACTGTTAAAAGTACAGGAAAAATCTGGCAGCTGGGGTGCCAGTATTTCTCCGTGAAATATATAGGATAAAACTGTACTTTTAACAAAAAACCTGTTTGATTTACAGGATTCCTGTGTAAAATATACGTCAGTGATACAATTTTACGGTTTTAATTTGTATATTTGACGGAGAAATACTGGCACTCCAGCTGCCAGATTTTTCCTGTACTTTTAACAGTTTTTTTTTTTTTTTTTTTTTTTTTTTTTTTTTTTCAGTGCAGAAACAATAACAAACAGAGCCAGATTAAGGCATAGGCACACGGGGCACTGGCCAGGGCACCCAGATTTGGAGGACCACACTTTTTGCATGAGGATATCTTGCTGAGTCTGGGAACTTATTCTTTGCCAATAGGATAAGAAATAAGCCTAAACATCGCCAATTTCAGGACACTGGAACCAAAAAATAAACTAAATTTTTTTTTAGAATTTTTATTTAAATTTGGAAATGTGCTACGTTGCTTGCCTTATTTTCGAAAACTCACAAAATGTAGCACTTAAAACCCATTTATTCTTGTTTCAATGTTATTATGGATAAAAATGCATCCTAATCCTACCACTGCATATTTAAACAGATAAATCCGACATTTGTTCAAATATTCCCCAATTTTATTTTTCTCAGAGATTACGTTAAAAAAAATATTTTTGAATGATGCATAGTAATTTAGTTCTACTTATATCATTCGAAATATCTAATTCTAATTATAAAAATCGTACAATATATAATACACGGGAAAAAAATATTTAACTGTCTATACATAGGGACAGGGAGGGAAGGGGGCACCATATGAAAGGTGTGCCCAGGGTCTCCAAAAGTATATAGTCGGGCCCTGATGAGAAACTTCCAGCTTTATATATTTAAAAAAAAGGGAGGGGGGGGGGGCGAAGTGAATGGTTTGCGTACGATCCATATCATTAGATTTGATCCAATCAATTCCTTTCATAAGCTAAAAGTGGGTACTATTACACGGTGTATATTATCAAAAGCTTAATTTTATGGCATTTTGTTTACTCTAAACACAAATGCATGTTAGAACGCAACTGTTTTCGCAAATAAAATCCTAATAGAAAAAAAATATATATATTTTATTACGCTTTTATTGTTAACGTCTTAGTTCCCTAACTATTTATAAAATAATTAAAAGAAAATCGCTCAAAAAGTAATAACAATAATAGACGATAAATAGATTCAAATTCACCTTTTAGCATTTAGTTTGGCCCACATTTTCGCTTCAATAAGTCCATGCTTTTAGTTTTTAATTTCGAATAAAGATATAAGAAACCGCCCATTTCTACATTATTATCAAGAGATGGATACTTACGAAAAAACGTTTTTAGCAAACTGAACAAAATCCTCATTGATTCAAGATAAAGATGAATTTCTGTGTAAATCTAAATATCAGCATCTATCAAACTAGTTGGCATAGGTGGACTCTGCTCAGTTCCCCATCATATTTATGTTCTCAGAAATTTCTAGTGCGAGACATATTATAATCATGTTAAAAGAAATGAATTTGACCAAAGCTTGATACAGTGACAGAATGAAATCCCCGCCTAATAGGCTATCCACCGTTCACTTCGATATATTTATCTTATTCTAATCTATTAATTTATTTTGTCAGGGTCAATTCCGTTGTTTAGTTTTCATGCTACTCTTTCCAATGCAATAATCCTCAAAATTCATATTTATATGAAAAATTTACAATTTCGCTATGTTGATAAAATCGTAAATTACGAATAATTTACGAAATTTTCCTATTAGAATATTTGTATTCAATCATGTTCAAACCAATATCATAAACGTAATTTTGAAGTTGTCTAATGTATTTAGGATCCTCAAAATGGAAGTTTATGCTCAATTTTGCGTTATTCCGACATGTTAAGTAAATCGTAAATTCCAAATAACTTACGAATTTTTTAAATTGGAAAAATCATAGTCTATGATATTCATGCCAGTATCCTAAATAATATTTCGAAAGTGGTTTGACATCTTTACGATGAAAATATCCCTCAAGATTGACGTTTATGTGAAATTTTGCTCTATTTTGCCATGTTAAGAAATTCGTAAATTTCCAATAACTTACGAAATCTTTATAGTAGAAAATTCATAGTCATTAATATTCATGCCAGTGTCCTAAATAATATTTCAAAAATAGTCTGACATCTTTACGATGAAAATATCTCTCAAAATTGACGTTTATGTGAAATTTTGCCCTATACTGCCATGTTAAGAAATTCGTAAATTTCCAATAACTTGCGAAATTTTCAAAGTAACATATTTATAGTTACTGATGTTCATTCCCGCATCAAAACTGATATTTTAAAACTGGTCTGACATTTTTACGGTAAAAAGTCTCCATTTAATGCACGTTTAAGTGAATTTTTGTCCTATTCTCCCATGTTAAGAAAATCGTAAATTTCTCATAACTTACGAAGTTTTTAAATTCGAATGTTGCAAATGAATAGGGTTCTTGCCAGTGTCGAAAGTAATATTTTAAAACTGATCTGACCTCTCTGCGACAATTTGTTCTTGAGATATCGTGTACACAGACTAACAAACTAACGGACTAACACACTAACCCACTAACAGACTAACAGGCACCCTACAGACAGACACCATAGAAATTTTGTCATTTTCGGATTCCTCACACCTGAAAACGTGTAGAAAAGTAAAAAAACCGAGGTCGAAAATTTTCACGATTACCTAAGTTCCCCATACCTATAGTATGATGGGGAACTAATATTGGTAGAAATAAGGCACATTGACCTTAGGTCCGAAATAACTCAGACCACTTCAGAATTCTCAAAGCCATTTCAATATATTGTTAATTGATGAGCATTATGATTAATAATTAATGGGGAGCATTGTCATAAAAAATCATTTTTCTTGACTTATAAACCTCATTTTTAAACCTTTGAAAATTATGGTGCATTAAATGTATTTTTGTACCAACTTCACTTTCCTTTCTTTGAGAATTCTTTTGCAATAGTTACAGAAATACAATTACTTACAAGCGCACACGATCTATATAATATTTCTCTAACGTGGACCAGTTACAATTATTTTTTGTCGAAACGATACGATAGTGGTGAAATTAATAAAATACTCGAGGATTAAAAAATAAATTAATTAATTAATTAAAAAAAAAATGAACAAAAGCACGCTGACTCAGCTCAATGAATTAATAAGGAAAAAAAAAAAAAAAAAAGACATTTGTATGATGACAGCGTTTTACGGAAAAATGTATTTCTAAAAGTTGCTTCTTCAGTATCTTTGCAAGCGTCATTTTAAACCTAGCAATATTTTAAAGATATATACAGAATATGAACCATCATCATAAATTGACTAAAAAACGTATTCATAAAAAGTATAATCAAATTAGGATTTTTTTTTTTTTTTTTTTTTTTTTTTTTTAAACAAAAAATTATGCTAAAATAAATAAAATGTCATCGCACTCTTGGCGATAAAAATTTAAAAGGAGTCATGGGGGTCCTTTAATAAAACTGTACTGCTTGCGGAAGTATGAAAACTGGGTCGTCAACCATGAATTTTATTTTGCAACTCTTCTTTGAATGATTCTGCTTTCACTATTGCTCAATATTTATTTGGTTATAATAATACTTTGGCTTCTGGTAAATTAAAATTTTAATTAGGGGGTGAAACTGGTGTAATATTTATGAATTTCAAATTTTAAAGGTGAATAAAAAAAGAAAGAAAGTGCGAAAATTTCGCACGGGTTTGCTAGTAATAATAATAATTATTATGATAACATAAAAAAAATAATAATAATAATAATAAGTAAATAAGTAAAAGTCTGCAGATGTAACTTGATTAAACGTTATTTTAGTGTTAATTTTATATTCGAACACACATAATTACATTATTTATTCTATTTTCACTCATTTTATTTCCGATAAAATTTATTAAAATGTGCGAAAAAATAATTATTAATTTAACGTCTCTATTTCCTTATCATAAAATTAAAAAAAAAAAAAAAAAAAAAAAAAAAAAAAACACCCTCTGCACATTATTACTTTCTTCTATATTCAATAGAAGAAAGTATTGGATTCGTAAAAATTTTCGACCTCGGGTTTTTGATGGATTTACACGTTTTGAGAGCTGTAGAACACGATTTGACCATTTTTAGAAAATGTCTGTCTGTCTATCAGTCTGTGTTTGTGTGACAAAATTTTGTGACAACTGTATCTCAGGAACTACTGCACAGAATTTCATACAAGTTGGTATGTAGTTGCACCTTGACATAAATTAGTGCCTATCAACTCTTGGTAAAAATTGTCTTACAGGTTGCGTTGCCATCCTGCTTTTTCTAAATTTTTAACATGGTGATATAGGACAAAATTTTGTATAAATGTGCATAAAGAGAATTATTTTTTAGTAATCATTATGAAATTTACAAGAATTATTTGTAATAGAGATAGTCAACTGGTAAAAAAATTTTGTATGTGTAGGACCCTCGCCAACCCCCCTGGGGGGGGGAAGTCCACCCTCGAGGGGAGTAAATTTTCAAGATGGGTATCTTTCGAAAGGTCTCGTCAATACCTTTAAAACGAATGGTTGAACTATAAATCTGTGATAATTTAAAACAAAGTTATCGATTTTTTTTACTTTTAAGGAAAATAAACTTAGAAAAAAAAATCTTTTTTTTTTTTTTTTTTTTTTTTTTTTTTTTTTTAAACGAAATTTAACCAAACTTGGTATTTAGTTGGCCCCTCACATAAACTTGTGCTGATTAGATTTGGGGATCAATCGCTCAACAGGTGGCGCTGTGATCGTAGTTTTTCTAAATTTTTAACATGGCAGTATAGGACAAAATTCCGTATAAATGTACATAATGAGAGTCATTCTTAACCTGTGATTGTAACATTAATATGAATTATTGATAATAGTATTGTTAATTAGTAAAAAAAAATTGTGCATGTGGGGGCATCGCTTCCCCCCCCCAGGAGGAAGTACACCGGGGGGGGGGGGGGTTAAATTTTAAAGATGGGTATCTTTCGAAAGGTCTCGTCAATACCTTTAAAACGAATGGTCAAACTATAAATATGCGATAATTTAAAACAAAGTTATCGATTTTTTTGCTTTTAACGAAAAAAAACTGGGGAAAAATTGTATTTCTTTTTTTATTGTTATTGAGTGAATTTGTATAGGAAAATATAGAAGAAAGTCTTGTGGTAGCCACAACATACTAGTTTTATATTATGTTTATTTTGTGGCGTGATTTTTAACTTTGGAGGGCAGAATTATTAAATCTGCATTTCTTTAAAACTTATACATGCGAATAAAAACTATTTTTTAAACAAATTTATTAAAGCTAAGAACTTTTATACATAACATGTGTATGTATTGTATAAATAAATTCTACAACTGGAGAAGAAATTTTGGACATACCAAAAATTTTACAAACAAATACTTATAGTGTATAATAACTAATGACATCAGTAATTATTTCCGCGATACAGTTTTAAAGCGAATGCTCGTTTCGTCAAATATTAGAGTTGATTTATCAGCTTAAAATGTTTCTCATTCCAGAATGTTGCAAAAAAGTAAAATAAAATGAATTTCCGAACAAATTATTCGAAATTTCTCTCAAATACATTATCTTTTGAACATCATGATTGGAACGCGAATTTATAACGCAGTCGAATCCATTATTAATTAATAAGCGTGGTTCTCTCATATTAATCTCACTAGTACAAATTATTCCTATCCCCCGAGTTAAATCGGGCAGCAATTTATCTAAATCGCTCTGACTTAGTTCAAAGGACGCAAACTATTTATCACGGAGTCGAAGACCTTGGTAGTTGTTCTACGAGCTGTTACGAACGGACCACGGTAGAAGGCATTTTGAAGTATTAGAGGCTCTATCGCCCTCTTCAAGTTAATAATGGAGGCTTTTAAAATTCACTGGACTGTTAACTGAGAGGGCAGTGCTCGATTTGAAATGGTATTAACTGGAGAAAGAAGTTAAGATTACAAACTAATAAATGAGCATTAATGTAAGTCAAATTTTGTTTTATTTGAGAGATATTTTTTAAAGTCGTATCTCTATTTTATTTTTTAATTTAAACTATCTTTTATTTATTAAACTGGCTTATCACTACAAATTTTTTAAAGCTGTAATATAAAATTAATATTATTATTAATAAATTTATTTAAATCATCTTTAAAAAATTCTGATTCTCAACTATCAGACTAAATTTTATCATACTTTTATTTATTTATTTATTACACATAAATTAAAAAAGAAGAAGAAACTCTAAAGAATAAACGGGAAACAAAATTATGCATACATATTGCGATAATATGTTGAACAGGTTGTATTTATTTTATTATATATACACACTTATAATTTATTTATAAAAAAATATTATTTATAAAAAAGAAAACAGAATTTTATACTACACACACATATTATCTTATTTTTCTTGCAAATTCCCATTCCTTAAAAGCGATTCATCTCATGGCGCGCTCGTTGACGTAGCCTTTGTTACACCTTAGAAAGACCCCCATCGAGAACATCCCATTTAGGCCTAGACAGTTGGCCTAAAGTGTAGACAGCTGGCTTTAATCTGAACACATTTGTTTTTGGGAATAACACAAGTTCTTGATTCCCTCTGATTCAAATTTGCGTTTGACTCTGGGTTTTCTTTTTTCCATTTTAAGATTAGTTCTCTTTTTAACACGCTTTTATTAGCTTCACCTGTATCTATGTTTGTATGTTTGTAACCACTCTGGGAGCAAACAAAAAATCTATATTGTAAAATAAGACTTTCCCTACGTGAACGCTGTGGCTGTGAGGCAAAGCTCCGCGCTACAAACCTAAAGGTCTAGCGTTCGAGCCCAGTCAGGGGAGATTTTTTAAAAATGGTTTTTGTTTAATTCTAAATTATTTTAATTAAAGATTTAAATGTATGTAAATATTATGGCGTGTCATTCACACGATTTTCTCTTACCCTGCATTTTAATATTAAGATAGATATTTTGTGCTTTTCAGTTCACATTTCTATAAAAGCGTGTTCTTTAATTTTTTTAAGCTATAATATTATTCCTTATGTTTTTTGCCTTTTATGAATTATGTCAAAGTAATGATTTGTTACCTTATTTTCACACTGTATTGTATTGAAATCGCACATTATATATATATATATATATATATATATATACAGAGAGAGAGGGAGAGAGATGTATATATAAAAAAAAGATTATGGGGTATGTTAGCTTGACATATCTTCATAAACCTGTTAGAATACATAATTTCTTTGAATTGTTGTATTCCCCCCTGCTGATGAGGATAATACAGCTTACATTTAATATTTGTCTTGAATAATTTTTAAATTAAAATTTTCTTCTTGTATTTTAATACTGTTATAATTTTTGTAGTTTTTGTTTATATATTCCACTGTCATTTTCATGCATCATAATTAAATTAAATTTACGTTATATAGTTGTTTTTAATTTCATTGACAAGCAAAGATAAATAGAAATATTTCACTTTTATAACAGATAAATTCAATTTTATTAAAACAAAATAGTGAAAAATTGTTTCAACAACACCGGTAAACATGCATTGGATTGCAGTTGTCTCTTTATAGATACCTCGAATGAATTCATAAAATCCATGAGTAATAATAATAAGTCTCCTTGCCGAAAGAAGAGGGAAGAGTACCAAACTCTGAGATCCCTCCTTTCTGTAGCGATCAAAATTATGGATATAGCTTATAAGGTATAAGTCGGATATTTCCCTCGTGGTGCTTCACTAAATGGAAGCTTCATCTTTGCCCAGCAACTTTGAAACTTGGTATAAATTTGCACGGTCAGGTCAAGGAGAAAGGAACCTACCACAAAACTGATTGAATTTAATGACCCGTCACAGATTTGGGGTGTTTGAAATAATATTTATTGAAATTCTACTGTATATATCACAGTATGCAAGAGTTCTATTGCATTTTCACATATTTTTCACGTGAAATGTCATTTAATAATTCGCATTAACAGATGATGAATAAAGTAAATCTATATGTTTTCAGTATTCTAACTATGTAACAAAACTAAAGCATCAAAAATTATTTATGTTTGGAAATTAAAGTAGCTTCTATTTGCAAATGAATAAATAAAGAAATCTAATTCAAATTTATATTGAAAATAAGATTATTTTTACTCTGGAAAAGGAAAAAAATAAACAGAGATAAAAAAGTTAATTGTTTTGTCCTGGACACATTCGCTAGATTCCAATAATCTTCGATTTTAAAAATAAAAATAAAATTATAAAAATTGTAACGACAGCTTTTTTTCTTTCTTTATTTTTATTTTTTTAAACTTAATGCTCTTTGATGTGCTTAAACTATATACGCTTTTACACGATTTACTCATACTTGAATATCCATTTATAATTTTAAAAATAAAGTCGAAATCTCTAGATTTTTCTTTATGATAAAAGAAAACTGCGTTATTTTTTTTTTTTTTTTTTTTTTTTTTTTTTTGTTGTAAGCTGATGAAATATATAAAAAATTATTCAGGAAACTAACAACCTCATAACCGTGATTAATCTCGCTCACTCCAGGGTTATTAACTAGAACCATTAAATTTATACTTTCGAATTTCCAATCCTGAGAAATACTTGAGGCAGCGCCTGTGTAGACGTAAGAATATTCTAGATCAATCTTTTCGAATGGTAAGTTTCCAAACTTGAGTCATAAAAATCGCCGAACCTATCCTTACTCTAAAACTGCTTTTCCAGCAATAAGCGTGTTATAGTAAAAAAAGCAATTTCAGGGTATTATGTACAGTCGGCTGCAAAATTATTCGAGCACTAGCAATAATCCTTGCCAAAAAAAAGTACACTTAATACAGCTTTGTTAAATAAATCCTTGTCGAGTCATGTTCTTAATCAGTCTAAGAACATGATTCGACAAGGATTTACTTAGCAAAACAGTTTTAAGTGCACTTTTTAAATATAGGAATTATTGGCTAGTGCTCGAATAATTTTGCAGCCGACTGTAGCGCAATTCTTTTTTAAAAACTATGGGCTAAAAGCATTTCCAATTTATACATTTTTTTTTTTTTAATTAAAATCACGAAATGATCTAGATTAAGTTATTTATAAGCACTGTTTGGTTTCATCGATCATTATTTTATAAAATATGCAGTATTAAAGCTTCATTTCTTTAATTTTGATTATACATCGGGTGATCATGTTATTAAAATACATTTTTTTCTTCACATTTTTTATATTTTCCAAGGCAATAGTAAACAAAATGGCCTTGAACTTTAGACATGAAAAGAACGTTCAGGGAATCACATCTTGCAGTAACGATTTAGTCACGAGTGTAATTAGATGACCAACAAAAAATTGTTGAAAAGCACTTCTGTCAAACTTAGTTGAAATCCTCCTTTATTATGAGCAAAAACATTTGCAAAACATTTAACAAATTTATATATATATATATCAGATTCTAGAGATTTCGACTTTATATAGGTTTTTCAGATTATGTATACATAATCCATTCGATAATAATAGAAAAGAATGAGAACGAAGAATAGTCAGTCAAATGAATCACCACAGCAGCAGACGTAGGCCAAACAAAATAACAAGTTATCTTAAATTGATTTAATTTTTAAGATTAATAATATTAATTTTTTTAATTTTTTAGACTACAATACCTGATGAAATATAATATAGGACAGTGTATTTTGGTGCTGATGAAAAGAAGGATTACTATAGGATACTATTTTAAGGTGAAATAATGAAAAGAACCTTTATTAATGAAAAGAACCTTTTGATTTTGAGATGATATATATATTAATATTTTTTTAATACGTAGTAAAAGCCGAGCAACAGAATATTTAAGACCGCTGGAATCACATAGACCAATAAGAATAAAATTTCATCCAATTAAAATTACCTGTGAAGACTGATTGTTAATTATTGAAACAATTAATTCTACTTTTTATTTTTGAAACAATAAATTTTACTTATTGTTTTTTTATTTAATTTAATTTAACTTTTTTATTTCTAGATAGTTAGTTTCTATTTAAATAATGTTGCCTGTGTGTTAAAACGACATGAAACCAAAACAAAAGAATCAAACATGCAATGAGAGAATAAATAATTAAAACACAGTTTTAAACAAATCATTTTTCAATTAGGAATTGCTCAGAACTGTGAAAAAACTCTTCAGGCAAGACCTTTTTCACCGCTGATCACCAATGTACGATTTCGTTCGCTAGTGGCTATAATAGCAAATTTCAAATTTCTAGCGGGCTCCCTATCGTACATTAAAATAATTGAAGATAAAAATGAAGACGAATGTGGAAAATACTATTTAGTTCGAGGTTCGAGAATATAAGTTTAACATAGCTTGCTACAGAATGAAACCTTGTGATTATTACTATTGTTACAAAATTGTAAATAATTGTGTTTAGTTTTGTATAAATTTTTCAAAGAGGCTTAGTAAGTTGTTAAAGTGCTAATTTTGTGCATTTCAAGTCGTTTTAGCGTTGAAATAGCCTTATTTTCTCTTAAAAAAGCATTTAAAAGCCCCAATAAGGCAGATAATGAATTTGGCGTCAAATTTGGCGACTTTTCCCCACCTTGGCGATTTTTTGGCGACATTGGCGAGAAAATCCTAATTAGGGATATACCAAATATGGAAGCTGTAATCTCACTGGCTGATGAGATACGAAAATTTCTGGAACTTTCCACACTTTTCTACAGGGGTATATAAGGGCTGTTTTTTCGCCAAGGCAGTCAGTTCAGTTCAGTCTGAGATCAGAGTCAGCCAGCTTCGCTAATGCTTACATTTCTTTGAGCCTCTTTGGAAGAGACTTGCTTTATGTTTTATTGCTGTACAGTTTATAGATACTGTGGATTTGCTATTGACAGCTGTTGTTTAAGCTGTGTTTACTGGCTGAATTGAAGCTGATACTTGGTTTATACACCTGTATTTTTCTGGAACTTTCTGTGAATAAATTATTGAATTTTTGTAAGTTTCGCCTTTCATTCTCGGACAACTCACGAACCTCCAAGTACGCAACATTATTATTTCCGGATTAATGCAGAGATGGTGATTCCTGAGAAGATTTTTCTGCATTTTGAGAGTTTTTTTTTTTTTTTTTCCCCTATAAATAAGCGTTCTAACTGCTCTCATGGTTCAGTTTTATTATTATTCGTTCATTAAGAACACACATGTTTATATACTTTATAATACTAATTTATATACTAATTTATAATTTTTATATTTATTACTAATTTATTTATAATTTATATTATTATAATAATTTATATACTTTATACTTTATAAGCTTTTTCTTTTTGATATTCAATAAAGTTTGGTATTTTAATGGTATTATATTACAATAAGTATTTTTCTTGTTTTCATATCTATATTAAACTTGTACTGGTCCAATTATTCATATAATTACGATCCTAACTGATGGGAATTCTCTCTAAAATTTCTGGAGTGTGAATCTCACCCCTTAAAAAAGTGACCATTACTTTGACACCAATTAAAGTGAGAAAATAATATTGTCGCTCTTGAAAATGTGACATTTCTCACTTTTCTTGAAAGATAGACTTGTAGTCACTCTGTCACAAAGAGTCAAGTCATCATTTATTGCAAGATCAACCTTCTGAAGAGTGAAGAATTACTGGCGCCATCTATTTATTATATTTCGAATTAAATATGGAAGACAATTTCTGGGTGATCTCATGCATGTGATTTGTTTAACAGAACTTATTGAAGATTTTTAAGTATAAAAGAGGAAAATAATTATGTTAAAAGATATTTTGGTAAATATAAATTTTTTATACGATTGATAAAATCGAAGTATTATTAGTAAAGAATCAAAAATCATAAGAAAGTAATGGAAATTCGTAACAGAAAGCAAGTAGTTTTATTCAGAAATATGTAAAGTATAAAGGAAAACTGTGAAGTCGATGAGCGGCCGTCGTAAAAGAAAGTATATTTTGTTGATGGCTTAGGCTGAAAGGTAAAAAAAACATTATTAAAACTGAATTTCGATTAAAAGGTCCAGGCTCGGAATTAACTCAGAGACATATTTTGTTCTCATGCCAGTTTATTGCAGAAATTCCAAATGTACGTGACCATAGTCAATTAACAGAGCGTAATAAGTTTTTGACGAAAACATTCTGGAGTGGGGAAACAGCACCGAGGATCAGGCCGGGCCCTAGGCCCGAATCGCTCTTGAGTCCTTTACATCTTACATAGTCAGTAAACAGTAAGTAAGTCTTAGCTCCTAAACTGAAGCAAAACGAATGACAATTCCTTTGGCGTTGAATTATACGCCAAGTCCAAAGTTCTATGAAAGACAATGGTTGCATTACTTTTAAGAATATTCACATGTATATTTTTAAAAAGTGACGAGTAACTTATTGACCGTTGTTAGGGAATGTTGGCATGATTTCGCCAAGATTTAGACCCATGGGAAAATAACTAACTAAGCATATGTTTTCTTTGATCGTTGATGTAAAATTGGTGACAAGAGGTTGTAGGAGTTACATTTCGATGGAAGATTAAAAGAGACCGAATTAATTATTTTCTGGTTTCCCAAAACAAAAGGATAGAAAAAAGTCAAAACATTATTATCTACAGAGCGAAAAGAATTTTCAGTACGTTAAGCTTGTTGCGTGAATACTGGGAACAGATCAAAGATTTTGTTTCAGTTACATTGATAAAGAGATGAAAGGGAAGATATAAAAATTAGAAAACGCATAATGTAAAATTTATTATTTATAGGATAAAATCGTTATATTTTAAGTAGTTGTTAAAGATTAAGGAATCTAATTTATAATTTAATTTATTTAGATAATTTACCTATTCCTTTAAAGAGAAAAATATAAATTTTATAATATGTGATAATCTATATCACAAAAACCCCAATTCAATGCAAATACATAATACATAACGTCTTAAAATCTACAGGAATTCATTAGGACTGAGGGCCTATTAGTCTCAATCTGGGGTTTTTGCGTTGTCGTTTTCGATAGTTGGACATTTGTCGAAATCTAAAATTTATCGAAAATATAATTGAATAATTTGAAAGCGATGTTATAATTTGAAAAAAGAAAAAAAAAAAAAAACCTAATAGTCCTCTGTCCTAAACTAAATTCTGCTTTTGCCAGAATTTCATCAAAACCTTTTTTTTTTTTTTATTGAAAGAAAAAGAAAAGAAAATTAATAATAATCAGTATCGTTACAAGCGATATCGAAAAATTTTTTTTTTTAAATAATTTTGAATTAGGAAATAAGAAGTGCGCAAGCAATATGAAATAAAAATAAGTAAAAAAATGAATTTAATGGTTTAATTTTTATATAAAACAAGATCGCGTGCTATCTTAAAAAGTAGATGTAAAATTTAAAGTTTAATAGGGCAGTTCCTTGTTTGTAAACAAACATCTCAACTTTTATGAGTGGTTGGCAAAAAGGCTTGGGAAAAGCATAGCGATGGCGGATCACCAACGGAAAATCAATGGTGGGCGGGGCGCGGGAAAGTCGAGCGCGCTTTTTTGCTAACCACCTGACGTCACGAGGAAATGCTCTATAGTTTAATTTTTTTGGCAACAATTATAAATTAAATTAAATAATTTAATGAACGTTTAGAAGTTAGAATTTCTAATTTTATATTTTTATTATTTTCATTGATACTTAACACATGTGAAATATTAAAAAAAAAAAAAAAAAGGTAGCTATAATAGTATTTTACTAAAAATTAAAACCATCAGCAAGATTTACACTCCTGAACAGACGAGTTTTTCAAAAAATTCTGTAGATTTGTGTGCAAATATTTAACTATTTTTTAGTTCCCCATCATACTATAGGTATGGAGAACTTAGGTAATCGTGAAAATTTTCGACCTCGGTTTTTTGACTTTTCTACACGTTTTCAGGTGTGAGGAATCCGAAAATGACAAAATTTCTATGGTGTCTGTCTGTAGGGTGTCTGTTAGTGTGTTAGTGGATTAGTGTGTTAGACTGTTAGTGGGTCAGTCCGTTAGTTTGTTAGTCTGTGTACACGATATCTCAAGAACAAATTGTCGCAGAGAGGTCAGATCAGTTTTAAAATATTACTTTCGACACTGGCAAGAATCCTATTGATTTGCAACATTCGAATTTAAAAACTTCGTAAGTTATTAGAAATTTACGATTTTCTTAACATGGGAGAATAGGACAAAAATTCACTTAAACGTGCATTAAATGGAAACCTTTTACTGTAAAAATGTCAGACCAGTTTTAAAATATCAGTTTGGATGCCGGAATGAACATCAGTAACTATAAATATGCTACTTTGAAAATTTCGCAAGTTATTGGAAATTTACGAATTTCTTAACATGGCAGTATAGGGCAAAATTTCACATAAACGTCAATTTTTAGAGTAAAGATGTCAGATTACTTTTGAAATATTATTTAGGACACTGGCATGAATATTAATGTCTATGAATTTTCCAATATAAAAATTTCGTAAGTTATTGGAAATTTAGGAATTTCTTAACATGTCAGAATAGAGCAAAATTTCACATAAACGTCAATCTTGAGGGATATTTTCATCGTAAAGATGTCAAACCACTTTCGAAATATTATTTAGGATACTGGCATGAATATCATAGACTATTATTTTTCCAATTTAAAAAAATTCGTAAGTTATTTGGAATTTACGATTTACTTAACATGTCAGAATAAGGCAAAATTGAGCATAAATTTCCATTTTGAGGATCCTAAATACATTAGACAACTTCAAAATCACATTTATGATACTTGTTTGAACATGATTGAATACAAATATTCTAATAGGAAAATTTCGTAAATTATTCGTAATTTAGAATTTTATCAACATAGCGAAATTGAAAATTTTTCATATAAATATGAATTTTGAGGTTTATTGCATTGGAAACAGTAGCATGAAAACTAAACAACAGAAATGACCCTCATAAAATAAATAAATAAATTAGAATAAGATAATTATATCGAAGTGAACGGTGGATAGCCTATTAGGCGGGGATTTCATTCTGTCACTGTATCAAGCTTTGGTCAAATTCATTTCTTTTAACATGATTATAATATGTCTCGCACTAGAAATTTATGATAGCATAAATATGATGGGGAACTGAGCAGAGTCCACCTATGCCAACTAGTTTTAAACTTGCACACTCAAGAATTTTTCTCTTCCTTTAATTTACTTTAATAATAACTATTTGACTTAGGGAATTTCTTTTCAAGTATACATTTCGATTAAAAAAATAATTCTAAATTTAGTAATAAAAAAAATATTTTAATTTTAGTAATTTAAAATAATTCTAATTTTAATTTTAAAATGTACATTAGAATTCTGTAATTTTATATTTTTGATAAATGAAGTAAAAGTTTATAAATGCGAGTAATCTCTTATGTGAATGATTTACCACTGTAAATTAAGCAAGTTCGGTGTGTCCCCAGTGGTACAGTGGTAAGACGCTCGTCTTCCACGTAGACGTCTTCGGTTCGATTCCCCTCAGATCCAATCTGCATCCTTTCCGTCGTTGAACTAGAGCCAATGCGAAAAAAGGAAAAAAAAAAAAAAGGATTTAAAAAAAAGATATCGCCAACCGTATCCGATTTTTTTTTTTTTTTTTTTTTTAGAATAAATAAACAAATATATTCTTTGAATTACTCGGAATAATCTCACTCTTAATAAAAAGTTAGAAATGTCACTCTTTCGAAAAGAGACTTTTCACTCTTTAGAGGTTGGCTCCATTTTAGCATGTTTAAAGAGTGATATGCCACCATTTTAGAGTCAGATCTCACTCTTCATCTGTATATATAAAAGTTTTTACGGATTTCCCAAAATACTTTAAGATAGAGTAAGAAATTAAATGGTAAAACTGGATACTGGCAGGCATTTTCGAAGTGGAACACTATAAATTGGTAACGACGCAAAATGCCAGATTAAAAGAAATAGTCCTGTTTTCCAAAAAAAAAAAAAAAAAGACAAAGAAAAAGAAATCCATTTCATTAAGATAGATAAGTGGCAAATGTATGAAGTTTTATATCGCTATAGTATCCCAATAATACTTAACATAGTATAAAATATCTCCATGCAATGAAAAAAAGGAATGTTCCCTAAATAAATTGAAACATTTATCCCCAAATAAATGGTGCTTATCCTTTTAGTTCACTTACAGAAATTGCTTTGTTTCTGTACGGCCATTTTTGCACAAAATGTCTATAATTAGACTAAGACCTACTGCTAAAACTTTAAATGCATAAAGTCTTAAAAACGAAAAACTGCCTTTAACTCTTAATTAAAGTATTAACTGTAGTAGCAGTTTTACTTTTGGCTGTATGCCATATTACCTTTGTCCATTCAAATGATGTATGAAAAAGAAAGTAAAAAGTAAATCCACGCTCTTTTCAATACGGTATTTAGATTGACGAATTGTTTTGGCATTTCCGAAAAAGATCCGCAAGTTTGAAGTGATAATAAAATTTAAATTTTTTGGAGATTTATTTCAAGCATTCAAGCTACTTTTCTTTATTTCATAATAATTAGTGAGTAAATATATACCCACATTTTTTTTTTTTTTTTTTTAGCAATTAAACGGTATTATTTATTTTTGCACTGCATACTGTATGATTTTGGAAACGCCTCATAAAAAATAATGATAATAAATAAAAATAAAATATACATACTACTAATTATTAATTGTTATTAATGCATTTTTGCATAATAATCTATACATAATAATCTTCGCATAACAAATTATTTTCGGTCAAAATTAAAAAATCATACATTTAAGGGTTAAAGTGGATTTTGAATCACTACGAACATCCATGTCTGTGTCAGTTCTCGGACCCCCTGCACCTGCTAAATGAATGACAAAACGCTAATAATTTAGCCACCAAGATGGTTCGTATATAAACACACAAATAAAATGTCGATACATTAGAGGGGTCTACTGTGATAGTAATTCTTTTAGTTACGGTTTAATGATGTTATATTACTGATTCATAAGTTATGTATGTGTGTTTATTTACTTTATTCTTTTAGAATCTAATATTTTAAAATTATGATTTAGAAATAATCGACTGAAATTTTCATTCCCCAAAAAATCGGAATTTAAACGAAAAATAATAAGAAATTATACTTTTAAAAAATTAAAGAACACGCTTGTATTGAAATGTGAACTTAAAAACACAAAATATCTATCTTTATAGCATTAAAATGCAGGGTGAGAAAAAATTGTGTGAGTGACACACGTTTCGGTGAAAGTTTTTTTTTTCTTTTTTTTTTCTTTCTTTCTTTTTTTTTTTTTTTAAGTCCAAGGTTAACTTTGAGTCATTAGTTATTAGAAGATAAAGACGAAACCTTTTAAATTTTATCTAAAACGGTACACAAATATCCTTATCTATAATTTACAAACTTAAAGAAAGAAAAAAAATATATTGCACAAGCAATTTCTTTATAAATTCTGATATTTAATTAATGTTTCGACAATTTCTTTCAATCCATTCCAAAGCTGAGCAAAAATGTACTTTTTTAAAGTTTTAAACCTGCAGTAATTTCTATACAACCATCATTTCGCAACGAGGTTCATTGATGCCTTAATTTATAAGCAGCCAGCCAAGTGCTTCGCAGTAAAGATGCTGCAAACGAGACTGTTTCTATAAAAAAGAAACACGATATTCTTTTCCCGAGTTTTATAGCTCCGGCAATCCCGTAAAGCAGGCACCTCGGATAGAAGCCAGTAAAGTGCTGCACGTAACTGAGACATCAAATCCCGCCTTTATTTCGCACACACTCCCGCTACTTTCTTGTAGCTCGTAAAAATGGTCTCCGCTTCCATGAAAACCAGTAACGACGAAAGTAAGGTCAGCAAAATCGCTCGGAATAATTTGTTCGTACTTTTTTTTGTTTCTTTCTTTATTTTTTATTTTATTTTATTTTTTTCCTTTCAAAACGACGGAGTATTTTAAAAGAAGCTTTTTTTCCCAGTAGAAAAAGAGGAAAAGTGCCAAGCTTTAGTACTTAGAATCGCATTCGAGTTTGAATTTCGCCTTTTCTTTAATACTTTGCTTTAACTTTCTTAGTTTTTTTTTTTTTCTTTTTTTTTTTTTTTTTTTTTGTTACTTTTTTATGTTGTTCTTTTATTTTATTGTTCACCATCATATTATAAGTATGGGAAACTTAAGTATTGGTGAAATTTTTTTCCTTTTCGGATTTTTGACGTTTTTGTATATTTTGAATAGTAAGTAATTGTTACTGTTTTGGTCCTCATTTACTTAGAATTAAATAAATATATATATATATATATTAATAATACCTCCGCATTTAAATACTTGTAATATTTTAGTTCCCTCCATAGTATAGCTTGAAGAACTTAGATATTCGACAAATTTTTCAACCTGTTCTTTTTTTTTTTTTTTTTTTTTTTTACATTTTTACATGTTTTGAGGTGTGAGGAATCCGGAAACCACAAGACTATCGTGGTGTCCGTTTGTGGGTCAGTCAGTTCGTTAGTTTGTCTGTTTAGACATTATCTCAGAAACAAATTGCTAGGAGTGTGAAAACATTCCTTGCAAAATGATTCATATTATTGTAAATTGTTAAGAAGCAGGGATTGAAGGTTAATTTTCATAAAACATAGATTTAAGTAGAAATAAAATCTTATCATAAGATTAGCTAAGCTGAAATAAAGAAACTGTTTGTCCGCGAAAAAAACATGTGATCGAGAGAAATCAATGTTTAGGGATGATTAAGAGTCACGACCGATCTACAAGTTTCCAGAATGCGAAAATTATGGGTTTTATGATAAAGAGTATTTGAGGTCTTATAGTTCAGATTTTATCAAGACAACACAATAGAAGCAGTTAAATATATATAGTGAGAAAAGAACGAAATAATATATATCGAATAATATCATTTTGTCTCCTGCCTTTTCTGTGTGTCAGCATTTTAAAAAGGGAGAGAGATGACCCAAGTGAAATGGGGTAAGTGCATTCTCCACCATTATTTTGTGAGGGAATTAAAAAAATATGTACAATGGGAATTTTAATTAAATTTTATTTTAATTTATTGAATGGAATTGTTTTACATAAAATTTACATTTAAATAAAAGTATTAATTTGTAATTAAAATGTATAAATTAATAAATAATTTAATTTGTTATTTTGAGTGAATTCTTTTTCTTTAATTTGAATCTAACTTGCCCGACGATGATCTCCGAAACCTGGGTACATAATATTTATTTTTCTAAAGATGTAATTAAAACCCTTTCAGCGTTAGCCGTTTTTCGGTATTTAATGATTCATAAAATTAATACTATGCACAGTATACGTATGAGAATTTAATACTGTATACTAGACATGTTTATTAATCTTATTTTCTTGAAAAAAGCAAAATATATTTCAAAATTTAGCTACACCAGCCTTTTATTTTGGCTATGCATACCAGAAAAAGACGGGCTTAACGCTTATAGGGTTAATGTAAAATATTAGATTTCAACTAAATTAAAAATAAATTAAAATCAGAGTTTAAAATTATAGAGGGGATCGTAGGAGCAAAATGATCGTAAAGCAGTCGAACTAGTTTCAAAAATATTACTTATGATGTTGGCAAGAACCCTGTTGATTTGCACTATTCTAATTTACGATTTTCTTAACATCGCGAGAATAGGTCAAAATTGTTTTATTAACATGCATTACTAGGAATATCTTCATCATAAAGATTTCGGACTATTTTTAAAATATCATTCATGATGTTAGGTATGAACAAATTTGGCTAAAAACATTCTACTTTTCGTAAGTTATTCGAAATTTACTATTTATTTAACATGGCATAATAGAGTACAATTTTGAATAAATATCCATTATGAAGACTATATATTGAACATAAGACTTCAGATTTATTTTAAATTATCCTTTATGATACTGGAACAAACATCTTTGTATATGAATATTCTAATTTGGAATCTTCTAAAATTATTCGAAATTTAAGGTTTTCTTAACATGGCAGACTATTTCACAAAAATTTTCATTATGGGAATTATTGCATTAAAAATTGTATGCAAATTAAAATACTCATGATAACTAAAATACAAAATAAAGCCTAATTAAACTCACCAGCAAAATAGAATAAAATAAATGTGTCGAATCGGAGAAAGGGAAGCCTGCTAGGTGGCATATTTCAATCAGGAACCGTGTCAAGTGATCGACCAAATGCCTTCCACTTATCGTGAACATCATTTACACTATTGTAGAAATTTAAAAGAGCAAAAATATGACGAGGAACTGAGCAAAGTCCACCTAAGCCAACTAGTCATTTAAGGAAATTTTTAAAAATTTAAATGTACAGTCGGTAACCAAAAGTGTCCGAACACTAGCAAAAACTCCTATGTAAAAAAGTACACTTCATAAGGTTTTATTAAAGAAATCCTTATCGAATCATGTTCTTACATTGGCTAAGAACAGGATTCGACAAGGATTTATTTAACAAAACTGTATGAAGTGTATTTTTTTTACATAGGAATTTTTGCTAGTGTTCGGAAACTTTTGTTACCGACTGTATGTATTTGAATTATCATGTTTCAAATTACTGGGTTATTCAAATTCGTATTTATTTTCTTTTAAATCCGTGTTTAAAGATAATTATACTCTCTAAAATTTCTGGAGTGAAAAAATTTCTCCTTGAAAAAGTGAAATTATTAAAAATTTTTGATGAATAAAAAAGAGGAAAATAATTACGTTAAAAGAATTTTTTTTTTTTTTTTTTTTTTTTCTATACGATTGACAAAATCGAAGTAATATTATTAGTAAAAAATAGAAAATCACAAGAAACATATCGAAATTCGCATTAGAAAGTAAATAGTTTTATTCAGAAATATATAAAGTATAAGAGAAAATATCAGTGCAAATATTTAATGCACAACGCCTTAAAATCTATAAACAATTCATATTGTTATTATATTCATTGACGGCTAACACATGTGAAAGATTAAAAAATTTGGCTATAATATTTTACTAATATTTAAAATCAACATCAAGTTTTATACTCCTGAACAGACGAGTTTTTCAGGAAACTCTGTAGATTTGAATGCGAACTATCTTTTTTTTTTTAAGTTTTTTTTAAACATGTGCACTTGAGCAACTTCTTTTCCCCATAAGCTATACTTTAAATGACTGCTTGTCTTAGTAAATTTGTTTTCAAGTATACATTTTGCTTTTAAAATAATTCTAATTTTAGCAATTTCAAAATAATTTTAATTTTAAAATACCAGTTATGATTTCTGTAATTTTATACTGTTGATAAATGAAGTAAAATTTTAAAAATATGATTGATCACGTATGAGGATGATTTAATAATGTAAATTAAGAAGTTAGTGCATGTGCTCAGTGGTTCAGTGGCACTCGCTTGCTACGGGGACGACCTGGGTTCGATTCCCGACAGTTCCAGACTGCGTTCTTTCCACCGTTGAACTAGATTCCATTCGCAAGGGGAAATGAAACGATATCGTCTAGTGTGCACGATTTTTTTAAGGAAAAATAAACAGTCATATTTTTTAAATTGCTCCAAATACTCCCACTCTTAATAAAGAGTGAAAAATCTCACTCTTTCGTAAAGAGACTTTTCACTCTTTAGAGGTTGGCTCCATTTTGGAATGTTCAAAGAATGAGTGATATGCCACTCTTTTAGAGTCAGATCTCACTCTTCATATTTTAGAGAGTACAAATTTAAGTACTGTAAGTGAGGTTTACTTGAACCTTAGGAAGTTATTGACCCTAGGAAGAACTGAAAACGATGAAATGATTAAAATAGCTCCTGGCAATGGTTTAATAAAGTGATGGACGTAGTTTGTATCCTTTGAGGACAAATTGTGCGTCCATATACTCAATTAATTTCGTCTCTCTATATTAATTGTCATTACCTTCCTCAGTAGTTATTTTTACTTTCTAATATTTAATAGAAGAAAGTCTTGGATTCGTAAAAATTTCAGACTTTCTGTTTTTGATAGATTAACGAGTTTTAAAAATTCCAGAACACAATTTCCCCGCTTTTAGAAAATGTCTGTCTGTCTCAGACTGGCTGGTTGGTTGGTTGTATGGCTTAAGGCCGATTGACTTATTCCAGGGTTATTGGCCTATAGCTGAGATGCCTTCCGTGGGGTGGCGAAAAAAGTAGACACGAATATATATATATATATATATATATATATATTTTTACCTGATGAAAGGTCTTGTTTTTATTTCGCCCCGAAACAATTGTTGCAAGTTTTTGTTATTTATGTTATTTGCTAACATTTTTTTTTTTTTTTTTTTTTTTTCATTTATTATCTTTCAAAACTAATTTTGCGATGCTGTTACAAAAATGTTGTAACAGCTGTATTATTGTAACTCTAACTGTTACAAAAATAAATAAATAAATAAAATGTGTTGTTAAAAAGCGGTAGTAGGAAAAAAAATATTTTATTAACCCTGTCAACTAAACAAATTTCATTATTATTACCTTAAACAAAAATGGTAAACTTTCTTGTAGCTAGTATTAAATATTTAAATTTATTCACAAAAGAAAGAAAAAAAAAAAAAAGAGTGACTTTAAATCGTACACGATTTAATGCAAAAAAGAACTCTTTCGCCTCTTTATCTGCTTTTTACCTTTGTAATTCTCGAGCGCAGCAACAAAAACAAAAACTTTCACCGAAAAGAATTTCTCTCTCGCTTAGTTCGTTAGTTTCGTGCCACTGTCCAATTCCCCGTGAAAAACTTTGCTCATTAGCTTTTCGGGAACTCCAAAAGATGGCTCTGTTTTCTTCTTTTCTTCGTTGCCAAAATGCAACGGAAAATAAATAAACGAAAATAAATAAAGTACCGAGGAAAAGAAACAAAAAAACACGAAAGAGAGAAAGCGTGAAAAGAGTTCCCGGCAAATTAAACGGCGGAGATCAAGAGAATTTAAGAACGGTGAGGGTTGTGAGAAAAGGTCCTTTTCTAAAGTTGATCGATTTCTTCACGGCTTTACAACACTTTCCGAGTCAGTCCTATTTGAATGAAAGGTGGGGAAACGATCCCGATGTTCTTTTCAGAAGGATGGGCGCGATAAACTTTCTGATGAGTAAGTTATTGTTCGGATTTCGCTATGATATACTGGTAAGTAAACTGCTGCTTTAGCCATGAAATTCAGTTCGAAATTTATTAGTTCATAAAATGTACTGAATTGTGGAAATAGTCTTTAGCAGTTATATTAATTTCCAAGTAGAGTTATCAAGTCAGACTGCGGTTTAAGCATCTTCCTTCGATGGAGAGTTAATTATGTTAAAAAATAGATATTTAAATTAAAACTACTATGTAATGGTAGGAAAATTTTATAGTAGAATGCATATCATATCAAGCGCCTTCTGTTCAAAGTCAGGTAGTAGATAATAAATAAATAAAATATATCTGTGTTTATGAATCAAGCCCATATACAAGATAAATGTAATTTCATCGTAATTGCTATACACTATCCTTTATTATCGAAAACTTATAAATAAATTCCTTAAGATTGAAAAGTGGTAGAAAAATTTACAAACATATTCTTTTTCAGTACCTCGAAATCTGTAATAAACACCCTTAGAAAGACCCCCCCCCCCACGGAGGGCATTTCCCCTGAGGCCTAGGACCCTAGTGCAGTCAATCGGCCTTAATTCTCACAACCCAACCTTATCCCCATGGTAGTGGAAGTGCCCCCACAGTGTTAATTTTAAATATGGGTATTATTCAGGCACTGTAAAAAAAAAAAAAAAAAAAAAAAAAAATCCTCTTTGTTGCCAGAAATTTGTTATAGAAACAGACAAAATACGTTGCCTGAAATTTTCTGTAAAATAAAAATACAGAAAAATACAGAAACATTAAAAAAAAAAAAAAAAAAAAAAAAAAAATACTCGCCAGATAAAATCTGTTTCAGTAGTTGCAGATTATATCTCAGAACAGAAAAAATGTGTTGTTTGGCAGATTGAGAATAATTTCACATTAATTTCTGTATACAGAAATTTTCTGAAGGAAAATTACAGATATTTTCTGTTTTGCTTGCAGCATTTTTTTCAGCAAAAAAAGAAAGTAGTTAATACATTTAAAATGAATGGTTGACCGTATAGATCTGTGATAATTTAAAGCAATATTTATTTTCATTTTTAACAAGAAAAAAAAAAAAAAATCCTCATATGTCGTCTACAAGGCACAAAACAGATTTTCAGTGGACTGTGTGTCAATGGACTGTGTGATTTGTAGTGTCATACTTCTCTGAGATTAAAATAGTCTGCATTCATCATGGAAAATAGTAATTTTTATAGATAATAATCTCTATAAATAATTTGCATGGCATGAATTTGTATAGGGAAATGTAGAAGAAAGTTTCGTGGTAGCCACATTATACTTACTCTTAATTTTATTAATTCAGCAAAAAAAGAGAAATATTGTAAGAAACGAGCATTTTGGAAAAATATAAAATTAGTAATTTTCATATTTCACTGAGAAAATGCAAGAGTACTTTTATTCAAATCATTAAAATTAAAATTTGATTCTAATAATAATTTTATTATTACTATTATTATTTATCAAAGGAAAAAAAAAGTGTATAGCTTAATGCATCATAAATTAAAAGGGAGAAAAAGAAAAAGGAAGAAGGAAAAAAAGATAAGAAGAAATTTAGAAAGTGAGCTTTGTTAATTTTGAGATCACCTACATCTAGTTATGTCCTAGAACTTTGCTGCGAATAAGTTAAAATCTATTTTACAATTTCCCCTAACTTCTCTTTTTCATTCATTTATTTATTATTATTTATTGAATTTCAGTGTTTTACATGCGGTATCTACAAAAATTATCCAGTGCCTATGAATTATTGATTTTTATTTCATTAAATTTCTGTTAAGGTTTTTTTTGTTTTTGTTTCTTCTTTTTAAATAAGAAAATGAAAACGAATTTTTTAAAAAAAAATGAAGCATTTATGGCACACAAAATTTCTCCATTTATGGATTTATCCAAAAAAAGTTTAATTATTGAAAATATTATGATTTAAAATAAAATTTTAAAAATCATCATGATCTTTAAAAAAAAAAAAAAAAAAAAAAATCTACCACTATACAAGTTGTGGAGAAATTGGTTTCATTATTAAAATATATTCATAACACAGTTACATTTAATAATGCATTTCATAAACAAAGAATCAGATTATCACAAGGTGGAATCGCCTCTAGGGCACCTAGCTAATATATATCTATACTCTTATGAAAGTAGTTTATTTTTTACTAATTTTAAATTATATTAGGTATACTGATAAAATTGTTGTATTTTATTTAAATAAATATAACAATAGTTATGCTTTACCTGTTAATTATCCTAATAATTTTTCGCTTAGTGAAACTGCTTTACAATCTAATGAAATAAATTTCTAAGATGTAAAATTAATTCTTAATCATAATGTACATGTATATAGTATATATATGATAAATGTAAAGATTTCCCCTTTAAAATTAACATTTTTACAAATTTTGAAATTTGTTAACATAAATCTGTATTTTCTAACATTCTTATAAATTATTTATGCATTAAACATTTAGTTCCTTTTAAATTTAAGAAAAATTAATTATCTGAAAAATCTTGCCTTGTGAAATCTTGCCAATGAACGTCTTGTTAATTTAATTAAAACATATTTTTTCATAGGTAATTGCAAATCTGCATCGCTAATAAAGAATAACATGTAAATAAAAAAAGTAAAAACATAAAAAATAACTTGCAAATTTTTAATAAATCAAACTATACAACTTTTCATTTGAATTATTATTTATCCTTTAAATTATATATTGTAATGTTTTTCAATTATCTAATTCATGCATAATTTATTTATTTATTTGTTTATTTATTACAACATAGATAAAACTCAGCTCTTTTACGTTAGAAACCTAAAAGTTTTGTTCAATCCCGGTGGAATAGATGAAGAATAATATTTTGCAATTTAGTATTAAATTTACAGGCACACCTCAAGAGAAAATACCTTTTAAACATAATCTATGCGCGATATTCTTTCTTTAAAAAAAAAAAAAAAAAAAAAAAAAGAGAGAGAGAGAGAAAAGAAGAAAAAAAAAATCTCAATTTATATATCAATTTGATTCAATCTATTTTTAATTTTATAACTTTAGAATAGTAATTGGAACTAAAAAGTTTTGAATTTGAATTTGTATATTAATTTAATTTAATCTAATGTTAATTTTTATAACCTTTTTTTCTTGAAACAAAAAGAATGTTTTTTAAATCTTAATTTGTATATTAATTTATATAATTTAATTTAATGTTCATTGTCAATAACTTTATAATAGTATTTTGAACTAAAAAGTTGCTTATTTTATTTTACTTAAATTCTTTATTTTTAACAATTATAATATTTTAATTAATTTAATATAATAGATGGCAGTATCACAATTATTAATTTGCTTAAATTCTTAAATATTTATTTATTTATTTATTTATTATTATTATTATTATTTTAGATATCATTTTTTTTTTTTTTTTTTTTTTTTTTTTTTTTTTTTTTAAGATGTAAAATAATTTTAAATCTATACATATAATAAAAGAAGATATGTGTACGTGTATATGTCCGGTGCTTTTTAGGAAAACTGCTAATCGCATAGTTGCACAAATTTACGTGGAGGTTCGTACTGACTTCTCCTGATGCACCCTAAAGCCCAAATTTTTTATTAAATTAATTAAAATATGAAAATCACTTCTTGATAATAGCTTTAAAATTAGCCATTTAAACATTAGCTTTAAATTTAACTATTGACAAAAAAATTTTACGAGTCTGGCTCTCTCTTTTTTTTCGACATTAAAAGGAATATATTTTCACGCGAATAATAAAAAAACTGTCAAAAATTAAATTTGTTCATGCATATGACAAAATGGTTTCATTATAACTTTAAAATTAACTAATAATAATAATATACTTATAATCCTGAACAATTTTTTTTTTTTTTTTGTTGTTGTTGTTGTTGTTTTTGACGCTGAAGTAGACCGGGCATTTCTCGCCAAAGTCTCTACTTTATCTATGAAATTAATGAGCAGATTCAAACTGAGAAAAATTAGACGAAATTAAATGAATGTAGGCAAGCTGGATTTCTAAAGTCATCACTATAGAAATTGAGAATGTAAATTTTGGTTTTCTGTGAATAAAGTACATATCACTAAAATTTATTTAGTACCCTAATGCCCAAACCATAAGTACAAAAGCACAAAATATGAAAAAAAAAATATATATAAATTCATAAAACTATATAATACTTACATAAGAGCAAGATGCATGGATCATATAAATACAGTAGGAACCAATAGGGTAAAAGGTACATTCAAACCTAGGCATGCTAGATTATAAAATCATGGATATATATACATACATACATATATATATATATATATATATATATATATATATATATATATGTATAAAGTGAAGAATTTTAGAACGTTATAAAATTTAGCAATTAATAAATACATGATTAATACCAACAACATTCAAAAATAAGTGATTTTAATTCAATTTAAATGCTTGCACTCATTTTTTCTATGATTTTCATTTTCATTATATTAATTAATAGATAAATTCATTTTAAATTATTTACGCTAATGTTTGCAAATAGGACCATAACACTAACGCCTACAGGGTGGGATTTTTGTCATGTGATATTCAGGAAAGTTATCAAACGGAAACCAAGAATTTTATAAAATTATGAAAAAAAGATAACAGGAAATGAGAACTGGAATTGGAAATGCTCAAAAATTAGAAGGATTCCATCGCCAGGGAACACGTCCTTTATAGAGCAGAGAGATCGCAAGATTTCGGAAAACTTTATAGCTATTCCAAGCCAAAAATGTAGGTGCGTGTTCCTATTTTGCGCCAAATCCTAAATTTAAAAAGGAATCAATTATATTTCAACAAATCATTAACCCTTTGCGGCGCAAGACAATTTGAAATATTTAAATTATACTGCCACCGGAATTCATGAACTAAATTAAATTAAAAGAAATTTTAAATTTTAAGGTTTAAAAAGCCGGCCTTTTCTGATATGTTATAAACGTGAATTTTTGCTAAAAAATTTCCGGGATGAATTTTTGCAACTGGATCTTAAATTTTGCGTCCTCGCAGCGAGGACAGCGCGCGTTAAGGGGTTAACACAATCCAACAATGAATCAAGATAGAAAAATGACATTTATCCACATGTCATTCGGTTCCGTGGAGGATCAAAATTGCAATGGCATGTCTCCGGACCACCCTTAGGAGTGAGTCCCAGACCGTCGCCAATTGCGCACCTGCGCAGCACTAGTGCGACGTAAAATCCAACCATCCATCCGCATGTCATTCGGACTTCGGACGAGAGTAACACATAACAAGTTGCCAACAGAACTTTTCGAATTAGAAAAATTAATTTGGAGACCAATCCCGATTAACCGATAAAGGTTCTACAAATGAGCTATTTCATTAATAATTGAAAGTAGTGTAAAAAGGACAGTTCTGCGCCACGGTGGTGGCGTAGTGGCGTACGCGGAGCCACGGAGCTACTAGTCACTCCGCGCCTCCACACTCGCCTCCACGCCACCACCCTGCCGCAGAACGTGTCCTTTTTTGCACTACTTAACCATCATCTTGGACGATAGTTCTGTTGCCATTCAAAGATTGTAAAGTATTTAAACTTTTTGCGCGTTTGAAAATGAATTTCGGGACTTAGTACTTTTCGCGATGGAAAATATATTTCAGGGAATTTAATTGAATAAACAAAGGTAGATGAGTATTATATAGTTAAAAACAGAGTATAGACTTTAATATTTAGGTGTTGCCACCGGAAGAATAGAAACTTTTGAAGAGTTGTCATTCGGGGATTATAAATTGATTACAGAATTAAATAGAAATTTTCCTATGTATTTCAGTGAATTTGACAAAATAAAACAAAGGGTTGGTGAGTACTATATAATTAAAAACAGGGTATAGACATTAAAATTTAGATGTTGCCATTGGAAGAGTATAAATAATTTCCGGTGGGACTTAACATTTTCGACTGAATGAAACAATGAATGACTGAAGTTAATTAACATCAGTAACAATTTATGAGTATTTTAGAAACTTAGCATTTTTAGAGATTAAAAATATATTGTGTTAGGATAATAAATAAGGAATTTAAATAGGAGTTCATACTTTTAGTGACATCATTACAAATTTATATTACGAAATTTTTACAGAATTAAATAGAAATTTTCGTATTTTGAGGATAAGTGTCATCAGTGGATTAACACACAGATTTAAAAACAAAACAATAATAAATAATTTAAAACACATATTTTTCAATAATGAATGTCATACAATTATATGTATAATTAATTATTTTAAAACAAAAACGATACGCATAAATTTAAAAACAATAATAAATAATTTAAAACACATATTTTTTAATAATGAATATCATGTAATTATACGTATAATTAGTTATTTTAAAACAAAAACGACATTATAAGCAATAAAGTTGTTTAAACTAAACTTTATACACATCATGACTTTATGTTAACACTAAATAAGTTTCACTTTTAAAATTTCTTTAAACTCTAACTTATAAATACTATTAATACAATCGTTAAAATTGAACGCTGAAACAAAGGTAGATGAATTTAACGAATGGTATAGACTTTGATCTTAATATCTGCGCATTACCATTCGGAGATTATAAATTTATTACAGAATAAATAGAAATTTGCCTATGTATTTCATGGAAGTTGACAAAATAAAACAAAGGGTTCGTGAGTATTATATAATTAAAAACATTGAATGTGAATGGTATAGACTTTGATATTAAAATTTGGGTGTTACCATTGGAAGAGTATAAAAAATTTATATGTTATAAATTAAACTGAATACAATAAAAATTATTTAAATTAAACTAAATATAATAAAAATTATATAAATTAAACTTTATATTCTCACTAAATAAGTTTCACACTTATTTAAACTCTAACTTACATTCGTTAAAAATTGAACACATGCACTTTAAAAAATGACTATCATATAAATTTTAAAAAAATTACTATCATATAATAATATTAATTAAAAAAATGCATACAAAGATATATAGTAAAGTTATAAATTTTAAAAAAATACTGTCATATGATAATATTAATAAAAAAAAAAAAAAAAAAAATTACTATTATATAATAATATAAATTAAAAAAATTACTTTCATATAATAATATTAATTAAAAAAATGCATACAAAGATATACAGTAAAGTTATAAAATAAATAAAAAATAAAATAAATAAAAATAAAGTAAAAATGACTATCCTATAATAATATTAATTTAAAAATACATACAATGTTTAAAATCAACAATTAAATTTTATATACATTATAATTAACTAAACTTTATGCTGTTACTATTAAATAAATTTATCCTAACACGAAAACTTTACATAAATTTTATAAGCAAAAAAGCTATAAGTACATGAATATGTTATTTAAATTAAACATTATATTCTCACTAAATAAGTTTAACATTTATTCGAGTTTAACGCTGTAATATAATTTAAACTATCTTGAATGAAACAGGTAAATACTTTTAAACTTGAACTAATAAAAATAAGTTCTTTTTATAAAATAATAAAAAGGATTAGTTATATTTAAAAACTATCAGTTACTAAAAGTTATGTTATATTAAACATTTCGAAATAAATTGCATAAAAATTCAATGCATCATTTTAAATGAAAATAAACAGTTTCCTTAAAAAACAGATAATACGGAATATTCTATGAGTCAGTTATCACCTGCAACGGAAAACCCCTACAGCTGATGAATCATATGTTATATACGCTGGCGAGCCATGCCTATTAGTAATCCACACTATCTCATATAAAGATTAAGTTAAAATCATTAAAACAATACAGCGAATAATTTGGAAAATGCAATAATTTTTTCACAAAGCATATCATACAATGAGTTTAAACGATTATCACCTATCTATCACTTAAACGGTATTGAAATAAATAAATACATATAAAAGTAAGTTATAGTTAAAAAATAAAAATTTCGTTTGTGAAAGAAGTTTTATATATTGCAAAAATTAGTTTTACTCAAATAATTTCTAAACATACACAAGTTAAATGGAAACTTTTCTAAGTTTCATTTAAGCAATAATTTTCCATGTGTGAAAGTAGTTTTATTTATGCAAAATTTAGTTTTATATAAACAAAAAAATTTATAGTGTAACAATAAAAATAGTTTATAGTATAACAATAAAAAATTCCTTATAAGTAAATACCAATAAAAAATATTTTTTAAATTAATTTCTCTCTCTTCAATAAAACAATAAAAATTTCTTATATAACTTTCGTAAAGTTTTAATAAAATTTCTATTATAAACAAATTTTTTTATGATATAAACAAATAATTTTATTAGAATATACATATTAAGTTTATTAAATTATCAAATAGTAATAATAAATTATGAAACTTACTTAAAATTGATGAAATTTCCCTTAGCGAAATGCAACCTTCATTCACACACAAATGCGAGAAACTGTTTATCGCCACACGTTGACTCATACAGATAAGAATGTTGATTCATGCTTATCTTAGTAGAATGTTGTTAGAGTTCTGTGTTTTCAGAGTAATATAAAATAGTTTATAGAGATCATTTATTTAATATCAGTTGTAAACTACATTTAAATAATGCAATAAGAGTTGAACTCTGCAATTAACCTATTAAAATATTGAAATTTTTTTAATTTTTTTATTTAATTTTACTTTTTTTTAATTATGCTAAGAAAATAATGTGATCAAAACAGAATTATTTTACGATAAGACATCCTTTTTCATTCAATAAAATGTAACTATAATTTTTAATGAAAGGTTTTAAAATCACTTAATAGGATAGAATTAAAAACAGAAATCTTATTGTTTTAGTTATTATTTTATCAAGTTATAAAACTAAGTAACAAACTATCTATAAATAATCGGATAGCAAGAGAGATTTTTGTATAATAACTATATATTATTTTAATATATACATTACATCGCAAGGTAAAATTTTCAACTTATTTATACGGATTGAAGTAATAAAACTTAATCATTTGAATAACCGCTAAATTTTATAAGTTGGATATATGATTTAAAATACTAAACAATAATCCTTGTGAGAGAATTGGGATAACACTTTCACAGAAAGAAATTGTCCTTTACAATAAGATTTGCTTAGAATGTCTAAGTGAAAATAACTTACCGTGAGGTCAGTGAGTCATGCAGTTGTATTCGAATTTATTGTTTTTAGTTAATGAAACTTCTAATGAGAGAATTATTTTTACTAGCACATAAATGTACATTTTTATATTATTCCTGTATATATAAAATTTTAAATAATTCATTAAGTGTTAAACTTTGCATTTAATCGATTAAATAAAGTTTTCCTAAAATATAAGTGTAATTTTTTAATGAATCGTTTTGAAATCACTTTAACTTTATAAGGAAAAAAAAAAAAAAAATAAAAAAATAAAAAGAGGTTTTAAAATTACTTAATAGGATAAAATTAAAAATCTTATTGTTTTTAGCAATTATTTTATCTAGTTATAAACTATATATTATTTTAATATACGCCTTATAGTTAAGTCAGTTTTAGAGAAAACCAAGAAAAAATCCCAACGCGCAGGTTGATGAGTTGGAATATTCTATTATACTTAAAGAATCCAGGTACGGAAAAACCGAAATACAATACGCGGAAAAACAGGCGGGATTTTCGGTTAAAACTTCAAAGCAGTGGACGGTAAACATAACACACCGTGAAACAACCTACTCCCACGACAGCCAAACTAAGAATGAAGGGAAACGTTGAGTTGTAACACCTTATCTACTAGAGATAAGGGGGAATTCCCCATGACTCACCCCTCGTTCGTTCATGTACAACATCTTACGAGAAAGTTCGTGAAGGATGACTCATCGGTGACGAGTTTGAATAATATGCATAACCGCTAAATTGTATAAATGAGAATCTTTTAATGTGAGTATTATAGTAATGATAAATTTATTTTATAATCGATAACTCATCAGCTTCACACCTTATATAAAACAATGGTATATTCAAAAGTGTTACCAAATTTTACTACACAATAAACATTCACATATGGATATTCCTAAGGTTTAAGACTATGCGAGGATCCTATAAGCGAAATGCCTGTGAGTCTTTCTAAGGAATCCTAATCTGTATTTAAGCAGGTTTTAGAGAAAACCAAGAAATACTCCAGTCGACTAGGTTGATGAAATGGATTCGAATCCAACACTTCCCCTTTTACCATAGAATCGTTCACTAATCACAAGGTTAATGAGTCATGCAGTTGTATTAAAACTTATTGATTACATGTCTAAACTTATACCATTAAATATTTAACTGTTGGTTCTATAAGTGGATTGCTCTGTGTGTAAGTCTTTGTAACTTATAGTTAAGCGAGTTTTAGTGAAAACCAAGAAAAACTACAAACGGGTAGATTGTTAAGTTGAATTCGAACCTAACATTAAGCATAGAATCGTTTGTTCTTCTAAAATCCTTGTAACAACATGTTTAAGGACTTTATAAGAAAATGCTTAATACGGTTTGAGCTTAGTAGATTTTGCATGCGTTAGCTATATTAAACACTTAATTTTTAACATACATTAAGGTTAGTGGATGAGTGACAGGTAATTCATTTAAAACAAAAATATAATAACGGTCGATTGAAACAAAGGGTTTGCAGTTTTAGAGAAAACCAAGAAAAAATCCCAACGGTAGGTTGATGAGTTGGAATATTCTATTATACTTAAAGAATCCAGGTACGGAAAAACTGAAATACAATACGCGGAAAAACAGGCGAGATTTTCGGCTAAAACTTCAAAGCAGTGCACGGTAAACATAACACACCGTAAAACAACCTACTCACACGACGCCAAACTAAGAATGAAGGGAAACGTTGAGTTGTAACACCTTATCTACTAGAGATAAGGAGGAATTCCCGGAAAAGCTGAGTCACCCCCCGTGGATCTTACGAGAAAGTTCGTGAAGGATCATTGACGAGTTTGAATAATTTGCATAACCGCTAAATGGTATAAGCGAGAATCTTTTAATGTGAGTATTATAGTAATGATAAATTTATTTCATAATCGATAACTCATCAGGTTCACACCTTATATAAAACAATACTATATTTAAAAGTTTTACTGTACAATAAATATTCACATATGGATATTCATAAGGTTTAAGATCGATTAAATAAACGAGAATCCTATAATCGAAATGCACGAGAGTCTTTCTAAGAAATCCTATTGCATATTTAAGCAGGTTTTAGAGAAAACCAAGAAATACTCCAATCGACTAGGTTGATGAAATGGATTCGAACCCAACACTTCCCCTTTTACCATAGAATCGTTCACTAATCACAAGGTTAATGACTCATGCAGTTGTATTGAAACTTATTGATTACAAGTCTAAACTTATACCATTAAATATTTAACTGTTGGTTCTATAAGTGGATTGCTCTGTGTGCGAGTCTTTGTAACTTATAGTTAAGCGAGTTTTAGTGAAAACCAAGGAAAACTACAAACGGGTTGATTGTTAAGTTGAATTCAAACCTAGCTTTAAACATGGAATTGTTTGATCTTCTAAAATACTTGTAACAACATGTTTATGAACTTTATAAGAAAATGCTTAATAGGGTTTTCATGCGTTAGCTATATTAAACACTTAATTTTTAACATACATTAAGGTTAGTGGATGAGTGTCAGGTAATTCATTTAAAACAAAACTATAATAAGGGTCGATTAAAACAAAGGGTTTGTAGGTTATAATTATAGGATAAAACGTTATGTGTTTCGAAAACCCTTCATCAAGATTGCAACAACCGTTTCGAATGATACTCTCCCTTCATCAGATAGACTTAAACTTTTATTTTCACAGTATGAAACAAGATGATAGAGGATTTACACTTATTGAAATCCCAACTTATAAATAATTCGACTTTCACTAAAAATGCAAGTCGCATATACACTTTGAAACAATCAATAAATTTTATATTATCACAATGCATTAAATAAGTTTCCCGTTTAACATTCAAGATGAATTTATTTTTACATTAATTAAGAATTGAACACATATTAATTTTTAAAATGACTGTTTTTTAAAAAGTTTTGAAACAGCTAATAAAATTTATAAGCTTTTACAATTAAATAAATTTAGCATATTAGGGAAGTTTTACATCACTCGGTAAAATTTTATATAAGCAATAAAAGTGATACACATTATAATTGTAAACTCATAAAATAAATTTCACACTTAACATTTAAACTCTAACCAATCAATCTTAAAGTAATTTTTTATCTTTTGTACATAATCATAAACCTTTCGTTTCTATTGTAAAGTGAAGTATGACTCATGCTTTAATTAAAATCTCTAATCAAAATTATAAGAAAGTAAAGTTTAGGAAACACCTATGTATTTTAAGCAAATTAATAAAGTATAAATATTCATGTTTTTCAGTTAAGTAAAAAAGTTATATAATTAGTTTTACAGAGTACTTAAAAAAATAATGTATAATTAAGTTTAAGATTTTTTTTTTTTTTTTTTTTTTTTTTCTATAGTATGTATATATAAATTTTTAGTTAAAAAGTTTTTATTAAAATACAATAATCAAAGTTTTGTACGATATTAATTTACATTGCATCTAAAACTTTAAATATATAGAAACAATTGTACATTTGGTTTTGTCTGAAGCATATATAAATAATAAAATCTTATTCAGTTTAGTTTTTAAAACACCCTAAAGATTTCAGACACACATATTTTTATCTTGTTTAAATAAAATTTTAAAATGAAACAATATTAATGTTATAAAATAATACACTCAGCATGACTCGCCGAGTGTGCTATTCCATCAAATTATTCCGCATACGTGTAATAACATGTCTGACTTAACTATATACTGAATTACCATTATTTCAGAAAAAGTTGGGACTTACCTTAAAACACATCCTACACCCTTGGCAGACTTGAAGAAAATGAATGATACGAGACATTCTTATCAGAGACGCCAGGTCACGAGGTTAGTGACGTCACGAATGATGTGATTGGCTACGCTCAGTCACGTGATCATGACGTCATCCTCTCATCAATGACGTCACCGATTGCTTATCTGCTACCACAACGCGCGGAAATGTCCAGTACGCAGTGAAAAATATTCAAAGTCTACGGGACATTACTCGAAACGATTCCATTGTCTTATACGGTAAATTGAAATATAACACGCGGAAAAAAGATCGACATATACCGGAGAAACTATGCATACTGCCCGATGAAACTAAGCCGCACAGCTAAGTAGATGCTACCAGGATGAGAGTCAAAATCCAACTGAATTCAAACAATATGACAAGGTCTATAAATCTCCCGTGTTGATTAGATGGTTTTGATGAATGGGTTTTCCCCCACACTTAAGCAGAATGGAGAAGTCATAGGTTTTCCCTCACCTATCTCTTAATTAAGTTTCTTAATTAAAATTATGCAAATTATATGTAAGTCTTTCAAATATCTCTTAATTATGTTTTCTAATTAAAATTATGTAAATTTTATGTAAATCTTTCATTTTTATCATATGCCCTCCTAGTTAAAGATTTAATAAACCTATCTTTTATACAACATAAATAAATTTAATAAGTATAATCTGTTTAATGACTCATCAAACGATAACTCATCAAACGATGACTCATCATAAACATGAAAGATTTACATAAAATTTACATAATTTTAATTCGGTATATGTCGATCTTTTTTCCGCGTGTTATATTTCAATTTACCGTATAAGACAATGGAATCGTTTCGAGTAATGTCCCGTAGACTTTGAATATTTTTCACTGCGTACTGGACATTTCCGCGCGTTGTGGTAGCAGATAAGCAATCGGTGACGTCATTGATGAGAGGATGACGTCATGATCACGTGACTGAGCGTAGCCAATCACATCATTCGTGACGTCACTAACCTCGTGACCTGGCGTCTCTGATAAGAATGTCTCGTATCATTCATTTTCTTCAAGTCTGCCAAGGGTGTAGGATGTGTTTTAAGGTAAGTCCCAACTTTTTCTGAAATAATGGTAATTCAGTATATAGTTAAGTCAGACATGTTATTACACGTATGCGGAATAATTTGATGGAATAGCACACTCGGCGAGTCATGCTGAGTGTATTATTTTATAACATTAATATTGTTTCATTTTAAAATTTTATTTAAACAAGATAAAAATATGTGTGTCTGAAATCTTTAGGGTGTTTTAAAAACTAAACTGAATAAGATTTTATTATTTATATATGCTTCAGACAAAACCAAATGTACAATTGTTTCTATATATTTAAAGTTTTAGATGCAATGTAAATTAATATCGTACAAAACTTTGATTATTGTATTTTAATAAAAACTTTTTAACTAAAAATTTATATATACATACTATAGAAAAAAAAAAAAAAAAAAAAAAAATCTTAAACTTAATTATACATTATTTTTTTAAGTACTCTGTAAAACTAATTATATAACTTTTTTACTTAAGGGCCCTCTTCACTCAGCATTTCCTTTTCTAAAAGCCAATGTTATCTTATGGAAAACTTTCTTTGCACTTAAAAAAGTGGCATATTAATTGATTGAGACGCGGTTTTTTTTATTGGATTACTCTCATTTCGTAAACTGACGCAGCTTTTGTAGATTTTATGAAAGAATAACAGTTGTTTTTTAAAAAAGCTGTTTTATTGCAATATTTGGGTTGATGCATTAAATGGCTTATAAAAAACTCTTTCAATTTTTTAAAACAGAATTTAAAAAGCTGCGTCAATCTCAAAGAGTTTATTTCAATGCGGAAAAAAATCCTGTATTTTAATAAAATTTTAAATCAATTAAATTTGCAAAGAAAGTCCAAAAATTTTACAAATTTGTGCCGATTTTTCTCTTTGACACACCCTTTATTCGGCTACGCCTCTCGTTCGTGGTTTCGATGGAAAGATGTTTACATTTCTGTGGTGAAGATACGTCTAGGCGTTGTGGTTTTTTATTCAGTTTTTATTTTTATTATAGATTTCACCTGTATTACGGATGTGAGTAACATAACAATTTAGAAGACAATCGTTCAGAGACTTATTTATAGGAAATATATGATCACATTTTATTTTCAATAGTTTTTCATTGCGCGTAATACTATTATTATATGAATACTTTGTACATAAATCTGATATTTTACTGATAATGCCACGATTGACAATATACAAACATTTTTTTTAACAAGTTATATAAAACTTTTTACTAAATTAAACAGATTTTCAATAATAAATTTTATTTTAAAGTATATAATCTGGTGTGGCACCCACACGACTTTTTCTTACCCTACATTTAAATTTTATACAGACAGATTCAGATTGAGGAATAAAATATCAAGTACTGTATAAAATTCTATAGTAAAAAGAATTTAAGCTAGCTTTACGAATTATTTAATTTGACAAATAATTTTCTGTGGGAAGGGCGGAGGGGAGTACCACCTTTCTCAACCCACATTTGAAACTAATATCTACATTTCTATAGAATTCACGACTAATATTAAATTTAAAATTATGTTCAACAATAACTTTCAATCACATTTATTGACAACTTTAACCCGTATCACTCGTTGAAACTTATCAATATTGATCAAACTGTTCAAGTATGAATTTTATATGAACTTTAAAATATAACACTTGAGTTCCCTGCCGGTATTTAGTTTTTAAAGTTACACTGATAACAGACTCACAAAGAACAACTGTTAAAAATTGTTTAATTATTCACGGAACCGCAAAATACGTAGTTATTATTAAAAAAAAACAAGACTTCAAATTAAACTAAATATTTTATTTACTCTTTAGGTATGGAGAATTAATTTACATTCCTGAGCAAAATAAGTTGTATTAATATTGAAGTCTAGGAATTGAGTGAAACAAATATTTTTAACGACATAAGCAAGTTGATTTTATAACTGAAGAAACTAGAACAATTTAAAGTTTGCAAGAAATGGGAGTCAAATGTTTATGAAATTATTTATACACGACGAAATCACACTATTATTTTCAAAGATTTTGCGCTCTTATTTTCGCGCCTAACATAAAAGCGCAGCTGAAAGTATGGTACCTGAACATGAACACTGTTTCTATGCGTTCTTTTAGAATTACAGTAACTGGATATCAAGCTGTGTGTCGATATTAATAAAATCAGAATTTTGTCTGTAAATTTATCAGAATTTTAAAAAAAATGCGATATCTTCACGTTCCACACACCATAAAAGTCGAAAATTACTTCAGAAAACTTTGTCTGTGTGTGTGTCATCGTGTCTGTATGTCTGTAACGCTATTATTGTCCGGGTATCACGTGAGAATGGCTGGACGGAATTCAACGGCGCTTGGCAGAAATTTAGGCTTTTACCCAACTAAAATCTGCCAACTTTTTCGAAATTCCCTCCCCAGTTCTCGCCGGGATGGGGGAAACAAAAGTCAAAACATATTTGTAAGCATAACACCGCTCCAAATTACTTCACTGTAAAGAAATTGCACATATAAACAATAGTCATGAGTATAAAAAAAACGTTATCTGCAATTTAGGAATTTTAGATTATTAACCCTTTCAGTCACAGTGTTCCCGCTGATGGAACACCTTATTTTAATTCTCAAGAGCAAAAACTCATCCCGGAAACTTTTTAGCAAAAATTTACGTTTATAACATATTAGAAAAGGCCCTTTTTTTTACCTGAAAATTTAAAATTTCTTTTATTTAAATTTTGTTCGTAAATTCCGGTGGCGAGAAATTTCGCAGTTTCCGAATTTTTTAAAGAACTCTACAAAAAATGGAACAAAGATGTTAAAAAAAGCTACGAGACTTCCTTAGAAAATTTCCAAAAACACATTTTCCCCCCCTAATTTCCGATATTTTTGTGAGAAGGGGTTACGAAGGGTCAAAATCGAGACAACCCTTTTAGCGCTAAATTCCTCCTGAGAAACCTATGGAAGCTGCGGTCACGAATTTCGGTGCTGGGATTATATGTATGTATCCGACGCCTAAAGTAATTGAATAAATAAAACATTGCGATTTAGGAAATTTCGATTTTTAAGGGGAGGGAAGAGGGAAATCAATTTTTGGCGGGAAATTGTGCAAATTCCAGATTTTTAGTAAAAATTTAACAAAAATGGAAAAAAGATGTTGAAAACAGCCATGGGTCTTCTTTAGGACATTTTCAAAACACGCTTTTTTTGTGATTTGCCTTTCTTTTTTATTTTTATGGGGGGGGGGGATAGGTATGTGTTACAAAGGGCAAATTCGAGGCACCACTTTTAGCGCTAAATTTGTCCTGAGAAATTTATGAGAGCTGTGGTCAGGGTCAGAAAGTTTCATGCTTGGATTGCTTATATATGTATCCGACCCCTAAAGTAACGGAATATATCGAAATATCCCCCCTTTCACCCTGGGGGGTAGGAAGCAAAAAAAAAAAAAGTTTGTAAGCATAACTCGGCCCCAAATTACTTCACGCTGAAGAAATTGCGCATGAGAAAACTAGATTTGAGTATAAATAAAACATTATGTACGATTTTGGAATTCTTGACAGGAGGGAGGAAAGAAATCGTTTTTTGGGGGGAAATTTCAGAAATCCCGGACTTTTTAGTAGAGCTCTACTAAAATGGTACAAATGTATTGAAAAAAAGCTATCTGTCTTATTTAGGATATTTCCAAAAACATTTTCTTTCTTTCTTTTGTGTGTGTGTGTGTGTGAGATTTTCGATTTTTTTTTTTTTTTTGGGGGGGGGGGGGGGGGCGTTACGACGGAGCTAATTCGAGACCCTCCCTTTTAGCGCTAAATTTGTCTTGGGAAATCCACGGGATTAATGGTCGCTAAATTTGGCGCGTAAATTTTTTATATGTATCCGACATTATTGTAACCTGATTTTACAAAATTCCACCTTTACCCTACCACTCGGGGGGGGGGGGGGACAAAAAACACGTGTGAAATCTTGTTTTTCCTTTTGAATTCGCTTTAAATTATCTTGGGGGGGGGGGAACTTGTGCGAAACAACTACACGACTTCCATTACCCACAATTACACATATTACATGCATTCTTTGGAATTTTCCAGTAAGAGAAATTTGATACACGTATAAAGACATATATAATAGAGTTTACATAGCGAGTTATGAGAAAGAGTATTTAAAATGGATCAATGAAACAATTTTCCAGAAAATCGTTAGAGCCGTTTTTGAGAACCAACTTTTACCAAAACTTGATATTCTAGATTATTGACTGGAAAACAATAATTACATACAAAAGGATATTTAAAAGCGAGTTAATATGGCGAGTTTGAAAAAAATCCGTACAGCCGTTTTTAAAGGAACGCACTTGCGAGACTTTAAATTGAGCTATTTATACAAGACGCCTATCAATTTTCCAAACCTAACCAACTATATCTGTCGAAAGAACATCTAATAGAGTGTTTATATAGCAATTTTGAAGTAAATCGTTAGAGCTGTTTTTGAGATACGGACTTACGCTCCCATTTCCATTTTACGATGGCCCACTTCTGTTTTTAAAATTTTTACTAAAATTTGTAAATTTTATCTGTACACCAGACTTGTTCCGGCTGTGAAGTTTCGTAGTTCTATCTTTATTAATTTTGGAGATATGATAGCCAGAAGATTCTACATATACATACACACTGACCAATTGCCCAAAACTACATTTTTGGACACAGGAGGACTTAAAACGTGTAAATCAGGTGAAAACTCGATATCGAATTTTTGGACAGAATACAATACAGAATACAAATTACCTACGGTAGTAGAGTAATGGAAGTAAAAAGAGATATCCGTAAAATTTTTGCTTTGAAATATAGCTAATACACTGCAAATTCATGTGTCTTAAATTCAGACACATAAGCGTCTGAAATGGGTGTCATTATTTTCAGACACGAATTCGCGTCTTAAATTTTAAGACACGTGAAGCGTCTTAAATTAAGACGGGAACGTAACTGAATTTAAGACACGTGAAGTGTCTTAAAAGGCAGCCATTGTTGACCACTTATTTGAGCTGCCATTTTTTACCACTTTTTTTTTTTTTTTTTTTCCTTGGCAGCCATTGTTGACCACTGATTTCAGCTGCCATTTTTAACCACTTGTTTTTTTTTTTTTTTTTTTTTTTTTTTTTTTTTTTTTCTTGGCAGCCATTGTTGACCACTGATTTCAGCTGCCATTTTTAACCACTTTTTTTTTTTTTTTTTTTTTTTTTTTTCTTGGCAGTCATTGTTGACAAAATCCAAAAAAAGTATTTAAAAAAATATTATAAGGACCTGGCACCATTAAAGTAGGCTTCATATAAATGCTTACATTTCCATTTAATATTTTTAAGTTTAACTATATTAGATTTGTTCAATGAAACATATTTAAGGAACAATAATTTTTGATACATTTTTTACAGATCTGAAATCCTCAAATTTCGAATTATTAGTTTTTCCTTTTTTTTTTTTTTTTTTTTAAGGAATTCATGATCTTCAAATTGCTAAAACCTACACAGATATTTAAGAAAATATGCATTTTTTTTTTTTTTTTTTTAATGATTAATACAACCTACTAAAAAGAATTTGGGATGGATTTTGAAATTTATTAATTAGCTTTAAAGAAAAAAAAAAAAAAATAATAATAATAATGCATGCTCATGTAATAACCTTTTTTTTTTTTGGGGGGGGGGGGTAAATATTTATTTTTAATATGGTTTGTTTTTAAAGATATTGCAAAATTCATCCCTGATAATTCTTTTAAGTAGTTTCATATAAACATAAAAAAAAAATATTAAGTCTTTCTTAAATATTTGTAGAAGTTTCAGCATTTTGTAGATCACAAATTTATGAAAAAATGCAATTAAAAAATTTCAAATCTGTAAAATATATATATACATATAAAACCACAATAATTATTGACTAAATGTATATTTTATGGAACAAACAAAATATAGTTCAATTTATTTTAAAAATATTATATGGAAAAATAAGTTTTTTTAATTTTTTTTTTTTTTTTTTTTTTTTTTTTTTTTTTATGAAAACTACTTTAATGGTGCTAAGCTACTTTAAGAAAAGACAATATCTAATCTCACCGACAGCCAAAGCCTATGTTATTCTATGGGGAAATTTGTTTATAAATTGAACTATATTAAGTTTATTTAAATCAAGTTGGAGTGTAAAGGTTAATATTTTTTATTTATTACCAACTATGCGAAAAATACCAGAGCCGGGGATCGAACCCGGGCACCTCCGATTCCCGGCTCTGGTATTTTTCGCATAGTTGGTAATAAATAAAAAATATTAACCTTTACACTCCAACTTGATTTAAATAAATATTCACGGTTGATGAATTCACGAATAAAAATTTCTATATTAAGTTTGTTAAATAAAATACGTATTCAAGGAACAATTATTATGGATTTTGATCTATTTTTTACAGATCTGAAATCGTCAAAATTGCATAGTCTCAGTTTTCATATTTCTTTTTTTTAAAGGAATCATGATCTTCAAAATGCTAAAACATCTACATATTTAGCTCTGGTATTTTTCACATAGTTGGTATAAAAATCATCCTTCCACTCCAAATTTTCTAAATTAATTAAGGTTGATAAATAAAGACTTTCTAAACATCTACATATATTTAAGAAAAGACTAATTTTTCAGGATGTTTAATAAAACCTAATTCTTTTAAGTAAGTTCTTATAAACATCCAAAAATTATCAACTATTTTTAAATATTTATAGAAGTTTTAACATTTTGAAAATCATGAACTTATGAAAAAATGCAAACTGACAAAAACCTTTAAAAGATTTCAAGTCTATAAAAAATGAATAAAAAACCATAATTGTTGCCTGAATATATATTTTATTGAACAAACCTAATATACTTCAATTTATAAATATTAAATGGAATATTATATGAAAACTACATCAGTGGTATCAAGTCTTATTAAAAACAAACAATACATAATCTCACCAGCAGCCAAAACCCATGTTATTCTACGGGGAAATTTTTTTTTCATGAATAATTGTTAATATAATAATGTAATTTTTTTTAAATTCTGTTTTCACATTTTTAACATTTTATCTTGCTAAAAAAATCAAAAAATGCACTTAGTGATTTTTTTTTTTTTTTTTTTTTTAAACTTTAAAAGTGAAATATTAAAAATTTAAAAAATAAATACTAATTTAACAATTGTGAATTTTCTGAATATGAAGAAAGATTTAAAAAAAATAAATATATAATACGTTAGCTAATGAGTAATTGCAGACACAAATTTTCCTATAAAATAACATACACTTTGACTATGAATGAGATTAGATATTATCTGCTCTTAAATGAAAATAAGCAGAGAAAACAATTGAGATGTTGTCATAAGAGAAATTATTGAAAAAAGGCCCTTCGCCTTTCTAAAACCTCAACTAAAATTAATCTTTAGAATTTTCTAGAATGTGCTTTAAAAGATATATTGGAAAAAAAAGAAAAGAAAAGGATTATATGAATGGAGTTGCACCGATCCCCCCTCAACAATCAAAAGTTAGAGTTAGTTTCAAACTGGGAAAAAAAAAAAAAAAAAAAAAAGACAAGTTTACCTTTTTAAAAATACCTTTTTCTTATAGGACTTATATTTCCATTTAATATTTTTAAATTGTAAATAATTAGGTTTTGTAAATAAAATATATATCAGGGGTCAATCCAGGCAAAATTTGGGTCCCTTTTGCGGCCCCTTTACAAAATTCTCCATAGTAAAAAGGGACCCTTCACAAAATTCAAATTCATAAAAAGGGACCCTTCACAAAATTCAAATCCATGAAAAGGGACCCTTCACAAAATTCAAATTCATAAAATGAGTCCCTTCACAAGATTTTTTTTTTTTTTTAAATGATCCTTTTATTAAATGTTTTCAGTATTATTTTTAATTAATGCCTTAATTTGGCTCAACGAAACTATTAACTTGATATTAAACATTACATAAAGTGATTGTAAAAACGAAAAATTTTACACAATGTTTTACTTTTTCACAAAAATATTTTATATTTCACAAAAATAAATAAAAATTTCACAAAAATATTTTGTTTTTCACAAAAAAGGGACCCAAAAATTAAAACCTGGATCGACCCCTGTATATTCAGGGAATAATTATATTATGGTTTTTGATATACTTTTTATATATATGAAAACTTTAAATTGCGTATTCCAAGTTTTCATTTTTTTTTTTTGGGGGGGGGGGGGAGGGAATTTATGATCTTCAAAACACTAAAACTTCTACAAGAAGACTTATTTTTTTTGGATGTTTAATACAACCTCCTAAAAAGAATTAGGGATGGATTTTGAAATTTATTAACAACTAGTTTTTAAGAAAATAATAATAATGCATGTGTTTATGTAAAATTTTGATTTTTTTTTTTTTTTTTTTTTTTTTTTTTTTTCTTTTAATAATACTGTGAAATCCTTTAAGTAGATTCTTATAAACATCCAAAAAAATATTTAGTCTTCCTTAAATATTTGTAGAAAATTTAGCATTTTTAAGATCATGAATTTATGAAAAAATGCAATTAAAAGATTTCAAGTCTCTAAAAAAATGTATCACAAACTACAATAATTCTTGACTAAATATATATTTTATGGAACAAATATAATATAGTTCAATTTATCATATAAATATTACATGGAAAAATAAGTTTTAATATGAAAACTACTTCTGTGGTGCCAAGCTCCTTTAAGAACAGGCAATATCTAATCTCACCGACAAACAAAGCCTAAGTTATTCTATGGGGAAATTTGTTTCTAAAATTATTTGTTATATAATATATATATATATTTCACATTCAGAAAATTCACAATAGTTAGATTAGTACTCATTTTAAAAAAAAATTATTTTTCACATTTTTAATATTTTATTTTCTGGCTAAAAACCACAAAAAATGCACTAGTTGTTTACTTATGCTATAAAAACTGTAGTATGCAAAATTTCTTTCTTTTCTCTGGACTGTTTGATACATATTTTGCAGAAAAAAAAAAAAAAATATTTCATCAACAGGCATTTCTTTTTAACATTTCACCTTCTACTGCAAATTATTATTTTTATTTATTTATTTATTTATTTATTGACACAAAACATCAAGTTAAGAGATAATAGATATATCTTTTACATTGAACATATTATCTTAAAAACTCATATATATTTTACTTTAAAGTAATATTTTTAATTTTTTATTAAAACAGTGAATCTAAATAATACAAAACTTTAACAGCATACAGATTAACATGGGGGAGGGGGGGAATGAAAATAATGTTCAAACAAGAACGATTTAAGAAAAATAAAAAAAAAACAATTTATTCAGTAAATTTAAAGATTTATTTAACAATATAAAGTGCTTCTTTTCTAATTTTAGCATTTCTTCATAATATTTCTAGAATCACATTCTTTAAAGTTTCTTTCCTTCTTCTTAAAGTCTAATGTGATGGACCTGAAACAGATGAAATAATGATAATAATATGAAACGATTCCACCCGACTTTCCAAACAAACAATAAATGCTTGGTAATTAAATACATTTCAAGCATGGAATATTTCAGTAAATAAGTAAAAAATCACAAAAGAATGTTTAAGTATATATTTCAACTTATGGACAATATTTGAACAAACATTCTGGGTATTAATCAGGGTTCATTTTAGAGGGTGAAATTGTGAGAATCCCACTATGTTTTAAAAAGTCACACTCGAAAATATATTACCCCCAAATTTTTCACATGGTTCAACAAATAATAATAGTGGCAATATTGAAATAAAATTGCAAGACGAAGCTGAATAATGTGATAACAACATCAAAGATTAATAAAAATACAAAATCATTAAAAAATTCACACTAAGTTTTTTTTTTTTACCCTCAATATATCAATAAAAATGTAACTGTAACAAAATTATTGAAAAAGCTTCATGATTAAAGTATTAAAAAATAAATAAATAAAAGCATTATGATTAAAGCAATAAAAATAATAATAATAAGCAGAAAAAACGTTTTATTCAGCATTACTGTTGTGCTTCTTTTTTTTTATCTTGACATTTCACTTTGAATAATTTCTTCTACATGAGACTTCTTCCAGAGTCTAAATTCTAAAATTAAACCTTTTTCGCTTTTTTTAATTTTCAGGAAAATTGGAAAATTATCATAATAAATTCTATTTCTGTTCAGGATTGTAGTGATATAAAACAAGTGATTATTTTTGAAAAAAAAAAAGAAAAAAAGAAACCTTTGATTTAAATCACTTCTTTTTAAAATCAAAGTTATTGGTTTTAATGGCTTGCCACATTTACCACCACTGGAAGCCCAAGCCAATGTTATTCTATGCAGAGGTCGATCCAGACAAAAATTGGGACCCTTTTGCTGCCCCTTCACAAAATTCAAATTTCTAAAATGGACCCCTTCACAAAATTCAAACTCATAAAAATGGGCTCCTTCATGAAAATAAGATTCATAATAATTACAAGATAAAAAACAAAATTTTTATATACCATGTTTCTAAATTTTCTGTTGAATCATATAAACGCTACCGAAGGCAGCAGGAAACCGGAACAATTGGCTAAATGTATTAAAAAAATTCATTGCTATCGTGCTTTGAGATCTTATAAAAGTTTCAAATGTAAGTCGGGAAGTTAGTGAAAAATAGTTTGCAAGCTTTGTACCGGTAACGCTGCCGAAGGCAGCAGAGTCCCGAAGCAGTTGGTTAAAAGTATTTTTTAAAATGCATTTTCACCGTGTTCTGAACTAGTCTGAAAGTTTCAAATGTCTAGCTAGTCGGGAAGTTAGTTAAATAAATTTTCCGTTGAATCATATAAATGCTGCCGAAGGCAGTAGGAACCTAAAACAATTGACTAAAAGTAGTACAAAAATGCATTGTCACTGTGTTCTGAGCTATCATGAAAGTTTCAAATGTTTAGCTAATCGAGAAATGTGAAAAATTGATTGCAAGCTTTGTATTGGTAACACTGCCGAAGGCAGCAGAAACATGAAACAGTTGGCTAAAAGCATTTTCACCATGTTCCGAACAATTCTGAAAGTTTCAATGTCTAGCTAGTTGGGAAGTTAGTTGAATAATTTTTCTGTCGAATCATATAAAAGCAAAAATGAGCCCCAAAAATTAAAACCTGGATCGACCCTTTCTATGGGAAATTTTGTTTACTTATAACTCATTAACTAATACATATTTTTAAATTCTGTTTTGACATTCAAAAAATTGTCAGCTGTTAAATATATCAATTTTTTTAAAAAGGAATTTTTTTTTTTTTTAATACTTTATTTTGAAACAGTATAATGAAAAATGATGAGTGTAATCTATATAATATTTCTCTAACGTGGACCAGTTTCAATTATTTTTTGTCGAAAGGATTCGGTACGCGAGAATAAAAAATAATTATACATGGACAATATTTAAGCACGCGGACTTGGCTCAATGGACTAACAAGAAAAGATGACGAGATTTGTCTGATGAGACTATTTTAAGAAAAACAAAGGATTTTTAACAATTGTTTCTTCAAAATCTTTGCAAGTGTCATTTTAAACCTAGCAATAATTTAAAGATATATATAGATTATGAACTTTTGTGTCATAAATTGACTAAAAAACACAATCAAAAAAAAAAATTATAATCAAAATAGGAATTATTTTATTTTATTTATTTGTTTATTTTTAAACAAAACAACAACAACAAAAAAAATTATACCAAAATTAATAGAAAGTCATCTCCAACATGATGACAAAAATTTAAAAGGCGTCGTGGGTGTCCTATATTAAAGCTGTACTGCCAGTGGAATAATGAAAATTGAGTCATGAACAATGAATTTCATTTCGAAACCTTTCTTTGAATGATTTTGGCTTCCCTATTGTACAATATTAATTTGGTTTTAATAATAATTTGGCTTCTGGTAAATTAAAATTTTAATTAGGTGGTGAAATTGGTATAACATTTATGAGTTTCAACTTTCAAATTTTAAAGATAAATAAGAAAAAAAAGAAAGTGCGAATATCTCCCATGGGTTTGCTAGTATAATATTTTATCCCCCCCCCCCCCCCCCCCATTTGCTGATGATCAGAGATCAAACGTCCTGCAGAAGCATTGTGATTACTAATCTTTCTCCATTTACAATACAAATGTCAATGTTCATTTTAAACTTGCTTTATTAGATTCTGGAACCCATAATGAGGTAGAATTGTTCAATATCTTTCACTTGAATAATTTTTTTGTGGGTCCCTTCACCCTTCCAACAATCGGCGATCAAATGCCATCTGTAATCCTTGCAATTTCTAATTTTTCTCCATCTACAAACAAATGCCAACTTTTTTTAAACTTACCTAATTAGATTCCAGAGAAGAAAAATAATAAAGAAGAAGAATTGTTCAAAATCACTCACTCATATGTTTTATCCCCCCCCCCCCCCACACACACTTTCTTCTAATGATCTGCGAAGCACTGCGATTTCTAATTTTTCTTCATATACAATACAACATAAATATCAATATTCTTTTTGAACTAACTTTAATGCATTCTAAAACTTATAATTAGAACTGCTCAATAACACTCACTCATAAAATAAAAAAAAAAATTGTGCGACCCCCCCCCCCGTCCTCTATCTCTAACGATTGGTGATCAAGCGCTCTACAGAAATTTTGTGCTTTTCAATCCTTCATTCGCAGCATAAATAAATTTCAATAGGGATCACATATGACATGAAGTCTTCATACAAAAAAACCCGTTGGTGATCTTTAAAAGAAAATACTTGTACTTATTAAGTCACTTATACACACAATTCCAATATCAGAAGCTTCCTGTAAAAGTTGGGACTTGGTCACTGAGAAAGTGAGCAAAATGCAATTTAAGATAATGTACAGATGGCAATGACGAACAAACTGGAATTGTTGATAAGAGTGTGTTTATATTTCTTAATGGTTCTACATCTAGTTATAATTTTTGAAAGCTGCATTAATTTCAATTTGGAGTCCCTTACATACAAACATTTTACTGGAGCTATGAACAAAATCATGGACATATTTCTTGTGTGATATCAAGAATAATGAATAATGTCAACACTTTACCTTAACTAAAATTTTAATATTACAATGCTTTGATCATATCTGGTTAACTAACATTAGATAAACACAAACTTGGGATCAAAAATATGTTTACTGAATCTGGCAATATTTTTTTCAGTTAATTATTATTGCAAAATTATGATGCAGATTATTTTCTGATACCTAAATAGCTGTCGCAGATTGGCAGATAAAATTCTGCTACTGGGGGATTGAGCAATGAGCATGTTTTAAAAAATATATATTAGTACATATATAAGAGTAGTATTAAAAATAACTAGGATTTATGAAGGATCCATTTAATGACTGTATAAGTATACAAATATTTAAATTTATTTTAAATATAAAGTGAAATATTTAGCATATTAATAAATATAGAAAAATTCAAGAAAATTTTAAATTATACATAAATACCTATCACTAATATCATTTTTACTGTTTTACTAATTGAAAATTGATGACACAAAAACAAAAAAAGGGGAAGGGGATTAGCTAGCACAAACTGCTAATGACAGAGGGGAAGAAAGAATTCGAACAAAAATATTAATAAACAATTGAATATTGATATTAGTGTACCTAGAAATATTGTAATATTCAAAAATTTAAAAATATATACAGTACACTCCCAGAAATCTGCACAGTTTGGAACCAGAGATTGTGCAGATTTTAGAATATTGTGGATTTTGGGTATTTTATTGTTTGCATATTTAAATTAAAATTTTAAAGCCGTAATGCATTAAAAATGATAGTGAAGACATATGAGCAAGCATATAAGATACATGAAATATTTAAAAATAAATGAAGGCAAGTAAAAAGTATAAATATAGTATACATATAAAATTCAATGTAAGTATTTTTCTTTTCACTTAACAAATTAAAAATTGTTCCATAAGGCAAAATACAAAATTGAGTATATGTAAACATCTGATATAATAACTTTTATTATAAACTTGCAATTTTTATTATAGTTTAGAATTATAGGTAAAGCCAAATGATTTTTTTTTTTTTTTTTTTTTTTTTTTTTTTCAGTATATGAAATCATTTTTTGTTCAAGCACAAATACTACTGGTTTAAAAGAATTTAGATATTTACCTTGAAGATCTGGATCTTGCTTAAAATAAACTTTCTTTAATCTTATTAAGATTCAATTTCTAAAATACCACCACTAAAATAAGTTCTACCTTGTTTTTTTTTTTGTTTTTTTTTTTTCCTTTTCTTGAAAACTATAAATTTCATTGTTTACATTTGTTTTGATGTGTGGATTTCTGGTTTTATTTATGTTGAACGTTTCAACATATACATCAGTTTACAACTCTAAATACAGGTTAAATTATTTATAGAAAAATGAAAACACTCTTTGATTTTTGCTTCAATGTAAATAATTGCTTCAATGTAAAGAAAAAACTGACACGTTTGTGCATTTAAAATTTTGTCCCTGATTATGCAGAAAGTTTAAAATATTTATGAAAAGGCTTTTAAGTAACTTAAAAAATAAATAAATAAAATTTTAATAATATAAAATAATAAAAATCTTACCTTGAATTGAGTCTGTAATATTGCAGGGGATGAAAGAAATTCAGATGGCTCCTGAAATTTATCTTTAATATACTGAAAATACAGGTAATTCTTCTGCTGCGACATTTGTTGTATCTAGAAAAGAATATTGTTAATATTAGAAAGACAATAAAAATATTACAAGATAAAAACAACTTTTTTTTATATCATGTTTTAAATTTTCTGTTGAATCATATGAATGCTACCAAAGGCAGCGGGGACCTGAAACAGTTGGTTAAAAGTATGAAAAAAAATGCATTTCCACCGTGTTCTGAGCTATTTTGAAATTTTTAAATGTCTAGCTAGTCGGGAAGTTAGTAAAATAAATTTTTTGCTGAATCATATCAGTGGCGGATCCAGAACTTCACTTTGAAGGGGGGGGGGGGGGGGAGGGCAAAGATTTTTAAAACTGTTATTCTAGACCAATAAAAAATTTACAATTGCAATATTCAATTGTAAATGTCAGTGTTTTGGGGGGGGGGGGAACCCTCCCCCCTTCAATCCGCCACTGAATCATATAAACTCTACCAAAGGCAGCAGGGTACTGAAACAGTTGGCTAAACGTATTAAAAAAAGTATTGTCACCGTGTTCTGAGCTATTCTGAAAGTTTAAAATGTTTAGCTAGTCGGGAAGTTAAATGATCTTTGAAGCATATGATAAACGCTGCCGAAGGCAGCTGGGACCCGTAACCGTTAGCTAAAAGTATTTAAAAATGCATTTTCACCATGTTCTGAGATATTCTGAAAGTTTCAAATGTCTAGCTAGTCGGGAAGTTACATATTTGTTGAACCACATAATAAACGCTACCGAAGGCAGTGGGGACCCAAAACAGTTGGCTAAAATTATTAAAAAAATGCATTGTAGTCGTGTTTTGAACTATTCTGAAAATTTCAAATGTCTAGCTAGTCGGGAAGTTATGTTAAATAAATTCTTTGTCGAATCACATAAACACTGCTGAGGGCAGCGGGGACCAGAACCAGTTGACTAAAAGTATTTAAAAAATGCATTATCACCATGTTCTGAGCTATTTTGAAAGTTTCAAATGTCTAGCTAGTTGGGAAGTTAGTTAAAAATCGATTGCAAGATTTGTACTGGACAAACAAACAAAACAAGAATCGAAGTTAATAAAAACACGTAAAAAGTCTAACGACTTTTCACTAAAAAAAGAAAAAGTGAAAAAAAAAAGAGAAAGAAAGAAAAGATTACTAAATCACCATGAAATTAAATAAGGAAATAAAGAAGTCAATACTTCATTCTTATATAATGTAGCTTGCAAAACAGAAATTTCCTGCCAAATATTATTAAATACAGTCGAACCTTGTTAACATGAATTACTTTTAACATAATGTTTCCATAATAACTTTCACAATGAAGATTAGTTTAATTACATAAAGATTAGTTACCGAAGCAGGTACAAATTTTTATCCCCTTTGAGATTCACGTTAACAAGGTTCGACTGTATAACATTTATATAACTATATATCATTTCTCTTGCCTTTTGAAAGTTTTAATTTTTATTTTAAAAACTTTCACTGTTTTATTGATACTTAATTTCACATACTCAGGAAAAATATCTACTTTTTATCATATATTATATTTTATGTGCTGTTTTCCCATTTAATATGTATCTTACAGGGGTCTGTCCAGAGGTAAAACTGGATCTGTTAAAGGACCCTTCACAAAATTTTATACATTAAAAAAGGATCTTTCACAGATTTTTTTTTATCCTCAAACAGGACCCTTCACAAAAATTTTTCTCGTGAAAACAGACCTTTGATAAATTTCTTTTACTTCGAAACCTAATTTTCTACGGAGCAAAAGGCCACTTGAGTAATTGTATGTGCTTTGCTGTATTTCCCCCAAACAGCTGCTATTCAATTTCAAATTTATGAAAGGTTTCTGTGCGTATGTGTGAGTTTAATTCTATAAAAGTGAACTTTCATTGTCTAAAATGATTGCAAAATTACCTTAAAAAAAAAAAGAGAGAGAGAGAGAGAACCCTAGCCAAAAAGTTCAGTAGGACTTGATTTTCATATTACAGGGATGAGATTAGCAAAAATACAAAAAAGCTGAAACTGTACGCAAAGACAAGACGTTGAGATTAAACATTAGAATTTTGATGACAAAATCTATTATATTAGAGTAATAAATATTTATTTTAACCTTAAATGTATAAAAAAAGAAGAAATGCACATTAGAAACATTAAAAAAAGCTAAAAAAAATTTAAAAGCTGAAAAGCTAAATGTACAAAAAAGCTGAAATCAGCTGAAAAGCTGAAAAATCTCATCCCTGATATTACTATTTGATTCACAAAATTATGTGTAGATTTTTCACAATTTCTCAAGAACAGGTCTCCGTCTGAAAAGTCTAGACAGACCCCTAATCTGCTTATAAAATAATAATAATTAAAGATGCATGCAATTTAAATGTTTCAGACACTTCATTATCGAATTTAGCTATATATTAGATTCAGAGACAAATAGGAATAGGCATACTGTAACATTGTTGGTATTACAGTATCCTCCTAAACATATTTATTAAACTTCATTTCGATAAAAACATATACTACTAAATGAAATAACAAACAGAAAAGAAAATGTCTCATAACTTAAATTCTTTAACAACAATTGCTGAAATATCACAAGGAAACGCTTCTTAAACTTTTATTTGATTGTACAATGTAATGTATAAGCATTTTATACATTACTTGTCTACATTAAATTACTTCTGCAAGATAATACTAAACTTTATGCACACGCAACAACGATTAAACAATGAACTAATTATTTACTGATTTTTTTTTTCAAAAATTGTGCATAATGTTATACTTCGATTAACAAGACACCCTTATTTGTATGCATGCATGTTTAATCCTTAATTATTAACAATCAGTTATCGTATTAATCATCTCTGAACAAAAGGAAATAAATATCACTTACCAAAATGACTTCCGTCTCAATTGCTTCATATTTTTGTAGAAATTCAAAAAAATACGTGCACACAAGCATCAATTATCTCCGGCGTTGCAAACAACGCCATGTTTTTGTTTACAATCCGTGAACTGCGATTACAAAGGAATTGTGGGTAAAAGACCGGTTGCCAAGAGGATCGTCTCTTATCCTAGTAATTTCCTCTTTTGACCAGGGAGTTGAACTTTATTAAAACTGAATTGTAAATGGGATCTAAAAGTTTTTCCTTGCGAGGAGTCCGCCATAACTGTAGTCGTGATGCATGCTGGGTAGGTTGTTTTGCACATGCTCTCAGCAGAGATTAAGACACTACCGTTACGTGACTGAAATTAAGACACTTGTCGTGTCTTAATTCTTTTTAAGACGCTTATGTGACTGATTTTAAGACACGTGAATTTGCAGTGTATATTTTAAGACACATACCTGACTGAAATTAAGACGGCATCATGTCTTACTTATATTTTAAGACACATAAGTGACTGAAATTTTTTCGTTTAAGACACTTTGATGTCTTAAATCTATTTTAAGACGCTTATATGACTGAATTTAAGACACGTGAATTTGCAGTGTACAAATACTTAAAAACTAATTTCTGGAATTTTAAAAATTCAGCCGCACTGGGGGGAGGAGGGGGGTCATAACGTAATTTCAAATAATCCTTTATATATGTATATATATATATATATATATATATATATATATGAGACTTTTGCTCTAAAATATAGCTCACACAAATGCCTAAAACTAATTTATAGAATTTTAGAAATTCGTCCTAGGTGGGCCGGGAAGGGGGCGGGGAGGCGGAGGGACAAAAAAAAAAAAAAAAAGGAGTTAGATTGTTCAAAATCGGTACATAGAGGTTTTTGATAACTACAAATCGATTGCGGATAGTTTCGAATTTGTAGAATTATTAGGATAGAGGGGTAAAAATATAGAAATAAGATTTAGAGCGTTGAAAATTAGTATTATTAGGTTTCAAGGCCCTATAAATCGATTGCGGATATTTACAAAAGTGTAGAATTATTACGAGGGGCGGAAAGGGTGAGCGCAGGGGCAAAAATAAAGAAACTAGGTAGAATGTTGGAATTTAGTATTATTAGGTTAAAAGCCTGAGAAAACGATTGCGGATATTTTTGAAAGTGTATAGATAGATTTTAGAGGCCTGCAAGTCGAATGAGGATATTTTCGAAAGTGTAAATAAGCTATTAGGAGAGGCGGGAAGGGGGTGACGGAGGGGAAAAAATAGAGTTAGATATCTTTCAAAATTGGTACATAGAGGTTTTTGATACTTACAAGTCGATTTTCAAATCTGTAAACTTTTTAGGAGAGCCGGGAAGGGAAGGGCGAAGGGCAAAACAATAGAAATAGATTTAAACCGTACAAAATTGGTACGTGTTGGTTTTGGGGACCTACAAATCGATTACATTTCCTGAAGAGAAGAGAAAAAGTATTAGGATAGACGGGAAGGAGGGAGGGGGTGGGGGCGAAGGAGCAAAAATATAGAAATTAGAGTTTAAACCACGGCCCTACTAGATCACTCCTCGACGCCAACGCGCCAACGTCGTGAAAGCGGCCATAACAAAACTGCAAATATCAATGCATGCCGCGGAATCCATCTGGGAAAGTAGATGGCGCTCGCTCCCAACCCTGAAAATCAGTTTTAACGTTACATCGTGCTAAGTTTATGCCAAGAAGCAAGAAATATTCATCCATGGTTCAACAATTAATTATTAAAAAAAGGAAAAAATAATTTATTATTTTTCCGTGAATTGGTTTAAAATTATTGCCACAATTATTTTTATGATTCAGATATTTTTGCGCATCTGATGACTGCATTTTAAATTTTAAATTAATTTAAATGCTCTGCAAGTTTGCTGTGGCGGCGCTGCATGCCAACCCTAACATTCAATGAATTTGATTCCGGAGAAATCGTCGATTGTTATGGCCGCTTTAACGTTGGCGCCTTTGGCGTAGAGTGATCTAGTAGGGCCGTGGTTTAAACGTTCAAAAATAGTATTATTAGGTTTTAAGGTTCGATATATCGATTGCGGATATTTACGAAAGTGTAGAATTATTATGAGGGGCGGGAAGGACCAGCGCAGGGGCAAAAATAAGAAATTAGATAGAACGTTGGGATTTAGTATTATTAGGTTTAAAAGCCTGATAAAACGATTGTGGATATTTTTGGAAGTGTAAAACAATTAAGAGGCTCGGGAACGGTGGGCGAATATGCGCGTTGTGTGCAGGTTTGTACGCTGTCGCAGTCAGTGGGGACCCGGATTGATTACTCTACCGATGACAGAAGATTTTTTTTTCGTATTTTATATCTATGTTTTTCCCTTACGATAATATGGATATCTGCAACTTTGGTGAAAATAGCGGATGAAGTTCATTAATAAATTTTATTGAGACATTTTTTGGTTTATGTATACATTAAAATTCAAACAAATTCGGAATATGCTTTTTACAATTCGAATTTGAAAATTTTTTGAAAGCAGAATGTCGCTGCAACTAGGTTAAGAAACTCATCCAAGATCTTCATAAAATAAGTTAAGAAACTGTCTAAATTTGGTTCGATTTGGAGTATTATTTCGGAAGTTATCGTGATTTTAAATTTTCATGTGATGGTAGCCTGATTTCAAATGGCCCTGCTTAACTTAAGATATCCACCACTTTATTAAAAATGGCAGATAAAGTTCATTAATAAACTTCAGTGAGACACTTTTATGGTCTATGTATACACCCAAATAGAAACAAATTCTGAATACGCTTTTTACAATTTAAATTTGAAATTTTCAAGTGGACTTCGCTTGAAAACAAAATGACGGAGCAACTTGAACAAACTCACACAAGTTATTTATCAGATAAGTTCACTGTCCAAGTTTGGTTCGATTTGGAGTATTATTTGGAAGTTATCATGATTTTAAATTTTCAAGTGGTATCTTGATTTCAAGTGGCCCCGCTTAACTTAAGATACCCGCCATTTTAATAAAAAGGGCGGATAAAGTTCATTAATAAAGTTCATCGAAACCCTTATGTTATGTATATTTACATTAAAATACAAAAAATCTGGCTTTAAATACACTTTTCACAATGTGGGTTTGAAATTCTCAAGTGGCCGCCACTTGAAAACAAAATGTCAGAGCAATTTGGTTACCGTACTCATCCAAGATATTTATAAGATCAGTTAGCAATGCAAATTTGGTTCGATTTGGAGTATTATTTCGAGAGTTATTGTAATGACAAATTTCATTATAGATAGATAAATATATAGATATACGAAGTGGTTGCAATAGGTCGATTTCTAAAAAAAATCAACCTAAAAAGTTTTTTTTTTTTCCTAAAAAAAACCCTGGTTTTTTGCCTACCCTTCGAAAAAAAGCATTTAGATGATATTGTGATCACTCACATACATACACATACATCATCATCATCATCATCATCATGAAAATAGTAAAAATTAACTCATCCCTAACAACACACTTCTCCATAACCCATCCTGAAGATGTCCATAGGATGTCTGTAGATATCCTTTTCATCCAGAGGACATCCTCAGGATTTTATTTGGAGAAGATGTGCTGTTAGAGATGGGACCTCAAAACATGTAGATACGCCAACATCGCAAAGTCAGAATTTTGTCACGATTACAATGATTTCCTTACGTATGTATTTTCGGAAAGCAAAAAATTGCATGAAAGGTACGTGAATCATTTAATTTCATCATGCTTAATAACTAATTTTTAAAAGATATATGTGTCTATGAGAGAGGAAATGACAATGTAGTTGTAAACATTGGAGGGAAAAAGTGGAGGATTGAAATTCAAGATATAAAATATACCTTTACATCCACCCTTAGAAAAATACAAATATTTCATTTATTAAATATTGTAAATTTTGCTTATTCCATGTCTATTTTGAAAAATTCAAATTGATTATACAAACATATTATTAAAATATCTGGTGTGAAACAACCACACGACTTCCATTACAAACTATTACACACATTATATGCATTTTTTGGAGATAATATGATCACAAGATATAAAAGTGACCTAAAGAAGTAGAAACCTAACATTTTTCTGGTAAGATAAACTTTATACACATGTAGAGACATATAAAACGAAGCTTACATAAAGCGAGGTAAAAAATTAGAAATATATATATATATATATATAATGTATATATATATGTAGTAGAGTTATTTTTTGAAACACCAATTTCCGAGATCTACCTAAGCTTCTGACTAGAGCTGGACGATATCAGAAATTAAATATCGCGATATATCATCAAGTTAATATCGATATTGGTGATATATTGCGATATTTATTTCAAGAGAAGGAAAATAGATATTTGCTACTTTTTAAAGACAAATGAACACCAATTTTAATGTATACAAGTGTGGAGTGTTTTCTATATGTATATTTATATTTTCTGGTATATTACTTCCAAATCTTTTTTATTAAAAAGAAAAAAAAGAAAAAAGAAAGAAAATGCATAAATAGCAACGCAATGTTTTGTGTTTCTTTTAATTTATACCATTACTTTTAAGTATATTTCTGAATAGTTTGTCCTCCATTCTTTCTATTTTAAGATTTAATTATTTCAAAATCACATTTTAAGAGAGCTAATGGGTGATATGTGTTTTATTTACACAAAGTATATCATCAAGATACATAATTATAATAAAAATATAAGCTTAAGAAAAATGAAGTTGTACTTAGAATGTAGATGATTAATAAAATTTTGCGCAGAAGTCGTAACTTAACTATCTATCTATCTCCCTCTCTCTATATATATATCAATGATTCATTTATATACGGAAATTTTAAAAATAAATATTAGTATGAGTTTTGCGCCTAATTCCCATTCCTGAGTATAAAGAAAGTTCGTTTACTAATATTCCTGTCAGTCATTGATAGCGATATGGTTGTAATTAAATTAATTTCAGTGAATAAGAAATGCACAGTAGAAATACTGTTTATAAACTTTCTTTAGAATTGCCACCGAATAAACTTTCTCGGTTGTAGAGTAATATTAATTTGAGACCCTATAACTCATCGGTATTCTAAAGGTCAATTTCTTGCCATTTTTATTTCATTTTTTATCTACTTTTTTATCTACTACGTTAAACCAAGTTCCATGTTCGATTTGTGATTGGATCACTTTTTGTCCATGGTAGAATTAATTCAACTTTTCCTAAAGATGCGTGCTCTAGGTCTCAGTGTAATAAGCTTTGCTGTGGGGGAAAACTGACCGTGGAGCAACAACTCACTAATTAAAAGTCTTGTTAGTGCAGGGATGGAACACGGGCGCAGAATTCATACCGGAATCCGTTTAAGAATTTTCTCTACCTATAATATCGTTGATTTAAGAAGTAGAAAATTTTCTTACATTGATAGTGGTATGAATTCTGCGCCCGTGTTCCATCCCTGTTAGTGTAACTTAACTGTGAACATAACCATATTAATGATCCATCTGATGTTATTTAAACACTTCGAAACAGTAAATGCACAAAAGTTCGGGAATGTAAATATAGTGATTTAACTGGTTTCTGGAAATACAGTAAAAGCACTGTTTATACGTCTTTCAAGGGACTGACGTAAAACGACGTATACGTGAAAAGATGTATAATAGAAAATTTTAAAAGTAACTCTTTGATTGCTACAAATTTAATGACACTTAAGTAACTTTATTAATTCGTATTTTCGCGTACATTTTGCTTATATTAGTAAATTTATATTATATTTTATAGTGAGTTTTTTTTTTATAATAATTACATTTAAATATATGTATATATACAGTCATTTGCAAAAGTGTGACCAGTAGCCGATTTTCAGTATTTTAATACATTGCATCATTTGCGCAGATTATTGCGTTATCTCACGTGTTGATTGCATCAGATGCATTCTACTACTATTAATAAAGGTGGCCGGGACGTTTATCGCCAGTTGTTCATTGGATTTTGTTGTAGACAGTGCTGTTGTGTGGTTATAGTAATGGGTAAAAAATCTTCACTTACTTTTACAAAAAGGTCAAAAACATTGACCCTGCTAAAATTGGATTTTCTGAACGTCAAATAAGTTCGGGGGTAAATGTGAGCAAGACAGCTTTGCATCAAGCTATTGGTAAATTTAAAATTTCGAGAAAATTTGTGGACCTTAAGAGAAGCGGTCGCCCTAGAAAAACGAGTGCATGTGATGATCATGTGATAAGGATGGTCGTACGAGATCCAAAAACCTGCAATACGAATAGACATTCTTTGGCTGCAAAAGGCACCAACGTCAGTACTATTTCAAGACGTTTGGCTAAAGATTTTGGTTTGTCATCCCATAAACCTGCAAGGAAACCTCGACTTACTCCAAGTATGAAAAAGAAACGATTGAATTTTGCCAGATAGTAGCAGAGTTGTACAGTACAGCTGTGGAGTTGGGCCTTATTTTCGGATGAGTCAAGTATGCAATAATTTTCTGCACGTGCTACAAGTATTCGTCGCCCAAGGGGGAAAAGATATCAGAGAGATACGATTCAAATTGTGAAACATCCTCCAAGCCAAATGATAGGGGGTGCAATATCTGTGTCCGGTAGAGCTGGACGATATCAGAAATTAAATATCGCGATATATCATCAAGTTAATATCGATATTGGTGATATATTGCGATATTTATTTCAAGAGAAGGAAAATAGATATTTGCTACTTTTTAAAGACAAATGAACACCAATTTTAATGTATACAAGTGTGGAGTGTTTTCTATATGTATATTTATATTTTCTGGTATATTACTTCCAAATCTTTTTTATTAAAAAGAAAAAAAAGAAAAAAGAAAGAAAATGCATAAATAGCAACACAATGTTTTGTGTTTCTTTTAATTTATACCATTACTTTTAAGTATATTTCTGAATAGTTTGTCCTCCATTCTTTCTATTTTAAGATTTAATTATTTCAAAATCACATTTTAAGAGAGCTAATGGGTGATATGTGTTTTATTTACACAAAGTATATCATCAAGATACATAATTATAATAAAAATATAAGCTTAAGAAAAATGAAGTTGTACTTAGAATGTAGATGATTAATAAAATTTTGCGCAGAAGTCGTAACTTAACTATCTATCTATCTCTCTCTCTCTATATATATATCAATGATTCATTTATATACGGAAATTTTAAAAATAAATATTAGTATGAGTTTTGCGCCTAATTCCCATTCCTGAGTATAAAGAAAGTTCATTTACTAATATTCCTGTCAGTCATTGATAGCGATATGGTTGTAATTAAATTAATTTCAGTGAATAAGAAATGCACAGTAGAAATACTGTTTATAAACTTTCTTTAGAATTGCCACCGAATAAACTTTCTCGGTTGTAGAGTAATATTAATTTGAGACCCTATAACTCATCGGTATTCTAAAGGTCAATTTCTTGCCATTTTTATTTTATTTTTTATCTACTTACCATATGTTTTTTTTTTTTTTTTTTTTTTTTTTTAAGATATGTATATTGAATTCATATTTTGTAATGTTTTTATAACATTTGGAAATTGTATTATATTTATATACTAGTACCGCCCAGTGGTTGAAGATCAATCACTTTTTGCAAAGCAAAGCAACTGCCTTCTCATAAACGGAATTAAATTGCAGCAGAGCAGCGACCCCTGTTGGCCGATAGGCACGAGTCGTCCATGAAATAGAGCGTTCGAACTAAAAAAAAAAAAGAAAAAGAAAAGAAAGAAAGAAAGGAAATCTTAAAAATGGTCAATTAGAGTTCAAGGAATCTCAAAACTTGTAACATCATCGAAAACTGGAAATCTAAATTTTTTCTGAATCTTATACTTTCTCCACTTTTTTAAGAATAAGTAGTCAATTTCAGTTAATTGAAATGCAAGGAAATCTCAAAACGTGTAAATTCATCGAAAACCAGAAATCGAAATTTTCCCCGTGTCTTCTACTTTCTTCTTATGCATGTAGAAGCCAGTAATGAATCCACATTTTAAATAATAATAGTCAGTTTCAGTTAATTGAAAAGCAAGGAAATCTCAAAACGTGTAAATTCATCGAAAACTGGAAATCAAAATTTATCCAAATCTTACACTTTCTTCTTGTATATGCAGAAGATATAATAATAAATCAACTTTTAAAAAAATAAGTAATCAGTTTCACTTAAATGAAATGCAAGGAAATCCCAAAACGTGTAAATATATCAAAAAACGGAAATCGAAATTTATTTCGTATCTTCTTTCTTCTTATGTACGCAGAAACTAGTAATAAATCCACTTTTTAAAAATGAGTAGACAATTTCAGTTAATTAAAATGCAAGGAAATCTCAAAACGTGTAAATTCATCGAAAACCGGAAAAACGTTTATCCAAATCTTATATTTTCTTCTTATATGTGCAGAAGATAGAATAATAAATCCAATTTTAAAAAAATAAGTAATCAATTTCAGTTAATTCTTTGCTTAAAAAAGAAAAAAAAAACCCACTTGACGATATTTCGAACAATCCATGCAATTCCGAACAATATGTCAACGAACCGATAACAATAACTAAACGCAATATACTGTTTCCAGTGTTTTCACTTTTCACCTGCGAGCGAAGAGCAGCTTCGATATTATTGGTGTGGGAATATTATCGAATGGAAAATAATATACTACTGCCATGAACTAAACGCGATATACTGTTTTGCATTGTTTTCACTTTTCACCTGCGAGCGATGAGCAACTTCGATATTATTGGTTTGGAGATATTATCGAATGGGAAATAATATGCTACTGCGATAACTTGATGAATGAGGAATGAAACATTTTATATGTTATCGTTCAAGGTCAAACTTTTTAAGTAGTGGTTTCGATTTGAGAGTGCGCAGTTCGCACAAATGAAGCCGGTTGGGGTTATTTTTTCGAGTTTAGTCAGTGAATAGGAGGAAAGGAAGAGAAGGTGTATTTGTATAAGATATTCGGCGGTCTGTTTGTTGGGTGTTTACGGGGTGGTACGGCGTACGGTGAGGCGGGGAAGCAGAATTTGAAGATATGGCGTTGGACGCTGTTTATCGCATATGACTTGATCGCGCTGTGCGCGTTAGAGAAATTAGTTGTGCGCGTGTTAGAGAAATTAGCTGTGCACGTTAGGAAATATCGTTAGAGGGATATATCGATAGAACAAGAACTTAAATACTGTTATCGCGATATTAAAAAAATATCGATACTTGGGGATATATTGATAAATAATCCAGCCCTACTTCTGACCTACCTAAATGATGGGCAAAATCAGCCATTTTGTTAAAAACAAAATAATAAAGATACAAAAGGGCATTATTTAAAAGGAAAAAGAATATAAAAATACAAAAGCTGTTTTACTGAAGACTACAAAGCTGTTTTATTGCCTTTTAAAAGGCTAAGACAGAAATTTGTGCCTTGACTGTGCCATATCATCTGGTAAATCTGGTGAGAAGTTTTCTTGTTACTTGGTCAGTAAACATTCATTTTATTTTGCAAAAACGCATTTCTAGATACATGTTTTCTAAGTACTCATCTTTAGCACCATTGATGCAAAATCAAAGATCATTGTTATATCATTTATATTGTATTGTAAAATCATAGAATAATCAATTTAATTAGTATTCAAAATTTGGATATTTAATAAAGAAATTAATTAAAATTATATGAATCTAGTATTATTTGAGAGTAAATTTAGTTATTAATAACCATATTATTTTTCAGATTAATGTTTGCTTTTTTAATTAGGATTAATTTTAGGGCATTTCACAACGCATGCCCGAATATCGAATTGATATTCAAAGTGTACGACCATGAAGCTGTCACTTTAGAGCCACGAAAAGGAGGGTAGTCTGATTTTGGTTAATATCCGCCCAACACTAAACAGGGTAATTTTCCTCTAATAATTACGTGATACACAAGAAAGAAATGGATTTATATAACAATTTTCAAGAAAATCGATAGAGCAGTTTTTGAGAAACCAACTTTTACCAAAACTCAATCATTGACAGGAAAACAATAATTACATACAAAAGCATATTTAAAAGTGAGTTAATATGGCGAGTTTGAAAAAAAATCCGTACAGCTGGTTTTTAAGGAACGCGCATCCGAAACCTGAAATTGAGCTATTTATACAGAACGCGTATCAATTTTTCTGAACTAACCAGCTATACCATTCGAAAGGACATCTAATAGAGTGTTTATGTAACAAATTTGAAGAAAATCGTTCGAGCCGTTTTTGAGATACGGACTTATGGTCCCACTTACGGTTTCCGATGTCCCACTTCCGGTTTTTCAATTTTCTCCAAAATATAGAAAATTCATCTGAACACCAAACTTATTTCAATTCTAAAGTTTCGTAGTTCTATCTTTATTAGTCTCCGATACATAATAGCCAGAAGACCCCCCCCCCCCCACACACACACTGACCAATTGCCAAAAACCACTTTTTTGTACTCAGAGGACCTTAAAACGTGTAAATCAGGTGAAATCTCGATATCGAATTTTCAGACCGAATACAAATACTTCCATTACATACTGTAGTAGGGTAATGGAAGTAAAAAATGTTTTTTTTTTTTTTTTTTTTTTTTTTTTTTTTTATAAATTGAAAGAATAAAGATAATTTTTAATTTACTACTCGCAAATAATTAATAGTGAATAAAATTGGAAGTCCATATCTCAAAAAAGCTCTAACGATTTTCTTTAAAATTGCTGTATAAACACTCTATTAGATATCCTTTCGAAGGATATAGTTGGTTAGTTCAGGAAAATTGATAGGCGTCCTGTACAAATAGCTGAATTTCAGGTCCTGCAAATGCTTCCTGTCAAAACGGCTGTATTATATTTTTTTCAAACTTGCCATATTGACCCTCTTTTAAATATCCTTTTACATATAATTGTTGTTTTCTGGCCAACAATTAATTTTGTCAAGCTTTGGTAAAAATCGGTATCTCAAAAACGGCTCTAACGATTTTCTTGAAAATTGTTACATAAACCCATTTTAGATATCCTTTCTCATGCTTTACTTGGTTACCACAGGAAAATTAATAGTCATCCTGATCAGACAGATCAGTTTTACATCTCGAAACTTGGTGTTTCAAATAAATAAACTCTACCAATTTTCTTCCCCTTTCTTTTTCTTTAAAAAAAAAAAAAAAAAAAATCGCTGTGCAAACTTTGTTTTATGTTTTTCCACGTGTATTAATTTTCCCTTACCGGAAAATTTTTAGGTGTCTATTTCATTAGGACAATATCATGTCTTCTGATAACATTATCTTCAAAAATGCATATAATACGTGTAATAGTGGGTAATGGAAGACGTGTGGTTTCACACCAGATTTTTAAATAAATGTAGGCACTATAATTCAACGCTATTTATATATTATACTACTTATAAAAAATTTGACTTGTATAAAGAAACACGTATATAAATAACAACACAAGTACACTTTCTTTAGAAAACAGAGCACGAGGACTTGTGCGACCGCACCTGTCCGTGATCTTCGAAATACGATCCCGAAGGTCACGACCTGTCGCACACTCTCACCCTGTCCAGCTCTGCCTTCAGTAGTCTGAGCTCCAGAGTGCAGATAACCCATCTCTATATTAGTCCAGTCAAAATAGGAAAAATAGAAGAAAAAAATCGTGTAATTTTGAAATTTTGCATACTCATAGCCGAGGGGGTCCTGAAGTCCCCGCCCGTGGGGGGTGAGCGGGGGGCAGGGGGGGCATTTAAGGGGGCAATTTTCAGTTTTTATTACATATCTTAAAAGCTATCGCATTTAGAGAAAAAATGTCAGTTACAAAATTAATCTACGTAAAATTTCCTACAAAAATGTATATTACATTTTGTTTGTACGATCATTAGTTTAGAAGATATAGGGATGAAATAACACATTTTCTTGAAAAATTCTTTTTTGCAATAGTAAAATCAACTAAAGTGTGCAATTAAAAGGGTTCTTGTCAAATATTTTCTAATGTAAAAAACAAATGTATACATAGGGAATATGCAAGGATACTATAGCATGTTTTGTAAGTTTTAAATAATTTTAAGGCTAGCAGGCGCAAGTGGCGGTTTGAGTAAAAATTTAGATAACGAAGACCCAAAACCGATCAACATTAAAAAAAAAAAAAAAAAAAAGAAAATCGAGTAGCTTAGAAATTGAGCACAGTTATAAAGTTAAGTGCCCTGAATAACATACTAAAAGTCCCTAGCCATGAGGGGGGCATTTAAAGGGGGCACATTTCAGTTTTTATTAAGTATCTTGAAAACTATCGCATTTAGAGAAAAAAAAAAAATCTCAATTGCAAAATTAATCTACGTGAAATTTCCTAAAAAAAATTGTATATTCTATTTTGTTTGTATGATCAATAGTTTAGAAGATATAGGGGAACGAAATAACATTTTCTTGAAAAATTCTTTTTTTTTTTTTTTTTTTTTTTTTTGCAATAGTAAAGTCAACTAAATTGTGGAATTAAAAGGGTTCTGGTAAAATATTTTCTAATGTACAAAACAAATGTATGCATAGGGAATATGTAAGGATAATACAGCATGTTTTGTACGTTTTAAATAATTTAAAGGTTAGTAGGCGCAAGTGGTGTTTAGGTAAAAATCCAGATAACAAAGACCCAAAACCGATCAACATTTCAAAAAATCTTACAGCTTTGAGATTTTTTTTCTCTAAATGCGATAGTTTTCAAGATACTTAATAAAAACTGAAATGTGCCCCCTTTAAATGCCCCTCCCCCCATGGTTAGGGATTTTTAGTATGTTATTCAGGGCACTTAACTTTTATAACTGTGCTCAATTTCTAAACTACACGATTTTTTTTTCTCTATTTTTCCTATTTTGACTGGACTTATCCAGATTTTTACTCAAACCAAAACTTGCGCCTACTAGCCTTAAAATTATTTAAAACTTACAAAACATGCTGTATTATTCTTGCATATTCCCTATGTATATATTTGTTTTTTACATTAGAAAATATTTGACAAGAACCATTTTAATTGCACACTTTAGTTGATTTTACTATCGCAAAAAAGAATTTTTCAAGAAAATGTGTTATTTCATCTCCCTATATCTTCTAAACTAATGATCGTACAAACAAAATGTAATATACATTTTTGTAGGACATTTTACGTAGATTAATTTTGTAATTGACATTTTTTCTCTAAATGCGATAGCTTTTAAGATATGTAATAAAAACTGAAAATTGCCCCCTTAAATGCCCCCCCTGCCCTCCGCTCACCCCCCACGAGCGGGGACTTTTAGTATGTTGTTCAGGACCCTCTCGGCTATGAGTATGTAAAATTTCAAAACTACACGATTTTTTTCCTCTATTCGTCAAATTTTGGCCTTCGTTGCCTGGACTATACATCAATAATGTTATAATGTTATATATCTTTGTTATATTTTAGTTAAATTAATTATATCAAACTGCAAGTTTAATTATAAAAAATATTTACTTTTTTAAAATTTCATTGTTACAGAATTCGCCGATACAACTACTGAAAGCCTAAAACGGGCTGAATATAGAATAAAATACTTCGTCGGGTCGGGCTACGTTATTAAAATACATATAAATAGATAAGAATAAATGTAGAAAGTTGTTTGATGCCAGGTGAAAATGACAAAGAAAAAAAAAAAGTAACACAAAAATAAGAAAAGAAAGAAATAGTCAAAACAAAACAAAGCTTGAGCGAAACCGCAAGTAAGGAGGTAGCTGATTTTTGATTTATTCATCCAAAAAGTCAACGATTCGTCAGTGAGTCAGTCAATCTTCTCAAATTAGTTAACACCTCCTGTCAAAACCACGTGGGACACTTTTTATCTGTTTTCAGCCGACTTCGGAATTTTTTCCAAGTGAAGAGGGCCGTTAACTGAAAAACATGAATATTTATACTTTATTAATTTGCTTAAAATACATAGGTGTTTCCTAAACTTTACTTTCTTATAATTTTGATTAGAGATTTTAATTAAAGCATGAGTCATACTTCACTTTACAATAGAAACGAAAGGTTTATGATTATGTACAAAAGATAAAAAATTACTTTAAGATTGATTGGTTAGAGTTTAAATGTTAAGTGTGAAATTTATTTTATGAGTTTACAATTATAATGTGTATCACTTTTATTGCTTATATAAAATTTTACCGAGTGATGTAAAACTTCCCTAATATGCTAAATTTATTTAATTGTAAAAGCTTATAAATTTTATTAGCTGTTTCAAAACTTTTTAAAAAACAGTCATTTTAAAAATTAATATGTGTTCAATTCTTAATTAATGTAAAAATAAATTCATCTTGAATGTTAAACGGGAAACTTATTTAATGCATTGTGATAATATAAAATTTATTGATTGTTTCAAAGTGTATATGCGACTTGCATTTTTAGTGAAAGTCGAATTATTTATAAGTTGGGATTTCAATAAGTGTAAATCCTCTATCATCTTGTTTCATACTGTGAAAATAAAAGTTTAAGTCTATCTGATGAAGGGAGAGTATCATTCGAAACGGTTGTTGCAATCTTGATGAAGGGTTTTCGAAACACATAACGTTTTATCCTATAATTATAACCTACAAACCCTTTGTTTTAATCGACCCTTATTATAGTTTTGTTTTAAATGAATTACCTGACACTCATCCACTAACCTTAATGTATGTTAAAAATTAAGTGTTTAATATAGCTAACGCATGAAAACCCTATTAAGCATTTTCTTATAAAGTTCATAAACATGTTGTTACAAGTATTTTAGAAGATCAAACAATTCCATGTTTAAAGCTAGGTTTGAATTCAACTTAACAATCAACCCGTTTGTAGTTTTCCTTGGTTTTCACTAAAACTCGCTTAACTATAAGTTACAAAGACTCGCACACAGAGCAATCCACTTATAGAACCAACAGTTAAATATTTAATGGTATAAGTTTAGACTTGTAATCAATAAGTTTCAATACAACTGCATGAGTCATTAACCTTGTGATTAGTGAACGATTCTATGGTAAAAGGGGAAGTGTTGGGTTCGAATCCATTTCATCAACCTAGTCGATTGGAGTATTTCTTGGTTTTCTCTAAAACCTGCTTAAATATGCAATAGGATTTCTTAGAAAGACTCTCGTGCATTTCGATTATAGGATTCTCGTTTATTTAATCGATCTTAAACCTTATGAATATCCATATGTGAATATTTATTGTACAGTAAAACTTTTAAATATAGTATTGTTTTATATAAGGTGTGAACCTGATGAGTTATCGATTATGAAATAAATTTATCATTACTATAATACTCACATTAAAAGATTCTCGCTTATACCATTTAGCGGTTATGCAAATTATTCAAACTCGTCAATGATCCTTCACGAACTTTCTCGTAAGATCCACGGGGGGTGACTCAGCTTTTCCGGGAATTCCTCCTTATCTCTAGTAGATAAGGTGTTACAACTCAACGTTTCCCTTCATTCTTAGTTTGGCGTCGTGTGAGTAGGTTGTTTTACGGTGTGTTATGTTTACCGTGCACTGCTTTGAAGTTTTAGCCGAAAATCTCGCCTGTTTTTCCGCGTATTGTATTTCAGTTTTTCCGTACCTGGATTCTTTAAGTATAATAGAATATTCCAACTCATCAACCTACCGTTGGGATTTTTTCTTGGTTTTCTCTAAAACTGCAAACCCTTTGTTTCAATCGACCGTTATTATATTTTTGTTTTAAATGAATTACCTGTCACTCATCCACTAACCTTAATGTATGTTAAAAATTAAGTGTTTAATATAGCTAACGCATGCAAAATCTACTAAGCTCAAACCGTATTAAGCATTTTCTTATAAAGTCCTTAAACATGTTGTTACAAGGATTTTAGAAGAACAAACGATTCTATGCTTAATGTTAGGTTCGAATTCAACTTAACAATCTACCCGTTTGTAGTTTTTCTTGGTTTTCACTAAAACTCGCTTAACTATAAGTTACAAAGACTCACACACAGAGCAATCCACTTATAGAACCAACAGTTAAATATTTAATGGTATAAGTTTAGACATGTAATCAATAAGTTTTAATACAACTGCATGACTCATTAACCTTGTGATTAGTGAACGATTCTATGGTAAAAGGGGAAGTGTTGGATTCGAATCCATTTCATCAACCTAGTCGACTGGAGTATTTCTTGGTTTTCTCTAAAACCTGCTTAAATACAGATTAGGATTCCTTAGAAAGACTCACAGGCATTTCGCTTATAGGATCCTCGCATAGTCTTAAACCTTAGGAATATCCATATGTGAATGTTTATTGTGTAGTAAAATTTGGTAACACTTTTGAATATACCATTGTTTTATATAAGGTGTGAAGCTGATGAGTTATCGATTATAAAATAAATTTATCATTACTATAATACTCACATTAAAAGATTCTCATTTATACAATTTAGCGGTTATGCATATTATTCAAACTCGTCACCGATGAGTCATCCTTCACGAACTTTCTCGTAAGATGTTGTACATGAACGAACGAGGGGTGAGTCATGGGGAATTCCCCCTTATCTCTAGTAGATAAGGTGTTACAACTCAACGTTTCCCTTCATTCTTAGTTTGGCTGTCGTGGGAGTAGGTTGTTTCACGGTGTGTTATGTTTACCGTCCACTGCTTTGAAGTTTTAACCGAAAATCCCGCCTGTTTTTCCGCGTATTGTATTTCGGTTTTTCCGTACCTGGATTCTTTAAGTATAATAGAATATTCCAACTCATCAACCTGCGCGTTGGGATTTTTTCTTGGTTTTCTCTAAAACTGACTTAACTATAAGGCGTATATTAAAATAATATATAGTTTATAACTAGATAAAATAATTGCTAAAAACAATAAGATTTTTAATTTTATCCTATTAAGTAATTTTAAAACCTCTTTTTATTTTATTATTTTTTTTTTTTTTTCCTTATAAAGTTAAAGTGATTTCAAAACGATTCATTAAAAAATTACACTTATATTTTAGGAAAACTTTATTTAATCGATTAAATGCAAAGTTTAACACTTAATGAATTATTTAAAATTTTATATATACAGGAATAATATAAAAATGTACATTTATGTGCTAGTAAAAATAATTCTCTCATTAGAAGTTTCATTAACTAAAAACAATAAATTCGAATACAACTGCATGACTCACTGACCTCACGGTAAGTTATTTTCACTTAGACATTCTAAGCAAATCTTATTGTAAAGGACAATTTCTTTCTGTGAAAGTGTTATCCCAATTCTCTCACAAGGATTATTGTTTAGTATTTTAAATCATATATCCAACTTATAAAATTTAGCGGTTATGCAAATGATTAAGTTTTATTACTTCAATCCGTATAAATAAGTTGAAAATTTTACCTTGCGATGTAATGTATATATTAAAATAATATATAGTTATTATACAAAAATCTCTCTTGCTATCCGATTATTTATAGATAGTTTGTTACTTAGTTTTATAACTTGATAAAATAATAACTAAAACAATAAGATTTCTGTTTTTAATTCTATCCTATTAAGTGATTTTAAAACCTTTCATTAAAAATTATAGTTACATTTTATTGAATGAAAAAGGATGTCTTATCGTAAAATAATTCTGTTTTGATCACATTATTTTCTTAGCATAATTAAAAAAAAGTAAAATTAAATAAAAAAATTAAAAAAATTTCAATATTTTAATAGGTTAATTGCAGAGTTCAACTCTTATTGCATTATTTAAATGTAGTTTACAACTGATATTAAATAAATGATCTCTATAAACTATTTTATATTACTCTGAAAACACAGAACTCTAACAACATTCTACTAAGATAAGCATGAATCAACATTCTTATCTGTATGAGTCAACGTGTGGCGATAAACAGTTTCTCGCATTTGTGTGTGAATGAAGGTTGCATTTCGCTAAGGGAAATTTCATCAATTTTAAGTAAGTTTCATAATTTATTATTACTATTTGATAATTTAATAAACTTAATATGTATATTCTAATAAAATTATTTGTTTATATCATAAAAAAATTTGTTTATAATAGAAATTTTATTAAAACTTTACGAAAGTTATATAAGAAATTTTTATTGTTTTATTGAAGAGAGAGAAATTAATTTAAAAAATATTTTTTATTGGTATTTACTTATAAGGAATTTTTTATTGTTATACTATAAACTATTTTTATTGTTACACTATAAATTTTTTTGTTTATATAAAACTAAATTTTGCATAAATAAAACTACTTTCACACATGGAAAATTATTGCTTAAATGAAACCTAGAAAAGTTTCCATTTAACTTGTGTATGTTTAGAAATTATTTGAGTAAAACTAATTTTTGCAATATATAAAACTCCTTTCACAAACGAAATTTTTATTTTTTAACTATAACTTACTTTTATATGTATTTATTTATTTCAATACCGTTTAAGTGATAGATAGGTGATAATCGTTTAAACTCATTGTATGATATGCTTTGTGAAAAAATTATTGCATTTTCCAAATTATTCGCTGTATTGTTTGAATGATTTTAACTTAATCTTTATATGAGATAGTGTGGATTACTAATAGGCATGGCTCGCCAGCGTATATAACATATGATTCATCAGCTGTAGGGGTTTTCCGTTGCAGGTGATAACTGACTCATAGAATATTCCGTATTATCTGTTTTTTAAGGAAACTGTTTATTTTCATTTAAAATGATGCATTGAATTTTTATGCAATTTATTTCGAAATGTTTAATATAACATAACTTTTAGTAACTGATAGTTTTTAAATATAACTAATCCTTTTTATTATTTTATAAAAAGAACTTATTTTTATTAGTTCAAGTTTAAAAGTATTTACCTGTTTCATTCAAGATAGTTTAAATTATATTACAGCGTTAAACTCGAATAAATGTTAAACTTATTTAGTGAGAATATAATGTTTAATTTAAATAACATATTCATGTACTTATAGCTTTTTTGCTTATAAAATTTATGTAAAGTTTTCGTGTTAGGATAAATTTATTTAATAGTAACAGCATAAAGTTTAGTTAATTATAATGTATATAAAATTTAATTGTTGATTTTAAACATTGTATGTATTTTTAAATTAATATTATTATAGGATAGTCATTTTTATTTTATTTTTATTTATTTTATTTTTTATTTATTTTATAACTTTACTGTATATCTTTGTATGCATTTTTTTAATTAATATTATTATATGAAAGTAATTTTTTTAATTTATATTATTATATAATAGTAATTTTTTTTTTTTTTAATTAATATTATCATATGACAGTATTTTTTTAAAATTTATAACTTTACTATATATCTTTGTATGCATTTTTTTAATTAATATTATTATATGATAGTAATTTTTTTAAAATTTATATGATAGTCATTTTTTAAAGTGCATGTGTTCAATTTTTAACGAATGTAAGTTAGAGTTTAAATAAGTGTGAAACTTATTTAGTGAGAATATAAAGTTTAATTTATATAATTTTTATTATATTTAGTTTAATTTAAATAATTTTTATTGTATTCAGTTTAATTTATAACATATAAATTTTTTATACTCTTCCAATGGTAACACCCAAATTTTAATATCAAAGTCTATACCATTCACATTCAATGTTTTTAATTATATAATACTCACGAACCCTTTGTTTTATTTTGTCAACTTCCATGAAATACATAGGCAAATTTCTATTTATTCTGTAATAAATTTATAATCTCCGAATGGTAATGCGCAGATATTAAGATCAAAGTCTATACCATTCGTTAAATTCATCTACCTTTGTTTCAGCGTTCAATTTTAACGATTGTATTAATAGTATTTATAAGTTAGAGTTTAAAGAAATTTTAAAAGTGAAACTTATTTAGTGTTAACATAAAGTCATGATGTGTATAAAGTTTAGTTTAAACAACTTTATTGCTTATAATGTCGTTTTTGTTTTAAAATAACTAATTATACGTATAATTACATGATATTCATTATTAAAAAATATGTGTTTTAAATTATTTATTATTGTTTTTAAATTTATGCGTATCGTTTTTGTTTTAAAATAATTAATTATACATATAATTTTATGACATTCATTATTGAAAAATATGTGTTTTAAATTATTTATTATTGTTTTGTTTTTAAATCTGTGTGTTAATCCACTGATAACACTTATCCTCAAAATACGAAAATTTCTATTTAATTCTGTAAAAATTTCGTAATATAAATTTGTAATGATGTCACTAAAAGTATGAACTCCTATTTAAATTCCTTATTTATTATCCTAACACAATATATTTTTAATCTCTAAAAATGCTAAGTTTCTAAAATACTCATAAATTGTTACTGATGTTAATTAACTTCAGTCATTCATTGTTTCATTCAGTCGAAAATGTTAAGTCCCACCGGAAATTATTTATACTCTTCCAATGGCAACATCTAAATTTTAATGTCTATACCCTGTTTTTAATTATATAGTACTCACCAACCCTTTGTTTTATTTTGTCAAATTCACTGAAATACATAGGAAAATTTCTATTTAATTCTGTAATCAATTTATAATCCCCGAATGACAACTCTTCAAAAGTTTCTATTCTTCCGGTGGCAACACCTAAATATTAAAGTCTATACTCTGTTTTTAACTATATAATACTCATCTACCTTTGTTTATTCAATTAAATTCCCTGAAATATATTTTCCATCGCGAAAAGTACTAAGTCCCGAAATTCATTTTCAAACGCGCAAAAAGTTTAAATACTTTACAATCTTTGAATGGCAACAGAACCATCGTCCAAGATGATGGTTAAGTAGTTCAAAAAAGGACACGTTCTGCGGCAGGGTGGTGGCGTGGAGGCGAGTGTGGAGGCGCGGAGTGACTAGTAGCTCCGTGGCTCCGCGTACGCCACTACGCCACCACCGTGGCGCAGAACTGTCCTTTTTACACTACTATTGAATTCACTATTTTCATGTATTTTTATTGTTTTTATTGTACTCCTTGTCATCCTTAAATCTTTAAAACTTCAAGAATTTGAGTTCAATTGCATCTTTCAGTTACACTGTTTTCTTTTAAAACTCTACGTATTAGATGTGAGCTTGTGCCATTTGGTGGGAAAAAAGATAAACATTATAAATCAAATCAAGACAACTTTTTTTAAAACAAGGTTTATTTTATTTTTATTTATGCATATATTTATTTATTTATTTTGTTGTTGCTTATTTTTATGTATTAATTTGTTTTAATTAATTAATTAATTTTTATTTTATATATTTAATTATTTAATTATTTTATTTATTTATTTATTTTTGAGAGAAGAAAATTGTTTTAATTTTCTAATTTTAAAATCATTTAATTAAACCCTGAGATAAAAAAAATTTAATTTAATTTCTTTTTATATTTATCTATCTACTGAAAAATTTTTTAGATATATATACATTATATGTATAATGTATATATATATATATATATAATAAAGATGATCTATTAAGCATAGTAGAAGCCAAGCAACAGATACAAGATCACTGAAACACCAATGACCATTTAGATTAAAAAAAATCATCAGTGGATGAAATACATTAATGTAAAGAAACCAGATCTATTAATTAACAGTCTGCAAAACAAACAAATCAATAAAGTAAAACAACAAATCTTAACTTAAAACCATAAACTTATCAAAATTAATGAAAAAACAACCTAAGAAACACTATATATAAACATTTTTAAAAAGTAAGATGTATGCGTGTACAGCCAGCAGTAAAATTATTAAAGCGCTAACAATAATTTCTATATATAAGATGTACCCCTAATACTGTTTTGTTAAGTAAATATTTATTGAGTCATGATCTTAGTCTTATATTGTTTGCAAAAAAGTAAGTTGGTGGTAAAAATTAGCAATCAAAAAAAAAAAAAAAAATATATACATACATATATATATATATATATATATATATTTATATGAAAAATGTGGATGTGTGTTTCAATAATTTAGCTGCCGACTGTACTGTACATGCCATACAGAGAAATATGTTTCTGATTTTTAAGATAAATAATAAGACACTCTAAAATATGACTGGGTAAAAACTAACGTGTTGTGGTCACCACAAAAATTTCTATGTTATTCTCCATAACAACGCCACCTGTCGGTTAACATGTACAAAATTTTATCATAGATTTTTAGAAAAATGATTTTACGTATGCAGTTTGGTGTAATTTAAATCAGCATTTGCTGAGATGCAGGGAGAAGACACATCAGGTGAGTAACAGCAATACCGCCTGTCAGCTGATACATACAAACTACGCCAGCATTCTTTTTCATAATCTTCACTTACCGTCGCCGGAAGCCCGAGCCAGTGTTATTCTATGGGGAAATTTTCTTTACAAATAACTTATTAACTAATACATATTTTTAAATTCTGTTTTCCCATTCAGAAAATACCCAACTGTTAAATGGACGTACCTTTTTTAAAAATGTATTTTTTTAATTTTTAATATTTTATTTTGAAATTGCAAAATGAAAAAAACTCACATATTGAAAATTCGTATTGTGCAGCTTCAAAATAAAATATAAAAAATTAAAAATAATAATTTTTTAAAAAAGGTCCGTCCATTTAACAGCTGGGAATTTTCAGAATGTGAAAACAGAATTTAAAAATATGTATTAGTTTATAAGTTATTTGTAAAGAAACATTTCCCATAGAATAACATTAGCTTCGGCTTCCGGCGTCGGTGAGTGAAGCGGGCCCTTAAGTTTGGTGCATTTTTACGCTATAAAAACTCAGTGTAAACCTTCCTGTACAAAGGTAAATTTGCTGCATTGCAATGCTATTTGTCGTTCGATATGCATCGAAATTGAATTAGTATTGTTTTTCATAATGATTCTGATCTACTCACAACCCTTATAACTTTTTACGTGATTACGTAGTAAAGAAATTGTGATATAGCCTTCCCGCATAAGTGATAAAAATTGCAGAATAGTTGTGGCAATTTTCGGGCGATAAGCACAATAATTTAATACACACTATAATTTATGTCAAATTGCAACGAAATATAAACTTTCATAAAATTTTGTGCATTAGATCTTGATTTAGAGCGTTGCTGAAAATTTTTTGTTACGCACAGACAGACATCATTTCAACAATGGATCTTTAAAGTATACAAATCCGTTAAAGTACAATATTCTCTGTTAACGAATATAGAAGAAAGTAATAATATATAAATAATAATCATAATCATAATCCTTTTGGTTTCAACTGAGACAATAATTCTTCAAAATTATTTGAAACAACGATGTCCCGCACTGTAAATATTTAAAAGTTCATTTTCCATGAAATTGTTGCCAAAATGATTCGGCTGAACTCCTTATAAAACTTAAACACGCATCGAAATCTAGCATGGATGATTCAAATCTTTCATGCGGAACAAAAAAACTTTTAATTCTTTCCATTTCGTGTAAATGAACACAAATTACTATTTAATTTAAAAATATTCCCATTGGCATAGGTATAAAAATACAATTTATTGACGATAGAGATTTTGTGTTTTAAATTTTACAATTAGAATTCTCGATATATGCAAAATAATATTAAGAAGAAGAAGAAAAGAAAAGAATGCTGTTTGGATAGATTATTAACACTTTCCAACTATACGTCTCGTTGCATCGTTTAACCTTCAATATACTTTCCTTATTTGATCAGACAGCGGAGAGACAGAAGAACAGAAAGGGCAAAATTAAATTCTAATCACTCTTAAAGATTGTTGGAAAGTGTCGAAAACTCTTAACACAAACGGAAATACAATTCTAGCAATTTCCAGCTGTAGCCGTTCATGTATCTAAATATTTTAGGGTAATCCTTAATTTTTACTCTAAACATACCATTCTCTATAGAAGAAAAAAAAAAAAGTGTATATGCATAATAAATGTCAATTTTTTAATAAGTTGTGCAGAATAAAGCAATGCTTTGTAATTCTTTTGGGTGCCCCTGTATATAAACTATTAGTGGTATTTACCTCATTTTTAATAGGGAACTTGAAAAAATATATATCAGTAATCAGTTTCAAGAAATTTCATGAAAATTAACAGGAGTTGGATCGCGGACAGACAAACAAACAAACTGAAAACATAAATATCTTTCAACTTTGTTAGAAAATATTAGAAAGTGATATTTTACATTCAAAAAATCACCGAAAAAAGAGAAATATGCTATATAATAAAGTGAAATTAACATTAAAATATAATTATATAACATGCATAATTTTCTTGAAGAAATAATATCTTCCCGATGAAATTTTCACCACATTTTTGTATTACAGTAAGTTAAATTTCGTAACAAATTGCAATATTCCCAAAATTCTCTGAAAACATTAAACTCTCAGAGAGGACTTGGCACCTTTGACGGCACCGCTCATATAAAAGCTTTTATTCACATTTAATATGTATAAATTGAACTATATCAGGTCTGTGTTCAGTAAAGTATATATTCAGGCAACAATTCTTATAGTTTTTGATATATTTTTAATAGATCTGAAATCTTTAAATTTTATTATCTCAGTTTGTCTTTTTTCATGAATTCATGATCTTCAAAATGCTAAAACTTCCAGAAATATTTCAGAAAGGACTTTATATATATATATATATATATATATATATATATTCTAGTAAATTCAATTATTAAATCATATTTCTGATTTAATCATCTTACCTTGTCTATGGTGTTTACATAAAAAAAAAAAGTGCATTTTTGCATTTTTATCAAAAAAATTATATAAAAAATAAAAGACAATAAAAAATGTGGAGGATGGGTGGGCAGATGCTTGATTAAGGAGGATGGGTGGTGTTGTTAGGCTGGTTGGTTGGGAGGGATTGTGATTCTCGCGTATTTATTATTTATATGTGTGTTTGCTTTATAGATTTAAAATAATAAGTAAAAAAAAAAAAAAAAAAAACTGTAATTATATAAACTTTAATATTAAATTACTGACTCTCTACTAACTTAATTTGTCCAAAGAAACATTTATCAAATGTACATATATATATATATATATATATATATATATATATATATATATATAGAATTAACCTCAATTTTAAATAATTATTTAGTAAATAGTTATTTAGTAAATTTAACCTCAATATTAAATAATTGTTTAGTAAATTACATATTGCTTTGTGTTCCTTTATTATTATATTATTGAAATTCAACTTAATTAATTTGTCCAAAGAAACATATAACAAATCTAAATATAAAAAATAAATTAATTCATAAATTCACCCCAATTTTCATTACATATTGCATTGTGCTCTTAAATTAACTCTAAATTGAATTTTACATGAAAGCATTTGATTAGATTTTATTAAGCACACACACATTATAAATAATTATAATAAAAAAAAAAAAAAAAAAAAAAAAAAAAAATTAGGGTTATTACTTTTCTAAACTACACAAGATGGCGTCACTATCTCAATAGTCTGATTTCTATGTTTCAATAAAATGACACTTTGAAGTTTATGCAATATCGTACATTAAGTTAATCTCAATTTTAATCAAAATTTAATTTTAAATTATCACTTTTAGGTTAATTATTAAAATCAAACAGTTCACTCAACTTTATTGTTCAGTTGATTAATACAATTTCAAAAATAAATTAATCGTTCAGTTATTTAATACGATTCCAAAATTAACTGTGAATCTAACTGTTTACAGCCACATGTATGTCTCGTATATTCTAGTTTTACGTGCATGGGTGCTAGTTTCTTATACAAGTTTTTCAGGTGTAATGTATGTTATACTTTAGTTTTATTAATTATTACTAGTATTTTATTTAACTATTTTTATTTAGTATTTCCATTAATAATAATGTATTTTGCTGCATGTATCAAAATGTTTGATTTTAATAAGGTTTTCATAACTTTTCAGTTTTAATTTTCTCTTTTTTGATGGTGTTATTGGGGGTAGCTTGTTGTAAATATTTAGCAATTTGCATACAACAAGACAGAAATAACACCTACTTTACATGCAACATTCATTCTGCTCCCTTGAAAACGTAATGAATTTGCATGTTTCCATTTATGGATGTTTTATAGTCGCAATCTCTTTTTTAAATTTTTCTGTTTTAACTTTTTCAATGTTTCTTGTTTTCATCTATTCAATGTTTGAAAAGGTTTTCAATATATATATATATATATATATTAATATGTAATAGAGCCTACTTAAAAGAATTAGGGATGGATGAAATTGATTGATTTGAAATTTATTAATTAGTTTTCGAGAGAAAAAAATTAAAAAGTGCATGTCAAGGTAAAATTTTGGGAGGAAAAAAAAAAAGATTTTTCTTATATATTTATTCTTAATATTTCTTCTTTTAAAGATATTGTAAAATCCATTCCCAATTCTTTTAAGTAGGATCTATTAAGCATAATATATATATATATATATATATATCTGTTAGAGGTTTATCATTTTGAAGACTATGAATTTATGAAAAACTGCAAACCGAGAGAACCCAATTTAAGGATTTCAAATCTGTAAAAAATCATAAGAATTGTTGCCTAAATATATTTTATTGAAAAATCGTAACATAGTTTAATTTATAAATATGAAAAGGAAATATAAGCTTTAACATGAAACCTACTTCAGTCGTGGCAACAACGGTGTCAAGTTCACTTAAGGATTCTGATCAGAGATGGTCAGTGGCAACTAAACACTATGTTAACTCAAGGATAAATCTGACCAATTATTACTTATTACATAATATATATATTTATTATTATTATTTCATTTTCATATTCAAATTATTCGTGACTGTTGAATTTGTCCTTGTTTTTCAAAATTTTATTTATTGTTGAAATTTAAATATTCCATTTCAAGGCTGTAAAATAGGAAATTTCACTAAGTGAACTTTCGCAATTTACACTTTCAAAATAAATTTGAAAATTAAATCAATAAATAAATTTTTGGAAAAAAAGGTCTAATTTTTAACGGTCATGAGTTTACCGATTGTAAAAACAAGATAAAAAAAAATATATATATGCATTATAAAATTAATGTACATTAATCTATTTTATTACATTTAATCTATATAATTATCTATGTAATCTATATAATCTCTATATCTATGTAATCTATGTAATCTATATAATTACATTTTTATTATTAGTAATATTTTTACATAGGTTAACTTTGTGTTTGAATACAGATAAGGATAAACTCACAATACTAGGGTGTTGTTAAAATAAATAAATAAAGATTATAAAAAAAAAAAAAGTACAATGTAGCCTTAAAAAATGACTAATATTAAAATATACGTTACAAGGCTTACATATTCTCCTTTTCGTTCTCTCTCTCTCTCTCTCTCTCTCTCTCTTTTTTTTTTTTTTTTTTTTTTTTTTCTTTTTTTAAGGAAATCATAATTTTTAAGGAAAATATTCTCCAAATATGTCTCTTTTATAAAATCCTACTTTTATACGGCGGAATATAAAAAATAAATACAGAAAACTCGCAATACAAGAGTATTATTAAATTTAAAAAAAAAAAAAAAAAAAAAGGATTACCAAAAAACAAAAAATATACAATATTATATAGATAAATTAATGCTAAAGTATATGGCACATGAAGTTAACAGTATTTTTTTCAAAGGATATTGTAATAAAATATACATTGTAAAAAAAAAAAAAAAAAAAAAAAAAAAACTGTTAAAAGTACAGGAAAAATCTGTTAGCTGGGGTGCCAGTATTTCTCCGTGAAATATACAGGACAAAACTGTACCTTTAACAAAAAACCTGTTTGATTTACAGGATGTGTAAAATATATGTCAGTGATACAATTTTACGGTTTTAAACTGTATATTTGACGGAGAAATACTGGCAGCCCAGCTGCCAGATTTTTCCTGTAATTTTAACTTTTACTTATTTATTTTTGCAGTGTATATATATATATATATTGGGTTGTCAGGAAAGTTTGTGCCGATTTTGAAGGAAAATTGAAACGCAACACAATTAAATGCTCGTGTATAGCGTATTTTGATATTTTAAATATTTCTGTTAATTCACGTGTCGTATAGTGTGGGTAATTTCCAATCAGTGTTTTAAATCGTTCAGTACCCGTGTTTTCGATCAGTGCCCGGCGTTCTTGATCCTGAAGGTTGAAATCACCAGCTTTAAACCTAGCAAACCACTCCCGCACAGTTATTTCAGCTACAGCACCTTCGCCATAAACAGCGAATATTTTGTTTGCCTTTCCGGTAAAAGAAAAGCATTAAATGCCTATAATGCACTTTGTTTGCTTCTATATTCAAAGGCGTATAAAACTGACAACAATTAACGTATCGTAACCATTTATTTATTTATTTTATTTTTATTTTTATTTTTAATAAGCCTGAAGTACCGACTTTTAGAATATGTACGCATGTCTTTTGTTTTCAATCATTCTGATATACTAGTTAGTTGTAGGGCAATTAAGGCGCCCGTTGAACAATGATCATTTCATTTTACTTATTTCTCACTTTTCAAATAATTCATTTACTAGCAAGCCCGTGCGAAATTTTCGCACTTTGTTTATCTCTTCGTTACCTTTAAAATTTAAAATTATTATTATTATGTTATAGACGTCATTTTTTCATATGCATGAGCAAATTTAATATTATATATATATAACTGATAGATATTTTAACATTATTATTTAGCATTTAATAGATACATGTCAAAACCAACACAACAAGAATTAAACTGATTGTAAAACATTGCTAAAATTAGCACAAAAATGTAGCGATACATGTTAAGATCCAATAAGAGACAAAAACAATATAAATTACTTACGCCCACTTGAGTAAAAAAGGACCATTAAACATAATGACGGAGAAAATAAATAAAGGACCATATATATATATATATATATATATATATATATATATTTTTTTTTTTTTTTTTTTTTTTCCCACGTGAAAGCATATTTCATTGTATGCTGGAAAAAAAAAAGGAAATGGGCAACAATTAAAAATTATTAAATTCTATTTTAAAGCTGTTATTTTCATATTTTAATTAATTTTTAAAAATCTAATCAAAAATTCGTTATAAATAAGGTACCAAATGAAAGGGACGATTTTTCCGAATCCGTCGGATTAAACAGCTTATCGATCGGACAATTATATTTTTTAAAATTAACTAAAGTATGAAAATTAGGAGACAGAGTCCAAGGAAATCTCAAGGAAGCCTAAAGTGTAACAGAGTCAGGCACTGATGAGCGTAACTATATATGCTGATTCAGACTTTTCCTTATGTCGCCTAACGAAAATCGGTACGACCCAATATATATTAAAATGTACAGCCAAAAAATACAGTGTATGTCCCTATCTTGCGACAATACCCAACATTTAAAAGGAATTAAAGAGAATTAATTTTAATAAATCATATATTTACTTTACCAGAAAAACAAGAAAGAAAATTTTTTCATCTACATGTTTTACAAACTCCAAATCTACCCAAAATGAGTTGCCAAGAGCATTTTATCAAAGTAAGTAGATGAAGTGTGAGAATTATCCCAAATAAACTAGTGAAATGGCATCAGGTGAATCAATAACAGAATTATTAAAACTAAATTAATTAGATGGAGAATATGTAAAACTTGCTTTGAAATGGATTAAATTTAATTTAGCAAATTCACATTATCATATTATTTCCCTTTAAATTGGGTGCAGAGGGAGCTTGCGCCATCTCTCGGGAAAAATGATAAACATTGTAAGACAAAACAAGTGAATTATTTAAAAAGATGTAATAATAAATTAAGCTTTATTTTAAATAAAAAAAAATAAGCTTAGTTTTAAATGGAGAAGAAAGAAAAATAAGTAAATAAAAAAATAACCATTTAAATTCAACGTTAAAAGACAAGAAAAAAAAATTAATTTAATTCAATTCTAAAAATAAATTATTTTTAATAATATATATATATATATATATACATTTAACTGAATCATATATTTTCAAGAAAAGGTTCTTCGCCTTTATTTTCTCCGTGGTATGTCAGTTAAAAATACGCTGTTAATATTAAACTCTCTTAAACAGCAAATATATAATGCACTAGTATTATTAAATTTAAAATGATTTTCTAAAAATAAAAATTATATTTAATTTAGCAAGATTAGTATTAAAATATACATCACATAATGTCTATTTTTATATATATACTTTTTTTTTTTTTTTTTTTTTTTTTTGAAGGAAATCACATCTTTTGAAGGAAACGTTCCCCGCATCTTTCTCATCCATTAAGTCCCACTTGAAGCGAAGTGAAATGATGTGCTCTGCAGCAGTGCCATACAAATCTGCCACGGTAATCGATGTGCACAAACATAACACAGCTTTCATTCTTTCACCTCTAGAAATCTGGTAACATCAAGCGCTCCGAATTCTTTCGAAAGAAATTACGAATCTCCAATAACCCCTTCCAAAGAATAAAAGAGAGAGAAGCAACAGCACACTCCAGAAATAACGCCCTCCTCGCATCCCTTCCTTAGACCTTCTCTGCCGGATTCTTCTGTTTTTCTCTTTTTCAAGGAAAAGTGCCAGACAAACAGACAGCCGTGGATTTCTCTTCGAACTGTTTGCGATGAATTGGGATTTGAAGGATCTGCCATACTTTTTTTTTTTTTTTTCTCCTTGAATTTTTTTAACGGAAGGGTGGATAATATAAGCCTGTTATTTTACCAAAAGTTCTATATAAAAAAGATTTTTCATGCACGCACATGATATATTTGCTTTAATATTTTATTGATGTATATTGCATGATCATGGTGTGTTTATAAAAAGATGAAAAGTGAGCAAGTTTGTGACACGCGATGATGTTTACTTAAAAATATCGATAGAATTCAAATAGCGATTTTTTTTTTCTGTGATTACAGCTGCATCAATAACATCAATAATATAAATTTTTAAAGATTGATTTTAAGTATTATAGGTTTATTATTCAATGAGTTATCGCTTTTCATTTCTACGGCTTAAGATTCATATTATGAACTGTTTTTAAAGAGACATAAAAAAGTTAGTAATATCTGTTGTAATTATTTATTTGTCATTCCGATAAAGCACTTTTTTCCATATCTGCATTTACCACTTTAAATAATAAATCCAGCTTTAATTAAATTATTTAAATAATTGCAGTATATGTTAATTAAAATTAAAATAATTATCTTATATTTATTACAATAATAAATTTATAACTAGTACGTTGTGATCATCACAAAACTTTTTTCTGGTTTATGTTCCTATGGAAATTCCCACAGGGCAAATTATTACTTATCAAAATAATTTACTATTGTATTAGCAGACGATTTTCATATCAGAAAAGTATAACACTACATTTCAAAAGAAAAAAAAAAATAACTAGTGCCCTACAAACAATATCTATAAAAATACATTTAAAAAAAAGGCGGGGGGACATTTTTTAAGTTATCACAAGTCTATGGTTCAACCCTTTGCTTTAAAAGCATTGACAAGAAGTTAAAGTTCTTTAGAAAAACGCTCATATGAAAAATGTTCACTGTCCAGTAGAAGGGAGGGCATTTTCCCCCAGGAGGCAAGCGGTGCTCCTATAAATACAAAACTTTTATCCTGGTTGATTATTACTGTTATTAATATATATATATATATATATATATATATATATTTCACAAGATTGATTAAAAATAATCCTCATTGCATATACTATTTATGTGAAAATTTTCCCAGTGTTGCCAAAATAAAAATTAAAAAAAAAAAAAAAAAAAAAAAAAAAAGGACAGCAACGCTACCTGTTGAAGTATATGCACGAAAAGCTAACCAGAATCAACTTAAGTTAAGATCCAACAAAAGTGTAAACTTATACTAAATTTCTTTCATTGTTTCTCGAGTTACAGTGTCGAAAAATTTTTGGATATACACACAGGAGCAGACAATTAGATAGATATTTTCTAAAAATGTTAAATTGCGTTCAGGACATTTCAGAACATGTAAATTCATTGAAAACTTTCATAAATCTAATATTTTCTTCTTGTATATACAGGAAAAAGTAATAAAATAAAGTTTTGTTGGTAAATGTATAATTTAAACTAGTAATTTTCATCTTCCTTCATTGATATACTAATATTATTATTACCATCATCATCATCATCATATTTAACACTTTCCAACAAGATTTAAAAGTGTTAATTTCTTCGATTTGTCTGTCTGTCCGTGCTCTGACTGCCGTAAACATTGATGGAATTTCTTTAAACTTATAAATGTTATTCAAATTCACTATCGGTGTTCCCTATTGAAAATGGAGTGAATACCTCTACTGGTTTGTGTACAGGGACACGCGAAAGTATTTCAAAGCAAAGCAGTGTGTTCTATGAGAGGTATTTCTCTCAACCATATTTTAATCCCTTTACTTTACACAAACCTTAATGAAATTGAAATATGTTATTAAAGTTTACTATCGGATGTTTTCCATTAAAAATAAATACCATCACTGGTTTGTATACAGGGACACTCGAAAGTATTCCAAAGCATTGCATTCTATGAGAGGTATTTCTATAAACCAAATTTTAATAACTTTACTTTGCACAAATCTTAGTGAAAGTAAAATATATTATTCATATGCACAAAAGAATGCTTTCCATAGAATAAAGTATGATTAGCATTAGATTTACAGGGCCACATAAAAACATTCAGTTTCATTAAGGGCTCTTTTTGGAAGTTTGTTGGAACTGCATTTTCGTTTATATTAAACGTTTTTATGACTTTCTAAACGTTTTTAAACTGTGAATAGGAATTTTATTTGTGTATCTGTCTGTCCGGCTGCCCATCATTCTATCTGTCCGTCGGCCCGTCCCCTTCATCCTTAAATATTTTCAGAATTTTTAAAAAATGACATGTGTAATTCAAGTTTACCATGGAATGTTTACTGCTTAAAACGGCTTTAATAGGTCCTGTATAACTAGTTTGTGTACAAGGACATCCCAAAAACTTCCAATGCATTGCGTTTTAGACGGACATTTTTATGAGTGTCATTTAAATAACTTTCTACTGTAAAAATCATAAAGAAATTCACATTAAATGTTAATATACTAAAATAATTTTTTTGTATAGAATCTGATATGGTTAACCTTCAGATTTACAGAGCTACGCCGAAATATTCAGGTACATTAAGGGTTGCAATTAGAATCTCAGGGTTGCATTCTCTTTTGCGTTAAGCAATTTTTAACACTTTCCAACAACGTTTAAGAGTGATTATGAATACAATTAGTCTATTTGTATGCCTTTCAATCCTTCTGTCTGACCGTTGTGTGATAACGTAGGCAAAGAACATTGAAAATTATACAACAAATACGTACAGTTCGAAAGTGCTAATAATCAATGCGTACCACACGATTTTTCGTTCTTATTTAATTTACTTTCAGCTTGTTAAACATAGTAGATACTATACTCACACATGCTGTTTTTCCTTTACTTTATGAAGGTATATAGGTTAGATATTTTATAACTATCCGAGGAGCAGATATACTATAAAGTGTCTTTAAAATTCCGTTTTTAACACTTTCCATCAAGGTTGAAAAACATGTTAATGACTTCGGTTTGTCTGTCTGTCCGCGCTCTGACTTCCGTAAATGTCGATTTTATTATTTACGTGTCAATATAATTCTTTTTCAAGTCAAAAAAGAAAAAAAAAAAGAAAGAAAGAAAGCAAGAAAGAAAAATGAACGCGTAAAAATTTGTTTTCTAATGGCACAGCTAGATTTTTAGGTTGATTTGACCTATTGCAATCACTTCGTTTATCTATCTATCTATCTACCTATAATGAAAATTTTGTCAGCACGATAACTCCCGAAATAATACTCCAAATCGAACCTAATTTGGACAGTAAACTAATCTTATAAATATCTTGGATGATTCCGTTAACCAAGTTGCTCCGACTTTTTGTTTTCAAGTGGCAGCTACTTGAAAATATCAAACCGACATTGTAAAAAGCATATTTAAAGCAAGATTTGCTTGAATTTTGATGTAAATACAGGCCACATAAGGGTCTCAATGAAGTTTATTAATGAAGTTTATCCGCCATTTTTAATAAAGTGGAAGATATTTTAAGTTAAGCGGGACCACTTGAAATCAGGCTACCACTTGGAAATTTAAAATCACTATAACTTCCGAAATAATACTCCAAATCGAACCCAAATTTGGACAGTGTCTTAACTTATCTTATAAATAACTTAGATGTGTTCATTAACCAAGTTGCTCCGCCATTTTGTTTTCAAGTGGAGACCACTTGAAAATTCCAAATGCAAATTGTGAAAAGCGTATTCCGAATTTTTTTTAATTTTGATGTATACATAGATTATACAAGTGTCTCAAATAACTTTATTAATGAACTTTATCCGCCATTTTTAATAAAGTGGCGGATATCTTAAGTTAAGCGGGACCAATTGAAATCAGGCCACCACTTGAAAATTTTAAACCATGATAACTTCCAAAATAATACCACAAATAGAACAAAATTTGAACAGTGTCTTAACTTATCTTATAAATATCTTAGATGTGTTTGTTAACCAAGTTGCTCCGCCATTTTGTTTTCAAGTGGAGACCACTTGAAAATTTCAAATTTCAATTGTAAAAAGCGTATTCCGAAATTGTTTGAATTGTGATGTAAATACAGACCACGTAAGGATCTCAATGAAGTTTATTAATAAACTATATCCGCCATTTTTAATAAAATGGCAGATATCTTAAATTAAGCGGGGCCACTTGAAATCAGGCTCCCACTTGAAAATTTAAAATCACGATAACTTCTGGAATAATATTCCAAATCGAACCAAATTTGGACAGTGATATTATCATATAATTATCTTGAATGTTTTCACTGGGCAACTTGTCCCGACATCTTGTTTCTAAGTTCCAGCCACTTGAAATCACACTGCCACTTGAAAATATGCCATCACGATAACTTTTAAAATACTAAACTGATTCAAATAAAAGTTGGATAGTGAACTTTTGGTTCAAACATCAGGATAAGTTCACTTGGTGACTTGATCCGCAATTTTATTTCCAAGTGGCGGCCACTTGAAAATTTGTCATTATGGTAACTTCAGGAAAGAGAATCAATTCGCATCAAATTTGGGTAGTGGATTTATCATTGAAATATCTCAGATAAGTTTGCTGGGCATCTCACTCCACATTTTTTTACAAGTGGTGCCACCTGAAAATTTCTTATGACGATAATTTTTGAAATACTGATTTAATTTAAACTAGAACTGGACAATGAACTTATCATACAAATATACTAGATGATTTCGATGGGCAAGTTGTTTTGCCATTTTGTTTCCAAGTCGCAGCCACTTAGACTGCCACTTGAAAATTTGCCATAATAATAACTTTTGAAACACGACACTGATTTAAACCACAGTTGGACAGTGAACCTATGCTTTAAATATCTTAGATGTGTTTGCTGGGCAACTTGTTCCACTGTATTGTTTCCAAGTTTTAATTAATGAGGTTTTATGAAGTTTTAATTAAAATATTGAAATTTTGAATTAAAAAAAATATTTCAATAGCATTAAGTGGTCGTGTAGCTTTTGATTAGTGAAAAAAATAAATAAATAAAATAAAATCGGTTCAGTAGTTCCAGCGATTACTCCCACATACAAACAAACTTTTCCTCCTTATATATTAGTATAGATAATTTCTTATTTCGACAAAAATTACAAAAGGAAAACGACAGTTGGTTCAGCTTATATTTAGACTTAAAAAACTTGTTTTGTTTATTTACTGCTTTTTATTTTATTAAAAATCTTTCTTTTTATTACATGACTAACATGTTGTTGAATTTAAGTTTCAGTAAAGCTGTCATTCCTATGTTAATATCAAATATATTCCAAAACTATGCTTCTTTATATGTAGCTTGCATAAGAAGAAAAATTGCTCTGTATTTTTGTAAAAATCTAGCGGAAAGTCTTAATATCCGAGAAATAAAAAAATAAATTTTAGAAAATTCAAGTCACTGTTGACTAATCCTCGGTTTGCAAAATCTTTTCAGGCTGTCACTAGAAAAAAATGACAGCTGACAGGCGCAGAACAAAATACCGGGCCTTTCTCACATCTTTATACAGTAGTTTCCGTTTTTCAAAAATTTTCAGAATAACCTGTCTAAAGTTTGTAAGAGAAGTCATTTAAATTTTGCTTAAAAAAGTGACTAACAAAAGATGGAGAGATAAATTTGAAGGGAGAACATGGAATCTACATACTGTTTAACTTTGGTTGTTTCCTCTGTTCTTTTTTTATTGTTCATTTTCATCTTCTTTTCCTTCTTTTATGCATTGTTTGTGTCATCAAACTGCATGTATTACTTTTGAAACAATATCATTTAAGTTGTTCATGAAGTCATCGTGCTATTATGAGCTGATTTATAAGTTGGTACCGGATAAAACTTGTTTGCTTGTTGAATTTTTTGTCACTAATGTAACTTACAATTAGTGACAACAAAAATTATGGCAGACCCGTAGCAAAAAAATAAAAATAAAATGATATCAGTAAATTCTATAATTTATCATGAAATTGTTAACAGAATGCAAAAATATTAATTAAACATTTATGTTTCAAAAACAACTGATAATTTAACTTTTAACATGTGATGAAAGTTGTCCTGTGAAACCAGCATTGTAGTTTTTTTTTTAATTATTATTATTATTATTATTAGTTATATAAATAGACTCTATATTTTTAATTAGTACTTATATTTACTTAGTGTAATAGGTATTCGGTTGATAGCCTGGCTAGAACGGCAGTTGAAATGCCTTACACGTAGCTACCCATTTTTATGTTCTATATGTATTACTCATCTAATTTCCTATGTAGTTTCACTGCTGTGTATTTTTTTTCTTTCGTTTCATACCTATTTCATTTCTATATCATTCGATATAAATAATTGCCAAAGGGAAATATCTATTTTCAAAATGTAAACAGACGTTTTTTAATAAAAGAAAAGCCTTTTTGAGTGAAATTTTGCGCTGGATTTTTAATTTTACAAGTATTCGTTTCTAAATTTCACTAATTTTATCACATTATAACTGCCGGTCATGTGACATTGTGTTCATAGTTGATTGTACGAGAGAGTAAATATTGAGGCTAGCTTTTCCCCTGCCAGCTCCTATCAGGCACATGCCTACTGCCTTTATTTTCAGGAACTGGTGACCTGACTCCATGTCATGTGCTGGCGCGAGATCGGCAGCAGAGATAAAAGCTTCACCCTTTTTTTAAAGAAAACGAAATTATACATACACACCGGAATAAACTTCTCATTTAAGTACATATATTTTAACACATTATCTGTGTATTAATATAAATGTACTTAAAATGAGAAGTTTATTATTATTCCGGTGTGAATGTTGAATTTCGTTTTCGTTAAAAAGAAAGTGAAACTTAGATTCCTGATCGACAGTCAGTGTGTTAAATTATTTCATTTGTACGCATTTATAATAATATGACATGAATAAAAAATAAATTATTCTCATAATTTATTTTATTTTATTTATTTATTACAATAATGTAGTTGTATAAACATTTATTACGAGGGACGTTTCAAAAGTAAGTTTCGTCTTTTTTTTTTTTTTTTTTTTTTTTTTTTTTTTGTAAGAGAGGATTGTACATCTGGTGAAACAAACTATTCCCATAAGAAACTACACCCGTTGCTGGTTCAATGACGTAAAGAGCGTCAGCAGAGGAGGAATTACGCATGCTCAGAGCACCGAAGAAAAGAGAATAGCAGAAGACCGGCGTGCCAAAAGTTATTCGTGTACATATCCCGATGGCAGACAGATATGTGCTGGCAACGTGGTCGTCGATAGAAATACGTGCTGTTATACGGTGTGAATGAGCACGTGGGACTATAGTTGCCATCTTAGCACCTTTTGGCTACATTTTTTTTTTACTTTAAAAACCGTTACAGTTTACTGATTATTTAATCAGTAACCGTAAAGTAAGTTAAATAAACTTTTCTATCAAATTTTTCCGGTAGCCAAAATGGGCTAAGTTGGCAACTATGCAAAGTTGCAATTAGTGTGTATATTATCCATGACTGCCTACAGATATTGTATGATGTAAATGTCATGTCTCGTCAAATGGTTGATCACTGGAGTTGCATGCTCAGCGAAGGAAGGCAGAGTGTGGAAGATGAAGGTCGAAGTTACCGTCCCTCCACATCCACGAATGAAAATAACATTGCTAGAATACATGGCACAGTGTTAGCGGACAGCCGTCTCGGGACATCACACCAAAACAATACTGAGGTGGAGCAGGTTGTGTGACAATTCCTTGCATCACAAGCCTCGGTGTTTTACCAGAGTGGTTCCTTCAAACTGATTGCACGCCACAACAACTCAACTGTCTCAATGTCGGTGGTCACTGTGTTAAAAAATAGTGCAAAATGTATAGTTCGTGATATTATGGTGTATTTTTTTCTTCTTTTTTTGCAATAAAGTTTTAATGTGAAAAAATGATGAAACTTACTTTCGGAACATCCCTTGTACATAAATTTATATCTCATATAAAAGAACAGCACAAAAAAATAAATCAACAAATTATTATCCTTAGGTTATTATATGCTACATAACTTTGTGTGATTCTGTAAAAATCCATAAATGATATTTTCAGTACTTTTAATAGACTAATGAGACGAGGAATCTTAACAATTTCGCGATCGCTGATGTGAATTCACGTCATTTGGAAATCTGTAACTCCACCAGTGGCACCAGTGATCATTTCTTTATCTTACATTATAATCTTAAAAATGTACCCAATATTCATATTTATACAATCACTGTACTATGGTCACAAATACATTGATTAGAATGCGTGTTATAGTAATGTATATCCATTTATAATATGAATAGAGGAAACATTGTTCTAATATAATGTCACTTAAAATAATAACACCCACAGGCGCAGCTTTTTGTCAAAAACACAAAAACGTGCGGTCTTTAAAGTGTTAATAACACATTTAAATTTCACAGCTCACCCCAAACATATTTAAGGAAATTCGGTTGTGAAGAAATCATTAGCAAGCTAAATACTAGAAAATAAAAACCCAATAATGGTATTATAATTATTATCATTATTTTGAGACAAAATTACTTTTTTTTTTTTTTTTTTTTTTTTTTTTACTATTAAAAAAATTGTACAATATTTAGGAGATTGTTATGGGAATACTTAAGTGGACCATTTGCCCACCCTTTAATTTACTCACATCTTATAACTGGTAAAAGCTTCCTCTGGACCAAAACAACACTTAAAATCAATCTGACCCTGATACCTCTGTCTCTCTCAAAGTTCCCCATCTCGTTCTCATTCCTGATGTCATCATTATTAGTTTTTATGCATCTCATTCGATGGAAGACTGGCATGACTAAACTTCTGCTCCAAGCCTCTCGCTATCTCCGTCTATCAGCATCGTGAAAGAGAAGTTTGAAATTGGAGTGTCTTTCAAATTACCGCTTTAGAAAAAGAGTTAGTTTTTCCGTATGTTGTTATATGACCAGACCTAAGCGTCATGTCAGTCAATTTGCAAAGTAAGAGGGGGGAAGTACACAATTTCCATTAGTCTGATATTTGAGCCAACGGGGAAGTTATCCGCAGGCATGTGAATTGGAGTTCTAAACATTAGATTTCTTTTTTTTTTTTTTTTATCTTTTTAAGTATATAAAACTGTTCCATACTGAATACGTCTATTAATATGCAACTAAAACTTAAAAACATAAAACTTTTTGGGGGTTATTTACATTAATAAAAAATTTAATTCTCAAGTTTTAATTGCAATTTCATTTTTATTAATGATTTGAAAAACGATCTATGAATCTACATCGATCAAGTACAAGAAACATCTTGAGATAAAAAGAGACATGTTGAGAGGGACTCCTTTCTATATTGTTGCCGTGCTTGGACACTGCCTGCATTATCTCTCTATATTTCTGATGCAAGTTCAGGTGAAACATGTAATTTAAGAAAGAAAAAATACTAGAATACTATAGAGTAAAGAGTACTATATTTTCCGCTATCTATAAGGCATATTTCACACAATTTTTTATTTAGTTTTCTTTTCTAAGATTATTTAAACCTTACTTTTCCTCAAAAAGGTATTTTGTGAGAAAAATTGAGTTAATATCCATTTGAAGGGACTTGGAACTTTTGACTTTACACCATTGAAGGTTTCATATAAAAGCTTACATTTCTTTTTAATATTTATAAATTGAACTATATTAGGTTTGTTCAATAAACAGTATATTCAGGCAGCAATTCTAATGGCTTTTGATATATTGTTTACAGATTTGAAATCCTTAAATTGCGTTTACCCACTTTGCATTTTTTCATGAATTCATGATCTTCAAAATTCTAAAACCTCTACAGATATTTAAGAAAAGACTTATTTTTTTTCCCTAAGAAGAGAGAGAGAGAGAGGGATTTTGAAATTTATTAATTGGTTTAAAAGCAATTAAAGAAAAAAATCATTAAAATGTGCATGTCTATGTAAAAATCTGTAAAAAAAAAAAAAAAAAAAAAAAAAAAAAAAAATTGTTACATTTTTATTTTTAATATTTTTTTTATTTTAAAGATATTCCAAAATCCACCCTTATTATTATTTTTTTTTTTTTAGTAGTTTCTATTAAGAAAAGCATAAAGAAATACATTAAGTTTTTCCTAAAGTACAGTAAAGCACCGTTTATACGTCTTTCAAGGGACTCACGTAAAAGGACGTATAAATGAAAAAAAAATGTATAATCGAAATTTTAAATTAAATTCTGTTCACTCCCTCTTACGATTTTCCCGTCTCAAGTCACCAAATCCCATGTAAGTCTATGGCGAAATTTGTTTATAGAATTAATTGCTCGTTGAATAATTCTTATTTTTTAATTCCGTTTTCACATTCAGAAAATTCACAACCGTTAAATGAGTACCCGTTTCTCAAAAATTGAATTTTTTAAATTTTAATATTTCCTTTTACAGCTCAAAAATGAGAAAAATGCATTCAGTGAAAATTCGCATTTTCAAACTCAAAATTAAAATCAAAAAATTAAAAAAAATAAATTTGTAGAAAACGAGTACTCATTTAACGATTGCATATTTTCAGAATATGAAAACGGAATTTGAAAATAACAATTAGGTAATGTGTAATTCTATAAACAAATTTCGCCATAGAATAACATGGGCTTTTGATGACCTTGACGATCCGTGATGCACCCCCTTAACACTTTGATTACTTCAAATTTAATGGTACTTAAGCAAAATTTATATGAAAATACTAATTAATAAAGTTTCTGAAGTTAGTAAATGTATATTAGACTTCTTTTTAAGACAATAGTTAATAATAATTAAAAAAAAAAAAAAAAAATATTTATTATATAAAGTGAAAAAAAATCCTACTATTAATGCAGGACTGGGGTACTAATTACATATATCATTTATTGAGTATCATATAACATTTCTTAAGAACTATATGAACACATTTTGAACATTAATTATATATATTGCGTATCTTTAATAATAAGCATACGATTTAAGTCCATACAGATAGTTATTTAATAACATTAAAAATCTTTAATATTCGTCTGATTTGCAGCTTGTCTATGAGTATTAAAAATTCTACTGTGAATTCAATTGATTCTTTGATCCGTATTCTTCGATCTTTCCTGTGTTCCTCTATAAGATGCTTTCTAGGAAAAATCCGTCTTATTTAGAATGGAAAATAATGACAGGTCGAGAAATTTTGCGAATTTTAGTAGAGTGTAAAAGACGTATAATCGACATGAGCGGCGTATAAACTAAGAATTTTTGCATTTAAATGAATAGGAATGAATCGGGACTTCACTAAAAGGACGTATAAATGAAAAAGACGTATAAACGAGAGACGTATAAACGGTGCTTTACTGTATCTCTAAAAGTTTTAGCATTTTGAAGATCGTGGATTCATGAAAAAATGCAAACTGAGAAAACGCAATTTAAAGATTTGAAATCAGTAAAAATATACATAAAACCTTAAGAATTGCTGCATAAACCTATATTTTATTGAAAAAAAACTAATATAGTCCAATTTACAAATATTAAATGGAATTATAAGCCTTCATATGAAAACTTCATTGATGTCAAGCTGCAGGTGCCAAATCCCCTTAAAAATTATTCCCTATTCTCATTGTTAAAATGTTACGAAATTCGATTATTTCTTTTATAATGAATATGACATCTAAATATTATGTTGAATTGTTTAAAAAATTATACGCAAAAAAAAAGAAGAAAAAAATACTATATTAGTGGTTGTTGCTTAACTTTGGAAAACAATGTACTTGAATTTGCTCTTATATTACTTTACTTTATTTTATTTTTTATTTATTTATTTATATATTTTGTAAATGTGTATTTAATGTGATTATAAATGTGTAATAGTTTCCACAGTATGTGCTAAGAATAATGAAATTACAAATAATAAAAAAAAAAAAACTTCAGAAAATATCTCTTTACACATTTCAGAATGCTGAAAATTTATCTTGCGTACGCAACCGTGCCATTACGATTAAACTAATTAAATGTACCTATAACCTAGAAATGGCAACATTCATCAAAATCAATTCTTTCAGAAACTTTTCAGCTTTTCTCTGAACCACATTCTTCAAAATCAAATCAAATTAAAGCGTACAGATTCAAGATTGATTTGCATTAGTTATTTTTACATTTCTAAAATATGAACTGACTTGCATTTCCTAGAGAGATTTTTAGAGAGAAAGAGGAACATTTTTCCCATAAGCTAGAATTTCGTTTTATTCTCTAGGGTATTAACACATATCAGTAAGAAAGTCCGGAACCGACTGCAAGTCCATTAACTCCGCAGGAAAGCTTTACTTTCCAAACTGGCTGATTCTCGTCTGGTGCATCATCAAGAGATTCCCACAGCATCCTATGATCATCCTTCCGTTCCCTCTTCGGCAAAAGTTGTTAAGAAACTCTCCGGCGGGGTCTCCGTGGAAACGTTAGTAGTCTTCCCGCGCTCCGATAACCTAATTTATGGATACGGCTTCTCTGCTCGGCTACTACGCCGTATATATACGTCCAAAACCTCTTTATAGCGCTTGCCTGTCGCAGAGTCTTCCTGCCGCGAACTGAATTTTTCGGTGTCAGCAGAGAGAGTTTTTAGTAATGGGATTCGAGAGAGGCTCGCGGAAGTTGCATAGGAATGAATTTAGAGTCGGATTTCGGCAAAATCGTAAATCAGTTTTTGGAAAGGGGAAAAGTGTAGAGGGTACGGGAAGGCATTATTGAATTGGAGAGGTGAAGATTGCGAAAAGAGGGATTCCGTTTATATATGTGTGCTAGGAGACTTGCAAGATATATATTGCTTTGTCTGGCTTGCGCTTCTAAGCTTTAGAACAGACTATTGATAATCGAACAGATGCGTTCATTGCTTGTTAATCCTTTACCGTCCACTCCATATCTTCTTTCGAAAATTGCTAAACTAATTTCAAAAATGGCTATTAGATTGATCATAAATATTCAAAAAGGAAAATAATAATAATAATAATAACATTTTTAATTTTCGATAAATTTTTTGTTTAAAACATTTATTTGTTAATTTGTCTAAACTCAAATAAAAATTATTTTAATATAGAAACAACTTTGAAAGTAAACATTATAAATTACAAAAAATTCACAACAGTTGTTTCAGACCAAAATAATAGCGCGAACCTTCATCAGATGAATAAACTAAACTCTAACGATTCATTAAATCAACAATTATAAAAACTATAAATCATTAAATCAACAAAATTAAAATTTTCAACTATAAATCCTTAAATCAGAAACTATAAGGACAATTATAAAGGGATTTATCAATATTTATTCACAATCAAGGAGCACTACATTATTCTTCGACCACATTTGATGAATTCATGGAAGCATCTGCGCAAGCGCTAACTCAACGAAACCAATGCTGAAATAGGGGTGACAGTCAACTGACTCGGAGAAAATGAGCACTAGAGGAGCACGGAATTGCTGGATGTTTTCCAAATTTCAAGCTGGCATCCCTCCAAAATTTTGGACGCGTCCTCACTAATAGTTTTGGGATATGTGGCTGCACTGTATCATTGACTGAATCAAAATAAAAATGTAAGCAAAACCCTTATAGTTAATCTTCTTCTTCTTCTTCTTTTTTTTTTTTTTTTTTTTTTTTTTTTTTTTTGAAAGAACTGAATATCAGTTCATTCTATCGCGTACAAGTTTTTGAATTTACAAGATATGTGCTTGAATTTTTGTATAAGTAGCTTAACACGTTGAGCGCCACGCAAATTCTTAAAATCCATTAAAATTCCATAATGATTCCTCCTGTAATAAATAAAAATTAATCAAATTTTTAATACATTTTCAATCATTAAATGTAATATTTTTAGTTTTATATCCTATTTTATATCAGCCACCGATGGCTGACAGAGCGCTCAACGTTTTAATTTTTTATTGGTACTGCTTTTACTTTCGGGGTAAAACTTTCACTGAAATGTTTGAAGTAGAACATGTTCTGTACACTCCTAAAGTTTCAAGATGATTCCTTCAGTACTTAGAGATATATGACAAAATGTCTAGAATCTAGAATGGCTGACTTGGCACTCAACGTGTTAATACACTGTAAAAAATAGGTTCTTAAAAATAAGTATATATTGTCTCAAAATAGCCCCGAAACGATATATACTTAAATTTGAAAACCCATGTATTCATTTTTGAGTATATTGACATGCTCAAAAATGGGGTTGACCAATAAGAATCCCAATATTCCCATGCTCAATATGTCAATGTACTCAAAAATGAGTACATGGGTTTTCAAATTTAGTATATTGTTTCGGGGCTATTTTGGGACAATATATGCTTATTTTTAAGAACGTATTTTTTACAGTGTACTTTTCGCTATTAAATTATGAAAATGAAATTTTGTTAAAGTGCTACTTAAAAATTATTTAGTCAAAATTCTCATATTTTATTAGATAATATTTTTGTTTCTGATGAGAAGATATTGTGTCTAATGTAGTATGCCAACTTTTTCTAAATGGCTTTGTTCTAGGTTTAATACCCTGAGTGTTATAATTTAAAAAATAAATGACCATTTTTGTTGATGTTTTTTAAAGAAAGCGCCATACTTCCATGAATAGTCGTATGTGGTAACCTCATAAATATTTATACAGATAATAAGAAGAAGTCTCTTAGTCACATGCTACAACCAGAATGAATTCCAAATATTAGTTTTTACAGGTAGATTTTAAACACTTTCACGTTTCTTTATTTTTTTACTATTTTCCCTTTTGCTTGCGGGGGGCAAAAAACTTTTACTGAAATATATGAGGCGTAACATTTCAGGACACTCTTGAAATTTCAAGATGATTCTTTCAATACTTTTTGAGACGTTACGTCTGAATATATCAGGTGGTCGTAAGAATTTGGTCAATAATATTTTTAATAATAATAATAAACGTATATATATCGAAAAAAAATTCTGTAATCCTCTTATAGTAGATTGATATGTTTTCAATATAAGTTTTCTTTCTTTTTTTTTTTTTTTTTTTTTTTTTTCTTTCTTTCCTTTTTTTTTTTTTTTTTTTTTTTTTTTCGAAAGGTCTGTATTTTCTTATTTGTGTTTTGATAAGATGTAACTGTTCTGTGCAGTTAATGATCCCTTCCGTGTTGGATCAAAATTGTGATGGCATGTCTCCGGACAACCTCTAGGGGTGTGTCCCAGACCGTCGCCAATTGCCCATCTGCGCAGCACTAGTGCGACATAAAACCCAACCATCCATCCATCCTGTGCAGTTAATGAGGCATCATCTATCCGGTCTATTAAAACTCTGGTTTTCGATGCACTCACATGCTTTTAAATATCCTGAATACGATTTGAATATTTTTAGAAAATATTTGTACATCTATCTGTGTGTCACAAAACTGTATGTGCGCCCATAGAAGTGGCCTCTGTATCTCATAAAAAAAAAAAAAAGAGTGGGGATCTACAAACTTCAAATTTGATATGTGTATTGGGTTGTTCGGAAAGTAATTTCGTTTTTCTCAGCAGAGGACTTAATTGTATTTTATTCAAACCATCTTCATAATTAAGTTGCATTACCATTATATATTGTGACAGCTGAAAGAGCAGGGCTTGCTTGTGAAAAAGTTCGTTTTATTCTGCTCAATAGGTTTTGATTGGTGCCCTATCAAATAAAGAAAATCAGAAGCGACATTTTCGGCATATTTTGTTTTTGCTATCAAAAAGGCGAAAATACTGTTCAAACAAGGAAAAAAGTATACGATGTGTAAACAGAAAATTTATTTAAAGAACGCCAGTGTCAAAACTGGTTTCCCAAATTTTGTTCCGGCAATTTTGACGTTGAACATGCATTACGTTCTAGAAAACCAGTTTATGCTAATGAAGACAAAATAAAGTATTGATTTATGAAAACTGCCAAATAACAGCTCGTGAGATCTCTAAGAAACCGATCTAAGTGGAGAATATATAAGTCAATAAAATATTTATACAATATAAGAAAATCGTCTTTCATTTTCAAAGGAAAAAACGAAATTATTTTCCGAACAACCCAATACTTTTAACATGTACATTCTTGCTGGGTTTTTTTTTTTTTTAAATTCGAAATCAAAAAACAGCGAGAAAAAACGTTCTAAGTTAAAATTTCATCATGCGATTTAAACATATTACGTCAAAATGGGGTAGTGTCTTAATATAATTAAAATAAAAATAATTTTTATTAGAACGTTGACACTTTCAGAAAATTTCCCAAATTAAGCTGTATCGTCTTTGAAAATGATGTCATTTCTTAGAAACCATTCGATGAGAAACATGCATTTTCACAGAGAAAACTGCTACGCTACTGCAAGCTCTTTTCTTAAAACAACACTTTTTCTTTTTTCGCGTTTTCCTTTGAGGGTTATATTTTATAAATCAATTATTTAAGAAAAAGAAATCATTTGTATTTGTTCATATTTTCGAGTTTTATTATTAAATATAGGATTCTTTTTTTTTTTTTTTTTTTTTTTTTAATGAGATTTATTATTATAAAAATGATTAATTTAAATACAGTCATCAGCGAAACGGGCAAAATGGTATACTTGATAAAAGTAAATGTTTGAAATAACATTTGTAATTAAGCAGCCCCCCCCCCCCAAAAAAAAAAAAAAAAAGGTGTAAATTATATATATACTATATATTAAGCAACAGTCTGTATAAAAAGTTATATATAGTTTTATAGATGAAGTGCAGATTTCTTTAAAGTTTCAAATACGGATTTAATCCTCTACATACAAGTTTTAAACACTTTTTGAAATTTGAAACAATTAAAAAACATACGTGAAAAAACTAAATATTTACATTTAAAAAAAACTAACAAAATAAATTTAAATTTTGTATAGACATGAAATTATTAATGTTGTTAACAAGTTTTTGAATTTTTTTGCAGTTAAAAAAAATAAAAAATAAAAATGTAATATGAAATTGAAAATTTACAAAAAGATTCTTGGTGGCCAAAATCGAATCCTAGAAATATTTTTATATTTATTTTTAAGACCACATTTCGTATGCAATTAAACTTCCTAATTAATTTATAATAGAAAATAACTGGTTTATTTTAAACTAAATAAATTGCATATTATTATTATTATTATTATTATTTTAAATGAAACTAGTATGTTGTGGCTACCACAAGAATTTCTTCTATATTTTCGTATGCAAATTCACTAAGTTCAAATAATTTATTAAAATTATTATTTATTAAAATTATCTAACATGATGAATTCAAATGATTTTCATCTTACAAGAAAACATTCAAAAGGTGTCGTCTTCAAAAAATATATGTGATTCTGCTCTTCATAAAACACCAGAAAGTGAAATAATTATCGGCTGAAATGAATTACAGCGACCACAAAAAATTATCAAAATTAAGCATATTTGGCGATTTCACACTGTTAGTCGATTGATTTTGAGTACTTGGCGAAGAAACAAAACACGGTTCTGTTCGTACACGGCAATATCGGTGCTAGCGGACTTATCGCCTAACAGCGCTAGATCGCGAAAAATGCTTAATTTTGATAATCTTTTGTGGTCGCTGTAATTTATTTCAGTCGATAATTTTTTCACTTTCTGGTGTTTTATGAAGAGTAGAATCACATATATATATAGTTTTCAATATTTTTTGAAGGCGACACCTTTTGAATGTTTCCTTGTTAAGGTAAACTAACATTAAGCATCCAAAAAAAGTAAGTTTTATTGTCTATAAATAGCGTCTTAAAAAATGCGTTTTTATAATGGTTAGCTCACATATGAAGTTTCGTACAGTTATATACCATAGAAGTTGATACATAGCCTTCCCGTTATCGGGGAAATCCACAGTACAGCAGTACAGGCCTATAAGCATTGAAATTGAATCAGCGTAATGCCTCATAACGGTCTTTTCTCATATCAAATTTTTGTTTGATGATACACAATAGAACCTGAGATATAGCCTTCCCTTAAACTGAGGAAATCACTGTGTAGCACCGCCATCTGTTGAGCAGTTGATACCAAAAGTTGATAGGCACTAATTTATCTCAAGGTACATCTACATATAAATTTATACGCAATTCTGTGCAGTAGTTCCTTAGATACAGCGTTTCGTTAATTTGAAGAAATTGTTGTATAACAACGCCACCTGTTAGCCGATAAGCATTCAAATTAAATCAGCATAATATCTCATAATATCCTTCTCATATATAAAGTTTTGTTTGATTATACTCAATAGAACCTGAGATATAGCTTCCCCTTAAATTTCGGAAATCGCTGTTTAGCAGCGCCACCTGTTGATCGGTTGACACCAAAAGTTTATAGGCACTAATTTAGATCAAGGTGTATCTATATATAAATTTATATACAATTCTGAGCAGTAATTCGGGATATACAGTCGCTAGAAAATTTTTGTCACACACACACACAGACAGACGGACGGACAGACAGACATTTTCTAAAAATAATCAAATCGTGTTCTAGACTTTTCAAAACGTGTAAATCCTTCGAAAACCGGAAGTCGAAAATTTTTACGAATCCAATACTTTCTTCTATTGAATATGGAAGAAAGTAAAAATAGACATTTTTACGAGTTTTTTTTTTTTTTTTTTTTTCCTTGTCATTAGTATGATTAGGTTTAATAATAAATAATTTTTATTTACAATTATGTTTGTTTATAAGTTAAATTATGTTTTCGTGATTAAATGATCTTTTAAAGCGTATATCATCTTGTTAAAAATTTCAATTCTAATAAAGATTTTATTTTAGCAATAAACATTGAACCTTTGCAACCATATTTAATGGTAAGCTGAATTATGTTTTATCTATTAAATGTGTAACATAATATATATATCTGTAACCCAACATTAAAAATTTATTTGTAATACTTGTAGATTTGATTGTAGATTTATCTTTAATAATAAACAGTACGTATTTTGAAAGCAATCTGTTTCTAGGGTGATATATTTTTTCGCTATTATGTATATAAATTTTAAACTATACTTATTTATAAATTGGTGATAATTTAAAAAATAACCTCCTATTTTCAATATCTGTATTACAAATACAAGTTTTACTAGTAAAACTTTCATGAAAAGCATTCAACAAGTTGCACCTCCCAACAACTTTATTCATTGAAAAACAAACTCAGCATTAAAAACTTGCTGCATGCGTTTTCTCTTTTCCTACACTTATTTCAATTTGTGGTGAGTCCCTTTCTCTATCCAAACAGGAAATGATTGTACCCTCCTCTCCTTGCTTACCCGGGCAAAACTTAATTTCTGTCCCGGAAGATTACGCGCAACGTGCCCCGAGAGGAAGAGGATGGGGATGAACGAGTGGAGAAAAAGAGACAGACGCAGATGAAAGAGAAGCTCGGGAGAAACGGGATTTTTCTGAGAAAAATGACATGGGGAAAAAAGTAACCACTGGATTTTTACCGAGTATGATGGGATGTTAGTATGCAGTATGTGTGGTGTCCATTACAGAGTTGAGGAAGGAAGGACACACAATTTAAAAGTACGCCGGAAAAGTGCTTAAAAGCATGCGAACTCCAGAAAAAGTTGGGTTTTTAAATGTCATATTTAAAAGTACTACTCGGGAAAAATACATGAAAGGGAGTTTTTCAGTTTTTATTTGTTTAGTGATTTTTTTCTTTAATAATTCATAAAGGTTTTAATAAGTTTTGAATTTTTAATATTCCAGCAAAGGAATTGTATATTTATATATACTCCCAAATATACTTTTGGTCATGCATTAGAAGAAGTAAATAATAATAATAATAATAATAATAATAATGCTTTTAGACGAAAAGAAGCTTTAGCTATCCGATTTAAATTATAATTTATAGGATTTTAAATATTTTTGATCAGTGTTTTCTCCTTTAGCACGAACCTTCAATGAGAAACATTCATCTTAAAAATAGCTTCTCTCAAAAAATAGCTAAAACATTTTCTATTTTTACTTTTCGAACATACATATGTAAGAAAAGTATTGCAATCCTGATAAAAAATTCGACTTTGAGAGTTTGTGTATCTGTACTTTTTGAGGTGCCCTGAGTTCATTTTTGATATTTTTACGATGATGTATGTATGTGTGTATGTGTATGAATGAAAACGATAGCGTCTAAACACTTTGTTCGAGTAATCTGAAAGCTGGTACGTATATTATAGATTACCGTACAACAAACTGCATAGATTTCGGTGAATTTAACACTTATATATATATATATATATATGTATGTATGTATTTTTACGCGGACATAAAGCAATTTTTTTTTTTATGATTATGACCTATGGTCTCAAATTATTTAAAATGCGTCTAAATGCCATATTTGATTGAGATTTAAATTTAAACGCATGTTATAGGTCACTGCCGCACGAATCGTCTAGATTTTTGTGAACTTACAAATTTTTACAAGGACACAACAAAAAATTATTTATTATTATGACCTATGGGTTCAAATTATTTGAAGTACGACAGTGTTAAATTAAATAACATGCTTTTTGAAAAAAAAAAAAAAAAAAAAAAAACACCCTATTACATTTTTCTTTTTTGTTTATTATCGAACTTATCTTACTTTATTTTAAAAACCTTTTATTTTTTACTGTTTGGAAAGAGGAGTGGAGTCAATCCAAATCTTTTTATCCAGTTCTCTTAATCCTTTACTTTTACCTATTTATAGGCGAATAAATGTTTAACATTTCTTTTCTTTCTATGCGTGCTTCATTTAAACTAAACCTTAAAGTATCTTCTCAGTGATATCCATTAAACAAATACTTTCAATTCAGCTTCTAATATCTTTCTTTTAAAATTCCCCATTCGATACATTTCTGAATATCACATTAAAAACAAAGATTAAAACAACATTAAATTCAAAATAATAGTACGAACGGGCTAAAGTATAATTCTCCCTTTTCAACTCTCCCAAACTTCATAGCTGTTAGAGACAAAATGATCATTTTATGAAACTAACATTTTTATACAAGAAAACTAAATATGTTGTCCTTTGGCACAAGGAGCTTAATTTTCTGCTTTTATGTTGGTACAAAAATAAATAAATGTTCTCTGAGCTAAGAAACGAAACATTTAGAACTTGATTATCGTGTAGGTAATCGCTAGTATAATTGGCAAATTCACTTAGCTTTATTTCACTACTGCCATGGGAATAGTTTCTCATGTTAATCTTTACCATGATTGGGGATATTCAATTCCTAAAATATCCAACATTTACGATCTTGTACTTAATGACATTTCACCTCAACAAGAAGAAAGTCTACAGTTTTAACTTTCTTTTTTTTTTTTTTTTTTTTTTCTTCGATTCTATTTTTATCTCAATGCATAAAAATTTTTGTTAGAAGTTTTATAAACTTTGAAATAGGGTTGGCTGGTTTGGACCCAATTGGGTCGGACCCAATGGTTTTTTTCTAAAAAAAAAAAAAAAAAAAAAAAATTGCCTCCTTTTGAATTTTTTTAATTTTATGAGACCTTCTTCGATAAAATAAGTAAAATATTAAGCAATTGAAATTATTATTATTTTTTTTTTTTTAATTTATTTATTAACGAAACAGTTTACATATAAAATGAGTTTTGAGTTATAATTTTTAGAAATAGAAGATTTAACACTATATTTAGATTTAGGTGCTGCTTATTACAATAGGGCTACAACCAAAAAGTAGCTGGCATAGGTAATATTTGCTCCATTCTCCATCATTGGTATCATAAGTATTTACTATAGAATATATTATAGTCAGGATTAGAGCAATGAACTCAGCTAAAGGTAATTTTTCACTCAGAGACTAAAATGCCCCCAGCAACTAGGCTACCCTTCATCTGCTTTGATACATTTACGTTATACTGATTTGCTGTTTAATCATATAGATGCGAATTTTGAATTTAACTTATCATGCAATAATTTGGGCGAAATTTTACCCTATTAAGTTATTTTATGAAAATTTTATTTACAAAGTTTACAAATTAGAACATAAAAATCAGGACTCTGGCCATTATCATATGGGATACTATTTTAAAAAGTGGTCTACATTTTTAACCTTCATTAATTCTTAAGATTTAGTCTACACAAACTAAGAATAAGCTGACTAACTTAAGTACGGGCACCACATCTTTTTTGTATTTTCAGGATTTCTCACATCTCAATGTTTGTAAAAATGTCAATATTTAATAAAATTAAATTAAAAAAAAAAAAAAAAAAAAAAATTAAAGACTTTTTTTATTAGCTTGATTTGCACTAAAAAGTATGAAAAGATTAAAATGAAGTGTTTCCACCTAAATTTCATGCTTTAATTAATTTTTAAAAAATCTAGTTGTCGTGTCAAAAAACTGTTTGACCCCCTGGATTCAGAAAAATCGCCCCTTTCATTTAGAACCGAATTTGTAACGAGCCACGTTCTTTTTAAAATGACTGAAATGAATTAAAATGAAGTGTTTCCACCTAAATTTCATACTTTAGTTAATTTTTAAAAATCTAATGATCGTGTCGAAAAACTGTTTGCACCCCTGGATTCAGAAAATCCCCCCCCCCCCCACTTTCATTTGGTACCGAATTCGTAACGATAGCACTGACATTTCTAATGTATTTTCTCCTTTTTCTGTTTTTAACCCAGATTCGGCAGAAGGTTTATGACAGAGAATGAAGCTAAAAAAAAAAATAATAATAAAAGAAAAATTAATCTTGCGTATTACGCCTATTGGTCACGTGTGTTAGAAATTCCCAACAAAAATGTGACATTCGTTGCCACCTAAATTTCATACTTTAGTTAATTTAAAAAAATCTAATTCTCGTGGCGAAAAAATTGTTTGCACACCTGGATTCAGAAAAATCGCCCTTTTCATTTGGTACCGAATTTGTAACGATAGGATTGATATTTCTAATTTATTTTATGTATTGCACAAAAGTTGTTGCCCCCTAAATTTCATACTTTAGTTATTTTTAAAAAAATCTAATTGTCGTGTCGAAAAACTATTTGCACCCCAGTATTCAGAAAAAATACCCCTTTCATTTGGTACCAAATTTGTAAAGATAAGTCTGATATTTCTAATTTATTTTCCCCTTTTTACTTTCCGAACACTATAGTGAGGAAAGTATTGCAATCATGTTGAAAATCCGAATTTGAGATTTTGATGTTTCTATACGTTTCGACGTCCCCTGAGTCCGTTTTCACTATTTTTGCGATGATGTATGTATGTGTGTGTGTATGTGTGTATGTCTGTGAGTGAACACGCTAGCGTCTAAATGCTTTGTTCGAATAAGCTGAAAGTTGGCACGTATATTGTAAGTCACCATAGTACGAACCCTATAGAATTTGGTTTATCTAGCACTTATAGTTTTTTTTACAGGGACACAAAGAAAAATTCTTTATCATTATGGCCTATGGGGCCAAATTTTTAAAAGTGTGATAGCGTCTAAACGCCTTATTAATCTGAGCAAAAAATTTGTACACATGTTATAGGTCACAGTTGCATCAACTGTATAGATTTTGGTGAATCTAGCGCTTACAGTTTTTTTACAGGGACACAAGGAAAAATTCTTCATCATTATGCCCTATGGGACCAAATTTTTAAAAGTGCGATAGCATCTAAACGCCATATTCAATTGAGCTGAAAATTTATATGAATATTATAAATCACTGTTTCACTAACTATAAGCATTTTGGTGAATCTAGCATTTATAGGTTTTTACAGGGACACAACGAAAAATTCTTTATCATTATGATCTATGGGCTCAAAGTTCAGTAGCGTTCAATAAAACATCGTGTAATATATGGAGAAAAATACTCAAACACTCTATTATGGTTTTCTCTCTTTTGTTTGTTTAACAACTCCTCTTTCTTTACTTTATCTACAAAACTGTTAATTATTCAATGTTCGGAAAGTCGAGTGGAGTCACCACAGATTTTTCCGTTTTTAACTCGGATTCGGTAGAAGGTAAAAGAAAAGTAGAAGGAGAAAGTAGGCTGGAAAAAAGTCATTAATAATAAAAAATTGAGGTTAAAATTTTTCATGAATACCGAAGTTTCTCATACCTACTACAGTACAATGGGAAACTAAAAATGAGTTTTTTTTTTTTTTTTTTTTTTTTTTCAAATATCAATGCATAAATTGCTCATTATTTAAAACTAGTCAAGAACTAATCCGAAATCTTTACATTAAGAATAAAGAGTTACTTTACTTTTTAAGTTATATTACATAATTTATTTGAAGAATTGTAGAAAGAAAAGTTGCATATCCGTAAATCATCACATGTAAAGAATGAAAACTTCTTATGGGATTTCAAGAACTTTCGCTTAATATGCTTTGCTTTAAGGACTTTTTTTTCTATAAACTTTGCAGCAATTGTTAAGATAACTGTATAATGAAAATTTAGAAATATCTTTCATAATTACCGAGTATTTTTTTAAATAAAAATTTTTAGTTCATGTATTTTATTCATTACAATCATTAAAAAATAAATAAATAAATAAAATACACGTTGGTCTTTTTTATTCATTCAATTTCAGAATTTTTAAAGTAAGATCACAATTAGCCCCTGAATAAAGGAATTTTAGAACATAAGCATGAAACAAATTTAGAGATCAACTGTTCTTAAATTTCCTTTTTTCATGCTTTTCTTAGCTTTTTCTTAAAAGTTTGAAGTGCTCAGCCCCCTGCTCGCTCCGCTCACCAACCTCGAAGGAGGATTCGCCTCCCTTATTGACCCCTGCGGTGCTCTGCCCGCTTATTCACTTCTGTACCTTTCACTAAATAGGAATATTAATAATGCATAAAACAAGACATAATTAAAAAAAATATATATATTATAAAAATCCCCATATTCAAAATCAAATTGAAATACATAATATTAAATACCATTTATTATTATTATTATTATTATTATTATTTTTTTTTTTTTTTAAAGGAAATATTATGCTAAAAATCGAAACTTTTTTTTTCCCAGAATAGAAATGAATTTGTAATATCTAGACCATTTTGCATTGCCGCTTTAGTATATGACACACTTAGAGTCGTTTAAATTTTTGCTACTATTTGGCAATGAATTTTTTGGTATAACTGCTTGTTAAAAAATAAAATAAAATAAATTAATTAATTAATAAAAAAAAAGTCTAGTACCTATTTTTATAATGCCTATACCACTATTGAACTTTAGTTAATTTGCGACAATATATAATAATCTCTATGTATTTTTAATGTACAGTTAGATATCAATTTTACACGAAATATCTGAAAGACAATGAAAAAAGGAATTTAGGATTGCAATTTCTCGTCCGCAGATATCTTTTTCTCCTACTTTTAGAAAATTAATTTTGTTAGTGGCAATTTCTTATGTTGTTTATAATTTTATTTTTATTTTTTTAATGTCGTGTCTGTCTTTACTGCATTTCTTTTTGTCTTTAAAATATGTTTAAATTTTTATTTAAATGCATATTTTAAAATACTTCGGATATATTGAGGGAGTACGAAAGTTCTACCCTTGAACGGATTTGCAAATTTGCAGTGGAATTGACGTCACACATGACATTGTAATGACGAAAATCGTCGGTCAATCAAACGTGTGGATGCCTCACATATAAATGCATCGTGTCTCAAAAAGTTAATCACCTAAAAATATATATATATATATATATATATATATATATATATATATATATATATATCAGAGGGTGCAACATGGAAAGCGAGTAGGAGCATATAAGACATTGTTCGTTATACGAGTTCGATAAAAAGAGTACGGCAGCCGCAGCATGTCACAATGTTTGTCAAGTTTATGGGGAGGATGCAATAGTAAGAAAGCACATGTCGTCGATGGTTTCGTAAATTTAGGGAAGGAGACAGAAGCTGCCAAGATCAGGTTAGGAGTGAACGGTCATCACACGTTGGAGACGACGATATTGACCAAGCCATAAGGAACAACTCGAACCCAACCGTGCAAGAATTAGCGGAGATCTACAACGTACACCGGACAACGGTCTAGAGACGGCTAGCTTAGTTGGGTTTTACGAGAAAGTTGGATCGTTGGGTTCCACATAACCTGACAGCTAATCAGCGGGATGACCGAGTCGCCACCTGTGTTTCTTTGCTTTCCCGGTACAAAAGTGACCCATTCTTGGCATGGATTGTGACAGGAGATGAGAAGGGGGTTATGTACCGTAACGTAAGGCATCATAGGACTGTGTGTCGCCCTTCTGATCCGCCTGATCGACTTCGAAAGGAGAACTTCATCCCAAGAAGGTGTTATTGAGTGTGTGGTCGGATGTGCAGGGAATAATTCACTGGGAGTTCTTGCCACTCAACCAAGCCATCAATGCTGCCTTCTACTGTCTACAGTTAGGATACACTAAAATTTGGTAGCAAAGGGACCAGATCTCATGAATCTTCGCGGTGTTATCCTTCATCACGATAACGCCAAGCCACATGCTGCTGTCATCACTCGCCAAAAGTTACTGGGCTTTGGTTGGAAGGTTTACCCCACCCTATTCTCCTGACTTGGCTCCAACTCACTATCACCTATTTCGTGCGTTGAACAAATCCTTCAGTCATAAAATCTTTGATGATTTTGATACTGTGAAAACTGCCATCCCAGACTTTTTTGACTCGAAACCGCCGGAATTTTACCGCCGTGGGATTCATCTCCTACCAGAAAGATGACAAGAGGTCATAGATAGCAAAGGGGATTATGCACAATAATAAGTACTGTTCATTTTTCATTTATTTGTTCTTCTTTATGGGTAATAAAAACGAGTAGAACTTTTGCACTCACCCAATATTTTGGCATAAAAAATGTATATATATATATTTTAGATTCAAATTCAAACTCATTTATAAATGACAAGATCTCCTAATTTAGCATTGATAATTTTTAACATTACAGAATTAACCATTTCTATGATACATTTCATATTTCTAATTATGGCAAAAAAGAATTCATCACCTAAAACTCTTATAAAGAATCGAGTAGATTTTATCCTTCGTTATTTTAAGAAGTAGGTTCGAGAGAATTAAAAATTGAAGCTGTAGGAGATTTTTCCAAATTAAAATAATAATAATAATAATAATAATAATAATAATAATAATAATAAACTTTTTTTTTTCTTTTCAGATATTTTCGAATTTCAGAATGTATAAAATCTATTAATCTAAAATTTTAACCTAATACATTTTTGTACTATTTAATATATATAAGGTTAAAATTTTAGATTAATATGTGTGTATAAATTTAATTTTATGAAATAATTTTAGTTTTTATTATTATTATTATTCATTTATTTTTATTTTTATTTATTATTTTTTTAATGATACTGGGATTACAAAATCCAGTTAATGTGTACTGTACATATACAAGAAATATAGCGATTCAGGGGAAACCCAATTTTGTGGGTAGGACAACTAAAGAACTTGTTATGTCTTCCTCTGTAATGTAATGCCCTCTTATTCATATCCATATTTCTTTCATTTTTACAGAACTTTTACTTAGCAATTAGAATATTTCTTTGGTAAAATTATCTACAATGTTGAGCATAGAAACAAAATAATTTTAGGGTAAGAAAAGCAATAGAAAAATAAAAAACTTCAACACTGAGAAAAATCCTAATATCATTACTAACCATCTTTCTGTAAAATATATTAGTCATCAATATTTCCCTCATGCCTTGAAAAAATAATAGGGAAAAAAAAACTATGTCCTTGCATGTCTAAAACATGTGATTTTATTTGCAAAAGATCCCCTTTCCGTTCCCCCATTACGCCACTGCCAACCCAGTGAACGTGATTCGACCCATCCTTTCCATGTTTACCAGGGCAAAACTTAATTTCTTCCCCGGAAGCTAACGTTCCTGCTGCCCTAGAGGGAAATCCCTACCAAACAGAAGAGCACAGAGCGGAAAGAGAGTTGTGAGAAAAAAACACGATAGCAAATGCTTAGAAGCATTTTTATTTCGTTTTGTAAGATGAAAATGTTAAGTTTTTGGGCTTTTTAGATAGCGAAAGGGAATGTGGTTTCTGTTCAGTCAGTTTGAAGAAACTCAAATCTATTGACTAGTTTCTTTCTATTCAGCCTGTTGTGTAATGAAAGTTTCATTTTTGGTATGATCCAGAAATTCTTTTATTTGTTATACGCATAGAAATTTCAGAAGCGTGACTGTGTGCGAATTATTTCTTTAATTTAAATTTAATTAAGTATAACGTATCCCTTAAATAGGGATTCGGTCTTTAAAGGGATAGGCAGTAGATAGCACGGGGTAGAGAACAAAATCTCTGAGAAAAGACAGAAAGATGTTTGAGGTTGTGCGAAAATTTATTGGTAGCGTTTAAAAGCATTTCATTCACCAAGATAAATGTATTAATTTTTTAGACATTTTCGATAACGATAGTGAATGTTGTTTCAGTTCAGCCAGTTTAAAGAAACTCAAATCTGTTGTATTATATATGACTAGTATGTTTCTATTCAGCTTAGTATGTAATGAAAAATTCATTCTTGCTACAGTCTAGAAATTCTTTTTTATATATTAACGTGTACAGTAGTTTAAAAAACGTGAACACTCAATATATATTTTTTTAAATTTAAATTTTAATCAAGGTATATACAGGGAAATTTGCTGGAAGTGTATTTTCATTTACATCAAGTGATTTAACACATTTTAACATTTTTTAAGTGTGAATCTAATTTCAATTTGTGTGTCTATCTGTCCGACTGTCAGTCTGCCTATCTGTCCGTCTGCTCCACCCACAGCGTCCGTAAATATTTTTAGAATTTTTAAAAAATTATATTTTGGGATATATTTAACTTTTAGATTTAAAAAAAAAAAAAACCTTTAGATTGAAATATATATATATATATGTATCATTATTATCCTTTTATTCCTAAAATACTCAGCCTCAAAATTTTAAAAATTCAAAGCTTTTAAAATTCCGGCACTTTTATATTAACCGCATGCCAGTGATTTATCATGATTATAAACTGACATCACTAAAAGCTGACCAAAGAATTACTTTAGACAACCATCATTCAATGTTTACAGCAACCTACGTTTATTGTATCGTAATCTGTGTTCGAATCAGACATTCAAAGTTAACCTTACTTTTGCCTTTGAAACACTCTTTTGAAGGAAAAGACATTTTTGCAGGTAACATTACCCGACAAATTAGTAAAGCTGGTACAGAAAAATATGAAATTTGATTATATTTCCTTTAACACTGATTCATTTACATTATTTTCTTTTGCAAAAAAAAAAAAAAAAAAAAAAAAAGTTTTAAGAATTATATAAATATTCTTTTATGTTACAGGTGACATGGAAATGAGTATTTTTTAAATTTTTATCGCATTTATAAAAACAAGAAAGCAGATAATAGCTCCTGTTAAAATGTATGTAGAAGTAAAAAAAAAAAAAATCGTTTTATTATAGAAAATTTTTATTTACACACATATATTTTATTTTAGCGAATTAGTAAAATAATGCAGTGATTTCATTGCATATTTAAATTTAACATATAATAATAGTGTCAGAACAATTTTATTTTCTTAAATGGATGATTGAAGTATATGACTTACATAAAATTCAGCAAATTTACATGAAATGGAATTAATTTAGTTTAATACATTAACACTTAGTACTAAATCATCGCATTAAGGTTTCTTTCGTACAGTATGATATAAAAGGCCAAACAAAACGTGGAATTTCTAAATTATCAATTAGGCAGACATAAAAAAAAATAATAAAATAAATAATCAAAATAAATCACTTTTATGCTATAATAAGATATGGCTTGATAAAAAAAAAAAAAAAAACCTACACAATTTTTTCCGGCCAGTATTATAATAATTACAGTATCACAAATTATTTAAAAATAATAATGTTAAAAGTTCAGTGTCAAAGATTCATTGTCAAAGGTCAATATTCATTTTCTATCGCTAGGCATTCGGTGAACAACAATAAAAAATATTCATTTTTATCGAAGTAACTTGTTTTTAATTCAAGAAATAGCTTTTATATTATGGACATCCTTATTTGTTTTACAGGTTTTTCGAGATAGTATTCTAGGGAATATTGTAGTTTATTTATTTATTTATTTTATATGATTTTACTAAAATTACTACAGGTAATTTTTATTTTATTTATTACTTCATTTATTTTTTGTTCTTGTGGATTATGGTGGCCTTTAATCACCTGTTTTCTTCTTGCATTCTACAACTTTGTTACAATATATATATATATATAGTCGGTAACAAAAGTCACCGAACTCTAGCGAAAATTCCTATCTAAAAAAAGTACACTTAATACAGTTTTGTTAAATAGATCCTTGTCGAATCCTGTTCTTAGTCAGTGTAAGAACATGATTCGACAAGGATTTATTTAACAAAACTGTATTAAGTGTACTTTTTTTTTACATAGGAATTTTTGTTAGTGTTCGGAGACTTTTGTTACCGACTGTATATATTCAACATAGGAAACTCTCATCACTACATTATATAACATTCTCCGTCGCTAAGCCTTTAAAATTCAAGTTTTTAAAGAAAGTTAAGTACGTTTAATTAAATAATTCAATTAAAAAAAATTAAAATTAAAAAAAAATAAAGAAGTATTTTACACGAAACAATTCTGTTTCATGAAAATTTTGCATTACATAAAAAAAAGATAAAGAAAAGAAAGAAAGAAAAGAAATATACCTTTATGACAATTATTTTAAATACAAATCGACTTAATTAAAGTCTTTATGTTTATTGAGAAATATATTTAAAGAGAAAATACTTAACGTTAATTTTTACAGAAAAACAATTACAAAAATTCTCTAAAATTAGTAAAAAAATATCGCCAAATAAAATGTACATAGATGTAGATTTATTAATATTTCAAGGAAAACACCGTATTGGCAAAATACAGTATTGTTATTTCTATATTCAAACATTATCTAAAAAAATCTACATTTTACCGCATTAGAACTACTGTAAAGGAAAAGTTTGTTTTACAGGCATTTAAAAAGACCGTTGTAGCTTGAAAATACCTAAGGCAATCGAATATTCATTTAATAAATTTGTTATATTTCTTATCATGATGTCAGTTTCAATTTTAAGTTTTTTCGTACGTCCTTAGTAATAATTATTATAGTTACATTTACGTAAAAATTTCGTGTTAGTTCTAAAACCTCATTATAATTCATTTATTTTTTTATTTTTTTATTAAATTGTATATTGAAGCAAATTTTTTTATGAATACTGTGTAATGTCTATTAAGAAGTAATTTTAACCCAGTTAAAGTAGTTATAAATACATATTTTATGAATTTTGTTTCATAAAATATTGCTTTAAACTAACCAAAGGGGAAGTATATCTATTAAAGATATTCATTTTAGATATAAACTTGACTGAATTAATTTCTTTGTGATTTATTAGAAACATATACACAAAGAGAACTCTTAATTGGTTTTTCATGAAAACATTATTCATAAAATTTTCTCTAAAATTGTTTATAAAATTGAAACAGTGTTAAAAAAAAAAAAGGAAATATCAATGTCAATACGTTGAAATTGAAAAAAAAAAAAAAAAAAGAGAGAGAGAGAGAGAGAGAGAGAGAGAAAAGAAAGAAAAAAGAAAGTAAAAAGTATTTTCGAAATATAAAAATTATCGCTCTTTTTATATTCTAATATTCTGCCTCCATATCTACTTTTTGCCTTATGAAGAATATTATGAAGGAAAAGATTGTTATACAGGCATTTAAAAAGCAAAGCATTTTAAAAATTCATTTTAAAAATAAAGTTTCATGTTTCAGAAAAACAAGTAAATAGATAAAAATAAAAATATAATATAATATAATATAATATAATATAATATAATTATGCTGTTTAATGTCAGTTCAGCTTCAACCAATATTTTTAAACACTTGTTAACAAAGTTTCACCGCTTTTGCAGCACCATTTTAGTAGCAAGCACACTAATAAAATGGCGAAATATAGCACTGCATTTCTAAAAATATTGGTAAAAGCTAAATTAAACTAAATTTGTGCCAATTCTTTGAGAAAATAGTGAATTTTATCTTTAACAGAGTATGAAAAACAATCTATTTATTCACATGATAAATTTGTTTCAATTTTCATTACTTGGTCTATTTGAAATTTATTTATTTTCTTGAGTTATGAAGAATAATAGTTATATAATTATAGCTTTATTTACGGGGAAATTAAGTGTGCGTTTTAAAATATCATTATAGTTAACATTTTTATTATTAAATTGTATAAAAACTGAAGCCAAATTGTATATTAAAGCTGTGTATAATCTAGCTAGAATTAGTTTGAATTGTTACAGAAATTATAAATTTAAATGTTATTATTATTATTTTTTTAATGTTATTTATTATTTATCAAAAGGGGGTTCGGGGCATTTTGTATTAAATTTATCAAAAGGAAAGGATGCCTTTATTTAGAAATACAGTTCCCGCCGCTTATAAAATCACCACTTTTAAAAGTGGTTTGTATTGATTTGATTCGAGTCCTGGTAATTTGATCAGATTAAGCGGCTGAATTTATTAACCAGTGAATTTATTAAGCGGCGGTTACTGTATATACACAGAGAAAAACTCTTAAAATTTATTTTTATGAAAACATCTATTCAAAAATTACTTTAAATTTGGAGAAGTGATCGGGATTTTGTTAAATAAAATAGATATGAATATCGATATATCGATATTCTGTGAAAATTATCGCATTTTCGAATTATACTGGGAGCAATCTATTATCTAGAATTTTACAACAATTCATGCTTCTCCTTTGTTAACGTAACTTTCTATTTGTTCTGTCTTTCAGTCGATTCAGATACCCCGGAAGATGTTACTCTCTTATTATTCTTCCTTTATTTGTACGTTTGATCAGGTGTCTGCTTAAAGTAGATCCTAGATGTTCTATCAAAGAGTTTCGTCCTGGTGTACGGAAATTTGGAAAAGGATAGTCCAGAAATAACAATTGCTGACGTATATGGGTCAAGAGAAGCCAGAAATCTTATCGATATTACGTGAGAGATTTGTTTCTTCGTCTATTCTTTTGCTAATCTATATAAAGTAAGACTTTTTCTCTTTTTTTTTTTGTAGCAGTATTAGTATGCCGCTCCTTTTTAACCCGTTCTCTTTCAGAGAAATCTTTTTCCGCCACTTTAGCTTTTTTTGGTAAATCCGCCGGCTTGCATGCTTTCAGAAAAGAAAAAAGAATGTTTTAATGGTATTATATCCGAACATATTGGATTCTGAAAATGCATAGAAGAAAAGTTTGTACTGTTAGAAACACAATTGATAACGATTCACGCTTCTTAATCCAAAGAGCCTTTTTTTTATGTTTAGAATAATACATTACTTTTTAGTCTTTTCACTACAAATGTACCTTTTGTATACATTACAAAGTCCTGAATTGGGTCGGGTAATCCGATTTTAACCGAACCCAACGCGACTAGCAGATCGGGTTCGGGTCGGATTGACTTTTAATTTTTTTCATACGAGTCGGATTCGGCGTTGGGTTGACTGATTGCAGGTCTCATTTATTTTTATGCGGGTTGGCTGATTTTTTTCCTGTGGGTCGGGTTTAGTTTTTAACGAGTTGAGCGACTTCAGAACACCTTAATTTTTTTTTTTTTTTTTTTTAAATCATAAAAAGCATAAATTTCGTACTACTACTAATGAAATGTTTAAAATAATTGCAATAATCACATAAGATATTTTATTTCAATAGATCTGACTAAATCATATTCTAGGAAAAATGCACTTTAAAAAGTTGCATGTTTACTGTTGTAAGCACCATTTTAAACTTTGTTTACATTAGAAATAAATGCAGAGTGTTACATATTGCCCTAAATTAACTAAAAAAAATTCAATAGTAAAAAATATAGGCATTTGAAAAAATAAGTTCATAATTTCTTTAATCAAGTAGTAATACCCGAAAGAAATCATCGTCCAACAGTGACAAAAATTTAACAAGTGGATCGTATACCAAAGCTGTAGCGCTATATCGTTTAGATAAGAATTTCTCTCTGTTCTAAACAGTTAGTAGTTAGTGCTATCGTTGTTTATTTTGTGTGTCTAGCTGTTTAACATATGTTTTCTCTCAAAATAATGGCAAATTGTTATTAAACTGTCGAACGTTAAGACAGATTTTTCACATATTTTAAATGATATAATATTAAATATTGTGTATTTCAATGTAATACCATATATGGTGGATTTCTATAATATTGTTCAACTTTTCTCTTGTGTTATGTATTATTAATATTCCAATTCAATGAAAGGCAAAGTTGCGAATAGTCGGGCAAAATCCAGCAGGGGTTAATGAGCGAAGCAAGTCGGGGTGAGGGAAAGCCTTCTTCGGGGGTTGGTGAGCGGAGCGAGCAGGGGGCAGAGCCCCCTAGTGTTTTATATAATTACAACAGCATAATTGATGAGAACATATTACATATGCCCATGATTCACTATACGTGTACACACATTATTGTAGTAATGTACACATCGGACAAAAACAATTAACATCAAGTTATTGTTGTTGTTGTTGTTGTGACAGTGAAAATTTACTTTATTTTATAACTTTGAAAAGTTTTACATAATTTTTAGATAAATTATTAATTTTCATTTAGTTTTCGGGTTTCGAGTCGGGTTCGAGTAAAAGGAAGTTGGGTTGAGGTCGGGTAAAACCCGAACCATGCAGGATTCTAATACATTGATAAAGTAGTTAATAAAACCAGATTTTGACTAGACTGAGAATTTTATTATAGCTTTTTAAAAACCTGAAGGATGTTGATTCATAAAGAATCCAATTTATGGCAACACAAAACTGGATCAAATGTATGAGATAAAGAGTTGATTCACTTGCTTATCGCAAAAGCTTCAAAGTTGTTTCGCTTGCTCATCGCTTTATGACAATATGACAAAAAAAAAAAAAAAAAAAAAAAAAAAGTAGGTAACTTTAATAATTATTTAAAATAATTAGACACTTCATAGAAAAAAAAAATTAAATACTGTAGATTATTCATTCCTTTAAAGACATACAATTTTGCATTGCAAAATACTTAGACAGATTTTTTGTGTTTTATTAATTTAGCGGTCAGTAGTTTAAAGTCCACTCTCTTTCCAAGATGGAAGTTGGAAGGTTCCGGGATCAAGGTTGTGCTCTATGACCCTGGCATTTGGAGCTTTCCGTAATTTTCTCGGAAACATGTTCAAATGTGGGCTGGGTTCCCTGAAAAAGACTTCTGCAGAGGGCTTTCCACCAAGACCTAGGAATCAAGAGTAATCAATCGCCATTGATCCAAAAACCAACATCAATAATAAAATCCACTCATATTAACCTTTTGCTGACTACTTAAGCTAATAATATAATATTCGGAAAAAGTTAAAAATATAATGCAAAAGTAATTACTCTTTTACTGTTAAATATCAAAGGCATATTGTTAAGGATTTTGATTAGTTATTTATTGGTATTTTATTATTTCAAGGAATCTAGACATATATAAAAAAATAAATTCATATCATAGTCATCAAACATTAATGTACGTTTAAAATAAAGCATATTTTTTTTTACTTTGTTAATAATGATCACTTTGTAATATTACCACAAGAAATAGAAAACAGTTTTCTTCGATTAATTACTACAATTTATTTATTTATTTATTTATTAACCTACCTTTGTCGAAACCATAATATGTGATACTTAAAAGCTAACATGAATATAGATTCTACTAAATATGAAATCCATTGCGATTTCTTTTGAAACCTGGCTTGTTCATTTTCTTATGTTTACAATCAATAAAAAATTTCAGGTATCGTTCTGTTCAATTTCAGTCGATGACTTAGCAATTCTTTCTCTCTATTCTTTCTCTTTCTCTCTCTCTCTCTGTGTGTCTCCCACAGCCTTCACTTCCATCCTCTCGAAAGCATTTGCTTCAAGTCCGGAAGACATGCTAACTTTTGAGGTCTGAAATTTTGCTACGCTCAGGCAAACAATGAAAAAAATGACGCAATCATCTCTTCATGCGTAGATGAGAAGCGAAACGTCAGGGGTCGTCAACAAATTTGTTTCAGCGACGATCTTAGAGACTGCTTTTAACAAGAAGTGTATTGAAAGTGACGTAACTTCTTTATCTTATATTTGTTGCCAAAGTGCATCTCCATATTTTAAAAAAGAAGAAAGTTTTCAAAAAAAAAAAAAAAAAAAAAAAAGTCTAGATATCAATTTAAGGAAAATGTGTATGTAAAGGATAGTTTTTAAATTTATAAATATTTGAATAAAACTTAAGTATATTAATGAATAAATTTTAAAGATATAAAATAAAATAAACAAATATTTAACATCTTTTAACACGTTCCCTTTATTTTTTACATTTTAAAATTCTATAAAAAAAAAAAATTGTACTGTTTGATAATAATACAAATAAATTGATTGCTTTCTCAATTTTAAATTATTTATGTCTTCGAAATTCAAACTAACATAAATTTCATTATTTTAATTTAGTTTCTTAATATTTATAAAGAAATAAGTAAAACTGCATATGATTTTGTTAATATTTGTGTGATATTAAATATATACATATATATACCAAAGCCTATTTTTGTTTTCTAAGTAATAGATATACAATTCTGTACAAAACAGAAATTAGTTTTGTCAAAAAAAACTCATTTTAATTTATTCTTCCATATCAAGGTATGTGGTAATAGTGTTTCGTTCTTTAGCAAGGGATTCTATATTCATTTCATAAAATTTCTTTGGTAGTATAGGACCCCATTGGTGGCTTTTAAATTTTTGTTGTCATTTTAGCGATTAATTAAAAGAATTATCGCAATTCCGTAAATAAAGATCTTGGCTGTAAACATCTGAGCTACTTGCTAAATTTTAGTTTCGCAAATTCCTCTGTGCTAAAGCTATTTCATTTATTAAGGACAATTTTTTCTCAATTTTATTTTAAATATTTTTTAACTTGATGCGAGAGTGGGAGAACAAAAAAATATTTTTTAATTGATCTAAAATATGTAAAAAGCGTAAATAGGGGAAAAAAAAAAAAAAAGAAAGAAAGAAAATTTCCCCGATTTAAATAAAGAAAAATTGTTACCATTGTTACACGTTTTTCTGACATCTATTTCCTTTTATGTCGGAGAAAATAAAATGACTTTTTTTTTTTTTTTTACTTCATCAACTTATTTTTTCTTTTTAATAATTTTTAAAGTTAGAATGGGTGGGGGGAGATTAATTAATATATTTTGGACCATTATCGAGTTGAACTAAAAAATAAATACACCGTTAGCTATTTTGTGTCTTGATTAATAAGCGTACCAATTTTCGTAGAGATCGGGTGAAAGGTATAGCTGTGTATAGCGAATTAAGACCTGATGTGTTATACATATATACATATATATATATATATATATACGTATATTATGATAAAAATAAGAATGAGAACGACAAATAAACAGATGAACAATTTGCTCCAACAACCCGCAAAAGCAAATTTGGCCAGTATTTTTTAATTTAAATTTAAAAATAGAATACTCATTTTAAATTAATTCCAATGAAAACACAAGTTATATAGAAACATAAAAGTAAGGATTTTTCTTTTCTTTTCATTTTTTTTTTTTTTTTTTTTTTTTAATGAAAAGTTTTCTATTGAACTGGCCATAACAAAATTAACAAAAAAAAAAATTATAAAAAAGAGGAAGAGACTGCATTTATGGAACAGGACACAAACAATTGAATAACAAATAAAAGAAAAAGAAATAAAATAAATTGAATGATCTCAGAATATCGAGAAATTCGTCTGAAGTCATCACCCCAACATTGAGCTAAAAAATGCAAGGTATTTCACTAGAAATAAAATCAAAATGCAAATGTATAAAAGCACACTCCTCGTAAGTAGAATGAAATATTTAAGTGATCAGGAACTTTAGTTTAAGCTACCAGTATGATCTAAGAAAAAATTATATTAAATTTATTTTAATTAACTATTATTAGTCTAAATTACAATTACAGAGCTAAGTACTGTCAAGCACGAATTAAGTAAAGCATAATGAATATTAGCATAATGAATATTAAATAAGTATTACAGAGCATTTATTACTTTAAAAAAAAAAAAAAAAAAAAAAAAAAAAAAGCTATATCAAAAATTAGAGATTTTTATATTCGTAGACACAACTCCCGTTACTAGAATTTGCTATAAAGCTGACATCTTCTTGGTAAAAATAAAAATTAAATGCAAAAGCAAATTTGTTAAAATTATGACAAAAGCAATTATCAATACAATAATTATAATTTATTTTATACTTATCTTTGTTAAACTTTCATAGAAACATTTAAGTAATTTTTTTAGGAAAGAAAGAAAAAAATATTTTGCTTTGGTAAAAATCCGCTACTTTTTTTTTTTTTTTTTTCTAGTTCATTTATTGCTTGATGAAAGTAAGTTTTTATTATTTTATTAGTTTCTGTTTTTCTGTTTTTCTTTTAAGATTATTTTTTTATGCAACTATTATTCTGTATTTCTAAGAATCATAATAACAAAATTAAAACGAGTATTTTCGATTTAATTAATTTTTTATTTAATTAATTTAAGTAAATTATTTTTTTATTTATTTAATTTCTAATTTAAAGGTAAAAATTTAGCTTATGGTCAATAAATAATGTGTTAATTATAGTAAATGCAATAAAGCTATCATTTTTTTTTAAATTCAACATCCCACCCAACCATCCAGTTAAATATCACTACCCTACCGCCTTAATCAACCATCTGCCCATATATATGCTGGATTCAAGATGGGTTACTGCAAATTTCCAAGACGCTAAACAATAGGAAGGACAACACAGGTTGAAAACAATAATCCTGTCATATTTAAAAAAAAAAAAAAAAAAAAAAGATTAGAAAAGAAAAAAGAAAACAAGACTATGGATGAAATTCTGTCTATGACAGAATTTAATTTAGTACGACAGGACTAATGATATTTGTGATTTAACACCCTTAAAAAAAATAATAATAATCTATTTAAAAAAAAAACTTTTAAAATCCGAATTCTTAATATAGCGTATCGCATAAATTTTTTCGAAGTTAGAATACAATTTAATTTGCAAACAAAATGTAAATTTTTTGTTTATTACCAAAATTGAGGAAATTTGAACTGTGTTAAAAAAAGAGAAATTATTTCTTAAAATTCACAGCAGATGGCAGCACCACACGATAACCTATAATTTTTGTGATTTCATTTTCTGATTAAGGGCCAATATCTGCAATTTAATTATTTGTTTGAGGCACCTTTTTATTATTATTTTAGTTTATTATTTCTTTTATATTATAACTTAATATTTTACTGATTTAGTTAATGTTTATGTGTTTTTCCTAATCATTTTTATTTTGTATTGTTTATTGTTTCATTGACATTTTAGTGAATATTCCGCCCAATACAGGGCGCTTGTCTCTTTCTTGCTTCTAAAAAGAGATGTAAGAAAAGGCTTCTTAAAAAAACTCTTCAAAAATTCTTAGGGTACTGCGTAGTCAACGAAAAATTTTCTTTTATCAATTGACTTCTTTTCTACTAATTATCTGCTAAAAATGACACTCCGAGGTATCAAACGCTCGACCACCGTGTTACTAACATGGCGTTCTAACCACCTGAGCCACGGAGAGACAAATGTAAAAGCTTATATTTACCTTAAAATGGAGGCGCATTTTTTATTAGGTTGAGATTCATATACATACGGTAGTGAATGACAGTAAGTACATAAGAATTTGGACGGGGAAGGGGGGGAGTAATAGAGGGCTTTCAATAAAATTCTTACACACATATTCAAATATTATATTGATTTTTAATTCCAAATAAGTTATTGGAATTTGAATGCATTGATTGTATAGTATCTTCCCCTAACTGCTTAATACTTATTTACTAAATATTTTAATTTTTAAAATAATCTTAAAGACAATTTCGCATTTATTGTTAATAATTTACAGTGTCAATTTCTACAGAACAAAACATAAAATTAAAAAAAAAAAAAAAAAAAAAAAAAAAAAAATATATATATATATATATATATATATATATAAACTGATTATTCGATACTTAAATTATACTCAAAATCCATCACAGATTAAATAACATAATCCATTGACATTTAGCCAAGGCCCGTTGGCTATGTGGTCAGAGAACAGAACTACGAACCCGAAGACTGTGAGTTTGATCCTCACTGATGGTAAGTCGAAAAAATATATGTATATATATAAATGTTTTTACGGATTTCACAAAATATTTTAAGATAGAGTTGGTTTAAAATAGAGAAATAAATAGTAAAATTAGAGAGAGAATATTAGAGCATTAGAGTAAGAGAGAAAATAGAGTAAGAGTATTAGAGAATTAAATAATAAAACTGGATATTAGCAGGCATTTTTGAAGTGGAACACTATAAGTTGGTAACTACGCAAAATAGTAGATTGAAAGAAATAGTCTTGTCGTACTAAAAGTACTTGAAAACACTAATCTAAATATTCAGAAACATTTAATAAGAACCGTTGGCTGTGTGGTCAAAGTACAAAGCTACGCACCCGAAGGTTGTGCGTTCGATCCTCACCGATGGGAAGAGAAAGAAATACATATAGAGGTTTTTACGGATTTCACAAAAATTCTTAAGATAGAGAAAGAAATTAAATGGTAGAACTGGATATTGGAGGGCATTTTTGAAGTGGAACACTATAAATTGTAACGACTCAAAATGCCAGATTGAAAGAAATAGTCCTGTCGTAGTAATAAAAAGATATGTTAATTATAATTAACATTTGGAAACATGAGCCAAAAAGAATATTTAAAAATTTTTGTTTTTTATTCAAATAATGGAATATGAGTAAAAAAATGTATCGTTAAATTATTTACGAAAATTTGTTTCGGTATGAATTCCACAAACTTCTAGATGTAGAAAAAACTACTACATTTAATCACTCTCACTGAAAATTAAAATCTCGAAAATCGTAAGCAAGATTAAAATCAAAAAACGAATTTACAATGGTATTTTAAAAACAGCAACTACAACTTTACTATTCAAAAATACGCGGCGTCACCGTTAAAAATTTCAGTTCAAGGTTGAACCAAATGTTGGTACTACAGTAGCTTCAGTTTGCTAGGTTGAACTAAAACATGGTACATTTTTGCTGCCACCATGCGATGGTGAAACCTTCTATTATGATTTGGCGTTTCTTGTTTAAAAAAAGCACCAAATTATGGTAAAAAATTTCTCCGTCTTATGGATGTAGCTTTTGAAGTACTAAGCCTTCGTTTAGTAAAGCACCAAATAATGGTAAAAGGTTTCACCATCGCATGGTGGCAGCAAAAATGTACCATGTTTTGGTTCAACCTAGGAGAAAATTTTTAACAGTGAAATAGCGTGCTGTTAGTAAAATCATATTCCCACCATTAAAAAAGTGTTAGTTCAAATTGTGATTATAAATATCGACTTGCGCAAAATTACGTAGGTGTTTTCGAAGTGGAGCACTATAAATTGGTAACGACGCAAAATGCTAGATTGAAAGAAATAGTTCTGTCGTACTAAAATGCATTTTTATCTCGCCACTTGAACAGTTGTTTTTAAGTGGCAGTGATTGAAATGAAACATCGCATTTTGTTTAATTTTAAGGAAATTGAATAGAACCTTTTTCATTCAGAGAAACATCCTGATTAAGATAAATATCAACATTTTTTGGTAAAGTCTAATGTGCAAGAGGGAAATTATTAAAAATTATTTTGGTTTTTGAAAACTGCGATTAGGGTTATAATCTCTCTGGTCTGTCTGTATATAATGCGCGAGGGTGCGTCTCCTAAAGAGCTGCTCATAGAAGACTCTGCAAAAAATTTAGGTTCGAGATGTTAAAACAAAAAAACGTCAATACTTTTTTTTTTCTTTATGTCAGTAAGTGGTACACTGGAAAAAGAAAAAAAAATCCTGTTATATTCCAGATAATTCCTGGAAGCAAAGTTGCTAGAAAATATCCGCATGCTATGAAAAAAAAAAAGTTGACAAAAATTTTCTGTGACAGGACAATATAAAAATTTTTTGTTCACAAACGTTTTTTCTATAGGGCACCCTGTAAAAAAGAAAAAAAAAAAACTCGCATTAAATAAAAGAGAGATGTAAGTTTGCATCATCTTTCTGCAGTTTTAGAAAACAGAAATTTTCTACAGGAAAGTTACACAGATTTTTCTCTCTATTAGTAGAATTTTTTACAGTATAGATTTAAAAATAAAGATGCGACATCTTGGTCGAATTTAGTATACTGAAGTTTTATAGTGAAGTAATTAATAGCTTCTTGTTAAAACACTTTTCTATTATAATTCTAGGTTGGTTTTGACACGTTTTTCTATTCTCCTTTGTTTTTGTTATTAAAAAAAAAAAAAAAAAAAAAACTTAGCAATTAACGTAAAACCTGCAGCAAACCTCTTTTGTTTTCTCTGAACTAATGTTTTAGGTATCTTTCTTTTTTTTCTTTTTCAGTTATAATATGATTTTTCCTATTGAAATAATTTAAATTTATTAAAATTTCATTAATTGTGAATAAATATTTCCACTTTTTCATCTGTTAAATAATTTTCATATAACAATCTGCAAATAGTTTTCAATCGGAAATCATAGAGTAGTTGAATTTTTCTTTTAAAACATAAAATGTGGTATTAGATACAGGAAAAGAACATTATAACATCATTTTAGAAGACCTCTGAGTGATAAAACATTTCTTACACAATCCGACATCAATATAATAACTAAAAAAAAAAAAAAAAAATACAGTTTCTTTTTATAGTTTTCACGCGCAGTAGAATAAGGAGACTCTTTTTGGAATTTCTGGACTACATCAAATCGCTGCAACATCGCGTGATATACTTTAATTGTAAGTTGCATTGAATACTTTTGGCTGATATTTGTTTCTCATAAAATGTTTTGTTTTCATTAATAAATTAATTAAAAAACGCATCTTTAGATCAATTTAATAATTATTTTAATATCCTAATATTTTTAACAATTTAATAATTTTCAAATTAGTGTTTAAAAAATATGTATAAATAAAATAAATAAATAAAAACTTAATTATAATTTCAAGCAAACCACGCAACAAAACAGCTTGAAAAATAATCTTAAGTAACATAATAATTCGATATTTTCAAATATATGGCCAAAATCAGTGGCGGCTCGTGCAAATTTTCACAGGTGGGGCCCGATCCATCGCATGATGCGTAATTTAACTTTAATACTATTCATTATTCAAACATGAAAACAAACATTAATAAAATAGGATGTAAAACGAAATTTCGAATTTATTTATTTGATTTTTTTATTTTTATTTATTTATTTATTTATTTTATTTATTTATTTATTTATTTATTTATTTGATGGCGAATCTTAAATTCAACACTATGGAAAACATTGCATAAAATTATCTCAAAAATTAAAGTTTTATAAATACAATTGCAAAATTCTGCAATGTTCTGACCAATGGAATATCAAAATTTAAATATCTGGAAGCTAGTAGACGGAAATTGCCAAGTTCGATACCAGATCGCTTTCGTCGACATATACATTTGCAGTTTACTATGGTTTAAAAAAAAAAGTTATTACTGCAAAACTCAAATAAAAAGGGCTATGTAGCACTTAGAAAGACTTTCTACAGAGAGTACACCACTCAGGTCTAGGACCCTCTTTTAGTCAACTGGCTTTAACCTTAACACTACACGCCCTTAAAATTTAAATTCAAATGTCTCAGAGTGTAATATTATTTAGCTTACACTAATTATATCCCTAAATCTTTTAATTATAGAATTTCAAATGTTATATTCATGTTTCTTATCTATTGGAATTTAGAAAGTCATGATTAATGTAATGTGGATACATATTAATAAAAAAAAAAAAAAAAAAAAACATGTTTCTCACTAAATTTTAGATACTTTAAATTAACTTTCAATAAATAAAGAAATAAAACGTGCTACCATTTTAAAAAATAAAATAAAATAAAATAAAATAACGAAAAAAGAAACATTGCGGATGTTTCTATTAAATCGCATTTCTAAGAAAAATCCTTTAATAATAATAATAAATCACAATTTTATGCAGCTATTTAATCCATTTATCCAAGTAAATCCATTAATTATTTTCTAAAAATTTTACAATTTATTTACATAAAAGTTTTAATACACTATTCTGTAGGAAAAAAAATCGCATATTATTTTTATCCCCCCCCCCCTCATTTAAATTTAAAACACTTTAGTTAAAGAGATCTTAAATTCTTATACAAGCTTTTATCTCAAAGGCTAGTTTAGAAAATATTTTTGACTATTACCAGATTTCGTTTTTTAAACACTAAAATTTTAAACTGTCATATATAACTCTAAAGAATTCACCGAGAAATCCATGAGGAAAAAAAGAAAAAGGAAAACGTAATGCAGAAGTCGCCAGACAGGTTTTTTTCCCTGTAGTTTTGTTCCAAAGGGCAGGAATCTGCTGGCCCATCGACGACAAATTACAGCGTGCTTAAACTGGTAAAGTAGTTAGTCGCCAAAGTTAACCCGATCTTTTAGTAGAACAAACTGTACAAATAAACACGCCAATTTCGGGCCGAATGAAAACGGCCCGCTGTATTAGATAAGGAAAAGGGAAGTAGCGGTCTCTCTCTCAGTCATTAGTGATTTGTGACAGCTGGAAAAACATATTGACAAATAAAGGATAATGAAAGAAGATTAAGAAAAAGTTAGACGTAGTTATTTTGTATATATGTTTTTGAACAGTTATAAAAAACAAACTTATTATTATTATTACTATTTTAATTGAGAAAAAATTTAGGTGGGGCCGTGCCCGTTGGCCCTCAATGTAGAACCGCCACTGGCCAAAATAAGTATTTTGTCGATATAGATTGAAAAAATAAGTATTTTGTCGATATAGATTGAAAAAATAAGTATTTTGTCGATATAGATTGAAAAAATAAGTATTTTGTCGATATAGATTGAAAAAATAAGTATTTTGTCGATATGGAAAAAAATAAGTATTTTGTCATCGTGTAACACTAAATACACAATGTTCAGAAGTGCCTAATTATCATTCCAAGTACTGAAGGAAGAAGTACGTAGATGATTAGCAATTACTATTCTTCTAATAATCATTTAATAGTTTGCTAAATAAAATTATTTAATTATTATTTTACATTCGTTTAAGTTTAAACACAGTTTGTTTTCTGCTATTATGTTTTGACATCATTTTATATTAACTTTTTTTATGAATTATTTTACATTTACAAAATCGAATATTATATGAAACGTTTTAGCTTCGTGTAAATTTCAACGTTTCCTCTGAGACGATAGGTTTTTCTTTTCTTATACTAAATTTTATTTATAAAGATAATAAAGGAAATTTTAATTTAACAAACTTTTAAGTGATATTTTAAAAAATATAAATCTTAAAACTACAGCTTCGTTACAAATCATAGTCACATGTTAAATTCCAAAAATAAGTCTCAATCTCTGAAATAAAACATCTCCTTTAATTTCTGCAAGTTCCTAATTAACCAATAAACTCAGTCTTTTAATAAATTAAAAGCGTACGCTACGCAACGAATCAGCATCTTTTGCGAAATAAAGCAGCCTTTAAGAAAATATGATTACCCTCAAGAAAAATAGGATCCCCACTTTACCGAAACGATGACAAACTTTCAGTTCTTTAACACTTCTACACATTAGTGATATAAATAACATGAAAACAGGAAATACAGCTCGTTCCCTCCGAGAAACAAACTTTTATACTTTAATGAAACCAGAAAACTTCTTGCATTTAAAACCCTATTTTCTTCTGATTCCATTAGCAAATAATACGCTCCATACTTCCTCTTCTCATTGTTTTCGGCGATACAAGGCCTTAAAACCATAGATATAAACTTTAATTCCCAGCGAAAGAGGATTCGAAACTCACAACCTTTCTATCAATTTCATTTTTCGGAAGACAAGACCTATACTTTTTCAATTACCGCCTCTGGAATTTCTATTCTGATCCCGTTTTCAGAAGGAAAAGAAATCCGTTTCCCGGTTCCAGAAAATCGGAAATTCTCCCCGTCTGACGTCTTTTTCCCTTCTCTTTGCCTGAAATTCTCTTCCAGTGCAGGAAGTGCATACTTCTCCGGGGCAGAAATTAAGTTTAGTTTTGGTAAACAAGAAAGGGTCGACGTATCAGTGAAATACAGAGTGAAAAAAAAAAAAAAAAAATAGGGACTGATTGCAAATGAAACAGGAATGTCCCTGCAGGAATAATACTATTTTAGGCTAATGCTTTTTGTGCAATTTCGATGCATTTTTGTTCAGAATTCATGCTTCATAAAAACGGTGCATTCTTCAATTTTAAGCTAAAAAGCTTTCCATTACCTTCAGTCAGAGAAAATGTGGCGTCATTAACGGTAAAATCACCCCAGTGTAATGTATCCAGACGTTTATAGGATAGCAATTTAACACGTTGGCTGCCGCAGGTATTATCATTGGTGTACCGTATGGTCTCGTACAATTATAAATTATAAAAGATGCTATATTTATGCAATCAAGAACTGTAATATAATTTATTAAATGAAAATTTTTATTAATTTTTTACTATCGGTGCTTTAAAGTGCTTTAAAGTACCATTGCTGTAAAGTACCCAGCTAAGGTGGTGCTTTAAAGTATCATTAGATTAAAAAGTGTATAAAATCCAATTTATGGAAGATATGTCAAAAGTATTTATAAAAATCAAAGGTATATACTTCACTTCAATCTCACTGCTTGGCACCCTATGTGATGTAGAAATCACATATTTTTTTTTTTTAATTTAAATCACGCGTGTTTTTAAATTATCTATTTAATTAAATTTAAATCCATTTTAACGTTTTATATAATAATTTACTCGTGTATTCAACAATAATCTCTAATTAACCGCTGAATTCTTTCTCCATCAATAAAATAATTAAAAAAAGAAAATAAGTGGCAAAGAAATTCTCGCTGTAAGCCAAATCCCACGATATCATTTCGGTTTCAAAAAATTACTACATGACTTATTTCATTCTTATGTTCTGCGTGAATCAAAGTCTAACTGCTAACGTGCTTTTGATCAGTTTCTCAAAATTACCCTTGAAAAGAATTAATTTACCTTTTTTTTTTTTTTTTTTTTTTTTTTTTTTCTCATAACTAATGTTTGGCGATATCCAAGGGCAAACCTGCATTGTTCCTTCATATGGCAAACCTGCTCTGTGTATTTTATAATTATTAACTTGATTAATGTATAATGTATATTAAAAATTCGTTTTTTATTATTTTTTTATTTTTTATTTTTATGTGTTCTTTGCGGCGAAAACATTGTATGCCAAAATGTAATCGTTATTTTTGAGTTTGGCTGAAATTGAGCCTTTCTCTCATTGACCTCTGTCATGTAAAGATCATGTCTAACTACTGGTGTTGCAAAGTAAACACCTAATTTTACGTCACTCTCTTCCCATTTTATTTGACATATTCAACACTTCTCCATGCATTGTTGTTACTTCATTAAATGTAAACAACGCTTTGAAATTATTATTTGGAAATATTCATATTTGATAATTTTTGAAAAAGCATCTTCAATAAATGTATTTTGATGATTGCATTGAACTATTATTATTATTATTATTATTATTTTAGACGTTTCAAGTTTTACGATCAATGCAACAACAATTTATTACACCACCATAAGCTACATGTAGCCATTTTTGTTCCAAAAAGGATTTCATGTAGTGGTCTCGTTATTTTGTTTGTCACTTTCTTCGATCTCCATGTGTGTTATAATTAATTTCTGTATTACCTCAAGTATTGCATCAGTCTGTACTGCATCAGTCTGAGAAAATATATAAGAAACATAAAAAGTAAACACTTTTTATATGTTCTAAGGTCCAAGTAATATCTCTTTCGATCTTAAGAGTATGGACAATACCTAATCCCGCGGACAGCCGTGACCCATGTAATTCTATGGGGAAATTTGTTTCCACAATGACTCATTACCTACTGTAATTTTTTTTAATTCTGTTTTCACAGTCAGAAAATTCATAATCGTTAAATGAATACTCATTTTCGAAAAATTAATTTTTTTTAATTTTGAGTTCAAAAATTACTTTTTTTCACAAAGTGCATTTTTCTCAGTTTTTAGTAGCAAAATAAAATACTGAAAAAAAAAAATGGAAAATGGAAAATAACTAATTTTGCGCTTGTGAATTTTCTAAATGTGTAAACAGAATTGAAAAATATTCATTAGGTAATGAGTAATTATGGAAACAAGTTTTCCGATAGAATAATATGGGCCACGGCTGTTGGCGAGATTAGATAATGTCCACTCTTAATGCACCAATGATACAGTACCGCCTAACAAAATCCTTATTCATTACTGTGATGAAGTGATATGCACAATTTTTATTGCATATTTCTAAATCAGCGTGGCAATTAGTATGTTACATAAGTCGTAGCGAGACTTAGTGCGGACGTCATTTTTAAATGTTGAATAGTTTGTGATGCATGAAACTAGTTGGTTTTATTTTATTTAGCGTGAAAATAAATTACATATTTTTTCACTTAACCCTTTGCGGCGCACTGTCCTCGCTACGAGGACACAATTATTAAGTTCCAACTGCAAAAACTCATCCCGGAAATTTTTTAGCAAAATGTTACTTGTATAACATAGTAGAAAAAGTCGTCAGTTTCTTTGATTTTAATTTTGTTCGTGGATTCCGGTGGCAGTGTAATTTAAGCGATCCCAATTACTTTGCGCCGCAAAAAGTTAGGTAATTTTTAATATACTCAAGATAATTTTTAATATACGTGGGGGTTTCAAAAAGCAAGGTAACAAGCTGATTCAGGGTAAACGTTTATTCAGGAAATAAAAAAAATATATACAATGTAGGAAGGCACAGTTTTATATTACTTCTGTACATAATCACATACTTATCAAGGCATTTGTTCCATCGGTTCACCAAACCATCGAAACCGGCATCGAAAAAATCAACGTCAAGGTTGTGCAACCATGTCAAGACGGCTTGCTGAACCTCAGCATTGGTTCTGAAATGCTGATCTCCCAAGTGTTTCTTTAAAGTTCCGGAGAGATGGAAATCACTCGGTGCGAGGTCTTGACTGTAAGGAGGGTGGTCCATTATCTCCCACTAAAAATGCTGTAACAAATCTCGCGTAGCGGTTGTCGTATGCATTCTGGCTTTGTCGCGCAACAACACGACGCCTGTTGTGAATATTCCCGGTCGTTTACGGAGAATTGCCTCTGGCAATCGACTAAGCGTGGCACAATAACTGGCAACATTTACTGTTGCTCCCTGAGTGAAGAAATCAACCAGAAGCACTCTTTGGTTATCTCAACAAACTGTGGCCATAACTTTCTTTACAGGTTGTTTTGAATTTCTTACGAGGAGGTGACGAGGGATGTTTCCACGACATTGAGCCCTGCTTCGACGTGGGCGTCACGTTATTTACCCATGTTTCATCATCGGTAACGATACGGTGTAGGAATATAATGCCCTTCCATTGAAAACGCATTAAGTGCTCGAGAGACAACCCTATTAGCGCGGCTTTCTTCTCATCTGTGAGTTGTCTCGGCACCCAACGAGCACATGTCTTCGGATAGCCCAATTGTTCACGCACAATATTGTGTTCACTGCCAATGGAGATATTTAGTCTTACACAGTTTTACTCAGAGTAATGCGACGATCACCGTGGATCATAGTTTCGCCACGGTAAATATTGTCATCTGCGGTGGATTTGGTCGCCCTGCTCTCTCTTCATCCGCACATCTGTTTTTCCTTTATCAAATTCCGTGCACCAAAACCACATCTGTTTTCATGGCATAACACTTGTATCATACACTTCTACGGACTTTATGCACCATACAGTCGGCAACAAAAGTGTCCGAAAACTAGCAAAAATTCTTATGTAAAAAAATAGACTTAGTACTGTTTTGTTGAACAAATCCTTGTCGAATCCTGTTCTTAATCAGTCTAAGAACAGGATTCGACAAGGATTTATTTAGCAAAACTGTATTAAGCGTACTTTTTTACATAGGAATTTTTGCTAGTGTTCGGACACTTTTGTTACCGACTGTACCTCACTGCAGGTATATAAAAATCTCTGTGCCAATCACGGTACTCGAAATATTTGTTTACTGCTGTATCAACCAATACCAGCCTCTTAAATTGATAAGTACCGCAGTCGTTACCACTCGTGTATAAGGTCAATGGACCTTATGCACGAGTGGCAACGGCTGAGGGTATTTACCGATTTAAGCGTCTGGCATTGGCTGATAGAGAAGTAAACAAAAGTTTCGAGCTCAGCGATTGGCGAAGAAACTTTTATATATACGCAATGACGCGCGGTGCATAAGGTCCATTGTCGATGAATTTCAGCTGGAGAATTTTTCTTTAAACTCAAAAACCTTATCAAACTTCTTATTCCAATCGCGGACCATGTTTCCGCCAACGCAGCCATCTTCTAACTGAGATAAAGGCTGTTATTCACCAATAATTTCAACTCCCGGTTGAACAGGAAAATTTAAAAAGCCTATAAAGGCGGGGTTCAAATTTTCAGCAAATTTTGCCGTGTTGTTTCTGCCGTCTTGTGGTATAGTTATTTTTAGACTTTTTAGGTGAAAATAACCAATCAAAGATTATATGAAAATCCTCGACTCTAGATGGCAGAAACAACGTGCCGAATTTTCCAAGAAAGCTGTACCCTGCCTTTAGACGCTTTTCAAGATTTTTCATTGAACCAGGAGTTGAAGTTAATGGTGAATACGGCCATTAGTCATGTTACTGGACAACCAGCTCCATCTACCAGCATCCTGTAATCGTCTTCGTTATCTCCAGAGGTATTAATATTCATAGAGATAATTTGTACACTCGTCAGAGCTCTTGTTGTCTTACTTTTTGAAACCCTTACGCATCTATTTAACGTATGACTTAGATCATTTATTCCATTTATACAGTCGACAGAAAATTATTGAAGCACACCCACATTTTTCATATATATATATAGATATATATATCTTGTGTTGCATGTATTTACTGGATTAATGGATTCTGAAAACTATCTCATAGTTTAGGCTTCAGTGATATATACGTCATTTCTCTTCTGCGTAAGTACTTTAACATGTTTTTACTAATCAGTGAAATTTAATTAAATGGTAATTGTGACAATAACTTTATACGTATTACATCTAATTTTTAATTTCATTGTTGGTATTTTCATCTTTCTCTCATTTGCTGAGTATTGTTAAGGAATTAAATTATTCATTATATCATAAACTTATTTTTTTTTATAAACAACATAAAGACTAAGATCATGACATGACAAATATTTACTTAACAAAACAGCATTAGGTGCACATATTTTAAGTACGAATTATTGCTAGTGCTTCAATAAATTTGCTGCCGACTGCAACTCATCGATGCTAGATTGAATATGAAAATTACACATACACACGTTTTGTCGGAAGATAAATATGAGTGACTCCGTTTGAATCGACAAATTTTAGAGCTGCACTTTTTAATTTCTTACCATAATTCAAATTCAAATATCATTAGAACGACATAGCTTGTGGTGTAAGAAACTAATTGATTTTGTTTTATTTCGTGTGAAATTAAATTATATCTATTGTTACTTAAACAAGATTACTTTTAATATATCTATTTAACATGTGACTTGGTTTGTTTATATTCATCGGAATTATATTCAATTAAATAATATTTTTGTTTTCATATCTGTGTTAAATTTATACTGGTCAAGTTGCTCATATCTTTTTATAAATATTTTTAGTTATTCTTATTATAGTTATTCAATAATTTATTTAGGCTTTTAGGAATTATGGTGGCAATTAATCCTCGGTTTAATTTTTGTACTGTATTCCTATTGTTACTTTATATATGTGTTTGTGATAACATACAATAGAGATTGTTTATTCATTGGAATTATATAAAAATAAGTAATGTTTTTATTTTCTATAAATATTTATACTGGTTCATATCTTTTGTTCATATCCCTTTTAAAATATTAATAGTTATTCTTATTATAGTTAATTAATAATTTAGGCTATTGTGCATTATGGTAGCAATTTATGATCTGTTTCGGTTTTGCATTCGACTTCTTTTGTTTTTTTATATTTATGTATATATATATATATATATATATATATATATGTGTGTGTATATATAAAGTATGTATGTGTACATATATATATATATATATATATATATATGTATATAAGTATATAAACATTATATACATATATTATAAAGCACTGTTTAAAAAATGCACATTTTAACATCCTTAAAAAAAAAAAAGCGCCCAATTTTGTCACATTTTTTAAACAGGTTTGTTCAAAATTTTGAGTTTTTTGTGAACAAATTTTCATTTTCATTTTATTTTTATTTTTATTTTTATTTTTACTTTTACTTTTTTTATTTTTAGCTACAAACTTTTGCATATTTACTTTATCCTCACTTTTTCTTTTCCTTCGCAGGGAAAAAAAAAACACTTTCGCTTTACTTTGATAATCGGAAATTCCCGCCTGACATCTATTTTTCTTTGTTTGAGAGGACTTCTTCTTTGCAGCAGGAAACACTTGTTTCTTATGGCCAGAAATTAAGTTTCAGGTCAAGAAAGTAAGTATGGGGTGATATATGACACGGATGGAAAGAACTAAAACATAAAATAAAAAACTTTTTAAGCTAGTTTGCTAATTTTTGACGTTACTTGTCTGAACGTCTTCTTTAAAATAATAATAATAATAATAAAAGAAAAAAATAAATGATGGCGTTAGAAATACTTTAAGAACTAAATAGAAAAACACTTTGGAGAATAACTTGTATTAAAATTAAAGTTGTAGAAAATATGTTGTCCTGAACTTTTAGCATAAAATTATGTTTCGAGTAGTGTGGAACATTTTAACAAGAGAAAAATTAATAACAGGAGACTTTGCGTTGGAATATTAAAACCCGAATAAACTACTACGTCAGAAACGCCAAAGAAAAATATTTGAGATGCATAACAGCTGTTTCGGTAGCCTTAAGCGTACCGTCTTCAGTGCAAAATGAATTCTGAATCTGGAGAAGTGCTCGTATATATAGGAGAGGGACCGAATTTAGTTCCCGTAATCCTATTGGTGGAACTAAATTCGGTCCCTCTCCTATATATACGAGCACTTCTCCAGATTCAGAATTATTTTTGCACTGAAGACGGTACGCTTAAGGCTACCGAAACAGCTGTATGCATCTCAAATATTTTTCTTTGGCGTTTCTGACGTAGTAGTTTATTCGGGTTTTAAGAGAAAAATTAATTTCAAAATATTTCTACTCATACATTTGTAATGCATGTCCATTATATTTTATAACTCAATGAAAACAACTGTACATATCACATTTTAAGTAAAGAGTAGGCTACAGTGATTCACCATATGCCAATTTCTAATTTCTGCCCATTGGTTGTAATGTATCTGAATTTTATTGTATGACTCTATAAAATAAAATGATAAATGTCACACTTTTTAAAATAGAATCTAAATAATAGAATAGGCTAGTAGATCATAATAATACATACCAATTTCTGAATAATTTAAATAGAATGGAAATAGTGTAAGAGGAAGCTAACAGATTCACTGGTGCTGAATGAAATACTTAAAAAAAAAGTATTAGGGAGGCTGTTTATAAATTCAAATTAATATACGTTCGAATGAATTTATTTTTATTTAATTATTTATTTATTTTTATAAATGCATATTTCGCAACGAACATTATTTCTCTTTTTATTTCTTCTTGAGCCGATATCTGCGACTTAGTTAAGAAGACATTGACGAAAGAGACAAATTTATTGTAATTGAAGATGCATTGCACTTAAGCATTTTTAATCAATTTTTGGTCATCTCCATTTTTTCCCTTTTTTGTCCAGCGTGGACACGCGAATCTCATTGCCATCAGATTTGTCAATCTTATGTACTGGCGAACTTGATATTTCACCTGTTAACCCTTTGTAAGGCCGTGGGAAGTATGTACTTCACATCAACTCCATCAATTTTTAAATGAGAAAGGCGTGGTAAGCTATTTTACAACGCCTAGCGTTTTTACTCTACTAAAATACATCAAAGAATAAAATAAAAGAACAAAGTTTCATATTCTGTGTTCGCTCCTTTTTTTCTGAAATTCTGTTTCTAAGACCGTAATAAGTAATTTTTACTAGAAAAACAGGTGCTTAGACTGAAAAAAAAAAAAAATAGGCGTGGGAAAGTAGTTTACCACGCTTTTCTTATATAAAATTAATTAATTGTGTGGTATGTAGACGCATAGCCTCCTAAACTAGATGCCTTCTGCGTGGCTCGGAAACTTGATGGTAGACAGCGCCACCTGGTACAAATTGTGCGACTTTTTTATTCAACAGCCACCAAAACTTTTTAAAAGTGGGATTTGATATACATAAAAGGCGAACAGAATCGAAGAAACGTCGATTATATATATCATATATCACTTCTTAAAATTATTGGTGACAGCTGAATAAAAAAGTCGCGCAGTCTGTACCAGGTGGCGCTCTCTACCACTTGAACTGTTGCCAAGTTTCCGAGCCACGCGGAAGGCATCTAGTATAGGAGGCTATGGTATACGCAGTGTTGCCAGATTTGACAGATTTTTAATTCAATAATCACCCATAATTTTGATATGGGATGTTTGATATATACATAATAGACTATCAATCTTCGAAGTGATTAGGCAAACATTACAATTTAAAAATATTCGAGATTATTAAATAAAATATCCGCTAGATCTGGCAGCACTGCGCATATGTCTCATGGCTTTATAAGGCATTAAAAATCAAATTAATTTTATCTGATAAGCAAAATGGATTTCTTTTCTTGAATCAATCTCATTCCTAAAAATATTTTAATATACCATTACTAGAAATAAACGGCTAAAATCATTTATTTTATATTCAGGGTGACAAGGATGCCCTTCATTTAATAAAGGATTCATTGTAGGTGTTGTTCGATTTGACCAGTTGGTGTCGTTTTGAGGTTCTCCGGGTTTCGCGGGAACTGCGGACTGGCAGGTTGACTGAGGATAAAAGCTTTTTACACCAGCCTTTTAACTGTCATTATGGAAGACCAAGCTACACCATAGTTATGTTATAGTTATACTAAGTGACCCCATATGTAACTACGCTAACTAGTTTTACAGTGATATTCAACACATACTGGATACCACAGGATTTCAGACATCAGAAACAGAAGATTATGATATATAAATGCAGCCAAAGTTAACCACTCTTTTAAAAACAGCTATAAACAGGTTCAATATACAGATTCAGTAGAACCAAGGAAAAAAAAATAAAAAATCTGCGATGAAAAAATTACCGACCAGCCAGAAAAACAATGTACAGTCGGCTGCAAAATTATTCGAGCACTAGCAATAATCCTTGCCAAAAAAAAGTACACTTAATTCAGCTTTGTTAAATAAATCCTTGTCGAGTCATGTTCTTAATCAGTCTAAGAACATGATTCGACAAGGATTTACTTAGCAAATCAGTCTTAAGTGTACTTTTTAAATATAGGAATTATTGGCTAGTGCTCGAATAATTTTGCAGCCGACTGTAACAAAGAATTTTCCTTCGTTACAGTTTCAAGCAAACTGAAGTTGCGGTAGATGTCACACATATATATACAATACATTCACCACTAGCAAGAAGAGAGCGCTCTAACTTCACGGTGAAAGGAATGGCAGGAAATAGAAGCTGTGTGCCAAATAGCCCTTGTCTTCCATAAATAATGTTCGAAATAAAAACACAGGCATGCCATGACAAAAAATACAAGGGAATTGATAGCTCAACTTTATATATTGTTTTTGGTGCTGATTTGAAAAAATATAACGAAAAATTTCTATCCCGTCACGTTATCTTAATAAATTCACTTTTGCTTCGTTTTTTAACACACACATAATATTTGCTCCTCTTGGTTAGTCGTCTATTTTATGTAAATTAGCTTAATAAAAACAAGTAAAATAATATGTTGGGGATTTTCATTTAGAAACTGCACCATAATTTGATGTAAAAAGTACTTAAGGGAACTTTTCATTTTTCTCTCAACCACAGGCGGCTCTTGCGATCTAGCGACAGTAGTTTTCATATATTTAATTAAACTTATAAAAATAAATCGATTGCTGAAAAATAAATTTGCCAAGAAGCGACCATTTTACATAGATTTAAATGGATAACAACCACTGTTGCCAGATAGTACAAGCAATATTGTTCGAGAAAGAAAAATATCGATATAGATTTTACAAAAAATACTACCATTACGGGAAAAAATATGTAGTTTTTGAAATCTGCCTGCCAAATAGCATAAAAATCAGCGAAAATTTCTGTTGTATTTTTCAAAAACTTCAATTTCGGAGGCCTGTGTAATACATGTGTAAATTTCATAAGTTTTTCGAACTATTGTTACATTACAATAAAACACAAAACTATAAAATATACATATATATTATGTGTATTGCTCTGTCGAGTGTGAAAATAATACCAGCTATATATTCAGAAAAAATCAAATCACAATGGCAATTACCGAAGCAAAAATTAGATAATTTAAAAATAACTTTCTTAAGATACGCGGACATACATACAGTCGGTAACAAAAGTGTCCGAACACTAGCAAAAATTCCTATGTAAAAAAATTGCACTTCATACTGTTTTGTTAAATAAATCCTTATCGAATTATGTTCTTACACTGACTAAGAACAGGATTCGATAAGGATTTACTTAACAAAATCTTATGAAGTGTAATTTTTTTACATAGGAATATTTTCTAGTGTTCGGACACTTTTGTTACCGACTGTACGTACGTCCTGATATTTTGAATGGAATAATTAATGATGTGTGCTTTTTCTCCTTCAAAAACAGGATTAAGAAAGAATTCTTTACAGGAATAAATTACTCGTAGAGACTGAAAAAGCAAAATAGAGAGAAAAGTGTAATTTCTACACAGGTCAAAGGTTTTTTTTTTTTTTTTTTTTTTTTTTTTTTCAGCTCTGTGGTAACGACATGGTGAAATGCTTTCTAGAGTATTAGAAATTGAAAATATCGTAAAATTTCATGAAATATTGTGAAATGGCAAAACTACATCACTATCCCTCTCAATATAAGATAGATTTCAGAAAATATCTTATGAGTATACAAATGTATTAATTTATAGAAAGATGAAAAGGTTATATTTTTCTTTTAACCCTCGCTTTCCCAAGATCAAGGCGTTACTGCAGAAAAATTTCTTTCAGGTGCCGCTTGGCCCGTTTGGCGGAAATCACCAGCACAGCACATTTTTGTATCAAGAAGTTGCAACATTCAGTCGGTAACAAAAGTACCCGAACACTAGCAAAAATTCCTATATAAAAAAAAATAGGTTTAATTCTTTTTTGTTAAATAAATCCTTGTCGAATCATGTTCTTAGTCAGTCTAAGAACATGATTCGGCAAGGATTTATTGAGCAAAACAGTATTAACTCTACTTTTTTTATATAGGAATTTTTGCTAGTGTTCGGATACTTTTGTTACCGACTGTTCCACCGGATACGTTTGCTGTCTCCGGCGAATTAGCGCACTTTTTGAATGAGGCGGACTTAACTAAATTTCAGCTTCAAAATGGGGTCAAAATGACCCCATCTTGGGAAAGCGATGGTTAAGAATTGGGATTACAAAATAGTTATTTACCAGAATAATTTATACTTAGAGACTGAAATAGAAAAAAAAAATAATAATAATTCTGATAACGCACAAAATTTTTTGTTAGAATATTATTAACGACGCGCCATGCCATTTAAGTTAGAACCTTTTTCTATGGTGCATAAATATCCAAAGCATCGTGAAACTTTCTGAAAAGTCATTGAAATTGAAAGAAGCTGTATATACCTCTTTCAACACAAAATCATTTTTAGAAAATGCTCTTTACATCACTTGGTCTTTTTCAAAAATAAATCTAAACGAAATTAGTCATTATTGTTATTGTTATTATCATTCTATGATGTTAAACTATCTTAATAAAATGAGATATAATTTGTAACTATTCTTTGCTCTAAAATGTAATGATAAATAAGAAAATATATTCATTTTAATTCTTAATTTATTTCATTTAAAGATCGTTCGTTAATTTAAAATGTTTATAAAATGCATATTTCATAGTATAAATATCCAAAACATAGTAAAATTTCATGCAAGACCGTCGAAATTTGAAATATCTATGTATTTTTTCTTAACGTAAGATTGTTTCTAAAAAATATCTTATTATCATATAATAATCTTTAATCAATTTAAAATTTACACTCATATATACATATACGTAAATTTCTTATAATAAGTAAAGAACATACTTTATTTTTAAAAAAGCTGGATTACAAAAGGATCCTTTACATAGGAATAATTTATGCTTAGAGACTGAAAGAGAATAGCATAATTTCTGCACAGCTCAAAGTTTTCTTTCAGCATTGTGTTAACGACATGCCATTTTAGTTAAAACCTCTTCCTAAAGTATATGAATATCCAAAACATCGTAAAATTTCATGAACGATCATTGAAATTGAAAACGGCTGTGTATATATCCTTCTCAATACAATAAAGTTTTCAGAAATTTTTCAGTAGATTGCTATGTCTTACGTCAGAAATATATCTAGAAGAAACAAGTTTTTATTGAATGATGGGAAACTATTTTATTTAAATATGACTAAGTTTATAATTATTCTTTATTAAAAGGTATAGAAATGAATCAACAAAGATTTACTTTCCAATTCATAAATTATTTTACTTAAAAATTCATTAATTAATTTAAGAAAAAATTTAAAATGCAAATTTTTTTGTTCTTTCCACAAAATACACAATTAAAAAGTCATTTAGCTTAGAATCTGTTTCTAGAGTTACATGAATACCCACGATTCTGTACAATTTTCACGCAATGTTGTTGAAAGTGGAAGCTACTGTGCTATCCCTCTCAGCCTAACACCGTTTTTAAAAAATTTCTTATTATTATATAAAAAGTTTTGATTGATATATTTTTTACTTTCCGAACATACAAATGTCAGGAAAGTATTGTAATCATGACAAAAATTCAAATTTGAGATTTTGATGTGTCTATACGTTTTGAGGTTCCCTGAATCCGTTTTCACTATTTTTACGATGATATCTGTATGTGTGTGAGTGAACACGCTAGCGTCTAAACGCTTTGCTTGAAGGAGCTGAAAGTTGGTACACATATTGTAAGTCAACGTAGCACGGACTCTATTAATTTTGGTTTCTCACTTATAATTCTTTTACAGGGATACAAAGAAAAATTCCTTATCATTATGGCCTATGGGAGCAAATTTTTAAAAGTGCGATAGTGTCTAATCGCCTTATTAAACTGAACAAAAAATTTATACACATATTATACCTCTCAGTTGCACGAACTGTATAGATTTTGGTGGATCTAGCACTTAAAGTTTTTTTTTTTTTTTTTTTTTTTTTTTACAGGGACACAAAGATTTTTTTTTTTTTTTTTTGTCATTATGGCCTATGGGACCAAATTTTTAAAAGTATGATAGCGTCTAAACGCCTAATTCAATTGAGCAAAAAAATTATACACATATTATAGGTCACATTTGCACAAACTGTATAAGTTTTAGTGAATCTAGTACTTATAATTCTTTTACAGGGACACAGCAGAAAATCCTGTATCATTATGGTCTATGGAGTGAAATTATTTAAAGTCCAACAGCATTTAAATGCCTTATGCATTTGAGCTGAAAATTGATATACATCTTATAGGTCACAATCGCACAAACTGTATAGATTTTGGTGACTCTTGCACTTACAGAATTTCACAGGGACACAAAGAGAAATTCTTTATCATTATGGGCTATAGTCTCAAATTATTTAAAGTGCGATAGCGACTGAACGCCTTATTCAAATGAATAGAAACTTTTATATGTGATATAGGTTACCGTCACATGAACTTTATGAACTTTATAGAATCTAGCACTTATGGTTCTTTTTACAGGGACACAATGCAAATTTCTTTATCATTGTGGCATATTGGCTCAAACTTTAAAGTGTGATAGCGTCTAAATGCCTTATCCGATGGTGCTAAAAATTTATATGAATATTATAAATCACTGTTGCACTAACTATATGCACTTTGGTGAATCTAGCATTTATCGGTTTTTACAAGGACACAATGAAAAATTCTTTATCATTATGACCAATGGGCTCAAAGTTCAGTAGCGTTAAATAAAACATCGTGTAATTAATGGAGAAAAACATTCAAACACTCTATTATTACAAAAATTCTTATTTTTTCATTTACATTTATTCTATAACACAGTATAGCATACTTACACGTTTCCTGCATGCATTATTTGTTTTTACATTAAGAATAAGAAATAGACTTTAAGAGATAAAAAAATTTATATACCAGGAGCCGCTAAGTTTGATGGCTAAGCCTTTTATTTAGAGGCTCTTCTTAACTTCTTATAATTTCCCTGTCTCCGGAAGCTAAATCCCAAGTTATCCCAAGCGAAAATTTGCTAACAAAACTACTCATTACTAAATGTGTGTTTTTAAATTCCTTTTTCACATTCAGGAAATTCACAATCGATACATTTTTTCTTGTTTTCCAAAAATGTATTTATTTATTTATTTTTAATTTGAAAGCTATAAAATTTTTAAAATGTAGTTTATTTTTCTCATTTTCCATCTCCAAAATAAAATGTTATAAATTTAAAAAGTAAGTTTTTGGAAAATACGATCAAATTTGATGGATCAAGCAAATGATTCGTGTACAGGGACATCCAAGAGAATACATTATATCTATGGGGAAATTTCTGGTAAGTACAGTGTAACATCTGTAGGCTGACTTAAACAAAACATAATGAACAAAAATTTTCATAAGTATAAATGCATATTTTGTGTAGATTGTGGTATGGAAATCATTCGTTTACAAGACTACCCAAAGTATTTGGATGTATTGGGACTTTACTTGGAAATTGCTGGAAATGTAATTCATTTTGTGTTAGATGTTTTTCAAGTAATACTAAATTTAGGTTCATAATATTGTCTATAATGCATATTGTTTATAGACAATATACAGAGCTACCCAAAATTGAACTGAACGTTCTTTTGTATTGGATGCAATTGATGGAACTGCTTTGTTTCATTTTACTGCAGTATGGTTATAATTAAAGTGGCCCTACTAAGACCCTCTCTAGAACATGTTCTGCTCATTGGATTTTGATAAAGTTCGGTATATGCGTTATATGGACCATGGGGAAACGATTTCTGCAATAAAAAATAGTTCAAATTTTGACCACTAGATAGCACTTTACAAAGAACCTTTATGAAAATTAGTCAAACCTATAAAGAGAGTTGCAATTAGAGCCAGAAAATTATTCTGCGTGCCTTTGTCATCGAAAATCATGCCCTTTACAGAAGAAAGATCGATCGTTACTGCTAAAACTGTTTTATCAGAACAGCAGCAATAGCTTAACTGCACTGTGAATATCCTCGTTTAAAGAGATTGCAAAAAATGGCCCATGTCGAAGAATGGCTTGTGGAAGATGCTTAAGAAATTTGAAGATACTGAAAACTTGGGTATGTTGCCAGGAAGAGGGCAGAAACCGGTTGCGAATGAAACTGTCGAAGAAGTCACTACTGCTGCGGTAGAAAGAACCTGCAGTTCCCTCTATTCTTCAGCAAGTGCTCAATTAGGGGCACTGAGTTGTCGATTCCTTGGTCAACAGTACAAAAAATTCTGCGATCCATTTTAAAAGGATTTCCGTATAAAATGCACATGGTGCAAATACTGCAACCTCAAGATCACCAAACACGCTCAAAATTTGCTTGTCGATTTTTTGAAAGAATGAATGTTGATGACGCGTGGCCTTGGGAAATTCTATGGTCAGATGAGGGGTACTTTTCTTTATAGATGGAGCTGTGAACAATCAAAATTGCCGCATGCGGGCTTCACCTCCTAATGCCCTGGCAGCCTTGGCCCATGTTATTCTATGGGAAAATTTGTTTACATAATTACTCATTGCCTATTTTCCGATTCTGTTTTCACATTTAGAAAATTCATAAGCGTTCAATTAGTACTTGTTTTCCAAAAATTGATTTTTTAAAATTTTAGTATTTCATTTTGCGACTAAAAAAGGAGAAAAATGCATTTTGTGAAAAATCGCATTTTTGAACTCAAAATTAAAATGTAAAAATTAAAAAAAAAAAAAAAAAAAATGAATTTTTCAAAAATTAGTACTCATTTAACGGTTATGAATTTTCTGGCCGCGAAAACAGAATTAAAAAATATACATTAGGTAATGTGTAATTGTCGAAACAAATTTTCCCATAGAATAACATTGGCCACGGCTGTCCGCGGGATTAGGTATTGTCCCCCCCTTAACAATTCGGACCGTTTTTGTCTGAAACTCTCACTCCTCGAGGTTGTAAAAGGTGCTTTGTCACGAGTTCATGTTACAGAGAACTCCTTCGTCAGCGAGTTATTCCTGCTTTACACGAACGACAATGTTTGCAGACCACTGTCTTCGTGCAAGGGGGAGCAACTCCCCACATTGGACGCCTAATCAAAGAACTGTGCTTCATGCTAATTTTGGCGAAAATCGTGTAACATCCAGAGGTTTTCTGGATGCCTAACGTCCTCGTTCACTCGACTTAAATCCCTGTGATTTCTGGTTGTGGGGAGGGTTCCTAAAAGACCATGTTTATAGGGGAGGAATTAGGACTTTACCTGAGTTGAAAGCCAGTATTACACACCATGTTGCTGAAATCCCTGAAAAGTTTCTTCGCGCTACCAACGAACACTCTATAATGCGCTTCCAACACATAATTGGTGTCAATGGAACACACCTTCAGCACATTCTGCAATTGAATAAATTTTAATGATTCTGACAGATTTTTTGTATTTCTTTAAAGGCACAACTGCCCCTAGTGGTCAAAACTTGTACTGTTAACTATTTTTTTTTTATTCCAGAAATCGTTTCCCCATGATCCATATAACGTATATACCAAGTTTCGTCGAAATCCGATAGATAGAACGGTTCTAGAAGGGTCTGAGTAGGGTCACTTTAATTATAACCACTCTGTATGTCGACGAACACTGCTCAGGAAGGAAAATTAATTTTTCATACCCATACTGCCATACTGTAAACAAAGTATTATTTCAAGTTTTATTTTAAACTCTGGGTTTTGTGTAGTATTACGTTTTGAGGTTCCCTGATGACGAAAGTCCAATTTTTAGCGGTTGATCTATCTAGTATATACAGTATATCTATTATCAGCATAATTTAAAAACAGACAACTGCAGGAAATTCAAATTTGGTACTTTGAAGTTCGTATTAGGTTGTCGCTTAAAAATTTGATCAAGATTGGCAAGTTTGAAGGCAAATTAATAACAGCCTTGTTTTTTTTTTTTTTTTTAAACAATTGTAGGCACTATAATTGAAGGGGGGGGGTTGAGAGGGCGATACTCCCGCCCCTCACATAGAATTACATGTCAAATAAGACTGTTCCTAAACCTATTTTAGATTATTTTTAATGCATATTTAACTTTACTATCTTTATTGATCTTAAGACTTAATATGCAATCTATCTTTATTGTACTGAAATGCAGGATAAAAGAAATTCGTGTAAGTGACACACCAGATTGTTTTTTTAGTGCTAGAGGCCTATTTCAGTCGGCACAGTTGTCGAATTTTTATAGGTCACTCTTAATAGTGCTAAGGGCCTATTTCAGTCGGTTTATTGAATGGGGATTTATTCAATGAAGTCCCCCCAAGGCCCAACTTTGACATGAGTCCCCCCCAAGATACCCCTATTTCAGTCGGTACAGCGTTGTCGAATTTTTATACGTCACTCTTAATAGTGCTAAGGGCCTATTTCAGTCGGTTTATTGAATGGGGATTTATTGAATGAAGTCCCCCCCCCAAGGCGCAACTTTGACATGAGTCCCCCCAGGCCCAACTTTGACATGAGCCCCCCCAAGATACCCCTATTTCAGTCGGTACAGCGTTGTCGAATTTTTATACGTCACTCTTAATAGTGCTAAGGGCCTATTGAAGTCCCCCCCAAGGCACAACTTTGACATGAGTCCCCCCCAAGGTACAACTTTGACATGAGTCCCCCCCCAAGGCACACCTTTGACATGAGTCCCCCCCCCAAGGCACACCTCCCTCTCATTGGGAAAAAGAGAAAAAACGTTGTTTTGTGGCTATAAGACAGTTTGGACTTCCAACGTTATTTGTTACAGTATCTGCAGCTGAAACACATTGGTTTGATTTAATGAAAACTTTATCATGGAATTTAGATCGTCACGAATTAACTAAAGAAGAATTTGTCGATATTAACAAGTTTAGCAGTAGGCCTCTGGCACTAAATTAAAATCTGTCAATGTCAGATTTTCATGTTTTAAATAATGAAATAATGTCGTGTCTGTATATTTTTTTTTTCTAATAATATAATTTGATATGATATAATATAATATAATGATCTAAGCATTAATGTTTAAATTGATGTGTGTAAACGAAATTAGAATTTAAAAATAAATGAACAAATAAAAATAAAAATAAAATAAAATTAGAAATTCTAACTTCTAAACTTTTATTTATTTATTTTTTTTTTTTTTTTGTTGTTGTTCGTTTAATTGTTTTAAAATGCTATTTCAAATGTAATAAGCTTTTCTTTATATGGAAGAAAACGAAAGTTTTTCACTCTTTTACTTAAAAAGTATATATATATATATATATATATATATGTATATACATATATATGTATTTAATAACATTCCATATATACAGAGAAACTGTTTTGACACGTTCTAACCAATGTCTTAATTGACGGTTTGTCAATAAGACGTCAAAAATTCCCGTTAGGTTTTTCAATAAAAATTGCCTTATAAAAAGCCTTTTTCTAAAAGCGCTCATCAGAAATCAAACTCTATATTTAAACTTTTATTTTACAAATTAAGCTACAGTTAATCATTAAAAGACACTAAAGGCATTTAAAAACACTTTAAAACATGTCATATTCATCATTTAATAAAACCAAATTTACGTATATAAAACAAAGCTTTTCACCATGAAGAAGCCAGAACTTCAGGGGTGCAAGAGTTTTCGTCTCAAGAGGGAATACTTACACTAATATAATTTTATCAGTAATTTGTATCATATTTCTGCAGTAATTTATTGCGATTGCATATCATGGAAATTATTGAAAAAGAGTACTGGTGAGAGTTTTTTTTAGACTGAAACTCTTGCGCCCCTGCTGATGCCATAAGCTTTATTTTATACTAGCCAACCCGTGCGAAATTTTCGCACTTTATTTCTTTTCTTATTTACCTTTAAAATTTAAAATTTTCAAATATTATACCAATTTTACCACCTAATTGAAATTTTAATTTACCAGAAGCCAAATTATTATTATAGTCAAATAAATATTGTGCAATAGTGAAATCAAAATCATTCAAAGAAAAATTTCAAAATAAAATTCGGGGTTGACGACTCAGTTTTCATACTTCCGCAGGCAGTACAGCTTTAGTAAAGGACCCCCTATGACGACTTTTAAAATTTTTATTGCCAAGAATGCAATGACATTTTATTTATTTTAACGTAATTTTTTGTTAAAAAAAAAAAAAAAAAAAAAAAAAAAAATCCTATTTTGATTATACTTTTTAGGATTGCGTTTTTTAGTCAATTTATGATAATAATTCATATTCTGTTTATATCTTTAAAATATTGCTAGGTTTAAAATGACGCTTGCAAACATTCTGAAGAAATAACTTTTAAAAATACATTTTCCATAAAATAATGTCATCATACAAATGTCGTCATGTTTTCTTATTAAATCATTGAGCTGAGTCCGCGTGCTCATTGTTCATATTGTTCATTTTTAAATATTATTTTTTATCCTCGCGTATTTTATTAATTTCACCACTATCGTATCGTTTCGACAAAAATTAATTGGAATTGGTCCACGTTAGAGAAATATTATATAGATATTATAAATTTGGTTTAAATAAATGAATATGACGTGTTTTAAAGTGTTTTTAAATGACTCTAGTGCCTTTTAATAATTACAAAATACAAGTTTTTTTTTTTTTTTTAATCTCTGTTTATGAGAAAATGTTTACTTTTAGCTACAGCTGTTGTGAGATGTAGTCCGATACCATACTAATTATTGAAAGATATAAGTCATGAAATGCATAAGCAATAACAATAAACAAGCATTCCCATATAAAGAAAATCAACTATAGAAATACAATTTGAAAATAATTAAAGCCAACTAAGCTTAGGAAGTTCAGAGATGACAAATGGATTTCCTGAATATATTTCTTCCTCCATATTTAAAATCAACGAATAACGCTCATACAACTTTAATTTACATACTTAAAATTCTTCTACGGTGGAACTTTCGTTAAAAGGCAACCCCTTGTTTCCAGCTTCAAAAATATTTTCTATGCACCTTTATGAAACATCAAATTTGTTTCAAAGAAAAAAAGTTTTACACTACATCATCCATCTTTCTCCGCGAATTACCCTTTTAAACACATCTTAAATACTGATGTTAATTTTTTTTTTTTTTTTTTCGTTTTTATTCTTTTTAAAACCTCATTGAAGTTACCCTTCGAAATATTTTTAAACCTTTCTAAGATCATTTCATCGCAGAAAATTTTTCGTTTTCAAAACATCTCCGCTTCAAAACGATTTTTCCCAAAAAGGCGTACATAAACTCATAAAGCATAAATGCTTTACTTCCTCCTCCCAGGAAAAGTAAAGCGCTATATGCTTAGAACAAGGAGAAACTTCTTTCAAAACTTTTCCCCTGGGATCATGTTACGGCTTTCAGGATGACATTTTTGGTTCTTGAGCTTCACGGGGATCATTCATAATTATAGAAATGCATCGTTATAATTATATGCTTCAATTTTGACGATTAATAAATACTCTTCTGGAAATCTATCTTTGCCATTTTGTAATAAACAAGAAAATGATTTTCATTGGTGCACGAATTAAAATATATATATATAGAATATAAAAATCGAAAACGTATTTTTTAATTTTTTATTTTTATAAAATTGTTGCATATTTCATAAAATATTGTAGAATTCTTAGTTCTAATCTTATATGAAGTGATTATAAAGTAGGAGTAGATTATTAGAAATACATTGCATTTACAGAGGAATGGGAATAACCAGACATGAATTTTGATAGAATATTTCAAATCAACAGGGTTGTTGTAAGTATCATAAGTAATATTTTAAAACGATTCCGACATCTTGACGAGTCTAGACATTCTAGTAAATGAACTAACAGGCTAATCTACAGACGGACACTGAATTAATTTTGTGATTTTCGGATTCTTCACACCTCAGAATGTGTAAAAAAAATAGATAAGAAAAAAAAAAGAGGTTGAAAATTTTCACGAATACTCAACTTCCCCATACCGTAGTATGATATAGAACTAAATGGGGAGAATGAGAAACAACAGTAAAAAAATAATGCATGTGATTATTATTCCTATTCAAGATTACCTATTTCTTTCATTTGTATAAAGTATATGTGTTTTTATTATGCTATATCTGTTTCTTATTTGCTCAATTGGAAACTACAATAGCAAATTGCAAAAAAAAAAAAAAAAAAATACTAATTTTATACATGTTTATTTTTTATACTAGACAAAATCTGCGCTCTAATTTTTTTACGTGCGTATTTGTGTTATATTTTATAATAAGCAAGTGTAAAATTTTGGTTTTTTAGACATCCTTTTACCTTTCTACACTATCTACCAAAAAGTATTTGGACACTTTCGAATTTAGACGTTTTGTCAAATATCTAGAAAAGTTCTTTAGGCATCTTCTTGAAGCTTTGGTAGTGTAAAGAACATGTTGTACCTCATATATATTTCAGCAAAACTTGTGTCTTGAAGAGGAAAAGAGGACCAGTAAAAAATTAAAAAGAAATCAAAATGTTTTACATCACCCTGTAAAAAGTAATATTTTAAATGCGTTTTGGTTGTAGCATGTGATTATGAGGATTTTTCTCATTATCTGTATAAATCTTTATGAAGCTCCCACAGATATTCATGGAGATATAACGGTTTAAAAGAAAAGAAAAAAGAAAGAAAAAAAAAGAAAAGAAAGAAAAAATAATCCACTTTTTAATTATAACATGTAGGGTATTCGACCCAGTGCAAAGACCTTTTTAGAAAATTTGGCATACTAAATTAGACACAGTATACTTAAATCAGAATGCAAAAATGTTACATATCTTGTAAAATATAAGCCTTTTTAAGAAATAATTCTTAACTACGCATGCGCTAGCTTTTAAAAAATTTCATTTGCATAATTTAATAACCAAAAGTATTCAGCAACTTATATCAAAACCCCCAAACAAATATTATGTAAATTCAAAAAGTCATGAGAGATAGAATATACGGAATTTCAGTTATTCTCAAGAACAAAAGGAAATTGATAAGGGAGTTTTATCAATATTTACTTAAAATCAACGAAAACAGTATTACCATTGTGTATTGATTGAATCAAAATAAAAATATAAATAAAACACTTTATAGTTTAGCTTTTATTTTGAGAGAATCGAAATTCTGTTTATGCTATCTCTCATAACTTTTTGAATTTACACGAAATTTTTTGGGGTTTTCATATAAGTTGCGCACTACTTTTAGCTATTAAATTATGCAAATGGAATTTTTTTAAAGCTAGCGCATGAGTAGTTAAGAATTATTTCTTAAAAAGGCTTATATTTTACAAGATATATAACATTTTTGCATTCTGATTTAAGTATGCTGTGTCTAATTTAGCATGCCAAATTTTCTAAAAAGGTCTTTGCACTGGGTCGAATACCCTACGTGTTATAATTTAAAAAGTGGCAAATTTTTGGGGCAATTAAAAAAAAAAAAAAGTTATATCTTCATGAGTATATGTGGTAGCTTCATAAAATTGTACACAGTTAATGAGAAAAGTCCTCTTAATCACATACTACACCCAAAACATATTTAAAGCAGTACTTTTTACAAGATGATCCAAAAATTTTTGATTTTTTTTTTTAATTTTTTACTTGTCTCTCTTTCCTCTTCAGGACTCAACTTTTGCTGAAATATATAAGGTATAACTTTTTTTTTTTTTTTTTTTTACACTACCAAAGCTTCAAGAAGATTCCTAAAGAACTTTTCTAGATATTTGACAAAACGTCTAAATTCGAAAGTGTCCAAATACTTTTTGGTAGATGGTGTATCCAGTGATGCCAGATGGTCAAAAATTATTTCCCCAAACATGTCTTCAAATTTCCCCAAATCAGGGTTTTTTTTTTTTTTTTCGAAAAAATCCCCAACTTGATCCCTACTAAAAAGGGAAAATAAAAACTTTTTCAAAAAAAAAAAAAATAATAATAATAATCAAGCAAATTTAAGTTTAGATTTTTCCCCAAATGAAGGCAATTAAAGAAAAAAAAAAAAAATCCCCAAATAACAATTAAAGCTATTGAAAGTCCCTAGTCGTAGGGATAAATCATTACGTTGCCAATAGTGCTGGGCGATGTTGACATTTCTTAAATCGATATATCGTTCATCTTAAATACCGATATAAGGATATATCGATTTAATGTAGCGTTACCAGCTGTAGGGATTAGTCCTTACATGTAAGGACTAAAAAAAAAAAAAAAAAAAAAAAAAAATCTGGCACTGTACCACACTTTTTTGCCCACTAATTAAGTTTCGAGCATTTTGATAAAAGGGATTAAATTTTCTAAGGTTTTATCTTGGCCTATGGGTGAGTTGTTGCACAAAATTTGCCCTTTATCCTATGTTTTCGACCACACTCTTTAATTTAATCTTAGCTTAATTTCAATAGGAATTTTACTGATTCATACTTCCCTTGTAAGTGGACGTATGGTAGCTCCAAATTTTGGCGCAACTTAAATTCAATCGCAAGAAGTAGAAAACTTAAAAAAAAGGTTGAACCATTTTATGACATTGCTTATAATTTTACTCCATATACAGTTGGCAGCAAAAGTATTCGAGCGCTAGCAATAATGCCTATATACATATATTTTTTAAAAAGTACTCTTTATACTGCTTTGTTAAATAAATCCTTCTCGAGTCATCTTCTCAAACATTCAAGAATTTTATCCTAGTTGACTATTACTATTACAGAAGATTGTTTTTTAGTTTCACAATATTCCTTACTGTTATTTCGTACATTTATAGAAAAATGTATCATATACTGGAAAGTATTTATTATATCCTGATGTTCTAAAACGGGACGACAGTGCCATTTGTATACTGATGTCTACAAAATGCGAATAAGCGCTAATTTATATCAAGAAGCAAGTATGTAAAACTTTTTAGGAAATTCTGTGCATCATTTTTCACGCTAAAATCGTAGGATTTTTTTTTTTTTTTTTTTTTTTTTTTTCACACTCAAGCAGATGGATAATTTCTAAAAATTGTCAAAGCGGTCTTTAGACTTCTTGAAACGTGTAAATTCATTGAAAACCAGAAGATAAAAATTTTTACAAGTACTTTCTTGTAATGAATACCTACAGAAGAATGCAAAAACGCGAAAATAAACAAAGAACCATAAAAAATTATATTAGTTTGACAAAATTAAATTTTTTCCTCGAAATTATTATTTTTATCGCAGAAATATTTCCCATTGACTCGTGACGTGACATTTCGTGAGTAACCTTTATAACATATGAAGCACCCCAATTTATTTATTTAATTTTTAACTAATTGATAAATTCAGAATTTTATTATTTCTTATTACTTTTTAATGCATTAAAATATTTACATTCTCCACTTACATGCAAACAAATTACAAAATAGCTTCACACAATATATTAAATTTCTATAGTGCTTTGAATCTCCTAATAAATGTAAATCTTAATTAAAATTTTCTAAAATACAATTTCTTTCAAAATTCACGAGATTTTTCTTTTTATATTGAAGTTTAAAATTTTTATTTATGTTAGATTAAATTACATCAAGACAAATTACAAAAAGACTAATAATTGGCTTAGTGTAAGAAAGAAAATTAGCAATAGAAGGAAAAACAGTTTGGTACACTTGAAGACAAAAAAAAAAAAAAAAAAAAAAAAAGTATCAACTTTTACCGTATTCAAAATTATTTTTTAATACCCGTGCTATATACTGTTAAGTAATTGATTTCGAAGTAAATAGAAATCAGATAATTAAATGTTAGAATAATCAAATCTAAGATGACGCTGCTGTTTGAATTAATTTATTTTTTACAATATGACAATGTCATAGTCTTTACTGAATTTAATAAATTTAATGAAAGAATATTATTAATTAGAGGAAATATTAATAAAGAATAGTTAATTATTCACTTATCTAATGAACAGAAACTGGAGTATCTCATTCTTTAATTATAGGAACAGGAACTATAATAAAAATAGCCGAAGAAAATACTAATTTTGATAAAGTAAATCTCCAGTAATCAAACGAATTTCGAATGAATGAATGAATAGATCTCATTTCTCGGTTTTCATTTCGTTACTACGCATGCGTTCCTAAAACCGTAATCCATTCGAAAGAATGCTTCCTCCGGTCGGGTCTTAAACCGATGTTCTCTTCCCAGTACGCTTGCGCAACACTAAATCAAAACGGCTACTCTCTTGGTTCCTTGCGGTTTGACTGAGTAATGATTTTCATGATTTAGCTGTTTATGCTTTACACTAAACCGGTATCCGAATGAATGAATATTCATCTGGCATTATTCCAGCATTACTGAATCGGTTTAGCGTGGCATCAGAAGTTCGCGTTTTTTTATGTTTCTGCATCGATATTTCACGGAAGATGAAATATTTAAATCGAATAAACGATATTAGCGTTAAATCGATATTTGATTTTACATCGATATAAAGCCCAGTCCTAGTTGCCAACATTGACAGAAAGTTGAACTCCCTAGATTTATCCCCAAAAATTTTAGAATTCCCCAAAGAAGCCACACAAACATTTGGTCCCCAAAATTGTCTCCAGAAGCCTCAAAAATCTCCAAAATGGGGACAAAATCCCCAATCTGGCATCACTGAGTGTATCTTTCTGTATTATGATTCTATAATGTTTGCTATTAATTTCTTTTAATTATTATTATTCCATAAAACAACACTCAAAAAGTTTACCCGCAGACGATTTTGCTGCCAACAGTTTCAGTAATTATGGAAAATTTTCCATCTTCTCTGAAAAAAACAATGGAGAATAAAATATTATTTTTATTTTTTAGTACATTGCAGTTTTATTTCATTCTAGAAAAAAAAAGAAGTTTTTTTAATTTATAATTTGAATTTGCCAAACATTCATATTCTTTTTGATCTGGTAAAGTCTGCTTGAAAATAGTGTGAGACTATAAAAACAATGATGAAACCATGGAGAAAAAGAAAATCATGAACGTTCAGTTTTTATGGGATGCTAGAATAAGAGCCAGGCACTTGGAGAAGGCAGTTAAAGACGTTTGCATAAAGGTACAGAATTGATCATAAAATTTTATGCCTTAGTCTGGAAAAATGCAGGTGACATAAAAGAGCTTTAGCATAAAAATACCATTCGTGGCTCGAAGAAGAACCGTTAAGGAACACTTTTACGCTGGGTAAAGAACTTGATAGTTCTAGTGATGGCGGAAAAAGAAAAAAAAGTTTATACATAACAAAACCATGTATAATTATTGTAGTTTATTTAGGCTACAGTTAGTTTATTCTGGCTGCAGCATGTAATTATGAGACTTCTTTTAATTATCTTTATTCATTTGTATGAAACTAGAAAATATTTTCATGTATATATAACGGTTTCTTAAAAAAAAAAAAAAACTTTTTTTTTTTTTTTTTACTATAACATGCAGGATATTAAACCCATTATTAAACCCATATTAAAGCCATTTTAAGCTAATTCGAGTTATTAGCAACATATTAATTACAATCAGAATATTAAAATATTACATAACTAATGAAATATAAGCATTCTATATAAATAATTTTTAACTGTACATGCACAATCGTTAATAAAATTCCATTTGCGTAATTTATTAATCAAATGTATTGAGCTACTTATGTGAAAACCACAAGTAGATATTGTAAAAGAAAAAGAGAAAATATTGGGGGATTTTATCTTTTTTTTTTTTTTTTTTTCTTTTTCTTACAATCAACGAACTCTGTATTACCATTGAGGGAATTAAAAGCCCTAATAGTTTCCCCCCCGCATTTTTTTTTTTTTTTTTTTTTTGTTTGTTTGTTTGTTTGTTTGTTTGAAACTGAAATTATATTGACGATAACTTTTTAAGCTTTTACGTTATTTGCTTTGAGTTTTTAGAAAAGCAGTTCAATGCATTTGACTCATAAATTACGTATATGAAACTTTGTTAAAAATTGCGCATGCGCAGTTTAAAAATTATTTAGTAAATATACGTATATTTTTTTAGGTATTTGATATATTTTTTTATTCTGATTGCAGTCTAATTGCATGTCTAATGTAGTATGTAGAGTTTCGTATAAATGACTTTGCATTAGTTTAATACTCTGTATCTTATAATTAACTAGTATGTTTTGGCTATCACAAAACTTTCTCCTTTACAAATTCACGCAGAACAGTTTATTTATTAATTAAATTTATTTTCCATGATGAATACAGACGATTTTCAGCTCAGAAAAATCAGAAAACAGTAAAGGTTTGTTTTTGTGTAGTCATTTATTCTGCACAAGCACGAGTATAAAATTTACTAACGCACAAATATAGTGCGCTGAAAAAAATCAGATAACACTGAGCATTTATATTGAGTAACCAATTATTTCCGTTAATAATACTTCATTCTAATGAAAAAATTGTGTGTCTTGTTAATTTGTATTAATTTCATTATTTTGTGTGCAGTATAAAAATATTATACCATATTATGCTTTAAAAAAATACTTCTCATGTATCATAATGTATCGAAAATAATTTGTGAGTTCCTGTACATAAGTCAATTGCGTTATTTTAGCCATTTCAAAAGAAAAAATACCATAGTAAACTTGAATAGTATATGTCATTTTCACGACATTTTATAAATATTTACGAAATTAGAGCGCGAACAGAAGGACAGACAGAAAGATACGCAGATTGATATCCTAATCACTTTTAAAGTGTGTTGGAAATTTTTCAAAAACACATAGCACAACTGAAAATGCGGTTCCAACAATTTTCAGTTATAGGCCGTAAGATAGCTGAATATTTTTGTGTTTGTAAAAATTAATACTAATCACATCATATCTTATTAAAGACATGGCTTTTGTGGAAATGTGCACTGTTAATTTCATCATATTTTATGCAATATTAAGGTATTAAAATATGTTCTATAGAAATACGTTTTATAGAATATAATATTGGTATTCTTTTGAGTGTTGTTTCCCAGTATATAAACGTGCTGTTTATATCATTTTCATATACATCGCCATAGTGAACTTCAGCAATATATATATCAGTTCCATAGGCATTCTGAAAATATTTACAGAAATTAGAACGCAGACGGACGGACAAACGAACATACGGAAAAATTGGAATCACAAACATTTCTCAGCTTTAGTCTTGGTGAAATGTCTCATTTCTTTTGATTAGTTTTATTTTGCACCGAAAAGTTTTTTTTGGTGGATTTCCGTATCAAACATACAAAATGCAAGTGTATTTCATAAAAAATAAAAATAAATAAAAGATGATTTTGAAGATTAAAATGAACGTTTCTAAAAAAGTAAATATATCAAAAAATGCTCGTATAGTTTTTTCAGATTTTCGTGTTAAAAATCTGCCTAAAGAAATACACTTGAAAATAGAAAGAAAAATAAGAATTTTATAAAATCGAATGGTCTTTAATACTTTTTTAAAATGGTAAATATTTTTAAATTAGAATTTTTACTCACATTCTAGACATAGAAATTACAAATTGATGGCCATTATGGTTACAAACTTCTTATATTCAGAATATGACTAATTTAGGAGAAAGAAAAATGAACCAAACTCGATTATTCGGAATTTTATTCATAACATCTGAAAATTTCCAGATAATAGGATTTAAAAAAAAAAAAGTGCATGTTATTAAACATATTAGTTATGTTCAAGAGCGGAGAAAATTCAAGAATTCCGTTTCTTATATGGGATATTCTGCCCGTGCGTGACATATTGCGCATAATATCCTATTTTGGACCTTGCGTCATAAATACCAACCAACCAACTAACATGTATTGGAATGTTCACATACAAAATGGCTGTAAGAACGTTAAGGAACAAGTTTTGATGTTATTATAATTGAAAATCACGGGAAATCAAGACTTTCATATAATTTAAGATCGGAGATCAGCTTCAGTTTTAGGGTAAAGAAAACGGGATTGTCTAACTGATATAATATGAAATTTTTAGAAAATTAGATTTGAAAATTTAAAACACTATCATAAAAAAAAAAGAACAATTTACTTTTTTTTTTTTTTATATAAAATCATTTAAAAGAAAGCATTTGAGATTTTCTAGCTTTTACATTAGAAGGGGGGAACTATATTTTGATCGCCTAATTTTCACGCCTTAATTTGCATTTCCGAAAGCATTTAGTTTAAATTAGTTTCTCAAAAACTTTTTTTTTTTTTTTTTTTTTTTTTTTTTGAGCTCAGAGATTAATATCAAGTTCCAAATTGCAAAATAAGTAAGTTTTTTATTCTGCTCTTTTAGGAAAAAAGAAAAAAATTAGACAATTATGTTTTTTTTTTTTTTTTTTTTTTTTTTTTTCCTTTGCCGAACTTGCATTTCTTGAATGTGACAGATTAAAACTAAAAAATAAAAAGTAACAACGAAAGTAACAATAAAAAAAAATTAGAAGAAAAAAGGAGAGAGATGTTTTGCTAAAAACAAATTTGATGAATCTTGTTAGAAATAAATACATAAAAAAAATAAATAAACAAATAAATAATAAAAATTTCAGAAAAATACTGTGTTGCAGATGCAGAAAAATTGCATTCTCAGATTTAAAAAATACTTCACTCTTATGAAAAAAATAAAATAATTTTTTTTTTTCTTCTTCATCCCTGATCAATTTAAAATGCAATTTTCCACTGCAACACTTTGTTCTCTTGTTAAAACCATTTCCATCTTTACGCACTTCAATTCCCTGAGAAGATGCGAGTACGAGTCCCTGATCTTTTTATCAGATCTTCTTACAACGATGGTAGTGGAAGGGGTAGGAAGGGGGTCTATAAGGATCGAGGAATATCAGCAGTACACGAGGAAAAAAATTAATTAACGTTAGAACGACCCTTTTGTTCGGAGAAAGAATAGAAAAATCTCGAACTGAAGAAAGAAAGGAAAAAAAAAAAAAAAAAAGATTTTTCTACTGAGAAATAAAGTCGATTAAACAATAGAGAGAAGAACTGAGAAAGAGAAGGGGGAAAAAATGGCTTTGTTTTATTTCTCTAGCGAAAAGTCTGATTTTAAGAACGAAAATATTTTAATGAATTTTTCATGAGTTGAGGTACGTATCTGCGGCTAGGGGATAAAGAGCAACATGTTACGTGGAAGTTAGAAAAGGGGGAAGAAGAAAGAAAAAAAAAAAAAAAAAAAAAAAACGGACGCTGTTGACGAGCCCTGATTATGCTTTCGGTCGTAACTCGTAAGCTCAGAGTTAACCAGCCTGGCAAATTTCTCTGCGTCTTGAACATAGCTTAAATTGAAATAATCTGATTTTTTGTCGAGATTTTCCTACAACGTTACCAACGTACGATAATTATCGTACACACAGTTGCAGAGTCTGCGATTTAGGCAAGACATTTCATATCAGAAATTTTCTATACTAAATTTCACTTTATTTAATCATGGAAAATTAATATGAAATATTTCTATAAAAAAATACTGGTGAGAAAACTGATTAAAAAATAGGAAATGTCGTCAAGTTTTATTATATAGTTTGTAACACTGGTTTCCTATTTTTTAACAAGATATTTTAAAGAACTTCTAAAATCTACAGAATATGCTCTAAATTCTCATAACCATAAAGCAAATGTCATTTACGTACATTCCTATAATCCTATATTAATTATTACTAAAATTCTCGGTTTAGTTTTAAGCCACTAATTCAAACACACTGTAAAAAAAAATTTCAGTATTTTACAACAAAAGGTGCTGGCACCGCGGCTGCCAGCACAGTTGCTGTAAAATTTACAAGCTGCTGTGATTTATGGTGCTGTAAAATTTACTGCACTTTGCTGTAAATTTTACAAGATGCTGTTTTTAGTAGTGCTGTAAAATTTACTGCACTTTGCTGTGAATTTTACAAGATGCTGTTTTAAAAAGTGTTGTAAAATTTACAGCAAAGTGCAGTTAATTTTACAACACTTTTTAAAACAGCATCTTGTAAAATTCACAGCAAAGTGCAGTTAATTTTACCGCACTACTAAAAACAACATCTTGTAAAATTCACAGTTAGAGTGCAGTAAATTTTACAGCACCATAAAAAACAGCCGCTTGTAAATTTTACAGCAACTGTGCTGGCAGCCGCGGTGCCAGCACCTTTTGTTGTAAAATACTGTTTTTTTTGTTTTTTTTTTTACAGTGTAGGCAGTGATGCCAGATTGCGGATTTTCGAGGCTTCTGGGGGCAATTTTGGGGACCAAATGTTTCTGGGAACTTTTTTGGGGGATTCTAAAATTTTTGGGGACAAATCTAGAGAGTTCTTCAACTTTCTGTCAATGTTGCAACGTAATGATTTATCCCTACGACTAGAGACTTTCAATAGCTTTATTGTTATTTGGGGATTTTTTTCAAAAATTGTCTTCATTTGGGGAAAAATCTGAGTTTAAATCATAGAAAAATCTGCTTGATATTTTTTCTATATATATATATATATATGTTCTTTTTTTGAAGAAATTTTTATTTTCCCAAAGAAATCAAGCTGGGGATTTTTTTCGAAAAAAAAAAAAAAATCCCTGATTTGGGAAAATTTGAAGACCTGTTTGGGGAAATAATTTTCGACCATCTGGCATCACTCAGTGTAGACAGGCGCCGCGCGCCATCAACGTTCAATTGCAATTAGTTGCTAATATGGGCTGTTATTTTGCTGTTAATCAATAAAATTGTTCGCATGTTTTCCAAACTTTCGCACTTTTTGACTGGATAAATGTTAGTAGCAACACAGAGAATGAGATGTTTTTCAGCTTTAGAGGAAAAATGCGTTCATTCATTGTAATTGCGATTATTTTTTTAAGTTAAAGAGTTAAATTTTAAGAGATAGAATTTATTATTATTTTTATTAGAAAATAGATTAAAAGATATATGTATTGCGCAACTTATGATAAAGAGTTATTAATTAGTTAAAGAGTTAAAGTTAATTTTTTAACTGTAACTAAGCTCGATTCTGTAAAGTTGTTGTTGGTAAGTATGTATCTAAATACAACAAAGATGAGATATTTTCTAACAATAATCACTACAGTAAGTGATCAAATTATTAGATTTTATTTTATTTTATTTTATTATTATTTTTTTTTTTTTTTACTTTTTTTAGATTAAAAAAAAAAAAAAAAAAAAAAAAAAAAAAATACTAGACGAAGAGGTCTGAAACTTCATTTTTGCAAAGAACATTTAAAAGTTCATTGTTTCCACTGTCGATTTAGTCGAGAGAGGAATTAGAGGACCAACCACATATTGAAGAAGAGTGAAAATACTTTGATTCACTCTGTATCATAAAAAAACTACAAATGATTTATAACTTTAACACTTTATTGCACATACCATGTACAATATATATGTTTTGGTGCGGAAATTGCACAATTATTTAGGTGAGTATATATATATATATATATATATATTTTTTTTTTTTTCAGAAATTACTAATTTTTTTGACAAGTTTTCTGCTTGTAACTAGAACAGATTTCCGTAAAATTTTACCAAACATACAAAAAAATTGACAAAAAATTAGAGAAACATTATTATGAAACATAAAATTAACACGTGTAATACTCGTTGAGATATGGGCATTTTTAGTAAATATCATTTTATTGCGCATGCGCGAATGATATAAAAAGTTATACTGCATACGTTGAAAGCTAAATATATTGAGCAACTTTTGTCAAAAGCTCATTTGAATGGTTTAAAAATTAAGCAAATTGTTGGCAAAAGAACGAGCTAGATTTTAGGTTTTTTCCAGAGTTGAAATTTCATAAAGGGTTTTTCACATACCACGCAGTTAATTTGATGATCCAATTATTTCAACCACATTGCGAAAGTTCTTGTTTGTATAAAACCTCTTATAGGCCTATAACTTTATCATTTTTTTTATTTATTTACTAAGATTTATGATATTATAAGGGGTTTTCCCAAAAAAGAACTTTTGCAACGTCATTAAAATAATTGAATCTTCAAATTAAATGCGTGGCATGGGTGAAACTCATTTTGAAATTTCAACTTTGAAAAATACCTAAGATCTAACTCGTTCTTTTGCCGACAATTTGATTAATATTTACTCTATTCAAATGAATTTTAGACAAAAATGTATCAATGTACATCTAGCTTTCAAACTGTGCAATAAAAATTTTTATATCTTTCGCGCACGCGCAGTAATATTTATTAAAATACTCATATCTCAACGAATATTACACGTATGGATTTTCTGTTTCATAATATGTTTCTATAATGTTTTGGCAATTTTTCAGCAATTTTTGTAAAATTTTATGGAAATCCGTTCTAGTTACAAGCAAAAAACGTCAAAAAAATTAGTAATTTTTGAAAAAAAATAAAAAATAAAAAAAATAAATATAAAATATCTGTCTAAATAATTGCGCAATTCACGCACCAAAACATACAAATATTGTGCACAGTATGTGCAGCAATGTATTAAAGTTACAAGTTATTTGTAGCTTTTTATGATACAGGGTGATCCAAAGTATTTTCGCTATTTTTGAATTTGTGGTTGGTGCGCTAACTGCACTCTGGACTAAACGATAGTGGAAACAATGAGTTTTTAAATGTTCTTTGTATGCATGGGGTTTCAGGCCATTTCGTCTAGTTTTTTTTTTTTTTTTTTTCAAATAATTCGATCACCCACACTATATTAGTTAATCGAAAAAAAAACAAAGTAAAAATACAATAAAGGTTTTCGTGATGGAAGCAGTGGTAGGAAAAAAAAAGTGCTGAAAGTTATCCCTGATACATGCTTAAATTCTTATAAATGAATAATTGATTTCGCATTAATATACTAATAGATAGATTTCCTATATAGTATAAGACATGAACAAAAAGTACTTGCTTCTAAAGCAAAATAGAAATACTTTGAAAGTTGAAAGATTGACTTCTACAATTTCTAAATTTAAAATCGGAGATTGACTGTAAATATTACTCTGGAAAGTTATGATTTTAAATAACACAAATTTACACATAATTGACTATACTTGTGCTGGAAACAACAAATGTAGAAACTACAGAATTAAAAAAAAAAAAAAAAAAAAAAAAAAAAATCTTCAGTTTATTTCTGGCTATTTGTAATTTAACGAATCTGCTGTAAATTCGTTTAGACTGGGCTACCAGGTTCAAAACCAGGTCATGTCTACTGGCACAGCCGTACGGAATTTTCTGTGTTTTTTCTCCAAAATTCACAGGAAAACTACTATGGAGTGTACTTCCCTCGAACCTAGGTCCCAAGGGCAGACAAACAGCTTCAATTCTCACATTATAACCGAAATGTTTGAATTAGTCCACAAATAGATACAGAATAAAATATTGGAAATTTTTATTAGGTTCATTTGGTTATTATTTATACACAGAATTCCTTTTTTAGAAAAAAAAAAAAAAATATATATATATATATATATATATAGTAGGTTTTTTTTTTTTTTTTTTTTTAATGAATTGATCACACTAAGGCCAGGCCATTATGAAACCTGAATCCATTACTTTTTGACACGCTTAAAAAAAAAAAAAAAAAAAATCCTTTTTATTCGTAAATACAAGAAATAGGCAAGTATTTCTTTTTCATGCACTAAAATATCTCACAGCATTTTTTTTTTTTTTTTTTTATGTTAACGTAAAGACTAATAATTTTTGATAGAAGTGTGTGAAAGTGTTTTTTAGGACAGCCTGTACCTAAAAATGGGACAATAATTTAGGACGGTCGGAAATATAAGGAAAACAGACCATATATATATATATATATATACTTATATAATTGTTTTACCAGTACAAAGTGTAGAAAATTACCTCAATAAGTTTGTATATCCATTATTCTTGAATGTAAAACCTTTTAAGTAATAATATGATGAAAATGTAATGAATAAATCTTTAAAAATCGTCATTTTAAAAATTAAAAAATATATATTAAACGGTAATTTAAACTAACGATAAAGACACATATGTATTTATTGGACTTTTAAATAATATATCATCTTTAATTTGAATTAAAATATTCAAAAGAATTTATATAAACACCACTTATGCATGGTGTCCTATCTTTAGGACGATGGTGAAATATGCGTTAAACACTTTCACACACTTTTATAAAAAAATTATTAGTCTTTACGTTTACATTTAAGAAAAAAAAAATGCTGTGAGATATTTTAGTGCATGAAAAAGAAATACTTGCCTATTTCTTGTATTTACGAATAAAAAGGATTTTATTTTATTTTATTTTTCAAGCGTGTCAAAAAGTAATGGATTCAGGTTTCATAATGGCCTGGCCTCAGAGTGATCAATTCATTAAAAAAAGAAAAAGAAAAAAAGAAAAACCTACTGTATATATATATATATATATATATAAGGAATTCTGTGTATAAATAATAACCAAATGAACCTAATAAAAATTTCCAATATTTTATTCTGTATCTATTTGTGGACTAATTTAAACATTTCGGTTATAATGTGAAAATGGTAAGTTTTTTCATTTTGTGTGTATACACAGACATTGAAAAACATTTTTTCAATGCTTGGTAGGATATAGGTTAAACGGAAAAAAAAAAGGAGAGGAGGAGATTTCTTTGTGTCAGCCAAAATACTCTTAAACGCGATTACAGAAATTCTAAATGATTTTGAAGGGTTCATATTTAATTGCAGTTTTACTTTTAATCGTAGCTATGACTGCTAAGAATGCGATATTGTTTATTAACTAATGCTTAGAACAAGAAAATGCTAATTTTTTTTTTTTTTTTTAATATGTATATAATGTTATTATTGCGTAAAAATAAATAAATAAACAAGGGAATACATAAAAAGCAAAAAATGAAAGAAAAGGAAGAAATAATATTTAAAGTTTTTTTTTTTTTTTTTTTTTTTTTTTTAATCTTAAAACGCAAAAAAATTAAAAATCTCTAGCACCAAGTTTATATATGTCTCCTATTAAACATACAATAACGCGCATTAAATTTAATGATAGACAGTTATAAATTTACAGTAATTCGCTTGCACTTTGAGACAGATGAAAAAAATAAAAAGCAAGCATTTCATTCAATATCTACAGTAGATAAAACATAAAAGTCATATTTGTGGTATGGGCATCTGGTTCATTTTCAACTTTCATCCAGTATTTGTTTATCTTACTCAGCGAGAATTCCTCATTTTCGTTTTGACAGGTTTAGTTTATAATCTGCGTTAAAAGATGTTAATTTTTTTATTTTTTTTTTAATGGACATACATGTATAATACCGATACAGTATAATTGATTATCCGCAAAGTTGAGAGCCATGGGTTTCGTACTTAAATCGCAAAAAGGCTGAATATGAAATTGAAATGACATAAAATGCATTCTAGCTTAAAAACTTGAATATATCGTATATAAAACATAATACAAACAATGAAAATATTCATAAAAATTAAAATTATTTGTACAGTCGAATCTCATTAACGTGAATTTTATGGGGGATAAAAAAAATTTTTCATGTTATCAGTAGTTCATGTTATCAGTAACTAATCTTCATTTTGACGGGGATTGTGGAAACAGTGCATATTAAAAGTAATTCACGTCAACGAGGTTTGACTGTACTTCATATACTATAGGATATAAAAAACATGAAGAAAAAAGTGCACTTAAGATGAAGAAATGGTTCAATTTGTAATCTAATTTATGCACTAAATTAAATAGTACCGCAGACATGCAAACATTTAATTTATTCCACAGCATTGTGAATAACCGCCACATTTTCACACCACTTTATTTGTAGAAAAATGTTCTCCAATATTTAATTACGATTGAATATTAAAGAAAGTACTCGCCAGAAAAACTTGTGTAAAAAATAAAAATTAAAATAAAAATAAAAATAAAGCGGTCACGTCAATGTTTTGAAATAAATTGAAATGTTGACGTGTTTGGTAGCGTATTCTACTGGAGAACAAATAAAGCAAAAACCACATAATTCTTCATATATATATATTTTTTTTTTAAGCTATCATTTGTATCTGTTTATTGTTGATGATAAAAAAAAAAAACCCATTTCTTCTGATTTCGCCCATTTCCCGCGCCACGAATTATCCGCAACGTGTGTAATCCGTTTGCGGATAATCGAGAGTTTACCGTATATATATATATACACTATTACGGATAAATCGAAATGCAGTAGTCGGTCGATACAGGTTTTTTTTTTTTTTTTTTTTTTTGAGCGCATTTTAAACACAAATTATATTGTATGGGGGGGGGGGAGGGGGAGAAAAGTAAACCCTTTTCTTTTAGCAATTTTTCTATAAGTAAACTAATCTAGTTCTGGACATCCGAAAACATTTAAATCCATCGAAAAACGGAGATCGAAAATTTTTACGAATCCAATATTTTTTTTTTCTCGTTTATATTGATTTTTCAATATAAACGAGAAAAAAAAATCCTTATTTATTTATTTATTTATTATTATTATTATTTTCATTTGGTCAAAATATTTAAAAGGCGTAATAAATAAATCAATAAAAATAAAAATAGCACATTCCTTTCCTTAAAATATGAAATTGCGTTCTTTAGCAGCGGTTACATATATTAATGTTTTAAAATTTCTTTTATACTATTTCTATTTGGTGCCAAAGGGAAAAAGAAAAAAAAATGTTTTCATTTACTCTATTTTGTCCGAAAGAAATAGATCTCTCGTTCTAATAGCTTATTTCATGACAAAAATTCAGGGCTGGAAATTTACGTCTTTTTTCAAGATATTTTCAAAATCGGAATGGCAATTTTTATCATAAAATAAACCAAAAAATTATCGTTGCTAAATAATGGCTGGAAAATGTCCTGAAAAAAAGGAAAGTATTTCAAATTTTAGAGAAATTAAAAATTCTGGAAACAGTAAACGTAATATAATTTTAAAAAGCAGATAAATATAATATAAAATCTAATTTCAATAGGTATATCTGTTTTTGCAGATATCGATTTTGAAAATAAATAAATAAATACATAAAATAAAATAAATTCAATAAATAAAAAAAAGAGAGAAAAATCTTCCGGGATTCAAAAACCCCACTATCGGATCACAGTTAATTAACAGCAGCGCTACATGTCGGCCGATATACACATAAATTTCAACTAGCGTAGTTGTCTGACCAAATTTTTCAAAGGTCGTTTGGATGGTGAGCAAACATCCAGGTTCAGATTATAAAACGGGCATAGAATGCAACTGGCGCCAAATTTCGGGTGATTGTCGAAATTTGCTATAGGCAGAATACTTTATCACAAGAGGTACCTAAAATTGACGCGATCATGCAAAAGTCGTTTTATTTGCTAAAATTACATTAATATTGCTTTTAAATATGTTTAATTATTTGCTGTTTTACCCAATATTACTAATTTTTATTATCTGAATAATTATTTCGAAGCACTTAAACTCAAATAAGTGTATCGATAGTAGGGAAAGTGCGGAAAAAAACCATTAAATGAAGACTGCACGTAAAAATTACTTAACACTAGTGTTCTAGGGTTAAAAATTAATTTGTAATCATAAACATATTGAATTTGTTATAATTAATTACTTGATAAATAATTAATATTTTTTGTTGAATTTCATGAGTGCAAGTTTATACACGTTCATATAAAAAAGTGCATTTAGCACTTTCTTGGCCAGCATATAACTTGATAAATGTAATTGTATGAAAAACTGAAATGTATGAAAATTTAAAAGGACTATACTGAATGATTAATAAGAAAAATTTTTTTTTTTTTTAATTAATTGTAAATCGTTAAGACAAAAGTTATAGAATAGATTAGACATTCTACAATATGTTTATAACTAATGCGTTTTAACGAAATATTAATTAATCAATACAAAATATTAATATAAAAATTAATAACTAACCTTTCTGATGAACGGACATTGCTCATTCCATGATCTTCTAGTCTTTCATTCATCGTTCATCTGCATCTCAGTTCAAAGACGCAGATGTTATGCTTCCACAAGCAGATGTTCCTGTCTAAAGTCCACAGGAAGTCGATTTTTACAGCACTTAGTGCTTGAATTTATTTCACAACATAAATACTTGAAAATAAACCTCAGAAAGTGCAGGAAAAATTACAACATTTTTTTACAGTGCATAATAGTTTAGTGTGGCGAAATGGTATTGATATTGATATTTCTACAATAGTAGCGTCGAAGTAATCCTAATTTTTGTGAAAAGATTCTAGTTTTGTTTTAGTTAATTTTTCATGAGTTGAGGTATGAATTTGCAGCTACGAGATAAAGAGCAATACATTGCATAGGAATTGGAAAAGGGGTAAAAAGGGGAAGTGGGTCGAGAGAAACGTATGCTGATGAAATGACGAGATCTAGTTAAGCATTCGGCCGTAAACTAAAAGTCAACAATTTCGTATTTTGGCAAACTTGCGGCTCTTTACACAGTACTTCACTGAGAAAAAATTCTGTAACTGACATCTAGAATCTAAATTGTGGCTCTAGAAAAAATAGTTCCCTGTCATCCTTATAAATTCTAGTCCCCATTCAAAGCGAGTTCTAGAAACCCCTATTAAAATTCTAGAACATTTGCCTATATTATCGAGGGCAAAGTTATTTAAAAATCTCTGCAAATAAATGAGACTTACATGAGGCGGGTTTCAGCAACTATAATCTTGGTTTATTACCCAATTCTAGAAAATCAATCGAGAAAATTTTTCGCAATACAAACGATTTAGAATATTCAGAATATTGTTTCACCATCTAGAAATGTGTAGACTAGAAATTCTCGGTCATTTCGTCTATTCAGTTTATTGGCGTGCCTCATGCACATAGCTTGGAAATCTATATTTCTAGTTTAGGGATTTAGAAAATGACCACTTATTCATTCTAGATGAATGTGCTATAGTTTTTTTCTCAGTGTTGCTAAAAAAAAAAAAAAAAAAAAAAAAAAATGAAATTTTAAAAAATTGTTTATTTTGAAGAGGAAATTTTAACATATCTCTGAAATTTACAAAAATATGCTTCAAATTCTGATAGTCTTTGAAACAAATATGCTTTTAGCGTACTGCTATTTTATAATAATTATTACTACTAATACTCTTGTTTTGGCTTTCTACCATATAAGCTCAAAATTAATAATTTAGTAACACGATAAACTTGTTTGCCCAGTGCTAGTGTTAAACTAAAGAAAATTCTTCTGAAGAATTTCGGATTAAGAAATTTTAGTGGATTTCTGAAATCTACTGATAATTTTCATAATCTTTGAAGAAAATATTATTTTAGCTCTGAAATTATATAATAATTGTTATTATTTAAATTCATGGTTTATGTCTTTCGACTGTAAATTTATAAAATTAACAGTTTAGTATGGCAAACTTATTACAGTGATAGTGTTGAATTGGAAGTAATCGAAATAACCGAAATTTATGTAAAAAAATTTCGATTGTTTGAACAGGTAATAATTATAGACTCTGAAACTTTTGGAAATATATTACAGCTACTCATAATCTTTGAAATAAATATGATTTTAGCACACTGCTACTTAATAATTACTTAAATTCTCTTTTTGGTTTTCAACAGCAAGTTCAAAGTTAACAGTTTATTATTAAGATACTTATGCTGTGTTTATAGAGCTTGTATTAAAATAATCGAAATTTTTTTGTCTCAAGTTTCCATTTTAGACAGTAATATTTAATTAGACAAATCTACTAAAATAAGCTACAATTTCTAATAATCTTTGACGAAAATATGGTTCAAGCACTCTGTCATTAAATAATAACAGTTATTACTTAAGTTATTGATTTAGGTAATAACAGTTACGACTGAATTTGTTTCCAAGATATTCTCTTCGGAAAAAACTGTCTCTTGTATAAATTGTTTTTTTTAATTAGAAAATCCATAATATCCATTCATGTATAAAACAAATATATTTATTAACCTTTTAATATTAATTAGTTTCGCCAAGCATACCGAAATGAAACATTTAACATTTCTTTATGCAACATTTTTTCCTTGATTTAATCAGTTTTTAAACTCGTATTCCTTCTCTGTTCAGTAGACAACAGCACTAATCCAAAACTGAACAAATAATATTTCAGAAAAAGCAATGTGCAAAAGTGTCTTTAAATTTCTGAGTAGGTGCGAGGGCACCTTAGTGGTTGGACGATGCACTCATGTCTAATTTTTTCACTTGATAAAGAACCGTACTATTAGCTTGATCTCAAACAACCTGTTGTGAACGGTTGCAATTTACAGTGTTTCTTTACGAAGTCATTAGCTATTAAATTGATTATTATTTGAATTTAATCAGATTAACATATAGATGTTTCAACTGAAAAATTACTCCAAAATTAAAAATACTAATTTCTCTTTTTAAGCACATATGATCAACTACACGTCTAACGACCTTTTCTTTTTTTTTTTTTTTTTTTAATTCGTTTAGCAATTTTCGAAAGAAAATATTTAGCGAACGTTAAAGGATTAAAGAAAAAATGTTTTGAATTAAATCGAAATATTTCCTTTTTCCTTTTTTTTTTTTTTTTTCCATTTGACCGAACTGTTATACTTTAAAATTATAAAATTTAATTCCAAATAATGATGATGATGATGATAATAATAATAATAATAATAATAATAATAATAAAGAAAATATCCGAACTGAAAAATAAAATTTAATATATATAAACATAATAATTTTCCTTTTTTTTTTTTTTTTTTTTCATATTACTGAACTGTTATAGTTTAAAATTATAAAATTTAATTCCAAATAATGATGATGATAATAATAATAATAATAATAATAAAGAAAATATCTGTATTGAAAAATAAAATGGCTTAATATCGAGTTTCCAAAGAAAATTCCAAAAAAATTCCAAAAAAAAAAAAAAAAAAAAAAAAAAAAGAAAAGAAAATTATACAGACACGACATTATTTCATTATTTAAAACATGAAAATCTGACATTGACAGATTTTAATTTAGTGCCAGAGGCCTACTGCTAAACTTGTTAATATCGGCAAATTCTTCTTTAGTTAATTCGTGACGATCTAAATTCCATGATAAAGTTTTCATTAAATCAAACCAATGTGTTTCAGCTGCAGATATTGTAACAAATAACGTTGGAAGTCAAAACTGTCTTATAGCCGCAAAACAACGTTTTTTCTCTTTTTCCCAATGAGGGGGAGGTGTGCCTTGGGGGGGACTCATGTCAAAGGTGTGCCTTGGGGGGGACTCATGTCAAAGTTGTACCTTGGGGGGGACTCATGTCAAAGTTGGGCCTTGGGGGGACTCATGTCAAAGTTGGGCCTGGGGGGGACTCATGTCAAAGTTGGGCCTTGGGGGGGACTCATGTCAAAGTTGTACCTTGGGGGGGACTCATGTCAAAGTTGTGCCTTGGGGGTACTTCATTCAATAAATCCCCATTCAATAAACCGACTGAAATAGGCCCTTAGCACTATTAAGAGTGTATTATAAAAATTCGACAACACTGTACCGACTGAAATAGGGGTACCTTGGGGGGGACTCAAGTCAAAGTTGGGCCTGGGGGGGGGGACTCATGTCAAAGTTGGGCCTTGGGGGCACTTCATTCAATAAATCCCCATTCAATAAACCGACTGAAATAGGCCCTTAGCACTATTAAGAGTGTATTATAAAAATTCGACAACGCTGTACCGACTGAAATAGGGGTACCTTGGGGGGGACTCATGTCAAAGTTGGGCCTTGGGGGGACTTCATTCAATAAATCCCCATTCAATAAACTGACTGAAATAGGCCCTTAGCACTATTAAGAGTGTATTATAAAAATTCGACAACTGTACCGACTGAAATAGGCCTCTAGCACAAAAAAAAAAAAAAACTAACTAGTAGAATTTCAATTTAGTCCCATTGTTAATTTATTTATTTATTTATTTATATTTTTAAGAACTGATTAAAATATATATATATATATATATATATATATATATAAATTTCATTCTGCACTATATTTTATTCTTAAAATATTTTTTAAATGAATTTTCAATGATTGTGCACCGTTTTCTTCTATCACAAAATTCAAAATTATTAAAAAATTAAAATAAATGATCCCGAAATGATGTTTTACATAATAAAATAATATTATAACATATATACACGCATTTGTATTGAAAGGTATTGTTCTCTGTAGTAGTAATATATAGATAAGTATCGAATGAATGTATAAAATATTTGTCTTTGCAGACATCACGAAATGTGTAGTGCAAAACACTGAAGCGTATAATGTGGAGAGTTTAATAAAAAAACTTGGCAGTCAGTAAAAGCTTTATTTATTCTACCCACTTCACCAGATCTTGATTTTATAAGAAAAAATCTTAGAAAAAGAAATCAGTTTATGCTAATTTTATCAACTGAACGGAAATTTAAAGTAAAATGGTTGATGATTTGAGTGGACATTTGAATGCCGACTAACAAAAGAGTGGGTTGCGATTCTGAAGCCCTAAAGCGTTCAGCCCTTTTCTGAGGCAGTTGCTGCAATTTTGAATAAAACTCTAAAAGGATTGAAGATTTTTTGAGTTAGCTAACGAAAATAGGAATTCTAGCTCTAAACTAATAATAAAGCTAATAATATTCTAGCTCTAAACTAATAATAAAACTAATAATATTCTAGCTCTAAACTAATAATAAAGCTAATAATATTCTAGCTCTAAACTAATAATAAAGCTAATAATATTCTAGCTCTAAACTAATAATAAAACTAATAATATTCTAGCTCTAACCTAATAATAAAGCTAATAATATTCTAGCTCTAAACTAATAATAAAGCCAATAATATTCTAGCTCTAAACTAATAATAAAGCTAATAATATTCTAGCTCTAAACTAATAATAAAGCTAATAATATTCTAGCTCTAAACTAATAGTCTGATTTCAGTTTGATTTGTGATACTTCTGTTTTAGAGCATTCTATAGTATTAAACAAAACTAGTTGGAAATTTACAGAAATTTCTTATATAATTAAGTAATTTTGGGTGCTTTCGAATAAAGAAATCTCAAATATCCTATATATTTACGTTCAACATGTAAATTTTAGAGTTGAGTAATTTTAAAGAAATTCAAAATGGAATGAACTCGAGAGATGTACGAAAATATTGGACCATTGTAAGGTGACCAAACGTCCTCGAATCATGAAGACAGTCCTCGAATTTCGCCCTATGTCCTCAGCAATTTGAATATCATTTGAAGACAAATGTTCTCGAATTTACAAATTTGTCGTCAAATGTCCTCAAATTAAAGCATAATTTATCTCTGTACTCGAATGGCCCTTCAATGTGAGGACGCTGCGATGGTTTGTCCTCAAATTGGGTTTCAAAAATTTGGTCGCCTTAGACCATTAAGATTACAACTGAAATTGAAGTTCTTTCACTTTAATATAACTGTATGATTACATATTTTATATACTAAATAAAAAATATATAATCAACATACACACTATTTCAAAAAAGGACTGTTTAATTTATTAATTTCTGAATTCTTATATAAACATAGGATTTGTTGCAGGTTTTGGCCTTTTCTAAAACAATTCATTATTATTATTCACTGAATAATTATGTTCTTTGAAAATTTATTATTTTGGATGCATCGAAGCAAATTAGATCACAGGTTTATAGTTTAATTTTTCTTTCATAAATTTAAAATATAGTTTATAGTATATTCATTTTCATTTAATTATACCTTTATTATATAGACAAAAGTTTCAGCGTCACTCATACCGAAGGGTATTTAATGGGCTACATGGTATATAATTTCAATATTTTTGAAGTCTATTTCAAGAAAAAACGCATAAAATGAAATAAAGCTACAAACTGGACATCGAGAGTTCATATGCGTTTCACTTCATAGTATTTAATGATATCTTGATTAAAAAAAAATGGAACATTGCATAAATGTGTTTATTTAAAATAAATATGTATGCAGGTTTATAATATGTAAATTAGAAGTAAAAAGGCTTTTTTTACGTTTAGTTAAAGATTAAAAAAAAAAAAATGGTGTACAGGTTTTTATCTTTGCACAGTAATGTTTTTTTTTTTTTTTTTTTTTTTAAATCAACAAGTAAATACATTTTAGCGCAATACTAATCTTTAACTTTTTTTTTTTAATTTATTTTTAATTAATTTATTTATTTGTTTATAATTATTTATTTGTTATTTATTTTATTTTATTTTATTTATTTATTTTCAATTATTTATTTTATTTTATTTTATTTATTTATTTTCAATTATTTATTTTATTTTATTTTATTTTATTTTATTTTATTTATTTATTTATTTTATTTATTTATTTATTATTATTATTATTTTTTTATTATTATTATTATTATTATTATTTTTTGCCAGTACCCATGTGCAGCAAAAATAATTTTATAAATTTAACTTTTGTAACCTTATTCATAATAATAATAATAATAAAATAATCTTAGGAACAGTTTTATTTGACATATAATTCTGTATGAGAGAGGCTACAGCCCCCTCAACCCTCTGTTCAATTATGCCTTTATTTACTTAAATATATATATATATTAAATTCTGTTTTAATTTGTCTTCAAAACTGCCAAACTTGATCAAAATTTAAAGAAGAAGCCTAATACGAACTTTAAAACACGAGATTTAAATTTCCTGGATTTATTTTTATTTCATTTTGCACACGCGCTTTTTATTTTCTAATTCAAAATTATTAAAAAAAAAAAAAAACTTTTTCGATAGTGATTGTTTCGATACTGATTATTATTAATTTTCTTTTCTTTTCCCTTCAAATATATATGTTTTAGTTCTATTAATTGCTAAATTTTAAGATTAAATTTTATTACGTTATCTATTATATATATATATATATATATATAAATTTTCCTTTCTTTTTCTTTCAAAAAAATAAATAAATAAATAAATAAATAAAATAAAATAAAATAAATAAATAAATAAAAATATTTTGATGAAATTTTGGCAAAAGCAGAATTTAATTTAGGACGGAAAACTATTAGTGTGTGTTTTTTTTTTTTTTTTTTTTTTTTTTTTTTTTCAAATTATAACATTGCTTTAAAATTATTCAATTGCATTTTAGATTTCGATAAATGTCCAACTATCGTAAAACTGGTATCGAAAAAATCCGCAGATTGAGACTAATAGTCTTCAGTCCTAATAACAATAACAATAATAACAAAATAATTTGTCATTCAAGTTACAAAAACTATTTAAGAATATTTTCTTGTTACATTAATTGGTTGGGTTTATGTGTGATAATTAATTTTATCTGAAAAATGTCAAAATCATTACTACGTTTTTATTTATTTATTACTATAGTTTTCTTCATCTAAAAATTATTTTTTCTCTTATGACTCACACATTCAGCTTTCATGGCTTTAATTATATACTCTATCGTAAACAAGAGCGAAGAAATGATTGATTTACTCGCCGCCATTGGCGAATAATTTTTTGGACGTGTCCAGTGAATTTTAAGTCAGTTGCCGATACTCAACATAGTTAAAGTTCAAAAAAACTGCTTAAAATCAGCAAAGTGGCTGTGTGAAACAGTCAAAAATACCCCTCCCAAAGGCCTGGACTGTGTTTGAATAAGCAATTACTATAGATTTTATTATCTTTTAATCTCTTATTATTCTGCACTAAACACTGTATTTTAAGAAATGGTGTTTTAGAAACTTGAAAGAATTCTCCTAAATTGTCAATTCACTTTACATTTGCGCAAATTTTGATGTGAAGATTTGAGGCTATGCATTGAATATTGCTGGCTAATAAAAAAAAAATCCTTCTCTAGGAAGAATTTTTTAAAGTTCTCCACCCTTGCATAAATGATATTAAACAGTTCTCAAGAAGTATTTATCATTTTTTAAAGTTATTATACCCTTTCCAAATTTCCAAAGACACTTCTAAAGTCTTTAAATAAATAATAAATAAATAAATAAATAAAACGATATAAAATCATTTATTTTATTATAAAATTCCAGCTTACATTTTATACAGCTTCTGGATTCATTGAAAATATCATAAAATTGTTAATTAATGTGATCACATGATCACAGTCGAAAAATAGTATTTACAAAAGACAATCAACACGTACATCTGATAAAATTGCAAACCAAATATAAAGCATGATTTTTTTTTTTTTTTTCCCCTATAAGGGATTTTTCTAAGAAATTTTTTAAAAAAAACTTATTTCGGATGTCTTCAGCAAACAAAAATTCCGGAAATTTATCATCCTATAACCGATTATGTCAACTCTGAAATAAAAATTTTCGTATGCAAGACATCTTATTCCAATAAAGAATGATATAGCACCATACATCAGAAAAATCAGCTTCACCACTTCAGCAAATACTCAAAACGCATTTTTTTCTCCCCTTACGAAAATCGGAATTCCAAACATATGCATATGCTAATTCTTACCATGTCGCGTAAATTATAATAACATGCAGCCAGCAAGCAGTTCGCTTGCGCAAAGTCGTGGAGATGGATGAAATTCAAACATCCGCTGAATACGAAAAACAAACTCGTGCAAGACTTGTAAAAGAGCGAAGAAGAAGACGAAGAAGGGAAAGAGAAAAACTGACTTCGCGGCGTGCCGACTGTACAAATCAAAACTAAACTGCTCGCATCCCACAAAAAGAAAGAAAGAAAGATCTGAATGGCACGCACTGTTCAATTCCCGTTGTAGTATCCAAGAGTAAACACTCCGTTTTCGTAATCCTGCCGCGAAATTATGCATGCGCTGCTCTCGAATTGCCTTCTCTCTTTTTTTCCCCCTTCTTCCCTCAACTCCACCGAGAAAATTTTAATTTTCTAAATTTCATGCCCGCGGCCTAATGAGTCGGAGCTGGAGCGCAAAATCATCGCTTTCCGCCCGGGGGGAATGGATTTGGCAGCGCATATAATAAGAGGGCCCATCCACGAATTGTCGTTGGGGGCTTTGACGGCAACAAAATATCGGGAGGAAATAATTTGGAAGTAAAACGAAAGCAATCAGAAAATGCAGGATTATGATACATCAGTTTATTAGAGATGTTTGAGCTGAGTGCAATTTTTGTTTATTTGTTTGCTTATTTGAACATAAGCTTGTGATTCAATCCCACGTACATTGCGTTTGTGATCTCAAAGAGGAAACTATTAAGAAAGTCTTTGCTGAATGAAATATTGAATCACTAAGAATAAAAATTACTATATCTAGGAAGATTCCTTTTATGTTTTCTAGGTTATTTGTACTTGGAATTGGAATTGAAAGATGCATATTCGTTGTGTTTGTTTACTTGTTTCAAAAAATTGCTTTAGTATGAAACGGCGAATTCCTTAATTTCCCTTTACTTGACTTGAGCCGAGCTAAAACCTTACAATATGGAAAAGTTTCTGTTTATTATTAAGGTGCCACTCTACGGTCATTTTCTGCAGATTAAGGTTCATTACACCAGGACCTACGTCTTAAAGTGGATTTCGAACTTGACCACTGAAAACTGAAGGAGTGGTAACTAACTAACTATTCGGATACCAGATGAGATAATATTGAAAAAGAAATAATAAAGAAGTATGTTTTATGTATTTGATAATAAGTTTAAATATATTTTGTATATATATATATATATATATATATATAAATTGAATAGAATGGGATATATGAACAATATATCAAATATTTTTTTACAGTTCCTTAATTTCAAATATTTCATCTCCGCCGTTTTTCTGCATCGAAATTCAGATTCTGCAGCGATAAATTATTTCATTCTTTATTATATTTATTTATTTATTTTTTAAATAAAGAAAAGAAAGGAAAAAGAAAAACAGAACTAGCTTTTATGGCATTTTCTTGTATAGACGTTGGCAATAGTGTTTTCCCTCTGTAATCTGTAAGCGCGTAGTTTGACAAGTATATGGATCAAACACTGAAATTAAAAACAGTTCCCAGTTACGTCGGAAAGAGTCACTGGAGGTGGACGGGGTATAAATAATTATTAATGTATATTAGTTTGTGAAAAAAAAGTAAAGCTGTAAAAATATACTTAATCTGTGATTTTTTTTTTTTTTTTTTTTAATGCTAATAATATTTTACCGAATTTTATATAATGTTCCTTATAATATATTCAGTTTATACGAAATCAGCGTAAAGTATAATTATGTAAAGATTTAATTTTGAGTAATTTGAATAAAAAAAAAAAAAAAAAATCTGGTGTGAAGCAACCACACGACTTCCATTACCCACTATTACACGTATTATATGCATTTTTTGAAGATAATGTGATCAGAAGGCATAAAAATGACCTAACAAAGTAGACACCTAAAAATTTCCTGTTAGAGAAACTTGATATACGTGTAAAGATATAAAACAGAGTTTACATAGTGAGTTAAAAAATAAAATTAATAATAAAAAAAAAAAAAAAATAGTAGAGTGATTTTTTGAAACACCAATTTCCCGAAACCTAACACAGACCTACCCAATCAGGATGACTGTTAATTTTCCTGTTATAACCACGTAATATATGAGTAAGGATATCTAAAGTAGATTTATGTAACAACGTTAAAAAAAATCGTCTTTGAGATACCAACTTTTACCAAAACTTGGCATATACAATTATTGACCGGAAAACAATAATTACATACAAAAAGTTATTTAAAAGGGAATTAATATGGCGAGTTTGAAAAAAAAAATCTGTACAGCCGTTTTTAAAGAAACGCACTTGCGAGACCTGAAATTGAGCTATTTTTACAGGACGCCTGTCAATTTTCCTGACCTAACCAACTATATCATTCGAAAGGACATCTAATAGAGTGTTTATATAACAACTTTGAAGAAAATCGTTAGAGCCGTTCTTGAGACATGAACTTACGGGCCTCACATACGATTTCCGATGTCCCAATTCCGGTTTACCAATTTTCACCAAAATTTGAAAAACTCATCTTTACACGAGGCTTGTCTCAATTCTGAAGTTTTGTAGTTCTATCTTTAATAGTTTCGGATATATGAAAGCCAGAAGATTCCCCATATACATACACACACGCGACTGACATTGCCAAAAACAAAAACTACTTTTTAGGACTCAGGAGACTTTAAAACATGTAAATCAGGTGAAAACTCGATATCGACTTTTTGGACCGAATTACCTACGGTAGTCGAGTAATGGAAATAATATATAGAATTTATTGCTGTAATATAAAGAAATTATTCATATTTTTTTGTTATATACATTTAAATATTATAACGCTTCTTCAAGTCCTCTCTTACTTTACGTACTTTACCTCTCGGACTTTATTTTATAGCTTTAGTTTCAGGTTCTATGAGAACGTCATTGAATAGACGTGCAATAATCTATATTGGCAAGATGGCAAGAAAACCAAGCATTGTTAATTAGTAACATAAAAGATCATATATTTTTAACGTTTTATTGTATTAACTTATAAAACTTATTATTTAAATAGACTTTTGTATATTATATATATCAGAATTTTACAATTTTTAGCGGAATACCGAAACAAAAGTTTAGTAAATATATTTAACAAAACGGTCTACGGATAACAATACCTTTTTCAGTTAAATAATACTTATATGTTGATGAGTATGTTATATTAAAATGAGGGGTGGCATTTCAAAATTTCATTTGGGGGTGCGAAAATTTTATTTATGAAAATTAAGATCTACAATATGGAAGAAATAAATGCTTGTTAAAAGGTTATTTTTTCTTCAATAAGAGAAGTAGGAAAGTATAAAAAAGACAATGTAACCTATATGTACCGATTTTGAACGGTTTAACTCTATTTCTACTTTTTTGCCCCTTTCCTCTCCCCTATACGCCCCTCCTAAAAATTTTACACTTTCGAAAATATCCTCATTCGTTTTGTAGACCCCCAAAAAACCTAGCAGTACAAATTTTGAACGGTCTAACTCTATATCTATTTTTTCTCCTTCGCCCCTCCCTTTTCCCGGCCCTCCTAAACATTTTACACTTTCAAAAATATTCGCATTTGATTTATAGGCCCCAAAAATCTCTATACACCAATTTTGAACGGTCTAACTCAATTTCTAATTTTTTGCCCCCTTCGCTCCCTTCCCGCCCTTCCTAATAATTTTAAACGTTCGAAAATATTCTCATTCGACTTGTAGGCCCCAAAAACCTTCATGTACCAATTTTTAACGGACTAACTGTATTTTTATTTTTTTGCCCCTTAGCTTCTCTTCCCAGCCCCTCCTAGGAAGAATTTCTAAAATTCCAGAAATTGTTTTTTAGGTATTTGTGTTAGCTATATTTTAGAGCAAAAATCTAATATATGTCTGTTTTTTTTCTTTGTTTGAGATATAAAGGATTATTTGAAATCACGTTTTGCCCCCTCCCCTCCCTTGGGGGGGGGGGGGGAGGCGAATTTCTAAAATTACAGAAATTGGTTTTTAGGCATTTGTGTTAACTATATTTTAGAGCAAAAATTTCACGTATATCTGTTTTTTTTTTTTTTTTTTTTTTTTTTTTTGAGATATAGAGGATTATGTGAAATCCAATTTTGAACATGTGACATCACGTTTTACCCCCCCCCCCCCTTAGGGGCAAAATTTCTAAAATTTCAGATATTGGTTTTTAGATATTTGTGTTAACTATATTTTAAAGCAAAAATTTTACAATTTTTTTTTTTTTTTCGAGATATAAAGATTTTTGTGAAATCATGTCCCCCCCCTCCCCCATTTCTCCCTTGGGGAGCGAATTTCGTAAAATCGCTTCTTAGTGGATGTCTATGTCACAGAAAGAATGGTTTCACCAAATTTCATGCGGGGTGTGGGATGGGCGCTGATCAATCACTCACTCACTCACGGCAAACGATTATATACATATAGGTTTATTTATTAAAATAATAATAATAATAATGAATGGAAAAAAAGAAAAAAAATATTAACAATGTGGTAATGTAATTGTTATCGGGAATTGAATCTAAAATCTGTTACAAAATTACTTTAAGCTCTTTTTCTTTTAAATTTACCAATCGCTTTTATATTTCATTAGTACAAAATTTTATGAACATTTCACATTTACCTATAATGTGACTGATCCTCTGTTAATTATATAAAATAATCTGATGTGTCACTCACACTACTTTCTCTTACCCTGCATTTCAATACTTTAAAGATAGATCGCAGATTTAAGACGTAAGATCAATAAAGTAAGATAATAGCAATACAATCTAGTTTAAAAGTTATCTAAAATATGTTAATATGTTTCAGAACAGTTTTATTTGACATATAGTTCTGTGTAAGAGCAATACCGCCCCTCTCAATTATAGTACCTATTTTTTTTTTTATTTATTTTTTTTTTTTTTAAATCAACACTATTATTAATATGCTTTTCAAATTTGCCAATCTTGATCAAATTTTTTAGTGGGAACCTAATATGAACTTAAAAATATCTTATTTGAATTCCTACAGTTATTCCGTTTTATGTTCTGCTGGTAAAAAATGTACATACAGATCAACCGCTAAAAATTTGGCTTTCGTATACAGAGAAACCTCCAAACGTGATATTATACAAAAACCAGAGTGAAAATGAAACTTCAAAAAATACTTTGTTTTCAGTATGGGTATGAGAAATTAATTTGCCTTCATGAGCAGTGTTCGTCTACATACGTAAAATGTAGTAAAGCATTGCCATCAATTACATTCAATAGAAAAGAACGTTTAGCTTAATTTTGGTTAGCCCTGTATATTGCCTGTAAATTGTACACACATCACATTGTGTACTTAAATTTAGTCTTATATCAAAAACAAATAATACAAAAAGAAGTACACTTCCAACACTTTAGTATAGCCAAAATATATTCCGACACTTTGGGTAGCCCTGTAAACGTATGATGAATGATTTCAATATACAACCTACACAAAAGATACTTTTTGTGCATATTAAAAAAAAATAATTATTATTATGTTTTGTTCAGGGCAGCTTATAGATATTACACTGTGCTTAACAGAAATTTCACCCGTAGACGTAATGTGTTTGAATTATCTTGGATGGCCCCTGTACACGAACCCTTTGCTTGATCTCAACGAAATGTTTAGTGTAGCATCACTATATGATGAATATATAGAATACTGAGTTTGGATTTTCTGTTCTTATTTGTTCTTGAGGTATGCTGATAACAGATACACACACAGACAACAGTTAAAACATGATTTTCGGATTCAGGGCACCTTAAAACGTGTGAATATAACAAAAACTCCTTTTCAAAAATTTGACCCAAAAACAATACTTTCTCTACCATACATATGGGTGAGAGAAAGTAAAAAGAAACTATTTAAATATGTCGCTAATATAATTAAGTTACCATTACTCAAAGCAATTAACGACGACATGTAAAAAATGTATGACTTTCCTGGATTGTGACAGATCAATTATCTTTGAGGGATGATGCATTAGTGACATCTTCCTTAATATTACGCATTGCTCACCATATTTGATCCTTTAAACATGTGCCTTATGCTTCATCATTGCCTACCGATTTTGCACGCTTTTTATCTCAGCTTCACGTCACTCAATTTTCAAAATAGATGCCTTAAAAATATCGACCTTAACGAAATGTGCTAAATGTTATTTCAATTACATTTTTATGATTTTATAACTTTATTGCATGTATACTTCGTCAAAATTTTACGCTTATACGTAAAGTGTATCCCCTTCATATAAATTATAATTATAATTAATAGAAAAAGATAGTGATCATTACCAAAAAAAAAAAAAAAAAAAAAAAAAAGAAGAAGAAGAAGAAAATCTCAAATCGTCATGTAAAATAATAAATAATATGCTAACTTATTTATTTTATGGTATTTTATTTTATTTAATGTATTTATTTATTTTTTACGATGAGGTGCAAACAGATATCACTTTTCTAAAAGTGAGACAGATAGCGATCAATTTTTAACGTGAATGATACGTCAGCATGCATTACTCCCCATATAATGCATTTCTCACTATATTTGATCTTTACATATACGCCTACTGCTTCATTATCGCCTGCTGCACAGTTACAGATTTATCACACTTTTTCTCATCTTCCGGTTGCTTTAATTTCAAAAACGTGCCTTAAAAATGTTAGCCTTATCGAAATATCCTAAATTTTACTTCAATTATTATTTTATGACTTTTAACCAGCACATCTAGGACGAAAGATGTTTAACAACGTATTTCGATTTCAAATTATGTAAAATATTTATATAAGACCTTTAGGCTTTATTATACAATCAAACAGGGTGTAAAAATAAGTCTATGCAAAAAAAAAAAAAAAAAAAAAAAAAAAAAAGCGTTTATTATCCCCAAGTTGTTACAGATAATGTGATGATTCAAAATTCATTGTATACAGCATTACGTAGAATTTATAATACAGTGCATTCTCTGTGCAACCTTTTTTTTTTTTTTTTTTCTTTTTTGGGGGGGGGGGGTGGAGGTTTGTATTATTTTAATAAAATACCTACCCCCCGTCCCCGGTCAAAGAAAAAAAAAAAAAAAAACCCTCGGAGATCCACGAACTTGCGTATGATTTCCAGAATATGTATTGCGAAAGCAAGTACACGCTTGATTATTCACAACAGGCCTGTACAACCCAAAACACTTGGTGGGCCGAACTGGAAATTTGTTTTATTTAGGCGGGCCGCACCGTAAGTATATATGTGTATGTGTATATATGTTTGTGAGTGCATGGATCATGTATGTATAGACTTTTTTCTAGGGAAGGCAGAAGGAATATTCGGAGCAGAATATATTAATTTAAATTCGTTTCATTCATAAATTAAGAATAGAATCGTAAAAAAATAATATGTCTATACATTAATAACTATAATAAAAAAATGTATAATGGATCTAATGATGTTTCATTACAACAGTGTGATTCTGCAGCTACCATAATTTCTGAAAGGTATTTTCATTTTCGAAAAGTCAGAAAGGATTTATTAATTTTTAATCTGTTAACCAAAGTTATCAAGCATTAAATATTGTTAGTCTACTCGCGGGCCGCAGGAAACTACACGGCGAGCCGGGGGTTGGTCACCCCTGATTTACAACACGAAAGCCTTGATATTTTTAAATTCCGTTTTCACATTCAGAAAATTCACAACTGTTAAATAACCCGTCTTCCAAAAACTGATTTTTTTTTTTTTTTTTTAATATTTCATTTTACAGCTAAAAATGAAAAAAATAAGTAAAATGCATTTAGTGAAAATTTGCATTTTTAAACTCAAAATTCAAATTTAAAATTAAAAAAAAAAAAAAAAAAAAAAAAAATTAGGAAAACAAGCCCTAATTTAACGGTTGTGTATTTTCAGAATGTGAAAACTGAGTTTAAAAATAACAATTAGATAATACGTAATTCTATAAACAATTTTACCCATAGAATAGTGTGGGCTTTGGATGACCTTGACGACGTGTGATGTACACCCCTTAATAAACAACCACAGATTCCAGCAAATATATGGATATCGACTATACTTCTGTTTCGATGGCTGCAATAGGGAAAGAGCTTAGCTTTTATGCGTACACTTTGTCTTTAACAAGACCTACAGGAAAAAATTACACGAATAGAGCGTAGATATAGTAATATATATAGATCTACAATTTATAAAAGAATCCACTGTAAAACACGTATAAAATATTTAATTAAAATCATTAAAAAATACACATCGTGTCAAGGCCTTTCGCCCTGAGCATCAGGGCATCATCAGGACATAGCCATTTTTTAACAAAAAAGTACAGCAACACTATATATACATAAAAAACCAATTTCGGTTACAGTTATTACATATGAAAAAGATACAACAGATGAATTAAAATGAAAACATTCCGAAGGTGAAGAGTCGAGCTTCATTTGGTTCACCATGGAGACACAAGCTCGACTCTTCGCCTTCGGAATGTTTTCATTTTAATTCATCTGTTGCATCTATTTCATATGTAATAACTGTAACCGAAATTGTTTTTTTATGTATATATAGTGTTCCTGTACTTTTTTGTTAAAAAATGGCTATGTCCTGATGATGCCCTGATGCTCAGGGCGAAAGGCCTTGACACGATGTGTATCTTTTAATGATTTTAATTAAATATTTTATACGTGTTTTACAGTGGATTCTTTTATAAATTGTGGTTTTCTACAAATACACGTGGGATAATATGAGATGTAATTTTATATATATAGATCTATCATCCCCATGTTATCGGTCAAAGATATTTGATGCTGAAAAAAAAGATTTGGAATCAGCCCTTAAGTGGTATTGAAGAAAAGAAAAAAAAAAAAAAATGAAAAATGAATTTTGAAACTGTATCTGGAGTTTTTCATTCACCTTTAGTAAATAAATTATTCATAAATTTTATTTGCTAAAATATTCGTGCGTATTTACTCGGGGAAAGAATTTTGGTAAAATCTCCGATTTTTCCCAAGTGAAAAGGAATCACTTTTTTCTCCCCAATGATCAATCTACATATTATTAACATCAATTTATATATTATTCTATATATTATTAACATCTATGGAATAGAGATGCGTTGAGTAGGGAGACAAATTAATGCTTACAATGTACACATTTTTGTAATTCAATTGACTAACTAGGCAGATATATATATATATATATATATATATACATTATCTCTTTATGATTTTTCTTATCGCTTGAAGGTGCAAAATTCGGAATTTCCCTTCAAGTTTGATGACTTTACATACAATAAACAGCGAAATATAAACTTTTAATTTTAGATACCCTTTTTTTTTTCTTTTTAACATCCTGTATGATAGATAATATAAATCTAAAAATCACTGTGCATTAAAATAATTAAAATTACTTACTATAAAGTGTAAGTAAATATGACTTTTCTAACAGTCTAATCGATAAATATTTCCCATTACATGATGCGTCAGTAGGCTAGGCTTTTCCCCCGTCTAATATATTGCTCACTATATTTGATCATTTACATATACATTTTCTGATTCATTATCGCCTGCTACGCTGCGAGAGGTTTTTCACACTTTTTATCGCATTTTCACGCTGCTTAATTTCAAAAACGTGCTCTAAAAATGTAGGCCTTATCGAAATATGTTAAATATTTCTCAGTGTATTATTTTATGACTTTTAGCGATCAAATGTAGGACGAAAAGTCATTTGCAACACATTTTGGCTCTAAATACTGTAAAATCCTAAATTTATTATAGATTATTTTGAAACAAAAAATAATAATAAAGAATATGATAAATTATTAATAAATAATAGATAGATGTACTTTTTTTTTTTTTCCCATTATGCGATTACCGTAGGTAATGAAAGTATTATATTCGGTCCAAAAATTCAGTGTCGAAATTTCAACTGTTTTATATGTTTTATAGTCTCACCTGAGTCCAAAAAAGTAGTTTTTGTAAATTGGTCAGTATGCCTGTATGTGTGTGTATGTGTGTGAGGAATCTTCTGATTATCATATCTCCGAAACTCATATAAATAGAACTACGAAACTTCAGAATTGTGACAGGTCTGACGATGATTTTTCCATTTCTTGGTGAAAATTGGAAAACTGGAAGGGAAACCGGAAGTGTGACCGTAAGTCCATGTCTCAAGAACGGCTCAAACGATTTTCTCCAAAGTTGCTATTTAAACACTATTAGATGTTCTTTCGTATGAACTAATTGTTCAGTTCAGAAAAACTGATATACGTCCGGTATAAATAGCTCAATTTCAGGTCTCACAAGTGTGTTCCTTTAAAAACGGCAGAACGGATTTTTTTCAAACTCGGCATATTAACACCCTTTTAAATATCCTTTTGTACGTAATTGTTGTTTTCCGGCCAACAATTGATTATGCCAAGTTTTGGTAAAAGTTGATATTTAAAAAACGGCTCTAACGATTTTCTTGAAAACTGTCACATAAATCCATTTTAGATATTCTTTCTCATGTATTACATGGTTATTACAGTCATCCTGATTAGGTAGATCAGTTTTAGATATCAGAAATTGGTGTTTCCAAGAATGGTTCTCTCTCTCTCTCTCTCTCTCAAGTAGATGACATATAATTTTTCTCAGTTTATTCCTTATTTTGATTTTCAAAATTTATTCTAATAACAATATTACTTCGTCTCTATTAAAATTAAATTATTTTTAAAAAAATTGCTCAAAGTTACATTTTTGTGCATCAAACTTTTTTTTTTTTTTTTTTACAGAATTTTTACTTTTTTAAAATATTTAAATAATATAGGCAACACTGTTGTTCTTATATATATATATTTAAAAGAACTTGTCCATACCTTTGAAATGGGTGGTTGAACCGTAGATCATGATAACTTGTAACAAAGTTAGCCTTTAAAAAAAGAATAATAACAATAACTGCGTTATTTACAGGGCACAGAATTCGTTTTCTTTCTATATTTCGAATTATTCTTCTCTAACAAATAAAAATCGTGTGCTCTCACCATGAAAAATAATGTTCATAAATAATAATTATAATAAGTAATTTGTACTGCGGAAATTTGCATAGGGGAATATGGAAGTTTTCTGATGACCTCAACATATTATTATTATTTATTCATTTATTTATTTATTTTTAAATATTGTACACATACATTTTTACGCATCAATCGATGTTTTTAATGTTTTTTTAAATGCATACAACCTATCCGTACACCTATACAACCCTATGCATACTAAGAATCACAACCTATGTTTTTTATGTATGATTATTTATGAGAACTCGGACACTTCGTTATTTAATAACGTACTAAATTACATTATGAAAATATCAATCTTAATTACCATATTTTTAACAAAATTTAAAGGCGTTTCTAAAATATCATATTTTAAAATTCATTTTCTTTGAAGTTTTATTTATTTATTTATTTATTTATTTTGTGTGTGTGTGCGTATATTTATCTGTAAATGTAAATAATGTATAAAACCTGTTTTGATAATAAAAACACTTTTTTCATTAAACCTTAGCATAATAATTAATATCAGATATCTAATAATTACCAAAAGATTATTTAGGTATCATATACAGATACTTTTAATTATTAAAAAATAAACAAACTTTTTTCCAAGATGAATAAATAAATAACTTGGTAATTTGAATAATAGCATTAGAAAAATATTTCTGAATTTGATTTCTAAATTTTTTTTAAAAATTCTGCTTGTATAAGTTTCAATAAAGTTCAAATTACAATTTTTTTCCAAAGAATTTAATGACTTTCACAAGCACAAATTTATTACGATATTTTACGCAATTTTGTAGAAACATACAATTTTTTGCGAAATTCATTATAATTTAAAAAAAAAAAATAAATATATAACAAATCCATTTATATTATTTAAAGGGAAAAAAAATTTGCTTTGATAATTAGTGATTTAGACCTCAACAACTTTTTCAACAAATTATTCATTCATTCATTTTAAAGCTGCTCTTAAATTCATTTTCTAGAAAATTCTGGAAGACTGGAATTAAAGAAAATCTTTTATATTTTGCGAGTTAAAAAACAACAGATTCATATTTCACTACAAAAATATTTATGATATAAGAATGATTAATTACAAAAACTGATTATCTTAGATTCTGCAGCCAATTACGATTCATGATTGTTTTTTCATCATTATTTATAACTCTTAAATTAAACAAGAAAATAAAGCAGTAATTAATTCTAACATTGCAACTGGAAAAAAAAAAAATTGTTTTGTCTCTTGAAATAGAATTGAAAAGTAAATTACTACACGAAGCAAAATAATTACTTTAAACAAAAATATTTCCTTCAGTCGAGTTGAGTTGGATGTTTACTTGATTTTAGAAAATAAAGAAGATAAAGAATAAATAAGATGTATGTTTTTTTTTTAAATAGTATTGGTTTTTATATGAATAATTCAAAACTCATTCATTGTTCGTTAAGTATTGTTTTTCACTTTATATTTTTAAGACGCATATATTGAATTAATTTTGAATTTTTGAATTTCCATCTCTCCTATACCAAGTATTAAAAAAGGGAAGAAAAAAAGGCTAATATGGAGTTATAAATGTGAAATCAAAGCAGATTAACATTTTAGAAACATTCCGCACATTGTGCATGCAAAAATGTTAAAAATCTAATTCAAAATTTTATAGACGGCTTTCCAGTAAGAATAGATTAAAACTAATAGGGAGTGGAGGGGTTGGCTTGAATAAAAACTTCTATGTACAGGGTTATTATATTTAAAGTTACGATTTCAAAATGCTATAATTTTATAACTACCCATCATAGCGATTTGATATTTTACCAGAGCAATCGTGAGGCAATGAAAATTTTGTTTGGCAAAAGAAAAAAAAAAAGTTTCAACATGTTCCTATAGATGGCGCTGCCAGGGTTATGTCAGTAGAGACCCTATATTAGCAACAGGCTGGACATTGACGGAAAGTCGGCCATTTTAGTGCCAAATCGGAGCGATCCCCATAGAACGTAATGCTTTTTTCTTCGCGATTGACACTTTACTATACAACATAAATGAAGGAAAATTGTATTAAATTTGTTCAGAAAGCAATGCAGAATATAAATATGTAATTTTTCCTTCTTAGAAAAAAAGAATTTTAAGAAAAACGAATTTTTTTTTAACATTCGATAAAATATGGTTACTTTTTCAACTCTGATCAGTAAACAAGAATTTTTTGTTATATATTTCTATATTAAGCAAAATACGTTGATTATGAAAGTAACTCTACACTATTTTTCCTGAGGACATACACTTTATATTTAAAAAAGAGGGAAAAATTTTAACAAAAATATGGTAATCTTAGTTTTTGTCAAGTGATTTGTGAATAAATGTAAAACTACGGCAGAAGAAAGGAAATTACTTTTTATTTTATAAAAATATTTATGTAATATATTTACAAGCTAAAAATACATATTTTATTTATTTCAGTTACGCGTTATTATTAATAATGACGTAATTACTTATTTTTGTAAAAATATTAATCAATAATTAAAAATAAAAATTTAATAAATAATAATTTGTAAAGGGGAAAAGCCTAAATAGACTCATTAAACACAGGAATATTGTTAGCAACACAACAGACTACAAGAGTTTACTACAATTGTTTTAACAAAAAGACAAAAATACGTGTTTACATAGCCATAGTGAAAAGAGAAAAAGAGGAGCTTCACGGAAGAAGTACTTTACGGATAGTTAACGGCAAATTCTGGAACTTTTCTTTTCTTTTTTTTTAAACAAAATTTCATTGTCTCGTGATTGCTCTGGTAAAATATCAAATCGCTCTGATGGGTAGTTTTAAAATTATAGCATTTTGAAATCGTAACTTTAATTATATTCACCCTGTATATCATTTTAGCCTTTTTAGGACAAAATGATTGCTTTCAGATAGAATAAACAGCCAAGTTTGAAAAATTTTGAGAAATATATAAAAAACAAAACTGAGAGAAAACTTGCTAAAGAAATTTTAATAAAGGGAAACAGCAAGGAATTGCTAAGGAATGCAACTTCTTATTTTTAAGGCCAAAAAAAAAAAAAAGTTTTTTTTTTTTTTTTTTTTTTTTATGCTTTTTGTATATTCAGACCGATTTAAAAAAAAAAAAAAAAAAAAAAAGTTTATCTTTTTTTAACTTTCGTATGAAGTTAATATATACATATATATATACATATATCTAAAATAAAATTGAGGGATATCTTGTGAAAGAAATTTTAAGAAATGAATATAGTAACTGTTGCTGAGAAAATCAACACAGCTACCGCATTTTTTTTTAATGGAATAACAGTCTAAAAAAGTTCTATTTTGCATAAAAAGTATTTCTGTATAAAAGATACATTTCTGATACATACAGAAGAGATTTCTGTTCATAAGTTCCATTGTTCTCGGCCGGTATGAATGTAGTAGCATCCTGTAGCTATATACGGTCACTGTCCAGCTAGGCTCAGCGCAGTCACTTTTTTAAAATACATTTTTTTTTTTCAAACAGATATATTTAGCAATAGTTTTCCGTATTTTTGTTCGATTAAATTATACAAAAATTGCACTGTATAAAAAGCGGTATTCAAAAAATGTGACTTCGCCAATCCCTGAAGTGATCAACCATATAAATATAGTTTTATATCGTAATATATATACTACTATATATCCATGAGTTTGAAAATGATACGGAAAAATCCGTAACGTGTCAAAGAACCTACAAATTTCTTACAGTCACTGAAAAATTTTAAAATCGATTTTCTGTTTCAGTCACCGTTTAAACTGTTTTAAACTGTAGTTTCCTTTCAAATTTTAGTCGTCCTTCAAATTCTAATCATTATTAAAATTTTGGGACCACTAGGCCTGGACCTCGCAGACTTGAGAGTGTCCTAATCCAGCTGACAACCAAAGCTGTTTATAATGTACAGGGAAATTTCTCATTGTTTAATGCGTTATTTTAAAATTTCTTTTTCACATTCAGAAAATTTACAATTGTTATTAGTACTCTTTTATTATTATTATTATTATTATTAATTTATTTCCGACTTTAAAAAAAGCAAACATTTAACTAAGGGCATTTTTCGGATATTTTAGCTAAAAAATATAATGTAAAAAACCAATTTTTAAAACAAGTACTAATTTAACGATTATGAATTTTCTGAATGTGCAAACACTATTGAATAATAATAATAAGTTAATGTGTAATAGTGAAAACAAATTTCTCCATAGAATAACATGGGCTTTGACTTTTGGAGGTTGTGATCTCTTTACTTTAAATAGAACATTAGCCTATCACAGTTTTTTTTCTTTCTTTTTTTTTTTTTCTTTATAAGCAAAAATATATCGTATACGTCTTTCAAACCGATAAAGAGTTATAGGGCATGGCTTTATTTCAACTTACCCTTTCTTAAAATCTGTAAATTAGAAGAATGTAGAATAAAATATCAGATCGCTTATGCATCACTTAAAGGCAGAGATGAAACCAATCCATGTTAAAATGAAAAAGTTTTGTAAATCGCAAAGATAAAAAGGAGGTCATCCTGCAATAATTGTGCCTTTTCAAGTGATTAGGAATGGGGCTTCTTCCGCGCAGATAAAGTATTCTAAAGGAGAAAGAACTTTTACAGGTTTCTATTTTTCAAATTGAGAATAGAGATTGAGATGCGTATTCTCTAGCTTTAAGTTATGCAAAGTAAAGAGAATATTGGTCTTTATCAATTAATTTAGCTAGTAAAATTGATTTTGATTCACACAATATATTGGGATTTTATTTGTTTATGCCCGTTTTAAATATGTATGTTGTATTTAAATATTAGGTGTTGTAAAGAAAAATATTTTATAGGTTTCTGTTTTAATTAATAAAATAACCGTTCTTCTTTTTCTTTTTATTTATTTTATTAGTACGGAGGACTGTTACTCTCAATCTACGAATAAAACGTTGTCGCCAGTTTTACGACAGTTGGGCATTTATCGAAAATATAATTGAATAATTTGAAAGCGAATAATAATAATAAAAATAAAAAACTAATAGTTCTCCGTACTAAACTAAATTCGGCTTTTGCCAGAATTTCATCATTTTTTTTTTTTTTTTTTTTTTTTTTAAGAAAAAGAAAAGAAAATTAATAATAATCATGTATCGAAACGGACAGTATAGAAAAAGTTAAAGAAGCCCTTTTTTTTAGACAAAGATACATAATTTATTTTAATTTTTAATTGTTGCCAAAAAAAGTTTACGTGTTGATTTTAATTTTTTTTTTTTTTAATGAAAAGAAATTCACGTGTAAATATTAAAACTGATATAAAACTTTCTGAAAAATTAAACATCCAGGGTAAAATTGATATCATTATAGTTCTAAAGATATTTTATTATTATTATTATTATTATTATTATTATTATTATTATTATTTATTAATTTATTATTAATTAATTAATTAATTAATTAATTATTATTTATAAAAAGGGTAAGCTTATTTTGCTAATACTTTTATCGGACACCTTTTCGTTAATATATGAGAATCCTTCATATTCTGCTTATATTTTTAATGGTTTTTACGTTTAAAATAGTACTTTCAGAAATAAATTATTTTATTTTTATTTTTATTTTATTTTTATTTATTTTATTTTATTTTATTTTATTTTTGTTGTTGTTGTTGTTGTTGTTGTTGTTGTTGTTCAGTTTGTTTAAACTGAAAGCAGAGTGAGAACGTAATAAGTAAATATTATTTCGTTTATATTAGTTGAGAAAGAAGAGTTTAAATATATTCCTTCATTACATTTAAATCAAAAAGGGTAAATATTGTTTAATTATTTTTAATTATTTTATTTAAAAAATGTTTTTGTAGGTTATACTTTTTATTTTCTTCCATATTCATGACAATTGAATATTGGATTCGTAAAAATTTTCGATTTCCGATTTTTATAAGTTTACATGTTTTCAGATATATAAAATTTCATTTCACCATTTTCCGAAAACGTGAGTCTGTGTGTGACAAAAATTTTGTGGGAGCTCTAAACCAATGCACAGGATTTCATAAAAATTTGCATTTAATTTCGCTTTGACATAAATAGATATCTATCAGTTATTGGTGCATATATCAATAAGAAGATTTGCGGAATCTTCAGCTTCAGTATGTGTAAATAATTTCTTTATGAAAAAAACAATAAATTGAAACTGTCATTTTCTCTGTCTGTCTATCTACACCCCGCGATGAAAAGATAGGTACAAAGGGTTTTTTCTTTGATTTTTCATAAAATAACATTATCAAAATTGTGCTTATCATTTATTATTATCATAAAATAACACTATTCCCGGACTCATTTTTGTTTTAAGACTAATTTAGAAAACTTTTAAGACTAAAATGTTTCAAATTTAAGACTACACACCGCGACAAAAAGATAGGAACAAAGGTTTTTTTTTTTTTTTTTTTTTTTTTTTTTTTTTTAATTTTTGAATATGATTATTTTGAATATGAATATTTTAAATATGATTCAAATATTTAATATGTTTTTGATATGATAATATTTTGTTATGATAATAAATGATCAGCACATTTTAGATAATGTGCTAGCAGATACTTTTATATTTGATTTAGAAAAGCAAAGATATAATTATTATTTATTAAAAGAAGTGGTAAATACAGTTTAGTTTTCACTTTATTTTATATTTTAATACGCTACCAATCTTAACCATTCGCTGAACACGTATATTCATACGTGCATCACGAATATTCTCAGTTATAAAAGTAAATCTTTCGTTTTCTATTAGTGAATATTTTTCTAAGCTTATTTCTTGATCCTTATGTTTTTCACCTTCTTCTTTAATGAAAACTGTCTCACGAATAATAATTTCTTCATAAATAAATAAATAAATAATACAAATATATTCTTGAAAATTACTAAAAATGTAAACTTTATGAAAGTTTAAGCTGAAATAATGCTAAAAATGAAGTTTTATTTTACAGCAAAAATCTGTTTTTCTTTTTAATCCTTTTATCAATTTACAGACTGTTACTTTTTATGCTTAACAAGCACATCCGCACTATTTATTATTATCATTCGTCAACGTGAGTGCTTCAGATTTACATGCATGCATTCACAAATAATGCTCATCGCCATCGAAATTGATTTTTAAAATTAGTAAGTTGTTGACAAAACATGACTTTCTTCTACATTTTCCTACAGACATTAACTTAATTAAATATATATATATATATTAAAATTATTATTTATTAAAATCATCTTCCATCATGAATACAGACGATTTTCATTCTAGAGAAGGATAACACTAAATAACCAAAGAAAGTAAATTTTACTCTCGGTATGACACCTTAAAAAAAAAGGGGGGGGGGGGGTCTAAAGTTTTTTTTTTGTTGTTGTTGTTGTTGTTGTTGCTCGTTTGATAAAAATGAAAAAAAAAAAAAAAAAAAAAAAAAAGAGATCGATAACTTTAAATTATCACTGATCGATGGTTCAATCATTCGTTTTAAAGGTATTCACGAATTCTTTTGAAAGATATCCATAATGATACTTTACCCCCCTCGGAAGGGACTTCTCTCTAGGAGAGAAGTGATGCCCTACGTATTAAAAAAAAAAAAAAGAAATCTTCAGTTTACAATCATTATTATAAATAATTCCTTTCAATTTCATGCTGATTCTTTAAAAAAAAAAAAAAAATCATTTTTTTCATGCACATTTATACGAAATTTTGTCCTCTAACGCCATGTTAAAAATTTAGGAAAAGTGGGATGGCAACGCCATCTGTAAGATGATTTTTACCAAAAATTGATAGGCACTAATTAATGTCAAGTTTCAACTACCTATCAATTTGTATGAAATTCTGTGCAGTAGTTATCGAGATACAGTTGTCACAAAATTTTTGTCACACACACAGACGGACATTTTTTTAAAAAAGGTTAAATCGTGTTTTAAAACACTGAAAATGTGTAAATCCATAGAAAACTCGAAGTCTAAAATTTTTATGAAACCAACACTTTCTTCTATTGAATATAGAAGAAAGAAAAAGGATAAATTTTCAGAAAAGGAAAAATCCTTTTTCTTTTGGGTTGGGTAGGCATTATTTTACCCTTTTTCGTCTCTGGTGTACTGACATTTTCTGCTATTGAATCTATACATTTCGATAACTGCCTACTATTATTAGAACATTTTTCATTAAATATTCTACTGCTACTCCTAAAATGTATTATTTGTTTAAATAATAATAATAATTATTATTATACGCATATTGCATACAGTTTTACTATTTCACATGCTAAAATACGATTAAAATAGGATGCTTAAAAAATGGTTGCATAAAATGAGTACAGGGTACATTTAAAAAAAAAATTCATCCATATATCGTTACATATGCATGATTATTTTTATTTATACATGACAACTCGTGTACATGATGCATGCATGGTTTTTATTCATTACATCTAAAAATCATTATACGTTTTAATGTATTTTTAAATATTTATTAAAAATTTAGCTTGTAAATTATTTTGCTGTTTTATTAAATTACTAGCAGGCAACGCCCGCTTCGCTGGTCCCTATTTTTAAATGAATCACTATAATAAATTCTCAAAATTGCATTAATTTTTATCACGTGAAAAAAAAGAGAAACAAAATCTGATTAGGAAAAATGTCGCACCGGGTTCTCACTGCCTTCGAAAAAATTCCCAACATGCTCTAACCTTTATTTCTATTATTTTCCCACTTCGCCCCCCCCCTCCTGTCTATCCTAATAATTTTACAAATTTGAAAATATCCACAATCGATTTGTAAGTATCAAAAACCTGTATGCACCAGTTTTGAACGATATATCTCTATTTTTATTTTTTTGCCGCTCTACTCCCCCGCCTTCCCGCCCTCCCAATAATTTTAAAAATTCGAAAATATCTGCAATCGATTTGTAGGTATTGGAAACTTCTATGTACCAATTTTGAATGATCTAACTCTATTTTCTTTCTTTTTTGCCCCTCTGCCCCCCCCCTTCCCGGCCCTCCTAATAACTTTACGCCTTCGAAAATATCCCCATTCGACTTGCAGGCCTCTAAAACCTATCTGTACCAATTCTGAACGGCCTAACTGTATTTCTATTTGTTTTTGACCATAGCCCCCCCTTACTGCCCCCCCCTTCCCGCCCCACCTAATAATTTTAAAAATTCTAAAATATCCGCAATCGATTTGTAAGTATCGAAAACATCTATATACCAATTTTGAACGATCTAACTCTATTTTTATTTTTTTTGCCCCCCCCTCTCCCCTCCCCCTTTCCCGGCCCTCCTAATAACTTTACACTTTCGAAAATATCCCCATTCGACTTGCAGGCATCTAAAACCTATCTGTACCAATTTTGAACGGCCTAACTGTATTTCTATTTCTTTTTGCCCCATAGCCCCCCCCCCTTGCCGCCCCACCCCCTTTCCGCCCCTCCTAATGATTTTACAAATTCGAAAATATCCGAAATCGATTTGTAGGTATCGAAAACCTCTATATATCAATTTTGAACGATCTAACTCTATTTTTATTTTTTGCCCACCCCCTCTCCCCTCCCCCCTTCCTGCCCCTCCTAATAACTTTACACAATCGAAAATATCCTCATTCGACTTGCAGGCCTCTAAAACCTATCTGTATCAATTTTGAACGCCCTAACTGTATTTCTATTTGTTTTTGCCCCTTAGCCCCCCTCCCCCCCTTGCTGCCCCACCTGGGGGCTGAATTTCTAAAATTCCAGAAATTGGTTTTTAGATATTTGCATTAGCTATATTTTAGAGCAAAAATTTCACGCATATCTATTTTTTTGTTTGAGATATATAGGATTATGCAAAATCACGTTTTACGCATGTGAAATCACGTTTTGCCCCCCCCCCCGCCCCCCTTGGGGACCGAATTGTGAAAATTCCAGAAATTGCTTTTTTGACATTTGTATTAGCTATATTTTAAAGCAAAAATTTTACGGATATCTGTTTTTTTGTTTGAGATATGAAGGATATTGTGAAATCACGTTTTGCCCCCCTCCCCCCCTTGGGGGGCGAATTTTGTAAAATCGCTTCTTAATGGATGCTTACGTCATAGAAAGAACATTGTCACAAAATTTCATGCTTCTAGGTCCAGGGGTTTGGTCTGGGCGTTGATAGATCACCCCCTCACTCACTCACTCAGGAAGTGTTCTTTTATATATATAGATTAGACATTTTTTTTAAGTGATTTTTTATTGAAATAAATCGTCAAAAAAAAAATAAATAATAAAAAAAATAAATAAATAAAAGACAAAAATTTAAAACATAATTTTAATAAGTCAGTTATATATTTCAAAGATATTTATTAAAGATAGCTTTCGTACACCATTCAATTATTTTTTAATTATTAAAAGTCTTATTCGTATGTGAATGCAAATAAATATTCAAGCTGATAGTATGCAAATATAAGCAATACTAAACATAATACACCATATTTATTCCTTGAATACAGGGCGTCTCACATAACTGTCATAGAAGTAAGATACACCAAAATCTATACAGTTCGTACAACAGTGACTTATAACATGTGTATAAATTTTCAGTTCAGATTATTAAGACGTTTAGGCGCTATCACACTTTAAGTAATTTGGACTCATAGACCATAATGATAAAGAATTTTTCTTTGTGTCCCTGTAAAAAAAGTATAAAAGCTTGACTCATCAAAATTTATGCAGTTCGTGCGACAGTGACTTATAACATTTGTATAAATTTTCAGTTCAGATAATTAAGACGTTTAGACACTATCGCGTTTTAAAAAATTTGGTTCAATAGGCCATAATAATAAAGAATTTTTCTTTGTATCCCTGTAAAAAAAAAAAAAAAAAACTATAAGTCCCAGATTTTCCAAAATCAATAGGGTCCGTGCTATGGTGACCTATTATACACGCACCAAATTTCAGCTCTTTCTAACAAAGCGTTTAGGCTCTGTCGTGCTCACACACACACATACATACATCACCGTAAAAATAGTAAAAATGAAATCAGGGAACCTCAAAACGTATAGAAACACCAAAATCTCAAAATCGAATTTTTGACATGACTGCAATACTTTCCTTACATTTGTATGTTCGGAAAGAAATATACACAGTGGCGGGTCGTGATTAGCGTATTGAGGGTGCTGCATTGAAACGTCTAGAGAAAGTACATAGAAATTAATCTTTATCCACCTTATTGGCTGATTCCCTTATTTCGATAACCAATGCAGATATGCTGACATTTCAAAAGCTCATTAGAAGAAAAAGCTTTCCATGCTAACGTACTGTTTTTAGTCACTAGCCTGCAGCCCGCCCAAAAGTCACCCACGAGCCGCCACTGAATATATGATCATTTTTAAAACACATTATTTACTTAAATAAGTAATTATACACTTGTTTTACTATAAGAAGCATATATTTATTAAAAGGTACTAAATTACCCATTTCACTCTGTGTTTTTCTGGTAGAAATTACCCCCCCACCCCTATTTTACTTCTTAAATTATACACTTTAAATAGTTATCATTGTTATTGTTATTATTATTACGATTATCGCTTTAAAGTTAAAATCAACATTATTATTTTTATTATTAATATTAGTTTTATTAATTTGGAAGTACTGAAAGATAAAACTGCTTACGTATTTTTATGTTATTTATTTATTTTCAGAATACAATTTTTACTTTCCTTGCATTTCAAAATAAATATTGAGCTAAATACACAGAACATACTTTTTTTTTTTTTTTTTTTTTTTTTTTTTTTTGCGTATTATAAACTGAAATAAATGTTTGAATTCATTAAATAGTTTATTTTTCTTGAAAAGTTTACGGATAAATCAGCTAAAAAATATTTATCATTCAATATATCTTATTATTATTTTTTTAATGAAACTTTTTAAGGAAGAAAAAAATAAAGAAGAAAAAAATGTGACATCTAATTAGTAGCAGCTGTTTCTAGTAGCGGGGATGAGTAGTTGGTGTTATAGTAGCTATAAAATCAGACATTTTAGAAAACAAAGAATGGGTTTAAGCACTTCACATGCATTAAACAATTCTTTCTTTAAAATATGACTGCCTTTATCTCGGGGGAAAAAAAAAACTGTAATGTCCCAAACACTTCTTAGAATGAACTAAACGACATCCGTTCAGTGTGCCAAAAAATGCGAAAATCATTACAAAATATCACGCCATTGCTTTCAACCGAACAGGCTTTTAAACATTCAGATGTGTCCCTCCACCCTCTGTGCCCCTCGCCAGCCCCGGCTTTCACACTTCTGGAAGGTACAGAAGCTTCTGCTCCAAAACTCACGTCGTACAGAGTAATGTATTCTGTACGAAACACGTCGTTTGAACGAGCCTTTCCGCCAAGCGGTCCTTGTCAACACGCTTTTGGAAACCGACGCCCCAGCCTCCCGCCTCCTCCCGATCACTTCATTTTCTCCAAGCCCTCCCACTCTGCTCCTTTCCCCCGAGCGCTCAGAGAAAAGAGCCCCGGCCTAATGACACAGTGCGTCACCCGTTAGAAGGAAAAGACATACGCTGTATTCCGTCGGGCGCGCGCCACTCATTAGGTAGCTGAGTGGGCAATTTAGTCGGCCCCCCATGAGAGAAGAGAAGCATGAAGAGGCACGGAGAAGGGGGTAGGGAGGCTAGGCATCCTTTGTGCCGATGTGCCGCAGCTATTAAGCAGGTCGATAGAATGCAGGAGAGAAATATTCGAAATTCGGAGGATTATGATTTTTTTCCCCTCTAAAACAAAAAAAACAAGGAAAAGGATGGAAGTCAAAACGCATTTTTGTTCTGTCGGACTCTAAAGTTATGCTCAATTAGAGTTTTAAGTGGTATTTTCCGTAATAACTCTCCCCTACTTAAGTGAAGCCGTATACAAGAACAGCCATTTGCGTGTCTTGCATTTTATCTCGCGCATAAAGTTAAATCTGTTTTCGAGAAAATGTACGTTATTTACTTAATTACGGACGATTTACATACGGCAAAACCTCATCAAGTCATCACCTCCCTGGAGTTTTGTTGTTTTGATTTAAGAGACACGCGTGACTTATAATGGAGATTTTAATAGGGGATGTTTTTACTTTGAAACATGGCCTGGGGGACTCTGAGAATTTTCTAAAAACCTTTCATCTTAAGTTTGAAATCGAAATTCTTGCAAAATCCTTCAAAGAAATATTTTATATGTTTTTACTTTAATTTAAAAATTACTTACTGCAAGATTAAGAAGGATAGATGCAATATATTCGATGAACATTAAATAACTGAGTGTAAGTAATCTATTTCGGCTATTCATTTTGGTAAAAATAAAAATGTTTAATCATTTATTAAAATTAAGTGAATCATCAAAAGTTTAATATAATATAATAAATATATTAGATTTGTATTATTTACCCGTATCCCTCCACTATTTTACCAGCATTTCGAACTCTGCATACTTTAAGTTTTTCACTGTAATTAGTGCACGATTGGATACCTCAAGTGAAAGATTTTCACTCTAATGTAATTATTTTTCAAGATATAGAAATACCATTTAACACCTGAATCCCTACTATCTATAAAACAGAAATAATTAGAAGATAAAAAAAAACTTTTTATATACCATGTTTTAAATTTTCTGATGATTCATAGAGCTCTTATCAATGTGTATAAAAAATTTTTAAGTGATAATGACGTCACGTCAAGTTTTGTAAGAGGCATAATTTAACTTTTTATAATTTTTTAGCGTTCACGTTTAATTAAATGTATTTATTTTTATGTCGAAAGAAAATGAACTCTTCAGTTTTATTTTTTATTTATTTTTTTATTTTATTTTTTGGAACAATTAAATTATAGCTAATATTTTAATGGCTATTTTAACGCTATTAGAATGTTATTATTTTCATATTTTAATTAATTATAAGAAAACTAATCAAAAATTCGAAAATCGAACTTCGAAGTATTGTGTTGTCACCGGGTTCTGAGCTACTGTGAAAGTTTCAAATGTCTAGCTAGTAGGGAAGTTAGTTAAAATTCGATTGCAAGATTTGTACCGGACAAACAAATAAACAAACAAGAATAGAAGTTAATAAAAACATGGTAAAAACATGGTAAAGTACACTCTAACCTCGTTAACGTGAACACTGTTAACGTGAACTACTTTTAACATGAACTGTTTCCACAGTCCCCGTCAAAATGAAGATTAGTTTAGATATATGAATAGTAGTTACTGATAGCATGAACTACTGATAACATACACAAATTTTTATCCCCCTTGAGATTCACGTTAATGAGGTTCGGCTGTATTAGAATCTGAAATAAGGGTGACTAGATCTTTTCAAATCCCCAGGACATTCCTCGAAAACCACCTTTCACCCCCCAAAACATTAGAACATATTTAAGGACGCTGGTTATAAAGTTATTAATATTTTAAGATAATAATTTATTGTATGTATAATAAATAAGCTGAAATGTGGGCTTTCATGTACTTCATACAAATAAATTACTAAAATTCGACAATTTCATGTGATTTATTTATTTTGTTCTCGAAATTCGGGTGCACCATCACATTTGTCCTCAAACTCAATTTAATAAAATATGATCGTCCTACAAATACTGGAATTCTGAAATGCATGTGAAATCCTTTTGATCGTAGATTAAATTTCTTATCTCAGTGTACTATTTACTATTTAAAAAAAAAAAAAAAAAAAAAAAAGAAAGAAAGAAAGGGGGGTAAGGAGAAATGAGTGCTTTCATGTACTTCATAAAAAATTACTAAAATTCGACAATTTAAGGTGATTTATTTATTTTGTTCTCGAAATTCGGGTACACCATCACATTTGTCCTCAAACTCAATTTAATAAAATATGGTCGTCTTAGGAATACTGGAATTCTGAAATGCATGTGAAATCCTTTTGATCGTAGATTAAATTTTTTATCTCAGTGTACTATTTACTATTAAAAAAATAAAGAAAGAAAAGAAAAGAAAAGAAAAAAGAAAGAGGGGTAAATGAGAAATGAGTGCTTCATATAAAAATTACTAAAATTCGACAATTTAAGGTGATTTATTTGTTTTGTCCTCAAAATATGGATACACCGCAACATTTGCCCTCAAACTCAATTTAATAAAGTCTGGCCGTCCTAGGAATACTGGAATTCTGAAATGCATGTGAAATCCTTTTGATAGTAGATTAAATTTCTTATCTCAATATACTATTTACTATTAAAAAAAAAAAAGAAAAAAAAGAAAAAAGAAAGAAAGAAAGAAAAAAAGAAAAAAAGAGAGAGAGAGAGAGAGAGAAAGAGGGGTATGTAATTGCTTTTTATCTATACTTCAAACAGATCTTTAAACACAATATTATGTTTTCTGTAGTATTTTTTAGCCAGTATTGCATAGTAAATACAATAATATGAAACATATGTTACCCAGTTAGACATGCCTACGCCTGTAGAACTGTTTCTACCTTTGTAAGAGTCTATTTTCCGTGAACTTCTTTCTATCCCATTACATAATTGGCGGCAGGAGAATTATATCTATGGTTACATTATTTACAACCTTGTCTTCTTAAGTAAGGGTATAATGAATATTATAAATCTGTTTTACAAATTAGTGTTTTAGAGTTATGAAAATTACTCTATTTTATGATATAATAATATCAAGTCAATCTATTGTTATGATATAACAATATCAAAAACGTTAAATTTTTTTTTAACTATTTAAATTTCATATTAAATTCAATACTTTTATATTTTTGAAAATTTTCATAATGTTTCCTGATATTTAATTTTTAATTTTTCCCTCAATTTTAAATAATTATAGTTTATCAATATATTTTAAATATATTTAGGTATTAATTTGTGGATCGATTGGTTTTTATTTAATTATTTATTTTAATATCCTTATGCTTCAATGCTAAACAATTGCATTAAATTTCAGCATTCAAACATAAAAATATTTCTAAAAAATTAACTTACCAATGAGCCCACGAAGTAATACCTAAAAATAAATTTAATATATATTTTTTAATTATAATAAATTAACATAGAGGCAAAAGATCAAAAATTAGTTAGCAGGGAACTTTTTAAATATTTAAAAAAATTTTGAAATGTTTAGTTATATTTTTAAAAATTTCAACAATTTTCGAGACATTTTAGTGTACTTAATACTGTTATATTTTAATGTATGTGTAAGCAGATTTTCATAACTCTAAAACAGCAATTTACAAAAAAGATATTTAATTGACACAATCAAGGTCCCCACCAATCGCCAAGAGAAGAAGATCGTACAAGAAATGTTCCGTGTTCAAAATCAGGTCGCATTCGTACACCTTTTGTTGTTCGGATGTTTTGTGGTTTTCTTCGAAACTCCCATAAATAAGGACCACACCTCTCCCCCCTCCTCCGAAGGCAAGCTACCCAGACCTAGGACAAAAAAAAAAAAAAAAAAATCTTCTTTTATATAACTTTATTTTGAATATAACTACATTGTAAACAATTTTCATCACTTATCTTTTAAACAATTTTTTAACAATTGGATAACATCACATGTCCTCTGCCCTCACAAATAAATAAATTTATCTATCATTTGCTATGAAGGTTGAAGCTATCTGAATATTTTCTGATATTTTCAATTACATTTTCTATACTATATTATGCAACCTTTGTATGTCCTATATAATTAAATTTTTACTTATACATTTAAAAATAATAATAATAAAATAAAACTGCTAACGAAATCCTACGCTTTTTTAATATTCAACTAAATCTAAAAGAAAAATCCTTTTTCCATATAAAGGATATTCTGAATTGCAGTCACGCTCTATTCTGCGAATGACATCTCGGAAAAGATCCTTCTTCATCCACTCCTGCCTCCCATCTCATCGGGTCCAGCCAGAAGCGCAAGAGAATTGTGTATGTCCAGCCGTCTGAGTAATGGGAGCAGGACGCCAGGTATGTTTGCGCTTTTCCTCCCTCCAAAAGAGCGATCTGTCATTAGGGAATGTTGCTAAGAACACAGGTCTTCTAGGTCGAACTTTCTAGACAGAGAAGAGAGGATGATAACGAAGTGTCCGGGAATGAGAATTTCTCACTAAGTGCTGTTCATACGAAGCACCTTCGCAACTGAAGTGGATTTTTGTGACAAGGGAGCGGAGTATTATAAAGCATATAGTACATGGCATTGGATGGATTTTTACTTGCCCACATGACAGTTTGAAGTGAAAAGTGGAGATGTGTGAAAGAGAAGAGTGGGAGAAAGCTGAAGTGTGAGCAGGCTGAACGGATGTGTTAGATTAAACCAGACATGAAATTCTTACAAAATCTTCTTTAAATTTTTGAATTGTGTGAAACGTATTTAAGTTCAAGAGAACTAATTATTTATCTTTTATCAACGATAAAGCACACGTTACTTGCGTACACGACGGTTTGACGTGAAAAGGGGAGCTGTATCAAAGAGAAGAGTGGAAGGATGGTGAACTACGTGTGAAAAGATGTGTTAAATTACAAATGAATCAGTCGTGGAGTATTTACAAAAGTTTCTTTAAATTTCTTAACTCTTAGAGATGTATTTCAGTTGAAGAGAGCTAATTATTTAGTTTTTATCAACAGGTAAACACGTACGTAGATTTATAGGTTTTCTATCCCAAACTAAGAAATGAGACAACTACGGATTTTTACTTACATACAGGACAGCTTGAAGTGAAAAGTAGAGCTATATAAAAGAGAAAAGTGAGAGAATGCTAAAGTATGAGCGATTAAAATGAATATATTAACTGAAATCAAGCATGAAATTCTTATAAAATGTTCTTCAAATTTCTGAATTGTGGGAAATGTATTTCAGTTAAAGAGAATTAATTATTTAGCTTTTATTACATAATAGCTTTTATTACCGGTAAAATATACGTAGATTTATGCGTTTTGTATACTAAATTAAGAATTTTTACCTGCGTACGCGACAGTTTGACATAAAAAGGGAAACTGTATGAAAGAAAAGTGTGGAAGAATGTTCAAGCTTATGAACTGTCTGAAGAGATGTGCATATTAAATTACGAGTAAAGCAGCCATGAAATTCTTACAAAATCTTCTTTAAATTTCAAAATTTATTGAATTGTATGTTAGTTCAAGAGAACTAGCTATTTTGTGTTTATTACCAAACCGAAAAATAAAAAAAATAAAAAATAAAATTACGTAAAATGGGTGCAATGTACATTTATGGGTCTTCTATTACAAACCAAGGACTTTTACTTGCGTACATGAACGACAGTTTGAAATTTAAAAAAATGGTGCCATATTAAAAAAAAAGAAAAAAAGAAAAGAAAAGAAAAAGAAAGAGAGGGAGGGAGGGAGAAGGCTGAAGTGTGAACAGTTTGTAAGGAGGTGTTAGATTAAACCATGCAGGAATTTCTTACAAAATCTTCTTTAAATTTCGGAATTATTTGATATATATTTAAATTTATGAGGAGTAATTGTTTAGATTTTATTACCATCTGAAATGTGCGTATAGTTACTAGTTTTCCTGTCCAAACTAAAGATATTTACTTGCGTACCCGACAGTTTGAAATGAGAAGATTGGAAGAATACTCTCCTGAAATTCTTACAAAAGTTTCTTTAAATTTACAAATTATTATAAAAGTATTTAAGTTAAACAGAATTAATTATTTATCTTTTATCACCTTAGAGCACAGCGAGCGCATCTTTGATCGAAGGATGTAACCAACATAAAAATCACGTGGCGAGTGCTTTCCAAGTTTTCACCATTTAAGATCACTTGTCACTCCCCTCAATCCACTTTTGGAAAAGGGGCGTCAAAGAATTTTCGTTGTATCATCCAACTGCGGACGGATCTGGCCGTTTCGCTCGTCACGTGACAGATGAAATAACTCTCAGTCTTGGTTACCCTTTGAATAGGAACTTTAGTCATAGCTCTAGTCATATATGCTCTAAGTTTATCACTTGCACTAATTAGACCGAGCAGTACCACTTAAAATGAACAACTACGAACATCTATGCCTGAACCGGAACACGGCACGTGGCAGATGAAGCCTAGAGCTTTAACTACTTGGCCACTAGATGGGCTCCAATTTATAGAAAATTTATCTAGATGTAACTTCCCACAGCGAATTTCAAGACTTTTGAAAGCTTTCTTTTACTCTTTGAATGTAAAGTAAGAAAAACTTTTCAAAAGGTTTTAGCAAAAAGCGTTGCTACTTAAGGGTTGTTAAAAGATTTCTCGTCAGGAGTCGATCCAGGCAAAAGTTTGGGCCCCTTTGCTATTCATTCACAGAATTCAAATGTATGAAAAGATCCCCTTAAGAAAATTCAAATTCATTTAAAAAAAAAAAAAACGAAGATTTTTTTTTTTTTTATAAAAATGACCCTTTCATAATATTTTTCCATGTTTTCAGTATTATTACTTCCATTACCCTACTACTGTAGGTAATAGAAGTATTGCATTCGGTCTAAAAATTCAATATCGAGATTTTACCTGATTTACACGTTTTAAGATCCCCTGAGTCCAAAAAAGTGGTTTTGGGCAATTGGTCAGTGTGTATGTGTGTGGGGGAATCTTCAGGCTATTATATCTCCGAAACTAATAAAGATAGAACTACGAAACTTTAGAATTAAAACAAGTCTGGTGTACAGATGAATTTTTCAAATTTTGGTGAAAATTGAAAAACCGGAAAGGGGACATCGGAAACCGGAAGTGGGATCGTAAGTCCGTTTTGCAAAAACGGCTCTAACGATTTTCTTCAAATTTACTATATAAACACTCTATGAGATGTCCTTACGAATGATATAGTTGGTTAGTTCAGGAAAGTTGATAGGCGTCCTGTATAAATAGCTCAATCTCAGGTCTCGCAAGGGCGTTCCTTTGAAAACGGCTGTACGGATTTTTTTCAAACTCGCCCTATTAAGTCACTTTTAAATATCCTTTTGTATGTAATTATTTTTTTCCGGTCAATAATTGAGTTTTGGTACAAGTTGCTATCTCAAAAGCGGCTCTAACGATTTTCTTGAAAATTGTTATCTAAATCCATTTCTTTCTTATGTATCACGTAGGTAGATATTAGAGAACAATTAACAGCCATCCTATTTAGGTAGATCAGAAGTTTATTTAGATCACAGAAATTGGTGTTTCAAAAAATAACTCTGCCGTTTTCTTTTTGTTATTTTTTACCTCGCTATATGTAAGCTTCTTTTTATATGCCTTTACATGTGTATAAAGTTTCTCTTACCGGAAAAATGTTAGGTTTCTACTTCTTTAGGTCACTTTTATATCTTCTGATCACATTATCTCCCAAAAATGCATATAATACGTGTAATAGTGGGTAATGGATGTAGAGTAGCTGTTTCACACACCAGATTTTTTTTAAATTAATGTCTGTATTTTGTTCGATGACACTCTCTTAACTTGATATTAAGCATTATATAGAAATAGAATGACTATTAAAATGCAAAGTTTTATACTTTATTTATTTTTTTTTATTATTATTTATTTTTCTCTCGCACAAAAACAGATTAAAAATTTCACAAAAATATTTTGCTGTTCACAAAAATGGGCCCCAAAAATTAAAACCTGGTTCCACCCATGCCAATTGACAAAATCAAAGGTAATTCTTAAGGATTTCATGTATAATTCTTGAAAAGGTAAATATTCAACCGTGAAATGTAAAATATTACCGTAAACCAATACCGACATTTATAAAATTTTGAAAACCTTTTCAGAATAATGAGAAGAAAGGAAAAGTTCAAGCGTAGAGTGTGGGTCGTTTTCCTGAAATAAACAAAATTTGCTCTTGATGAAAAATGAGCGTTATATCCGTGTGCTATTCCTTATTACTTTCTCTTACCCATAAGGTATAGAGAAAGTATTGTTTTTGGCTCAAATTTTCGAACGCGAGATTTTGTTATATTTACACGTTTTGAGGTCCCCTGAATACGAAAATCATGTTTTTAGCAAATGGTCTGTGTGTCTGTGTGTGTGTGTGTGTCTGTGTGTGTGTCTGTGTGTGTGTGTGTCTGTGTGTGTGTCTGTGTGTGTGTGTGTCTGTGTGTGTGTGTGTCTGTGTGTGTGTCTGTCTGTTATCAGCATATCTCAAAAACAAATTATGGCAGAAAGTTCAAACTTGGTATTCTAAATGTGTATCATATAGGGATGCTACAGTAAGCTTTTCGTTAAGATCAAGCAAATGGTTCGTGTACAGGGACAATCAAGAGAATTCTAATACATTACGTCTATGGGGGAAATTGCAGGACAATAGAGTTTAACGTCTATAGACTGCACTAAACGAAATGAAACAAATATATAATTTTTGTAATAGAGACAGTTAACTGGGAAATTTTTTTTGTGTATGTAGGAGCCTCGCCTCCCCCCCTGGGGGGGAAGTCCCCCCTCGAGGGGAGTAAATTTTCATGATGGGTATCTTTCAAAAGAGCTCGAAAATACCTTTAAAACGAATGGTTGAACCATCGATCTGCGATAATTTACAACAAAGTTATCGATTTTTTTACTTTTAACGAAAAAAAAAACTTAGAAAAAAAATCGTACTTTTTTTTTTTTTAATATTGAGAATAAAATGGACTTTTTTGGATATTTTGTGTTAAACTACTTCTCTAATATGGAAATCGTCTGCCTTATCATAAAAGATAATTTTTTTAAATAATAATTTTAATAAATTATTTTTTAAAAAGAGAAATATTTTTTAATAACCGAATTAAATTCTATATAAATGTAGGTGCATTAATGAAACGGGGGGTTGAGGGGGGCGGTAGCCCCCCTCACACAGAACTAATTATCATATAAAACTCTTCAGAAGCTTAATATGAATTGTTTAACATAGGCTTACATAACAGTACTCGTTATCTTACCTCTTAATCTCCAACCTGTATTTATAGTATTAAATTTCAGGGTAAGAGAAAGTCGTGTGAGTGACACACCAGATTATTTTTTATTTTCTTTCACCAAATTCTTTTTCCACTTTTTATGTAAAGCAATTCCAATACTTTTTGAAAAAAGTTGTTTACTTTCCTTTGAAGGTGGCCTATGATTTAAATTCACACATGCGCAGGCTCAAAAGACAAATAGTATCAACCAAATTACTTTATCGTAACTGATTTTATTTCTGAAATTATATAATGAAAATTGTTTATTTTTCATGTTATTATTGCTTTGTAACAATGTTAAAAATTACACTGAACTGTATTAAGAATTAAACTGTAAGTTCTATCTTTTAACTTTTAATAACAGTACGTGACGGGGCAATTTCGATGACATATTCAGAATCAAGAATGCCAAATTCCTACAGTTCACCATTTTTCATTCATTCTTTTTATTATTATTATTATTAACTGTAAATAATTAACTGAGTTCAAAGTGTCAACGCACCAGTTACTGCTTAAATTGTTTAGCACCTTTATAAAAGACATTATTTCTCGGCAAAAATTAAGTGAAAGTGATATTCAAAGAATTTTCAGAAACAATATTTTCAGCATTCAGTCTCATCTTCCGGTTTCAGAAAACTATCACTATATTTAGACAATTATTTTTAATTACTTAAGAAAAATAAAAGAAATTTTTGCAATAAAAGAAAAAAAAAAAAAAAAAAAAAAAACATTGTTCCCAAAAGAATAGAATATATTTTAGTTTTTAAAAGATACAGAGAAAAAATATACAAGCACAGCGACAATAAAAAAATATCTATCGAAAAATAAATAACTAATCAGAATTCTTTTAAATATGGCATACTTTCTAAATATACGTCGGGAAAAAATTGTCACCTCATTTACTATTCTTGCAACTTTATTTTTACCTCTAGCCCTGAAAGAAGTTGAGGTCTTGTAATCCAAGCACGTATCACTTGTCTCAGCAACTTTCCTAGCCGAACTCTATTTCGACAAATTCTTGAAAATTAAAAAAGAAAAACCCTTAGCTTGCTTGTCTAGTATTTCTGCTTAGTTTTGGGAGGAAGGAATTGTTAATATTAATATCCAGAGACAAAAATATTCAAATGTTCTTTTAGTTTCCCCACTTGCTTAAACTTATAAAAGGAATAAATCGAAACTTTTATTTTTCTGTTTCTGCAAATTCACACTATAATTTTCTTTCGTTTTTTATTAGTGTATAAAAATTAAAAGAAAAAAAGAAAAGAGCTGAAACTGATGAAATGTTAAAGTTTTTTTTTTTTTTTTAAAGAAAAGAAAAGAAGAGAAACGATCTAAATTTGTAAAAAAAAAAAAAATGTTTCATTACATTTTGCAGTGAATAACTCAACATAAAAAATCACTTTCACTTATCATAACACTAATGTTTTGGGACATTTTACTGACATTACTGAAGATTGTGATACAAAATTTTAACTAATCTTTCAACATTATAGTTATGTAAAATCATAGCCTCCTAAACTAGATGCCTGTCGCGTTGCTCGTAAACTTGGCAACAGTTGAAGCGGTAATTAGCGCCACCTGGTACAGATTGAGAGACTTTTTTATTCAACAGCCACCAATAATTTTTAAAAGTGGAATTTGATATACATAAAAGGCGAATAGAATCGAAGAAACATTGATTATATACATCATATATCACTTCTTAAAAATATTGGTGGTTATTGAATAAAAAGTCACGCAATCTGTACCAGGTGGCGCTGTCTACCGATTCAACTGTTGCCAAGTTTATGAGCAACGCGACGGGCATCTAGTTAAGGAGGCTATGGTAAAATTCTTAGCTTGTCTAGTAAATCAGCATAGTTTTACGAGTAAAAATTCGTTTCTAATATTAATATCAAGAAACAAAAATATTCACACTTTTTTTTCATCCATATTTACTCAAACTTAAAAAAAGAAAGAAAGAGAGAGAGCGAGGGAAAATCAACACAATAATGTTTCAGAAAATTCGCACGATAATTATATATACATATAATATGACATAATGTAGAAAACAAGTGAACCGTATTATCAATGCCAAATCAATTCATAAGATTTATATAAATATATCTAGGAATAGTTACAAGAAATATATATTAAACCACAATACTACGTTTAATGAAAAGTAAAACCCACCAAACGCCAACAACCCTGGTCTACAATGGTTCGGTAACAACGGTCAAATTATTATTTTTATTATTAATTCCAATTTTTATTTAAATATCTACAAGCAAAAAAGTCTCACCACGTCACATTTTTCTTTTAGAGTATCAGAAAATGGCAAATTTCACGAATTTTTATCATTTTCACAGTATCAGAGGTTGTAACCCTTCCTGCTGGCAACCCAGAGTCCTGGCGCAAATCAGAGTCCCGGCAACCATGTTTGTTCCATTTTTTTGTTTAAATATCAGAAAATGGCAAATTTCATTATTTTTTTAAATATTTTTACAATACAGTCGACAGCAAAAGTTATCCGAGCTCTAGCCAATAATTCCGATATTAAAAAAGTATATTTAATACTATTTTGTTAAATAAAACCTTGTCGAATCATGTTGTTAGACTAACTAAGAACATGACTCGACAAGGATTTATTTAACAAAGTTTAATTTAAATTTAATTTTACTTTTTTTTTTATTTAAGTGTACTTTTTTTAGACAGGGGTTATTGCTTCCAGTACAGATTAAATAATCGTAACAAAAAATCTGCACGTGTTACAGATTTTTCGCTATTATTTTTTAATTCTGCACTACAAAATTAGTTGAAAATAGCTAATTTCATTTTTGTTACCCTCCAAAAATGTTTTTTTTTTTTTTTTGTCGACTAGTGTAATGAATGAGATGAAAACTATTATCCACGAGAGAAAAGAACTTAAAATTTCAAGTGGAAAAATTATCAAAAATAGAAGAATTTCTTGCGAAAAATTTTTAAAATGAAAAGAAATGAAGAAAAATAAAAAAAGGAAATCATAGCTGCCAAGTTTTTTAATTTATTCTGGAATGATGTTAGTCCCGCCCCTTTTTCACACCGTAATATTTTTAGAGTAATTGTCTTCATATTTAATCGTAATTATATATTGAATAAATTTTTTCTGCAAAGATTACGGTGTGAAAAAAGGGCGGGGCTAACAAAATTCCGGAATAAATTAAAAAACTTGGCAGCTATGAGAAATTAACAAAGAGTAATGATTACGAAGAGCAACAAATGACACGTCACGTGCTATAAAGGCAATGAAATCACATATAGAGGTGAGTTGCAATCAGAAAGTCATTTAGTTGAGTAGATATGAAATTAATGAACATAAGAACTAATATATATGTAAAAGGTAAATGAAACATTAAAAACTGAAGACTATGCAGTAGAAAACATTTTGTATAAAGTACAACTTAAATTGCAAAAACACGTTTTCTTGCAAAGTTTTTATGCTTCCTCACTTAATATCAGTTTTTCAAAGAAATTTATTCACAAAACAGCTGTAGATGAGGAGGAAATTTTTTAATTAATTTAGAGCTGCCAACCAAATCCGACAAATTGTCAGTACCGCCCCTTTTCCTACATCACTTAATTTTTAGAGTAATTTTCTTCAAATATATTTACGATGAGTGAAGAAAAAAATACTCTAAAAATTAAGTGTCTTAGAAAAAGAGGCTGTACTAACAATTTGCCGGATTAAGTTGGTAGCTCTGTTAATTTTACAAAATCTATGAAAAATCTTTATTTTGTTTCTCTAGTATTACTAGTGTCTCAGTGTAATTTACTGCAATGTAGATGAGGATGCAAAATTTTAAATAATCTTACAATGTTAGAATTGTGAGAATAAGTTAGAATGTTAGAATAGATAACTTACAATGTTAGAATAAGTTCCTTAGCGTGTATAGTTACTTATTTTTAGGAGATATGATTTGTTAATATTAATATCAAGCGACAAAAATATTCACATATTTTCTTCGCTTCCTTTTGTTGAAACTTAAAAAAAAAGAAAGAAATCAAATTTTCCTTACATTTACTTGCTTCTGCAAATTCACACCATAATTTTCATTCGCTTTTTTTTTAGTTCATATAAGAATAAAATAAAATAAAAAGCTGAAGTAATTAAATAATAAGTACTTTATTAAGAAATACCATAGATTTCAAAAACATAATTCCTTACAAAGTTTTTACTTATCATAACATCAATATTTTACTCATTGCACTGATTGCACTGTAGCTGAAAATGATGATGCAATATTTCAACTAATCTTATGTTGTGTAACATAATACAGTAGAACCGCGGTTATCCGAGCCCCGATTAACCGACTTCCGGGATAACCGAAGTAGTCCCGAAAAGGCCACGCCCTGGAGGAAGCGCAGCTTTTGATAAATGGACGTAGATAACTTTGACAAATTTTACTATACAGTACTGTGTTTTATAGTTTATATAATGTATTGCGTTGCATTTTTAACCTACTAACTTTTAAATATGTAATGTATGCATTATTTTACATCATTAACTATGTTTCATCCATTTTAAACTTTGCCGTACGTCGGTAACAAAAGTGTCCGAACACTAGCAAAAATTCCTACGTAAAAAAAGTACACTTCATACAGTTTTGTTAAATAAATCCTTATCGAACCATGTTCTTAGACTGACTAAGAACAGGATTCGACAAGGATTTATTCAACAAAACCGTATGAAGTGTACCTTTTTGACATAGGAATTTTTATTAGTGTTCGGACACTTTTGTTACCGACTGTATGTGTCCCCTCCGCCTTACGACAGAGTCCTTGTTATCCGAGTTTTCGATTATCCGAGGTACCCTCGGTCTTCATTACTTCAGGTAAGCGAAGTTCAGTTGTAGTTGTGAAAAAAAAAAAAAAAAAAAAAAAAAACCTTAGCATGTCTCAGATTTCTGCTTGGTTTTCGGGGAAATGATTCGTTTCTAAAAATTCCGAGAACAATTTTCGTCCAATTTTTATTAGTTATGTAAAAATTGAAAGGGAAAACAATTGATGATCAGGAAATCACTTTGTTAAGAAACATAATAAATTTCAAAATGGTGGTTCCTTACAACGTTTCCATGTATCACACCGCCAGTTAATTTTGATGCATTTCACTGCAGCACAGTTGCGGAAAATTATGTAAAATTTCAACAAATATTACAATATTATATTAGCGAAAAAACTCAGCTTGTCTAGTATTTCTTATTCGTTTTTGGAAAAATGATTTGGCAATATTAATAATATACATTAGTATTCTTTACAGAAGATGAGATATAGTGTTTCGTTAAATTCGCAAAATTACAGGATAGTAGCGTCACCTATCGGCTGGTATGCATCCAAATTTTATGAACGCAGTTTTTCAAAATAACTATCCTATATATGAAGTTTTGTAGATTTATAATTACACTATATATGCTGCGATTATAGCCTTCTTATAAATAAGAAAAACTTGAGAATAGTAACGCCATCCATCGATCGATATGCATCAGAATTTCATAAACACCAATTCATATCAGAGTGTAACTAATGCAAAGTTTCTTAAAACTCTGCATTAATTCTTGATCCAGAACTGACTTTTTTTTTTTTTTTTTTTTTTGGTCACGTACACGGAAACTGTCGAAAACTAGAATTGTAATTTTTTTTACGAATCCAACACTTTCTTCTTATATGCATGAAGAAAGTAATGAAATATTTAAAGCAATAACTGAAACTGTAATAATTATTTTTTCCTCACGCACGTATCTTTTTCCTTTATTATTCCTTACAGTTTTTTCGTACTTGACTTGTCTTTTTCTTTTACTCTTCAACAACAATCTAAACAAGAACAAAAGAAAGAAGAAAAAAAGTACAATATTTACATTTGTACATTAAATAAAGAATGGTAATGAAAAAAAAAAAAAAAAAAAAAATGCTTAAACAAATTAAACGATGTAGGAATCATAAAAAAGGTAAAATATTTACAATTGTACACTAAATTAAAAATGCTGCTTTTTTTTTTCTTCTCTTCTTTGTTCCAATCGGACAATCTTGTTTGACTGAAGTACATTGCATTTAAATCGTTTTTATATCTTTTGATTATTTTCTTTTTTCTTTATTCTTTCAAAATAATACTGTAACTTTGAATTTCTGAACATTAATTAAGTTAGATTAATAAAATATTACTAAATCCTTTTTTAAGACATGACAGGACATTTAAAATTTATCAGAAAGCTCCCTCATGTAATTACTGCAGAAAAATTAAGAGACTGTTTTGAGTTTTATTTATATCAATATATGGGAATATTTATGTATTAAAAACATAATATCATTACAGTTTGAGACGTAAGATATAAGTTGTTGTGTTTAGTGTACTTTAAACTTCCGTAATGTACTTTAGGCAACATTTCAAAAAAGTTTTACAGAAAGTTTTATTTGTAAATATTTCTGTATAAAGGGAAGATGGTTACTAACTGTCACCTGAACCCCCCCCCCCCCCTCCCCCCTCCCCATTTGAAAGTTGTAACTAAATTCATGAATTATTTAAACTGTTTTAAATTAAAATACATACATATATATTTAAAATTATTCAGAAAAATTTTCCCCATACCACTCTTTCAAGATTATTGCAGTCATTTTGAGAAGCCCTGAATATTATTTATACTTTATTACGAACCAAGCAATGTATTTAAACTCACCACAGGAAAATATATATATATATATATATATATATATATATATATATATATATATATATATATATTATATATACATACGTAGCATAACAGGAAATGAAATTCGAAGCACTTTCAAACATGCTTATATATTTACGAAATTTTTCTGTGGCAATAAATACATTCCAATGCCCTTCTATGGGAAATATGCTTTTGCACACATAAAAAATAAATATCGATTTCGTTTTGTTTAGCTTAGTCTAAAGATGTTAAATTATACCAGAAATTTCACTGATAAGGCATAATGTATTTGAATATTTTGTTTGTCCTTGTGCTCGAACCATTTGTCCAGTCTCAACAAAAAAAGTATCATGTAGCAACTCCATATGGTATAGCTTTAGAATCCTAAGTTTGAACTTCCTGTTAATATTTGTTCATACTCTTCAGTTATACTAATAACAGACTGACAGACACGCTCATGCAAATACACATACAGACAGAGGGAGAGGGGGGGGGGGGCAAACAGATATAACATTATTTTCGTATTCATAGGGATCGAAACGTGTAATTATTGCAAAATCTCAATTTTGAAAATTCGACTTACCACCCCCACCCAAAAAAATACCTGTTTTCCTTATCAATTTACTTAATTTCGAGGGTAGCGTAAATTTTACTTATTCTGTCGCTGATACCTTTCTAAATTTTCAGAATATTTCTTTGGGTATTTTATAAGACTAGCTTTATACATTTGGCTAGGGAATCGTGCAAAAGGAAGTTTGTTAACGCTTGCGCTTGCGCAGTTAAATAATATTTAGTAAAAATACTGGTATTTTAACAAGTATTTAATATTTTTATATTCTGAATGCAGTACATTGTTTCTACTGTAGTACGAGTATGTCAATTTTTCTAAAAATAACATTGAAATGGTTTGAAAACTCTACATGTGATAAACAAAAAACGAACGAAAATATTTCGATTTTCTTAATATATATATATACACACACACACACACACACACATATATATATATATATATATATATATCCATAAATATACGAGTTATCCGCATACAAAGGAATATAGATAATTAAAGTAGCTTCTAACATATGCTACAGCTACAACACATTTCAAACACTATTTTTTGCAGGGCTATTCCAAACATCATTTTTCTTTTTTAATTTGTGACATTGATACCTGTTTTAACATCAAGACAGAATTTTAATTCAGACATACATTAGGTATAACATGTTCTTTACACCCCCTAGAGTTTCAGAATAATTCGTTAAGCATTATTATTATTATTATTTATTTTTTACATATTTGACAGAACGTTTAAAACCATAAGTGTCCGATAATTCATGGTAAGGTAGAGGTTGAGTGTGTGAAAAGTCTCACTAGAGTTGCACAGTGAGTAATTAGGTGACTGTCTGTGATTAATCCCTTGGGTTATCCGGCATTTATGGCAAGGTAATATACGCTGATAAACGAAAATTTCCTTCTGGAGAGTGAGATTCGCAGTTGTCTTTGAAGGTTAGTAAAAACGTTTATATCAATAAATTATTCATTGGAATTTTTTTTATTATTATTATACTTACATAAAGCATAATTTTCTTTAATTTAGGTAGGAGGCGGTAATATACTCATATAATCCCCCACCCCCACCCCCGCAGGTACATCCCTGATGAGTCTGCCACGTTCTTAAACTAAGATAGCATAAATTATAAATAAATAAAATAAAAAATAGCCAACAGTAATAGTAAACATCAAACAACAGCTTACAGTTTTAAACGTATCGGAAGCATTATTACTGCAATTTCTGTTAATTATCGTAGATTATCTTAATTCAATGTAGCAAAAAGGACATTTTAACTCATACAGTAAATTTATCCTTTTAAATTTAAAAATTCAGAACGATGTTATCATCCTGAAAACGTGCTTACCTCGTGCTTTAAAAATCACACGAATGAGATAATAAACATTTCCGTTAAAAAATTAATTTTATTAAATATATATATAGCTTAAACGAGTATTCATAAAAGAAGTCCTTCCCAGAAAAATAATAACATAAATATAAACGTATTTTTTAAAAACATTTTCGTCATCTGAAAGCAACAGATGTTTATGATTCAACATTTAAAATAAGATTTTTTTAAAAAAATAATTCACTGACATTTTAAAATTTCCTAAAAAGTAATTACGTACCGACTACAAGAAAGTAATTATTTCTAGAAAACAAATAAAAAATAAAAAAAAATTATTTCTAAGAGATATTAACGAAAGAAACTGGTAACAATGAATAAACAATCGTTAAATAATTTCAAGAGTTTTTTTTTTTTTTTTTTTTTTTTTTTTTTTGGAAAAGACTCATTAGATTACTAACGAATTATTCATTAAAAAAAAAAAAAAAAAATCAAAATTAAATATATGTGTTTTTATAATCACTATTTTCTCTTACTCATATATGTTAGAGAAAGTAGTATATTTTTGTGTCAAATTTTTGCAATTGAGTTTTTGCTTTATATATATTTTTGGTCCCTTGAATCCTAAAACGTGTTTTTAGCAGTCTGCTTGTCTCTGTGCGTATTTGTCTGTTATCAGCATATCTCAATAACGAATATCAACAGAAGTCCAATCGTAGTATCTTAAAGGCCATCTCCACTTACCGTCGCCGGAAGCCCGAGCCAATGTTATTCTATGGGGAAATTTTCTTTACAAATAACTTATTAACTAATACATATTTTTAAATTATGTTTTCACATTCAGAAAATTCCCGTTAAATGGACGGACCTTTTTTAAAAATGTATTTTTTTTTTTTTTTTTTTTTTTTTTTTTTTTTAGTATTTTATTTTGAAATTGCAAAATGAAAAAAATTCACATATTGAAAATTCGTATTTTGAAGCTTCAAAATAAAATATAAAAAAATAAATAAATAAAAATTTCCCATAGAATAACATTAGCTTCGGCTTCCGGCGGCGGTGAGTGAAGAGGGCCCTTAAATCTGTATTATTTAAGGATGCTACTTGAAATTTGTCATTCAGAATAGACAAATAGTTGGTGAATACGGGCAAAAGGAGCATTTCAGTACATTACTTCTATGGAAGAAGTACAGTTTAATACCTTTAGATTGTATTAAATTAGATGAAATTGACATTTTTTTTATATATATATGCACAGTTTTCTGAACACTAATTCATGTTCACTGCTATTTTGAACTGACTAACTGTGCTTTTAACTGATATCTGCTTGTTGAATTTTTACATGTGTCTCGTTTATTATAACTTTGAGTTGCATCTTTTTCAATAATAATTTTTTAAGTAATTTTGAATTATTATTTGTAGTGGTGAGTTTATTTTCATCTACGATTTTAAATGGTTTTGGATTATCATTTTTAGTGAATTGTTTTATTTTGATTTTCGTTTTTTCTGGTTTTACTATGGGTGTTTCGGGCCTGTGAACAAAGAAATTCTTAGCTTTTGCTTTCTTTGTGATAGAAAAACATCCATTTTTTAGCATATTTGCATTCTACCAGGCCCTTGAAAACGTTAGAATGCAAATAATGCTTTTTTCTCATTCCAATTTACAATTATTCATTTCGATTTCACTTTACTTCTTTTTTGGTTTGATTTGGGTAGTCTTCGCTTATGATCCGAATAATTGTTTTAATACTGAAATTAAATTATCTTTAAATTTCAAATTTTTGCACTGATAATATTGTATTACTATATATATATATATATATTAATTCAATATTTGCCTTAAATATTTTATGTATATAGCTACAATATCCAAGCAAAGCGTTCAGGAAGGTAACAGCCCCCCCCCTCAACGAGAGACTGATTTGCAGAACTAGGGGGGGGCAGGGAAAAATCATTAATTGTGGACCCCTTCTGTCATAAAATGCACTAAGTAAATTTTGTATATATGTACAGTGCTTTTAATTTGAAAAGGCAACTGAATTGAGGACACTGTCATATAAACGGGAACTCAAACACTTACCCATTTGTCCCATGGCAAATCAATCCGTGCTCTGAACACCCTGTAAATGTTCAAACACAGACTAGTTTCTTTGTGAATGTGGAAGCATATACCATACCCCTTATCTTCTACCTCCTGAAACTGCAATAGTCTATAGCGTACAGTTAGAAAAAGTAGTGGGAATGTCACACCGGATTTACATATATATATATATACATATAAATCTAACTTGTTGTTTATAGGCTATTTCAGATTATTCATACAATTATTAAAAAAAAAAAAAAAAAAAATGCGTGAAAAAATAAGAAAATTGTCTTTATATTGCCTTTCATATAACCTCGTTTTTTGTCTGTCAGTCTGAATTAAAACTTTTGCAATTAGTGACCCACTTCCCTTGAATATATTTTTCTTAAATTTTGCTGACAATAAATAAACAAGTATTTTCAAGGATACACCTCATCTGGATTAAAGTTTCGGATTTTTCTTTGCCTCATTTCCATATCCCATGAAGTTATCTTTGGATCTTATTAATAGTCGTGATGTTATCAGTTCAAGTGAACTCTTGAATATTATTCTCAATCTTATATTAAGTTCAAATTGAAATATTTTAAGGGACTTTTTCAGGGGAGGTTCTTGGGGCAAATAATCACATTTTTACTAGATTTTAAATTGACCATATTTATAATCAAACAATTTTAAAATTATAAATCACCAAAGGCGAGTTCTTGGAAAAATCTAAATTTTCGTTTTTATGTTTAGCAAGCAATTTCAAGGCACTTTATGACACTACGGAAACAAAAATATAAAATCGTAAATTATTAGCGGTATTCTACAGAGGTAATATTAAATATAGTATTTAGAAATATGAACATGTTAATTCAGTTTAGTTTTCATTTTACTATTAGTAAACATAGAGTTCTAAATATCAATTACTTTCGTAACTTCCATAAGATGTCTGGCACGAAATTGATTTTCTTTCGATTTTTTAGGGTTATACTGTTCTGACGTAAAAATCATCTGCACACAATGGGAAATAATTTTGACAAATTTATATTAAAAACATTTTAAAAATATTATAAAATAGCTAATAGTTTATTTCTGATAGTTCATCATGGTTTTTCTACTACTACAGCCTCGTGTGATTTTCCAATAGTTCCAGCTTCTCTTACTTTCCTTAGCTCCTTGGTCCAATCTTCACTGGACTTCAAACTGACTTTGCTGCTATTCACGTAATTAAAAGACTTAACTGTTGACTGTGAAAGGAAAATTATTTAAAAACTGCTCATTTAATTCAGTAATAAAAATCCCTAATGATGCTTTGGAATTTCAAAACGAAAAGCTTCGTATAATATTTAAAAAAAATTTTAAATAAAAATTAATTTTACGTGATTTTAAAGTGTATGAATAACAAATGACACGGGTTTAATTAACTTTTTTTTTTTTTTTTTTTTTTAGAGATAATGTATAATTTTGACAAATAATAATTTTAATAAATAATTTGCACCGCGTGTATTCGCATAGAAAAATATAGAGGAAAGTTCTGTTATCGACACAACACCTACTCGGGGAAAAGATAACTTGACAGTGTGTATTAGCCTGTAGAAATTACACATCCGCGAAAGAAAATAGTTCTTTACTATATTTAAGTGTAATAAACTTTTTCTCGATTTTTTTTTATTCTGGTAAACTGAAAAAGGATTAACTATTTAAACTAAACATATTTATGTTAACACATGGAATTCTTTGTAATAGATAAGCATAAAATTTATATCAATGTATTGTTTCGCGAAGAAAGTCTGTTGGCGAAATATTGGCGGAAGAGGGAATACCGGAAGCAACCTTTTAACCCCTATTGTGAGTGCGAAACAGTTTGGTGGGGCTAATAGATTACTTTATTTTCGAAAATTTGAAGATAATTAATGCACAGTCCGCTTCTTTAATTTCACAACTGTTAAAAATAGAGTAAAAATTTTGACGGATTTGAACTTTTGGGAAATTTTCACACCAGATTCACACCAAATATGTCAATGAAATATTCAAGCTAACAGGAATAAGGAAAAATATTTTTCGACAAATACTTTTTCTTTTTCGTTATTATTATTACATTGATAATATAATTTCAATTCGTTTACGCATTGTTATATAAAATATTTTTATTTCCAATACAAACAACTAATAGTGTTTACATTAATTTATACTATGCACTATATACTAAAGATTTTACTTTTTTTTTTTTTTTCTGGAACAGAACAATAAAAGAAAAACATAATTATCTTTAATAATAATAATAATAATAATTATCATATATATATATATATATATATATATATATATATATATATCAGACTTATATATGTAAAATTTATATATAAATGGGAGACAGATCATTTATTTAAAGCCGAAATTACATAATTAGCAAGCATTACATTGTAAAACAAATTTTATTTTAATGGATATTTACTTAAAGAAAATTAATTGGGAAATAAATACTGTTTGAGACTTTATAACAAATTGATCGATACCTTGGAGAGGAATTACAAAATTTTAAAGATATGTAGAGCACTTATGTAGGATTTTCTATATTGCAGTTTAAAATATTTACTTTTAAAGATATCATTATAAAAAATTTTAATTAGAAAAAGCTTACATTGAATAGAATTATTACTTATAATTCTGTGGATTTAGTTGGTAAAATAATTTCACCAAGTGAATAAAAACTATATTATTTAACAAAAATAATAAATTAAATTAAATTAAATTAAATTAAAAATAAATAAATAAATAAAGGCTGATAGTGGTCAAGTGAATTGAAATGAAATTTAAATTCTGTCCTACACATAGTATAATTTTGTGAAAGTGGCCTATTTATTTATTGTGTATGCATGAAAATGTACTCCTGACACTGCCTGCTTTAATCAAGGTAGTCTACCGCAAAATTTTAACGACACAATTATTATTATTATTATTGGCTCTTTGAAAGAAATAGTTCTCTCGTCCTTATAAATCTATCTTTTGAGATTTGAATTTAGAGCCAACAGCCTCCTAAATTCATAAAAATGCCTCGAAGTTCTTCCAAAAGCTACACAAAAGTCAAAAACTTATTTTCAGATACCTAAAATAATTCCAAATATGGCTACAAAATTGGTATTCATTCAATTGCTAAGTTTTTCAGTACCAAGTATGACGGAATTTTGACTCATTTTCTGCAACTGCTCTACATAATTTACTACAATAGTTATTTTTCGATTTAAATATACAAATATCCTTAAAAAAAAAAATGGGAGGGGGTTCTTAACTTTGTTTATAAATTGTAGCCCTTTGAATAAATTTCTGAAAATTTCTGTCGAACATTATCTCTCAATTTTACCTTTAATATTTTTTTTAACTGTGCCAAAGGGAAAACAAAATCACAAAATAAAAAGATAAATCGTTTTATTTAGTCTATGCTGTCGGAAAGAAATAGTCCTCAATAAAAAAGTGGAAACATTGTTTCTGAAAATTTTAAGATTGCTTTTAAATTTAATATCACACATTAATATCAAAGCATGCTTATCCATTCAATATATCAAAATAAATTGAAAAATGCGTGAAATGACATGCTTTCATTCCTATTCCAAAGAATCGAATAACGTAACATTTCCCTCTTTCTCATCTATAAAAATCTCATTCCAACCTCCTAAAAATGCTATGAAAATAAATGTTTCAACTCAGTTTTTAAAAATAGCAGTCGCAAAGGTGTGTGTTTATCAGTATTAAATAAATGCATCAAGACAAATCATATTTACAAGTAAATTAAAATTCGCTTCCCTTTCATATAAATTGTAAGTTTCTTAATTTTATTCAGAAATAAATATATAAAAATTCTCATATTCACATTTAGCATAAAAAATCGGGATACAGACAAAATGAATGTATAATCAAATTGTAAACAGAGATTCTCTCTGCATATGAAAATTCACTATATTTATTTACTTATTTTAAATTAATATTTTTTAAATATTTTCATAAAAGCTTTAAACTATTTCCACTTTCTCATTTTTTTTCTGCTTTTAACATTTACTGATTAACCGGTAAATAATAATGCAAATTGAAAATCTATTACGTTTTGTTCATTTAGAACTTTTTGTTCATTTTCTCCACAGAAGATACTGCCATTTAAAAATCACAGTTTAAATCTTATGATAGAATAATTTTTCTGCCAAAATATATTCGAAATATTTTAAAAGTATATTTTTAAATTATATATATATATATATATATATATATATATATATATATATATATATATATAATAATCAGTTTCTCTTTAAAGAAAACAAAGACAAAAAATGTACATTCAGATAATATTTTATTTAATTTTTTCCTTTTTCAAAATATTTAAGTATTAACCTTTTTGTTTTGTTTTTCTCTCAAGGTAAAATGTAGTATATTACATAATTTGCAGTAATATGGATTTACAATAAATTGTAAGTAATGAATTTAGTGTAAATTCATTTATAAAGAAACTAAAAAATATACTCTGAAAAAATATTTTTACTTTAATCGAAAAAAAGCAAAAGAAAAAACTTTCCGAAATCATCGCTAAATCGCCCGATATCGCAACCCAATTAACGCCAAGTGCGTAAAAAGGTCTCTGTAGCCTTTGCAATACTGACAAGTTATGCGTTCCCCGAGTCCTTCATCGTTTACTAAATTTTCTACCTCACCCCATGTTCATAAGATTCCTTCTTTGCAAGCATTAACACAAATCATGCTCCCAAAATTCTAAATTTCAACCTCTTTAATGAATCTGATAAAATTTCTTCGTCGTATCCGATTTGAACCCCATAAAAGCCGCCTTTGTAGTTTAAAGTGTAGCAATTTTTCTTTGAAACTTTTCGAATACTTTCGCTAATCTTTTCATGCCAGCAGTTCAAGACCCTGCGCTAAGCTTTCACCAGGCAAACGTCACTTAGGTTACACGAGCACCTACATTCATTCAACAAAGTATGGCATGCGATCGAACATTTCGGCCCCGCTACTTGCGGGTATCAGAACATGCTCCTGAATCATTCTTCCTCCGCCCATTCTCTTCTGATCCGTTCATTATCGTCTGACGACCCCATAAAACCGATCGTCAAACACCGTGTCCCTCTCTCTGGTGGAAGAGATGGTCTAATGACAGTGCAAGCCATTTGGAAGACGGGGAAGTGAGTACTCAGTTTTCTCTGGAGACATGCTGTGTACCAGACCTCTGAAGAACAATCACTTTATGGAAACAAAGACCCTATGTTCGCCCACGTATCATATTTCATGCTTCTGAACGCAGTATGTATATGCACTAAGAGATATTTTAAAAGACCAGAAATAATATTTTGCATATTTGAAAGGAACAAGATAGAATAAGGAAAATTAAGACGTTACGAAAAATTATTTTTTCAGCGAATAATCATAAAAAATATTTAACCACTTGTCCTTTCTTCATTAAAATATTTGTCCTTTCTTCATTAAAATTGAAATCACAATTCGATTAAGTATGATTTCAAGAATGTTTCGTCGGTTATATATATATATTTGTTTATTATTATACATATTTATTTAACTTCGCTTGTTCTCTGCCAGGGTCAAAGTGTGTTTGTGTGGTGAATGAAACAGGCTTCAATAAACCAAGAAACTCTGGCTGGCCAACCAGTTAAGGCTGACCAACCAGAAGGCCAACCAGTTAATCGCTAATCACACCAGCACACACGTTAAAAGAAAACTTCTCTTGTATTTACGTGAAGCAATTAAGTGGGGATTACTTTCTGCCCGGAAATGTTTCCGAGTGTTACAAATATTTTCTCTGTTAAATTAGGCCTCATCGGTAAATAATACTAAGGCAAAAAACTGCGAATCGTTCGTTTTCATTCGGATTATCCACCTCCCAAAAACTAGACGGGATGGATAGCCATCAGTGTTTAAATTGAACCCTTTGCATGCGGAATGGCTGCATGTCTTTCTCACGTAGAGCACGTTACAGCGTAGTGTGACATACACCAATGTTAGTCGCCACTACTCGAGAACTTGTAGAAGGAGCTCCTCCAAATCAAATTTATCTAATACATATTCTTCTGTTTCCGTCGTCCTCATAGCTCGCGGACATCTCATACCTTTATTTGCGACAGCGAACGAGCCGATTTCCCACAATCTTTTACCAGCATTGGCGAAGGTGGAATGACATGGAGGGCGACGCTTCGGAAATCGTTTATGGTACAACCTTCGTGCTTCGTGTCCATTTCCATTTGTTTAACCATACATTAGACGCAAATCCGCCAATTCTTTGTATGTATAATCTATCAAGGCTTCTACGAAGGCATTCCGAACAATAGTATGACGGTATAAATTATTATGGAATGAATGTAGCATACAATACAGGATGTGTCGCCTTTAAAAAATGGTGTTCACTTTGACTGACTTCGTACGGAGCCTTACTGAGCCAATCAACCGCAACCGTCGATGCTGCTTCTTCTCACTGGAAATTTGTATACGCTCAATAATTTACAGTGCTGTTCTCCATCGGTGGTGCTTCTTCGCCATGACAGAAATGAAGCCAGAAGTGACATAGTTCGTACAGTCCTTGAATTTGTGGCCGTACGAACCATGAGTGATGACTTGTGCTTGCTGGTCATGTTTTGACATCATGATTTTCTGATACTCAGAGTGAAATGCGACCCTAGATTCCATAGCAAATATTGTTCATTTACACTTTGATCTTAGTCAAGAGGTCGAGAGAAGCGATATTGTTCATCTTGATAAGTACAAATCACCCCTTCTTATTTTGTAAGTATCTTTTTGCAAAAGAAAGTCGCAATAGATTTTTTTTTTTTTTTTTTTTTTTTTTTTTTTGTAACTCTGCGCGAATTACATCGATTAGAAACAGCATTATTACAATTTATACTCTTTTTATCTAACCATAAGTACGTAAAAACTTTTAGCTGTTATAAATTTAATTATTAAAAACCACGCCCATATGTGAGTTTTACTGTTAAAAATTAAGAAAAAACATCCTTTTTTTTTTTTTTTTTTTTTTTTTTAAATGTTTGTGGTAATGGTTCTATAAAATTCTCAATACTTGTGATGTGTCCTAACTCTCCTAAAAATTTCAAGGACCCTTTTGCCCCATCCTCTATATATAATAAAGTTTTTACTTAAGAGTTCGGTATTGCATGCATCCGAGCTCTTTTCAAGGCCAGACAGAATGGTGGGTCTAACAAAACAGCTCAAACCAAAAAATCAGATGAAAAGGTTTTTTCCTTTCTTTCTTTCTTTTTAAAAGCTGTTTTACGAAACCTTGGAATATCTATATACTAACATTTTTCCCATATAATTCTATTTTTTACATAATACAATCTAGCATTTGGATTTTTTTTTTTTTTTTTTTTTTGCTTTTATCACATGCTTTCTAATTGCTTGAACTCTGTGATATATCTGAAAAGAATGCTTTCAGTTCAGACCTATAGAAATAACATGAGACTGAGTATGATTCAAAGAAATACGCCGTGCTTTTAATCTACGGACAACAGTGGCTCAACCTCTGGGGAACGGAAGCACAAAAGCGAACTAACTCCGAACATCATCCAAATGGAACGAAGCGGCAAGGGATAGTCTTTGTGTACCTCCGTTGACATTAATGAAAGGTCAGAGAAAGGCTTGCCGCAAGACAGGGGCTTTATGTAAAGGCTCAAAAACAACTTTGATCCCAAACGCTTTTGACCTTTACGATTTCCTCTGAAGAACAAAGGATTCTAATAGCAGATATTTCAGTTTTGTTAGTCTTTTTATGGTAAAATATTTCTGGTAACGAATGTACAATAAAAGATTTGTTTAGACAGAAGTGAAATTTAGCAGTAACTGTTAACTATGCTTGCTGGTATTACCAAGTTAAATTCCTTTATTATTATTATTATTATTATTATTACATTAGCATTCTTCCGTTTTTCTCACGGTGCGAATAAAATAAAATATATTTAGTTATGGAATATGAAGGTTTACTTATAAAATGAGGTGAATGTGTCATAGAAAAAGAAATAACTGCTAATGATTCTAAGAGTGGAAATCGTTTCCGATTATATTCATATTTTCTATAATAGTTACCCCCCCCCCCCCAATGGCCAAGCGGTTCTGCGCTCAAAGCTGGTAGACGTGAGGTACCGGCAGTGGCGGATTTAAGAGGGGGGGATAGGGGGCTGAAGCCCCCCCACACACACACACACAAAACACTGACATTCATAATTGAATATTGCAATTGTAAATTTTTTGTTGGTCTAAAATAACACTTTGAAAAATCTTAGCCCCCCCCCCCCCAAAAGTCAAGTTCTGGATCCGCCACTGGGTACCGGGTTCGATCTCAGGTCACGCTCGCTGGCCTAGCCGTTCGGAGTTTTACGTGGTTTTCTCCGAAACTTGTCTAAATACGGGCTAGGATCCCTTAGAAAGACCTCTATAGAGGGCATTCCCCTCAGGCCTTGCACCCAAATGCAGTCAATCGGCCTTCATCAATCCCCACAATCCAACCCTATAAAAATTACGAAGACTCAAAAAACGTGTAGTGTAATGTTGGCACAATTTGCAAACAATTATTGTTTTTCATTGCGAAATTTTTTTTTGCAAGTATGGATACGTAAATGAAATCTCATTCACTGAACAATTTATCTACATTACCGTTTTGATAGTGATGTTGTTAAAACAACACCGGAGATATAATCACAACGGGTTCATTCTACAAAGTTATAACTACTGTTTTCACAATGATGAAGTTGCAGCTCACGAAATTTTGTTTCTAATTTTAAACTTGATTTGAAAACTTTACAATTTAAAAACTTTTGAATTATAAAATGTTTACTGTCAAAAATTGATGTTGCGAAAATATAAGAATTCAACGCGGAAATATGTATATTCTTAAAAATGTATCGTTGTAAAGAGGAAAAAAATGCCCTTTCTAAATATGCCTCTCGTAAGGAAATTGAAGAAACAGTTTACAAGACAATTTACAAAGAAAAATGAAAAATCGTAAATATATTAAAGATCTGCATTGAAAAAAAAAAAAAGAAGAAGAAGAAGAAGCAAAGAAAAGAAAGAACATCTTTGAAAGCGAAAAGAAACGTGCATTCCCATCGTGCAGACATATTTTCAATATTTTTATTCATTACGGTGGAACAACAATTTAAAAACGACCGTACTTTTTACCCATCACTTCTTTCTTCTTCGGACGTGTTTTGAGGGTAAAAATCAAATTAAACCCCGAATTAAAATGTGGTTCCTTTGATGTTTTAATTTATATCTCCGCAATTAACAAAGCTTTTTAACCTTTTTTTTTTTTTTTTTTTTTTTTCACTACCAGCTTTTGCGTACTTTATTCTACCTATACGCGAAATTCTGTAATTGTACAACATGTATTCGCTGAATGCGTAGCTGTACGGGCATACACACATATACCTTTTATTATTATAGGTTTTAGATATCGGTGTGAGTATTAATTCAGTGAATTTGATTTTATAATACCAGAGTCTATACTTTTTACAGTAACTGTCTTTAACGTGTAATTATACCACTACACATTCATTATTTACATTACATTGCCCAAACGTAGTACATCCTGAGTCAAACAAGGCAGTTAAAAGAAATTTTGTAAAATTTTCGAAATTGGAATCTGGTCTCTGATTGGTCCTCCGGACTCATCTCGGAACTTAGCTTCCGGTTGATTTCCTGGGTTCCGGTCACGGCTCAGAGTTTACTTTTCATTAGGAATTTTACTCTCTTCATTTTTATTAAAATATATGCCCCCCTTTTTATTTTCTAATTGCGGGGCTTTACCGTGTCTCTTGGGGCGCCCTGCCAGGGCTCCTTGTTCTTTTTCACCGTCCAGACTCGTCTCTTCAACGCACGCAACAGACCCTCTGTTGCACTTAGGACTTTTGGAGAATTTTTTTTTTGTTTAACTCCTAGTGCTTCATCCTAAAAAATCTCTGCTGACTCGAGCAAATTTCAGAGACTAGATTCCAGATGACCCCCCCCCCCCCCTCTTAAAAAAAATCTTAAGGCATCATCGCAATTAATGCTTATCTCCATTTTCGATGGAGGTAAGCATTGGTTGCGACCAAATTGCGGGTATTCCGAAGCACGTTAAAAGAAATTTTAAGAAAGATTGGTTGTTGATTATTACTTGTTATTGATTGGTTGTTTTGATTATTGGTTATTGTGACTCTGAATATTGGTTTTATAAACAACTTATTTGCTTCTATGATATTAAATGTTCTTGTTTAATAGGTTCTGCGGTCAAAGTTGATAGGCATGAAGTGCCGGGTTCGATCAGAGGTAGCGCTCGTAAGCCTAGCTATTCGGAGTTTTCCATGATTTTCTCCGAAACTTGCGCGATTACGGGCTAGGACCCCTTAGAAAGATCTCCCCGGAAGGCACTCCCCCTCAGGCAGTGCCCTACAGCAGTCAATCGGCCTTATTCCCAAACACCAACACCAACATCTGTGTATAATTTATACATCGACACATTTATTAAGAGCATTCTATTACATTGGGCTTGTATATTCTTTGTCAAAAGCTTTAATTTTTGGACTGAGGATTATTAGTCTCAATATGGGATTTTTGCGGTGTCATTTTTCGATAGTTGGACATTTATAGAAAATATAATTGAATAATTTGAAAGCAATGTTATAATTTGAAAAAAAAAAAAAAAACTAATAGTCCTCCGTCCTAAACTAAATTCTGCTTTTGCCAGAATTTCATCAAAATCATTTTTTTTTTTTTTTTTTCTTTTTTTTTTTTTTCTTTTTGTGATGACACATAGGGTAAGTGCACCAGTGGTTGACACTTTTAGAGCAATCTCTGATGTTTTTAATGTTCTAGTCATCAGAAAATATTTTTAGAAATCTTAAATTAATACATATGGAATGAAAGACTTCAGAACCACATAATATGTTAAAATATATACGTTTGATAACAATTATTATTATTTTTTTTTTATGAATTTTTATTTGACACCCACTCAATGTGCCAGTAAATGACACTGCCAGTTTTACATTTTACCAGTAATTGGCACCTTTATTTCAGTGTTTGACACTGCTAGTTATTCATTTTACCAGTTATTAGCATAATAGTCTCCAGTTTTTGGCATAAAATATTAACATTCTTATATGTAAAATATATTATTTTATTATTTTTCTTATTTATTAATTATTTCTGGGTAGATGTCAATTACTGGAGCATGCCAATCACTGGAGCACCTACCCTATGGCATATTCCTGTAAGGCGTGTTTAACTTTGAATATTGATTTCATCTTTTAGTCATCTTGAGTAGTATTTCTTTATCCCTTTCATTATTATATATATTTATATTAACAGATTTTTTTTTTTTTTTTTTTTAAGGAAAGGAAAGGAAAAGGAAATATAGTAGTTCTACCCTTTATCAAGAAATAAAAGAAGCTTTGTCTGATTTTTTCCCTTTTTTTTTCCCCAAACTAGTACTTTCTAGTGCATATTTAAAAAATGGCTAATTCAAGTGAAAAGTTCAATGAGTTTCTTTATCTGCTCCTTTAATTTCTCAGACATGTTTGACATAACACATGGGGGTAAAAAAAATGAAAAATGAAAAACCTCCATCTTCTTTTGCTCTAAATTATCTAAGGGGAATTTTTTTCACTCAAGTTTCTTCATTTTCTTAACTATACATTTTTTTTTTCTTTTTTTTTCCTTTTCATTTTTTTCCCCCAGTGAAATCAAAGTCTTTAATATGTCCAACAGCGAAAATTTTAATCTGGAATAACAATTAAGAAAAAATGAGTTTCATTAACTGAAATATATTGATTTTGTAGAATTTTTAAGGGTAGAAAATTTTATTTTTTATCTTTCTGTACAGGAGCAATTAAAAACGTCGTCTCTCTTTTTTTTTCTTTTTTTTTTATACCTGATTAAATAAACATCTTTCCTTCCTCTACTAAACTATTTTTTAGTTTCATCAAAAAAAAAAGAACAAATATTAAGAGAAGATATATTTTTTAAGCAAACTTACTCCCCAAAAAAATAATAATCTTTCACTGAAAAAGAAAAAAAAAATCCTTCTTTTTTTCTGGATTAAAAAAGAAAAAAAAAATTTTTTTTCTTTGTATTGCAAAAGAATTTTTAAATAAGTATGTATTAAAAAAAAAATTACAAAAGTTTAGAATAAAACGTTCCATAAAAATGTGAATTTAACGCATACGTATACTTTCAAATCACTGATCAGCTTTTCCATTATTAATATTCTCATACATTTATTTAATATTCATTCATGTATATAAGTTTTAACTGAAAAGGCATAAATAATGAAAAATTTCATACATGAAGTAAGACGAATTATATTTCTGATTAAAACACAAATGCGCTATTGAAAAGTAATGTATGATATACGAGGTCTGATGAAAGAATACGGTGAAATTTTTTTATACTAGCAACAGCTGGTGTAATTTGAAGGTAATTGAAATAATATATTCAATAGTCTGATTAGTTGAGATAATCTGTGTCAAATTCAAATTTGAACAAGTTGTAACTAATCTGTCGGCTTCCAGAGCTAATAGTGAGGTCATGTTTACGGTATCTATCGCACATCATGAATTTTGAGCAACGTACTAACATTAAATTTTCTTTTAAGTTGCAAAAAAGTGCCAAACAAGCTCATGAAATGTTAAAATCAGTGTATGGCGATAATGTGGTGACTCTGAAGACTGTTTATAAGTGGTATGAGTGATTCAAAAGCGAAACGAGTCGATTGAAGACGAGTAACGGTCAGGATGTCCTTCGACTTCAAAAACAGATGAAAACGTGCAAAAATGATTCGTACAAACCGACGATTGACTATTCGGGATCTTGCCGTGGAACTGAACATCTCATATGGGTCCGTTCAAAGCATTTTGGCCGATGATTTGCAAATGAGATGAGTCAGTGCTAAATTTCTTCCCAGACTTTTGAATGACGAACAGGAGGAAATTGATGTGTCAATTTGTATGGAGTTGAAGAAACGTCTTGAAGCAGATTCGGACTTCGTGTCCAAAATTATATCCGGAGATGAAAGTTAGGTGTATGGCTATGACCCTGATCGTAAAAGTTACTCATTTTGAAAATTTACACCTCCAGGGAGTGCTTCACCACCACGTTCAAATGTTTTTTCCTAGTATACTACTACAGTTATCAAAAATTCATATTAATTTCATAATCATTCATTAAAAGTGTCACACCATTGTAGTCAACACCAGTTTAGGTCAAGGTCCAAATAAATACCAAATTTGATTAAATTTCGCTCATTGGTTTGAGAAATATAACGTCTACAAAATTGATGATACACATACACTACTAACACACAGACTGACAGATAGACCTTTTATAAAAATGGTAAAATCGTGTTCAAGATATCTCAAAACGTGTAGATCCATCGAAAAACGGAGGTCAAAAATTCTCACGAAACCAATACTTTCTTCTTATACAAAAAGTAAAAAGCGTAAAAAGATAAAGTAGCAAACTTCTAAAAATTACTTAATAGTATTCAAATATAAAATTAAGAATTTTTCAATATTATTGTACAATATGTTTTCATTGTAGGATTTGTGAGACAACTAGTGCCATCTGATGGTTATAAAATGAAATAAAAAATATTGAAGCAATCAAGAATGGTCCACTGTGTTCCTAGGTCCAACCAGTCTCATTCCCACCTATTTTGTTAAAAAGCTTCAAAGATTTTTGCTGATTGCGAAATTAAACTTCTCCAAATCAGAGAGGGCTGTGTAGGGCATCACTGTGTGCCTCACGAAACTTTGAAAACGGACATTACATATCATGTGCTAATGATTAATTCAAATGTATTACAAAATGTCATCAATAGGCTGTCATATAAAATGTGTAACATATGATATAAACAAATAAGCTTTTGCTGAACTTCATGCGAATTACTATAATTTGATTTAAAAAAAAAAAAAAAAAAAAGAAAAGAAAGAAAGAAAGAAAGAAAGAATAGCATTGTCAAGTAAGGGTTTTTAATTTTCCATTCTTCTTTTTAACATTATTATCACAGTCTCAATGTAAACTGTGACGTTTGAAACAGTCTTATTATGTTAATATTCTATATTTTATTACAGTAATAATTTCATTTTAGGAATAAGCAAACAGAATTGTAATATATAAGGGGATTATAATTAAAGTTACGTTCTGAAAACACTATAATTTTAAAATTACTAGTCGGAATGACTTTATATTTTACCAGAACAATCTTGAAGCAATGGAATTTTGTTTGCTGAAGGAAAAAAGTATTTCCAAAATATCCCTATAGATGGCGCTGTGTGGGTAATGTCACGAGAAACGACTAAATGGATTTATTATATACAGGAATGGAGAATAGAATAGAAACAGCAGGGAACAATAGATTCCAAGTATTTGTGACAACTTTTTTAGCAAAAGAAAAAAAAAAAAAAAAAAAAAAAAAAAACGCGAAAACAGTGATTGTAACAACAGAAAAAGAGGAACTTCATAAAACAAACACTTTACGGATGATTAATGGTAAACATTTGGAACTCTCCCCTCCCCCCCCCCCTTCCCTTTGTCAAACAAAATTCCATCGTCTAACGGTTGTTTGGTAAAATATCAAGTAATCATAATCACTCTGTATAATTTGCATAAGAATGTTTATGGAAAGAAAAATGTCATACCGTGTTTCAAATTCAATTTTGACATTTATATGAAATTTGTATTATATTTGACTCATCCTTACTGAAGCTATAACATACAAACAAAAGTAATGCAGTATATTAAAAAGTTTTTTTTTTTTTTTTTTTTTTTTTTTCAACAATAAATAAAGTGGCTTACCAAATTACTAATTTCATATTGGAAAATATATGCTGTAAATAAAAATCATAAAGATTCTATAACTTTAGCAATAAATATACATTTTCAAACATATAATACGTTAGAGTAAAGAAAAAAAAAATGATAATGCCTTCAATTCTAAAATTTAGCAACTTATTAATATAATTATGAAAGGAAAAAAAAAAATGAGTTACATTACTCAGTAAGTCTTATCAAGAGAACCAACTGCATAACAGAAAAATATCTGCTGAATTATGAAACTCAAACAATAGATATATTTAGTTTTCAAATTGCAATAAAATTTATCCTCTTGTAGATTTTAAATAATATAAGAAAAATTTAAGTTGCTGATGCAGTTGAATTTAACTAGGTCTTATATGATTTTTTTTCCCCCAGCATTTTTAATATCTCAAATCAAATTACATTGGAATTATAGTAATAACTGTTTTAAATTTTCGGAGATTTGCCTCAGCAGCGATGACGCACATACTTATACGGCAATTTATGGGAAATCCGAAAAATTTCTCCCTCACGTTTAAATGAATACGCATCGTTCTGATAGCCATTATCTATACCAAACCAAACCGTATACTCTCTTAAATTCGAACAATTTTATTTCTTTTACATCAATTCACATTCGCGAAACAATACTCAATTTGATTGCCAGCAGAAATACGTCTGAATAAATATTCCACTTTATCAATTGACTGCTGCTTAAAGCTCGATGGTATAAAAATCAAGAGCATGGGAGCTCTCAAAAATAAACTGAACAAAAATGAATCGATCCTTAGAAATTCCAACTCGCTTCGTGCTTAACATTATCTTGCGCATGAGTTAGCTCCCCTCTCACCGAGTACTATTCGAGGCTCGTGTTCATAAGCGAACTTCTCTTTCAATGTTCACGATCTGAATAGCCTCATTGAAAACGCGTGTACAAAAAGGGGCAGTATTCGAGAGCATTTGCCATACCCCCTCTAAGGGCTTAGCGGGGGCCTCAGATTATCGGCCTGCCCCATCGATTTTCTCTCGGCTTTCGTCCCCGGAGATCTCCATAAGCCCACGTTACTAGTTTTTAGTATTTTCTTTTTTTTCTTTTCCTTTTTTTCCCTTACATTTTCTCTTTTTCTCTTCTCTCTCCTTTTTCATCCGAAATCTAAGAAGCTTTCTCTTAGACGTCTGACAATGAAAAAAAAAAAAAAATTCAAGCAGGCGATATACAATGGACCCACAAATTGTTTGCGGACATATTCTTCTGCGAATAATTTCTATTGAAAATGATTTTTTGTTGAAATCCATATGCACCGCGTTAATCTAAAAATAAGTATCAATTCTATAGCTGTTAGTAATAGTTAAAATTAAATAAATAAATAAATAATAATCTATATAATATTTCTCTAACGTGGACCAATTTCAATTATTTTTTGTCGAAACGATACGAAGTGGTGTAATTAATAAAATACGCCAGGATAAAAAATAATATTTATACATGGACAATGTTTAAGCACGCGGACTTAGCTCAATGAACTAATAAGAAAAAAATTACGACATTTGTCTGATGAGATTATTTTACGGGAAAATGTATTTTTAACAGTTGCTTCTTCAGAATCTTTGAAAGCGTCATTTTAAACCTAGCAATACTTTAAAGATATATACAGAATATGAACTTTTGTGTCATAAATTGAATAAAAAATCCAATCATAAAAAGTATAATCAAAATAGGAATTATTTTTATTTTATTTTATTTTACCTTTTTAAACAAAAAATTATACCAAAATTAATAAAACGTCATCGTCAACATGGCGATAAAAATTTAAAAGGCGTCGTGTATGAAAATTGGGTCGTGAACCATGAATTTTATTTGGAAACCTTTCTTTGAATGATTTTGCTTTCACTAGTGTACAATATTAATTTGGTTTTAATAATAATTTGGTTTCTGGTAAATTAAAATTTTAATTAGGTGGTGAAATTGATAAAATATTTAGGAGTTTCAAATTTTAAAGGTAAAGAATAAGACGAGAAGATAAGAAAAGAAATAAAGTGTGAAAATTTCGCACGGGTTTGCTAGTAATAATAAAAATGTTACTTTTGTTTGTCGTATTAGTTAATACTCGGTTTCACTTTCCTTTTTACCGAAATTGTTCGTCTTGAATATACTTTTATACATTTCCATCAACGCAGTTTTTGGAAATATTCGCTATTTGCACGTATTTCGTACATATGCATACTGAAAGAATGATTTTGTTTGTTTTGTGTGCGAGGTGTGTGTGTGTGTCTGTGTGTTTTCCCCTACATTCTCTCTGTCTCTTTCTCCCTTTTATTATAAATATCTTTTTTTTTTTTTCACCAAATTTTCTTCTTTTTCTTTCGAAATCATAGAATTTTTCTTTTAACTCGATCAAGTTATGGTATTTTTCGGCACCTTGTTAGTTTATCATGGGTCGCTGAAGACACGAGCAATGTTAGAACACGTAATCTTTAATGAAAAAAATTTAATAATATTCTTGAATACTTCTAATTTAAGGGCAGACAATGAATATTGCAAAAAAAGTCTAAACAAATATTTTATTTTTCATCAGAAATATGCCCATTTCTATAAAAATGCAGGCATTTACTAAAAATTTATAACTTTTGAACAAATTAAGATATTTAAAAAATTCAAATTACATAATAAAGTTTAAAAATGGTATTTTTACGAAAAAAAGTCATGGGCACGATAGATAGGTAATTCTTCTATACGTAGATTCTGACGGATGAGACATAAGAAAAATGGCTCACGATGACCCACGATAACCTGATCGGGTTAAGGCCCGCTTCACTCACCGCTGTCAGAAGCCGAAGCTAATGTTATTCTATGGGAAATTTTTCTTTACAAATAACTTATTAATTAATACATATTTTTAAATTCTGTTTTCACATTCAGAAAATTCCCAGCTGTTAAATGGACGGACCTTTTTAAAAAAAAATTATTTTTTTTTTAATTTTTTATATTTTATTTTGAAGCTGCAAAATACGAATTTTCAATATGTGAAATTTTTTCATTTTGCGGTTTCAAAATAAAATATTAAAAATTTAAAAAAAAAAAAACATTTTTAAAAAACGTCCGTCAATTTAACAGTTGGGAATTTTCTGAATGTGAAAACAGAATTTAAAAATATGTATTAGTTACTAAGTTATTTGTAAAGAAAATTTCCCCATAGAATAACATTGGCTCAGGCTTCCGGCGACGGTAAGTGAAGAGGGCTGTTAAGGAGGCAGGGGACTAAATGGGATTTTAAATAATCTTTTATATCGCAAACAAACAAACAACAACAACAAAAAAGATATATGTGAGATTTGTGCTGTAAAATATAGCTCACACAAATATCTAAAAACCAATTTCTGGAATTTTAGAAATTCGTCCCAGATGGGGCGAGAAGGGGGGGGGGGCTATGGGGGAAAAATACAAATACAAATAAAGTTAGACCATTCAAAATTGGAATAAATATGTTTTAGAGGCCTATAAGTCAAATAAGGATATTTTCGAAAGTGTAAAGTTATTAGGAGGGATGGGAAGGGGCGGGACGGAGGGGCAAAAAATAAAACTAGAGTTAGATCGTTAAAAATTGGTATATAGAGGTTTTTGATATTTACAAATCGATTGCGTATATTTTCAAATTTGTAAATTTTTTATTAGAGCCGGGAAGAGGGGGGGGGCGAAGGGGCAAAACCGTAGAAATAAAGCTAGACCGTACAAAATCGGCACGTATAGGTTTTCGGGACCTACAAATCGAATGAAGATATTTTCAGAACAGAAAAATTGTTAGGATAGACGGGATGGGGGGCGAAGGGGAAAAAATATAGAAATAAGAGTTAGAGCGTTGAAAATTAGTATTATTAGGTTTTAAGGCCCGACAAATCGATAGCGGATATTTTTGAAAGTGTAGAATTACTACGAGGGGCGGGCGCAGGGGTAAAAATAAAGAAATTTAAATAGAACGTTAGAAATTAGTATTATTTAGGTTTAAAAGCACGAGAAAACAAATGTGGATATTTTTCGAAGCGTAAAATATTTAGGAGGAGTGGGAATGGTGGGCGAAGGGAACACGCGCGTCGTGCGCGCGTGTATACGCTGCCGCAGGCAGTGAGGGCCGGACCAATTATTCAACCGATGAGAGAAGAATTTTTTTGTATTTTATATTTATGTTTTTTCCTGAGATAATAGAGTAATTCATTAAGAGTGTCGAACATAAATGCACGCACGCAGCGCACAATGGCTTGTGCTGCCGAAGGCAGTGGGAATTTTTCCCGATCAGATATATATATATATATTTTTTCACATGATAAAAATTAATGCAATTTTGAGAATTCATTAATTATAGTGATTCATTTAAAAATTGTGACCAGCGAAGCGGGCGTAGCCTGCTATTATATATATATATATTTACTCTCGCTCTCTCTCTTTCTCTCTATTATTTATTTATTTATTTATCTTCTCTCTTTTTCATACGAAATACAAGGATAGAAGGAAGAATCATTTAGAAGTTTGAGAAGGAGAAAGAAAAAGTCATTAGGTAATTGTTTTAAACAAATATATCGTTGCTACGAATATATCTCTTTTCTGCCTCAATTGTGCTGTTGCAATGAAAGTAGTTTTACAGTCCAAAAGAAAATAAAGGGATAGTTCACCCACACCAAATTCGTAGCGTACACGCCGAGTTTGTCGTCAAGGCCAACTTTACTGGAAGTGAATGAAATGGTACTTTATTTCCAATTTGACTGTAAAACTACTTTCACGGCAACAGCTCAATGGAGGCAGAAAAGAGATTAGACCGTTGCAAAAATATTCTTTGAATAATAATTTCAAATCAGAACAATTTTTGTTGCAATTCAATATCTATTGTGCTAATCTAAAAGATAACGTGTTAAGAGCAGGCAAAAAAGTAATAACTAAATTATAACAGAGATCTACGAAAATTATGCTGGCAAAATTAGATTTGATAATTTTGGCTGATACATATGTTTTATATGTTGAATCAGAAAATGAAGTCAGTTTTTTCTGTCACGCATAGTTTTCGTCAAACTTAATCATGGAAACGTACTGTATAAAAGTTACCACATGAAAAAATCACGGGAGAAATTGAGTCGTAGACACCCTGTATTGACAAAAAATCTACACGTAATAGAGAAAAGTCGGCTTCATTTTCGGTTCCAGCACACCAAAAAACATAAAGATCAGCCAAAATTATTTAGATATTGACCTGCGTAATTAAACATAGTAATTTGTTTGTAAAAATAATAATTTGTTAATTTGCATGTTTGTAAAACTTCCTATACGACATCGTATGGCATTTCTTTTTCTTTCTTTCATTCTTTTTGTTTTAATTCAAAACGATTTTTGTTGGGATCCATATGCACTGCTTTGGTCGAAAAGATAAACGTCAATTATCACCGTAGAAAAAACTAATGTATTGTCATTAAGCATATAGTAATTTTCCATTTTGTTTGTTTGTTTTGTAAAACATTGTACAATATCGTGTGTAAAATTTCAAAACGATTTCTTCTTCCAGAATAAGTATGCATTGAGTTAATCAAAAGTCAGTTTTAATTATAGGTGAAACAACATAACGTAAGTACGAATGATTTACTTATAAAATTATTTATTTATTCATTGTATTTTATTTTATTTTATATTTTATTTATTTATTTAATATTATTATTTTGTAAAATATAGTGGCATTGTATGACATAGTCTTCTTTGAATAATTTCAATTCAAAATGTTTTTGGTTGGATACATATAGAATTGCGTTAGTCAAATAAGCGTCAGTTCCAGATTTAAGTAAAATAATGAAAGAAGTAGCTTGTTATCATGTATAATTGAACAAAGTGATTTGTTTTCAAAATGGTGAAGTTTTGAAATCTATGGAAGTTAATTACAATGAGTGCAAATAATAAACCGTCAGTACAGCCATTCTACAATAATTATTCATAATAATTGTAAGAATCCATAATAATTAATTATTAAAGTCAACATCAATTCGATAAAATTTCTACATTCACTGATAAAAATTTAGGTGTTAGTTTGAACCAAAATTTGGTACCACATCAGAACGTGTACTTTGAGCACAAAATTGGAACATATTTGCTGAAACCGTACGGTGATGAAACTTTCTACTATCACTTGTTAAAAATTGGCACCGAATAATATTATTATATGTATATTATATATCATTGTATATTGTGTATATATTTTTATTTTTAAAGAGATTATCCTGACTTTAAAAGCTTTCACGTACTAAATTTCAGAAATGCTAAGCATTGTCAAATTCTACAAAATATCTGTACCATATGCATTTTAAAGTGGTCATTTAATGGACAGGCATCTAATAAACTATATATAGATAAACCTAGCTTAATCAGTGGTGAGTTGTGGGCGTTACTGCATTTGACCATAAACGAATCAGATCAGAGTAATGCTCGAAGATTAATGTGAATTCTAAAGTTCTACGGAAACTACTCAGAGCTAATCCTGATTTAAAAAAAAAAAAAAAAAAAAAAAAAAAGAAACTTCTCTGCCTCTCAAAAAGCAGTAAGGTATTTCATGGTAACAATGCAAAATATATAATTTTAATTATATGTTTCGACAACTGATTTGTTATTGTTATTAAAACAATACAATAAATGTGCTAACAGGCTGATTTGTTATTATTATTTAAAAACTCATTTGTAGAGAGCAATTCAGTTGTCCAAACGAAAAATAACTTTTTCAAAACTTTCTGAAGCATCGAACTCACATATACTTCATCCTCAGAAAATAACTTCTTTTCAATTTATAGACGCGCCCCAGTATAAACCAAAAAAGAGGTCCGTGTGTGCGGTCGACGGCAAACGATCGGCAAAGGGCAGCCGCCACCATCAGGCCCCCCCACCCGCGCCCTTTCTCTCCCCCGACTTCCTACTTCATCTGTAGAGTATGAGGGGTAGGAAAAGATCGATACCCCCTCTTTCCCGCGGCAAGTGAGGATCGTTCGGTTCTCTGGAATATATTAAAGAGGTAGGGCGCGCGCGGCAAACAAATCCCGTTCGTTTCGGATGGGAGGGTATGTTCCCGATGATGTGACCGGGATTAAACCCCCTTTCCCCCCCCCGGAACCAATCGGGAAAACGGCCGCTATTAAACCGGAGAGGATTAACCGGAGAGTGCAAGAGGGATAGGGGAAGGCGTTTCTAATTCGGCACGGGAGCTAATTTGTGGTGGGATATTCAAAGAATGTTTCGTGCGAGAAAGGGCGGTTGTTTAAGACGACTAAAGCGCAGTCGAAATGAGAATGTTCCACGCGTGTTTAGTTCAAAAGCTTCCACAGAATATTTAAAATGTTTCATCTGGAGAGACAATGCCAGTATGAATTTTCCGAGGTTATCAATGTGTTGTAGTTCGTGTTTAAGACAATTTGCTGTGTTAGAAGCAGAGCGAAGAACTGTAGATTACTATTCTTTCAAAACAAATTTTGACTTTCGTTAGGATTACGAGTGTATTTACTTTGTTGCGAGTCATAATCTGCAACTTGTTATAATAACTATTTTGTGAGTATTGTCACATAAATTTAAAAACAAACTTAAGTCAGATGTTTTGAGAATTGTGTAATCGTAAATTATATTTAGAGCATAAGGATCAGTAATGAATGAAAACTTAAGCATGAAAATTTGAAAGAAATACAGTAAAACCTCTCTAAGTTGGACACCTACGGTTCCAAGAAAAAGTGTCCAACTTAGAGAGGTGTCCAACTTATAGGGGTTAGACATAATGTTAATGGATACATTCCGTTCCGAGAAAAAGTGTCCAACTTATAGGGGTGTCCAACTTGAGAGGTTTCACTGTAATAGAAAAGGGAAAAAAAAAAAAAAAAAAAAACAGCGCAGAAAATTGAAGAATATAGATTTAAAAAAAAAAAATACTTTATGCACTATTAAAATCAGTTATATGAACTAAACTTTTGTGACCTAATACTAAAGCCAATTATCAAAATAATAATGATACTAATTAAGAATAATACATATACAATTAATAATTGCGAATAATCGTTACCCATAGCCATAACATACCTACATGGTATGTAGGTAGGTTACAGATACAGGTATACAGAGTATTAAGATCATAGACATATATCATCCTTTGCATATTTAAGGGAATAATATGCAATAAAGCACCGTTTATGTCTTTCAAGGGACTGACGTAAAAGGACGTATAAATGAAAAGACGTATAATCGAAATTTTGATAATAACATTTTGATTACTACAAATTTAGTGACACTTAAGCAACATTTATATGAAAATACTAATTAATAAAGTTTCTTAAGTTAGTAAATGTATAATTATACTTTTTTAAAGACAATAACTTATTTTAAAAAAGTAATTTATTATAAAAAGTGAGAAAAATCATTCTATTAATGCTTGAGTGGGTATTAATCACATATATGATATATTATTACTATATTACATTTTTAAAGAACTATATGAACTCATTTTGAATATTAATTATATATATTGCGTATCTTTAATAATAAGCATACGATTTATCTCCATACAGATAGTTATTTAATAACATTAAAAATCTTTAATATTCATCTGATTTGCTGCTTGGCTATGAGTATTAAAAATTCTACTGTGAATACAGTTGATTCTTTGATCAGTATTCTTCGATCTTTCCTGTGTTCTTTCATTTAAGATGCTTTGTATGAAAAATTCGTCTTATTTAGAATGGAAAATAATGACAGGTCGAGAAATTTTACGAATTTTAGTAAAGTGGAAAAGACGTATAACCGATATTAGCGGCGTATAAAGGAAGAATTTTTGCATCAAAATGAATAGGAATGAATCGGGACGTCAATAAAAGTACGTATAAATGTAAAAGACGTATAAACGGTGCTTTACTGTTTTTGGAATAGTGTCCTGCGCTGATCGAGTAAACGTGACCACACCCGACCCCCAGAAAGACTTTCGACCCGGAACCCACAAAAAGTATTTTTCAGTTTACTATATAGTATAAGAAACCGAATTAAAATTCTATTTCACTAAATTCAGCTATATAATTGCACAAATCTTTCAAAAAATCAGTTATTACATAAATACTACAAGTATATAATTAGATTAAAAACAGTGTATAGTTTAAATTATATTAAAAATAATTAATCTAATCAATAAACAAAACTTCAGTATATAATAATAACAAAATTTCTTGTGTATTACACTCATTTTTAAAAAATCCACTGTTTCATATATTATTAGGTATATAAATAGGGTAGGGGATCCAGTGACTGGCATGCTCCAGTAATTGACATCTATCCCGAAATAATTAATAAATAAGAAAAATAATAAAATCATATATTTTACATGTAAGAATTTTAACATTTTATGTCAAACACTGGAGCATAGGGTGCTAATAACTGGTAAAATGAATAACTAGCAGTGTCAAACACTGGAGCATAGGATGCCAATTACTGATAAAAGGAAAAACTGCCAGTGTCAATTACTGGAACATCGAGTGGGTGTCAAATAAAAATTCATTTAAAAAAAAAATAGTTATCAAATGGATACATTTTAACATATATGTGGTTCTGAATGTCTTTCCTACCATATGTACTAACTTAAGGTATCTAAAACTATTTTCTGATGACTAGAACATTAAAAACATCAGAGATTGCTCTAAAAGCGTCAATCACTGGTGCACTTACCCTGTATATTTAAAAAAAAAAGGTAAAATAAGGAAGCAAATATACGTTGTAATTTAAATAATCTTCTCATATTAAACGTTAAGTATTAATATTTATGCATTTCTTTTTTATAAATTAAAATATTATGAGTTATATTGCTTTAAACTGCCATGAAAGAAGAGAACACCATCTAATCTCTGCTCCAAAAGTTATATTCATAAAAAAGCAACCTAAAAAAATTTTCGGGAAAAAAAAATAATAATAAAATGAAAATGCTGACAGATCCGTGGTTTTACCGCGGGTCAAAAATTAATGCTAACTCGACCCGCACGCGATCTGCAAGGCTGGAAACCTGCGGGTGACCGAGGATACTAGACCCGATGCAGGACTCTACTTTGGAACTGCAGAGCTTATTGAGCATTCAAGAACTGAAGCCTTTATAATTGTCAAAAATTGATGCTACTAAAACAAATAGACATCAGAGCATAAGCATTAAATACTGTGAACACAATGGTGCAGCCCAGGAAGAAAACGAAGAAAAAGTGAGGAGATGTTTAGTTTGTAAGTTTAAATTTCAGTTTCTTTACAGACAGATCGTTATTATCCTACTTATCTTAAAAATAGGAACAGAAAAAATCAAGCAAATCCTATAATTTAGGTAACATATTCCAAAATTATGATTTTTTTTTTTTTTTTTTTTTTTTTTTTTTTTTTTTTGTGAGAGTGTGTGTGTATGTGTGTGTGAGCGCTGTTCTGTATTAAAAATATGCATTAAATGCAGTATTAAATGGTATGCATTATAGTAATATAATATATGAGTATGCATTATAGTAATATAGTATATGAATATGCATTATAGTAATATAGTATATGAATATGCATTATAGTAATATAGTAATATGAATATGCATTATAGTATTAAATGATGCATTTATGTATCATTTAATATTTGGAATGTCTGAGACCTTTTCGTCTCCAGCGGCCCCCATAGAAAAATATAGGAAGACGCCTGTGATCAAATAAAAATGAGAAGACACGGCATGCCCCCTCGACTGCACCACTTGATTGCATTTAATCAAAATAAGTCTAAACATTACTAACTATTCCGATTTATAAAACAAAATATAGATCAACTATGGCTTTGCAAACAGCTAATTATAATGCAGATAAAACAGTAAGCAAATCTTTCTAAACACAACACACTTTTTAAACACGTTTCACTCACCAGAAAGAAAAGGGGAAAAAAAAAAAAAAAAAAAAACTGTTAACGTCATTTTAAATACATTGGATCAAAAACCAGGAGAATCTACATTTTTATTAAACATTGCCACATTTCATTTCTACTTCATTTCCTTTTCTGTAGTATATAGTAAAATCTTCTAACAGACTTTCATATACACTGAGAAAAATTCTGTAACTGACATTTAGAATCTAAATTCTGGCTCTAGAAAAAATAGTTCCATGTCATCCTTATAAATTCTAGTCCCCTTTGAAAGCGAGTTCTAAAAACCTCTATTAGAATTCTAGAGAGTTTGTCCATATCATCAAAGTCAAATCTATTCGAAAATATCTCCAAATAAATGCGACCACAAGAGGCGGGTTTCAGCAACTATAATCTTGGTTTATGACCCAATTCTAGGTGAACAAACGAGAATTTCTCGCCATACAAAAGATTCAGAATATTGTTTCACCAACTAGAAATGTGTTGACTGGAAATTCTCGATCATTTCATCTAGTCAGTATATTGGTCTTATGCGCATAGCTCGGAAATCTATATTTTAAGTTAAGGGATTTAGAAAATGGCCACTTATTCATTCTAGAAAAAAGTGGTATATATTTTTTTTCTCAGTTCTTATATAAAATGAAATAAAATGTTTTAAAATTATTAAAATCAAGTATCACATGAAAAGCATGTAGTTAATATACAAAACCTGTATTTAACAATTGATACGAAGTTCTTTTCTATGTAATTGTAGTCCTGCAAGAAATTTTTTATCTTGCCATTGTCATTATTAGAATGCAATATTTACAGTAAATGCAATATTTATTTCTATTTTATTTTTGAAATTACTATTTAAGTTTATGAACTTCGGTGGTATAACAGCTGAAGTATTTTAAATACTGATTGAACATATTGGATATTATACACTATGAGCTCCTAGTCACCAAAAGTCCATGAATATATAACTTCTAAGTGAAAATTACGTTTCATTATCAATATAAGTACATAAAATAGATAAAAATATATAAGCAACAGGGATTGTTTATTTTTATTTTAAACTATATGCCATCAAATCTTATTTTTTTTTACTCCACTGTTATAAGGGTGATTCTAAATAATACAAAACTTACTGAAACACTATTTTGTACATACACAGATATGTTTTTTATTCCTGCACCTTATTTATGTATGTAGATACATTATATCTGTACTGATAAGTATAAAGGATTTAAGTCCATATTCTTGACTTTTCAGGAGACGAAAAATAAAGTTAAACTAACTAAAAACAAAGCAGAAGAATCGATTGATTAGGAAAAAAGGATTCCATTGACTTATACCCTTTATACCATTCAGTGGTTGTCAACCTTCATTTAATAACGAGAAAAATTTGAATTAAATATTTTATACCATACAATGAATGGTAAATATCTGACTTGAACCTTTTTTTACCAATGGATTTTCTCAAAGACTAAATGACATAGACTTAAATCCTTTATACCAATCGATTGAGAATTTTTTTTTTTCTGAGTCTGACTATGTACTTAACTCAAAATCGACATTTTTGGACTTAAATCCTTTATACTTATCAGTACAGATATAATGTGTGAATGTTTCATCTTGATTTTTAATATGAGTTTATTGCTACAAATTGAACTGTTTTATTATAGATTAGCAGTCATATTTAATTTATTTATTTACTTTATATATGTATATATAAATTATTAAAAATATTCTTTTTCTTTTTTCTGAGTCTAACAGTCTAAAATATTCTAAAATAGTCTAAACAGTCTAAAATAGTCTAAACAGTCTAAAATATTCTGAATTTACTAGAATTTTTTAATAGAATCACCCCTGGCTATACCAGAAACAAAATGCTACAACCAGAGCTTGATGAAGTCAAAAATGGGCCCAAGGGCCAGTGTGTACTCGGGGCCCTTACCCATGTTTTACTATACTGGCAGAAATATATATATATATCAAAAATAAAATATTAAAAATTAGAAAACAAAAAACAGTGGAAATTTTCTGAATGTGAAAACAGAATTAAAAAAAAAAAAAAAAAAAAATACATTAGGTAATGCGTAATTGTGGAAACAAATTTTCTCAAAGAATAATATGAATCGTAAAGGAATTCACCTAATTTGAGCGGCAGCCTAACTCCATGTTATATTCTACGGAGAAATTGGTTGTGTAAATTACACATTAACTAATGTACTTTTTTTTTTCCGTTTTGACTTTTAGAAAATTCTCAACCGTTAAAACGTTTCTCTTTTTCCAAAAATCTAGGTATTTATTTATTTTTAATTGTAAAGTGTGAAAAATTAACTAGAAGCATTTTTTGTGCTTTACAGCTTCAAAATGAAAGATTAAAAATTTAAAAGTGATTTTTTTTTTTTTTTTTCAAAAACGAGAAAAATTTTAACAGTTGTGGATTTTCAAAACATGTAAACGGGATTTAAAAAATTACACTGGGTAAGTAATTTAGAAAACAAATTTCTACATAGAATAACATAGAGTAATATGACTGCAGGTCAAATTGAGTGAAGTATCCCTTTAACTGTCGGCGAGATCAGGTATTGTCCGATAAAATAATAATAATAATAATAATAATAATAATAAACAATTAATATAAATAAATGATATCGCTCACCTCATTCTATACGGACTAACATTTAAAAATGTCCTCTTTTGTGAAAAGTTGTTGGATATAGTATTTCATTATCAACTGGATTCATCAATTATTTTTCTATTTAGAGATTTAAAAAAAAAAAAAGGGGGGGGGGTGCAGGGAAAGGATACATTAGTTAAAATAAGTTTTAATAACTTTTAAATTTTTTAAGAGCTGTTTGTATATTATATATATAACTCCTTTTATTTATTTATTTATTTTATTTTATTTTTTCCATAAAATGAAAATCTTATTATTTATTTATTTATTTATTACAATATTTTGTAATAATCTGGTTAAATCTGGTCTTTTTTTTTTTTTTTTAATAATCTGTTAAGTCAAAATTAATAATAAAAAAAAAAAATATTTCATGTATTTGTAATTTTTTTTTTTTTTTTTTTTCAATATGAAATTAGCATTGAATAGTTTATTCAATCTATAAATAAATGTCAAATTACGACAAGATTTAAAAAAAAATTCATCTAGAAATGCACTATTTTGATGATTCTTTTCTAAAATAACACGAGAGCCAAAATTTAAGGAATTCATGTAGAAAAAGTAGACAAAGTTCCCAAAATTTATAGTCATTCATAACTATTATTCCCGTTTTTCTGTATAAGTCGGTTGCTAAATTATGAGAAATGAGAAGTAAAAGAGGTAGAACGAGCGCTTTTCTCTCTGATACATTCAATTTTGGAAGTTTCAGTTTCAGTTTCATGCCTGTGTTAGTAGTGCCATCTCTTGTTCAATTCCTGAACTAAAAAAACTTATTTGTGACTTGTTGCTTACAAATCAAAGTTAAAAAACATGCATGCAAAATATTATTATTATTATTTTTTTTTTTTTTTTTTATTATTTATTTTTTTTTTTTTATTTATTTATTTTTTTTTTTTTGGGGGGGGGGGGGCAAAATGATTATAAGAGAATTTATTATTAAGGGTTCGATATTAGATTATAAATTTATTCAATTAATGAGTAATATTTACAGTTCTCATTTTTATTCCCTAAGTTTTAATACTGTATTACTATTTTTTTTTTAATCAAATTTTTAGTTATTACCAACTATTACTAATTATTTTTTTTCTTCATAAATAAAAGTCATTTATTTAAATGCCTTAATTTTAAATGCCTTTATTTAATTCTGCTTACCTAGTGTATGTAACAGAATAAGGAACTAATTTATATTGGTAATATCTTATTTAAAATAAAACATCTGTTTATGAACTTTAAATATGAACAACCAAGTATTAAGGGTTCTTTCTATTCACAACGTCAAACGCTCACGAGATTCAAAATAACGGTATTTAAAAGCAATAAATTAAGGTAAGTTCACAATACACGCTCTCACTGGGACAAGACTTCTCACTGGTCAGTATTACCATCTGTTGACACACAAAAATGCTGAGAGCAAATTTTCGTCTTCTCCCGAATTACCTTACATATTAAAAACTAAGCTAGAATTCTGCAATATATTTAAAATAAATAAATAAATAAAGATTGACGTACAATTGAATATAAACTCTCACTATTAAAAAAAAAAAAAATAGCAAACATAAGTGCATTTAAAAATGTATACATTAGAGCAAGAATTTCCAAGTTTTTAGTCTACTGTACCACTAAATAGAAATCCGTACCTTTACTATAGGGTAACAAGGTAATATTGTTAGTAAAGAGTGGAAACTTTGTAAGTGTAAAACTTTATATGCAAACTATATGTATGTTTACAAAGTTTTTTCAACAACATATCATTGAACACCAGTATTTGTATACATTTTATTGTAACAATGCTCCTAATATTTCAAAATATTTTATTATATCACTAGTGTTGCATTGTACTTAGGATATCTTCTACTAATGTACAATTAAGTTTGAACAATGTAATAATTTTTCATACATCGGCACCACAAACGTGTAATCAAATTGGATCGTATATGCTGATAAGAAGAATCATCTATTTCAATCATACACTTCGTCATTTTTTTCATGATTTCAATTTTATTCAGTGCTTAGCTTTTTCCTGCTTTTCTATTAACTATTTAACATCTGTAGAAAATATATTTTCATTGAAAAAAGGTTATGCTGAGAGCTAATTGAAATTTCACGACTCTAAGCATAAATTATACCATATTCTGTTCTTCATACGACACCTACAGTTGTCTTCAGTATAACTATATAATCAGTCTTTTTCAAACTGTTCCTGTAATATTCAGATTAGGAGAATTACCTGCCTTCAGTTTCATGAAAGGCATCGACCAAGGCCACTCCTTCGAAAGACGCTTTATCACCTATAAAAAAAAAATAATAATAATTAAAACAGTATAGACAGAACCTCAAAACAAATGAAAAGCAGTCGGCTTCTGTAATTTAGAGTGATAACCGACACCTTGTCAAAAAGATGAAAATTCTGCGTCCATTTATTATAAGGGCCGCGTTAGTCGTATATTATAAGAACCGCGGTTTATTATAAGGCCTCGGTAGAACGCCGAGCTCGTAATTGGAAGGTTACGGGTTTGAAATTCGAGCCGGCCAAAGACCATCGTGTACATTAATGGTGGCTGGTGCACGTTAAATCCGTCGTGGCCGCAATGTTCTCCACTTTCCCATCTAAATTATACCTTTGGGGGGTCACCGAAGCAGGGGAGCCATCTCCTCCGTGGAGGATCAAAATTGTCATGGCATGTCTCCGGACCATCCTTAGGGGTGCGTACCAGACCGTCGCTAATTACCCATAACACAGTACCAGTGAGACGTTATACCTAATCAACCGTTTTATTGTACCCGCTCAGAACAATGCTTATTCGGACCATTACGTCCAGCTTCTTGAAAGGAAATCTCCTCTCGCACCCTCTCATAATCGTACATTTAAAAAAAAGCACCAACATTTATAAAAGTATCCAAGTATTTTAATTTTAAAATTAACGTTTCATCTTCAGCAAAACATTTTAAATCGAAAACTTCACATCCTCTCTGAAATACTTAATTATGCAAAAAACAAAAATCTTCACCCTCCACCAACAAAATTTATTTGTAGTGTAGCTATTGTTTTTCTTCTATCTACTATATCATGGAAATGTTGTATGTCTCTAAAATAGCTTTCATATACCAGCAGCTGGAATGAATTCATGTCATTAGACAACCGTTTTTAGTAGTCATTCCCTCGCGCGATGCATTCTGGGCACATTTTGCATGGCCTTAATTGTCGCGTGTTCCAAATAGGCATGGAACTCTTTCACGCTAGACGTCAAGCTCTTTCAATATCGGTCTCTCATCTGACAGGCCGTGCGGGAAGATGGGGAATGTTAATCGCTGACGCTATGTTGGTTCGCTCCATTAGCGACCACCCCATTACTTTACATTCCTCCCCCGACAGAAGAAATGAGATGCTGTTCCCCTACATTTTCCCAAGAGAAAACAAAACGATCCAGATTTCAATCTTGTTTTTAATGGTGAAATAAAACTCTTTTTTTTTTTTTATGTTAAGTGGTTTGATGCTTACCATTCATCACATTAAATACTAGAAAATAATAATTTTTCCTATTACTATCGTTTTCTTTAATTAATATAAAAAATTTTAAAACCATTATTGAGATTTTTTGAGTTACAACATGGTTTTATCTTAACACCATGCACATGTGACATAACTAAATTTTGGTGTAAATTGAAGTATATCCTATTGTACTGCCGGCAGCAAAAGTATCCGGGCACTAGCAAAAATTGCTATATAAATGAAATTGAGCTATTTATACAGGGAGCCTATCCATTTTCCTGAACTAACCAACTATATCATTCGAAAGGACATCTAATAGAGTGTTTATATAGCAACTTTGAAGAAAATCGTTTGAGCCGTTTTTGAGATACGTACTTACAGTCTCACTTCCGGTTTTTAAATTTTCCCTAAAATTTGGGAAATTTATCTGTACACCAGTCTTGTCTCATTTCTGAAGTTTCGTAGTTCCATCTTTATTAGTTTCGAAGATGTGATAGTCAGAAGATTCCCCACTTACATACACACATACACAATACACACACACACTGAGCAATTGCCAAAAACACCTTTTTTGGACTCAGGAGACATTAAAACATGCAAATCAGGTGAAAACGCGACATCGAATTTTTCAACCAAATACAATACTTTCATTACCTACGGTAGTCGGGTAATAGAAGTAAAAATATTGTGAAAAAAAAATAAAAATGATTGAATACATTTCTTTTCCGAGCATATTATTTTAACCCTTTATCTACTGATGGTACTTTAAAGTACCATTACTTTTAAAAGAGTTTAAAATCGAATTTATAGACGAAATGTCAAAGATATTTATAAGAAAGGAACATATGTACCTCACTTTAGTATCACTACAAAGCATTAGACGATACATATAGCCATTTTTAATCCATAAAGGATTTTATGGAGTGCCCTTGCTGTTTTTGCTTGATATTTTTCACGATCTTCATGTGTGTTATAATTAATTCCTATATTATTTCAAGAATATCCCACTAATCTTAGAAAAAATATGAGGAACATAAAGAGTAAATATTTCTCTACACTTTTTTCATGTTGAAATACTTTTTTTCGATCTCTATGTACCAGTGGTACACTAAAATAACAAATTACAAAATTCTCATTAAATACTTTGATGAGGTGATATGAATGATTTTTAATGCATATATCTTTAAATAATGCTCTTTAGTAACTAACAATATATGTTTCAAACACAATTTTTGTCTGTTTCAAAATGCAGTAGATAAAGGGTTAAGTGGAATGATATTTAGGATTAGAAAATGGTATTCTGTTCAACAAAGTTATATTTGTCACCTTATCTGTTGGCATATGACCAGTGCAATATTTTCACGACAATAACTAATTTTCTAAAGAAGTTTCCAAAATTCAGCCATTTGAATGAACATATTTTTAAAACTGTTTCAAAAAGACGATGTGATATGCGCACTACAGGAATGCCACAGGCGACTTTTTTTTTTTTAATATCCTTTTTGTACCACAATTCCCAAAAAATAAATTTTATAATAAATTTTCGCAGGTAATCTGCACTTTGCCTGCATAAATTTATCATAAATTTTATACTAGAAAGTAGCGGTCAGAAAATAATAATAATAAATAAATAAAATTACTGACAGGAATCGTATACTGTGTAATCGTCTTAATAATTAATGCTCGAAACTGACAATGCCACAAAAATGTATTAAAATTTTTAAAAAATGAATTTTTATCATTGATTTGAAGGAATTAAAAAAACAAGAACGAAAAATCCTGCGGTACACATTGATTATTAACACTTTCCAAATGTACGTAATTGTTGTATTGTATAACTTTCAATGCTCTTTGTCTATGTAATCACACAACGGACCGGCAGTAGTTCTGAAAGGTATACTGATAAACTAATTGAATTGCTAATCATTCTTAAACATTGTTAGAAAAAGTTAAAAATGCTTAACAGAAAAGAAAACGTAGCCCTTATATTCTAATTGCAGCCCTTAATGTATCTGAATATTTTAGTATAGCCCTGTAAATCTGAAGGTTAACAAAATAATATTCTGGCATATTAACAAAAAATGTCAATTTCTTTATGATATTTACAATGGAAAGTTCTTTAAATGCAATTTATAAAAATGTCTCTCCTAAAATGCAATGCATTGGCATTTTTTGAGGGTGTGCCTGCACACAAACCATTTACACAGATTAATGCCATTTAAAATAGGGAACATTCCATAGAGAATTTGAATAACATATATGATATTTTAAAAATTCTGAAAATATTTACAGACGCTGGGGGCGGGCAATTTTAAAAATTCTGAAAATATTTACAGACGCTGGGGGCGGGCAGACGGACAGATGGACAGATAGACAGTCCTACAGACAGATACAGATACACAAATTGAAATCATATTCACACTTTAAAATTATTTTTAAAAAATTAAAATGCAAACGAAAATGCAATTCCAGCGAATTTCCAATATAAGCCCTCAATCTAACTGAATATTTTTCTGTGGCCCTGTAAATCTAATATTAATTATACTACATTCTGTTGAAAGCATTCTTTTGTACATATGAATAACATATTTCAATTTTATTAAGATTTGTTCAAAGTAAAGTTCTTAAAATTTGGTTTATAGAAATACCTCTCATAGAACGAATGCTTTGGAATACTTTCGGGTGTCCCTGTACACAAGTCAGTGGTGGTATCCATTTTCTATAGCAAACATCCAATAGTGAATTTGAATATATTTCATTTTCATAAAGATTTGTGTAAAGTAACGGTATTAAAATATGGTTTATAGAAATACATGTCATAGAGAACAATGCTTTGGAATACTTTCGGGTGTCCCTGTACACAAAACACTAAAGATATTCACTCCATTTTCAATAGGGAACATCCGATAGTGAACTTGAATAACATATATCAGTTTCAAGAAATTCCACGAATATTTACGGGATTTAGAGCGCGGATGGACAGACAGACAGACAAACTGAAGTCATTAACACTTTTCAACCTTATTGGAAAACGTTAAAATCATTTAGAAAGTGATAAAAACGATTAATATGAACGAAATGTAATTTCAGGAAATTTCCAATAATACCCCTTAATGTAACTGAATATTTTTGTGTGGCCCTGTAAATCTAATGTTAATCACACTGTAGTCTATGGAAAGCATACTTTTGCGCATACGAATAATATATTTTAATTTTATTAGGATTTGTGCAAATTAAAGTTCTTAAAATTTGGTTTATAGAAATACCTCTCATACAACGCAATGCTTTGAAATACTTTTGGGTGTCCTTGCATAATAATCAGCGATGGTATTTACTCCATTTTTAATGGGGAACATTCGATAGTGGATTTGAATAACATATAGTTCAATTTTATTAAGATTTGTGCAAAGTAAAGGAATTAAAACATGGTTGATAGAAATACCTCCCATAGAACACAATGCTTTGAATTACTTTCGGGTGTCCCTGTACACAAACCAGTAGAGGTATAAACTCCATTTTCAATAGGGAACGTCCGATACTGAACTTGAATAACATATTTCAATTTCATTAAGGTACGTGTAAAGTAACGGTATTAAAACATGGTTTATAGAGATATCTCTCTTAGAACACAATGCACTGGAATACTTTCGGGTGTCCCTGTACACAAACCAGTAAAGGTATTCACTCCATTTTCAATAGGGAACATCCGACAGTGAATTTGAATAACATATATCAGTTTTAACGGACAGACAGATAAACCGAAGTCATTAACTCTTTTCAACCTTGTCGGATATTGTTAATAAAAAAGGGGGAGGAAAGAAGGATGATTTAGGAAAAGAAGATATTACAATTTGCAACAACGTACTGAGAAAAAGAATTTATTCGTGATTTGAAACAAATAAGAAAGAATAAAAATAGTTTAAAAGAATAGATGTAATTCTATATAGGGGCTGCCAATTGGCGATCTAAGTAGTTTTCTTTATCGGCCACTGCTATAAACCGTCAAATTATACGGTCAAAACATTTATTCTGAAATATCGACCGCTAGGAAGGTAATGACGGACTAGTTATAAGTAATTAGATAAATTACATTTGTCGAAATTTATTATATCTGGCACCTAACCTACTTCCATTTAATTGAATGTGGTGCTTAAGGAATACATAAAAATTAAAAAAAAAATGCATTAAGAAGGAAAAGGAAAAAAAAAAAAAAAAAATCTGGTGTGGCACTCACATGGCCTCTTATCCTACATTTAAGTACTGTAAAAACATATTTCAAATTAAGTGGTAAAATAACAAATACTGTATATAAACCTACGTTAAAAATAATCCAAACTAGGTTTAGAAATAGTTTGGTTTGACAAATAATCCTGTGAAATAATTCTGAACGGAGCTCCCCGCTCAACCCACCCCTCTCCCGTTTTAATATAGTATCAACATTCATATAGAATTCAATGCTATTATTAAATTTAAAAGTTTATTTTAATATTTAGAAAACTTTCACCCCCCCCCATTTTTTGAAATTTATCGACCTTCATCAAACTTTTCAAGTAACAATCTCACATATAAACTTTAAAATGCAATATTTTAATTGCCTGTAATTATTTGTTTTTGAATTTTCCTGATAACAGACATGTAACCTAGATCAACCGTTAAAAATTTCATATTAGTATTCAGGAAACCTCAAAACGCGTAATTATGCGAAAAATAAGCGCCAAAAAACTCACTTAAAGATACTTTATTTATAGCGTTTGGGTACGAGAAATTAAATTTTATTCCTGGCCAGTTTTCCTCGTCACGTTAAAATATAGTAAAGCAATTCCATCAATTATAAACTAGTTAGTTGTAGGACAACTAAGGCGCCTGTTGAAAAATGAGCATTTCATTTTACTTATTTCTCACTTCAAATAATTCATTTGCTAGCAAGCCCGTGCGAAATTTTCGCACTTTATTTATCTCTTCGTTACCATTAAAATTTAAAATTATTATTATTATTTTATAGACGTAATTATTTCATATGCATGAGCAAATTTAATATTATATATATATATACTAGCAGACCCGGCCACGCGTTGCTGTGACTAAGTTAAACGTTGAATTATACGGCTGTAAACTATTTAGTACAGTCAAAGTATTATTTACGAACAAAGATTTACGAACAAAACGTTGTAGCCGATGTAAAAACCCACAGGGTTGAGATTTGAAACTTAGGTCAAAATTTGGAAGCGATTGATAAAAATTTTCGTAGTGTTGATATTAAGCACAAATTAATTTTATTGTAGGGTCCTATAAATTTTAATGGAGAAGTGATATATATTATTTATTTCTAATGCTACTTTGGATAAAATTTCTAAAATTACTAATATATAAATTAAATTCTATTAAAATTCTGTTAAAATAAAAGTATAAAAGAAACAGACGATTTTAAAATCAATTTTTATGGAGAAGTGAAATATAATATATGCTATAATGGATAATTTTACTATAAAATGACCTCATCTTTTTAAATATTTTAAAGAGGGCAACAGCTGTAGTTATAAAAAGGAAAACAATAAGGCTAAACCAGAAAAATAAGTAAATTTGATAAATATTTTAAAACTTTAAAATTGGAAATCTTATGAAATATTGGACATTTAAAGTAAATACATGTATCATTTTAAATAGAAAAAGATTTTGGAAAAGTTTAGTGTATTTTAACGAAGTGATGAGAAGTTTTTGAGTATGTTAAAATTTTAATAGTAAATTCAAGTTAATAAAGATGGGAAACATTGAGGATTAAGAGAAGAATAATTATAAAATAAAAAAAATAAAATAAATAAAAAGCTTTTTATATACCATGCTTTTAAATTTTAATATACTAATAATATACTAATTAAAAGGAAAATGATAAATATTCTATCATAGTTTGAAGTCAAATTTGTTTTCAAATGTCTAAATAAAATATCTGATGTAAGATACTAATATTTTGCAGCGGAATAGATTTCATTTCTGTCATCCTTGGCGAAAAAAAAAGAATATCGCCAAATTATCTGGCGAAAATATTTAATTCCTTTCAAAAATCATGGTTATTTTAACAACTTATATTAAAAGAGTAATGAATAATATGAAACAATATTTCGTACAATACATATTACATGTCATACATACGTACAATGAATAATACATATTATATTTCGTACAATGCATACATCTGGCATGTATATTTTCGTGTTACGCTTTTGATCGCCAAATAATAATAATAAGAATAAAAAAAGCCAAGGGCGACAGAGTTTTGAAATTTAAAATTAAAATTTTGTCAATTTGACAGCAAAATAATTCAATCTAACACCCGCGATAACTAATACATATCTATACTCAAATATAAGGATTAAAATCGGGAAATAAATTTCCTCGATTTTTAATAATTTCTTACAAGAAATCCAGTGGGCAATTAACATAGGATATCTTTTTCTTGGCTGCACAGACGGTCAGTGAGTCACACTTCGCTTGCGTATAGAACTCATAGATATAGTATAGCATATATAGAATAGAGTGATCATTGGGGAGAAAAAAGTTATTCCTTTTCATTTGGGAAAAGACGACGTTTTTACCAAAATATGGCCGTCTTTCCCCGAGTGAATACACACGGGAATACATACTAATATTTTAGCAAATAAAATTTATGAATAATTTATTTGCTAAAGGGGAATGGAAGACTCCAGATACAGTTTCAAATTCATATTTCTTTCTTTCTTTTCTTTCTTTTCTTTTCTTTCTTTTTTTTTTTTTTTTTTTTTTTTTTTCAATACCACTTAATGGCTGTTTCGAAAGCTTTTATTATTATTTTTTTTTTTCGGCATCAAAAATCTTTGTACGATAACATGGGGATGAGAGATCTATATATATTACTATATCTATGATAGAACTACATTAGCACTTTATCAATGTGTATAAAATCTTTAAATTGATTATGACGTCATTTTTCGTGAGATGCATAATTTAACTTTTTATAATTTTTTAACGTTCACGTTTGATTAAATGTATTTATTTTTATGTCGAAAGAAAATGAACTCGTATTTTTTTTTTTTTTTTTTTTTTTTTTTTTTGGCAACAATTAAATTAATGGAACTCACAGATATTTTGGAGCAACTTTAATAAAGGTCTATAATTAACAAATAATTGCAATAAAACAATATTGTGACAATAAATTGAGATAAAAACTATCCTATCTCTCAAGTTGGACCAAACTGCACACAGTGTGCAAAATTTCATTAAAATCGGTTCCTTAGTTTAGGAGTTTACCCCGGACAAACATCGTGACACGTAATTTATATATATATATACAGATATGTGGGAAGTTCCTAATACAGACAACAGATGGCGCTGCCTCCGATCCTCATCTTTCGACGAGAGGACCAACGAAAGAGAGTTGAGATCTGGCTGCAGTGGAGATCGGTTGAGACCGTCAGCGCGAAGGCTGACATGCTCATTTTCTGCTAATTAGAGCTTGTTGTGCTCTTAATAAGTGTGTAGAGCCATGGAGGGCTCATTACTTCATTTTCACTATTTGATAGCACGCGTAGGTGTTTTTGTGTATATAAGTACGAGTAGGTGCTTAAATGTTGTTTTGTTACGGTTATACTGATGAAGAAAGTTTGTTATGTGCTAAGCCTCGAAACCAGCTGTTGGATAATTATGCAAATTCTTCTATTATCATATTTTCTTTGTGTATCTTGTGTTGTATGTGTGTTACCTAATAAATGTTTAGTCATCTAAGTCGCAACTCATCATTGCCCCACCCCTAGACGCCCAGCCAAGATTCTACATATATATATATATATATATATATATATTTCACGTGAAAGCATATTTAGTTTTATGCTTAAAAAAAAAAAAAAAAAAGAAAAAAAAAGGAGCAACAATTAAAAATTTAAATGTTTTTTTTCATATTTTAATTAATTTTAAAAAATCTAATCATAAATTCGTTACAAATAAGGTACCAAATGAAAGAGGCGATTTTTCTGAATACCGATCGGGCAGTTAGATTTTTAAAAATTAACTAAAGTATGAAAATTATGTGGCAACTTGCGTTCACACACAGATAGAGTCCTAGGAAACCTCTTAGCCTTTTTAAGTGTGACAGTCAGTCAGTGATGAGCTTAACTATACATGCTGATAAAAAAAAGAATGTTTTCGCTTCATTATTGGTAGCCTTACATGTCTTCTATATGTATAAACCACAATACGTATTTAAATATATTCTTATATTAAAAAAAAAAAAAGAAAGAAAGAAAAGAAAGAGCAACTTAAAAAGCATTTCTAGAAATTTCCAAGTGTAGTCCCACTCCACTCTAGTTCTTTTGGATAACCCTGTAAACGGACAGTGAATGATCTTCATACCATATTCTATGCGAAACATGCTTTTATGCATACAAAAATATATATGTTCATTTCATGTGATTTAGTGCAGTGAATAATTGTTAAATTGTACCTGTCAAAAATTTCGACCCTACAGACGTAATGCATTTGAATACTTTTGGATGTACTTGTACACGAACCAATTAGACTGATCTCAACGAAGATTTTTGGTGTAGCATTCCTGTATGATACACATTTAGAATACCGAGTTTGAACTCTCTGCTGCTATTTGTTTCTGAGGTATGTTGTTAAAACACACACACACACACACACACACACACACAGACAAACGATAAAAGCCTGATTTTCAAATTCAGGGAGCACAAAATGCGTAAATATAAGAAAATCTTAATTTTGAAATTTTCACCCAGACTCAATACTTTCTCTACCATATATATGGGTAAGAGAAAGTAATAATAGTACTATGAAGCATTTAGCGATTTTTAAGACAAGGTAATGTCAAAGAGAGTGAGGGAAAAGAAAGAAAAAGGGAAAAAGACAAAAACAAATTAATGCGCAATCTATTTTTAAATGGAGGGAAATTAGAAGATATTCTCTTATTTTTACTATGTAAGAACAAGATTATTATTATTATTGCTAGCAAATAAGTGCGAAATCTTCACACTTTTTCTTTTCTTATTTTTACCTTTAAAATTTGAATATTATACCAATTTCACCACCTAATTAAAATTTTAATTTACCAGAAGCAAAATTATTATTAGAACCAAATAAATATTGTGCAGTAGTGAAACCAGAATCATTGAAAGAAAAGTTTCAAAATAAAATTCATAGTTAACGACTCAGTTTTTATACTTCCACAGGCTGTACAGTTTTAGTAAAGGACGCCCATGACGTCGTTTAAATTTTTATCGCCAAGAATGCAATGACATTTTACTTATTTTGGCGTAATTTTTGTTTATATATATATATATATATATATATATATACATATATATATCCTATTTTAATTATACTGTTTATGATTGTGTTTTTTAGTCAATTTATGAGAATAATTCATATTCTGTTTATATCTTTAAAATATTGCTAGGTTTAAAATGACGCTTGTAAACATTCTGAAGAAATAACTTTTAAAAATAAATTTTCCATAAAATAATGTCATCATACAAAGGTCGTCATGTTTTCTTATTAGACCATTGAGCTGAGCCCGCATGCTTAAATATTGTTCATTTTTAAATATTATTTTTTATCCTCGCGTATTTTATTAATTTCACCATTATCGTATCGTTTCGACAAAAATTAATTGAAATTGGTCCACGTTAGAGAAATATTATATAGATTATTATTTTATTATTATTATTATTATTATTATTATTATCTGTACTTTAACTATAAATACTACTCAAATATCATTACAAAATGTGTAAGCACTAATTTACTTTTAAATTGGCGAATATAATTCGAAATACATACAGGTTGAAAAATTAATAAAAGGGAATGAGTACTTTTACGATAAATAATTAATTATATAAATACACAAACAAACTAAATTTCCAAGAAACTTGTACCACTTGTATCGTTTTCAAAAAATAATCTAAACTATAATTCTCGAAAAAAATATACTAAACATCTTCAGTCGCTGATCAAAAAGTTTAAATTTCGTGTAATTTCTGCCTGACAAGTTTCAATATTAGATTAGTTGAGAAATTATTTTTCAATGTCGAAAAACTATGGAATAAAGAAAATGTCAAACAAAGAAATAATTATATTTTCAAAAATAAGAAAAAAAAAAAAAAAAAGAGAAATCAAGAAAAAAGGAAAGAAAATCTCTCTATTTTTTACCGCGATAACTTAAGATTCCTCCTTTATGTATAAAAATATAAAAGTGGTGCTTAAAAAATCTCTTAAAAGCACTGCTTACCTATAATTGTCAATTTTATTTTTAAAAATTCTCTCATTGACGTTACACCTTGTGGAATAAAGATCTAAACGTTTTTATATTCTGAATCATGTGATTCTTTTTTTTTTTTTTTTATTAATCTCTAAGGCATGTTGTTTTGAAGAACATCTCTGAAATTCCAAAAAAAAAAAAAATATGCATGCAGTTTACCGTTAATTATAAATCAATTAATTACTTAATTAGGTAATTGCATTACTTATACTTTTTTTTACTCTTTTTTTTATTCCCCTTTTCTGATAGTATTTTCCATAATGGAAAAAAAAATATTATTTCTTTTGCTTTAATGTTTAAGATCATCGAAAAGTTCTTGTTATTTTAATAGTTATTTTAGCAGTACTGACAAAAACTTCGATAAATATATTTTCTTTTTCTATGATAATCTTCTTAGTTATTGTAATCTGAACTCTTGCGATTAGAAATAACATCTACAAAAAAAAAAAAAAAATTGAAAGGATTTATTTAATAAATCATAAAAATTGCTTATGGATAAATTTTGAAAAAACAGTAAAGGATATTTGTCTAAATTAATTTTACTTCCTAAAAATACAGTACCATGTCAACCATAATATGTTTGTAAAGTCATATTTTTTAACAAATTTTATTTTATTCGTGTTTATAATTTCTATGTTTTATTTTTTTCTTGTAATAGGAGTTAATACTGTGTAATGTTCTACTTAAAATTTCTATACATTCCGCAACACTGAACATTAGTTTATTTTGTCATTTTTCTTCACATATTTTTAAAATAGATTCAGATTTCTTTCTTTCTTTCTTTCTTTCTTTTTTTCTTTTTCTTTTTTTTTTTTTGTTTTTTTTGTTTTTTTTTTTTGTTGTTGTTTACCCTATTGTATGCTCTTTTCCTTGAAAGAATAAATAAAAAATAAATAAAATCACTCCACATTTTAGATTATTCAAAAAATTCTATTTAATTAGCTGATTCTTTTGTAATTTCTCTCTCTTTCTTTATAAAGTAACGAAACGTATCAATCATAAAAAATCATGCAGTGCAATTATATGTTCTCCATGTGATATCAGTTCTTCTTGTGCAATGTCTGAAAAGATATTCACAGAGAAATAGATACTAAAATACTGTATTTTCCTACTCAATCAAAAAATGTCAAAATTAAATAAAAAATGAAAATATTCCTTTTTTCCATGTTTTTATTAACTTCTGTTCTTGTTTGTTTGTTTGTCCGGTAAAAATCTTGCAATCGAATTTTAACTAACTTCCCTTCTAGCTAGGCATTTGAAACTTTTACAATAGCTCAGAACCCGATGACAACACAATACTTCGTAGTCCGATTTTCGAAATTTTGATAAGTGTTCTTATAGATAATTAAAATATGAAAATAACAACATCCTAATAGCGTTCAAATAGCCATTAAAATATTAGTTATAATTTAATTCTTGTAAAAAAAAAAAAAAAAAAAAAAAAAAACGAGTTCATTTTCTTTTGCCATAAAAATAAATACATTTAATTAAACGTGAATGTTAAAAAATTATAAAAAGTTAAATTATGCATCTCACAAAAATGGACGTCATTATCACTTTAAAATTTTTATGCACATTGATAAGAGCTCTATGATTCATAAGAAAATTTAAAACATGGTATATAAAAAATCTTATAATTATTTATTTGAAGTTTTAGAATTAACTACCTATACTGAAATTCACTTTTTGGGGCACGAAGAAAATATATACATTTGACTGCATATTTGATTGTATTTTTATACACAAGATCTGGCCAGGATTGTAAATGAACTCAAATCCAGTACCCACTATTCTGCAGTACAGATTTTTTTAAAGAAGGCGTTATGACATGAAAAGAAATTTTAGATGAATATTTGTGTATTGATGAAAGTATTATCCAATAGATTAGTAAAATTAAACTTTGTCCATCGCTATCAAATGATCACACAGCATAAAAAAAAAAGAGAGAGAGAGAGAATATATATATTTACAGTGCTAAAAAAAAAAAAAAAAAAAAAAAAATGAAAAATGAAAAATACTAGCAGCATGACTGACATACATTATGAAAGATTTTTAACGAAGAATTTCTCCGTAAGTTTAAGTAGAAGTTTATAGTATTATCTTCCTCATCTAAATTTACAGGGGAGGGGGAAAAAAAGTATTTTATTTGACGTTTTTTTCATCGGTTGATTAAAATTTAGGCAACACAGTTTGACAATATATTAATTTTTGGAGAACATTAAAATTAACATTAAAATATGGGATAAAGCCAAAATTATTACAGCACCATCTACTATCCAACAACTTTACATTTCCGAAGCTATTAATATAATGAAATGTAAAAATGCAATAAATTCCAAACATACTGCAATTTTGCCAATAATTTGGCACAATATTATAAAATAGATAATAGTTTATTTCTGCTAATTCATGATGGTTTTTCTCCTACAATAGCCTCGTGTAATATTTCAATAGTTCCAGCTTCTCTTATTTTCCTTAACTCCATGATCCAAACTTTACCGGACTTCAAATTGACTTTGCTGTTATTCACGTTATTAAAAGACATAACTGTTGACTGTGAAAAGAAAAAATATTTAAAAACTGCTTATTGGAAAATAATAATAACTAGTATGCTGTGGCCACCACAAGACTTTCTTCTATATTTTCCTATACAAATTCACACAGTAACAATATTAAAAAAAAAAACGATTTTTTTCAAAGTTTTTTTTCGTAAAAAAAAAAAAAAAAATCGATAACTTTGTTTTAAATTATCACATATTTATAGTTCAACCATTCGTTTTAAAGATATTGACGAGACCTTTCGAAAGATACCCATCTTGAAATATTATCCCCCCCCTCCCCCGGGGGGTACTTTCCCCTGGGGGGAGGGAAGCGACGACCGAGATTTTTTTCCTAATTAACTACTACTATTATCAATAATTCATATTAATTTCACAATCACAGGTTAAGAATAACTCCCATTATGTACATTTATACGAAATTTTGTCCTATATACTGCCATGTTAAAAATTTAGAAAAAATACGATCACAGCACCACCTGTTGAGTGATTGATCCCCAAATCTAATCAGCCCCAGTTTATGTCAGGGGCCAACTAAATACCAAGTCTGGTTAAACTTCGTTTAGAAAAAAAAAAAAAAAAAAAAAAAAAAAAAACGATTTTTTTTCTAAGTTACTTTTTGTTAAAAGTAAAAAAAAAATCAATAACTTTGTTTTAAATTATCACAGATTTATAGTTCAACCATTCGTTTTAAAGGTATTGACGAGACCTTTCGAAAGATACCCATCTTGAAAATTTACTCCCCTCGAGGGGGGACTTCCCCCCCAGGGGGGTTCACGTGGCTCCTACGCATACAAAATTTTTTCCCCAGTTGACTACCTCTATTATAAATAATTCTTGTAAATTTCATAATGATTACTAAAAAATAATTCTCTTTATGCACATTTATACAAAATTTTGTCCTATATCACCACGTTAAAAATTTAGAAAAAGCGGGATGGCAACGCAACCTGTAAGACAATTTTTACCAAAAGTTGATAGGCACTAATTTATGCCAAGGTGCAACTACATACTAATTTGTATGAAATTCTGTGCGGTAGTTCCTGAGATACAGTTGCCACAAAATTTTGTCACACACACACACACAGACAGACAGACAGACAGACAGACAGACAGACATTTTCTAAAAAGGGTCAAATCGTGTTCTACATCTCTCAAAACGTGTAAATCCATCAAAAACCCGAGGTCGAAAATTTTTACGAATCCAATACTTTCTCTATATTACATATAGAAGAAAGTAAAAATCCCTGATGATGCTTTACTATTAAAGTGAAAAGATTCGGATAATTTTTTTTAACATCTTTTAAATAAAATTTAATTTTACGTGTGTTTAAAGTGTTTTTAATATAGTTAAAAAATGACACGTGTTCAATTTAACTCTTTTTTTTAGAGATTATCTTATATATTAAAAAAAATTATGAAAAATTAAAAAAATTTATGAAAACTGAAGTCAGTCCGTCTGGCCGTTCTATCCGGCCGATTTTCTTCATTTTTTTTTTTTTTTTAAATGAAAGGTATTTAGACACAGATATGTCATCAATCATTGAAATTTACTCAACGTCTACCTTACTCAAGTTATACTCAAACTCGATTCTTCCCTGTACATTTCTTATGGGACACATTGACTCAAGCAATTCGAATGCTCATAGCTCCTCTTCTAATGAATGGATCTTGATCGTTTCACTCTCAGAACACTCAGTGGATCAAGCTCTTTCTTTTGAGCTATTAACTGCTTAAATTCGTTGACATTGAGGAAAGTTATGCTTGCACAATCAACTTTACATTCAATTTTTTCATGATTTTCCTTCACTCAAACCTCTATAACTAGAGTTCTAATTAACGTAGGCTGTTGACACAAGTCTAAGAACACTCAGTGGATCACGTTCTTTCTTTTGAGCTATTAACTGCTTAAATTCGTCGAGTTTGAGGAAAGTTATGCGTGCAGAATCAACTTTACATTCAATTTTTTCAAGAATTTTTCAAGATTTTCCTTCACTCAAACCTCTATAACTAGAGTTCTAATTAACGTAGGCTGTTGACACAAGTCTAAGAACACTCAGTGGATCAAGCTCTTTCTTTTGAGCTATTAACTGCTTAAATTCGTTGAGTTTGAGGAAAGTTATGCGTGCAGAATGAACTTTACATTCAATTTTTTCAAGATTTTCCTTCACTCAAACCTCTATAACTAGGTGTAAAAACTTGGTTGAGGTGTCTAAAAAAGGTCTCCGTCTGTAGATATGTTATGAAAAGATAAAAATAGAAAAAGTCGAACGGTCCCCCTCCCCTGGGGGGGCAGGGGTTAAAAACACGTTTACGAGCTTAACTCAGCTCCAAATTACTTTATAGTGAAGAAATTGTACATATAGGGACTAGAGTCGAATACTAAAAAATCACCTTCTGCGAATTTGGAATTTTCGATTTTGAAGGTGGGAAAAGGGGGAAAAATAGATTTAGAGGTGGGGGGGAAAGGGGGAAATTAGTTTGAGAGGAAAACCCGTTCCAGACCCACACATGTAGCCCCTCATTTTAAAGGTCTTGAAATTTCATGTCGATTGGAGGTGTTTGTATACAATATAGTGCGCCCCCTGGTGGGGAAAAATGGAACTAGGTGATTTTGTTGTTGAGCCTATCATGTTACACCTTATTTTAAAGGTATTGGTATTTCCTGACCGTTGGTGATGTTTGTACAGAACATGCTGCACCCCCTGGCGGTGGAAAGTGCAACTAAATGATTTTGCAGTTGACACCACCGCGTGACACCTTATTTGAAAGGTCTTGGAAATTCAAGGCGATTGTTGATAAAGGTCTTGAAATTTCATGTTGATTGGGGATGTTTGTATACAATATAGTGCGCCCCCTGGTGGTTGAAAATGGAACTAGGGGATTTTGCAGTAGACCCTATCATGTTACAACTTATTTTAAAGGTCTTGATATTTCCTGACCGTTGGTGTTGTTCGTATAGAACACGCTGTGCCCCCTGGTGGTGGAAAGTGTAATTAAAGGATTTTGCAGTTGACACCACCATGTGACACCTTATTTGAAAGGCTTTGGAAATTCAAGGAGATTGGTGATATTCGTATACAACATACTGCGCTCCCTGGTGGAGGAAAGTGGATTTTGCAGTGCGTGCGTAGCATGCCTCCTATACGGTGCTGCAGCCACAGGCAGCGGTAACACGAGTCAGAGGTTCGTTCGGTTCAAGGTTAATTTTTGAGAATTTTTTCATGTTATTAGCGGCCTGCATATACGTGCCGCAGGAACTGAGTCACAAACCCGAGTTCCATTCGGTCTGAAATAATTTTTTTTTTTTTTTTTGTTACAAATGATTTTTTTTTTTTTTTTTTTTTTTTTTTTTTTTTTGTGATGTTTTCATTTAAAAATAGAAATTCAAACAAAATCGAGTTAAAAATACAAAACCATACAAATTTAAGGCTATTATCATGGGCCCGGGCAATGCTGGGCGGGTTCGTTTCGTTCCAGGTTAATTTTTTGGAATTTTTTCATGGTATTAGCGGCTCGCGTATGCGATGCCGGGGCACCGGCATCACAAGGCAGAGTTTCGTTCGGTTCAAGGTAATTTTTTTTTGCTACAGCTGATTATTTTTTTTCGCAATGCTTTTATTCAAAAATAGAAATTCAAACAAAATCGAGTTAAAGATATAAAATCATACAAATTTAAGGTTCATTTAAGGTTATTATCACGGGTCCGTGCATTGCCGGGTGGGTTCGTTCGGTTCCAGGTTATTCTTTGGGAATTTTTTTATGTTGTTAGAAGCCCGTGTATGCGCAGCGCAAGCACCGGGGTCACAAGGCAGAGTTTCGTTCAGTTCAAGGTAATTGTTTTGTTACAGATGATTATTTCTTTCGTGATGCTTTCATTTAAAAACAGAAATTCAAACAAAATCCAGTTAAAGGTATAAAATAATACAAATTTAAGGTTCATTTAAGGTATCATGGGCCAGGGAAACGCCGGACGGGTCAGCTAACATATAGTCTTAGTATTCAACGAAATAGAAAATGAAAGATAGCATCTGTTTATTTGGAGTACTTTGTAGAAAGTGATGTCATATATAGTTTTTCTATTTATAAGCATTTTTCAGATTTTCTTTTAAGCGAAATGTAGTAAATTATATTAGATGTTTTAACTTGAAGTACATTTAAATAATGATGCGATGATCTTTGAAACATTACGGACAATAAAGTGTCCGTCGAATTCGACGGGTTCCAGCTAGTTTATATTAAAATTACCTATTTTTTAAATATTTTTGTCTTAATTTACCACATAAAAAATAAATTCGACATGAGGGGGAGGGGGGGGGGGGTACGTATGCAAAAGGTGAGGTTTTTATTTTATTTTATTTTATTTTTAATATATAGATATAAATAACACTAGACGTAAATGAAAATCTAATGCGTATTTAAATTTAAACGCATTATATTAAAGATATTAAAAAACAACCTTTTCGCTGTTTCTCTTAATCCTTAACGTTTTAACCCTTTAACGTTCATTGGTTTCGCAGCGAAACCGAACATTTTACATCATTTAACAATTTTTATGCAGCAACTTTTTTAACATTTCCCCCTTGTTTTAATCAGGTTTTAAACTTTTGTTCCTTTCTGTTCGGTAGATAGCAGCACTATTACAGAATTAAACAAATAATGCTTCAAAGGAAGCTAAATGCATAAGTCACTTGAATTTTCTTAGTGTGCGCGAGTGCGGATTGTTGGTGTAATGATGCACTCATGTCTATTTTTTTTTTTTTTTTTTTTTTTTTCGTTTAATGAAGAGCTGGACTATTATTTTCACCTGAAACAACCTTTATGAGTTTTTGTAGTCGATAATGTTTACTCATAAAATGTTTTATTTATTAAATTAAATATTATTTGATTTTAATACGATGTTTCAAACCAAAAATTTCTCGAAAATGTACAATGCTATTTTTTTATTTTTTAAATATTTATGATCAGTTATGTATCTAAAATCCATTTTTAAAATCAGTTTAGTAATTTTTAGAATAAATTAAGTCGTGAACATTAAAGGGTTAAAAAACAATTTTTAACTATATCATACTTCAAAAATCAGATATTTTAATTTAGAGATCAGGTGTTAAACTGCATTTTAAAACATGATAAATAATTTATGAAATGAACAGTATACCATTTCATAATTTAACATGAAAATTTTCCTTAAACACGTTGAAAGACAATCCTTCATTAAAATTCTTTAGTGCTTATGTAGACAGTGCGTAATCTCGTTTCTCTTCAGCGGAATTAAAAGTGCTATTGGAGAATTTTCATTCAAAAGTAAACAAGTACCCTGCCCATTAGTATAGACTACTTGCAGGGTAAAAATAATCCACAAATAGGACGATAATCTTTTGATCCATTTGCTTATTACAAAATTTTCTCCATTGTATAGAGAGAGATAGAATATTGAATCAGTGAATCAGATATTGTTTCAAGCTACATCATAAATAAGGTCAAAATAATTTTGAATAAAAATCGATATATTTATGTAGCATTAGTCAGAAATTTTGAGGATCAGCTGCATCAATAAACAAACAAAAAAATTTTCAACAATATTTTTTTTTCTGTTGATGTAAGTAATAGTTCAAATACCAGTGGCACAAACAATTAAGGCTACACCTTACTTTTACTTGATAAATCCAACTTTCAATCGAAATAACACATTAACTAGAAGTGCAAATGTGTTTCTATTTTCACACGTAACAAAAGGGTTAATTTACAGCAAAAATAACGAAAATCAACAAAAAAATATCTAAAATTAAAAATTCACAAGTATTTGAAATAAACATAGGCAGATCTTTACCTCAAAAAATTAAGGATACACCAATGAAATTTGTGTGACATATCACATACAAAGACAGTGTCAATATTTGGTTGCATGTCCTTTGGCTTTTATAATGTCCTCCAAACGTCTTGGTACCGATTCGACCAATTTTTTGGTGGTATCTGGAGATATTTTATCCCATTCTTCTTGTAACACTTGCTTTAAATGGGCTTTGTTCCTAATTTGGTGTTTTTGGACCGCTGTTCCGAGTGTGGCCCACAAATTTTCTATGACATTGATGTCAGGGGACTGTGGTGGTGTGTGCAATTGCTGTTTACAATGAAAAAGACACCACATTTTGACATTACGTGCCGTATGTTTGGGGTCGTTGTCGTGCTGGAATATAAAATTTCCATCTAAACCCAATTTTTTTGCACTTTCTTTAAGATTGTTGTGGAATATATCTATATAAAGCTTATGATCCATTATGCCATCTATAAAAACTAAATTTCCTACCCCATTTGAAGCCATACAACCCCAAACCATGACGGAGCCACCACCATGTTTAACTGTAGGACGTAAATTTTTTGGATCCAAAGCGATGTTCGGCTTTCTCCAAACGGTGCGACGGCCATCACTACCAAAAATGTTGAATTTTTTTCATCACTAAATATAACTTTCTTCCAAAAGTTATCTGTCTTCAATTGATGAATTTTTGCAAACTCCAAACGCTTTTTCCGATTTTGTAAGCTTATGAAAGGTTTCTTTTTAGCTACTCGACTGCTATATCCAGCATGTCACATCACATTTCTCACAGTTTCAGCACTTACCCTTCTGCCTATTATTCGAGAAGTTTCTGCAGCTAGTTTGACTGCACTTAGTTTAGGATCAATCTTGATATCTTTCAAAATTTTCCTTTTGGCTACATCACTCAGAATACTTTTCCTTCCTCTTCCACTTTTATTTTCAATTAATCCATCGCTTTTAAATCTTCCAATGATTTTCTGGACACACGAGTGGCTTCTACCGACAATATCAGCTATTTCCCGATAAGATTTTCCTTTCTTAAATAACCTTAATATAAATTTTCTTACATCAATACTGGTCTCTCTCCGAGGAGCCATTTTCCATTTAAAATTGCGACTTTAAATTCACATAACCAACTTCAAAAGACAAAAGTAGCAGTCGAAAAAGTTTAAGATAAAATTGCCCAAACTTAGGTTATTATAGTAGCAAGCAGAAATAAATCTAGTGGTAGTTAAACAAAAATTTTATTGGTGTATCCTCAATTTTTTTAGGTAAAAATCTGCTTATGTTTATTTCAAATACTTGTAAAAATTTTAATTTTAGATTTTTTTTGTTGATTTTCGTTATTTTTACTGTAAATTAATCCTTTTGTTACGTGTGAAAATAAAAACACGTTTGCACTTCTAGTTAATGTGTTATTTCGATTGAAAGTTGGATTTATCAAGTAAAAGTAAGGTGTATCCTCAATTGTTTGTGCCACTGTATATTTAATAATTAGTCTTTAGAGAGAAATTCAGAGTGTCCAAGTTCCTTAATTTACTCCTTTTTTTCATACCACTCTTTTTATCTAAATATTTTTTTTTTCTTATTTTATCGTAGTTATATATTATACAAAATTAGTCTATAAATTGAGTGCTGTGAAAAAAGGCGAGGCTAAAAGCGTTCTGGAATAAATTAAAGAACTTGGCAACTCTGGAAATTACTAGCTCATATATCATTAATTATTCTAACAGAAGACGATAAAAAATATCAAATTCCTGTATATTTTATGTTTAGAACTGAGATATATTTAGTAAAAAATATCAGAGGTTGTTAAATTCTGATGAAACGTCATGAATCATCAGACGATTTTAATTTTAATATTTAGATATTATTCCCTCTTGAGAAAGCAACTCATATATTTTTAAAAAGAACTTTTCAAACATCACATACGTACTTTCATTGCTATATTTTAGATTGATGTTGTTATTAAATATATGATTTATTTTAATTTTTATATTGATTGTTTGCAATCTTACTGTTTTACTTGTAAAAATAATTTAAAAACTTTTTAGAATAGCTTATTATTATTTTTAGATGTTTTCGAAATTTCATCTATTGCCATCTATCATTCGGAGATATGACGATAGGCGAAATTTCGAAAAAACTATCAACCATTGCCAAACTGAAATCCACAGCACACTAATGTTGGTACTAAATAATAATTCAAAAACACTTTTAAAGTTCATGTTTGAAACATTTAGGGGAGGGGAGGGGGGATTCATGGTTTTTCTTCCATTCCCCCCCCCCCCCTCCTAGCGTTAAAACAGAATTCTTTACACTGAATATTTTCCTCCTATCTTTTAAATTTCGTAATCTTTTCAATCGTTGCTCAATCAAAATTCTTTCAACAAAACATTTCTTTTTCTTTTTTTAAAAAGTAAACTGTGCAATCAGAACAAAAACTTCAGTAAATGAATAAATAAAACGAACTGCAGTGAATAAAACAAAAACTAAAACTAAACAAAGAAATACTGAATATATTTTTTTAGTCAAAAGAATTTTGTTTGACTAAGAAAGTTAAATTTCAAGTGCACAAAAATAATTCAAAGTAGGAGGGGGGGGAAATGATGAAGACGTCTTCCACATCAAAAGAATTTTACTTGAATCTAGAAAAACAATTGCAATGAACAGAAAGATTTCGAAAATTCAAAAAATTAAAAGTCAACACTTTATGTCAATGAAAAATATTTTTATAAAAGTATTTTTAAAGTTCTTTTCGAAGACGAATTTCAGCGATTTTTGAAATTCTTAAATGTTCGATACGATTTACATACCATTAGAAAGTTTTAAAATATTTATCCATTTTGGTCAATTTTATCCGTTTATGTATTAATTCCAGAATATAGAAGATTTGGTAATATGTACATGTTTCACTGAAATTAACAATATTATATTTGTTTTAAGAAAGTCAAGTTGATTTTTTTTTTCTTTCAAGTTCTAGAAAAGAATCATACTTTATTTCAAAAACTAACTCAATACTTCAATATTATATAGCAAAATCTCCCATATATTATTTAATTAACGTACTATTGAATTAATGCATTTGAAAAAAAATCAAACATTAATCAACAATTTAGTGTTTTTTTTTTTTTTTTTTTTAAGATTTTATTATCGAAGATATAATACAGTTACATATTATGTCTTTTAAGGCAATAACATTTTAAACATACTTATTTAATAAAATTGTGATGTCGACTATCACATATTCTAAAAAACATATTATCATATTAAAAAGAAAAGAAAAATTAAACTAACGAACACATTTTTATGACCTCTAAATTGCAACTTAAATTCTTATGCAGTATGTATTTTTACATTCTCCCTCTTCTCACATATGTATATTTTGCTTATTGCAACTCTATCGAAACCTTTGATCATATATTATTCGTTCTTTAACGTTAATGCAGATCTACAATAGCTTGTTTCGACTTTTCCTAATTCGGTTTCTTTTCAGCTTACAAATAAATGCAGTTTTGTCGTCATAAGTGGATTCCTTGTCTCATAACAGGGTGTGTTAATTGTGCTCAAAAGTTCCAGGTTCTCATGGCGAGTTTTGGCGTTTAGTGAGGACCGTTTGAATTACAATCATGTGGTAACCTTTTCAAAAATTGTATGTATTTATACGTAACATAATTACAACCATTTTTTTCTGTACTTTTTTGAATTTGGCGTCGACTAGATCTCTGGCGAAATTAATGAAAATATCGAAGCATCACTTCATCATCATGACTTGAACTGATAAGTCGACGCTTTTGGGCTCCCACTCCAAATTATTCAATTTCCTCAATTATACCTACCTTTTTATAGTAAAGTGCTTTTCTGGTATCGTGCTAAATATGTGAACAATTCGTATACTATAATAAAATTCATCATACAAGAAAATGCCTGTTTATTTGGATTAACGATTCCTGTGTTATTAGTTGGACACTTCGCAAAAATTCTGAAACTATTTTTATAAGCTCCTATAGCCAACGGCCATCTACAAATCCTCAACTTTAAAATCATCTCCTTTACAAATATATTAAATTTAAGACCGAATGATCAGGTTTCTAAAAAGTTCACATCAAAATAAGAAGAAAAAAAGAGCGAATCTCTATAAAAATTGACACTAAATTTGAAATAGTGTTTATAATTTCAATTTCTCATCTTGTTTCTTCGCATGCATGCAACTTCCATATCTTTGTTTGGATTGTTAAGAAATTGACTTATATTATTAAGAGTCACTGAAGCACGTACTCTATTGAAAATTGTGTACATATCATTTATTGTTATTTTATTGGGGCACACAAAATAATGCAGGTATTTTAAAGTCTATGGAATGTAATATCTTAATGCCCCTATGACTTGTATTACTACCGCAAATAGAGAGAAATTCATAACAATTTACAAGGATATCTATCTTTTTATAGAAATGATGGGCATATAATTTAGATCTCTTTTGTTGCAACACAAGCTATTTATGTGGAATAACCGCTTAAAATTAAAAAAAAAAAACATAATTTAGTGTAGATAAGCCGCAGCTTATTAAAATGTTGCTTAAAAAAAAAAAAAAAAAAAAAAATGCTTTTAGATAAACCGCACTGTAAGGTAAGCCGCGGCTTATGCAAGCATTGTTACGATGATGTGACAGATAAATAAGGAAAAAAGATATCAGTCTTCTGACATCTACGCAAATTAATAAAAATAGTAAATTATTATTTATAAATGAAAATAATAAATTATTTAAAAAATAATTCGGTATAAAGAAAATAAAATAAAACTATACCAATACGCAGGTGTAATGCAACAAATATGAGAAACACGGGAACAAGATAGTGGAATCCGGACATATACAAAGCCATAAAAATAATTAATTATAAATAAAAGTAATAAATTATTTTAAAAGGCACTGTATAAAAAATATAAAACAAAAATTAAAGCCAGTATACAAATACGATGCAAAAAATCAAAAACAATGGAACAAGATGGCGAACTACAGACGTATAAGCAAATTAATCAAAATAAGAGATTGTTAGTTAATAAATAAGAGATTATAAGCGTGAATCTGTGCTCGAGAAACTCGAATACTAAACTTCCGTTTTTGGGGGAGATCGACTGTTCCAAGAAGTATAGACGACGGAATTTGGTATTATCATTAGATAGCCCGCACTGATAGATAAGCCGCAGTCTCCCAAAAATCAGTGTTTTTTTTTTTTTTTTTTTTTTTTTTAAGATAGCCCGCGGCTTATCTTCACTAAAATATGGTAATTTGTTTTAATATAATCTGTTTCAAATCAAATGGAGTCTGTATGTTTTATTGAGTTTCACTGTAATATTTTTAAAAAGATGTATTTGGTCTTTATAGCTATTTTATAGATAGATGCAAAACGATGATTATTTGCAAATGCATATATACTTGTTTATATAGACATTATGATCTATACCTATAGAATATAATTATATGTGGTACAGTTTAGTTTGTGTCATATTGTTTCACCTTCATGTACATTTTGATATGATTAGCATTAAATTCTCACAGAATGAAGAAAGAAAATGCACCAAAAACCATAGGAACTAATGCATATTATAAAACTTAAATATAATAAGTGGAAAATGATGATTAGAGTGTATGGCTATTTTATAGTATTATGCAATACTACACACACTGGCCAATGAATTAGAAACCTTTAAATTAATATTTTATTGGACCTTCGGGGGCGTCCTTTAATTACGTGAGGTTTTCAGGGGGGAGGGGGGGGTCAAGCCGAATCTCACCCAATCTCACGTGGGGGAGAGGGGGGGGGGATCTCGGCAAATATCACGTAATTTTTTTTCCCGCAAAAAAAGTGTAAAATTGCGAGAAAACTGAGTTAAATTCTATTTAAGTATTTTATTGTTCAATTTTATTACTGTGATTTTAGAATACGATCCATGCAATCTTAAAAACTAGTCTTAACTAGACATCAATAAAAATAATTGTGTTTTAGCAAATTGTGTTTTTTTTAAATAAGTCCAACGCATTTACAGAAAAAGTACGAATTTTGAAAAATCTCACGTGATATTAGGGGAGGGGGAGGGGTCAAGCCAAATCTCACCAGGGGGGAGGGGGGTAAAAAAATAGCCAAAACCGTCTCACGCAATTAATGGACACCCCCTTATTTTGCTCGTTGGACCTCCTTTTGCATGAATAACAGCCAGTATTCGTGTGAGCAGCGATTCTGCAAGCTTCTGGGTGTGCATTTATGTCCAGAGTTTACCATACATTGGATATACAGACTCTAAGATCCTGTAAATTGGATGGAAGAGGAGATTGCTGACGGATACCCCTTTCCAACCAACATGTCCCAAACATTTTCTATTAGATTAAGATCCGTGCTTTGAGGCATCTAGGGAAACTGTTAGAAGTCAGATTGATGTTCACTGAACCAACTTCGAACGACTGCCACGATGTATGGTTGCCTTATCGAGCATCCTCAAGTAACACCAGGGAACCATTTCCACACAAGCAAAACATTCTCAAAAAGTTTGTAACAGACTTTGCCGCCAGCGAGCATTTGTAGAAACTCTTACAGGTTTCTAATTCATTGACCAGTGTGTGCGTGAAAGTTTAAGATTACATATGCATTCTACTTAGATTATCGTGATCATTTTAAAATCTACAGGACTTTTTTTTTTTTTTTTTTAATGCGTGTAATTTTATTTTAACCTATAGTTACTAGTAAGTATTCTCTTCTAACAATATAATAATAATAATAATAATAATAATAAAAATGCTTAAAGCAAAGTCTCTAAAAAATAATAAAAGATAGTTTATAGTCCAATTATTATTAGATACTAACCACAGCATTTACATAGGAAAAAACACAAAAGAAAAATAAATGAATAATAACAAATGTAAGAAAAAACTAATATGTTGTGGTTAGGACTGGGCGATACATCGATACATCGCGAAACATCGATTTAAAGCCATGCAATTTGAAACCGATAACGAAATTTTTCAGTTGGCGATATATCGCAAGCGCCACGATTATCAGGAACTCAGCTCTGAACGTACTGCGAGCGACCGTATCAGTTTCCGTGAGCCCAACGTTTCATCCCGTGAAAGCCGGTAATGGCTGATACGAAGGAGAGTGGATGATACACGTATAACGCATGCGTGATACTAGACATTGGTTTCATCTGAAATCGGTACTCACAGCTACGATCTGAATCTGAATATTCGTTATCGCCTTTTCTGATCATGATCTTGCTTTATTGGGAATCTATTATCAGCTAAGCAATAACGCATGCGTGATATGAGACTCTGATATGACTGACTGAGACACTGCGTGATCGTCATCCCATATCTTTATTCGCTGCTACGATATGAATATTCATTGCCGCCATTACAATATTGATACAAAACTATTATTGCCTATAAATACAATTAACATTAGTTGATGTAATTAATTTTATTAAGAAATAGCTGAAAAAATTCGTCATTTATTTACGTCCATATTTGTTTAAAAAAAGAAAAAAGTTTTAATATTGTTTTTTTTTTTTTTTTTTTTTTTAAAGATTTTAACTGTTTTGATTTAAATAAACTTTAAAAGCTATATCATCAATTTATACTGAATTTGGTTTTAATATTTTAACAATTATTTAATTCCTTTCAAATATTTTATTATGTCTGATCAATATAACGAAAATTTGGTGTTATTTATTTTTAAATTTTTATTTTATTAAACAAACCAAAGCAAATTCTTTACTCAGGATACTGATTGTTTTCACTGTGAATCTAATTTCAGAGACGGCAGGAAGAAAGCGCCTTTATTTTAGAAATCTTAATATTCTATAGTAAAATCTATATATATAAAAAGAGTAAACTCACAGATTCACTGATCACTGACTCAACATAGCCGTGGCGATTCTTTGGGAGATAAAGATAAAAAAAATTTGTGAGTACGTTGGTTTTAGGACCCTGACGGGACTACGACGGGATTTTGTGAAATACCTCCCCCCCCCCCCCCTACGTTTCCCACGGGCCGGGGCAGAAGGCAAATCACCTTTATAAGCATAAATCGGCTCCAAATTGCTTCACGGTGAAGAAATTGCAGAGGGAGGTTACCGAAAGAGAATGATATAATAATGTACACACGGACACACAAAGAAAAGCTCATACACATACACAAACGGGCCCTGATTAACTTCATGATAGGCCCCGGGGAACACACATTTTCGTGGGCCCGTCCCCCTCTTGCTCTGTGCGCCAATCAGCACAATCAGCACATATACAGATATAATTGTTTATAGGACTAATATGGCAGAAATTGCATTATGGCACCTTTTTTTTTTTTTTTTTTTCATTTTTAGTCGTAAGAGGCAAAATGATATTTTCAAGGCCAGTTTTATGGCCTTCGGCTACTCAGGTCACATGCCCCGCATGCCTCTTGTTAATCGGCTCTTGCACGCAAATTTTGCTTCTATATTTTTCTATACAAATTCACTCAAAACAAATAACTTTATTAAAACTTTAAAAAAAAAAAAAAAAGTTTTATTTAAATTGTTACAGATCAATAGTTCAATTATTCGTTTTAAAGATATTGACGAAATTTTTTAAAAGGTGCCCATATTGAAAACTTGCCCTCTCGGAGGGGACTTATTCCCAGGAGGAAAGCGTCGCTTCTGTATGTCCTATTTCTTTTTTCTTTCTTTCTTTCTTCTTTTTTTTTTTCTTCTTGATTATTACTATTATAAACAAATCTTTTTAATTTCATAATGATTCTTTAAAAATAATTTTCGTTGTGTACGTTTATAAGAAATTTCGGTCTATACCACCAAGTTAAGAACTTAGAAAAATCCGGATTGCAACGCCACCTGATGGACGATTATCACCAAAAAGCAATAAGAACTATTTTATGTCATGGTGCAATTGCATATAAGTTTACATGTAATTCTGTGCAGTGTAATAGTTCCTGAGATACAATTGGAACAAAATTTTGCTCACACACAGATAGACATTTTCTAAAATTTTATAAAAATGGTCAATCGTGTTCTAGATATCGCAAAACATGTAAATACATCGAAAACTGGAAGTTGAAATTTTTTTATGAATCAAATGCTTTCTTCTGTTGAGTACGGAAGAAAGTAAAAAGATTGAATTCATGACGCAGGATAATATATTAAAGCTATAGTACGAAGGTGGATGAAATTAAACGAAAAAATATAGCAAGATTAAGGGAGAATAGGTTGTAAGACGTTCTAGAGTTTAAATATAGAAAAAAAAAAGGACATAGTGGGAAAATCTTTTAAACTGAATTTGTGAGTTTTAAAAAATTATTTGTATGTGGGTTAGTATTTTTTAAACCTCTTTTTAGGCAGCAATGTTTGCTTTATACTTGAGACTACACGAAAACAACCATATTTATTTCTGTGGAAGGGGGAGGGGACCGTCCCTTTGCCTACGTCCTTGCACATAACATCACATTAATACAAAACATTCTAATTTTTTTTATGAAAGTGAGTGACTACAAATAATTATTTTCTTAATTTGTTTATCGTTGATTCCCTAAATTCTCTTGTGGTTAAAGTTTTAATGGATAAAATGGTACTTCTATCTTGTTTGTTTACACTGCCGACTTGAACGAAAATTAATCTAATAATTCTCAGAAAATTAGAAAATAAATCGTAAATTAAGGGTATTCCCTGATATTAAACTGTAATACGATTTTGTTATTTCTTACAGGTACTACTTTTATAGACTTTGGTTGATATAACATATTTTAAAAATTTGAACTTTTTTGACGTGAACAATTTAGTTTAAGAATGCTCAAAAAATAAATTTTGATGTAGTTTTATCTGAATAAATGATATTTTTTCCACGTAAAAATGTAATGTGTTAGTTTAATTTTACTTTAAAATTAATAATATCGAGTTTCAAGTAGGTTATAAATATACGAAAAATGGAAATTTCCGAAATTTGTAATTTAAATAGCGGATATTCATTATAGAAAAAACTGGTATATGTTATAACAATAATCATAACACACACGCATACGCGCAAACGAAACCTTATAATAACAAATTTATCTAAATTAAATGCGCATGGCTGTTAGCGTTACCCGAGAAACACCACGTGGAGGTCGCCATGCATCGTTTCTCATGGGGAGTTTTGATAAGGCAGGTCCCATAGCCTACTGCCAGCAAGCATCCCGAGGTAATTTATTCTTTTACACTTCGAATGCAGCAACAACATATTTTCAGAAAATTCCTCAATTTCCGGAATTTCTTTTTTTTATGATGTTGTGGAGAAACAGAAACTGGTTGATTTTCAATAACCGTTTCCACTGTCTGAGAATGAACTGATTCCACTTCGATAAACGGAGGTTCGTCAGTAGAATTATCAGGCAGTGCAGTAGAAACTGCTTCTTTTTCATCGAGTGCGTTCACTACCTGAGACTGAACTGAGTCCACTTCGGTTTGGAACGGAGGTTTATCAGTAACAGTATCAGGCAGTGAAATAATATTACCAACTTTTGGCAGTTTTTTTATATCCAACTTTGGATGCTTGCAAACACGAGCTTTATATAAAGCTGGGTTATAAAATTTTTGCCTATCATTATTCATTGACAAATAACGTCCAGCAAAGATGGAAGTCACTGGACACGCATACCTTTCCCGAGCATCCTCCATAGGACGATGCTCGAAAAGTTTAAAAATAAACCACATGAGGAACTTTTTTAAAAAGTAACTCACGAAGAGAACACCTAAGAACGAAAGATACATCATTCTCAGATAAGGGTCAGTAATTAGACTGAAGAAAATTGTTAAAAAGAGAAGCTTATCATTGTTGTAAAAACATATATATAAACATTGTTGTTTATCAAACAATTATTTTTTATTAAATAGTTGTTGCAATTATACATTCAATTGTTGAACTAAAATACTGGATACATTGTTTAGAAAACAAATGATGGCAAAAATTCGTATAACATGAAAATTAATTTTGTATTCCATGTCATGTGAAAATTTCGATGAAATTAAAATATGTCATTAATATAACGATAAAGTTAACAGGAAATAATAGCATATCAAATAGAGAAATTATTCTATAAACTGGATTGCAGCCATAGATATAGTAATAAGACATAGAATGATCATTGGGGGAGGGGGGGGGGGACTGATTCCTTTATACTCGGAGAAAAGTCCACAATATGGCCGTCTTTCGCCGAGTGAATACACACAGATAATTTAGAAAATAAAATTTATGAATAATTTATGTACTAAACATGAATGAAAAACTGCAGATACAATTAAAAATTCATTTATCTTTTTCTTTCTTTCTTTCTTTCTTTCTTTTATATATTTATTAATTTAGTTAATATTTAAACTCTTTTTATATGCTAAAACTAAACTACGCCGCTGCTAACTATATTTAAAAGAATTTTGAAAATTCTATATTACTTACTAATGTAAAATCTTAAAAAATATCAAACTTTTAAAAACGTATTCCATTAAAAAATCAAACCAGTATTTATTTCATATTTATATCAAGGCAACTGATTATAAAATTTATATTTTTCATAATTTAGTCAAATATATTTTTCTTTTATAATAACTTATCCATTTCTTTTCATAAATTTTTTTGAAGAATTAAATATTTCAACATTTTGAAAATTCATCAACATTCTATTCTATTCTATTACAATTGCCGAATTTCAATGGTTTCAATGCCACTATATGGCTGATGCCATAAAAATTCCTGATATTTTTCATTATATGCTGCTGAAAATCTGTTGCTAGATAGTATGAAATTTTGAAACTTCATCAGTTGTAACTATATCAAGATGAAAAATTTCACCATAACTAAATTTCAGGACGCCCATAATGCACAAAAATGTGTCAAAATTTTTAACAGTCTTATGGCAGTTCTACTAAAGACTCTAAATTTATATGCTGCGCTGTGTTGTGTTGTACATTTTAAAGCCGACTACAACGCGATTGGCTTAAGTCTTAGTGAAGTACCCTTCGTGGAGATCTTTCTAAGCAGTTTTATCTATATACCTTGGGAGGGGGGGGGGGGGGCAATAAACCCGTGTCCAAGAATAACTTCGCTTCAAATTATCTCAGCAAAATTTATTTTTATGTGTAGGTTGTTTATGCCTTCCCAACACGCACTGTAAAATGATTTTACGAAATTTCTCCCTGGCCCCCTTTAATTGCGGGGGGGGGGGGAGGCAAAAGCACGCTTATAAGTGCAACTCTGCTCCAAATTAACTCTGGATAGTGATTTTTTTATATGTCGATTGGCACTCAAGAATACAAAGGGATGTTGTAAGATTTCGTCCTATCCTCCCATTGGGGGTGGGGGGTGGGGCAAAAACTTGTTTCCAAGCATATATAATTTTGCTTCAAATTATCTCAGTAAGTACAATTTTTACGTGTGGGTTATTTATGAGTTCCGAACACGCGTTATAAAGGGATTTTGAGAAATTTTCCCTTTTCACCATTTTGAGGGCAAGGAGGGGGGGGGGCAAAAACAAGTTTTAAAGAGTAACTCTGCTCCAAAATATCTCAGGAAAGCATTTTTTTTATATGTTGATTGGTTATGCGTACTCAACACACACAAGCTACAAAGAGATTATTTTAAATTCTGTGATTTCCCCCCCTTGGGGGGGGGGCGTTTCCATCCGTAACTCTGTTTCAAATTATCTTAGAATGGCAATTTTTGATGAGTGGACTGCTTATGCGTATTCAACACACACTACAAAGTGATTTTGTGAAATTCCACCCTACCGCTCCTTAGAAGGCGGAGGAGCGGGGTAAACATGTATTTATGCGTAACTCTGCAGTAAATTATCTTAGGAAAGAGATTTTCGATGTGTGTCAGCTATATGTATCTAACTCATAATATAAAGATATTTTGCGGAATTTCCACCTCCTTCTTACCTTTAAGTGCGGGGCGGGTCTAAAAAACACGTTTTAAAACATCACCCTGCTTCAAATAAACTGAGGATCCCGATTTCCTAATGTATCGGATAGGTATGCGTATGCAACATGCGCAATAAAAGGATTTTGTGAAGTGTGGCGAGTAGGAAAACCGCTACCGAATGTAGCGAAATATTTAACATAGATTTTGTCTGATTTCAATGATTTTTATTATTATTATTAATTATAGGGTATTTTAAAAATTCATTTCAATATAATGACCAGCGAAGCGAGCAAAGCCTGCTACTGTATAATAAAAGAACTTATATCGTTATTTTTATATATGATCATTCACTTATTTACTTATTTTGCGTGTGTTTGAATTTAGGTTTCATGTTTTTATTAATGTCTTCTGTTTACAAAAGACGAAAATGTTGGAGTTCATGAGAATTTTTAATTACCAGTTTTCAATGAATATTTATTTATTTTCAGGTGTCTTAACACAGGATTCGGCCATTTTTAGAAAACATCTGTCGTGCGAATAGCACAATTTTGTAGATACTATATCTCATTAACAAAAGGACGGAATTCAACAAAACTTCATACTTGGTTCAACCTTTACTTAAATTGGTGCTGATTAGATTTTGAAATATACCGCCTAAATACAATTTCCACCAAGGGAGATAAGGCTATATCGCAGTTTCTATAGCGTATCAATGCACGAAACTTGATAGGAATGAGAGTCGTAACGAAGAGCTATGCTTATCCAATTAGTGTGCATATTTGCTGAGAAATAATGCTGTTATGATGCAATGTAACCCTGTTTACTGGAATGCAATATATTAACTTTTATTATATATAAATGCAGCAAACTTAGAATGTAAAATGGATATTTTGAAAAACCATGCTATGTCAATTTGGCAATTTATAATGGTGGCCAAGAAAGAAAATCGGTATATCATTAATTGATGGTCGTTACATAGAATTACATCTATTCATTTAAATTGTCTTTTATTCTCGATTTGTTTCATATCGCAGGTAAAATTTATTTTTCTCAATACATTGTTGCAATTGTGACGTCAATTGTTTTCTGTTGAATCATCCTTCTTCAGTTATTTTATTCATCCTCCAAACCACGAAAAAAAAAAAAAAAAATCTTTATTTTTGTAGCTATGACATTAGTTTCAGCATTATCTCGGGCAAACTTAGGCATTTTTTTATTAAGAAGATTTTGCAAAAGTTCATTGCATTAATTATGTATTTTAGAAACATTTTTAAGTGAAATTATGAGACTGTTGAATATGTTTAAATGACATAATACTGCTACATGACAACGCAGTAATGTATGAATTAAATTTGAGCATAAATGTATTTCCATTATTTGTTTTTCTATATTGATTTTGATTTGGTGTTGCATTAATAGGAAGTTGTACATATAAAAGAAGTTAGTGTATTCTATATATTTTATGATATAATGAGCTTGTCACATTCAATTCGAGCCTTTTTTTTATATATATATCTACTAGAATTGACGTTTAAATTAGCATTATGAAAGGGATTAAAAAATATTGGAGTCCAATATCGTGATACATCGTGATATCGCGATTTTGAATTGACAATATATCGTGATATTGAAATAGTGACATCGTCCACTCCTAGTTGTGGTCACCACATGACTTTCTTCTATATTTTCCTATACAAATTCATTCAGTAAAAATAATTTATTAAAATTATTATTTAAAAAAAAATTATCTTCCATGATAATACAGACGATTTCCATATTAGAGAAGTAGTGTAACACGAAATATCAAAAAAAGTCCATTTTGTTTTTTTTCGTCAAAAGTTTTTTTTCGTTAAAAGTAAAAAAAACTAGTATGTTGTGGCCACCACAAGACTTTCTTCTATATTTTCCTGTATACATATTCAATCAGTAACAATATTTAAAAAAAAAAAAAAAAAAATTACGATTTTTTTCTAAGGTTTTTTTTTTTTTTTTTTGTTAAAAGTAATACATATTCAACCAGTAACAATAAAAAAAAAAAAAAAAAACGATTTTTTTTTTTTCTAAGTTTTTTTTTTTTTTTTTTTTTTTTTTGTTAAAAGTAAAAAAAAAAAATCGATAACTTTGTTTTAAATTATCACAGATTTATAGTTCAACCATTCGTTTTAAAGGTATTGACGAGATCTTTCGAAAGATACCCATCTTGAAAATTTACCCCCCCCCCCGGGGGGGAAGCGATGCCCCCACATGCACAGAAATTTTTTCCTAGTTAACTATTACTATTATCAATAACTCATATTAATTTTACAATCACAAGTTTAAAATAACTCTCATTATGTACATTTATACGAAATTTTGTCCTATACTGCCATGTTAAAAATTTAGAAAAAATGCGATCACAGCGCCACCTGTTGAGATAGTGATCCCAAAATCTAATCAGCACCAGTTCATGTCAGGGTGCAACTAAATACCAAGTTTGGTTAAATTTCATTCATTGGTTCGTGAGATACAGCTTCCACAAAAAAATGATACAGACAGACAGACATTTTCTAAAAACTATCAATTCGTATTCAGGACATCCCAAAACGTGTAGATCCATCAAAAAACGGAGGTCGAAATTTTTTGCGAATCCAATACTTTCTCTATATTACATATAGAAGAAAGTAAAAAAAAACGATAACTTTGTTTTAAATTATCACAGACCTATAGTTCACCCATTCGTTTTAAAGGTATTGACGAGACCTTTCGACAGATACCCATCTTGAAAATTTACTCTCCCAGGGGGGGAAGCGATGCCCCCACATGCACAAAAATTTTTTCCTAGTTAAATGCTACTATTATCAATAATTCATATTAATTTTACAATCACAAGTTAAAAATAACTCTCATTATGGACATTAATACGAAATTTTGTCCTATACTGCCATGTTAAAAATTTAGAAAAAATGCAATTACAGCGCCACCTGTCGAGCGATTGATCCTCAAATGTAATCAGCACCAGTTTATGTCAGGGTCCAACTAAATACAATGTTTGGTTAAATTTCGTTCATTGGTTCATGAGATACAGCGTCCACAAAATTCGTGATACAGACAGACAGACATTTTCTAAAAACTATCAAATCGTGTTCGGGACATCCCAAAACGTGTAAATCCTTCGAAAACCGGAGGTCGAAAATTTTCACGAATCCAATACTTTCTCTATATTACATACTAGCAGGCAACGCCCGCTTCGCTGGTCCCTATTTTTAAATGAATCACTATAATGAATTCTCAAAATTGCATTAATTTTTATCACATGAAAAAAAAGAGAAACAAAATCTGAGTAGGAAAAATGTCGCACCGGGTTCTCACTGCCTTCGGAAAAAATTCCCAAAATGCTCTAACTCTTATTTCTATTATTTTCCCACTTCGCCCCCCCTCCTGTCTATCCTAATAATTTTACAAATTTGAAAATATCCGCAATCGATTTGTAAGTATCAAAAACCTCTATGCACCAGTTTTGAACGATATATCTCTATTTTTATTTTTTTACCGCTCTACTCCCCCCCCTCCCAATAATTTTAAAAATTCGAAAATATCCGCAATCGATTTGTAGGTATTGGAAACCTCTATGTACCAATTTTGAATGATCTAACTCTATTTTCTTTTTTTTTGCCCCTCTGCCCCCCCTTCCCGGCCCTCCTAATAACTTTACACTTTCGAAAAAATCCCCATTCGACTTGCAGGCCTCTAAAATCTATCTGTACCGATTTTGAACGGCCTAACTGTATTTCTATTTGTTTTTGACCATAGCCCTTCCCGCCCCACCTAATAATTTTAAAAATTCGAAAGTATCCGCAATCGATTTGTAAGTATCGAAAACATCTATATACCAATTTTGAACGATCTAACTCTATTTTTATTTTTTTGCCCACCCTCTCCCCTCCCCCTTTCCCGGCCCTCCTAATAACTTTACACTTTCGAAAATATCCCCATTCGACTTGCAGGCATCTAAAACCTAACTGTACCAATTTTGAACGGCCTAACTGTATTTCTATTTGTTTTTGCCCCATAGCCCCCCCCCTTGCCGCCCCCCTTCCCGCCCCTCCTAATAATTTTACAAATTCGAAAATATCCGAAATCGATTTGTAGGTATCGAAAACCTCTATATACCAATTTTGAACGATCTAACTCTATTTTTATTTTTTTGCCCACCCTCTCCCCTCCCCCTTTCCCGGCCCTCCTAATAACTTTACACTTTCGAAAATATCCCCATTCGACTTGCAGGCATCTAAAACCTAACTGTACCAATTTTGAACGGCCTAACTGTATTTCTATTTGTTTTTGCCCCATAGCCCCCCCCCTTGCCGCCCCCCTTCCCGCCCCTCCTAATAATTTTACAAATTCGAAAATATCCGAAATCGATTTGTAGGTATCGAAAACCTCTATATACCAATTTTGAACGATCTAACTCTCTTTTTATTTTTGCCCCCCCTCCCCCCCCCCTGCTGCTCCACCTGGGGGCTGAATTTCTAAAATTCCAGAAATTGGTTATTAGATATTTGCATCAGCTATATTTTAGAGCAAAAACTTCACGCATATCTATTTTTTTGTTTGAGATATATAGGATTATGCGAAATCACGTTTTTACGCATGTGAAATCACGTTTTGCCCCCCCGCCCCCCTTGGGGACCGAATTTTGAAAATTCCAGAAATTGGTTTTTTGACATTTGTATTAGCTATATTTAAAAGCAAAAATTTTACGGATATCTGTTTTTTTGTTTGAGATATGAAGGATTTTGTGAAATCACGTTTTGCCCCCCTCCCCCCCTTTGGGGGCGAATTTTGTAAAATCGCTTCTTAGTGGATGCCTACGTCATAGAAAGAACATTGTCACAAAATTTCATGCTTCTAGGTCCAGGGGTTTGGTCTGGGCGTTGATAGATCACCCCCTCACTCACTAACTCACTCAGGAAGTGTTCTTTTATATATATAGATAGAAGAAAGTAAAAAATCAACTGACATCGGTTTAAAAAAAAAAAAAAAAAAAAAAAATCTGGAGTGACTCCACTCGACTTTCCGAACATTGAGTAATTAACAGTTTTGTAGATAAAGTAAAGAAAGAGGAGTTGTTAAACAAACAAAAGAGAGAAAACCATAATAGAGTGTTTGAGTATTTTTCTCCATCTATTACACGATGTTTTATTTAACGCTACTGAACTTTGAGCCCATAGATCATAATGATAAAGAATTTTTCGTTGTGTCCCTGTAAAAACCTATAAATTCTAAATTCACCAAAATGCTTATAGTTAGTGCAACAGTGCTTTATAATACTCATATAAATTTTCAGCTCAATTCAATAAGGCGTTTAGATGCTATCGTACTTTTAAAAATTTAGTCCCATAGGCCATAATGATAAAGAATTTTTCTTTGTGTCCCTGTAAAAAAACTGTAAGTGCTAGAATCACCAAAAACTATACAGTTAGTTCAACTGTGATCTATAACATGTGTACAAATTTTTTGCTCAGATTAATAAGGCGTTTAGGCGCTATCACACTTTTAAAAATTTGGCCCCATAGGCATAATGATAAAGAATTTTTCTTTGTGTCCCTGTAAAAAAACTATAAGTGCTAGATTCTCCAAAATCTATACAGATTGATTATTTGTGACCTATAATATGTGTATAAATTTTTTGCTCAATTGAATAAGGCGTTTAGATGCTATCGCACTTTTAAGATTTTGCTCCCATAGGCCATAATGATAAAGAATTTTTCTTTGTGTCCCTGTAAAAAAACTATAAGTGCTAGATTCACCAAAATCTATAGGGTTCGTACTATGGTGACTTACAATATGCGTACCAACTTTCAGGTTAATTGAACAAAGCGTTTAGACGCTAGCGTGTTCACTCACAGACATACACACATACACACATACACACACACATACATACATCATCGTAAAAATAGTGTAAACGGACTCAGGGGACCTCAAAACGTATAGAAACATCAAAATCTCGAATTCGGATTTTTGACATGATTACAATACTTTCCTCACTATAGTGTTCGGAAAGTAAAAAAATCAACTGACATCGGTTTAAAAAAAAAAAAAAAAATCTGGAGTGACTCCACTCGACTTTCCGAACATTGAGTAATTAACAGTTTTGTAGATAAAGTAAAGAAAGAGGAGTTGTTAAACAAACAAAAGAGAGAAAACCATAATAGAGTGTTTGAGTATTTTTCTCCATCTATTACACGATGTTTTATTTAACGCTACTGAACTTTGAGCCCATAGATCATAATGATAAAGAATTTTTCGTTGTGTCCCTGTAAAAACCTATAAATTCTAAATTCATCAAAATGCTTATAGTTAGTGCAACAGTGCTTTATAATACTCATATAAATTTTCAGCTCAATTCAATAAGGCGTTTAGATGCTATCGTACTTTTAAAAATTTAGTCCCATAGGCCATAATGATAAAGAATTTTTCTTTGTGTCCCTGTAAAAAAACTGTAAGTGCTAGAATCACCAAAGTCTATACAGTTAGTTCAACTGTGATCTATAACATGTGTACAAATTTTTTGCTCAGATTAATAAGGCGTTTAGGCGCTATCACACTTTTAAAAATTTGGCCCCATAGGCATAATGATAAAGAATTTTTCTTTGTGTCCCTGTAAAAAAACTATAAGTGCTAGATTCTCCAAAATCTATACAGATTGAGTATTTGTGACCTATAATATGTGTATAAATTTTTTGCTCAATTGAATAAGGCGTTTAGATGCTATCGCACTTTTAAGATTTTGCTCCCATAGGCCATAATGATAAAGAATTTTTCTTTGTGTCCCTGTAAAAAAACTATAAGTGCTAGATTCACCAAAATCTATAGGGTTCGTACTATGGTGACTTACAATATGCGTACCAACTTTCAGGTTAATTGAACAAAGCGTTTAGACGCTAGCGTGTTCACTCACAGACATACACACATACACACATACACACACACATACATACATCATCGTAAAAATAGTGTAAACGGACTCAGGGGACCTCAAAACGTATAGAAACATCAAAATCTCGAATTCGGATTTTTGACATGATTACAATACTTTCCTCACTATAGTGTTCGGAAAGTAAAAAAATCAACTGACATCGGTTTAAAAAAAAAAAAAAAAATCTGGAGTGACTCCACTCGACTTTCCGAACATTGAGTAATTAACAGTTTTGTAGATAAAGTAAAGAAAGAGGAGTTGTTAAACAAACAAAAGAGAGAAAACCATAATAGAGTGTTTGAGTATTTTTCTCCATCTATTACACGATGTTTTATTTAACGCTACTGAACTTTGAGCCCATAGATCATAATGATAAAGAATTTTTCGTTGTGTCCCTGTAAAAACCTATAAATTCTAAATTCATCAAAATGCTTATAGTTAGTGCAACAGTGCTTTATAATACTCATATAAATTTTCAGCTCAATTCAATAAGGCGTTTAGATGCTATCGTACTTTTAAAAATTTAGTCCCATAGGCCATAATGATAAAGAATTTTTCTTTGTGTCCCTGTAAAAAAACTGTAAGTGCTAGAATCACCAAAGTCTATACAGTTAGTTCAACTGTGATCTATAACATGTGTACAAATTTTTTGCTCAGATTAATAAGGCGTTTAGGCGCTATCACACTTTTAAAAATTTGGCCCCATAGGCATAATGATAAAGAATTTTTCTTTGTGTCCCTGTAAAAAAACTATAAGTGCTAGATTCTCCAAAATCTATACAGATTGAGTATTTGTGACCTATAATATGTGTATAAATTTTTTGCTCAATTGAATAAGGCGTTTAGATGCTATCGCACTTTTAAGATTTTGCTCCCATAGGCCATAATGATAAAGAATTTTTCTTTGTGTCCCTGTAAAAAAACTATAAGTGCTAGATTCACCAAAATCTATAGGGTTCGTACTATGGTGACTTGCAATATGCGTACCAACTTTCAGGTTAATTGAACAAAGCGTTTAGACGCTAGCGTGTTCACTCACAGACATGCACACATACACACATACACACATACACACACACATACATACATCATCGTAAAAATAGTGTAAACGGACTCAGGGGACCTCAAAACGTATAGAAACATCAAAATCTCGAATTCGGATTTTTGACATGATTACAATACTTTCCTCACTATAGTGTTCGGAAAGTAAAAATGGAATGAAATTAGTTAGATGCATCGAGGAGCGTGGGCTTTGGGTCGGACTGAGACGTCGGAATCGTCGGACAAGGCTAGCAGATTCTTATCAGTTATAAAGTTATAAAATTATGAAGTATGTACTAGTATGTAGTATGTAGTCTTAATAATTTCTACAGTGTGCAAGAATTGTATGGGAATAATTTTTGCATACGGCGTGAAAATACTGCTAAAATGTGATACTATCCGCATGTTAAAAGCTGTTTAACAAATTGTGTTATATATAATTTTTGCTTCTCGTTATATTTTCTTATATAATTAAAACAGCATTTATTTTATTTATTTTTTCTTTTAAATTTGTGGTATTAATACTGAGTATATTTTAAGTTCGTTTTCCACAATGCTTAGTAGATGAGGAAAAATAACTAAACAGAATAAAATAGAAGAACTACCATGAACTACCACCTTTCGCCACATTTCAATGTCCAATTTGACGCTAAATCAACACCCACCTTCATGAAAATGAAAAACTATCATCTGTTTCCGCTCTTACTGTAATACCGTATAAAAAGTAGTAGGTCACGTTATATACTACAATCATTAGTTTACTAGTCATTTATAGAACTTTCGAAAAATTTAGTTCTGCGCTATAAATCGATTAATCTTTCTGGAAAATTCCAGAAATCTGTTCTTATTGAAATTAGAGCTTACAAACTTTGGCAACCCTAAACTATAATTTTTCGCCAAATTCGACAACAAATCACCAAAATACATGCCAAGACCCCAAAATCTGCGTTGGCTACTGACTTGGCGGCTTGGCGAGCTTAGCGATCAAACTTGGCGGTAAATATTGTTTCAGGATACACAGAATCAGTAAACCCTTTCTGAATTTTAACGGAATTAATTGTTTTGGTAAAGCGTATCGTTTCTCACCACTATAATTTTTGCCAAAGAGAACAGAAGTAGGGCATCTATACTCGAATGATTTTCATTGAACGCTAAGCTGTGCAATGAGAGCAATGAGAGATTCTGTAACAAGCCGTGGAGTACTATTTATGAAAAAACTACTATATTTGTCTCGGCAGTATATATAATCCTACTATCGTGACTTTTATAATTGAAGTAGCAGTTTTTTTTTTTTTTCTTATTTTCAGGAGTGTTCTAAAACTGGAACTTGCCTGTTTTTTTACGAATCAGTCACCGGACACAGAAATGTCATTGTTTTCAAAGTCATGTGATCTGTGATGTCCACATCAAATGTTTAGTTCCCCATCATACTATAGGTATGGGGAACTTAGGTAATCGTGAAAACTTTCGACATCGGTTTTTTGACTTTTTTACACGTTTTCAGGTGTGAGGAATCCGAAAAAGGACAAAATTTGTATGATGTCCGTCTGTAGGGCGTCTGTTAGTTTGTTAGTCCGTTAGTTAGTCCGTTAATTTGTTAGTCTGTGTACACGATATCTCACGAACAAATGATTGCAGAGTGGTCGGACTGGTTTTACAGTATTAGTTATGACACTGGCAAGAACCCTATTCAGTCGCAACATTCTAATTACAAAACTTCAGAAGTTATTCGAAATTTACGATTTTCTTAACATGGGAGAATAGGGCAAAACTTCACTTAAACGTCCATTAAGTAGAAAATTTTTACTGTAAAGATGTCAGGACAGTTTTAAAATATCAGTTTTGAATTCGGAATGAACATCATTAACTATAAACATACTACTTTGAAAGTTTCGCAAGCTATTTGGAATTTACGAGTTTGTTAACACGGCAGAATAGGGTAAAATTTCACATAAACGTCAATTTTGAGGTATATTTTCATCGTACAGATGTCAGACTACTTTTGAAATATTATTTAGAACATTGGCATGAACATTGTTGACTATGAATTTTCCAATATAAAAATTTCGTAAGTTATTGGAAATTTACGAATTTCTTAACATGGCAGAATAGAGTAAAATTTCACATAAACGTCAATTTTTAGGGATATTTTCATCGTAAAGATGTCAGACCACTTTCGAAATATTATTTAGGATACTGTCATGAATATTATTGACAATAAATTTTCCAATGTAAAAATTTCGTAGGTTATTGGAAATTTACGAATTTCTTAACATGGCAGAATAGGGCAAAATTTCACACAAACGTCTATCTTGAGGGATATTTTCATCGTAAAGATGTCAAAACCATTTTTGAAATATTATTTAGGATACTGGCATGAATATCATAGACTACGTTTTTCCCAATTTAAAAAATTCGTAAGTTATTTGGAATCTACGATTTACTTAACATGGCAGAATAGGGTAAAATTGAGCATAAACGTTCATTTTGAGGATCATAAATATATCAGACAACTTCAAAATAACATTTATGATTCTTATTTGAACATGATTGACTACAAATATTCTAATTGGAAAATTTCGTAAGTTATTCGTAATTTAAGATTTTATCAACATAGCGAAATTGAAAATTTTTCAATATAAATAGGAATATTGAGGATTATTGCATTAAAAATAGTAGCATGAAAAGTAAACAACGGAATTGAACCTGATAAAATAAATTAATAGATTAGAAAAAGATAATACATATATCGAAGTGAACGGTGGATAGTCTATTAGGCGGGGATTTCATTCTGTCACTGTGTCAAGCTTTGGTCAAATTCATTTCTCTTTTAACATGATTATAATGTGCCTCTCACTAGAAATTTATGAGAACATAAATATGATGGGGAACTGAGCAGAGTCCACCTATGCCAACTAGTTTAGTTTAAAAAAGCAAAAAATGAAGTAAGTGCGTTTTTCCAATTTTTTACCTGTAAAATGAATTTTATTAAAATTTTAAAAATTCAATTTTTGGAAAACGAGAACTAATTTAACGATTATGCGTTTTCTAAATAGGAATTGGTGAATTAAAAAAGAAAGAAAGAAAAAATTATGTGAATAATTTCTATAAACAAATTTTGCCGTAGAGTTACATGGGATTTGGTAACCGGAGACGGGGAAATTGTAAATACCAATCGTAAAAATATCTGGCACGCAGTATAAAATTAAATCTAATTTTATCAAAACAGAGAAAACATTTCCCGGGAGAGAAAAAAGCGAGAGAGGGAGATAAATATTTTTTTCTTCTTCAATGCTGAAAAATCTGCTTGATCTACCCACTTTCCCCCCATCCACGTTCATCTTTAAACATTACATTAAAATCAGGAACATTGTATCTTAAACATTAAGTTTATTCTGGTAATTATCAATACATTTCCTTTTTACACAGTTTTAAAATTGCTTTGATCTTAAGATTCTTTGAATTTATTTAAATGTGATATTTGATCTTCGCCGCCGTTCGCCACCGCGTAATCTCCGTTGATATTTCCGTGATGCCAAATATTTTAACTGTGAAAGAAAGCCACCTTTGAAATTTAAACGCACATAACAAATGATAAAGTTCTTTCTCTCTCTCTGAACCCATTAACAGAAAAAAAAAAAAAAAAAAAAAAAAAACCTAGTAATGTCTTTTTACCGAAGTAAAAAATACAAATTTCCTAACTTGAGAATTGGTTATATTTTAAAGCAGTTTTTTTTTTTTTTTTTTTTTTTTTTTTTTTTTTTTCCCAGCATCCCTTTTAACATTTAACTCTGTTTTTCACGTTTCTGCACATTAAGAACTTAGTCTCCTGTGGTTAATGCTTCTCATAAATTAAAAAATATGCTTGTATAATAATAATAATAGAAAAAAAAAAAAAACTCTCGCTTCAAACTCAACCCGTTAATTTCTTGAGAGTGAAATGAAAGAGAGAGCGAGAGAAAAGAAAGAAAAAATGGGAATCAGAAAAGAAAGCATGTACTATAAATCCTGTAAATACGCAAAAACTGCTTCTTCTTTTTTCTTTCCCTCTTTTTTTTTATCCCCAAAATTATGCACTTGGGCTTGTTTCTTCAACCTGCCCCCCCCCCTCCCCCACTCTCTACTTTTCTATCTCTTGAATATATATTTTTTTGGTATATTATGTTTTCCCTTTACCACTTTTTCACGCATGAGCCTTTCTAATTAAGCTAACTTACCGTAAAAACCAAGACTTCAGAAAAATTTTCTTTGCAAGAACCGCTCGACTTTATTACTAATTTGATTTATTTTGTTATTCTTTGGACGTGACAGAATGTAAAGTTTATCGTATTTTTTCTTCCTTTTTTTTTTCAACTTACTCTCGCTCTCTTTTCTGATTAAGTTTCTTTTCTTACCTCGTTTTTTTCTCTTTTTTTTTTTTTTTTTTTTTTTTTTTTAGGGAGGGAGTAAGGAGAAAGACTAGCGGCGCCAATTAAGTCTGTAAAATTGCAAAGGCCGTTAATTAGCTCCCTAGAAGCTAGAAGGGGCAAGGAAAAAAGAGGGGAGAATTGAGAAAACGAGCGCAATATTATTCTCTGTTGTCTCAATTTCAGAAGTTTTCACTTCTCGAGCACTGATATATGTGAGGGAATTTTCATTCCCTACTTTTCAAAGTTTTCAGATAGCTCAGCTTGTTATCGTAACGCCATCTATCGGTTTCTTATTAAGTTATTTACTTACAAATAATTTTACGCCTTTGTTTTTGTCGTGTAGTATGTAGGATTCTACTGAAGGCCCAAGCCCAAGGCTCCGTTCCCGTAATGTTCAAGTTTGTCAAAAATTTTGGAGTTATACTCTACTTTTAACACTCAACATTATTAGTTTGAACCCTTCAGAAATTGTTTTCTGCCTACGGCCTTGTGAAGGTCAAATGTCAAAATGTCTAATGATTGGAATGTTCTCTATAAGGGATCCTAGATCGTATTCACGCGAGTTTAGTAGAAAATCTTGGAAAACTCTGAACGGCTTGACTGACAGTCGAGCGCGATCTAGGTTTGAACTCGGTACCTCCTGTATATGTTTTGAGAGTAAAACTTATTGGCCACTGGAGGACTGAAGAGACATTTAAGTCTTTATATTGTTAGTTATAATATATATATATATATATATATTTCTTTTTTTCTTTTTTTTTAATCGATTTAAAATCTAATTATAATCAATTCTATTCTAACTGACATTTTGATGAGCAAGTAATAGTTTTTAAATAGTTGAAAAAATTATATTAAAAAATGTTCAAAAGAACGACATATTTAATAAGATAGTTGCTTTACATATAATGCTTTGAAAAAAAAAATAATTTTTATTAACTTTTTTTTTTTTTTTTTTTTTTTACTTTCTTCTATATTCAATTGAAGAAAGTAATAAATTCGTAAAAAATTTTGACCTCGGGTTTTTGATGGATTTATATGTTATGTCTGTCTGTGTGTGTGTGTGTGTGTGACAAAATTTTGTGGTGACTCAGTGGCGTCGCCAGAAAAAATTTCAGGGGGGGCACAACCTGAAAAAAAATTTTTTTTGTTTAATAAAATTCTGCTAGCATAGTTTTAAATTTAAAGAAAAAGTGCTTAGTAGAATTTTCCAGGGGGGGGGGAAGTGCCCCCCTTGCCCCATTCTGCCGACGCCCATGTGGTGACTGTATCTCAGGTATTACTCTGCACAGAATTTCATACAAATTGGTATGTAATTACACATTGACATAAATTAGTGCCTATCAACTTTTGGTAAAAATTGTCCAACAGCTTGCGTTGCCATCCCGCTTTTTTTTTTTTTTTTTTTTAACATGGTGGTATAGGACAAAATTTTGTATAAATGGGCATAAAGAGAATTATTTTTTAATAAACATTATGAAATTTAAAAGAATTATTTGTAATAAAGATAGTCAACTACGGAAAAAAAAAAAAAAAAATGTGCATGTAGGAGCCTTGCCCTCTTCCCCTCCTCGAGGGGAGTAAAATTGGGTATCTTTCAAAAGAACTCGCCAATACCTTTAAAACGAATGGTTGAACCATCGATCTGAGACAACTTAAAATAAAGTTATCTTTTTTTTTTCATTTTTAACGAAATATATATATATATATATAATATAAAATATAGAAGATATATAGAAATATAGAAGATATATATATATAAAATATAGAAGAAAGTCATGTGGTGGCCACAATATACTAGTTTTAGTACGGAGGACTATTAGTCTCAATCTACGGATAAATCATTGTCGCCAGTTTTACAATGGTTGGACATTTATCGAAACCAAAAATTTGTCTAAAATATACTTGAATAATTTGAAAGCGATATTAGGGTAAGTGCACCAGTGATTGACACTTTTAGAGCAATCTCTGATGTTTTTAATGTTCTAGTCATCAGAAAATAGTTTTAGAAATCTTAAGTTAATATATATGGCATGAAAGACATTCAGAACCACATATATGTTAAAATATATACATTTGATAACATTTTTTATTATTATTAATTTTTATTTGATACTCAATCAATGGTCCAGTAATTGACACTGCCAGTTTTTCCTTTTATCAGTAATTGGCACCCTATGTTCCAGTGTTTGACACTGCTAGTTATTCATTTTACCAGTTATTAGCACTCTATGCTCCAGTGTTTGACATAAAATGTTAAAATTCTTATACGTAAAATATATAAATTTCTTATTTTTCTTATTTATTAATTATTTCGGGATAGATGTCAATTACTGGAGCATACAATTTACTGGACCACCTACCCTATAATTTGAAAATAATAATAATAATAATATTCCTCCATACTAAACTAAATTCTGCTATTGTATCAAAGTTCATCAAAATAGTTATTTTATTTATTTATTTATTATTATTATTATTATTATTATTATTATTTTCCAGAAAGAAAAAGAAAAGAAAAGAAGATTAATAATAATCAGTCTCAAAACGGATAGCATCAAAAAAGTTGAAGAAGCCATTTTTTTAGACAAAAATACATAATTTATTTTAATTTTTAAATTGTTGCCAAAAAAGTTTACGAGTTGATTTTAAGTTTTTTTTTTTGAAATAAAAAGAAATTCACGCGTAATTTTTTTTTTTTTTTTTTTAATTATGTTTATTATTGTTTGGCTGTTTGATGAGAAATCATAGATTAATAATACGAACAACGAAATCAAAATCTTTGCCCCCCCCCCCCCCCAAAAAAAAAAAAAATAAATAAATAAATAAAAAATACGTGTGGCACTCGGGGACTGCCGCGGTAAAGCTATTGCATAGCATTTTTTATCAACTTATGCAACTATAATTATTTATTTATTTTATTTATAGAGTATTTTTTTTTTTCTTTGATATTAATTCAAGTTTTTTCTTTGATATTAATTCAAGTTACACTTTTTGAGCGTGGTGACCGATAAGAAAACAAATTTTAATAGAGAAAAGGTATTTTAATAGGTTTTAAAGGCCTGTAAGTCGAATGGGGATATTCAAGTTTTTTCTTTAATATTAATTCAAGTTACACTTTTTGAGTGTGGTGACCGATAAGAAAACAAATTTTAATAGAGAAAAGGTATTTAATAGGTTTTAAAGGCTTGCAAGTCGAATGGGGATATTCAAGTTTTTTCTTTGATATTAATGAATGAGATAACAATAATGATAAGATAACAATAATTATAAGAAAACAAATTTTAATAGAGAAAAGGTATTTTAATAGGTTTTAAAGGCCTGCAAGTCGAATGGGGATATTCATGTTTTTTCTTTGATATTAATTCAAGTTACACTTTTTGAGCGTGGTGACCGATAAGAAAACAAATTTTAATAGAGAAAAGGTATTTAATAGGTTTTAAAGGCTTGCAAGTGGAATGGGGATATTCAAGTTTTTCTTTGATATTAATTCAAGTTACACTTTTTGAGCGTGGTGACCGATAAGAAAACAAATTTTAATAGAGAAAAGGTATTTTAATAGGTTTTAAAGGCCTGTAAGTCGAATGGGGATATTCAAGTTTTTTCTTTGATATTAATTCAAGTTACACTTTTTGAGCGTGGTGGCCGATAAGAAAACAAATTTTATTAGAGAAAAGGTATTTAATAGGTTTTAAAGGCTTGCAAATCGAATGAGGATATTCAAGTTTTTTCTTTGATATTAATTCAAGTTGCACTTTTTGAGCGTGGTGACCGATAAGAAAACAAATTTTAATAGAGAAAAGTTATTTAATAGGTTTTAAAGGCTTGCAAGTCGAATGGGGATATTCAAGTTTTTTCTTTGATATTAATTCAAGTTACACTTTTTGAGCGTGGTGACCGATAAGAAAACAAATTTTAATAGAGAAAAGGTATTTTAATAGGTTTTAAAGGCCTGTAAGTCGAATGGGGATATTCAAGTTTTTTCTTTAATATTAATTCAAGTTACACTTTTTGAGCGTGGTGACCGATAAGAAAACAAATTTTAACAGAGAAAAGGTATTTAATAGGTTTTAAAGGCTTGCAAATCGAATGAGGATATTCAAGTTTTTTCTTTGATATTAATGAATAAGATAACAATAATGATAAGAAAACAAATTTTAATAGAGAAAAGGTATTTTAATAGGTTTTAAAGGCCTGCAAGTCGAATGGGGATATTCAAGTTTTTTCTTTGATATTAATTCAAGTTACACTTTTTGAGCGTGGTGACCGATAAGAAAACAAATTTTAATAGAGAAAAATATATTATAGTTTTAAAAAATTAAAGAACACGCTTTTATAGAAATGTGAACTAAAAAGCACAAAATATCTATCTTAGTATTAAAATTCAGGGTAAGAGAAAATCGTGTGAGTGACACACCGTAATATATACATACATTTAAATCTTTAATTAAAATAACTTAGAATTAACAAAAACCATTTTTTTTAAATTTCCCCTGACGGGGATCGAACGCTGGACCTTTAGGTTCGTAGCACGTCGCCTTACCTCAACGCCATACCGTTCACGTAGGGGAAGTATTTTTTTTACAATTTAAATTTTTTGTTTGCTCCCAGAGAAGTTACAAACAAACATACATACATACATACATACATACATACAGGTGAAGCTAATAAATGCGTGTTAAAAAATACTGCATTTGTGATAATAATAAAATGTATGTATATAGAGTACTCACTCATTTTCTTTCACTATTTTTTCATCACTTTCTTCATTAATAAATGCACTTTGTTTATTCATATTTAAAACACTTTATACACAAAGAAATGCACTTTGTTTATTCATATTTAAGACACTTTATACACAAATTGTACGCGTACAGCTATTCACTGTTGTACATAGATGTTAGATACCTATACACCTATATACTTTCTCACAAACAGCTGCTTACGTATTCGTCCGATTTCGGAGCAGCTTGTCTCGATTCGTGCGAGCTTCGTACAGCCGAAGTCTACCGAAGTCTGCCGAACTGCGTTAGGTTTTTTTTTCGTTACGGAATTTTTCGATTCGGTCGCCGCACTCAAAGCCCGCGATAAAAGCTATACAATAGCTTAAAAAAAAAAAAACTGAATGAAACGATATTTGAAATTATTATTGTTGTTTGCATACTTGCACCTCAAACGGAAAATAAAATAAAAGACACACTTAAAAAACTTATTTTATTAACACGTTATTACCCTATTATTAATTCTAGACAATAGAAGTTAGTCAATATTCTTAAAATTTCCTATTTGAGCATTAGTTCCCATAAGAAGTTATATATTAATAGGCAAGCATAAAATTTGTTGTCCCTTTTTAACATATTAATTATGGGAGTAGAGGGTTGAAAATGGTATCATTCGAAAGGTATGGTTAGCCGGAAGGTGCGAATACAAATATTATTTTCTTTCGATGTCAAGAAGGTATTTAAAAATACATTTATTTTTTATGCATTTTCCCCCATTTTTCCCTTTTATACACGTATTCCTTCACATTAAAAAATGCCTAAAAGTAGAAAGTTGTTAAATCTGGCAATTTCATAAAGCTCAAATAAAACCATAGACACAGTAATTTGTATAATGTAGCATCACTATACGCAAGCGAAGTGATGACGTCACTGTCTGTCCATGGAGCCATGTAAAAGATTTTCTATGTTAATTGTCCATTGAATTTTTTGTAAAAAATTATTAAAAAATAACTGAAATTATCTGCCGATTTTAATTCCGATATTTGGGTATAGTTATATATAAGTTACTGTCTACATGTGTTTGATTGAGTTATTTTTTCTGTAAAATTGATAAAATTTTAATTTAAAAGATTTAAAATCACAAAACTCCAGAAAAAAAAATGGCAAACTTCCAGTTTCGAATGTAAACATAAACATTTCATTTCAAAGGGTGATATTTAAACAATAAATATTGAACTAATATACTAAATAAAAGGAAAATGGATTTGTTACTAACTGCTGCATGTATAAGTAGACGATACGGAAAAAATTCCGATTTCCGTTTTTTGCTGAATTTACATGTTTTGAGCTTTCTTTACGTTTCAATTAACTGAAATTGGCTACTTATTTTTTTAAAAAGTGTCTTTATTGCTAGCTTTTGTGGATAGAAGAAGCAAGTAGAAGATACATAAAAACTTTTGATTTCCGGTTTTCGATGAATTTACACGTTTTGAGATTTCCTTGCATTAATTAAGTGAAATTAGTGAAATTGACTACTTATTTTTATTTTTTTTAAAGTGGATTTATTATTCTTTCCTCTGCATATATAAGTAGAAAATATAAGATTCAGAAATGTTTTAGATTTTCGGTTTTCGATAAAGTTACACGTTTTGAAATTTCCCGAACTCAATTCGACCATTTTTGAAAAATATCTTTTTTTTTTCTTTTTTTTTTCAAACACTGTACTTTATGAACCAATCGAATTAATTTAACAGAATTTGATACTTGGTTGGACCTTGGTCTGACATGGTACCTATTAGCTTCTGGGCTGTATCACACAACAAGGGGCGTTTTCACGTTGCGATTTTCTCTCATTTCAGGAAAGGCTAACATCTACAGAGAGAAATAGTTATATTAAGTAAAACTCTGCTGATTAAGTTACAGTGAATATTGGCAAACAATTGCCGCAGCTGTGTTGCATTTGCATTCCGTTTAGGACAAGGCAATAACTTTGCTTTGCCTCGCTTTGCAAAAAAAAAAAATGGTCGAGTTTCGACCACTGGGCGATACTAGTGCAAATAAATGGGCAGCTGAATGAAGAGTAAGAGATTTAAACCCTGCGTGTATGATTGCTCTGAATAAACAAAATTACTACAAAACTTTCATTTGTATTTACATGCAATTTAATATATTAATATAGAAACAAGAAATAAAAAACAATGCAGCTGGCATGGGTTGTAAACATTTTCCAACTGTACTTACCCGTCACGTCATCTCCGTGATAAAATCTTAAAATACATTGTGTTTTTTATTACAGGGAAAGAAAATTACAAAATTATGCTTATATCTTTAATTTTAAAAGAAAAATCCTTACAATAGATTGCTTTTATGTAGCACTGTATATTGTCTAAAAATAACGACGCTGCAAAGATATATTTTGTTTATGGAAGTTTTTATGGAGGAAGGAATATCACAAAAGCCCATTTATAGCTTCACTTCTTAAAAAAAAATATAAATAAATAAATAAATAAATAAAAGGTTGCATATTATCGCGTTGCCCCGTATATCGTGCAAAATTTGTGCAAAATGTGTACAAAAATTAATTAATTAATTAATTGAAATGAAATAAAAAAATAATCCACATAACTCTAGAAATTTACATTCAACAATTTGAAGAAATCGTGTCGGTAATCACCCTGTATTGGCAAAAAACTATACATGATAGAGAAAAATGGGCTGCATTTTCCGTGTCAGCAAATCAAAAAACATAAAGATCAGCTGAAATCATCAAATCAAATTTTGTCAACTTCATTTTTGTAGGCCTGTGATTGGTCACTATGAATATAATTTTCGTAAATGTTTCCAAAATAGAAAATCGCAGAAAGACCAAAAATGAAAGTTTACAACTAGATGTTATGACAAATTTATAGACAAATTTTCAACTTTCTACGTCCATTCGTTTATGAGTTATGCGAGATAAACACACACATGCATACATGCATACATACAAACACACCCACGTATGCAATACAAACAAACGTCACGAAAAATCGTGTAAAATCGTACATATCGCTAAAAAGGGAGTTCGTGTCAAGAACAAAGTACGAGGTGTAAAACTACACATCATGACAGTTAGAAATATAAATTGACAACATTCTACGAACATTCGATATTGAGATATGCGAAATACAAAATCCATAATGCGAAAACGGGATTACAACACTTCCTTATTACTTTGTATAAAGAAGTAAAAATAATATCGTTATGTTGCGTACAATATAAACATATTTTAAAAATATCTCTTATAAACCATAATGCATTGGAAATATTTTGGGCGATCCCGTTCCCAGATCGGGTGCATTATTTATACCATTTTGAATCAGCAACGTGTCGTAATGCACCTTAATAACATAGATCAGTTTCAAAGTATTCTAAAATTACTTGTGGGTTGTTAGAGCACGGGCAAACAAACAAACAGACAGACAGGGGTCGCGGGTGATTGGTTTATGTCAATTATTTACACGAGGGACATAAGCATGAATTATATTCCCGGCGTGGAAGTTATTCTAAAAGAGTTACTAAGCTCGTTTCCGAAAAAAATCACGGAGAATTATGAATAATTAGGTCGACGAGTGTACCTGGGATCGACGACTCTAACAGTTTCGAAAACAGAACCGCTCGTCTACTGGAACAGACATACAGACAAATCTAACGCATAAATAATTTTCAACTTTGTAGGAAATTATTAAAATTGCTTCATTGAGAGATTTCCTGTCGTTTAAATGGAAGACGATACATTGCAGTAAAATTAATACATCGAAAAATCGTTCTAAAATGATTTTTATTTATTTTTTAACTTTGTCTTTGAAAAAAAAAAAAACTTTTTCTTAATTATTTTTATTTATTAGTGCTAGAGGCCTATTTCAGTCGGTTTATTGAATGGGGATTTATTGAATGAAGTCTCCCCAAGGCCCAACTTTGACATGAGTCCCCCCAAGGTGCCCCTATTTCAGTTGGTACAGCGTTGTCGAATTTTTATAATATACTCTTAATAGTGCTAAGGGCCTATTTCAGTCGGTTTATTGAATGGGGATTTATTGAATGAAGTCCCCCCAAGGCACAACTTTGACATGAGTCCCCCCCCAGGCACAACTTTGACATGAGTCCCCCCCAAGGTGCCCCTATTTCAGTCGGTACAGCGTTGTCGAATTTTTATAATACACTCTTAATAGTGCTAAGGGCCTATTTCAGTCGGTTTATTGAATGGGGATTTATTGAATGAAGTCCCCCCAAAACACAACTTTGACATGAGTCCCCCCCCCAGGCCCAACTTTGACATGAGTCTCCCCCAAGGTGCCCCTATTTCAGTCGGTACAGCGTTGTCGAATTTTTATAATACACTCTTAATAGTGCTAAGGGCCTATTTCAGTCGGTTTATTGAATGGGGATTTATTGAATGAAGTCCCCCCAAGGCACAACTTTGACATGAGTCCCCCCCCAGGCCCAACTTTGACATGAGTCCCCCCCCCCCAAGGTGCCCCTATTTCAGTCGGTACAGCGTTGTCGAATTTTTATAATACACTCTTAATAGTGCTAAGGGCCTATTTCAGTCGGTTTATTGAATGGGGATTTATTGAATGAAGTCCCCCCAAGGTGCCCCTATTTCAGTCGGTACAGCGTTGTCGAATTTTTATAATACATTCTTAATAGTGCTAAGGGCCTATTTCAGTCGGTTTATTGAATGGGGATTTATTGAATGAAGTCCCCCCAAGGTGCCCCTATTTCAGTCGGTACAGCGTTGTCGAATTTTTATAATACACTCTTAATTAGTGCTAGAGGCCTATTTCAGTCGGTTTATTGAATGGGGATTTATTGAATGAAGTCCCCCCAAGGCACAACTTTGACATGAGTCCCCCCCCAGACCCAACTTTGACATGAATCCCCCCAAGGTACCCCTATTTCAGTCGGTACAGCGTTGTCGAATTTTTATAGGTCACTCTTAATAGTGCTAAGGGCCTATTTCAGTCGGTTTATTGAATGGGGATTTATTGAATGAAGTCCCCCCAAGGCACAACTTTGACATGAGTCCCCCCCAGGCCCAACTTTGACATGAGTCCACCCCCCAGGCCCAACTTTGACATGAGTCCCCCCCAAGGTACAACTTTGACATGAGTCTCCCCCCAGGCCCAACTTTGACATGAGTCCCCCCAAGGCCCAACTTTGACATGAGTCCCCCCCAAGGTACAACTTTGACATGAGTCCCCCCCAAGGCACACCTTTCACATGAGTCCCCCCCAAGGCACACCTCCCCCTCATTGGGAAAAAGCGAAAAAACGTTGTTTTGCGGCTATAAGACAGTTTGGACTTCCAACGTTATTTGTTACAGTATCTGCAGCTGAAAGACATTGGTTTGATTTAATGAAAACATTATCATGGAATTTAGATCGTCACGAATTAACTAAAGAGGAATTTGTCGATATTAACAAGTTTAGCAGAAGGCCTCTGGCACTAAATTAAAATCTGTCAATGTCAGATTTTCATGTTTTAAATAATGAAATAATGTCGTGTCTGTATATTTTTATTTATTAGTGCTAGACGCCTATTTCAGTCGGTACAGTTGTCGAATTTTTATAATACACTCTTAATTAGTGCTAGAGGCCTATTTCAGTCGGTTTATTGAATGAGGATTTATTGAACTCCCCCCAAGGCCCAACTTTGACATGAGTCCCCCCCCCAGGCCAAACTTTGACATGAGTCCCCCCCAAGGTACAACTTTGACATGAGTCCCCCCAAGGCCCAGCGTTGTCGAATTTTTATACGTCACTCTTAATTAGTGCTAGGGGCCTATTTCAGACGGTTTATTGAATGGGGATTTATTGAATGAAGTCCCCCCAAGGCACACCTTTGACATGAGTCCCCCCCCAGGCCCAACTTTGACATGAGTCCCCCCCAAGGTACAACTTTGACATGAGTCCCCCCAAGGCCTAGCGTTGTCGAATTTTTATACGTCACTCTTAATTAGTGCTAGGGGCCTATTTCAGTCGGTTTATTGAATGGGGATTTATTGAATGAAGTCCCCCCAAGGCACAACTTTGACATGAGTCCCCCCCCAGGCCCAACTTTGACATGAGTCCCCCCCAAGGTACAACTTTGACATGAGTCCCCCAAGGCCCAGCGTTGTCGAATTTTTATACGTCACTCTTAATAGTGCTAAGGGCCTATTTCAGTCGGTTTATTGAATGGGGATTTATTGAATGAAGTCCCCCCAAGGCACAATTTTGACATGAGTCCCCCCCCCCAGGCCCAACTTTCACATGAGTCCCCCCCAAGGTACCCCTATTTCAGTCGGTACAGCGTTGTCGAATTTTTATAATACACTCTTAATAGTGCTAAGGGCCTATTTCAGTCGGTTTATTAAATGGGGATTTATTGAATTAAGTCCCCCCAAGGCACAACTTTGACATGAGCCCCCCCCCCCCCCAGGCCGAACTTTGACATGAGTCCCTCCCAAGGTACAACTTTGACATGAGTCCCCCCAAGGCCCAACTTTGACATGAGTCCCCCCCAGGCCCAACTTTGACATGAGTCCCCCCAAGGCCCAACTTTGACATGAGTCCCCCCCAAGGTACAACTTTGACATGAGTCCCCCCCAAGGCCCAACTTTGACATGAGTCTCCCCCAGGCCCAACTTTGACATGAGTCCCCCCCCCCAAGGTACCCCTATTTCAGTCGGTACAGCGTTGTCGAATTTTTATAATACACTCTTAATAGTGCTAAGGGCCTATTTCAGTCGGTTTATTGAATGGGGATTTATTGAATGAAGTCCCCCCCAAGGCCCAACTTTGACATGAGTCCCCCCCAGGCCCAACTTTGACATGAGTCCCCCCCAAGGTACATCTTTGACATGAGGCCCCCAAGACCCAACTTTGACATGAGTCCCCCCCAAGGTACAACTTTGACATGAGGCCCCCCAAGGCCCAACTTTGACATGAGTCCCCCCCCTGGCCCAACTTTGACATGAGTCCCCCCAAGGCACACTTTTGACATGAGTCCCCCCCAAGGTACAACTTTGACATGAGTTCCCCCCCCCAAGGCACACCTTTGACATGAGTCCCCCCCCAAGGCACACCTCTCCCTCATTGGGAAAAAGAGAAAAAACGTTGTTTTGCGGCTATAAGACAGTTTGGACTTCCAACGTTATTTGTTACAGTATCTGCAGCTGAAACACATTGGTTTGATTTAATGAAAACTTTATCATGGAATTTAGATCGTCACGAATTAACTAAAGAAGAATTTGTCGATATTAACAAGTTTAGCAGTAGGCCTCTGGCACTAAATTAAAATCTGTCAATGTCAGATTTTCATGTTTTAAATAATGAAATAATGTCGTGTCTGTATAATTTTTTTTTTTAATCTGCTATCGTTGTAAAACTATAATATATGTTTCAGAAACATTTTAATTTACAGTGATTTGTCAAAATTTGTAAACACGATCTATCCTAATGATTGATAAGGTTACATTACTGTATGCTCATTGCATATAAGTGTATTAAGTCACGCTATAAAACCATCATTTCAAAACTTAAAACCAAAGCAAATTTAAGATAATGTTACGTTTTCTCCGAGTTCGTGCATTGTCCGTGAATGAATGAGAGGTCTTGCAGAGGCTTATAAGTTTATTTACAGAAAATTACAGGTCTGTCAACCAAATATGAACTTCAGTTTCACCAGAAAAAACATAGCTTAAATAATAGCTGACAACATAAAAACCACAGCATAAACTGTACCAAAAACATAACATACACCAGCGCAAATTGCACTCAGCAGCAGAGGCTTGGTCAAGCGCAGATTTCTTAACACCTGCAATGACTTGGCTTCGACTGAAAATCTATGGTTGGAATACGATCTATTTATAAGCCTCCTATACATTTCGAAAATGTTCCGGGTATTTCGCGAAATATTCAACTTCGAGCTTGGATAATCGATATATCGATAATAAAAATTTTCTCGCCAAAGTCTCAAAAGTCGCCAAGAGGTGATAAACTCGCCAACAGGGTGGCAAATTTATCGCCAAGCCCAATTCTGTATTGGAGAAGCTTTTTAACAAGTTTTTAAAGTAAAATGAGCTATTTAAAGCCAAAACAAGGTAAAAAGGCAGAAAATTAACGTTTTATAACCTGATTAAGCCTCCTTAGATGAAATTACATAAAAATAACGACTATTATTTACAAATTCGTAACATTGCCCCCTTCCCTTCCCAAGGTCTAGACGTCCCGGACAGTACACCCCTTGGTCAGGACAGGAGGTAAAAAATATACAATTGGAAGAAATTATACATTACAAGAAATAAATTTCATGCAACAATAAAATTACAATACAGTTTGAAAAATTAACTAATTAAACTATTTACACAACTTACAAATAAGTACACTATATATAAATATTTACATTATACATATACAAATTTAGAAATACTGATATATGATGACTGATTACTGATACATGATGAATGAAATACTGATACACTGGCCATGATATGAGGCTATAGCCTATTATAATGTACTACCTTCGGTTTTGATGAAGCTGTTTTATTAATTCTAACAATAACGTCATTCAGTCTTTTTAGGACTGTACATGGACCGTCTTGTTACACTGTAGCTTGGTAGAGAGTCCTTTACGTCGAATGGTTCCACAACCAAACTTTGTATCCCCTCGAATTCGTGATGTGTAGACTTTATGTCAAATCTCGTCTTCATTCCCTCCGTCGCCATGTGAATCTGCTCCCGTGCAAAGTTGTGCATCTTCAAATAGGGCCTGGAAGCCTCAAATGTACTCTTCTGGTGATGAAGACGCATTTGATGTACAACCAAACAGAAGATTATACGGAAAACGAAGTTTACGTCCAGAAAGCATCTGTGCTGGAGTATAGTCAGTAATTTCGTGGCCAGCACTTCGATACGTCAGCAGAAAGAAAGGCAACTCCAAGTCCCAATCTTGCTGATTCCTTGATTCTAGAGGAGAAAAGTTATTGAAAATTGTTCAGTTAAACCTTTCAACCATGCCGTCCGACTGCGGACGTAGGGGCGTAGTCTAGGTTTTATCTATACCGAGTAACTGACACAGTTCTTTAAATACTGCAGAGGTGAAGTTTGTACCTCGATCGGTATGAAGCTGCAGGGGTGTGCCGTACCTTCACATTCATTGCTGCACTAAAACCTCTACAACGGTGCATGCCTCTTGATTGGGAATTGGATACGCCTGAGGCCACTTGGTGAAATAGTCCATCACAACGAGGATGTACTTGTTGCATCTGGAGATCCGTAGCAAAGGACCCAAGATGTCGAGTGCGAGGTTTGTGGCTGCATGTCACCTTGAATTGTAAAGTTAGCTTTATCACAGGATCTTCTAATTGGGCTTGTCTAACTTCCTTATCCCACCACGGATCCTGATTCGCTGGCGTTGGAACAATTGCTTGGCATACAACTGTATTTGTCAGCTGTATTTCTCTTCAGATCTACAGCAGTACTTAAAATTTTCAGAGCATGACTTCCGTGACAAGACATCTGCATTTCCATGTAGAGCTCCTTTAAGATAATGTATTTCGATATCACATTTCTGAAGGTATTGTATCCACCTGGTAATCTGGCCTTCCAGATTCTTTAAATTTAGAAGCCCCGTTAAAAATGCGTGGTTAGTTCGAAGTGGGAAACTTCTGCCGTACAGATAAGGATGAAAATGTTCTTTGCGAGCAGTTTTTTCCTGGTTTTACAGTAGTTTCGCTCCGGTTTAGACAAACATTTAGACAATGACACGTTCTTGGCCACCAACTTCCTCCGATAGAACAGCACCGACACTTTCCTGGCTTGTATCGTTGTTTACTATGAATTCTTTGACGGACTGTTGATACGTGAAAATAGGCGAAAATGTAAAAGCCTCTTTAAGTCTCTTGAATGCCTTTTCACATTCTTCTGTCCACAGGAGCTTTTGTTTGGCTTCCGTCAGCTTCTGAAGAAGTCTGGCTTGGAAAGCCCTTTATGAACTTCCTGTAATAAGTACATAATCCCAGGAAACTTCGTAGTTGATGGATGTTTTCAGACCGATTCCAGCTTTCGACTGCAAAGGTTTCCTCGGGATCTGTTTTCTCACCATCAGCAGAGATAATATGGCCGAAATAACTTAATTCACGACGGAACAATTTGAGGTTAGCCATTCTGAGTTTTTCCAGCACCCTAACGACGTTTCTTAAATGTTCTTCAAAAGTGCGCCACACAATGATAATATCGTCAAGGTACACTAGATAGGCTTCATAGGAAAGTCCTGTTTTCATCAAGCGTTCAAAAGTTGCAGGTGAGTTACATAATTCAAATGGCATAATCTTGAATTGCCTTAATCCTTGTCTCGTAGTGAATGTGGTCATCTGACGGTCGTTAGAATGTAATTTTACTTGGCAGTAGCCGCTCTTTAGATTCAAAGTCGAAAACCACTGATTGCCAGACAGTGTGCCTAATGTGTCGTTAATTCTAGGAAGAGGATAACTCTCTTTCTTCGTGATGTCCTTCAAACTACGATAATCCTCGCAGAATGTCGTTGAACCATCCTTTTTCTGCACCAAACTATGGGAGAGGCCTGAGGACTCGTAGATGGTTCGATGACGTTATTGCTCTGCATTTCGTTTAGTAGCTCAGCCATCTCTTCCTGCTTAGCAAGTGGTAATCTTCTTGGATATTATTTAATGGGGGAATGATATCCTGTATCGATTCTGTGCTGGATTATGTTCGTCCACCCCGACGTATTCAAGTGTTCGAGAAATAGGTCTCTAAATTTATTGATTAGCTTTCCTGAAGCACGTCTCTGTTCAACTTCTAATTCTGCATCCTTGAGAAATTCAATTATTAAAAACTCAGTAGGCAATCTCAGTATTGGGTCTACTAGTTAATACATGTAACTGGAGCGTAGGTTGCTAACACCTCACCTTTCTTCACGATTTTTACTTTATCGTTTACGTTATCGACTCTCACAGGAATAATGCTCTTTGAAAGGTCAACCAGGGATAAAGCTGGAACTCCTTTCAGGTTGTTATTTGAATTCCGTATATGGAAGTACCGTATACTCCCCATCAAATTAATACCTATTAAACTTTTTTGAGGCAAAAGTCAAATTAATTCTACCAAAAGTGATAAGTCATGAAATCAGTTATTAAATCTTAAATAATTCTTCTAAATTTTAAAATTTTAAATCCTGCAAAATCCTTCTAAATTAAGTCCTTTGCATAAAGCCTTGATGCTCTATGATTGAGCTGATCCCTAATCGCTAACAAAAGTTAGAAAAAAAATGTTCCCTTGAAAATTGCATTTTATGATATGAGGTATTAGAAAAACGTTGTAAGTACTAAATTGAGGTTTTATAGAAATTTCTACATTACTTTTTTTCTTTCATTCTTTTATTATTTGCTTGTAATATTTTTTTTTTCTCTCTTTCTAGAAAAAAGTGATTTGAAAATGTCACAGTGGCATGATTTACATGAATTCATACTCTGGCAAATTGTGAGGAGGTAAAAATCTAGATAAACCAAATGAGAGTGGTGAAATTTGTTGGAATGGCAAACAGTATCATTTCACAAAGGTTGCCTTAATTCCAAGAAACATGAAGTTAGATATCGACAAGGACGAGGTCACATACAGGCTACCTTTGCAACTGATGACCTATCTCTTATGCCAACAGCTTGTCTAAACGAATCCCGAACGCTAATCTGTTGTAATGAATTCATTTTGCAAGAAGACAACAGTCGAAACTGAAACTTGTAGCATCAAATTGAGTAAAATAAACTGCACTTGTTTTACGCTGCAACCATGACCAATCAAATCTCTAAACATTCAACATGTAGCGATTATGAGAAGAATCACGTCATAAGCTTCAGAGAAGCCGGTTGAAAGATCGGCAGACATGTTTCAGTTTCGACAACAGTCGAAGCTGAAACTTGTAGCATCAAATTGAGTAAAATAAACTGCACTTGTTTTACGCTGCAACCATGGCCAATCAAATCTCTAAACATTCAACATGTAGCGATTATGAGAAGTATCACGTCATAAGCTTCAGAGAAGCCGGTTGAAAGATCGGCAGACATATTGGACATGGACATAGCAACACAATGCTTGATTGATGTATAAAGAAGTGGTTCAGAGAAGGTATGAATAGTCGTCACATTGGTTCAGGATATAGGTGCGCTATCATCGAGAGAAAGAATTGCTGAGTCAGAAGTAGCACTCAAATCTAGCATTTGTTACAGAGAGGTATACATTTGTTTACACTTGGTTCGACAGTATGAGAAGCAGTCTCCTTGAACAGCCGGTCATCTTTTTAGTCGTGCCTCGATCTGATCTCACTAGCCGTACATGAATAGAATTTTACGGTCGGTGGTACTGTTTGTAGTATATCTTCCCGTTCACGCTGTGTTTCAAGCAAGACAATGCTCGGTCATATATTGATCCACTGTTAGAACAAAGTTTACGATGTATTAACCCTTTGCCTGAGCTAACGCTCTAAAGCGCTCTAAACAGTGTTGTCAAATTTAGGTACTCTTTTATTCAACTAGCACCAACAACTTTGAGGAGTGATATTTGATATACATAATGAACGAATAACTTTCGAAGTGGTTAGGCAACCGTTACAGTTAAAATTTAGTAATTTACTGAATAAAATTCCTTAATTTTGGCAACACTGACCAGATGAGTGAAATTATGTAGGATTTTCAAAGTGTTAATATCCATATACATGTCTACTTTCCAGAACTTTCGCCAATCGAACGTTTTTGGGCCATGTTGAGCAGGTGATTTCAGCCTTCTCGGAATCGTTTAGCAGTTGCTGAATTTGTGGCAGGATCTACCACAGTAGGACACCAGATACTAGTGGCGGATCCAGAACTTGACTTTTGGGGGGGGGGGGCTAAGATTTTTCAAAGTGTTATTCTAGACCAATAAATAAATTACAATTGCAATATTCAATTGTGAATGTCAGTGTTTTTTTTTTTTGGGGGGGGGGGCTTCAGCCCCCTAGTCCCTCCCCCCTCTTAAATCCGCCATTGCCAGATACTTAATTTCATTTCTGTTAATCGCCCATTAGATTTTTTGTAAAAAGTTATTAAAAAACGAGGAAAATTATTTCCCGATTTTAATCCCCGTATTTGGATATAGATATGTATTAGTTATCGTGTGCATGCATTAGATTAAGTGTTTTTTGCTGTAAATTTGAATTTTAAATTTCAAAACTCTGAAAAAAAAGTGGCAAACTTCCATATTCGATTGAAAACGTAAACATTTCATTCCAAAGAATTATATTTACACAATAAATATCCAACTAATATACTAATTAAAAGAAAAATGATAAATATTCTATCATAATTTAAAATCAAATTTGTTTTCAAATGCCTAAATAAAGTGTCTGATATAAGATACTTGTATGTTACAGCGGAATAGATTTCATATCTGTCATCCTTGGCAGAAAGAAAAAAAAAAAAAAAAAAAAAAAATCACCAGATTATCTGGTGAACATATTTAATTCCTTTCAAAAATTATGGTTATTTTAACAACTTATATTAAGAGAGTAATGAATAATATGAAACAATATTTCATATTAAGTTTTCGATAGCCAAATAAATAAAAAAAAAAAAAAAATGCCAAGGATGACAGAGTTTTGAAATTTAAAATTAAAACATTGTCAATTTGACAGCGAAATAACTCAATCTAACACATGCATACGATAACTAATACATATCTATATCAAAATATGGGGATTAAAATTGTGAAATAATTTTCCTCGATTTTTAATAGTTTTTTACAAAAAATCCAATAGGCGATTAACATAGGAAATACTTTTCTTGCATCCACGGACGGTCAGTGACGTCACACTTCGCTGGTGTATTATTATTTTCTTGTATCGCCACCAGGAGTGCTTTTCCCTCCAATTAATGATAAAATTCTTTGTATTGTTACACATTATAAGAGGGCAAATAAAAAAGTAATTTACAATTAAGGCGACCAAATTTTTGAAACCCAATTTGAGGACAAATCATCGCAGCGTCCTCAAATTGAAGGGCCATTCGAGGACAGGGCTAAATTATGCTTTAATTTGAGGACAAATTTGTAAATTTGAGAACATTTGTCCTCAAATGATTTTTCAAATTGCTGAGGACATAGGTCGAAATTCGAGGACTGTCCTCATGATTCGAGGACGTTTGTTTACCTTATTTACAATTGAGTAAAAATGCCACAAAATAAAAAATGCATATGGAAATAAAAGCTGTATATTGAACAGTATAATCAAAAGTTAATGCATTCTGCAAAGGAATTGAAACACCACTGCAGTAAAATAGAAATCTCCGAGTGTTGTAATAGAAATTTTAAATATTAATAGGCTTTCTGCGATGTAATGAAAATAATATGATTTATTCAAAGGCGAAAAATGATAGTCAGGATTTACATTTACAAGAACAGTGAAAAGCACAGTTATACATTTTTGCAATGAATCACACGTATGACATTCACGAGTCAATAGTTCATTTATAAAGAATAATTTAATCACAAATTTCTGCTGTCAGCTTTTTGGGAAAAGGTGTGCGGTCAGTAGTAAAACGCATAAAGAAATTTAATTCTGCTGAATGCGATATGCTGTACTTCACCAGTTCAAGCTTAATAAGAATTACTTAATATGTAGGCCCCACCAGTACCCCAGAGGTTCTGCTTTCTAAGGTGATAGGCCAGAAGTGCTGGATACAGATCCAAAGCACGCTCGTCGGCCTAGTTGTTTGGATTTTCTTTTTCTTTTTTTCACCATTATATAAGCCCCACTGAGAGATGCGTTAACTTGGCCCCCCCACTTTCGAGTTTTTAAATTTCAAATACATCAGGAATTAGCTCTCAATTAGCTCTAATTTGCTCTCTAATATTAGAATTTGCTCTGGGTATGGAATCGAGATATAACAAGTTTAAAGGTGGGGGGGCCAAGTTAACGCTAGCCCCCCCACATTCGAAATTTTAAATTTCAAGAACGTCAGGAATTAGCTCTCAATTAGCTCTAATTTGCTCTCTAATATTACAATTTGCTCCGGCTTTGTTAACGAGATATTCCAATTTAAAAGAAAGGGGGGAAGGAAGGGGGGGAAAGCAAAATTGCAGATATCGAAATTTCAAATACGTCAAATTTTAGCTCTCAATTAGCTCTAATTTGCTCTCTAATATTAGAATTCTATCTGGGTAAGTTATCTAGATATATCAGTTTGTTTGTGGGGTGGGGGGCTAAGTTAACGCTGGTACACCCGACTCCCTATTACAAATAAAAAAATTTCGGTAGTGCCAATATTTAGCTCTCAATTAGCTCTAATTTGCTCTCTAATATCAGAATTTGCTCCGGCTTCGTTAACGAGATATTTCAATTTAAAGGAAAGGGGGGAAGGAAAGGGGGAAAGCAAAATTACAGATATCGAAATTTCAAATATGCCAAATTTTAGCTCTCAATTAGCTCTAATTTGCTGTCTAATATTAGAATTCGCTCTGGGTTAGGTATCGAGATATATTATATTTTTGATTTGGTGGGGGGGCTAAGTTAACGCTAGTACACCCGACTCCCTATCACACCTAAAAAAATTTTGGTAGTGCCAATATTTAGCTCTCAATTAGCTCTAATTTGCTCTCTAATATCAGAATTTGCTCCGGCTTCGTTAGCGAGATATTTCAATTTGAAGGAAAGGGGGAAGGAAGGGGGGAACGCAAAATTACAGATATCGAAATTTCAAATCTGCCAAATTTTAGCTCTCAATTAGCTCTAATTTGCTCTCTAATATTAGAATTCGCTCTGGGTTAGGTATCGAGATATATCATATTTTTGGTTTGGTGGGGGGGCTAAGTTAACGCTAGTACACCCGACTCCCTATCACAACTAAAAAATTTTTGGTAGTGCCAATATTTAGCTCTCAATTAGCTGTAATTTGCTGTCTAATATCAGAATTTGCTCGGGCTTCTTTAACGAGATATTTCAATTTAAAGGAAAGGGGGGGAAGGAAGGGGGGAAAGCAAAATTGCAGATATCGGAATTTCAAATATGCCAAATTTTAGCTCTCAATTAGCTCTAATTTGCTCTCTAATATTAGAATTCGCTCTGGGTTAGGTATCGAGATATATCATATTTTTGGTTTGGTGGGGGGGCTAAGGTAACGCTAGTACACCCGACTCCCTATCAGATATAAAAAAATTTCCGTAGTGCCAATATTTAGCTCTCAATTAGCTCTAATTTGCTCTCTAATATCAGAATTTGCTCCGGCTTCGTTAACGAGATATTTCAATTTAAAGGAAAGGGGGAAAGGAAGGGGGGAAAGCAAAATTACAGATTTCGAAATTTCAAATATGCCAAATTTTAGCTCTCAATTAGCTCTAATTTGCTCTCTAATATTAGAATTCGCTCTGGGTTAGGTATCGAGATATATCATATTTTGTGGGAGGCTAAGTTAACGCTAGTACACCCGACTCCCTATCTTAATTAGTCTTAATTTGCTCTTAGGCTTAATTAGTCTTAATAGCTCTTAATTAGTCTTGATTTTCTCTCTAATGTTACAATTTGCCCCGGCTATGTTAACAAAATATTTTAATTTTAAGGAAAGGGCGGAAAGCAAATTTTTAAATATGGAAATTTGAAACATGCGAAAATTTAGCTCTTAGCAAACTGTAAATTAATAAAATTAAAATGTTTTAATTCTTTTAAAATATGCAATAATTCGGTGAATGAAAAAGCCGACAATACGAAATTTTATTAATATCAATAATGTTTTATATGGATTAATGTCTGCATAATTTAGTTAAAAAAAAAAAAAAAAATCCATATCTAATATCTAATGATTTATAATCTGAGAAACAGCATCATGTTGAAATCCATTAGCTATAGCATGGTAAATTGGAAAATGGAATGTACTTTGCACATGCACATTATTACAAATCCTTTTGCATTTTAAACATTTTTGTCTTTTACATTCAATAATTTAATATGTGATTTGGAAAAAAAAAAAAATCATACAATAATAATTCTAAGATTTGAAAAAAAAAAAAACTTTTAAAAACCATGTTTTTAAATTTTCTGTTGAATCATATAAAATTGACACATTACCAGAATAATTACAAATGCATTGTCATCGTGTTCTCAGCTATTCTTAAAGTTTCAAATTTTCAGCTAGTCGGAAAGTTAGCCAAAAAGCGATTGCGAGATTTGTGCTGGACAGACAAGAAAGCAAGTTCAAAGCAATACAAAAAAAAAAAAGTTGGTTTTAAAAATAAAATGATAATCCTTTAAGAACAACATATATTAGCATCATAAACTACATTAGCACTTTATCAATGCGTAAAAAAAAAAAAAAAAATTGTTATAATGACGTCAATTTTTGTGAGATGCCTAATTTAACTTTTTATAAATTTTTAATGTTCATGTTTAATTAAACATATTTATTTTTACGTCAAAAAAAAAAAAAAAAAAAAAAAAAAAGAACTTTTTTTCTTTTTTGTGGGGGGGGGGGGGGGGGGCAACAATTAAATTATAGTTAATATTTGAATGACTAATTTTAAAGCAAATAGGAGAATATTATTTTCATATTTTAATTAATGAAAAGAAAACTAATCAAAAATTCGAAAATCGGGCTTCGAGGCATTGCGTTGTCATCGTGATCTGAGCTATTCTAAAAGTTTTAAATGTCCAGTTAGTCGGGAAGTTATTTAAAAATCGATTGCAAGATTTGTATTGGACAAACAAACAAGAAATCGAGTTAATATAAACATGGTAAAAAGAATCACTAATTTTGTTCGTCTTTTTTTTTTAGCTTACATTCTGTGTCATAAACCTTCTGCCAAATCCGGGTTAAAAACGGAAAGAGGGGAAAATAAATTAGAAATATCAGTCCTACCGTTAGAAATCCAGTATCAAATGAAAGGGGCGGAAACAGTTTTTCGTTACGACTATTAGAATTTTTAAAATTTACTAATGTATGAAATTTAAGTGACAACACTTCATTTTAATCTTTTCATAATTTCTAGTGCGAATCACGCTAATAAAAAATGTCTTTAATTTAAAAATTTATTTTTATATTTTATTATTAAAGACTTTTTTTTTAATCTTACATTCTCTGCCATAAAACGTCTGCCGAATCCGGGTTAAAAATGAAAAAAAGGGTTAATAAAAAATGTTGCTCTCATCTAATTAATTTTTTTTAAGACTTTTCTTATAAAATATATTTTTATTTGTACATATTAATTGGATGTTATGTTATAATTGCTCAAGTCTGTAGAAAATAAATTAGAAATATCAATTCTATCGTTACAAATTCGGTACCAAATGAAAGGAACGATTTTTCTGAATCCAAGGGTGCAAACAGTCTTTTGACACGACAATTAGTTTTTTTTAAATTAATTAAACTATGAAATGTAAGCTACAAAGCTTCATTTTAATTCCTTTCAGTCACTTTAAAAAGTAAGTGGCTCGTTACAAATTCGATACCATATGAAAGGGGCATTTTTTCTGAATCTAGAAGCAGTTTTTCCACACGACAATTAATTTTTTTTTTAATTAAGTAAAGTATGAAATTTAGGTGGCAACACTCCATTTTTAACTTTTCATACTTTTAAGTGCAAATCACGCGAATAGAAAAAGTTTTTATTATTATTATTATTACATTTTGATTTTATTTACTTTATAAATGAAACCTTTAAAAACCAAATCCATATAAATCGCTCAAAAACTTGCTTCAGGTCCCTGCTGCCTTCGGTTGCGTTTTTTTTCACCCACAATATTTCGAGTAATTGATAGGAATCCCACTCCAAATGTAGTGGTACAATATGTTATGAAGTTTAATTTCCTGTCAAAAGAAAAAAAAAAAAAAAAAAAAGATCCATTAGCAAACGAACGGTATTTTATAGCACCTTATAGCGTATTCAATGAACAGCAGAATCTTCGGTTTTTCACCTCGCAGTGTGAAAAGAAATGTCTTACGAAAAGGTCTATAGTTAACCATTTTGAATTAATAAATTGATTCCTAATTAAAAGTATAAAAATTCGGTTTCGAAGTGCACTTATATCCGTTGCAGACGGTATCGTGCGGTAGATTTTTCTGGAGACATTTGACAGAGGGAAAGGCAGACGCTATTACGGTTTTATTAAAAATCTACTAGAATAATCTAAATAAGCATTTACAATAGAGAACAGAGATACTATAGGACCTCGTTGGCGAACTTTGAAATTTAAACAATAGCTGGGACATTTCTAGCCAATGACATTGCTTATGCAATAGTGTCGTGACAGTTATATTTTTACTTCCATTACCCATCTACCGTAGATAATGGAAGTATTGTATTCGGTCCAAAAATTCGGTATCAAGTTTTCACCTGATTTATACGTTTTAAGGTCTTCTGAGTCAAAAAATTCACTTTTTGGAAACTGGTCAGTGTGTGTGTGTGTGAAGGGGGGGGGGGTTCTTCTGGTTATCATATCTCCGATAAAGATAGAACTACAAAACTTCAGAATTGAGGCATGGCTGTTGTACAGATGATTTTTCCAAATTTTGGGGGAAATTGGAAAATCGGAAGTGGAACATAGGAAACCGGAAGTGGGATCGCAAGTCTGTATCTAAAAATCGGCTCGAACGATTTTCTTCAAAGTTGCTACATAAACACTCTATTAGATGCCTTTTTCAATGATATAGTTGGTTTATTCAGAAAAATTAATAGCCGTTCTGTATAAATAGCTCAAATTCTGGTCTCGCAAGTGCGTTCTTTAAAAACCGTTCTACGGATTTTTCTCAAACTTGCCATAATAACTCCCTTTTAAATATCCTTTTGTAGGTAATTATTGATTTCTTGTCAATAACTAAGTATGCCAAATTTTGGTAAATGTTGGTATCTCAAAACCGGCTCTAACGATTTTCTTGAAAATTATTACAAATATCCATTTTAGATATCCTTACTCATGTACTACGTGGTTATTACACCAAAATTAAAAGTCATATTAATTAGGTAGATCCGTTTTAGATTTCGGAAATCGGTGTTTCAAAAAATAACTGTACAAATTTTGCTTTCTTATTTTTTTACTCACTATGTATACTTTTTTTTTTTTTTATGTCTTTAGATGTGTATAAAGTTTCTCTTACCGGAAAATTTTTTGGTGTCAACTTCGTTAGGTCAATTTTATGTCCTCTGGTCACATTATTTCCAAAAAATGAATATAATACATTTAATAGTCGGTAAAAAAAGTCATGTGATTGTTTTACACCAGATTTTTTTCATGGCAAAATGACAAAAACGATTAAAACTCACCCAGAAATTCCACTGCCTTCTAGATAGAGGAAACGCTCCCTTCGCGCTTTTATAGAAAACTACCTTAAAGTCACTTTATTTGGTTATTTATCGCTCCTTTAGCGAGTTTTATAAATTAGGAAAAAGCGTTTGTTTACAAATTATTCCGTTCGTATCATGAAATGACACAGTACCAAAGCTAAGAATATACAGAAAAATGTGCATATTAATTAAGGGAAAAAACAACAACAACATATAATTTACTAAGTAGAATTACACATAAAATTCATGGTACTTTCTTATATACAGGGTAGGGTGATTATAAAAAAAAACTACCCCGATATATGAGACCATAGCTGTCATACCATTCACAGTAACTGAATAAAATTTTGGTGGAAGGTACGTTGAGGTATGCGCTCAAGAATTACTATATAAAAAACAACATTTAAACTCTAACAGTTACGGTTACAGTGACAAAATTTCAAAAATTTCAAATGACAACACCTACTTTTTTTTTATTGAAATGGAATCTCCATAGCAAAAAACCATAAACAGCGTTGGAACGGTACCTGTAACATGAAAATCGTCAGCGCTAGCAGGCTAAGGGAAAAAAAAAAAAAAAAAAAAAAAAAAAAAAAACTGTTATGTACCTACCAGAGCACGACTTTCATTTTTTTTAATTACGTCACATTCCACACTGAGTCTTTGGATCAGACTAAAGTCTACTGATTCTGCTTCGAAACGAAAAGAAGAGATCACGGTATCCTTAATTTCTTGTAAGGCGACTGAATAAAGGCTTTAATTTCGTTGTTAGTTGTAAGACGCCGTCATGACTGACATCATTGCAGTACGTGAAAAACAAGGCATTGTGAAATGGCAATCAAAATCGATTTTGATGATGATAATAATGTTTCCCAGTAAGCGGCATATTGTTCACAGAGCAAGAAAGCAAGATAAACATCACGCATTTCACAATGCCTTATTTTTCACTTAGTGGAATGACGTCAGTCATGACGGTGTCTTACGACTAACAAAGAAATTAAAACCCTAATTCAGTAGACCTACATTAAATTAAGGATACCATGGTTACAGCGTCTAGAATAAACAGTGTGGCAATCGCCTATAACCGTGATGTTAAAATGATGCTACAAAAATTAAGCTTACCCAGATGTCGCTGTGATCGAAGCTATTGCTCAAATCGAAGACCTGATTGGCTTTTCCCAGTTTCGTCAGTTTAATCACGTGATCTAAGCATATAATTAACCAATAGGGAGTCTCGGTTTTGTTGTCGTGACCCTAGCTTCGATTACAATGACATCTGGTGGCAGGCTTAATTTTTTTAGTACAATTTTATTCGCCGCTTTCCACACTGTTTATTCTAGACGCTGCACCATGGTCTCTTCTTCTCGTTTCGAAGTAGAATCAGTAGACTTTAGTGAGAGACGAAGACACAGCGTGAAATTTGATGTCATTAAGAAAATGAAAGTCGTGCTCTGGTAGGCACATCACAGCTGTTTTCTCTTTTTTTCTTAGTGGTGATTTTCATGCTAGAGGTACCGTTCCAACACTATTTATGGTTTTTTGCTATGGAGGTCCCATTCCAATAAACAAAATGGTGTTGCCATTTTAAAATTTCGAAATTTTGTCACTGTAAACGTAACTGTTAGAATTTAACTGCTGTTTTTTATATAATTCTTGAGCGCATACCCTAAAATACCTTCTACCAAATTTTTATTCAGTTTTTCGGAACGGTATGGTAGCTATGGTCTCATATATCGGGGTAGTATTTTTTATAATGACCCTGTACATTATTTACAATATTAAAAAAAAAAAATCCAATTTGCCGTTAGCTGACTTCCAAACCCTCATTCAGTGTCCTTTACATATCTGATGAGGGAACCAGTCAGACAAAGCATTAGACTAGTATGCATGAAAACTAGTGTACATGAACGTTTTGCGTACATGAAAAAAAAAATCACGGAATACCCCCTATCTAAAAATGCATGAAATTACATATTGCAGCAATTAGTAATACGCACGTCTGTACGCTTCGCGTATATGAAAACAAAGAAAAAAATCACGGAATACCCCTATTTTAAAATGCATGAATATCAAATATGCATGAAATTACATACTGCAGCAATTAGTAATACGCACGTCTGTACGCTTCGCGTACATTAAAAAAAATACTTCTATCTCAAAATGCATGAAATTACATATTGCAGCAATCAGTAATACACACGTCTGTACTCTTCGCGTACGTGAAAGCTAAAAAAAATCACAGAATACCCCTATCTCAAAATGCAACAATATGCATGAAATTACATATTGTTGCAATTAGTAATACGCACGTCTGTACGCTTCGTGTACATGAAAAAATGCATTTTAAAATTAAATAATCAAAATAAAATATTAAAATTAAACTAAGAGCAAAATAAACAGAAATAACAAAAATAATAAGAGCAAACTCTAAAAGATGCTTTTGGCTGCTATGCGCATAACACCAAGCGTGAATTCTCGCCAAACTCACTTAGCTCCATAGGGATTTTCCGCTACAAAGAGACTCTACTCATCATTAAGACTCCTATAATACGAGCTGACTCACAGCTAATCATTGTTGCCCAGCGGAAATATAGCTTGGCGACGTTTAGTTACGGACGGATTACTCAACGTCTTTATCGCCTAAAATGGCGAGTTTGCCTAAACAGAAGAGCGAATGATTGTTTGTACTTGATAAGTTTGGCGAAATTTTCTTATAACCTTTGTAAAAAGTAGCCATCACTGTTGCTATTAAATTAGTTAATTTTAAATATTATATACGTGGAAAAGTAGTGTAGGTTGTAAAATACAACATTTAGATAATCGAACAGCAATAAAAAGAAATAATTGATACAAAAAATGCAAGAAAACATATCATAATTACACTTCATATTTGTGATTGAAAGCTAAGCGTACAATTTTCTTTTGGACAATTAATAACCCATTTCTTTTGCCTTTCTTCATCTGTTGGAAATCTAAACGTTCTTAAAGCAGTTCTGGTATGATTTGAGCAATTTTCGGCTGCAAAACCTCCATTTTATGTGATTTGATAACACTTGAAATTCAGACCGCGCAACTCGGGAATTCGGATGGGCAACAATCACTGAGTGGGAAACAAAATGCCTGATGAGCCAGGTTGTATTGGAGGAGCTCTACTCACCATACACCACATTTCACGACGCAACTATCAAACTATTTAAACTTCTGCAAAATATACAACACCATTTACTTCATTTCCCGCAGCTACTTCTTTAAAGTTAACCATATTCAATCATCTTTCACAATCTACGTAGATCCTAATTTCAATTTATCTAACTACGTTCCAATAACTAGACATTCCATGCTTACCTAAAATTTCCTCTGCTCGACACCTTCAATCTAGCAATTTCACCTTTAACGTCGCCAAACTATGCTGGATCCAGCTAGACTTTTGCATCCTCAAACAACATTTTAATCCGAAATCGACGCTATCACCTTCAATACTGACTTCCTTCGACGACCTTTATTTCCTTAACTCGACGTTACGTCTACGTCACACATTTTCCTCCAAAACGCAGCTCCAGTGCTCTGGACAGGGTCTCGAAGTTATACCGTTCTTTCTTCGAAATAGTTTCTAGTATGTCGACTGCATCGTCCCGTAACACTGCTGCTAAATAAACTTTATTGGCAGTTGTGTCCCAGGTGTTAGCTTCAGCTACAATGGTAGACTGTGTCTTATATACTTGCCAAGTTGATCTGCCATCATAGATGGATAGCTTAATTGATTCTTGATTCTGTATTCTTTCATATCTCTTTTCATCTTCCTGGGTCATGGATGCTAACTTTCCTTCCAGATTCCGGATCTTCTTTTGCACTTCATCACCTAAACATTCTTGAAATTTCTTATCATGTTTTCCTATCAATTCTTTGTTGCATTCTTCTTCCATTTTCCTCAAAAATTCTACATCTGTTTTTTAAAGTTTGCTATCTGTTTTTGAAAATCTTCTTTTCAGCTCTTGATAAAAGTTTTCTTCTATTTTCTCTTCAATACATCCTTCTATTCTTATCTTTTATCTTCATAACTTTAACTTCTTTCCCAATTTATTTTTCCACAATTTATTTTCTTATTCTTCTTTGACGGATATCACTTATTCCTGAGCAGCTCCCACTTTTTCTTGAATGGAATCCAGTTTTCATCTTTTCTTGTGCTGCACACATTTCTTTCGTCAATCTGGTTTTAATCCGCTCATTTGGGCGAACTACCTTTCCAAAAGTTTCTTCATTTCTTGTTCCATATATCGAGTTTTGATCAGTCAGCAGACAATCCCACTTCTGACACCAGAATTGTTACGAACTCGGGGTTCGTGAATTGTCGGTGAATGAACAGGTTTTCCATAGGCTTAAAAATTTATTTACAGAATATTCCAGAAGATTTCAGGACTGTTAAACAAATATAAGCTTCAATTTTACTAGAAAACACAGCTAAAATAACAGCTGACAACTTAAGAATCATAGCATATACGGTAACAGAAGCAAAACACACAGCAAATGAGCTGTAATCGATAGCAGAGGCTTTGTAAAGCAGAGATCTTTATACCGCGATATATTGGCGAAAAACTGACTAAATGGTCGGAACGTGATCCTTTTATATATTTATCCCTTCATTTAGTTATATCCTTCTCCAATATCTAGCAGAATAGTCCAGTTACAGCTTAGATAATCGATAAATAAAGTTTTCTCGTGAAGGTCGCTAAAAAAAAGTCCCCAAATTCGTCCCCGAATCAGCTTATTTCAAAGAGCTTCTAACTGAGACCATTTTTGCTGTTTGTTTACAGTCTGTTGCTTTGTGTTAACGCGATGGTACTTCAGAAGTGCATGTGGTGATAGGTTGTATCTGAACCTGGGACTATCGTGATAGAAATCCTGCGTCGTGCCTTTGGGCAAAAGGTTAACCCGTTGTCCATCGGTAAGTTAGGATAATCTACCCGAGAATGGCGCCGCTACAGTACTCCCCTGCCTAGTGAGTACGAAATCGTACGAGCGATGTCACTCGTTTGGACGGTAGCTGTGGCCAGATTGTGCTGTCAGATGTCCTCGTGTAAAGTTGATGTGCGGTGTGACATGCTTTATGCTGTGAGCGTTTCACAGTGTCTGATGCTGCCATCTGTTGTCCGAGATGAAACTTAGTGGTGTCGTTTATTCGCACGTCCGGGTCACCAATACAGAAAGTGCGTGTGGCGATAGGTTGTATTTGAACATGGGACTATCGTGATAGAAATCCTGCGTCGTACCTTTGGACAAAAGATTAACCCGTTGTCCATTTGTAAGTTAGCATAATCTACCCGAAAATGGCTCCGCTACCGCTACAGAATAATTCATACTGCGAATTTTATGTTGTCAGCTGTTATTTAAGCTAGGCTTTCTGACGAAACTGAAACTGATACTTGGTTTACAGGCATAAGTTTCTGGGTTTCTGGAAACTTCTGTAAATAAACTTTTAAATCTCTGCAATATCCGCCTTTCATATACAGACAACCATAGAATAATAATAAAGATAATAATAAAGATAAAGAATAATAATAATAATAATATGCAGACAACTCATGAACCCCCGAGCATGCAACATACACATATTGTTACGAATTTGTTAATAATAGTCAGTGTTGCCAGATCTGACAGATTTTTTATTCAATAATCATCTATAACTTTGAGATGTGATATTTGATATACATAATAGACTGTCAATCTTCGAAGTGATTAGGCAAGCGTTACAATTAAAAATTATTCGTGATTATTGAATAAAAAATCCACCAGATCTGGCAACACTGGTAATAATAGTTATTTTTGTGTAAATTCATTTTAAGAGGCTTAGTCATGTTACCAAATATTAATTTTCGGCATTTTTAGTTTGTTTTCGCATTAAAAATGGTCATTTCCCGTTAAAAACACGCTAAAAATCTTCACCAAAGCAGATAATTGCTTTGGCGCCAAATTTGCCTCCTTTTTTGCTCTTGGCTTTTTTTTTTTTTTTTTTTTTTTTTTTTGCCAACTAAAACTTTGCTATCGATATACCAATTATCCAAACTCTAACTTGAATATTCTACGAGTAAATTGGGTAAATTCTGGATTAATAGAAGAGTATATTATAAAGTATTCGGATTTCGGCCTTCAGACAGATTTCACGCCAATTACCTTACTGGAAGGTGCTCCTAACTGAGTCTTCTTGAATGCAGCCAATTGCTGTGTGTTAATGCTATGCTACTGTTTGTACTGTGAAATTGATGTTGCCAGCTGTTATTTGAAATTTAAGCTGTATTTTCTGGTGAAACTGAAGTTGATACTGTTATGGTAAGTTACAAATCAACTCTTGTAATTGGCAAGCTACAACTGAACTCTGTCACTGTCTAAATTGTATTACCCGACTGTAGTATGCAATAATAATAGCGGTTATATTGCTTGTTTTGAAAATGCATTCTAATTATTTATTTGTATGTTAGCTTTTCGTTATTTAGCCCATTAATTAATGATAACCTTAATAGATACACGGTGTCCAGATCTGTAATCTTCTGAAATTCACATTTGGAAATGCCAGTTACCATCATATGGCCTATGTAGCTGACATAGGAGATCCTCTATTCCTTGGACTTGATTTCCTAAGAAAGTATAATTTTTAATTCGATTTTAAAAATAATGAACTGCATTCACATTCAGATGGTTGGTTGGTTGATTGGGTTTTATGTCACACTAGTGCTGCGCAGTGGGCAATTGGCGACGGTCTGGGACCCTTGAGGTCGTCCGGAGACATGCCATCACAATTTTGATCCTACACGGAGAGGATAGCTCCCCCGCTTCGGTAATCACCAGAGGTATAATTTTGATGGGAACATGGAGGATTTTGCGGCCACGACAGATCTTACGTGCACCAGCCACCATTAGTGTAAACGACGGTCTTTGGCCAGCTCGAGTACCGAACCCGCAATCTTCCAATTACGAGTCCGGCGCTCTACCGACTGTGCTACCGCGGACCATTCACATTCAGAAGACATAGCTGTGTTTAACAATGAAAATCCAGACATTCAAGAAATCTGCCAGATAACAGCAAAGTCCGAAATCTCCGTCCCTTCACACAGCGAGACCATAGTTTCCGGGACACCTAAAGAGCAATACTTCTGCTATGGACAGAAGGAATACCCGAATCCTGACGATAGCCCAAGAGGAGTTCTGGTGGCTTCATTTCTGCTTGACTTTACAAAAAACATTATTCCTGTGAGAGTCGCCAACATAAACGATAAAGTAAGGACCGTGAAGAAGGATGAGGTGCTAGCAACTTGCACTACTGTTACATGCATTAACCGACACACGCATACAGCTGAGTCCAAGTCTTCTGAGTTTTCAACAACGGAATTACTCAAGAATGCAGAGTTAGGAATCGAACAGAGACGTACTGCGGAGAAGCTACTCTATGAATTCAGAGACTGTTTGAACATCTGAAGACGTCAGGAGAACGAACATCACCCAGCACAGAGTTGACACAGGAAATCATTCTCCAATTAAGCAATACCCAAGAAGACTTCCATTTGCTAAGCAGGAAGAGATGGCTGAGCTTTTAAATGAGACGCAGCATAATGATATCATTGAACTAGCAACGAGTCTTTGAGCTATAGTTCCTGTGCGAAAAAAGGATGGTTCAACAAGAAGATTCTGCGTGGATTATCGTCGTTTGAATGACATCACGAAGAAAGATAGTTACTCTCTTCCTAGAATTAACGACACATTGGACACACTTGCTGGCAATGAATGGTTCTCGACGTTGGATCTGAAGAGCGGTTATTGGCAAATAGAGTTACATCCTGATAACCGTTAAAAGACTGCATTCACTACGGGACAAGGATTATGGCAATTCAAAGTTAACCATTTGGATTATGTAATGCACCTTCAAAGCGCCTGATGGAGACAGTGTTAAAAGGACTTTCCTATGAAGTCTGTCTGGTGTACTTGGATGATATTATCATTGTGGGGAATACCTTTGAAGATCATCTAAGAAAGATCCATAAGGTTTTGGAAAAACTCAAAATGGATAACCTCAAATTGTTTCTTAGCAAGTGCAACTTGTTCCGTCGTGAAGTAAGTTATTTCGGCCATACCATCTCTGCTGAAGATGTGAGAATTGATTTCGAGAAGATCTATGCAATCAAGGACTGGAGTCACCCTGAAAACGTCCATCAACTACGAAGTTTCCTGGGGTTATGTACATACTACTGGAAGTTCATAAAGGGTTTCTCGAGTTTTGCCAGACCACACACCACAAGCTGACGGAAGATAAACTGAGGTTCCTGCGGACAGAGGAATGTGAAAAAGCGTTCAAGAGACTTAAAGAGACCTTAACATCATCGCCTATTTTGACGTATCCACAGCCAGACAAACAGTTCATACATGATACTGATGCAAGCCATGAAAGTGTCGATGCTATTCTGTCGCAAGAAGTTGATGGCCAAGAATGCTTCATTGCCTATTGGAGTAAATGCCTGTCTAAACCAGAGCGATACTACTGTACCACCAGGAAATAACTACACGCCATAGTAAAAGCCATAGAGCATTTGCATCATTACCTCTATAGCAGAAGCTTCCTGCTCCGGACTGACCAGACCACGAATCTTTAACCCTGCTGCTGTGTTCGGGTCCATTTCGACCCAGCATCGACATACATGAAATTTTGTATTTATGTAAACTACACTCCGTAAAAAGATTATATAAAGTGTCATATAAATTTAATTCAAAAATAGGAATAAAAAGTACGGTTATATATTGAAATTAACAACTTTTGGTCTCGTTTAAATTCCATTTCGTACATTTAAAAGTGAATGTCCATTTTGTTCATTCGTAATGAACACAGCAGCAGGGTTAAAGTGGTTGCTTAATTTCAAGAAACAGGAAGGCCAAATTACCAGGTAGATACGCCTCCAGAAATATGACTTCAAGATACGCCATCGTAAAGGGATTCTACATAGTAATGCAGATGCCTTGTCACGGAAGCCCTGATCGAAAGCTGCAAGCCGAAGAGAAATACCAGCAGATAAATCCGGTTGCTCGCCAGGCTACAGTCTCAACACTATCAAAACTGGACCACTGGAGTGACCAGGAACTTAGAGAAGTGCAGTTGGATGATCCTGACATAAAGACAATATTACAATTGAAGTAGACGACCAGCAACAGACCTACCTGGAAGGACATTTCCACATTTAGCCCCATTACAAAAACTTATTGGGCACTCTGGGACTCTCTTTATATTAGAAATGGCGTACTATACAGAAAATGGGAATCTGACGATGGAAGGAGTTTCAGATGGCAGACTTTATTACCAATAACGAAGATTCAGATGTTCTAGCATAGTAGCCCTACCGGTGGCCATTTCGGGGTGATGAAGACTCTACAGAAAGTTCGAGGAGAACGCTTCTACTGGTGCAAGGCAAGCGAGGACTTGGAGAAATGTTGTAAATCCTGTGATGCTTGTGCAGCATATAAAGGCCGAAAGAAACGAAGCCGAGGAAGACTACAACGATATAACGTAGGAGCACCATTTCAACGGATTGCACTCGACATCTTGGGTCCTCTAACACGGACCTCCAGTGGAAATAAGTACATCCTCGTCGTAATGGACTATTTCACCAAGTGGCCTGAGGCGTATCCCATTCCCGATCAAGAGGCATGCACAGTTGCAGAGGTTCTAGTGCAGCAATGGGTATCAAGGTACGGCACGCCCCTACAACTTCATACCAACCAAGGTACGAACTTTACCTTTGCTGTTTTCAAAGGACTGTATCAATTACTCGGCTTAGGCAAAACTCAGAAAACACCCCTACATCTCCAGTTGGACGGCACGGTCGAGAGGTTTAACCGCAGCATCCTGAATAAACTCTCTCTTCTAGTATCAAAGAAACAGCAAGATTATGACTTGAAGTTGCCGTTGTTTCTGCTGATCGAAGTGCAGTCCATGAAGCCACTGGCTATACTTCAGCTCAGATGCTGTTTGGACGCGAACTTCGTCTCCCATGTGATCTCCTGTTTGGTTTTCCACCAGATGCGCCTTCATCACCCAAAGAGTACATCCAAGATCTTCAGGCACGATTTGAAGACGTACACAAGTTTACTTGGTAGCGGATTAACATGGCAACGGAGAAAATGAAGACAAAGTATGATCTAAAGGCTACACAGCGTAAATTAGGGGAAGGAGACAAAGTTTGGTTGTGGAACCCTATTCGACGCAAAGGACTCACTCTCAAGCTACAGTGTAACTGGGACGGTCCCTACACAGTCATAAAATGACTGAATGATGTCGTGGTGAGAATTGCTGAAACACATTCCTCAAAACCGAAGGTGGTTCATTTTGATCGGTTAGCCACATACCACAGCTAACGGTAATGTTGAAATTTGAAATGTAAATATTTGTTAAATTTGTTATATGTGTAATGTAACTAATTGTATATAAATATTTGTACTTATTTGTAAATTTTGTAAATATTTCTCACTTAATTTTGAAATCTGTATTAATATTTTATTGTTATATGCAACTTAGTTTTTGTATTTTAGATTGTTTAGTTTCGCCTTCTGACCAACGGTTGTACTTCCCGGGATGTACAGTCCTTGAGAGGGGGGCAGCGTTACGAATTTGTAAATAATTCGTAGTTATCTTTATGTAAATTCTGCATTTCTAGCTCTTTTTCTCGTTAAGATTGCTAGCTTTCCCTTAAAAACGCATCAAAAAACTCCAATAAGGCAGTAAATGGATTTGGCGCCAAATGTGGAGATTTTTTTCTTTCTTGGCGATTTTTTTGGCGACTTCGGTGACAAAATCCTTTTTATTGATATACCAAATATGGAAGGTCTAGCTGCAATATTCTACGAGTTACCAGAACATTCTGGGTTTGATACAGGGGTATAAAATGAAGCCCAATGCGCGAAATCAGTCAGTCTGAGTTCAGTTTCGCCAACTACTATCATTGCTACTGAATGAGCTCTGAGTCTCTTTGGATTAATGCCTCGCTGTGTGTTGCTCTAATACAATTCGTACTGTGAATTTGTTGTTGACAGCTGCCATCTAAGCTGTGTTTACTGGTGAAAGTGCAGTTGATACCTATTTTGTAGGCCTGTATTCTTCTGGAATTTTTTGTAAATAAAGTTTCCAGCTTTTGCAAGATTCGCTTTTCATTCTTGGACAACTCACTAACCCCCAAGTACGCAACAATATATATATATATATTTAATCCTTCAAAAAGTAATCTGGTTACAACTTTAGTCTAGAAATTTGTCGGTGAGTTTTAATAATTTTTGGCATTTTGGCGATGGAAAAATCTGGTGTGAAACAATCACACGACTTTTTTTATCTACTATTAAACGTATTATATTCCTTTTTTTGAAATAATGTGACCAGAGGACATAAAATTGACCTAACGAAGTCGACACCAAAAAATTTTCCGGTAAGAGAAACTTTACACACATCTAAATACATATAAAATATAGTATACATCACGGAGTAATATTAATTCTTTTTACTCCGTGGTATACATATAGTGAGTAAAAACAAGACAAATAGTTATAAGATTAAAAAAAAACTTTTTATATACCATGTTTTTAAATTTTCTGCTGAATCGTTGAATCATAGCTATACGCAAGCGAAGTGTGACGTCACTAACCATCAGTGGGGCCCAATAAAAAGATTTCCTATGTTAATTATCCATTTGATTTTTTGTAAAACATTATTAAAAATTAAGAAAAATTATTTCCTGATTTTAACCCCCATATTTGGATAAAGTTATATAGAAGTTATTGTGTACATGTATTAGATTGAGTTACTTTTGCTTTAAAATTGATAAGCTTTTAATTTTAAATTTCAAAATTGTGTCGTCCTTGGCGATTTTTGTATTTGGCGATCAAAATCGTAATACGAAAATATACATAGCAGATGTATATTTTTGTAATATGCATTCTACGATATATTGATTCATATTATTGATTGCTCTCTTAATATACGTTGGTGAAATATTCATGATTTTTGAAAGGAACTAAATATGTTCGCCAAATAATTTGGCGATATTTTTTTTTTTTGCCAAGGACGACAGCTATCAAATATTCCGCTGCAATATATTAATATCTTATATCAGACACTTTATTTAGACATTTGAAAACAAATTTGACTTCAAATTATGATTCAATATATATCATTTTCCTTTTAATTAGTATATTAGTTGGGTATTTATTGTGTAAATATAACCCTTTGAAATGAAATGTTTATGCTTACATTCGAAAATGGAAGTTAGAGATTTTTTTTCTAACTTTTTTGTTTTGAAATTTAAAATTAAACTTTTATCAATTTTACAGCAAATAAAATTTTTAAAGCGATAATGACGTCAATTTTTGTAAGATGCATAATTTAACCTTTTTTTACAATTTTTTAACGTTCACGTTTAATTAAATGTATTTATTTTTATGTCGAAAGGAAATGAACTCGTAATTTTTTTGGCAACAATTAAATTATAGCTAATATTTTAATGCTTATTTATATGCTATCAGGAGGTTACTATTTTACTACTTTAATTAATTAAAAGAAAACTAATAAAATATTCGAAAATCTGACTTCGAAGTATTGTGTTGTCACCGGGTTCTGAGCTACTGTGAAAGTTTCAAATGTCTAGCTAGAAGGGAAGTTAGTTAAAAATAGATTGCATGATTTGTACCGGACAAACAAACAATCAAACAAGAATCGAAATTAAATAAAAACATGGTAATAAAATAAGAAAGCAAAAATTGTAGTTATTTTTTGAAACACCAATTTCTGAAATCTAAAACGGATCTACCTAATTAGTATGACTTTTAATTTTGGTGTAATAACCACGTAGTACATGAGTAAGGATATCTAAAATGGATTTTTGTAATAATTTTCAAGAAAATCGTTAGAGCCGGTTTTGAGATACCAACATTTACCAAAATTTGGCATACTTAGTTATTGACAAGAAATCAATAATTACCTACAAAAGGATATTTAAAAGGGAGTTATTATGGCAAGTTTGAGAAAAATCCGTAGAACGGTTTTTAAAGAACGCACTTGCGAGACCAGAATTTGAGCTATTTATACAGAACGGCTATTAATTTTTCTGAATAAACCAACTATATCATTGAAAAAGGCATCTAATAGAGTGTTTATGTAGCAACTTTGAAGAAAATCGTTCGAGCCGATTTTTAGATACAGACTTGCGATCCCACTTCCGGTTTCCTATGTTCCACTTCCGATTTTCCAATTTCCCCCAAAATTTGGAAAAATCATCTGTACAACAGCCATGCCTCAATTCTGAAGTTTCGTAGTTCTATCTTTATCGGAGATATGATAACCAGAAGAACCCCCCCCCCCCCTTAACACACACACACACTGACCAGTTTCCAAAAAGTGAATTTTTTTTACTCAGAAGACCTTAAAACGTATAAATCAGGTGAAAACTTGATACCGAATTTTTGGACCGAATACAATACTTCCATTATCTACGGTAGATGGGTAATGGAAGTAAAAATATAGCTGTCACGACACTATTGCATAAGCAATGTCATTGGCTAGAAATGTCCCAGCTATTGTTTAAATTTCAAAGTTCGCCAACGAGGTCCTATAGTATCGCTGTTCTCTAATGTAAATGCATATTTACTTTATTCTAATAGATTTTTAATAAAACCGTAATAGAGTCTGCCTTTCCCTCTGTCAAATGTCTCCAGAAAACTCTACAGCACGATACCGTCTGCAACGTCTATAAGCGCACCTCGAAACTGAATTTTAATACTTTTAATTAGGAATCAATTCGAAGTGACACACTGCTTTAACCTTCACCAATGATTCACCTTTCACACTGCGAGGTGAAAAACTGAAGATTCTGCTGTTGCTTAATTGAATACTCTATAAAATACCGTGCGTTTGCTAATAGATCGTTTTTTTTTTTTTTTTTTTTTTTTTTTGACAGGAAATTAAATTTTATAAGTAGTATTACATTTGGAGTGGGATTCCTATCAATTGCTCGAAATATTGTGGGTGAAAAAAACGCAACCGAAGGCAGCTGGGACCTGAAGCAAGTTTTTGAGCGATTTATATGGATTTGGTTTTTAAAGGTTTCATTTATAAAATGAATAAAATATTAAAAAAAAAATTAAAAAAAAAAAATTAAAAATTTTTTCTATTTGCGTGATTAGCAGCATTAAAAAGTATGAAAAGATTAAAATGAAGTGCTGCCACTTAAATTTCATACTTTAGTTAATTTTTAAAAATCTAATTGTCGTGTAGAAAAACTGTTTCCGCCCCTGGATTAAAAAAAATTGCAGTTTTCATTTGGTACTGGACTTGTAACGGTAGGACTGATATTTCTAATTTATTTTCCCCTTTTTCCGTTTTTAACCCGGATTCGGCAGAAGGTTTATGACAGGGAAGGTAAGCTAAAAAAAAGTCTAACAAAATTAATGATTCTTTTTTAGCATGTTTTTATTAACTCGCTTTCTTGTTTGTTTGTCCAGTACAAATCTTGCAATTGATTTTTAAATCACTTCCCGACTATCTAGACATTTAAAACTTTTAGAATAGCTCAGAACACGATGACAACGCAATACCACGAAGCCCGATTTTCGAATTTTTTATTAGTTTTCTTTTCATTAATTAAAATATGAAAATAATATTCTCCTACTTGCTTTAAAATTAGCCATTCAAATATTAACTATAATTTAATTGTTGCCAAAAAAAAAAAAAAAAAAAAAAAAAAAAAAAATGTTTAACTGAACATAAACGTTAAAAATTTATAAAAAGTTAAATTAGGCATCTCACAAAAATTGACGTCATTATGACTTAAAAAAAATTTTACGCATTGGTAAAGTGCTAATGTAGTTTATCATATTAATATATGTTGTTCTTAAAGGATTATTATTTTATTATTAAAACCAACGTTTTTTTTTTTTTTTTTGTATCGCTTTCAACTCGCTTTCTTGTTATTTGTCCAGCACAAATCTCGCAATCGATTTTTAGCTAACTTTCCGACTAGCTAGACACTGGAAACTTTAATAACTGACAACACGATGACAATGCCTTTTTGTAATTATTCGGGTAATGTGTCAATTTCATATGATTCAACAGAAAATTTAAAAACATAGAATATAAAAAGTTTTTTTTTTTTTTTTTCTTTTTTTTTTTTTTATCTTAAAATTATTATTATATGTTTTTTTTTTTTTTTTTTTTTAAATCACAAATTAAATTATTGAATGTAAAAGACAAAAATGTTTAAAATGTAAAAGAATTTGTGCAAAGTACATTTCATTTTCGAATTTATCATGCTATAACTAATGGATTGTAACATTATGCTGTTTCTCAGATTAATAAGTCATTAAATATTAGATACGGATTTTTTTTTTTTTTAGCAAAATTATGCAGACATTAATGCATATAAAACCTTATTGGTATTAATAAAATTTCGCATTGTCGGCTTTTTCACTCAACTGATCATTGCATATTTAAAAAAAAATTAAAAGATTTTATTACTATTAATTTAGTTTGTTAAGAGCTAAATTTTGGCATGTTTCAAATTTTCATATTTCCAAATTTGCTTTCCGCCCATTCCTTTAAATTAAAATATTTTGTTAACGAAGCCAGCGCAAATTCTAACATTAGCAAACAAATTAGAACAAATTAAGAGCTAAATATTGGCACTTTCGAAATTTCGTCATTCGAAATAGGAGTCTCGGTGGGACTAGCGTAAAGTCCCCCCCCCCCCCCAATTTATCCTCAACCCGCAATAAAACTGATATACCTCTATAACTAAGCCAGAGCGAATTCTAATATTATGCAGCAAATTAAAGCTAATTGAGAGCTGAATTTTGGCACCTTTGAACTTTCGATATTTTCAATTTTTCTCCCCCCCCCCCCATCTCCTTTTCTTTTACATTGAACTATCTCGTTAACGAAGCTAGAGAATATTCTGATATTAAGCAGAAAATTAGAGTTAATTGAGAACTAAATATTAGCATTACGATTTTTCTTTCTTTTCCTTTCTTTTTTTTTGGAATAGGGAGTCGGGTGTACCAGCGTTAACTTAGCCCTCACCCCCACCCCACAAAAAAAAAAAAAAAACTGATATATCTCGATAACGTACCCAGATAGAATTCTAATATTAGAGAGCAAATTAGAGCTAATTGAGAGCTAAAATTTGGCATATTTGAAATTTCGATATCTGTAATTTTGCTTTCCCCCCTTCCTTAACCCCTTTCCTTTAAATTGAAATATCTCGTTAACGAAGCCGGAGCAAATTCTGATATTAGAGAGCAAATTAGAGCTAATTCAGAACTAAATATTGGCACTACCGAAATTTTTTTATATGTGATAGGGAGTCGGGTGTACTAGCGTTAACTTAGCCCCCCCACAAAACCAAAAATATGATATATCTCGATACCTAACCCAGAGCGAATTCTAATATTAGAGAACAAATTAGAGCTAATTGAGAGCTAAAATTTGGCATATTTGAAATTCCGATATCTGTAATTTTGCTTTCCCCCCTTCCTTCCCCCCTTTCCTTTAAATTGAAATATCTCGTTAACGAAGCCGGAGCAAATTCTGATATTAGAGAGCAAATTAGAGCTAATTGAGAGCTAAATATTGGCACTACCGAAATTTTTTTATTTGTGATAGGGAGTCGGGTGTACCAGCGTTAACTTAGCCCCCCCACCCCACAAACAAACTAATATATCTAGATAACTTACCCAGATAGAATTCTAATATTAGAGAGCAAATTAGAGCTAATTGAGAGCTAAAATTTGACGTATTTGAAATTTCGATATCTGCAATTTTGCTTTCCCCCCTTTCCTTTAAATTGAAATATCTCTTTAACGAAGCCGGAGCAAATTCTGATATTAGAGAGCAAATTAGAGCTAATTGAGAGCTAAATATTGGAGCTACCAAAATTTTTTTTGTTGTGATAGGGAGTCGGGTGTACTAGCGTTAACTTAGCCCCCCCCCCACCAAACCAAAAATATGATATATCTCGATACCTAACCCAGAGCGAATTCTAATATTAGAGAGCAAATTAGAGCTAATTGAGAGCTAAAATTTGGCATATTTGAAATTTCGATATCTGTAATTTTGCTTTCCCCCCTTCCTTCCCCCCTTTCCTTCAAATTGAAATATCTCGCTAACGAAGCCGGAGCAAATTCTGATATTAGAGAGCAAATTAGAGCTAATTGAGAGCTAAATATTGGCACTACCGAAATTTTTTTATATGTGATAGGGAGTCGGGTGTACTAGCGTTAACTTAGCCCCCCCACAAAACCAAAAATATGATATATCTCGATACCTAATCCAGAGCGAATTCTAATATTAGAGAGCAAATTAGAGCTAATTGAGAGCTAAAATTTGGCATATTTGAAATTCCGATATCTGTAATTTTGCTTTCCCCCCTTCCTTCCCCCCTTTCCTTTAAATTGAAATATCTCGTTAACGAAGCCGGAGCAAATTCTGATATTAGAGAGCAAATTAGAGCTAATTGAGAGCTAAATATTGGCACTACCGAAATTTTTTTATTTGTAATAGGGAGTCGGATGTACCAGCGTTAACTTAGCCCCCCCACCCCACAAACAAACTGATATATCTAGATAACTTACCCAGATAGAATTCTAATATTAGAGAGCAAATTAGAGCTAATTGAGAGCTAAAATTTGACGCATTTGAAATTTCGATATCTGCAATTTTGCTTCCCCCCCCTTCCTTCCCCCCTTTGTTTTAAATTGAAATATCTCGTTAACAAAGCCGGAGCAAATTCTAATATTAGAGAGCAAATTAGAGCTAATTGAGAGCTAATTCCTGACGTTCTTGAAATTTAAAATTTCGAATGTGGGGGGGCTAGCGTTAACTTGGCCCCCCCACCTTTAAACTTGTTATATCTCGATTCCATACCCAGAGCAAATTCTAATATTAGAGAGCAAATTAGAGCTAATTGAGAGCTAATTCCTGATGTATTTGAAATTTAAAAACTCGAAGGTGGGGGGGCCAAGTTAACGTATCTCCCACAGAGGGCATCCCACCTGGGCCAGTGTTTCTCCCGTGGGCAATTGAACTAACCCTGGATAACTAAACATTCGTCTAATAGACTACCGATCCCTACCAGTTTTGCGAATTCGAGATGTTCCCGTTGCGCTCGCACCACCTCACTCACAGTACTTTTCTAATAGTAAAATGAGTTATCTGAAGGTGATGAAGGAAAGTGCGTGCTGGCTATAGGTTGTATTCGAACCGAGGTCGTTTTGGTAGTAATCCAGCGCCGTACCTCTGGACAAACCCATTGTTCATTGGTAAGTTAGGATTATCTACCCTTGAATGGCGTTGCTACAGTACTCCCCCTCCTAGAGAGTACGCCGTCGTACGACCAGTATTACTCGCTTGGACGGTAGCGGTTACCAAATTGTGCTGTCAGATGCCCGCTTGTAAAGTTGTGGGGCGTGACAGGCTTTTGTGCTGTGAGAACAGCGATTCACAGGTTTTGTTGCTCGGAGGGTTTTTGTGATGCTGTCATCTATTGCCATAGAGCGAAGTTAATAGCTCGTTGCTTCGTCCGCGATCACCAATGAAGGAAAGTGCGTGCTGGCTATAGGTTGTATTCGAACCGAGGTTGTTTTGGTAGTAATCCAGCGCCGTACCTCTGGACAAAATTTTAACCCATTATTCATCGGTAAGTTAGGATTATCTACCCTTAAATGGCGTTGATGGCGTCGCTACAGTGATAAGCACGGCTGTACACTTGTTACTTTTCGAGATTTGCTGTAATCGTCGTCTTACAATCGAATGTTTAGTGACCATCAAAATAAATATTCGAGATATTTTTGAATATTCAAAAGCCCACAGAAAACACGACTAAAAGTGCGGCGAACAAACGCAGAATTTGTACTTTCAGTCCATTTAAGAAACGCAGAATGACTAAATACGTATGCAACTACTGCAATAAGGCTATTTGTGCAGAGTACACTTTTAACATCTGCCAAAAGTGCAAACGATCATTTTTATCAATATTCTATTTTGTAATTGAAATATTATAATACTATTTTTAATACGGAAGACTATTAGTCTCAATCTACGGATAAAACATTGTCGCCAGTTTTACGATGGTTGAACATTTATCGTAATAGAAAATTTATCGAAAATATAATTCAATAATTTAAAAGTGATGTTATAATTAAAAAAAAAAAAAAAATTATAGTCTTCCGTACTAAACTAAATTCTGCTTTTGCCAGAGTTTCATCAAAATCTTTTTTTTTTTTTTTTTTTTTTTTTTAAGAAAAAGAAAAGAAAATTAATCAGTATCGAAAATGTTGAATAAGCCATTTTTTAGACAAAAGTACATAATTTATTTTAATTACTTCCCGAAAGTATTGTAATCATGTCAAAAATCCGATTTTGAGATTTTGATGTTTCTATACGTTTCGAAGTCCCCTCAGTCCGTTTTCATTATTTTTACGATGATGTATGCATGTGTGTATGTATGTATGTATGTCTGTAAGTGAAAACGCTAGCGTGTAAACGCTTGGTTCGAATAAGCTGAAAGTTGGTACATATATTGTAAGTCACCATAGTACGAACCCTATTGATTTTGGTGAATTTAGCACTTACAGTTTTTTTACAGGGACACAAAGAAAAATTCTTTATCATTATGGCCTATAGGACCCAATTTATAAAAGTGCGATAGCATCTAAACGCCTTATTTAATTGAGCTGAAAATTTATATGAATATTATAAATCACTGCTTTACTAACTATAAGCATTTTGGTGAATCATTCATTTTGGTGAATCTAGCATTTATAGGTTTTTACAGGGACACAACGAAAAATTCTTTATCATTATGATCTATGGGCTCAAAGCTCAGCGTTAAATAAAACATCGTGTAATACATGGAGAAAAATACTCAAACACTCTATTATGGTTTTCTTTCTTTTGTTTGTTTAACAACTCCTCTTTCTTTACTTTATCTACAAAACTGTAAATTACTCAATGTTCGGAAAGTCGAGTGGAGTCACTCCAGATTTTTTTTAATTGTTGCCAAAAAAGTTTACGAGATGATTTTAAACCTTTTTGAAATGAAAAGAAATTTAAGCGTAAATATTAAAATTGATATAAAAATTTGCGAAAAATTAAACTTGCAGGATAAAATTGACGTCATTATAGCTCTAAAGGTATTCCCCCCCCCCTTTTTTTTTTTAATATTTTAAAGTTATGCTGATTTGTTTGAAATAAGTAAAGGAAATATAAAAATATACTTGTTTTTAATTCGTAGTCTATGAGTCGAATGATCAGTTACAGAGTAACACTGATTTATATTTAGTTATCTAGGGTTAAATTTTTACACTTACCACGAATGCATTACATTAAAGACAAATCTCAACAGTACTTTTATACCCATTCAGATAAGTTCTGTGATGTGACATAAACTTTTCCTTCATAATGAGAAAGTGAATTACGGATAACGAAGGAAAAACAAAATATTTATAGTTTGCTGTAAGGACGTACAAATACCCACCCTCGACGACAGCTAAAGCCCATATTATTCTAAGGGGAAATTTGTTTATAGAATTACTCATTACCCTATATATATATATATAATTTTTAATTGCGTTTTAACATCCAAAAAAATTCACAACCGATATTTTTTTTTCTTTATTTGAAAAAATAGATTATTTATTTATTTGTTTGTACTTAAGGCTTACAATTACTTCCTTCTACAATTTTTAGTCTTCGGTCATAAATTCCACATGAAATTTGTTTATAGAATTACTCAACACTTAATATATTTTTTTTAGGTAGATTCCTTATAGGAGATCTACCTATTGCAATGGTTCTCATGACACGACTTCTGGAAAATTTCTTCATATCTTCACCGATCATGACCCCTAGAACCCAAACCACCCTCCGTTCAAAAGTTTATATATATATATATATATATAGGTATATATATATATGTATAACGCTTTTTCCCATGTTAAGTTGTGAACACGATAACTGGAGTAATTTTTATTTAAATTTAACCAGCTCGGGATATGTTGTCAGGACAGTAAAAATCTCGGTCGAGTTCGTAGATGGGGTATCCAGCTCAAAGGGGGTGGAAATGGTGGGGGGTGGAAATTTTCATTTGCCCATAATTTCTTTAATATTGAAAATAGGAAAATACTTCAAATCAGGCGAATTACCGCCTTGCCCTAAAGAACAACTTTTGTATTTAAACTTTTTCGATAACTTCAATGGACTCTTCCCACCTGACGTCAGACGTCACATGATAGAGGAAAAACAAATAGCGGACGAAGTCTTGTTTATCTAGAGCGATTGCTGAAATAGCATATTATCTATTCTTATTTTTGATCAATCGTATTTAATCTGTGTTATTTTTTATACATCATCATTTTTAATCCATTTTATATCATTATTCATCATCTTCTGTTTGCTGTATACATTTACAATCATCATTTAGTTTATACCTGTTATTGATGTTCATGAAGACCATGTTTAAATACTCTGATTTTTCGTGCTTAAATCAGTGACAGTGCAATATCGTACTACGTAAATCCATTTAGACCAGTAACTAAGTTAATTAACTTGTTGTAACACCTTTATGCAATTAAATTAAATAAAAACATTTTAAAATTTCAATTTATAATCCGCAAACATTCCACAAGAAGCTATTATTTATTGCCAGATCAGTTAATGTTACAGTTACACTACAATATACAAAAATCGATTCTTATAGGCAAAAATAAATAAACACATAAAATGTTTTTTAAAAATTATTAAATTTACAAATACAATTATTCTACTGTTTACAAATGCACAATATTACTTTTATTTTATTTTATATTAAATATTAAAAATTTTGTTCTTAAGAACAATATTTAATTGAATTCGATTCTCAGAATTCGATTATTCGTTTTCCTCTATCACGTGATTGAGCAGACGACGGTGGGAAGAGCCCATTGCTTAAAAGTTACAAGTTAAAAAGTGATTTTTCTTGTGATGAAGCCGACATTTTCTATAGCTTTCATTGCAAAAATTTATAATCTGATGCTTATGTCACGTGCAGATGATAATAAAAAAGATCACTGAAAGTATAATAAAATTTTAATCATGTTTTTAAACAATATAATAATTTGATTTAAAAAAAAAAAAAAAAAAAAAAAAGTTTAATTTAACAGAAAATATGACGTCACAATTACAACAATGTTCTGAGAAAAATGAAATAAAATTTTATCCGTGATTTTAAACAAATAAAATAAAAGTTAATAAAAAAATAAGTAAATAAAATCAACATATCTTACGGCTAAGCAGATTTAGACTTAGCTTTATGACGTAGATGCTATAATGTAAAAGATCAATGTCATCGTTTAAAAAAAAAAAAAAAAAAAACTAGTATGTTGTGGCCACCACAATACTTTCTTCTATATTTTCCTATATACATATTCAATCAGTAACAATATTAAAAAAAAAAAAAAATACGATTTTTTTCTAATTTTTTTTTGTTAAAAGTAATACATATTCAACCAGTAACAATATTTAAAAAAAAAAAAAAAAATACGATTTTTTTTCTAAGTTTTTTTTTTTTTTTGTTAAAAGTAAAAAAAATCGATAACTTTGTTTTAAATTATCACAGATTTATAGTTCAACCATTCGTTTTAAAGCTATTGACGAGATCTTTCGAAAGATACCCATCTTGAAAATTTACCCCCTCCGGGGGGGGGGGGGGTACTTCCCCCCAGGGGGGGAACCGGTGCCCCCACATGCACAAAATTTTTTTCGTAGTTAACTACTACTATTATCAATAATTGATATTAATTTTACAATCACAAGTTTAAAATAACGCTCATTATGTACATTTATACGAAATTTTGTCCTATATTGCCATGTTAAAAATTTAGAAAAAATGCGATCACAGCGCCACCTGTTGAGCTATTGATCCCTAAATGTAATCAGGACCAGTTTATGTCGGGGACCAACTATACACCAAGTTTGGTTCAATTTCATTCATCGGTTCGTGAGATACGGTGTGACATACGAAATTTTGCGATCACAGCGCCACCTGCTGGACGATTGATCCCCAAATCTAATCAGCACCATGCCCCGTCAGGTTCCAACTATATACCAAGTTTGGTTGAATTTCATTCATTAGTTCGTGAGATACGGTGAAAAATACGAAAATTTGTCCTATACTGCCATGTTAAAAATTTACATAAAATGCGATCACAGCGCCACCTGATGGGCTATTGATCCCAAAATCTAATCAGCACAATGCCCCGCCAGGGTCCAACTATATACCAAGTTTGGTTGAATTTCAGTCATTGGTTCGTGAGATACGGTGAAAACACTAAACCACAGACAGACAGACACACAGACACACACACAGACAGACATTTTCTAAAAACTATCAATTCGTGTTCAGGACACCCCAAAACGTGTAGATCCGTCAAAAAACGGAGGTCGAAAATTTTCGCGAATCCAATACTTTCTCTATATTACATATAGAAGAAAGTAAAAAAAAAAAAAAAATCTTGTAAATCGATGCTAAACGAATTAAACTGGCATGGTAGAAAAGGTAATAAATTTGAGGACATTTAGGTATCCCTTTAACAAATGAACTAGGGACATTTTAATGAATTTTCCGTTGAAGTTTATTTTCATGAAAATTTAAATTTAAATTAAAGTATTTCATTACCCGAATTCCCTTATTTTGATAAATAAAATTATACCATTAAAAAAATAATAATAAAGAACACTCTTTTATTGAAAAATGAACTAATAAAGGTTTTAGAAAACTATCCGCGATTGTAATGAAATGCTCGCCCTCTGGTGGGCTAAGGTGAAATTATCACACCACTGCATATCCTCATATTATGCAATCGACTTTCCATGATGAAATGGCGGAGAAAGAATAATAATTACACGTGGCTGTTATATTTACTAACAACTGCAGTGTTCAGAGAGCGCCATCTATCGATCATTACAAACGCGGATTACATACTTTTAAATCTTTATTAAAAAAAAAAAATTAATTGTTGCCACTCGACATTATACAAATACATCCAAATCCTGTGTCACATACGATAGTTTTGTATAAGTATAGATTTTTTGTTTGCCCTTGGAACCTGCCCCTGATGGGAAAAGTGCCTGGAAACACTTGTATCTAGTATTGTCATTGATTATGAAGTCGTGTGCAAAATTTCTGGTCCTTTGAACGATAAGAAATTGCCGAAAATTGAATTGCAAAATTCCATTACATACATCAATAGTTGCATCATATCAAGTTAATAAAAGTGTGTTAATTAAAATTCTTGTTAAACACTTTAATTAATCATTTAAAAATATAAAATTAAAATAATACGTCAATCTTAATACAAATATCGTTTGTGGTGAATAGTTTAGAATGTCAGTTTAGGCAAGAATATAAAATTTACGATTGAGAGTAATACGTTACAGTTTCCTTTGACTTTTTATCTTGTCGAAACAAGATATTGGTCTGTGAAGAGATATGAGGTTTTCGCGTGGAAAGAAAATATAATGACGCCAAAGCTGCCTTTCTCCATCGCCAAGCTCGCCAAATTTTGTCGCCAAGTCAAAAATTTCGTCGTCAACTATCAACTTTTGCCGCCAAATCACAAATTTCATTGCTAAGTCGCAAGTTTTGTCACCAAAATCTCGCCAAATCATACAATTTACTAAATTCATAACAATTAATATTGAAATTCAGCGGTGCCAAATGGTCAAATGCTACCTAATGTTAATGTTAATGTTCCAGTTTATGTGAACCAAAACAGTTTCACTTTACAATTTTTACTCGTCTGACAATAAGAATCACAAAAACACAATACAAAACTTTCAATAATTCAATAAAAATTACAATGAAATAACTATCCAAAAACCGCTACCACTTATCTGTATTTGACTTGACCATAGCAACGCCAGGCTTACCAGAACTAGTAAGATCACAAGTGCATTTTCACGTTTCTATTACTTTTTCTTTTTAAAGAAAGATACTGAACAACAGTTATATGGATTTTAAATAAAAATTATAATTTTGATTAAGCTTGGGTGGGGAGGGGGGTGTAGCCCAATAGCCCCCTTCGGGATTCACCATCGCTGGAATTGTATATCTTTAAGGTTTTTATTTGTTGAATGATTATGAGCTTGAAATTTAAAAAATTGAAACATTTACAAACCAATAAATTTAGCCTAAAATTTTAAGTAGAATGAATAAAACCCTTTTGTAGTTGAAAATTAAATTTCTTGAAAACAGAATAGCGACGTAAATAATGCAATGTGTGGGAACAAAGCCATTGGCTAGGTATTAATGCATATGTAAAATTTCTTTACAATTGTAACATTAACGTAAAGGAATCTATCTTTGCCTTTAAGCTTGCCGAAAAGGGATTTTTTAATTACGTTTTCATATTCTGAAAAATAAGAACCGCCAAATTACTACTCGTTTTTCCATATATATATAAATATATATATATATATATATATATATATATATATATTTCATATTTCATTTTACATCTAAAACATGAGAAAAAACATTTAGTTAATTTTTCGTATTTTTCAAATCCTACTATTAGTTCACACTCTCCCTATATCTTGTACAAATCTTGCAATCGATTTTTAACTCACTTCCCGACTAGCTAGAAATTTGAAACTTTCAGGATTGCTCACAACACGGTGACAACACAGGATTTTCGAATTTTTTATTAGTTTTCTTATAATTAATTAAAATATGAAAATAATAACATCCTATAGCGTTAAAATAGCCATTAAAATATTAGCTATAATTTAATTGTTGCCAAAAGAAAATCACGAGTTCATTTTTTTTCGACATAAAAATAAATACATTTAATTAAACGTGAATGTTAAAGAATTATAAAAAGTTAAATTATGCATCTCACAAAAGTGGACGTCATTATCACTTTAAAATTTTTATGCACATTGATAAGAGCCCTGTGATTCATCAGAAAATTTTAAACATGGTATATAAAAAGTTTTTTTTTTTTTTCATCTTGTAATTATTTTTATTTCAGTTTTCACGCGCGCTTTTTATTTCCTAATTCAAAATTATAAAAAAAGAAAAAAAAAAAAAAAAAAACTTCTCCCATAGTGTTTGTAAGTAGGAATTGACTTAAAAAATTTTCTTTTTATATTACTTGTTAAATTAAAGATTAAAATTTTAAAAATTGAATTTTACAAAACGAGTATTTTAATTATGAGAAAAAACTGTTAATTTTTCGCATTTTTAAACTAAAAATTGAACTAATTTTTAGTTTAAGGTATCTGCCTACATACGGAGCATTTTTTTCTAAAAAAGCAGACTATGCAATAAGTAATTATATTTTTAGTTATAAACGGACATAAAATGATGAAAAATAGTACATTTTAAGCAAATATTTCTTTATTTTGCAAAAAAATAAGTGTTTTTGTGTAAAAAATGAGCAAAACTACACGTTTACGCCAAACCTCATATACTCAATAAAAATTAATTTAATTCAATATCCATTGAAATACATAATGATATGACCCTTAACTGTGCATTGAACTAAAAGTTAAGAGATATTCTTAAAATTGACTGAAATATGGTAGCACTCCGTGATGGTAGCTAACAGAGAAAAATACAGAATTTTCCGAAAAAAAAAAATCTGTTTTTTAGAAAATAAACACATGTAAAATCTTCAAAATAGTACATAGAACTTATCTTTTAGTTCATTGCGTGATTGGAAATCTGTTATATACCGTGAAAAAATTTCATAGAAATAACTTGAAAACTTTTGGAGAAATCAGGTTTATCGCATACACAAAAATCGAAAAATATAGTTTTTCATAAAACGCATTTAAAGATTTTACTTAATGTGTAATTATTTGTTGGGATGTTGGGAAAAATAAATAAATACATGGAGTATAATAATAATAAAAACCTGAATGATTTAAGTTGAAAACAAATGTGAAATCAAGCCTAATTACCAATGTTTACCTATCACCAGCTCTTTAAACTGGCGAGATCGAGCACTTCCTGTCTTAAAGAATCTCACTTCCGATTTACTTAATTGGCTATAACTTCGGTTCTAATTAGTGTACAAACAAATGTAAAGGTGTTTTAGAAAGCTAAAAGTCTATTCTTTAAAACCAAATAAAAAACAGAAAATCGATTTTTTTGTCAAAAATGGTCATTTTAAAGTAGGCAGATGCAGTAGGCAGTACCTTAAAAATGCCAAAAATTAACGAAGTGTTTTTTCGAATTTTTTTAGCTGTAAAATGATATAAAAAACCTTGAGTGAATCCACGACTTTCCAAACATTAAATAATTAACAGTTCTATAGATAAATTAAAGTACGAAAAATCGTTAAGTAAGGAAAAGAGAAAATTGTTATTTGAGTATTTTTCTCTATATAGTATGTTATTTAAATTAATGCTATTGCCCTTCAAATAATTTTGGCTCGTAGATCTTAATGATAAAGAAACTTTCGTTGTGTCCCAAAAAAATCCACTCACTAAAATTTACACAGTTTGTGCGACGATCACCTGTAACATTTATATAAATTTCCAGCTCAATCGGATGAGGCGTTTAAACGTTATCGCATTTTAAATAATTTGAGCCCATAAACCCCAATGATAAAGATTTTTTTTATGTGTGTGTTTTCTAAAAAACTATAAGTGGTACATATTCCAAAATTCATACAGTTAGTGTGACGGTGATCTATAACATGTATATAAATTTTCAGCTCAATCGAATATGGTGTTTAGCGCTACTGCATTTTAAAGGATTTGAGCCCAGAGGGCATAATGATAAAGAATTTTGTGTTGTGTCCTTGTAAAAGACTCTATACGTGTTAGATTCACCAAAATCTGAGCAGTTCTTGTAAAGATTACATATAGCATGTGCATTAATTTTCAGCTCAATCGAATAAGGCGTTTAGACGCTATCCCACTTTTAAATATTTGGGCACATAGACCATAATGATAAAGAGTTTTTCTTTGTGTTCCTGTAAAAAAAAAAAAAAAAAAAAAAAAAAAAAGCGCTAGATTCACTAAAATTTATACAGTTTGTGCAACAGAGACTTATAACATGTGTACAAATTTTCAGCTTAGCGGAATCAGGCATTTAGACACTATCGTACTTTAAAGAATTTGGGCCCATGGACCATAATGATAAAGAATTTTTCTTTGTGTCCCTGTAAAAAAAAAACTACAAGTTCTAAATTCGCCAAAACCAATAGGGTTCGTGCTACGGTGACCTATAACATACGTACCAACTTTCAGCTTATTCGAACATAGCGTTTAGATGCTACCGTGTTCACATACACACATCATACATACACACATACATATATACATCATCGTAAAAATAGCAAATATGAATTCAGGGGACCTCAAAACATATAGAAACACCAAAATCTCAAACTCGTATTTTTGACATGATTACAATACTTTCCTTACATGTTCAAAAAGTATGTTCAAAAAGAAAATTTAAAAAGATTTTTTTTTTTTTTTTTTTTTAACGTGTACTAATTCAGCGGTTGTGATTTTTCTAAATGTGAAAACGGAATTTAAGAAAATACATTATGTAATGAGTAATTCTATAAATATATTCCTCCATAGAATAAACATGGGCTTTGTTTTCCAGCCGCAATAGAGAGTGAGTCCCACTAATTTGAAGCTATAAAGTGAGAAAATAAATTAATGTATAATCCACGACTTGAACAGTTGGTAGAACATGAGATATTTAACTATGAAACTCTCACCCTAACTTCCTAACTTAAAGTAAGTTCTGAGGTAAGATGAACAACGAAGCTTGTATGACAAATATAGTTTACTTTACTTGGATAGCACTTAACGGCCCTCTTCACTTACCGTCGCCGGAAACCCAAGCCAATGTTATTCTACGGGAAATTTTCTTTATAGATAACTTATTAACTAATACATATTTTTAAATTCTGTTTTCACATTCTGAAAATTCCCAACTGTTAAATGGACGGACCTTTTTTTAAAAATGTATTTTTCTAATTTTTAATATTTTATTTTGAAATTGCAAAATGAAAAATTTCACGTTTTCAAAATTCGTATTTTGCAGCTTCAAAATAAAATATTAAAAATTGAAAAGATACTTTTTCAAAAAAAGGTCTGTCAATTTAACAGTTGGGAATTTTCAGAAGGTGAAAACAGAATTTAAAAATATGTATTAGTTAATAAGTTATTTGTAAGGAAAATTTCCCAGAGAATAAGATTAGCTTCGGCTTCCGGCAACGGTGAGTGAAGCGGGCCCTTAAAGTCTGCACTGGACATTTTTACAACAACGATCACTAAAAAAAAAAAAAAAAAAAAAAAAAACATTTAAGATACTTCTTGCTCTGGATCTGGATTACACTGTAGAACATAATACAGGGGGCACCCCTGTCCTCTTCTAAAACCCACAGACCTAAAACCAAACTCAAAAACCAAAACTCATCTCCATAAGCATAGAGTAGGCCAGACAGCAATCATTTGGTTCTGATTGGTTCGTTTCTTTTTTACTATTTTTCGTAAGTATAAGTATTGGTATTAATCCTGTTACAGACCCCTCCTCTGTTCGTTCTGGTTCGTAAAAAATAATTTTCATTGTGCACATATTGAAATTTTTGAAGGGGGGGGGAGGATAGCAACCACACCTGTTGGACGATTTTCACCAAAAGAAAACAACTAATTCATATCAAGCTGTAATTATGTATAATTTTATGTGAAATTGTGTGTATCAATTCTTGTGATACAGCTGCCACAAAATTCTATCTCTCGCACAGACAGCGACTTTTCCTAAAAATGGTAAAATCGTGTTCTGGACATCTCAAAGTGTGCAAATCCATCGAACACCAAAACTCGAAAATTTTTACGAATCTAATACTTTCTTCAATTTAATATAGAAGAAAGAAAATAGTTCAATGCACGTGCAGTGTTTAATGCAATTATAATTTTAGTATCAAATTGTTTTAATACTTTATTACCAGGCATATTTCTTTACTCAAGATGAGTTTCGCCGAAATTTTTTTATTAGTCACCATTAGTTCTCAATATTAAAAAAAATCTATAGTGAAAACAACACTTTCCTTAAATTAAAAAAATTTCTGATGATTTCAAAATTTATGTTTTTGTTGAAATGTTACTAGTACATGAAGTACACCAGTAAAATAAAATATATGTGTTTATATATATATATATGTGGTATCGCCTGCTAATAAGGGACCGGCCATTTTGGCACTTAAATGGAGGTGCCCCTCCTTCAGAAAGACTTACGATACGTTTGTTTAATAATAATAATAATAATAATAATAATAAATATATATATATATATACATAAGTTCATTTTTTCCTTTTACAAGTACAATTTACAAATAAAATATTTAAAAAAATTAAAAAATCAGTTTTTGGTAAACGAGAACAAAAACCATTGGGAATTTTCTAATTGGGAAAACGGAATAATGATAATAATAATAATAATAAATTCTCTTAACAATTTTTCCCATAGAATAACATAGGTTTTGGCTACTGGTGAGGATTTTTATTGTGTACGCTTTTGTCCTCCCTTTTATAAATGATTGATCTTGTGCGTTTAAAGATTAAAATTGAAATAACAACAATAATAAAATACTATTCCGCAGAAATATGTTCGTATTTACAAATAATAATTTATAATAATTCACGTGAAGATGGGTATAAATGTCAGTATTATTTATTAGTTTAGCTAATTTATTATTATTATTATACCAAAGAAAAGAAAAAAAAAACTGTTGTAATAACATATTGCATTCTCACTTTTTAAATGAACAACCCAAATAAATGTATAAAACAAAATAATAGCAAACTATTTTTTTTTTTTCCTTTTCTTATTCATAAATACTCCAGATTATGTTTATTCGTGGGAAAATAAAGCTTGTATAAAGTAACTAGATTCCCAAATTCTCTCTGATTCACCGATAGATGGCGTTAGCCTCTCTTTTCGGTGCTAAATTTAGCGTCGGTCAGGTGCGAGAGCAAAAGGAGATTTATCAGAATTATGGCGGTAAAGAACCGGGAATGATCACTAAATCGGAGGAATTTACATAGATGTAGGTAGTCTCTCTCAGCACAGGAACATGATGTGCTCCAAATTGGTTTAAAAATGAATTTCTTCGCCAAAACAACTCGACATGCCAAGAAGACTTCGTCGAGGATTATGAAGGTATGTTTTTTTTTTAGAAAAATCTCTCTTCTCTTGTGAGATGCTGTTGCTTTTTGTACAAATCCCGGAAGATGCAATCTTCTTCCTCCTTTTAGAGAATTCCAACTCTCTTGGATGCACGCGCTTCATCAAAACATCTGGTATCTGGAGAAATGTAGTGTTAATTTTGTTTGCCAGAATGTGAACTCTAAATTGCATCTCGCAAGAATTTTAAACTGAGTTAGTTAGCTTGCCTCTGTCGGAATAATTAGAAATGCTAATTGTATTGATAGATATTTCTTTTTCTTTCATTCTGAGAAAATAATATTCTATGTTTTATCCGAAGAATTGAGTTAACATGATCTAAATTTAGATGCAAAAATGTTGGTTTTATATTATTATAAATTGGTTTGGAAAAATAAATTTCTACAAAGCCGGGGTTTAGATTTTAGAAACGTTCTGAAACCAGAAAATGTTCTTAAAACACTTACAAATATATAATATTTTGTAATTTTTTTTTTTCGTACAATTGGTAAAAAAGTTATTTAAAACCACGTTTTTGTATAATTTTAATAACATTCAGTTTATCATTCAGTCATACATATGTTAATCAGTGGATATATCTTTATGATCAATTTTCTAATTATGATTTCAGTTTCAAATAAAACAGGAATCTTTAATAATATAATAATTATTTTAATTATGTAACCTCATTATATGTTAGTAATAATTTTCGGTCATTTTTATAGATTATTATCTCGCATTAAATGCGAGAGAACATTCATGGCGAGAGAATGTTTTAGAATAGAATAATTTACTACGGAATAAATAAATAAATGTATTTATGCAAATATTTGCTGAAATAACTATTATTCCTAACTGTATACATGAGTAAAATATATAAATATTTTTTACTGTATTATATTTATTATACTTATAAAAATAAAATAAAGAACAATTTCTTCTATCATCATTTTTACTTCCTCATCTTTTTTAATTGAATTATATTTTTAGAATGTATCTTTTAATATTCACTTGAATATATATGTATGTGTATGTATGTCTTACTTATGTTACAAAATATCTTTTGATAGTACAAGAGAAATTGGGTTAAAATTATCTGTAATATATATATATTTTTAATAATATGATTACACACACCGCAATAAAATGTAATATCAATATGTAATACATAATCCAAGTAAAACTAGCTCTTAATAATTCACGAAAGAATTTGTTCTACATGTCTGTATTATTTTAGCTAATTTATTTGAAGAATGCAGTCATTATACAGAAATATAAAATTATTTTTTTTTCTCTCATAATTCAATTTTATATACAACTAATTTTAACTGTTTTTAGATGCAAATAATTTTGAAAAGTTATTTTAAGAGATATTCAGATAATAATTGTATGTATTTTATTTGTTATTATTATTATTATTTTGCTGTAAAGCTGCATGGGAATAATGAAAATAGACTTTGCACAAAGCACTGTAAAGCAAGCATATTTGGGAAGTTATTGATGCATAGTTATGTTTGTTTGTGTGCAAATACATACATCAGTTTCTAGCGTATGATAATTCGCACACAAATCGGATATATCTATTTTACCAGAAATTTTATTTAATAAATAAAATAAGTTTTAATAACTTGAATGATACTTTGTCCATTAATGAAATCTTTTTAAATTAAAGGATTTATTTCACCTCCAGATTATATGCTGGAAATTAGGAATATTGCCCTAGAACATATGAAAACTTTTTCTTCAATCAAAATAACGAAACTTATGATTTAAGCTTCACCTTAAATCATTTTAAATTTTAGTGATCATCTAAACATTTTTAATGAAGTCATATTTTATTTCACTAATTATCATTTTCCTATTCATCTATAATTTATGTTAAGTTTTTAATTAATACAATTATTAATGGTATCTAGTACACTTTACGATGACTGTCTATTAACACGAAATGACGACAAAACTGAATCTATAGATAAGATGAATTGAAAAATATATATTGAAGAAATTTTAAAAGAAAATTAATACTTAAAAGAATCATCTTAGTAATAAAAACCTTGATTTCACGGGGGTAACACTCAAAACTAATGTTATATCTGCTAGAACAATGCTTTGAAATATAAAATAAAATTTTATCCATGGTTTGAAGCGATTAAATATTTTGTAAAAAAAAAAAAAAAAAAAAAAAATGTTTAATTTTTACTGGAAAAAATGACATCACAACTGCAATAATATATTGAGAAAAATAAAATACAATTTTATCCTTGATTTTAAATGAATAAAATAAAAAGAAATGAGTGTAATAAATTAGAAAAAGAACGAAAGAAGAGTAAAATAAACATATTGTTTGTGTTACATGCAGGGATATGTCTTTTGCTTAGCATTGCGATATAGATGTTATAATGTAAAAGATAATGTTATTATTTAAATAATATCCTGTAAATCTATGTTAGATCGCTGGCGGTCTAAACTGGCATAAGAAGAAAAATAATAAATTTAGAATATTTAGGTGTTATCCCTTCGACAAATAAACTAGGGATGATTTTAATGAATTTGCGCCAAAGTTTATTTTCATAAATAACACTGTAGAATAAATATGAACTTTTTTTCCCGTCATTTATACGAGACTATGTGATTCTGTACAAACAAAAGGTGCTGGATTCATATATAAAAATCAAAATGGTTCACCACGTACCGTTTTTGTAGGAGACACACTTCTCATATGCAGGACCCGATCGGCCCTCTTTTATCTACGGGAAAATTTCCAAGTTCTATATTATATAGATATGCTATGAATTTTTTTTCCTGTAGTTATTTACTAGAATTCTGTTTTAAGTTCCTTTCTTTTCTATGTATTATTGTATCAAAATATTTTGCTGGTTATATTCACCTGCAAATGGCGCACATTATTCGACAGCAATCGTTTCGGATTGAAATTATTTGGCAAAAGTTTTCATAAGATGAAAAAAAAAAAGGGGGGGGGGATAACAAGCATCAGTGCAGCAACATTTTCTACTCTACATTGCACTAATGCTTAGACTTTTTTTTTTTTTTTTTTTTTTAACTAGATGAAGTATTGAGCTAAATTATTTTAAGCTAAAAAAAACTGTTGAGATTTATTGCTTTTCATGGCATTGATTTCAAAGTTCCTGTATTACCTCCATTTCACATTGAATCTAATATGTTTTATCGCATATGTTTACCGGCATCCAAATTTGCAGTTGTTAGGTGTGGAGTGAGTGAACTTTCCTAAAATAGTGTGTATTTTTTCTTTTTGGCAAATTTTCCATCCCAATTTTTTTTTTTTTTTTTCTTAAGTGACAATACAAATAACTGATAATAGGAATTTGAAGCCTTACTTTCAACCATTTTGGAAGCACTCTTAAATTTTCCAGAGGAAACCAAGCCTCGACTAAGCTTTTTGGAGGCCCTAGGCAGAAGTTATATTTGCACTTTGAACACCTGTTCCACACCTTTAAGAAGTTTAATGCTTGATCCATTTTGATGGAAGTATGCATTGTACAGCTCTGAAATAAAGGGTCGTACAACAGTAATTTAATGTATAAAACATGAATACAAGTTTCCCAGTAAACCGTTTTATAAATTTTAACATTAAAATACAACTGATGAAAATTAACAAGAATAAAGTATTATACATGCTTTTATTACACCTTTTGCTTTTTTTTACTTCGATTACTTTGATACAAAAGCAGCAAAAGAAGTAATGACATCGAAATTGGTCAAAAAGCCATTTTTTTTTTTTTTTTTTTTTTTTTTTTTTTTTTTTAAATATAGTTTATGAATAAAATCTTTTTTAATTGTGAATAATTTTACACCCCATCTTTACTGAAATGAAAATTTATTATATTGTGATAATTGCTGTTTAAAAAGTACACATTAGCAAGCAAAAACTTTAATATATTACAATAGTTTTCACATTAGTTTTATAATTGCATATTTACATAACTTCTACAAATTTAATATACCAATATTATATATATATATATATATAACTGATTAATACTTAACATATTTAGCTACTACGGGGAAAAACATTAAGAGTACCTTACAGGGGTCTCAGCGGTCACTTTTTTCACTAAAAAGTCACTTTTTTTCCTTTGGTCACTTAAAAGTCACTTTTTTTGTCACTTGGTCACTTTTTCCAGTTAAATTCCTTTAAAATCCTTCTTTTTTTCCCCCAAAGTTTAAAATTGATTGATAATTTTTTTCCCTTTTAATGTAATTTTTTTTCTTTTGCCAAACATATGATACTGCGCCAAAATTAGAAACTTCTGATCTGGTAGCATTAATAAGAGAAATGTGGGATGAACTTGTTTAATCTCCAGTGAATGCCAAAGTTTTTAGAATAATAAAGAAGTTAAGGCCGGTTTCCACTGGAGTTGGAGCTTCCAGGTTCAAAAAACCATTAATCACGCTCCCAACACAAAGATCCAAATGTCTTGTCATCAGTTGTAACCTTTTTTTATCAGATTGCGCAGTTACTTCAAAGGAAAGCATGTAAAATTGACAAGGATATCTGCCTCTGGCCCCTCAGTTATCTCAGCTGGGGGTTAGAACCAGCAGGGACTTCCAACCACGTTCGAGGGTTTTCAGCCCGGCTGACCTCGAAAAATGAAAGCTACATGAAAGGTATAAATGTGCTATTCCATGAAAGGATTCTGAATAGTGCCGCTTGAAAGAGCCGTCAGTGGAAACTGGACTTTAAGGAATCTAATGTTTCAGACCTTATCTTAAGTCTGTACTATTTTTTCCGTGGTTGGCCTTCTTGAATGGAGGAATATGAAGACATACAGAAGAAAAAAGATGCTCCCTTACACAAATTCATTAAACATTCCTCAGTACGATGGCTGACATTAGAAGGAGCGATATCGCGTGTTCTAGAACAATGGCCTGCTATTATTCAATATTTTTTACATTATTTGCCATCGAAAAAAAGTAAAAAATATCTTAACATGAATTTTTATAAGAAAATACACAATTTAGTATCGGACAAAACTATGAAAACTCAGTTAATATTTATTCTATCAAGTACTCAGCTGTTCTCAAAGTATTGCACTATATTCCAGAAAGAAGAACCATTGATTTATGTTTTATATGATGGGTTAAAGGAATTGTTAGTCACAGTTATGAGAAGAGTGTGCAAGAAAAATTCAGTGGAAAAAACAGTTAAAAATGAAGATTTTGAAACTGCTTTTGATGAAGTCAATCTTCTGTTAAGTAAAGATATTGTTTGTGGGGATGCAGTCATTAATGAATTACGGAATATGCCTGAAAACCTACAAAAAGAATTTTTAAATAATGTTTGAAGTCACTATATAAAAGCTGGAGAATACTTAGCTAACAAAATCTTCTAAGAAAACAATAATTTGAAGTATTTTACATTTCTGAATTTCAATGAAATTGGCAAAGAAGAGAGCTGCAATAATATTGTTAAGATTGCCAAATCTTTGCCAGGCTCTCTTAACACAACCATGCACAATTGATGCACACAATTGATGAATGGCATTTTCTTCAATTAGAGGAGCTTCCTTTATCTTCAAATGTCAGAATTGATCATGCATGGCAAAAAATATTCGAAATAAAAAATGCAATGGGTGAATTAAAATATCCAGTTATCCAGGAAGTCGTCAAAATCTGCTTGGCAGTATCGCATGTCAGTGCTGACATTGAAAGAGGGTTTTCAGATTCCAGAAGAATAATATCGGAAGATCACACAAAAATGCTTGAAAGAACTTTGAATGCAAAACTACACGTATTAGCTGCATTAAAGTTTGCTGATAATAAACCTGAGCTGATACCTGTAACCAAAGAACTGTTTTAACTAGGGGAGCTTTTTCCCAAGTATAAGCTATATCTTGAAGAGGAAAAAAAGAAGAAAGAAATGCTGATGAAAAAAGATGAAGAAAATAATAAGAAGAAATCAATAGAGAAAAATTTAAAAAACATTGATGAACTTGAAACCAAATTAGTTGAAGCACGGAAAGTGGAAAATGCTAAAGGAAAAGTTAGTGATAAATTGCTTAAAGAAGCCATTGATAGATTAAAAAAAGGAATAAAAAATGAAGATCTTCAAGAGATAAGAATTGCTCAAGCCATGTTGGAAGGGTTGAAAACTGTAAAATAAGAAAATGCACAACTGGAAAAAACCTCATTTGAGAAAAAATTGCAGAAAAGAAAATCTGCAATTTTAACAAATTTTGTTACAAAAAAGTCAAAAACTCAATGAATATGTATTAAAAATAATTGCTATCTAATTTGCTGTATGTAAAATAAAAATGTTAGAAAAGTTTGAATAACTGTTTTTCTTTTCTTCTGCTTATTATTATTTTAATGTATATTTTAAAATAGTATGATTGGTTATATTAAAAAAAAAAAAAATGATTATGGAAAACTTAAAAATGTTTGTTTAAAAAATGTTGATTTCTTCTGTATGTTTTATTTCTCTTCTGCATATATTGAAAAGTATTTTTAAACTTTTCGTGTATAATTATTAAAAAGCATATTTTTTTCTTTTCTTTTTCTTTTTTGATATTATATAGAACAATGTTGCTCTCTAAAATATATATTAAGATCCTTTTTGTAAAACATTTTGTCTTTCATGAAAAAGTGGTTTCATATAGTATTTAGGGAAAAAAATATCAAATAATGAATGTAATTGCCATTCGCGGTATTCTACTGGAATATCCTGCATTTGGAAAAGTATGTTCTATATGCATATTTGTTTTTTTAATGAATTTGTGTTATTACTGTAATAACTGATAAATATAGTTAAATTTTACACCAAGACAAACTCTTGTATTACGTAAATAAGGTTGTTATTTTGGTCACTTTAAAGTCACTTTTTTCAGAAAATTGGTCACTATTTCCACTATTTTTGAACTAGGTTTGTGCTGAGAACCCTGACCTTAACATATTGACTAAAAATCGGTAGTTTTACTTTATATATATTTGAGACCCCATAAATTTGGATGTCTTAACATGGCCCTGCAGGAAGCTATCACTTCCCGAGTCTTTTGAATAATCAGGTCCAGCTCATATGTATACATATTGGCTACAGAAAAATGTAACAAAAGCTTGAATATAAAAAACACAAACTATTATTATTATTATTATTATTTTACCCGTTATGAAGAATTTGTTTTAGAATGCATGGAAATGTTTCCGAGGTTTGCCGGCCTAGCGAGTAAACAAAATTCCAAGGTGCGTGCGATGAGACTTATAAATTGTGGGAATTTCGGTGTCTAAACTGAAAATAAACTACTGATTTTTACCCTCTATGAAAAACCTTTTCATCTTTCTGGTAGCAAACTTGGAATTGTTTTTCGAGCACAGATAAATTACGTAAAAAGCTAAAATGGGGTTTTTTGGGCGTGGTAAACAAAAAATCATTACAAATTCGTTATTTTCAACTAAAAATATACAAGAAACACATATTTCCATCCAAAGGATATTTTGCATGTTATGCAATGTAATTAAATTTACTTTAAATAACCAACTCTTTACTTTCTCTTACCCATAAGGTAGAGAAAGTATTGTTTTTGGGTCAAATTTTCGAACGCGAGATTTTGTTATATTTACACGTTTTGAGGTCCCCTGAATACGAAAATCATGTTTTTAGCAAATGGTCTGTGTGTATGTCTGTGTGTGTGTCTGTCTGTTATCAGCACATCTCAAAAACAAATTATGGCAGAAAGTTCAAACTTTGTATTCTAAATGTGTATCATATAGGGATGCTACAGTAAGCTTTTCGTTAAGAACAAGCAAATGGTTCGTGTACAGGGACAATCAAGAGAATTCTAATACATTACGTCTATGGGGGAAATTGCAGGTAAGTAGAGTTTAACGTCTATAGACTGCACTAAACCAAATGAAACGAATATATATTTTTTGTAATAGAGATAGTTAACTGAGAAAAAAATCTTGTGTATGTACGAGCCTCGCCTCCCCCCTGGGGGGGGAGAGTCCCCCCTCGAGGGGAGTAAATTTTCATGATGGGCATCATTCAAAAGAGCTCACCAATACCTTTAAAAAGAATGGTTGAACTATAAATCTGTGATAATTTAAAACAAAGTTACAGATTTTTTTTACTTTAAAAAAAAAAAAAAAATAAAAAAAAAAAAAATAATAATAATAATTTTTTTTTCTTTTTTTTAATAATGAGAGTAAAATAGACTTTTTTTTTTTTTTTTTTTTTTTTTGATATCTAGTATTACACTACTTCTCTAATATGGAAATCGTCTGCATTATCATAAAATATAATTTTTTAAATAATAATTTTAATAAATTATTTTTAAAAAACAGAATTATTTTTTAATAACCGAATTAAATTCTATATAAATGTAGGTGCATTAATGAAACGGGGAGTTGAGGGGGCGGTAGCCCCCCCCTCACCCACAACTAATTATCGTATAAAACTCTTCTGAAGCCTAATTTGAATTGTTTAGCACAGGTTTACATGACAGTTCTCGTTATCTTACCTCTTAATCTGCAACCTGTGTTTATAGTATTAAATTTCAGGGTAAGAGAAAGTCGTGTGAGTGACACACCAGATTATTTCTTTTACTTTATTTGCTAATATACTTTTGTTGAATGGTTTATTTAAAAAATCATTCGAAAATTTATTTTCGATAAACTAAATAAATAAACAAACAAAAATTTATTCAATACGATTTTATTATTCCAGAAAATAACTTTAAAATTTATTCTTTTGAAAAACTCATATTAATTCTGTACCAACGTTAATCTTATTTTATTTGCTTGTATGTTTTTGCTGAGTAGATTATTTACTATAAGTTATTTTATCACAGAAATAACATTTCCAGCAGAACTATTTTATCCAATTCTCTGCCGAGAGAGAGAAAAAAAAAAAAAACTTGTTTTAATCTTCCGATGCTTTTTTTTTTTCGTTATTCTCCCCTCATCCGCTTTATTTCCGTTATTCTCCTCATCCAATTTCTGTAATCTTTGATCTTTTCTTTATTTCTAGTACTTATTATATTCATAAAGAAGTACTATGGAAAGTTATAATTAAGCTTTTTAAACTATTATTATTTTTTCTTAGTTTTTTTTTTCTTTAACGTCTTAGAAAATTTTGTTTAGAAAAGAAAAAAGAGTTAAAAATATTTTGGGCGAAAAGAAAAGTCTTTTTAAAATAATAATTAATAATAATAATCTGGTGTGTCACCCACACGACTTTCTCTTACCCTGAAATTTAATACTATAAATACAGGTTGCAGATTAAAAAGTAAGATAACGAGTACTGTTATAGTTATGTAAACCTGCGTTAAACAATTCATATTAGGCTTCTGAAGAGTTTTATATGATAATTAGTTCTGTGTGAGCTCAACTCAACGCCCCCCTCAACCCCCCGTTTCATTAATGCACCTACACTTATATAGAATTTAATTCGGTTATTAAAAAATAATTCTGTTTTTAAAAAATAATTTATTTGTATTATAATTAAAAAATATATATATTTTATGATAATGCAGACGATTTCCATATTAGAGAAGTAGTATAACACCAAATATCTAAAAAAAGCCCATTTTATTCTATATATTAAAAAAAAAAATGCGATTTTTTAAAAAATCAATAACTTTGTTTTAAATTATCGCATATCGATGGTTCAACCATTCGTTTTAAAGGTATTGGCGAGCTCTTTTGAAAGATACCCATCATGAAAATTTACTCCCCTCGAGGGGGGACTTCCCCCCAGGGGGGGGAGGCGAGGCTCCTACATACACAAAATTTTTTCCCCAGTTAACTATCTCTATTACAAAAAATATATATTCGTTTCATTTGGTTTAGTGCAGTCTATAGACGTTAAACTCTACTTACCTGCAATTTCCCCCATAGACGTAATGTATTAGAATTCTCTTGATTGTCCTTGTACACGAACCATTTGCTTGATCTTAACGAAAAGCTTACTGTAGCATCCCTATATGATACACATTTAGAATACCAAGTTTGACCTTTCTGCGATAATTTGTTTTTGAGATAAGCTGATAACAGACACACACACAGACATACACACAGACCATTTGCTAAAAACATGATTCTCGTATTCAGGGGACCTCAAAACGTGTAAATATAACAAAATCTCGCATTCGAAAATTTGACTCAAAAACAATACTTTCTCTACCTTATGGGTAAGAGAAAGTAATAATAATAATATGTATAGAAATATTACGTTGCCCTTAGGAATTTTTACTTGTGTGCTACCACTAGTCTTACCCTGAAAAATTTGAGCGTTGCTTGCATTTTTACCATGTTTTTATTAACTTCTATTCTTGTTTGTTTGTATGTATGTTTGTTTGTTTGTCCGGTGCAAATCTTGCAATCGAATTTTAACTAACTTCCCTACTAGCTAGACATTTGAAACTTTCACAATAGCTCACAATCCGATGACAACACAATACTTCGAAGTCCGATTTTCAAATTTTCGAATAATTTTCTTATAATTAATTAAAATATGAAAATAATAGCCTCCTAATACTACCTTATAAATAGCCATTAAAACATTAGCTATAATTTCATTGTTGCCAAAAAAAAAAAAAAAAAAAAAAAAAAAAATTACGAGTTCATTTTCATTCGACATAAAAATAAATAAACGTGATTAAATAAATAATTTAATTAAACGTGGGCTTTAAAAAATTGTAAAAAGTTAAATTATGTATCTCACAAAAATTGTCGTCACTATCGGTTTAAAGATTTCATACGCATTGATAAAGTGCTAATGTAGTTAGTTCTATAGCTATGATTCAACAGAAAACTTAAAAACATGGTTTATAAAAAGTTTTTTATCTTATAATTATTATTTTTTTAAATTTGAAATTAGTTGTTTATGAGAATTTTATAACTTCGGTATTTTCCGTATCACTCATACTTGCACAACTCATACCACTTTTTTTTTTTTTTTTTTTAATTATTATTATTAATTAAATCAGTTTATACTCATACAGCCTTCATTAATTAAATTATTCTCCACCTTTCACTTAGCACGCCCATTTTCATTTCATGAACGGGCGGGCATTGTAAAATTTACAACATATAAAAAGTAAATTATTTCTTATTGTAATTTTGTATACAGTTTTAAATGTAATAATAAGACACATTAATTACATTATTATGCATCTTGTAACAATTTGTAAAAAAAGAAAAAAAAAAAAAACCTATAGTGTATGCATTTATTACGTTATAAAATTTCAAAATCGATGACAGTTATTTTTGTTTAATAAATTACATATAAGGATTTATAATTATTAACAAAATTTGATCAAATTACTTATGTACATTTTTTCACATAGCTTTGTCTTTTGTAATTTTGTAGTTTTCATTATTCTTTCAATTGTTATTTTTTATCTTTTAATTTTTTTCGTTTTTCCATGCAGAATTGGTCGCATTTAAAATTTAAACTGTTATGCTAAAATAGATGCTTGCTATTGCTATAGAATGAAACCTTCCATTTTGTTGCTCAATGAAAGAGATGCGCGACCCCTGCCGATATATTTCCTCAATTTGAGCGATTTTTCAACTATTTCAATTTTTTAATAAGTTGTTATTGTTTTTTTTTGTTAAAGTCTGATAGGGATGATCACTCTTGATTATTGTTAATAATCAATATGTATTTTTTCACTCTATTATTAAGTCATATCCTTATCGTTAAAATACGTTAGGGATGGACATCCTTAGTTGTTTTACATTTTATTTCGATTATTTATTTATTTTGGCACGAGAGTTACAGAAAAAATTAAATTTTGTAGTTCTTGAAATTGAACCTCGTGAAAATTTTATTGACTTTATGATTCTCCATACATCTGCTTTTCGCAACTTTCCAATTTATATTAAATGTTTAAGATCAACGTTTAAGAATTTATAGAACAAAAATCAAGGTCAAGGATTTTCAAAACCACTGTGTATATACTGATAATGTACCTAAAGAAACACCTGCTTTCAGTTTATTTAAAGAAACTATTAAACATTGATTTTAAAAAACTAGTTGGCATGGGTGGACTCTGCTCAGTTCTCCATCATATTTACGTTCTCATAAATTTCTAGTACGAGACATATTATAATCATGTTAAAAGACATGAATTTAACCAAAGCTTGACACAGTGACAGAATGAAATCCCCGCCTAATAAACTATCCACCGTTCACTTCGATATATTTATGTTATGTTATACTAATCTATTAATTTATTTTATCAGGGTCAATTCCGTTGTTTAGTTTTCATGCTACTATTTCCAATGCAATAATCCTCAAAATTTCTATTTATATGAAAAATTTTCAATTTCGCTGTGTTGATAAAATATTAAATTACGAATAACTTACGAAATTTTCCCATTAGAATATTTGTAGTCAATCATGTTCAAACAAATATCATAAATGTAATTTTGAAGTTGTCTAATGTATTTATGATCCTCAAAATGGAAGTTTATGCTCAATTTTGCCCTATTCTGACATGTTAAGTAAATTGTAAATTCCAAATAACTTACGAATTTTTTAAATTGGAAAAATCATAGTCTATGATATTCATGCCAGTATCCTAAATAATATTTCGAAAGTGGTTTTACATCTTTACGATGAAAATATCCCTCAAGATTGACGTTTTTGTGAAATTTTGCCCTATTCTGCCATGTTAAGAAATTCGTAAATTTCCAATAACTTACGAAATTTTTATATTGGAAAATTCATAGTCAATAATATTCATGCCAGTGTCCTAAATAATATTTCAAAAGTGGTCTGACATCTTTGCGATGAAAATATCCCTCAAAATTTGACGTTTATGTGAAATTTTGCCCTATTCTGCCATGTTAAGAAATTCGTAAATTCCAAATAACTTGCGAAACTTTCAAATTAGCATGTTTATAGTTAATGATGTTCATTCCGAATTCAAAACTGATATTTTAAAACTGTCCAGACACATCTTTACAATAAAAATTTTCTACTTAATAGACGTTTAAGTCAAATTTTGCCCTATTCTCCCATGTTAAGAAAATCGTAAATTTATAATAAATATTACGAAGTTTTTTAATTCGAATGTTGCAAATGAATAGGGTTCTTGCCAGTGTCTAAAGTAACATTTTAAAACTGATCTGACTTCTCTGCGACTATTTGTTCTTGAGATATCGTGTACATAGACTAACAAACTCACTAATGGACTCACTAACTGACTAACAAACTAACAGACACCCTACAGACGGACACCATGCAAATTTTATCATTTTCGGATTCCTCACACCTGAAAACGTGTAAAAAAGTAAAAAACCGAGGTCGAAAATTTTCACGATTACCTAAGTTCCCTATACTTATAGTATGATGGGGAACTAATGAGTAGTAGATTGAGGATGAGTGACTTTTACGTCGCACTAGTGATACTGATACACTAGGTTAGTTTGTTTGTTGGGTTTTACTTCGTACTAGTGCTGCGCAATAGTACTACACTAGGAGCAACTAGCGACTAAATAAGTATAGATATTTTGTATAAAATATTACGCTTTAAAATATTCTCTTTTAATCCAGTCTTTTATATGTAGTTTCTTTCTAATGCTGTTGGAATTTTAATGTACTTTTCTTATTATGTATGACGTCAGTTCTTCACAGAAGGGATTAGATCATTTAAGATTTAATGCCGGATGTTGAAATTGCAAAGTCATAATATGCAGTCAGAAACAATAGCTGGAAACCATTTTAAGAGAAACAGTTCACTAAATTTCCACTTAAATATTAGTATTTTCTTTCTGTTTTAGAAAACAAACATTCAATCTTTTTGAACATTTTTATGGTTTTAATTATTCTTCATAAACATTCTAGCATAACTTTTAGTATTTTTAGTTCCCCATCATACTATAGGTATGGGGAACTTAGGTAATCGTGAAAATTTTCGACCTCGGTTTTTGGACTTTTTTACACGTTTTCAGGTGTGAGGAATCCGAAAATGACAAAATTTGTATGGTGTCTGTCTGTAGGGTGTCTGTTAGTGTGTTAGTTAGTTTGTTAGTCTGTGTACACGATATCTCAAGAACAAATTGTCGCAGAGAGGTCAGATCAGTTTTAAAATATTACTTTCGACACTGGCAAGAACCCTATTCATTTGCAACATTCGAATTAAAAAACTTCGTAAGTTATGAGAAATTTACGATTTTCTTAACATGGGAGAATAGGACAAAATTTCACTTAAACGTGCATTAAATGGAAACTTTTTACTGTAAAAATGTCAGACCAGTTTTAATATATCAGTTTTGACGCCTGAGTGAACATCAGTAACTATAAATACTCTACTTTGAAATTTTCGCAAGTTATTGGAAATTTACGAATTTCTTAACATGGCAGTATAGGGCAAAATTTCACATGAACGTCAATTTGAGAGATATTTTCATCGTAAAGATGTCAGACTACTTTTGAAATATTTAGGATACTGGCATGAGTATTAATTACTATGAATTTTCAAATATAAAAATTTCGTAAGTTATTGGAAATTTACGAATTTCTTAACATGGCAGAATAGAGCAGAAATTTCACATAAACGTCAATCTTGAGGGATATTTTCATCGTAAAGGTATCAGACCACTTTTGAAATATTATTTAGGATACTGGCATGAATACCATAGAGTATGATTTTTCTAATTTAAGAAATTCGTAAGTTATTTGGAATTTATGATCCTCTTAAAATGGCAGAAGAATAAAAAATTGAACATAAACGGCCATTTTCAGGATCATAAATATATCAGACAACTTCAAAATAACATTTATGATACTTGTATGAACATGACTGATTACAAATATTCTAATAGGAAAATTTCGTATGCTATTCGTTATTTAAGATTTTATCAACATAACAAAATTGAAAAATTTCAGTATAAATATGCATTTTTAGGATTGTTGCATTGGAAATAGTAACGTGAAAAACTACGAAAATGACCCTAATAAAATAAATTAATAGATTAGAATAAGATAAATATATCGAAGTGAACGGTGGATAGGCGGGGATTTCATTCTATCACTGTGTCAAGCGTTTTTTCAAATTCATTTCTCTTAACATGATAACTATGTTAAGAGAATGTCCTGTTCTAGAAATTTATGAATATATATATATATATGATGGGGAACTGAGCAGAGTCCACCAATGTCAACTAGTTTATGTTTGTATGCGAAAGTTCCGTTCACATGTTAGGGTCATCAGGATATTATAGCACAAATTTTAGTATTTTATTAAAATGCATTTTAGCATGATATTATTTATTTATTTTTCCAAAATGATCTTATTAAATTATCATTTTTAAGGATTATTTTAAGAAACTGCTTAAAAAATTAATTTTGGGAGGTCTTATCGTTTAAGTTGCATTTAATCAATAAATATTACAATTCTTTTGAATCATATTTTATTATAGTGTATCTGTTTGATAGGTTCTAGAAAATATATATTGACATTGATCGCGTTCATAATAATAAGACTGCATTTGACTGCACTGACAACTGACATACGTGATACTGCAATCTTTTAAATTGAAGATTAGTGAAATCTTAAATGTACGATTTTCCCTTATGCATAATGACTCTGTGCTGTTTATCCATATTAATGATATCTTTGATCTATTTTTGATAGATTTTAGAAAATTATATGCTGGCAATTATCAATTATCATATTATCATTATTTGATCAGCATTTGACACTGCAATCTTTTGAGTTTAAGATTGATTTGGTGAAAACTCAAGTATGTTATGATTTTCCTAAATGTTTATGATTCCTTATAATTCTGTATGATTAAAACTTTGATTAAAATTTGATACAGGCTTTGGAAAGTTCAATACCTACAATTATCCTATTTTTATCGTTTGAACTGAATTTTATCGATATTGTAAATTATATGTTCAAGTTAAAGGTAGTTTTAGTGCATCCTTTATATAGATTCTAGAAAATTGTGTATCTGCAGTTATCAAGGCAAATGAAATAAATTTTCTTAATAATTCTAAAAATTCAGATTCATTATTGCTTACGCGTAAGATTTTCTTTGAATCTTATGTAATATAAAATTGAACTTTTCCAAAGATGTACCCTCCGAGAAGGATCAAAATTGTGATGGCATGTTTCTGGACCATCCTTAGAGGGGAATCCCAGACCGTCGTCAATTACCCATTGCGCAGCACTAGTGCAATGTTAAACCCACTAACCAACCAAAGAAGTTGCTATATTTGGATGCTTATAAAAACGCACAAATTCTTTTTCAAAAATTAGTAATTCAACGTAAATATTTTGGTTTATATATAACAGTTTATATATTAACAGTTGCGTTTTAAATAACTTTTGATTATCTTTGATTTGAATGTTTTTATGCTGTTTTAATATCATAAAATAACTCATCTTTTAATTCAGATTTTTTTTTTTTTCATATAAATCTTGTATCTAGGCTTTTGCTCTCTTTCATTGAGGCGACATATTTAAAAAAAACATATATCTATTGATTTTGCCAAAAATATGCTTACATATGCAGTTTTTCCTTCCTTTCCTAACCTCTTCAGGGTGAGAAGTTATGTTCTAGAAGCTAGTAGACGGGAGGTGCCAGATTTGAAACCAGGCTGCGCTCGTCAGCCTAGTCGTTTGGAGTTTTTTCTGATTTTCCCCGAAACTCGTTTGCATACGTGCTAGGACCTCCATTAAAGAAACTGGAGTAGTCTATCAGCCTTAACCCTTCAGACTTTATATGACATTAAATAATATGAATAACAACAACATAAATAATAACAGTTTTTACATTAAATAATTGTTATGATTATAATTGTTACAATTAAATTAATGAAATTGTTTTTAATTGATATTTGATTCCACTATAATTTTTTCCTATACTAAAAAAATTGAGGATAAATATTTACCTGCTGAACTCTTTTGAATAATTCCTACTAAAATTATTATTATAACCGAAAGACATGAATAATACAAATGAAAAATAAATAAATATTACGACTGTATTAAAAATAAACAATTTGAAGAGTTATCAATGTTTAAAAATATATTATATAATACTGTTAAGCTATCTGGAACAATGCTAATACTAGAGCTTTTGCTTTTCTCAAAACATGAAAATATAAGAATGAAATACCAAAGCCGGTACCATTTTTTTTTTACCCCCATCGCTGTGCTACAAAGCTGAATAAAACCTTTATTCATCTTTCCCTTCCCGACTAAATAAGTTATTCCCTTTTCCTCCTCTTTCTAGTAGGGTGTGTAGTTCAGTTCAAACTGTCATCAGAATCGGTTTTTTCCCACGAATTTTCCCGCGCATTTAAAACCAGAATGTATTATAGAACATAAAATGTATGCTTTATAATAATAATAATAAATTTGGGAAGCTCGCTAGTAATAAAAATAAATATCGATTAAACTTTAACATTGCTTGTTTTATTATTACTAGCAGGCTACGCCCGCTTCGCTGGCCACTATATTTAAATGAATCTCCAAAAGAATTGGATCATTATTTATTTTTCACATCACATTATAAATAAAAACTAAAATAATTACATTGGAATCGCTCTAGACCTCGCATCGGGTACTCGCTGACTACGGCAGCTCTTTCTCTGCCCGCACTGTATCGGGAGCAGTTTCCCACTGCCTGCAGAAATCTCTTTCCTATGTATTTCAATATGGGTATTTATTGACGATAGGTGGGTCTGCCATTTTTTAAGAACTACGATTTTAAAGATAACTGTATCTCAGCGTCAATTAAATATTTAAGTTTTTGAACCAAGTATTTTATTGCTCATGCTATTTACACTGTGTTACAATTTGATCCGCGTTTGTAATGATCGATAGATTGCGCTTTTTCAGCTCTTGTTGTTAGTAAATATTACAGCCACGTGTATCTATTTTTGTTCTTTTTGTTATTCTATTTAATATTCGTACTATAATTTCTCCGCCATTACATCATGGAAAATTGATTGCTTTTGGAAAAAAAATATTTCTGTTTATTCAAAGTTCGATCGGAAGTAGATTTTTAACTGAAGTTGAACAAATATTAGCTTCAAATCATCTGATTAATTCTTTACTTCCATTAGCCGAAGCAACTGAAATTTTAAATTTGTCATTTCGAAATAAATGGAAGCTTAATTCTGGATTTCTTGGTCCTTTGGAGTTACACTGGAGCACACAACAGTATGTGTTATCTTTTTTACCGGATTTATTCATTTTTATTCAATAAATATATGTGAAACTAAACATCGGCTAGCAATGGCGGCTTGATGGAATTCGAATTAAAGCATATTTATTGTAATTTCCCCTTAGCCCACCAGAGGGCGAGCATTTCATTACAATCGTGGATTCCGACCAATGTAAAGAAATAAAATAAAAAGTAGATTTTCTTTTAGAAGGAATTAAATACATAAAAAACAAATAAATTCCAATCATTTTAATCCTTTTTACTATATACTACCATTATTTCCTGACAAATACTATAAATTAGAAAAATAAAAAAACTTTTAAAGAAATTAAATTAACAAATGAAAAATAATTGTTGTTATACTACAAAAATTATACATAAACATAACTGTTATAAATACGTTTTTAAATTTTAAATTTAATATATTTAATTTTTTCTACTGCATTACCATTTTATTTTCAATAAATATAATAAATTAAAAAGAGAAAAAAGATTCGCCCTCAAATAAATGTATTAAATAAAAAATAAATTGCATAATATAGCCGTTGCTAAGATACGCAGACGATTACAATCGAAGAATAAATTCATGAAAAATGAAACATAAAAGCCAATGTTTAAAATCGAAAAAACATTAATTTAAAAAAATCAGATTCGAAATTCGAAAAAATCTCAATGAGGTGCACACCTGCAGGGTCCCAGGTATCTATATGCCAAATTTGGAAGCTCTGCGATCAGTAGTGTGTAGTATTGTTCATGTTTAGATAAATGTATTTATTTTCCTGTTGGAAAAAAAAAAAAATAAATAAACTCGTATTTTTTTTTTTTTTTTTTTTTTTTTTTTTTTGCAACAATTAAATTACGGATTAAATTTAAATGGCTAATTTTTTGCTATTATTAGCTTATTATTTTCATATTTTTATTAATTAAAAGAAAAATAAACAGAAATTCGAAATTCTGACTTCGATGTGCACAATGATCCTTCGGGGGACACCTTTGTGTTAAATCTCGTGACTGTCCGAGCTACCGTTTTCGAGAACAGTGAAATATATATACAAATATTGCTCACTTAATAGTATAAGATTATTACTTTTTTTTTTTTTTTTTTTTTTTTTTTTTTAAAGTACAGATGTTTGTATATATATAACGTTGTCTAATGTATTCCTCATCTTTATTAAAATTTTCTTTAAAAATTTCTGTCCATGGTTCTTTTATTTTTAATTCTGGAGTTTTAAGATATTTTCCTGATAACTTTTTAAATTTAAAGTTTATACTATACAGTATATAATTAAACATTTAGGATGCTGAGGGTGAAGATTTAACTGCCCTCTTCACTTACCGTCGCCGGAAGCCCGAGCCAATGTTATTCTATGGGGAAATTTTCTTTACAAATAATTTATTAACTAATACACATTTTTAAATTCTGTTTTCACATTCTGAAAATTTCCAACTGTTTAATTGATGGACCTTTTTTAAAAAAGTATTTTTTTAATTTTTAATATTTTATTTTGAAATTGCAAAATGAAAAAAATTCACATATTAAAAATTCGTATTTTGCAGCTTCAAAATAAAATATAAAAAATTAAAAAAATAATTTTTTAAAAAAGTCCATCAATTAAACAGTTGGGAATTTTCAGAATGGGAAAACAGAATTTAAAAATATGTATTACTATTAGTTAATAAGTTATTAAAAAAAAAAAAAAAAAAAAAAAAAATCCCACAGAATAACATTAGCTTCGGCTTCCGGCGGCGGTGAGTGAAGCGGGCCCTTAAGGCCAGTAAAAGCATTTTAACCCTTAATCTACCGATAGCACTTTAACCATTCACTATAAGATTTTCCCTTTTAGTATAAATATAAAAATAATTAATATTTTTAGACAGTCCTATAATTACAGAAAAAAGTATTGAAAACATTATAGCTCTATTTTTTTTTTTTTTTTTTTTTTTGTATAATTATGGGGTTTTATGGTTTATGTCATGTTTATTAAACTGGATTTAAACTAACGTATTGAAATATTTTAGTTTTACAGCAGCCCAAAGTAACTCATTTTACTTAATTTGTGTAATTCTTTTTCTTGCATTATGTTATTGATTTTCAGAAGGAAAAAAAAGAAGCAAGTTCTGCTCCCCCCCCCCTTTTTTTTTTTTTTTTTTTATTATTCTGCATACAGGATCGATTTTTTTTTTTTTTTAATACATTAATAATAATAATAATAATAATAATAATAATAAATGAACTACTTTTATTTAGAGAATAAAAAATGTTTGAAAATATATATTTAAATGCTTCAGTTATGGTACAAAACTTGCATCAGCAATATTTAAGTCCACTGGAAAATAGAAGGGTTATATAGGTACTTTTTAGGCGCAATTTGTTTTAAATTGATGATTATAAACTTTTTACACCGGTGAACTGATGACCATGCTATACTGCAATATCCGCCTTTCACGGGAAAACTATATCTCAGCTTCTATACAATATAAGTGCACCAGACTTAATATGTGTGAAGGTTAATATTAAAACTATGCTGATGCTGAATAGATCTTGATGCATATCAGCTAATAAGGAAGTTCTGCCACTGAAATTTTTTTCATTTACATGAAGGCTTTATTTCAGCTTCTGTAAAGTAAGTGCGCCAAATTTTATGCGTGAAATGATCTTTATGAAAGGCTATGCATTATGTTAATGTAATTTAAGTGCATATCTGTTAATAGGTGGTGCTGTTATGCAACCATTTTCAAATTCCATGTACTTTTTCCGAACATTTATTATACGTGAATAATATACAAGAAAGTTTTGTGACGACCACAGCTTACTAGTTTTATACTGTATTTTTACCTGTCGAAGGCGAATGATTTTTCGCTCTTAAAATTCTATATTTTGAGAGGAGAGAGAGAGTATAAAAAATTTTTAAACATTATTTTACCTCAAATATTACGGGAAAAAAAAAAAAAAAAAAACTTTCATTTGTTATTTGAATTTTATATTTACAATCAATAATAATAAATCATTCCCACAATCTCAAATTCTCCATTCTAAAATAACACTAATAATACAATAGAAATCATTTTGTTGTATCTTCCATCATTACGTTTGTTTTAAATATTAATTTTTCTCAAATAATTATTTTTATGTCAATTTATTGTCGGAGGTTGTTATCAGAAATATATGATTATTGTTTTTATAATTATTATTTTAAGCCAGAACATTAATGAAACAAGAACAATGCAAGTTACATAATTCATATTCAGATGTTTACATCATTCTAAATATGACATATTTCAGCGATACTTTAAAAAGGAAGTTGTTAATTTCACCTCCTCAAATGCCATTGTCATAATTTTGAAACGCGCATTTTTAATTTTCTTCATTACATCGTTTCTGCCAAGTGTTTCAGTATGTATTTTGGATACCGGAAGTAGGTAAAAAAGGAGAGTTCACCATCAGGCGGCGGGTGCAAGGGTGCAAGGAAAGTCGTGCGGGTGCCGCACCACCCCCTGAGGGGTCTAGACGGGTTGGTATTGACCTTGAGACGTCCTCTAACAGTATCGTGAAAGATGACGAGGGTATTAATGAGGAAATTTAATTTAAAAAAAATTAATGAGTGATTTATTGTAAAAGGTGACGATGGTTTTAAAATGATGTTTTCAGTAGAATGAAAAAAGTAGGATATTGTTTGTGACTCGTTAGGAAATTAATTAGGAAATTAATTAGAAGGTTAATTAAGAAATTAATTAAGAAATTAATTAAGAAATTTTAAAAATTGTGAAATAAATAAGAAATCTATTGAATTTAAGGATGTGGATGTGGATAGAGTATGCAAGAAATAGAGTGGTCTGACTAGGGTTCGAACCCGGCACCTTGCAGTAAAAATATTTCAGTAGTTTTCGCGTGTGTGTGAGTGATAATTATAGTATATGTCTGCACTGTTCTTTTTAAACTATGAATGCTAGTGTCCGAAAAGAATTCAATCGTTTTAATGATATTAATTAGAGAATAATAATTAAGAAAAATATTAATTAAGGATCTTCTTGTAAAAAATCGTCAATTATTTTCCGAAAAAAAGGCAATGAAAGCAAAAATTAAGTATAAAGAACGAAAGAAAGTTTAGAAACATAGATTTTGACTGAGATTCGAACGATTCAACCATTTAAATTATATAAATTTACAGAATAATAATTAATAAAGTATTAATTAAGCATTTCCTTCTAAAAGATTACGAATGTTTTATGAAAAATGACATTGAGAGTTAAAATTAAGTATAAATAATGAAAGAAAGTGTAGCAATAGAGACACCTGACTGAGATTCGAACCCGGCGCCTGTTTGAAGTGAGGAAACAGTAGTTTACAAGTACTTTAACCACTGTTCTTTAGAAATATACCTACACAGATCTTTTTAAACCTAAGAATACAAATGTTTGAGAACGACTCAACCATTTAAATAATATTAATTACAGAATAATTAAAAAATAATAATTGAAGATCTTGCAAAATTCGCTAATATTTTATGAAAAAAAAGATGATGTATGTGAAAATTAAGTTAAAAGATGTTTAAAATCTCAAATGTATAAGTGAAATTAAATTAGAATGAAAGACGAGAATTGTTTTTTGAAAGATAACTAAAAAGAGTGATTAAAATTTCTTATTAATTACTTAATTGAAGAAAGTTCGTTAAAAAAATACTTTTCATCATAAAGATTTTTTTAATTGTGAATACTAACTAGCATCCATTTTAAACTGTATATATTTTTTTACTAAATAGAATAAAGATCGACTTAATTCGCCAATGGTGACGTCACAATGTTTTTAGGGAAGAAGGTGACCATCCCTTTAAGCATTTTCTTAGAATCGGGGGAGATGCTATTGTACATTCAATACAAGAAAGAGGAGGAAAAATACCAGTTTTGTCGCTACCTTTAACCGTGTTTAAATTTGATTATTGTTAGACGTTTTAAAAATATAAATTCATTTCTTTCTATCTTTAGAAGAATCTTATTGATTATTTGATATACAATATGGGAATATAATAACTTTTAATAATAGACATTTTCAGTAGATTTTTACAAATCGCTACAAAAAATTCATTACAACTTCAGAAAATCAAAAGTTTTTTAGATATAATTTGTAACTTTTTCGAATAATCCTTCACATATTAAACTACACCCTTACATTTCTTTAGTGTAAACCCGTGAAATTTTACCAATAAAATCAGAAATAGGGTCGTAAAAATAAGAATTTGGCATGATTTAAAATAAATTTTAGGATATATCTACAAAAATTTTAGAGTATTTGGCGATAATTCGGATTTGGTGAGAAACACCTAGTATTAATTTCGAGTGGAGTAAAATTTTGTCACATGCTAACTTATTTTTGCGTGAGTGAAGACATCTGTTTTTTAACCTGAATTCAGTACTACATAAAAATTATTTTTTCAAGATGGATGTCAGAACAGATATTATTTTGTTAAATACATTTACTCATATATTCAATAAATCACATCTACGCAAATCAGAACTAGGGATTATAAATCAGCTTAAATTTCGAATGAATGAATTTATCAATTCAGAAATTAGCAATCAACTTTATGAAAATGTTGATATGTTATCTGATGAAAATTTTTATACCTGTTTAGATATTGTTTTAAAAGAAATGATAAAAAATGAAATTAATTGGGATAAAGTTGTAATTTACTTAGTATTTTCAAGTGAACTTATGGCAAAGCGCTTTAAGAGATCTGGAGAGTTTATCATACTTTGGATAAAAATTTTTAATATCTTCCAGAAGTATTTAGGTAGTTGGATTATTGATAATCAAGAATGTATAAAAGTCAAAGAAGTGAAAAAATCATTTTTTCAAAGAATGTGGAGTTTTATCACTCGATCATAATATGAAAATTGTAAAAATATTATCTGCTATGTTGAATTATGTTCAGTTCAATCTGTAAAAGAACAATGTTCAAGAAAAATGTATGTATGTAATGTGAAATTCAAAGTAAATAAAGAACTTTAAATGGGAATTTTGTTTAAGAAAAAATTATTTGAAGTAAAATTCATCTTTAAAAAATAAATAAATAAAAATAAAAATAAGTTGATCAATGTAAAAAACTGAAAAATTCACTAAAAATATAAGAAACGCATTTTCACAATAATAAGATTGTAAATGTAAGATAAAATCACAAAATTACCAGCATAAGAGACTGTAGGTATTCGAAAAAAAATTATGAAGTCAACAATTTTGGTGTTAAACAGCACATCTTATTTTACAAAGTACTAAGTTTTTTAAAATCATTTAGTTTGAACTTTTTCAAACTTATACTTATAAACTGAAATTTTTGTGAATGTAAAATTTTTTACACAAAGTATTTTAGAAAAAATATCATCTCAGAAATTAACTAACTTATTTTTAGAATAAAAATATAAGAAACTTATTTTTACTAATGATAAGAATGAAAATGTAAGGTAAAATCTCATTCTTACCAATTTAAGAGACCGCAAGTATTTGAAAAATCATGAAGTATGGAATTTTAATGTTTCACACGTGTTAATAACGTGTCTTATTTTACAAAGTACTAAGTTTTTTTAAAGTCATTTAGTTTGAAGTTTTTCAAACTTATACTTATAAACTGAAATTTTTGTGAATGTAAAATTTTTTACACAAAGTATTTTAGAAAAAATATCATCTCAGAAATTAACTAACTTATTTTTAGAATAAAAATATAAGAAACTTATTTTTACTAAAATATTTTTGTACAAAGTATTTTAGAAATTTAGATAACTTGTTCTTGAATAAAAATATAAGAAACTTATTTTCACAATAATAAGATTATAAATGTAAGATAAAATCACAAAATTACCAGCTTAAGAGGTTGTAGGTATTCGAAAAAATCACGAAGTCAACAATTTTGGTGTTAACAACACATCTTATTTTACAAAGTGCTAAGTTTTTTAGTCATTTAGTTTGAAGTTTTTCAGACATATGCTTATAAACTGAAATTTTTTGTAAATTAAAAATTTTTTACACAAAGTATTTCAGAAAAAAATATCATCTCAGAAATTAATTAACTTATTTTTAGAATAAAAATATATGAAACTTATTTTTTCTAATGATAAGAATGAAAATGTGAGATAAAAACTCATTCTTACCAATTTAAGAGACTGAAAGTATTTTAAAAATTATGAAGTATGCAATTTTAATGTTTCACATGTGTTAATAACGCATCTTATTTTACAAAGCACTAAGTTTTTAAAAGTCATTTGGTTTGAAGTTTTTCACACATATGCTTATAAATGAAATTTTCGTAAATGAAAAATTTTTACACAAATTATTTTAATACAAATTCTATCTCAGAAAAATTAACTTTTTCTTTTTAGGTTGAAAATGTAAGATAAAAATCTAACACTTATCGAATTTAGAAGCTGCAGATGTATGATGAAATCATGAACTTGAAACTTTAAGTATTAACAACCTACCTTCTTTGAAAATACTAAACCACAAGTTTCGACAAATCTATAATCAACTGTTAAAAAACATAGAATATTTTTTTCCCTAAAATGTTTAACGTAGATGCTACATCCATAAAAATACAGAGTGAAAGTGTACAAATTATCTGTTTAGACATGTTGATAAACTAGAATTTTCCACAAGATTCGAGTATTATAGCAAGGTATGGGATAATATTTGGCTAAATTTCCACTAATATTGGCGATAGTTATAAAAATTTGGCATGAAATAAGAGAATTTGCCGTAAATTCTTAAGTAAAACTGATGAACGAAGAAAAAATTTGAATTAGTTACATTCTTTTCTCGCTGTAGAGTTGTCTAAGTTCTCATACTTAGTAGTTTTTAAAGTCTTACTTTTAGAGTGATTTTTTACACTTCGCTAAACTGAAGTACAAAATGAATAATACTTTAACGTCCGAGGAGACACACGTTTCCGTTCAACAAACCCCTTCATCAGGTTTTGAGGATGAGAAGTTATCTAAACTTTTTATTTGTCCAACTTGTAAGAAGCCATTTTTTAAAAAATCCTATCTTACTAGACATGTCAAGGTTCACAATGATATTAAACCTAATATTTGTTACGTGTGTGAGAAAGGATTTGTTACTTTACATCGTTTAAAAAGACATATGGAAACCCATAGAAAAATTTCCATAAGATACAAATGTGAATATTGTATTGAAAATTTCAATCGCAAGTGTGATTTATTTAAACATAAGAGATTATTTCATCAAAAAGTCTTACCTGAACATCTATGTATTATTTGTAAAGATGCTTTTAAACACAAGTATGAATTGGAAAAAAACACGAGGGTGCATTATCGTAAACCTGAGTATCTATGTGAGGAATGTTCTATAACCTTTACAACAAAACATGCTTTTTCAAACCATAAGCGAAAAAGTCATAAAAAGACTTTACATACATACTGTTGTGACGAATGTACTGATACTTTTTCAAACAGACGACATTTTTTAAAACATAAAAGAAATATGCATAAAAAAACTTTAATGCAAACTAGATGTGATGAATGCAGTGAAACTTTTCAGTGTAAGTATGAATTATTGCAACATAAGAGAAAGAATCATCTTAAAGACTTTTTATCTCAAAGACTTTAAACTATTCGAGATATGTGCAGCTTAAGTGCAATCCAATACTATTTGCATAACAATGTGGAATATCATATGTTAAGAAAATCTTAAATTTTGAATATTTTTCAGTTATTAAACGAAAAATTGTCTAAAATTAACAATTTTTTACTTATTTATTTATTTATTTATTTTTTATTTATTTTTATTTTTTAATTTTTTTTTGCAATAATGTTTTAAAGATTTCTCTTATATTGTGTGTTTATGTCCACGAATGTAACTTAGTGAATTTAGTATTTCTTGTCAAAACTTTTTAGTGTAATTCTCTTCTTTAGTGAAACACTTAGTAAATTTTAGACAATTTTTCGTTTAATAACTGAAAAATATTCAAAATTTAAGATTTTCTTAACATATGATATTCCACATTGTTATGCAAATAGTATTGGATTGCACTTAAGCTGCACATATCTCGAATAGTTTAAAGTCTTTGAGATAAAAAAATTAAAGATTTTTATTAAAGATCTAGAAATGCATACAAGTTAATTTTTGTAAAGTGAGAATTGTTTAAATATTAGAAATTATACTTTGGTATAATGTAACTTAGAGATATTTAAAACAAAAACATATCAATTCATACTTGCGAAATATAATTTGATGTTTTTGGAGAAAATTTTTACTTCAAAGTGTATAAAAACGACAAAGCTTTTTTATAGATCATTGATTTTATACACAAAGTAAAATAATACAAGACAGGAATTGTGGGGTGACATAAGTACTTTTTGTTAAATTATACATTTGTGACGTAGTAGTAAGGGAAAAGTTACGCTACAGGTGTTATGACGTCAGCTACAGGTTTTAGTGTCTCCTCAAGCTTGTTGAACCATGTCTAAACTTGAAAGTATATACACCTTTTGTTATTACTTCACATATGGTTTTTCGTATCTTATAAGTTTTATCTATAAATTTTCTAACTTAATGTTTTGTGTTAGCAATTCTGTTAAAAACAGTTAAATTTTTTTAAGTGATGTGACATAAAGAAAACATTTGACAAAAATGTTTAAAAAAATTTTGTGAAATTTCACAAACTTCTAAAATTAAGCTTTCACAATTCTTACAAAATATTTTCTGTATTCTAAAAAATAAAAAAAGTTAAAATACAATCGTGAAAGTATCTATATATAAAAGTTTAAGTTGTTACTATAACATTATTTTTACACTCTTTGGAATAGAGATTGTGATTTTAGTTAAAGAATAAAACACTTTGATGATGTATATTCAAAGTAAGATTCAAACGTGATACTTAGGAAAATACTAACTTCATAATTATATCTAAAATTTTTATAAGCTAGTTTTTCAGGAAAATTGTTAATAAGATAAATTCATTTAAGATTTTCACAAGTACTTTACAGTTGAGTGGTAAAACAATTTTACAAGTTTTTTCTTCTTCGATGTAAGTTTGATAGCTTATAAAACTACTATTGTGCATAATTTTTACTTAGTGTTTAAATATTATACTCAATCAATTCTACTACAGTAATGAAAAAGTATATCGTTAATACACAAGTAAACTTTTTACATGTTTTTATTTTAAAAAAAGATGACACTTCAGTTTGTATTCTAATAGAAAATATTATAAAAAAGATGATTTTGTAATAAAAATTAAAACAAATCATTTTCATTGAAATCTTTTTATTTGAAATTCATTCACAATAATACAAGACAGCAAATCTATATTGTTGGGATATCGTTCATACATTCAGTATTAAAGTTATTCAAAAAATTTAGCAAGTCTAGATTTTCATTGTTAAAGTTATCTGTCACCAACTCATTTTCCTTCGCACTAAAATTATTCGAATTCATATTTTCGTCGTTAGCAGAAAAAATATTCAAGCACTTGGGATTAAAGTTATACGAAAAATTTAACAAGTCCAGACTTTCATTGTCATAGTTTACTAGAGGTAAATCAGTTTGTATCAGGTTAAAATTATTTAAGTCCTTATTTTCATCTTTGGCAGATAAATCATCAATATTATTTCCACTTGTATATTCCACATTCGAATTGTTCAAAAAATTTTTTAAGTCTAAGTCTATATTTTCATTCTGAAAGTTGTTGGAATGTAAGTCAAAAACACCATTCGCACATTCAATGTGAAAATTATCCAAAAAATTTAACAAGTCCAGATTCTCACTGTCATTATTAACTGTTGATAATTCATTGTTAGTGCTTCGATCATTACAATTTCTACGTATGTTAAAGTCTTTAAGATGATTCTTTCTCTTATGTTGCAATAATTCATACTTACACTGAAAAGTTTCACTGCATTCATCACATCTAGTTTGCATTAAAGATTTTTTATGCATATTTCTTTTATGTTTTAAAAAATGTCGTCTGTTTGAAAAAGTATCAGTACATTCGTCACAACAGTATGTATGTAAAGTCTTTTTATGACTTTTTCGCTTATGGTTTGAAAAAGCATGTTTTGTTGTAAAGGTTATAGAACATTCCTCACATAGATACTCAGGTTTACGATAATGCACCCTCTTGTGTTTTTCCAATTCATACTTGTGTTTAAAAGCATCTTTACAAATAATACATAGATGTTCAGGTAAGACTTTTTGATGAAATAATCTCTTATGTTTAAATAAATCACACTTGCGATTGAAATTTTCAATACAATATTCACATTTGTATCTTATGGAAATTTTTCTATGGGTTTCCATATGTCTTTTTAAACGATGTAAAGTAACAAATCCTTTCTCACACACGTAACAAATATTAGGTTTAATATCATTGTGAACCTTGACAGGTCTAGTAAGATAGGATTTTTTAAAAAATGGCTTCTTACAAGTTGGACAAATAAAAAGTTTAGATAACTTCTCATCCTCAAAACCTGATGAAGGGGTTTGTTGAACGGAAACGTGTGTCTCCTCGGACGTTAAAGTATTATTCATTTTGTATTTCAGTTTAGCGAAGTGTAAAAAATCACTCTAAAAGTAAGACTTTAAAAACTACTAAGTATGAGAACTTAGACAACTCTACAGCGAGAAAAGAATGTAACTAATTCAAATTTTTTCTTCGTTCATCAGTTTTACTTAAGAATTTACGGCAAATTCTCTTATTTCATGCCAAATTTTTATAACTATCGCCAATATTAGTGGAAATTTAGCCAAATATTATCCCATACCTTGCTATAATACTCGAATCTTGTGGAAAATTCTAGTTTATCAACATGTCTAAACAGATAATTTGTACACTTTCACTTTGTATTTTTATGGATGTAGCATCTACGTTAAACATTTTAGGGAAAAAAATATTCTATGTTTTTTAACAGTTGATTACAGATTTGTCGAAACTTGTGGTTTAGTATTTTCAAAGAAGGTAGGTTGTTAATACTTAAAGTTTCAAGTTCATGATTTCATCATACATCTGCAGCTTCTAAATTCGATAAGTGTTAGATTTTTATCTTACATTTTCAACCTAAAAAGAAAAAGTTAATTTTTCTGAGATAGAATTTGTATTAAAATAATTTGTGTAAAATTTTTTCATTTACGAAAATTTCATTTATAAGCATATGTGTGAAAAACTTCAAACCAAATGACTTTTAAAAACTTAGTGCTTTGTAAAATAAGATGCGTTATTAACACATGTGAAACATTAAAATTGCATACTTCATAATTTTTAAAATACTTACAGTCTCTTAAATTGGTAAGAATGAGTTTTTATCTCACATTTTCATTCTTATCATTAGAAAAAATAAGTTTCATATATTTTTATTCTAAAAATAAGTTAATTAATTTCTGAGATGATATTTTTTTCTGAAATACTTTGTGTAAAAAATTTTTAATTTACAAAAAATTTCAGTTTATAAGCATATGTCTGAAAAACTTCAAACTAAATGACTAAAAAACTTAGCACTTTGTAAAATAAGATGTGTTGTTAACACCAAAATTGTTGACTTCGTGATTTTTTCGAATACCTACAACCTCTTAAGCTGGTAATTTTGTGATTTTATCTTACATTTATAATCTTATTATTGTGAAAATAAGTTTCTTATATTTTTATTCAAGAACAAGTTATCTAAATTTCTAAAATACTTTGTACAAAAATATTTTAGTAAAAATAAGTTTCTTATATTTTTATTCTAAAAATAAGTTAGTTAATTTCTGAGATGATATTTTTTCTAAAATACTTTGTGTAAAAAATTTTACATTCACAAAAATTTCAGTTTATAAGTATAAGTTTGAAAAACTTCAAACTAAATGACTTTAAAAAAACTTAGTACTTTGTAAAATAAGACACGTTATTAACACGTGTGAAACATTAAAATTCCATACTTCATGATTTTTCAAATACTTGCGGTCTCTTAAATTGGTAAGAATGAGATTTTACCTTACATTTTCATTCTTATCATTAGTAAAAATAAGTTTCTTATATTTTTATTCTAAAAATAAGTTAGTTAATTTCTGAGATGATATTTTTTCTAAAATACTTTGTGTAAAAAATTTTACATTCACAAAAATTTCAGTTTATAAGTATAAGTTTGAAAAAGTTCAAACTAAATGATTTTAAAAAACTTAGTACTTTGTAAAATAAGATGTGCTGTTTAACACCAAAATTGTTGACTTCATAATTTTTTTTCGAATACCTACAGTCTCTTATGCTGGTAATTTTGTGATTTTATCTTACATTTACAATCTTATTATTGTGAAAATGCGTTTCTTATATTTTTAGTGAATTTTTCAGTTTTTTACATTGATCAACTTATTTTTATTTTTATTTATTTATTTTTTAAAGATGAATTTTACTTCAAATAATTTTTTCTTAAACAAAATTCCCATTTAAAGTTCTTTATTTACTTTGAATTTCACATTACATACATACATTTTTCTTGAACATTGTTCTTTTACAGATTGAACTGAACATAATTCAACATAGCAGATAATATTTTTACAATTTTCATATTATGATCGAGTGATAAAACTCCACATTCTTTGAAAAAATGATTTTTTCACTTCTTTGACTTTTATACATTCTTGATTATCAATAATCCAACTACCTAAATACTTCTGGAAGATATTAAAAATTTTTATCCAAAGTATGATAAACTCTCCAGATCTCTTAAAGCGCTTTGCCATAAGTTCACTTGAAAATACTAAGTAAATTACAACTTTATCCCAATTAATTTCATTTTTTATCATTTCTTTTAAAACAATATCTAAACAGGTATAAAAATTTTCATCAGATAACATATCAACATTTTCATAAAGTTGATTGCTAATTTCTGAATTGATAAATTCATTCATTCGAAATTTAAGCTGATTTATAATCCCTAGTTCTGATTTGCGTAGATGTGATTTATTGAATATATGAGTAAATGTATTTAACAAAATAATATCTGTTCTGACATCCATCTTGAAAAAATAATTTTTATGTAGTACTGAATTCAGGTTAAAAAACAGATGTCTTCACTCACGCAAAAATAAGTTAGCATGTGACAAAATTTTACTCCACTCGAAATTAATACTAGGTGTTTCTCACCAAATCCGAATTATCGCCAAATACTCTAAAATTTTTGTAGATATATCCTAAAATTTATTTTAAATCATGCCAAATTCTTATTTTTACGACCCTATTTCTGATTTTATTGGTAAAATTTCACGGGTTTACACTAAAGAAATGTAAGGGTGTAGTTTAATATGTGAAGGATTATTCGAAAAAGTTACAAATTATATCTAAAAAACTTTTGATTTTCTGAAGTTGTAATGAATTTTTTGTAGCGATTTGTAAAAATCTACTGAAAATGTCTATTATTAAAAGTTATTATATTCCCATATTGTATATCAAATAATCAATAAGATTCTTCTAAAGATAGAAAGAAATGAATTTATATTTTTAAAACGTCTAACAATAATCAAATTTAAACACGGTTAAAGGTAGCGACAAAACTGGTATTTTTCCTCCTCTTTCTTGTATTGAATGTACAATAGCATCTCCCCCGATTCTAAGAAAATGCTTAAAGGGATGGTCACCTTCTTCCCTAAAAACATTGTGACGTCACCATTGGCGAATTAAGTCGATCTTTATTCTATTTAGTAAAAAAATATATACAGTTTAAAATGGATGCTAGTTAGTATTCACAATTAAAAAAATCTTTATGATGAAAAGTATTTTTTTAACGAACTTTCTTCAATTAAGTAATTAATAAGAAATTTTAATCACTCTTTTTAGTTATCTTTCAAAAAACAATTCTCGTCTTTCATTCTAATTTAATTTCACTTATACATTTGAGATTTTAAACATCTTTTAACTTAATTTTCACATACATCATCTTTTTTTTCATAAAATATTAGCGAATTTTGCAAGATCTTCAATTATTATTTTTTAATTATTCTGTAATTAATATTATTTAAATGGTTGAGTCGTTCTCAAACATTTGTATTCTTAGGTTTAAAAAGATCTGTGTAGGTATATTTCTAAAGAACAGTGGTTAAAGTACTTGTAAACTACTGTTTCCTCACTTCAAACAGGCGCCGGGTTCGAATCTCAGTCAGGTGTCTCTATTGCTACACTTTCTTTCATTATTTATACTTAATTTTAACTCTCAATGTCATTTTTCATAAAACATTCGTAATCTTTTAGAAGGAAATGCTTAATTAATACTTTATTAATTATTATTCTGTAAATTTATATAATTTAAATGGTTGAATCGTTCGAATCTCAGTCAAAATCTATGTTTCTAAACTTTCTTTCGTTCTTTATACTTAATTTTTGTTTTCATTGCCTTTTTTTCGGAAAATAATTGACGATTTTTTACAAGAAGATCCTTAATTAATATTTTTCTTAATTATTATTCTCTAATTAATATCATTAAAACGATTGAATTCTTTTCGGACACTAGCATTCATAGTTTAAAAAGAACAGTGCAGACATATACTATAATTATCACTCACACACACGCGAAAACTACTGAAATATTTTTACTGCAAGGTGCCGGGTTCGAACCCTAGTCAGACCACTCTATTTCTTGCATACTCTATCCACATCCACATCCTTAAATTCAATAGATTTCTTATTTATTTCACAATTTTTAAAATTTCTTAATTAATTTCTTAATTAATTTCTTAATTAACCTTCTAATTAATTTCCTAATTAATTTCCTAACGAGTCACAAACAATATCCTACTTTTTTCATTCTACTGAAAACATCATTTTAAAACCATCGTCACCTTTTACAATAAATCACTCATTAATTTTTTTTAAATTAAATTTCCTCATTAATACCCTCGTCATCTTTCACGATACTGTTAGAGGACGTCTCAAGGTCAATACCAACCCGTCTAGACCCCTCAGGGGGTGGTGCGGCACCCGCACGACTTTCCTTGCACCCTTGCACCCGCCGCCTGATGGTGAACTCTCCTTTTTTACCTACTACCGGAGTTTTCTTCTAGAAATTGCCACCTTGTTTAATTGGAGAAAACTGCTACAAAGCTCATAAAAAATTTCTAGAAAAAATACTGGTACTCGGATTATGGAACACTTAGCAGCTATGGTAATGCGTTCGAAATGATTTTTATAAATAACTGAAAGCACTAAAACTCTTTATAACATTGGTTTTAAGAAGGCATGCAACAAATAGTCATTTGAACGAAAACATACCTTCATGTACTAACGTTTTTTGTGCAGATTTTGGTTTCAATGGTGAATATGGAAACGATAATTTAAAAATGGAATGTGGAGGTTCCAGAAATTGGTAGATAATTTTACGTATTTGGTTTCTTTACAGAGAAGCTGGGTTTGTGCTAAATAATTGTTTCAATGTGTCGATACCTACAATGTTTGATTATAGGTATATAATGAAATATTGATTGATTATAAATTATGTATAAATTTGTGTAACCAAAAATAAATACTGCAAAAAAGAAAACTTTTGGATAAAAAAAAATACGTTACACTGCAAATGAAATTCTGGCCCTCTATATGACAGCAACCTTTCTCTATAATAAAAGAGGAGCTGAAGGGGGCTCTCTACTTATCGTATCCGAAAGACGAAGTCAATGTTATTCTATGGGAATTTGCGCCCCATTATAACTCATTAACTAATACATATTTTTAAATTCCGTTTCCTTATTCAGAAAATTTACAAATATTAAACAATTTATCACTTTCTAAAAAGTGATTTTTTTTTAATATTTAAGATTTATTTCTTAAGCTCAAAAACGCAAAATTCCACATTGTAAAAATTCGCATTTTCCAATCTCAAAATAAACTATTAAATATAAAAATTCAATTTTTAGAAAGCGGTGAATTGTTTAATAGTTGTGAATTTTCTGAATAAGAAAATAAGTTATAACGGGGCAAAAATCTCCATAGAATAACATTGACTTTGTCTTCCAGGGGCGATAAGTAGAGAGTCCTCTGAAGGGGGCAGTAACCCCCCCCCCCACACACACACAACAAATTTCTCAAATAAAACTGTTCCTAAACCTAGTTTGAATTCTTTTTAACATAGGTCTTTCATAACACTTATTACTTTGAGCCTTACCCCTTAATGGGCAATCTGTCTTTATAGTATTTAAATGCAGGTAGGAAAAAGTCACACCAGATTTTTTTTTTTTTTTTTTAATGTATTCAGTGTTTACGGCACGGAACATTAGCAATACTTGGCACATAATTTTTTAACCTTGATGTGAAATATAAATGGTACTATTGAAAATAAGTGCCAAAAGAACTTGAGAAAAAAGTGTCAGAGAACAGGTGGACGAAATTAATTTTCGTCCGTGAAAAAAGGAAAAAAATGGAAAATTCATGGTTCTTCTCCTCGATCGATAAAACCGTCATGTTTGTTTTCTTTTAGTTGAACAATATTATGTGTAAACGAGAGGTATCGTACTTCTTCTATTCCAAACTTCTCATTTCTTTTTCTTTTACTTATTTTCAAACATTTTTGTGAAAGAAAAAGGCTATCAATAACGGAAAAGTATTAGCTGTTATCCAATAAGACTCCTATATGATAATGTAGGAGTTCTATTATCCAAAGTTGATAAATAAAAATGTAATGACTGTTTATTAATGCAGAATAGAGGTAGCCAATATACTTGCTTATGCACGCTCAACTTCTCTTTTTTTTTTTGAAAGCGATCATGATGTAGTTCTAAATTTATTAGCTCTTGAATTATATTTAAATTAGTTATATAGAGAATTATATGTATCTATACATAAAAATGTCCAAAAAATTGTTCAACCCGCTTTTATATTTCTTCTATCTATTTTTGTATATTTATATGGCAGTTCTTAGTAAGCAGTAAAACGAATTGTTGAACAATACATATTTAAATACACATAAATTTAATTAAAGCACTTGGAAATTTTAGAAATATTTTCTGCACCGAAAACTTTTTAGATAAAATTCGTGACCTTAATTGAAATCATTGAAGATTAGCAAATTATCATTTTAATTAATTACTTTAATTAGCTAATATCCCTTCTAAAGAGTCTTTGAAGTAGTATGTAATTATAGGACTAATTAATTTTTTAGCTAATGATTTTTAAAAGTATGAATAAATGGAATGAATTTTAAGTATAAAACATAAATAACTACTTAAATGATAAATATAAAAATATTTCAATTTTAATTTCCATAATTATATCTATGATTTTTGTTTTAATGCAATATAAGACTTCTCTAATTATTATATTACTGTTATTACTATTACACTGCATCTTTAAAAATAAAACGCTATGACCTTTTAATTATTGATATCTTTCAATACTTTAATGTCATACAGGGATAATATAGTTATGATTGTAATATTAGCGATTTATACAATACAACTGTAAATTTTTATTTCTTTTGTTTCTCTTTCTATCATTTTATTTTATTTTTGTTTATAGGTAATGCATTCAAAACTTCAAAGTATGAATTATTATTATGTATTTATTTTTTTAACAATGTGGCTAATTTAAAAATACACTTAAAATTTCAGTTTTTTTTTTTTTTTTTTTTTTTGTCATTGTCTTTCTTCTGTTTATATTAGACCTCATAAAAATAAAATTTTGCGGATTTATTTTGACTACTTTTGAGTGTTTATGTATCAGGGTTGGAAAAAACCCATCCCAGTGGGTTTTCTCGGGTTTTATGAGGGGTTTTTTAGGTTTTTTCAGAATATTTTCAGATTTTCTCAGAGTTTTCAAGAATATTTTCTTCCTTCTTCTTCTTCTTTTTTTTTTTTTTTTTTTTTTTTTTTTACATTAAATATATCATTCATAAGGTAATTAAATATATATATTAATTATTCATTAAAATCAAAAATTAAAAATTTCTAAAGTCTTTTTAAATTTAATTTTTAAATTTCTAAAGTCTTTTTATGATTAAGTTACAAAGAATTTTTTTTTTTAATTAAGAAATTGTTCTGTAAATATTCTAAAATTCTGTTTATCTGCCCTTTACAACCAAAAAATGGATTTTAATAATTATTTAGTGTTGCTTTATTAAATTTTTAGTAGTCAACAGATTCTCATAAAATATTTTTAATTATTGTCCCTCTACATTACTTAACAGTGTTGTACTGTTAAAATCTTCAGATTTTTTTTTTTTTTTTTTTAATTTATATTTTACATTCCTCGAGTCCCACAGTTTATATATATATATATATATATATATATATATATATTAACAAAACAAATTTTTTATCTTGCTTTTGTACATATAATTTTTTATTCTGTTTTAATAAGATAACTATATATATGGGGATTTTTCAGGATTTTTTTTCCACAGAGCAGTTTGAGAACCTCCAATATTTCTGAAAATTCTTTGTTCATGTTCTATTAATGTATATAATATTTGTTTTATATTTATATGTTTATTATAAGTTAGATAAAAGTAGAATTTTAAATAAGTATTTTGAAAAAACCCACTTGGATTTTATCAAGTGGGTTTTACTAAAAAAATTCACCTGGGTTTTTTCGGGTCGGGCAAAATCAAGCCAATCCTGTTATGTATACAAACTATTTGTCTGAACTCAATTAAAAAAAAAAAAAAAAATGTATCTATTAGCAGAGTTTTAATACTCAGTTACAGTTCAGTTATCCTATGCGATACAGATTTTTAATACTCAGTTTGGGCACCTTGCTGTTATTTATTCTTCAGTTATACTGATAACAGTCTTGCAGACAGACAAGCTACACACACTGACCAACCATTAAAAACCTGATTTTTCGGATTCAGTGGATTTCAAAGCGTGCAAATATAACAAAACCTTTTTCCGAAAGTTTGATCCGCAAACAATAATTTCTCTATCATATTTATATGTGTAAGAGAAATTAAAAGGTATTACAACAATTCAATGAAAGATTGTTTTTTAAATTTCTTGATTTCAATTGCAATTCGATATTTGACCCACGCCTCGTTAGTGATTCGTTTACTTCAGAAAACAGAAATCTAAAACATCGAAATACAGTACACACATACACGCACATAAATATATATTATATATATACCTCCAAATATTAGCACATATTACTTAGATATTATTAAGAAAATGGTCTGAGACGTTACCATTAAAATAATAACTGTCATATTTTAAAGATAAAATTAAATATGAAAATAACTCACAAAGAGTTTTAAAGAGAAAAAAAAAAAAAAAAAAAAAAAAAAAAAACCTTGAAATTAATAGCCAATACTGGCATATTTGATTTGAATGTCATTAATATAAATTATTTCATCTCTACAATGCGAAGATGCGTGCTTATTATTAAGCACGCACGTACATATTTATGTTCTCTTACTCATATATATGGTAGAGGAAATATTGTCTTAAGGTCAAATTTTTCCAAATTGAGTTTTTGTTATATTTACACATTTTGTGTGTTATTGAATCGGAAAATAATGTTTTTAGTGGTTGGTCTGAGTGTGTCTGTTATCTGCATATCTCAAGAACAAATTGTAGCAGGAAATTCAAACTCGATATTCAAAATATGTATCATATGAGTATGCTACATTAAATTTTTCGTTGAGATCAAGCTATTATTTCGTGTACAGGGCCATTCAAGAGAATTCATATACATTACGTCTATGGGCAAAATGTTTGCTAGGTAGAGTTTAACATCTCTATGGCTGCACGAAAACAAATGAAATGAACACATATTTTTTACATGCATAAAAGCATTTTTCGTGTACAATATGGCAGGAAAAATCATTCACCAATCATATACAGGAGTGTCCAAAAGAACTAGAACATAGTGGAACTACGCTTGGGAATAGCTGAAGATGCATTTCTGGTTGTGCTGTGTGTTATTAATATAGGATTTTATTTAAGTACGCAGTGTAATGTGCTCATAATTTATAGATCACATACAGGTGTACCAATAATTAAGCAAAAACAATCTTTTCTATTAAATGTAATTGGTGGAAATGCTTTGATATATTTCACTGTGTCCAGGAAAATTTATCACGAATAAAAATTAATTTTAGATACTTGTATGATAAATGAAGTATTTTTTAAAGTTAAAAATTTTCAGTGTTAGTTTTTTTTTTTTTTTTTTTTTTTTTTTTTTTTTGTATAATTACGCTTTTTGAGTTTCCCTGAATACTAAAACTAAAGTCAAGTTTTTAACGGTAGACCCCTCAACTCTCAATTATGTATCAAATAAAACTTTTCCTGTGCCTAATTTGAATTCTTTTCAAAACAGATTTATACACAGTATACTTGTTATCTTATCCGTTAATCTGCACTCTCTCTTTTTAATATTAAAATGCAGTATGAGATAAAGTCGTGTGAGTGTCACACTAGATCATTTTAATTCTGAGCATATCCATAATGTATACTTCTACGGGCAGCTTAAAAATTTAATTTTTACTTAGTTTTTACTTTCTCTTACCCATAAGGTAGAAAAAGTATTGTTTTGGGGTCAAATTTTTGAACGCGAGATTTTGTTATATTTACATGTTCTGAGATCCCCTGAATACGAAAATCATGTTTTTAGCAAATGGTCTGTGTGTGTGTCTGTGTGTTAACAGCATATCTCAAAAACAAATTATGGCAGAAAGTTCAAACTTGGTATTCTAAATGTGTATCATATAAGGATGCTACAGTAAGCTTTTCGTTGAGATCAAGCAAATGGTTCGAGTACAGGGACAATCAAGAGAAATCTAATACGTTACATCTATGGGGGAAATTGCAGATAAGTAGAGTTTAACGTCTATAGACTGCACTAAACCAAACGAAACGAATATATATTTTTTGTAATAGAAATAGTGAACAAGGAAAAAAAATTGTGTATGTAGGAGCCACGCCTCCCCCCCCCCCTCAAGGGGAGTAAATTTTCATGATGGGTATCTTTCAAAAGAGCTCGCCAATAACTTTAAAACGAATGGTTGAACCATCGATCGGCGATAATTTAAAACAAAGTTATCGATTTTTTTTAATTTTTAACGACAAAAAACTTAGAAAAAAAAAAATCTTTTTTTTTTTTTTTTTTTTTTTTTTTTAGAAGGTTTTTAATTGAAATTGACTTGGTCATCGTGTCTTCGTGTCACGCTAGTAAACAAGGCGCCTTCATTTTAAAGTAAATATAAGCTATTTCGTTTGTCGATCTGTGGCTCAGTTGGTAAGAGCGTCCAGTTAGCAGCACGGTGGTTAAGAGTTCGGTCCCCGGAAGGTCCAACGTGTTAATTCTTGTAGAAAATGTGTCAATTGATACAAGAAGATTTTTCTTTGCTTACACTAAGAATTTTTTGAGGAGTTTTGAAGCATTTTTTTTTTTTTTTTTAATCTATTTATTTAGATATTGGAAAACACAAAACATTTTAGATATTAAAAAAGCACAAAATAAAATGTTTTAAGTAAAAAATACATATATATATATATATATATATAAATGTAAGCAACTCATTTATATATATATATATATATATACACTCATTTCCAAAATTATCTTTACATGCCTAAATTTGTGGATTTTTCAGAAATTGGGAAATATAATTTTTTGACACATAAAGACATAAAAAAAAAAAAAAAAAAAAAAAAAATTAAGGGCACTGCATATGACATATAATTGGATCATATAACACAATAATGTTAATAATATGTGTCAAAGGAAGGTCAAAAGAAAAGGAATAGCTCAGAAAGAAAAGAAAAAAAAAATGAAGCCTTGCGAATTTACGTAAAGATAAATTTGGACATGAGTGTATATATATATATATATATATATATACAAGTTCACGTGGGCTGCGCCAAGATGTTTATTGAAAGACAAAAAAAAAAAAAAAAAAAAAAAAAAAAAAAAATACAAGAATCATCGCCAGGCAGAGCCTACTCGCAACAATGGGCGATGTGAAACAAGTTCAATTTACATAGTCTTTTGCTGGTCGGCATGCCGAGCCTAGCCGGCTCCTCGCGACAGAAGGCATGCTGACATGCTGTAATGTTATGTTGAAGTCTGAGAGGAATGGAGATGATCATTGTAGTATAGGTGTAGGTCATGTCAGCCTCTTGCCGGGTAAAACCCTTCGCGACAGAGGGCAAGTGGTGCAGGACTGACTCTTGATGTGATTAAACAGCTTTTGTTGTTTTCCAAATTGACCAAGCTCAAGGGAAGTGGGAAAGATTAATCTGTTAAGTTTGAAATATATAAATGTAAGCAACTCATTGTATCTTTTAATGAATCAGCTGGTTACAGCGTCATGTTGATAGTGCGAGAGTCTTGTGTTCGATCCTCGCCGGCCCGAGGTGTTATTTTTGGCAAATAATTAATAGAAAAAGTGTCAATTGATAAACGAAAATATTTCGTTGTGTACACAGTATCCTAATAATGTTTGAAGATGTCATTTAATTAGCTTTTTATCTAGTAACTAAAAAGCACAAAATAAAAATTTAAATAAAAATAAATAAATATTTTTTTAGAAGCTTTTTATTGAAATAGCATTTTGTTATCGCGTCTTCATATCACGCTAATAAATAAGGCACCTCAACTTTAAAGTAAATATCAGCAGTCTTTATAGTCACTCTTTGGCTCAGTTGGTTAGAGCGTCAAGTTGCTAATACGATGGTGGTGAGTTCCATCCCCGGAGGATCGATGTGCTAAATTTTACAGATGATATGTGTAATAGAAAATATGCCAATTAATAAAAGAAAATTTTTTATTGTCTACACAGTATTCTAAGAATTTTTGAAGAGTTTTTTTAAAAAAGCCTTTTTTTAGATTCTAAAAAACACAAAATATAAAGTTATATATATATATATATATATATTCTTTTAGAAGCTTTTTATTGAAATTGGATATTTATCATCGTGTCTTTGTGTCATTCTGAAAAAGAAGGCGCCTCCACTTTAACGTAAATTTAAACAACTTTTTTCGTCGTTTGGTAGCGCATTTAGTTAGAGCGTCATGGTGATAACGTGATGCTCGTGGGTTCGATCCCGCAAGCCGACGTGTTACTTTTTTGCAGATAATTGATAGAAACTATGTCAATTGATAAAAGAAAATTATTCGTTGCCTACACAGTGTCCTAATAGTCCAAGCGGCGGCTGCAAAAAATTGACTTGAGAAGGTATGAAGCTAATTATTTTTCTATAGATAGAATTCATTGTTACAATGAAAATCTGATAGGGTTGCCTGGTCAAAGCCGTCAAGTTTAAGAGAAACAACCTCACTTCCGGTCACAATTTAAACGATTTTCGGACCCCAAAAGGTATGAAGATGAAACCGGTGCTAAAATGTAGAGATTAATATGCTCTTTAAAATGGCATAGGGTTGCCTGGTCAAAACCGTCAAGTTTCAGAGGTTGCCTGGATAATAGGGGTCAAATTTAAGCGATTTTCGGACCCCAAAAGGTATGAAGATGAAACCGGTGCTAAAATGTAGAGATTAATATGCTCTTTAAAATGGCATAGGGTTGCCTGGTCAAAGCCGTCAAGTTTCAGAGGTTGCCACGAAAATAGGGGACGTATTTTACGATTTATTTACCCAAGTAAAAAATGATTTACCCAAATGTAAAGATGAAACCGGTGCTAAAATGTAGAGATTAATATGCTCTTTAAAATGGCATAGGGTTGCCTGGTCAAAGCCGTCAATTTTCAGAGGTTGCCACGAACATAGGGGACGTATTTTACGATTTATTTACCCAAGTAAAAAATGATTTACCCAAATGTAAAGATGAAACCGGTGCTAAAATGTAGAGAATAATATGGTCTTTAAAATGGCATAGGGTTGCCTGGTCAAAACTGCCAAGAAAAGAGGTTGCCACGAAAAGTGTGTGTGTGGTGAGGGCGAATTTTAGCGGTCTTTTTACCCTAACATATTTAAAAATGAAACCGTTTATAAAATATAGAGAATAATATTCTCTTTAGAGTATCATAGGGTTGCCAGGTAAAAATCTCGAGAAATAGTGGTTGTCTTGAAAAAAAAAATAAATAGATAAATAAATAAATAAAAAAGCTAATTTTGAAGGGTTTTTTATCGAATGTGAAGAAAAAATATAAAAAGTATTTAAAAAAAGAAAAAAAATAAATAAATAATCTGTAATGAAACTGTTCTAAAATTTCCCATAAAAACAACGAATTAATAGTAAAAATTAAAAATGAAGCATGCGATACAGATAAGAAAATACGCCCGCAAAAGTTAACAGAAATTAATATAATAATGCCCAAGAAACTCATAATAAAAAATTGTGTTAGTATACACAATAAATAATTAAACAATATGAAAAAAAAAACCTCTTATTTCAGATTTGCAGCAAGATTTACAAATTTCAATTTCATAAATTAATTCATGGTTATTAAGAAACGCGAAAAATTTATCAATTTTTTTAAAATGTTTTTCGCTTTATTTGTACCCATAATTAATTTTCAGAAGGCATTATTGATTATTTTTAATTCGATATAAAAAAAATTATTGAGAAAATTTTCTAAAATTGACAAATTTTTAATATAACAAAATCGGCACAAACCAAAATATTCGTATAAAATTCTACAAAGCAGCCGCATACATTTCTTCAGGGAATTTATCTTCTCAATATTTTGACACAATTTGAATATTTTAAGTATTGAAAAATGCGGAAAAAACGAGCTCGTGAGCTGAAATTAGTTTTATACAGATTAGAAAAAGAATGGTCACGCATAATAATTTAATTTTCTTTATACTTTAAAATCTCTTATATCATTAAACAAATAAAATAAACGAATACTGGAATTCGCTTCCTTTTCTAAGCTGTCCGCTCTACCTTGACAGGTTTGAAGCACAATCGTAAGCAAATTGAAAAGTGTTGTATATTCTACATTTAGCTCGCAATTTCATCTTTTAAATATTAATCATTTCGTATTTAACCTTTTTTAAATAGTCTTCATGTGTGTTTCACTTTGTGTTAAACACCTTTAATATCCGTTAGCTTTTTGGAGACTGACCGCTATTTCTTTACGAATTTTACCTGGCAAATATATGCCATTTTAAAATAACTCCTACGCTGTACATTCTGGAACCAGCTACACCTTTCAAATATTCATATAATTTCATCCTTATTCATTTTATTTGTTAATGCTATTCGTATTTTTTTACACTTCGTTAAGAAATCTTCAAAACTCGCCAATTTTTTTGTGGTTCACTGCTTTCCTTGACAGATTTGACCTATTTTCGAGGCAACCTCCGGGTCTTGACGGTTTTGACCAGGCAACCCTATGCCATTTTAAAGACCATATTATTCTCTACATTTTAGCACCGGTTTCATCTTTACATTTGGGTAAATCATTTTTTACTTGGGTAAATAAATCGTAAAATACGTCCCCTATGTTCGTGGCAACCTCTGAAAATTGACGGCTTTGACCAGGCAACCCTATGCCATTTTAAAGAGCATATTAATCTCTACATTTTAGCACCGGTTTCATCTTTACATTTGGGTAAATCATTTTTTACTTGAGTAAATAAATCGTAAAATACGTCCCCTATTTTCGTGGCAACCTCTGAAACTTGACGGCTTTGACCAGGCAACCCTATGCCATTTTAAAGAGCATATTAATCTCTACATTTTAGCACCGGTTTCATCTTCATACCTTTTGGGGTCCGAAAATCGCTTAAATTTGACCCTTATTATCCAGGCAACCTCTGAAACTTGACGGTTTTGACCAGGCAACCCTATGCCATTTTAAAGAGCATATTAATCTCTACATTTTAGCACCGGTTTCATCTTCATACCTTTTGGGGTTCGAAAATCATTTCAATTTGACCCCTATTATCGAGGCAACCTCTGAAACTTGACGGTTTTGACCAGGCAACCCTATGCCATTTTAAAGAGCATATTAATCTCTACATTTTAGCACCGGTTTCATCTTCATACCTTTTGGGGTCCGAAAATCGCTTAAATTTGACCCTTATTATCCAGGCAACCTCTGAAACTTGACGGTTTTGACCAGGCAACCCTATGCCATTTTAAAGAGCATATTAATCTCTACATTTTAGCACCGGTTTCATCTTCATACCTTTTGGGGTCCGAAAATCGCTTAAATTTGACCCTTATTATCCAGGCAACCTCTGAAACTTGACGGTTTTGACCAGGCAACCCTATGCCATTTTAAAGAGCATATTAATCTCTACATTTTAGCACCGGTTTCATCTTCATACCTTTTGGGGTCCGAAAATCGCTTAAATTTGACCCTTATTATCCAGGCAACCTCTGAAACTTGACGGTTTTGACCAGGCAACCCTATGCCATTTTAAAGAGCATATTAATCTCTACATTTTAGCACCGGTTTCATCTTCATACCTTTTGGGGTCCGAAAATCGCTTAAATTTGACCCTTATTATCCAGGCAACCTCTGAAACTTGACGGTTTTGACCAGGCAACCCTATGCCATTTTAAAGAGCATATTAATCTCTACATTTTAGCACCGGTTTCATCTTCATACCTTTTGGGGTCCGAAAATCGTTTAAATTGTGACCGGAAGTGAGGTTGTTTCTATTAAACTTGACGGCTTTGACCAGGCAACCCTATCAGATTTTCATTGTAACAATGAATTCTATCTATAGAAAAATAATTAGCTTCATACCTTCTCAAGTCAATTTTTTGCAGCCGCCGCTTGGACTATAAGGCATTTTGATAGTTTTTTGAAGAAACTTCTTTTTGAGTTACTAAACGCACAAAATAAAAATTTCAGTAAAAATAAAAATAAAAATAAATAAGTAAATAAAAATATAAGTAAGTAAATAAATAAATAAAAATAACACTGAAAGTTTTTTATTATTGTGAAGCCCTAAAAAGCCTAAAATTAAAATTTATTCTTCCAGAGACATGCTATAAAATCATAAAAGTTTCAACAACAAGAAAATTTTAAAGAAAAATATAGATATTTCACTTTTTCAAAACATGAAAAATTTTAAATATTCCAAATATTTTAAAAAGCATTCGAGAACAATATTTCTTTTGTATAAGTATTTGTTAGATTTTTCTAGAATGTTCTATGATTTTTCTTGACAGTTCTTAGACTTTTGGTTAGAGCGTCATGCTGTTAACGCGATGGTCCCGGATTCGGTCCTCTAAAGACGATATAGTACTCTTTTTGCGGATAAATAATAGAAAAAAAAATGTAATAAACGAAAAATATAACGAAATTAAATAAACGAAAATCTTCCGTTGTCTACAAAATATCCTAAGAAATTTTAATTAGTTTTCTTAAGAAGCTTTTTCCTTTTTTGTAACTAAAAAGCACAAAATAAAATTTAAGTAAAAAATCATTTTTTAAAGTAAGAAGCTTTTTATTGTGAAGCCCTAAAAAGCATAAAATAAAATGTATTCTGGCAAAGACATGCTACGAAGAAATAAAAGTTTCAACAGTAAGAAAATTTTAGAGAAAAATATAGGTACTTTCCTTTTGCTAGAGATGAAAATTTTTTAATGTTCAAAATATTTTAAAAAGCTTTCGAGACATTTAAGATTTCTGGCCTAATGAATGATTTTACAAAAACTAATAACTAAGAATATTGGTCTCGAAAGCTTTTTAAAATATTTTGAACATTAAAAAAATTTAATCTCTTGCAAAAGGAAAGTACCTATATTTTTCTCTAAAATTTTCTTACTGTTGAAACTTTTATTTCTTCGTAGCATGTCTTTGCCAGAATACATTTTATTTTATGCTTTTTAGGGCTTCACAATAAAAAGCTTCTTACTTTAAAAAATGATTTTTTACTTAAATTTTATTTTTTTAATATTGAGAATAAAATGGACCTTTTTTGGATATTTAGTGTTATACTACTTCTGTAATATGGAAATCGTCTGCATTATCATGAAAGATAATTTTTTTAAATAATAGTTTTAATAAATTATTTTTTAAAAACAGAATTATTTTTTTAATAGCCGAATTAAATTCTATATAAATGTAGGTGCATTAATGAAACGGGGGGTTGTGGGGGGCGGTAGCCCCCCCTCACACAGAACTAATTATCATATAAAACTCTTCCGAAGCCTAATATGAATTGTTTAACACAGGTTTGCATAACAGTACTCGTTATATTACCTATTAATCTGCAACCTGTATTTATAGTATTAAATTTCAGGGTAAGAGAAAGTCGTGTGAGTGACACACCAGATTATTTTCATTAAAATGATACACTTTCGCTACGTGGTGAGATGCTAAACACACATGAGCACTATGAACAGCTGTATGTGTAACGTAGCTTCTCTGTATACGTGTCTGTTATTAAGGAAAAAAGAATCCACTGTTATGAAATAAGAACCCCGGGAGAAGTTTATTCATTTATGACTTTGCCATGAATGAGTTTGTTTTTCTTGGTGTAACCGCGTTATGACGTCATGTTAACGGGATGGCCCTTTCACTTTTTAACTCTTTGGGAAGATGATGTCAATAGGAAGGTCCGCCGCGCTCAGATGTCAAGGCTGTTTTAATAAAAAATATTCAACTCGGCAAAGATCTTTCAATAGAAGATTTTTCTTTCTTTTTTTATTCATCCAATCTAAAAAATAAGATGAAATCTCTATTTTTAGTTTTTTTCAATTAGGACAAAGGTTGAAGATGTTGACTATTTCTTATATTTAAAAAAAAAAAAAAACTATGTCAGAGACTGAATTTAATTTAGTAAGACAGGACTATTTTGTATATTACAAACTTGATATGTTGTGAAAAAAGTTTCTTTCTTCTTTTTAAATTATAGTTTTTTTTTTTTTCTTTTTTAAAGCAACTGTTCCTATATTAATTTAAATAAAAACGCAAGTTTTTTTTTTTTTTTTTGTTTTTTTTTTTTAAGAAAAAGTTATTAAAATATTATATTATTTTTATCGCTCCAAATAGAAAATAAATTGCATTAGTTAAATTTATTTATTTATTTACTTTTATTTAACCGCTAAAACGTGTACAAAATATACTCCAATGATAGGGTCAGTCCATATAATTTCATGGAAGTGTGCTGCTCGACTATTTTTGATTCATTTGATATTTGTGTCTTTTATAGGCACACATGAGAGAAGTTTAAAAGAACTTATTTTTTTTTTTTTCCCTCTACTACCAACCTTCTATTTTATACAGATCATCAAAGGTCATTTTCATGATTAAAAATTGGATTATTAGGCCTTTATATTTTTGCACAAATCTGTTTGAATTAAATTTATGAGTGCTAAGTTTTAATATTAAAAATTTAAGTACATAAGGTAAAGATGTCCCATGCTTAGCTGTACTGCTGTAACTTAATAACTAAAATAATTACAATAGGTCAAAGTTCAACGTCAAACGTAAAATTTTTTTACTAATTCCTATAGTGAATAACTCTTTTAGAGAACAGAATCACAAAGCAAAATATCACATAAATTAATCTCTGGAATCACACTAATGAGAAAATTTAATTGTAATTGAGCGATTTTTTATCTTTTACAGTTTACAAGTTCTCGAAATATCAGAATAAGGGCAAAACGATATTTTAATACCCCCCCCCCCTCTCTCCCATAAACTAAAAAAACATGAAAAAAAAAAATCTTTGGCAATTTATTAATCTATTAAGGTATTATGTATACATTGGTTATTGTTTTGTGGTTTTGATTTTTAAAAAACTATATCGTTTTTAAAATTGCGTAGTTCGGCTAATTAACGCACACTAAAGTAGAAAATTAAACAATGAATTAAATAATTGCAAATTAATTCTGTTTTATTAAAATGTGCTTTATAATAAGGCAAAATTACTTTAATCGAATTAAGATAAAATACAAAAATTTTTGCTTTTTATTTATTTATTTATTTATTTTATTTTATTTTTAATATTTAAGCATTATTTTATAAACATTATTATTATTATTATTATTATTCCTTTTACTCAAAACTACAAAACAGCACACACAGTATACATAATATTTTAATAAATTGTCAAAGACATTTTTTCAAATCTTCATTTCCTTTTGGTGTATGGGAGTCTTAAAAATGTAATTTTTTATCATTTTTCTGGCAATTCGGGGACCTGTAAACTGTAAAGGTTGAAAACCACACTATTACAACTAAATTTTCTCCTTGGTGTGATTCCAGAGATTAATTTGCGTGATATTTTATTTTGTTGTTTTTGTTCCCCAGAAGAGTTATTCACTATCGAAATGAACAAAAATGTAATGTTTGACCTTGAACTTTGACCTATTGTAATTTGTTTTGGTTGTTAAGTTACAGCAGTATAACTAAGCAAGTGACACCTTTACCTTATGTATTTTGATACTAATATTTAGAAGTAACACTTATAAATTTAATTCAAAGAGATTTGCGCCAAAATACAAAGTTCTAATAATCCCATTTTTAACCATGAGAACGACTTTTGATGACCTGTATAAAATACAAGATCGGTAGTAGAGAAAAAATAAAAATTGTTTCAAACATCTCTCATGTGTACCTATAAAGGATACAAGTACCAAAAGAAACAAAAATAGTCGAGCAACACACTTGCATCCTTCCATGAAATTATATAGACTGACCTGATATTGAATCTGATTATCTACAAAAAGCTTCTGTTAATAAAAATGACGGTAAAAGTAACATTCATGACACATAAATTATGTATAATATCATACGTAAAAAAAAAAAAAAAGAATAATTCGAACATCTTTTAAATATAATTTTTTAACGTCAATATTAAAAAGGTGAATTGGCGTTGGATAAATAAACACAAGAAAAATCCTCAACGTCTTGAACCCCAAAGGAAATAATCATACTGCAGACAGCTGTTTCGGTAGCATTTAGAGTATCTTCATCAGTGCATTAAATAAATGAAATGAAACTGCTCCTATACATAGGAATCAAATACTTGTGTTTTGCCGTCTGATTGTTGGAAATTTTACATTTAATCTACACTAGTTAAGAAATACCCCCCCCCCCCACAAAAAAAAAAAAAAAAAAAAAAATCTGCATTATGGTCATACAATTACTATGTTAATCAATTAAATCTTTCAAAGAATTTCTCGTTATGTTTTAATTTTTTTTTTCTTTTTTGCTTAATTATTATTATTATTTGTAATAATTATTCTCTTCATTTTAACCTTTTTCTTTGTTACCATATTGTCTTGCAGAGAATTTGGGGAAAGTTAGGCGCCCGACAAACTGGTTTAACTTACTCTACCCATCTTAAAACGTGGTGGCCTCTGTTCCTTCTTCTTCAAGTTATTATGTATATTTTCTGTTATACTATGTTCATATTTGTTACATATGATCTCATCTATCAATGTCTCAGAAACAATTCATATTAACGTTTTAATATATTTTCTTTGTATAAGGCTTCACTTACATATGTAATTGGTTATTCATTAATTGAAGTCTTCCGTCTTCCTTCCTGGTGTTAGACCATTTTAATGATTAATTATATATATGCTTAATTAATTGTTTTATTACAATAAACTAGAATTCCTTTCTCTTCCTAAAATTTAAGATCTCAGATCAGGTTTCTTAGGAGAAAATAATAATAATAATAATAATAATAAAGAAATAAAGCGAGTTAAAATCTAATTTGGTAGATAGTTTTTTACAAATGTTTTATATTATGATACAAATTTTAGCAACTTTGGTAAACCTTTTAGAACTATCATTTAAGTAAAATTTTCCTTTATTACTCACAATTCAGTGACATTGATATACGGAAAATTTTTCGAACATTTACACCATTAACCATTTGTCCGTCCAAACCAACAGCTGAGGTCATTCGTTGAAAATACGGATGATAATGTTCACGACTTTCACTTTTCGTAAATCATTACGGAAATCGACTACTCGTCTGCCTTGAACTTCATAATATTCACACACTTCCATCAAATTTTTATTCCCTTGATATTTGTTTAATGCTGCCTGTTATCAGAGACTGTGCAGTGATTCATTTGGTAAAAGTTTCAAGATGAGATACATTACAGATTTATCGTTTCTACTTGCTTTGATAATGTCGGTAAGTTCTTTTATTTTTTTAAAAAATTAGTATATTCTGACCACCACAAAACTTTCTTCTATATTTTCCTATATAAATTCACACATTGGAAATTATTTACTAAAATTATTATACATTAAAGTTCTTTTCTTTAGTGAATGCAGACGATTTTTATCTCAGAAAAGTATAATGCTAAATGTATAAAGGACGTTAATTTTATACCCTATAAACTATATCTTAAAATATATTATATATAGCATCCTAAAATAATTTATCAATGAATTATTCATTTTACCATGTTTTTATTAACTTCTAAACTTCTATTCTTGTTTGTCCTGTACAATTCTTGTAATCGATTTTTAACTAACTTCCCTATTAGTTGACATTTGAAACTTTCAAAATAGCTCGGAACCCGATGGCAACACAATACTTCGAAGCCCGATTTTTGAACTTTTGATTAGTTTCCTTTTAATTAATTAAAATATGAAAATAATAACCTCCTAATAACTTTAAAAATAGCCATTAAAATATTAGCTATAATTTAATTGTTGCCAAAAAAAAAAAAAAGTTTACGAGTTTATTTTCTTTCGACATAAAAATAAATACATCTTATACCATTAAGTGAGCAATATTTGTATGTATATTTCACTGTTCTCGAAAACGGTAGCTCGGACAGTCACGAGATTTAACACAAAGGTGCCCCCCGAAGGATCATTGTGCACATCGAAGTCAGAATTTCGAATTTCTGTTTAGTTTTCTTTTAATTAATAAAAATATGAAAATAATAAGCTAATAATAGCAAAAAATTAGCCATTTAAATTTAATCCGTAATTTAATTGTTGCCAAAAAAAAAAAAAAAAAAAAAAAAAAATACGAGTTTATTGTTTTTTCCAACAGGAAAATAAATACATTTATCTAAACATGAACAATCCGCGTTTGTAATGATCGATAGATGGCGCTCTCTGAACACTGCAGTTGTTAGTAAACATTATGGCCACGTGTGTTCCATTAGTGTTCTTTTTTGTAATTCTACTTAATATTCCGCCATTACATCATGGAAAATTGATTGCTTTTGGAAAAAAATATTTCAGTTTCTTCAAAGTTCGATCGGAAGTAGATTTTAACTGAAGCTGAACAAATATTAGTTTCAAATCATCTGATTAATTCTTTACTTCCATTAGCCGAAGCAACTGAAATTTTAAATTTGTCATTTGGAAATAAAAATGGAAGCTCAATTCTGGATTTCTTGATCCTTTGGAGTTAGATTGTAGCACACAACAGTATGTGTTATCTTTTTTACCGTATTTATTCATTTTTATTCTATAAATATATGTGAAACTAAATATCGTGTAGCAATGGCGGCTGTATGGAATTCGAATTAAACCATGTTTATTGTAATTTCACCTTAGCCCACCAGAGGGCGAGCATTTCATTACAATCGCGGATACTACACACTACTGATCGCAGAGCTTCCAAATTTGGCATATAGGTACCTGGGACCCTGCAGGTGTGCATCTCATCGAGGTTTTTTCGAATTTCGAATTTCGAATTTGAATTTTTTAAATTAATGTTTTTTCGATTTTAAACATTGGCTTTTATGTTTCATTTTTCATGAATTTATTCTTCGATTGTAATCGTCTGCGTATCTTAGCAACGGCTATATTATGCAATTTATTTTTTATTTAATACATTTATTTGAGGGCGAGTCTTTTTTCTCTTTTTAATTTATTATATTTATTGAAAATAAAATGGTAATGCAGTAGAAAAAATTAAATATATTAAATTTAAAATTTAAAAACGTATTTATAACAGTTATGTTTATGCATAATTTTTGTAGTATAACAGTAATTATTTTCCATTTGTTAATTTAATTTCTTTAAAAGTTTTTTTTATTTTCCTAATTTATAGTATTTGTCAGGAAATAATGGTAGTATATAGTAGAAAGGATTAAACTGATTGGAATTTATTTGTTTTTTATGTATTTAATTCCTTCTAAAAGGAAATCTACTTTTTATTTTATTTCATTACATTGGTCGGAATCAAATTGTAATACAGTGTAAACAGCATGAGTAATAAAATACTTGGTTCAAAAACTAAAATATTTAATAGACGCTGAGATACAGTTATCTTTAAAATCGTAGTTCTTAAATAATGGCAGACCCACCTATCGTCAATAAATACCCATATTGAAATACATAGGAAAGAGATTTCTGCAGGCAGTGGGAACCTGCTCCCGATACAGTGCGGGCAGAGAAAGAGCTGCCGTAGTCAGCGAGTACCCGATGCGAGGTCTAGAGCGATTCCAATGTAATTATTTTAGTTTTTATTTATAATGTGATGTGAAATATAAATAATGATCCAATTCTTTTGGAGATTCATTTAAATATAGTGGCCAGCGAAGCGGGCGTAGCCTGCTAGTTTAATTAAACGCGAGCGTTAAAAAATTGTAAAAAAGTTAAATTATGCATCTCACAAAAATTGACGTCATTTTATCTTTAAAAAAATTATACGCATTGATAAAGTGCTAATGTAGTTCTATAGCTATGATTCAACAGAAAATTTAAAAACATGGTATATAAAAAGTTTTTTATCTTATAATTATTTATCTCTTTATCTCTTTATTTCTTTTTAATATTGGATATTGTCACAAGATAGGGAAATGCACTCTATATTTATTTATTTATTTTATTTTATTTTTTGGCTACAGCTTATACAGTCTTTGAAAATCTTGCGATATTAAGCTCTACGAAGGACTGTATGTTCCCTAATGAGAATTTCTTCAAATTTTGAGCATTTTCCACTTCCACTTCGTGTTACATATGTTATGTTCCACTTCTTTTTAAATTTGTTAGGTTCCTCTTATGTATTAAAGACATCTGATTCATAAATTCCTTTATTCATTTCGTTGGATCTTTTAATTCATCTTTGGCGTGAGTGAACTTAGTCCTCCATTACAGCGTGAATATTTTAATTCATCTTTAATTTACTAATCACGGCATTATCTATATAATTTTTTGGGTGAAATTGGCATCAATAATATATATCTTATATGCTAAATTTTATTATGTTTTAAATTTGCATTTTAAATTTACAATTATATAGTATATAGTATATGTATATATAGTATATATATATATATATAATAAAGATGATCTATTAAGCATAGTAGAAGCCAAGCAACAGATACAAGATCACTGAAACACCAATGACCAATAACATTAAAAAAAAAAAAAAAAAAAAAAAAATCATCAGTGGATGAAATACACTAATGTAAAGAAACCAGATCTATTAATTAACAGCCTGCAAAACAAACGAATCAATAAAGTAACACAACAAATCTTAACTTAAAACCATAAATTTATCAAAATTAATGAAAAAATAACCTAATAAACACAAGATAGGAAGGTAGGAGGCAGGCGGCAAGACTTGTGACTTGCCTGTGGGGTTAAACTAGTTTCATGCCGGCAACACTCACCCAGCCTGCCACGACCAGAACAGGAACCATATGAATTTAAAAAAGCAAAATTTCAAAGCAGATGAATAACAATGAAACCACGAAGCAACAATGAAATTCACCGATTGATTACATTGTGTTTAATTGTATAATTAGAATTTTAAATATAGTTGACAACTCAAAAAGGAAGAAACTGAAATTTTATTGGAAAAAGAAAGTTTGCATAGTAATACAAAGTAAATGCAACAAGCCTTCTGCTTTTTTTTTTTAATTTAATTTCACAAACCCACCCAACCACCCAGCCTTACAACACCACCCCACCTCCGTAATCAAACATCTGCCCACCCAACCACAACCTTTTTTATTGTCTTTTATTATTTTATAATTTTTTTGTTGATATACACAAAAGTGTACACAGCTTTTTTTTTTTTTTTTGTACTGACAGAGACATGGTTAAGGATATAAAATAGAAAATACAAAGTTTTTAGGAAAACCCATTTTAGCAGTGGCTGTGATCAGTTTATTAATATTCTTGTTTTTAAACTTCGCAGAGCATAAATTATTAATTCGAAATACATGGTTAATGATGATGTTTCTAAATACCGAAAGATGCAGACATGAATTAAAATGTGTAAATAAGTTTACTTTAAAACTAAAATCTTGCCGTTTGTCATAGATATCTGTGTAAATTTTATTACCATCGATGATTATTTTGAGGTCTAAAAAGTTAATTGATTGATTAGTTAGAGTATTTTGAGTTAGCTTTAAATTAGGTGGATAATTGAAGGAAAAGTCATTTTGTGAGTGCTTGTTGAGATAAAGTACAATAATATCATCGATGTAACGATAAAATCGAACATCATCATTGCAAATTTGCTTTTCATAATAATAAAGATAGAGATCTGCCAAAATACTGGAGCTACAACCTCCTTGTGGGATGCCAAATTGTTGCAAATATAAAATTTTTGAAACTGATTCACTACAAATTTGTGTTGGTGATTTATCTCATTACTTTTTACTTTCTCTTACCTATAGGGTCGAAAAAGTATTGTTTTAGGGTCAAATTTTCAAACGTGAGTTTTTTCTTATATTTACATGTTCTGAGGTTCCCTGGATACGAAAATCCTGTTTTTAGCGAATGGTCTGTGTGTCTGTCTGTCTGTTATCAGCACATCTCAAGAACAAATAGTAGCAGAAATTCCAAACTTGGTATTCTAAATGTGTATCATATAGGGATGCTACAGTAAGATTTCGTTCAGATGAAGCAAATGGTTCGTGTACAGGGACACTCAAAAGTATTCAAATACATTACGTCTAAGGGGGAAATTGCAGGTAAATAGAGTTTAACATCTATAGACTGCACTAAACCAAATGAAACGAATATATATTTTTTGTAATAGATATAGTCAACTGGGAAAATTCTTTTTGTGTATGTAGGAGCCCCTCGCCCCCCCCCCCCCTGGGGGGGAAGTCCCCCCTCGAAGGGAGTAAATTTTCATGATGGGTATCTTTCAAAGAGCTCGCCAATAACTTTAAAACGAATGGTTGAACTATCGATCTGCTATAATTTAAAATGAAGTTATCGATTTTTTTAATTAAAATATATATATATATATATATATGTAATATTGAGAATAATTTTTTTTTTTTTTCTTTTTGGATATTTAGTGTTATACTACTTCTCTAATATAGAAATCGTCTGTATTATCATAAAAGATATTTTTTTTAAATAATAATTTTAATAATTTTTTTTAATAACCGAATTAAATTCTATATAAATGTAGGTGCATGAATGAAACGGGGGGGTTGGGGGGGCAGTAGCCCCCCTCACACAGAACTGATTATCATATAAAACTCTTCCGAAGCCTAATTTGAATTTTTTAACATAGGTTTGCATAACAGTACTCGTTATCTTATCTCTTAATCTCCAACCTGTATTTATAGTATTAAATTTCAGGGTAAGAAAAAGTCCTGTGAGTGACAGACCAGATTATTTAATCTGGTTTTGTCGCAGGATCGAAACTTGAACTATATTTTTGACTTGAATTAGCTATACAGTTTTCCGAAATCTTACAATTCCTTTGTTTGTAGAAGTGCAAGTTTTCCTGAAGCGTGAACACTTCGATTTTTGAGCATTTCTTGTTCCATTTCTCATATCCAGTTTTTCTTTTTTAATATTTTTAATACTTTTCTCATTTCCTGTTATCTTTTTTTTTTTTCATAATGTTATTGGTTTATGTATGATAACTTTCATGAAAATCGCAAAAATATCTCTCAATGTTAGTCATTGTGTTTTTGTCCTAGTTGTTCACGTCAGCGTAAGTAATTTAAAATGCTTTAACTATTAATTGGTACTTTAATTAAATTATAAAAAATATGTGATTACATTTAAATTGAATTACAATCACTTTTAAGCGTGTGTTGTTGGTCTTATCATTATCATGTTTCTATTAATTGCTAAATTTTATAAAGGTATTAGATTCTTCAAAAAGGAGAAAATCAAAGATGTAATCACATGTCAAGCCATCACACAAGACAAAGAGTAACATGTTGCCATCATAACATACATACATAGTCGAACCTCGTTAACGTGAACACGCTGAACGTGAATTACTTTTAACATGAACTGTTTCCATAATCTCCGTCAAAATGAGAAGATTAGTTACTGATACCATGAGCTACTCATAACATGAGCAATTTTGTTTTTCTCCTTGAGATTCATGTTAACGAAGTTCGACTGTATATATATATATATTTAGATTTTCATTTCATTTATTTATTTATTAAAAAAGAAAAAAGATCAATAATATTGCTTCGAATTTTCGCAGATACATGATTCGTTTTAAATGTATCGACGAGTTCTTTTGAAAAATACTTATACCGAATATTTTCATCGCGCAGGTGAGGAGGCATTCTACATATCAAAAATAAAAAAATCTAGTTAACTTTTACTATTATAAATAATTCCTTTTCATTTCACAAAGAATGGTTAAAAATAATCTTCAGCGTGTACAATCATACGAAATTTTGTTCTATGCTGTCGTATTAAAAATTATGATAAAACGAAATGACAAGTGCACGTGTTGAGCGATATATACCAAAAGTTGATAAGCATCAATTTAAACCGAGGTACAGCTTCTAAATGTAACTACATATATATATATATATATATTAATATACACATATATATATATATATATATATAAAAAATCTGATTTTCTGTTGTTACTATTATAAATAAATATATTTTTTAATTTTCGCATTCAAAAATTCAAAAAAAGATTTCTCATTATGTACACTTATACGAAATTTTGTTCTGTACTGCTATATAAAAAATTGTGGAAAAATGGGATGACAGCGATTGATCATCAAATGTAAACAACACCAGTTTAGATCAAGGTCCAACTATATCGCAAGTTTAGTTAAATTTCTTTCATTAGTTCGTCACATGCAAAGTCCAAAAAAAATTTAATACACGCAAAATCACACAGACTTTCCCTAAAAATCATGTTCAGGACATCTCAAAAGGCATAAAACCACCGATAACCAAAAAACAAAAATTTTAAAGAATTCAGTAACTTTCTTCTTATTATAGACACAGAAGAAAATAATACACAATTCTTATTGTTATCCATTAAATAATGTACATTCTTAAATTCCGTTTTCTCGTTCAGAGAATTTATGATCGTTAAAATAAGTCCTTATTTTCAAAAAAAAAAAAAAAAAAAAAAAGTTTTTTTTTTTTTTTTTTTTTTTAATATAAGTTGTAAAAGGCAAAAATTTTCACGAATTCAGTAACTTTCTTCTTATAGCACAGAAGACAATAATAATTCTTATTGTTATCCATTACATAATGTACATTCTTAAATTCCGTTTTCTCGTTCAGAGACTTTATGATCGTTAAAGTCGGTCCTTATTAAAAAGTGATTTTTTTTTCTCCTAAGTTCCAAAATGCAAAATTTCACTTTGTGAAATTTCAGATTTTACAGCTTCAAAATGAAATATTAAAAAATTCATAAAATCGGATAACAAAGATTCATTTTAACGATAATAAATTCTCTGAATGGGAAAACGGAATTTTTAAGTATATTATGCAAATAATAGGGACTTTTATCTCATAAGTTAACTTGGGGTTGTTTGGCTGACCCTCTCGCACTGTGACGTATCCCCTTAAATTCATTTTAACAACTGACTAAGGCTTCCTTTTGTTGAGAGATTAATGTTTTAGTCCTTCTTTTCTTCATGGGAAGGGAAAAAAAAAAAAAAAAAAAAAAAAAAAGTAAAAAATGTGAATTACGTACAGTTTGAGTCACTTTTAAAAATTATTACTGTGTAATCACATTAACATTATTTTGGAGATCCGCATAGAGAAAATTATTTCTGAAAATTTTCAAGCGTCTCTGAAATTACACAAATGAAATGCATTGCTTATTATTTCCTCATTAATATTTATTCATTTATAGGTACATTTATTTCATCTATAGGTATGGGTAAAAAAAAAAAAAAAATCGATCTTTTATTTTATTTTATTTTTATTTATTTATTTATTTAATTTTTTACGTTTCCGGATGTGAAGAATTTGAAAATCATAAAATCGGTAAGGTATCCGTCTGTAGGCTGCGACAGTTCGTTATTCAGCGTGTTAGATTGTGTCTATGTACACGATATCTCAAGAACAAATGATCGCAGGAAAGTTGAGCCAGTTTTTAAAATATTTCTTAGGACATCTGGCACGAACCCTATTGATTTTTTCAACATTCTAATTTAAAAACTACATTTAAGTTATTTAAAATTTACGATTTTCTTAACATTGGAGAATAGGGCAAATTTTCACTTAAATGGAATAGTTTTACTGCAAAAATGTCAGACCAGCATTTAACTATCAGTTATGATGATGGCATAAACACATTAACAAACAAAATCCAACTTTAAAAACTTCGTAAATCATTTGAAATTGAGGGCAAAATTTCGCATAGCTGTCCATTTTGAGTAAGATGATCACACGTCCTCGAAAACTGCCCTTTGTCTCTAAAAATTAAAACACACTTGAAAACGCCGGTTATATACATATTAATGTTTTTCTATAAAAATTTATTATATGTATAATAAATAGGCTGAGCTACGTGATTTCTGTTACTTCATACATAAGAATTACTAAAATTTTACAATTTAAGGTGATTTATTTATTTTGTCCTCAAATTCAATTTAAAAAAAATTGTCGAGCTAATTTTGATGGATATTTTCATCGTAAAGATGTCAGACCACTTTTAAAATATCATTTATGTTACTGGCTTGAACATCATTGACTACAAATATTCTAATTTGAAAATTTCGAAAGTTAAGATTTTCTCAATGTAGCAGAATAGAGTAATATATTTCATACAAATTGGCATTATGGGGATTTTTGTATTAGAAATAGTATGTAATTGTATGAAAACTAATCTACGAAACTGATACTAATAAAATAAATGGTAAATTAGTATAAGGTAAATGTATCGAACTGAACGATGGGTAGCCTATTAGGTAGAGCATTTCAGTCTTTCATCCTGTCGAGTGATCAGTCAGATTTATTCCTCTTAACAAACATGAATATAATATGTCCTGTATCAGAAATTTATGCGGACATATATATGATGCGGAAGTGAGCAAAGTCCGCCTGTGCCAACTAGTTTTTACATTGTTCTATGTTAACAAAAATATATTGTGAATTCGTAATGATTTTTGATTGTCGTTTTTTGATAGTTTTACGCACTTTAAGAGTTCTCGGACGATGTCTGCTTGTATGTGGGTGTATTAGACGAAAATTTTGGGGCAGCTCTAAATCAAGAACAATGCATTGCAAAGAATTATATATTTAGTTGCAACTTGTCAAAAATTCATGTGGTGATTTAGTCCCTTTTTCATATTTTTTGATAATGGTGAGGTAGGAGAAAATTAATTTCGTACACAAAGAGGATTATTTTTAATCTATTTTCAAAAAGGGCATAATTTGCGGTCTTCTATTTTGTAATTTTTGTGCATGACAAAAGTAAATTACTAATTTTACGTGCATTTATATAAGTTATATGCATTTGTTTTTCCAGGAATGCTGTAGAACTATTGATAGAAAGTGAAAAGTCAGAAAGAAAAGTATCTAAAGGCTTCTGAACATTTAAAATGTTAAAAAAGGCCACTTGGTGCCAAAATGTTTTTAAAAGGGCAGCAGGGTGCTAAAATGTTTTTGAAAGGGCAGCAGGGTGGGGCACCCTACCAAATTAGCCTAGAGGCAGCACTAGAAAAATAAAATATTTTTACAGAAGTAATCAACGAAAATAATTTTTTTGCATATGTTAGAGTATTTCTTTTTCCGCCCCTGGAAAAGTACCCTTCTCAGGAGTGTGGATTTACAATATAAGTATTTTTCAAAAGAACTCGGTAATACCTTTAAAATGAATTCGAAAGAAAGCTATTGATTTTTATCGAAGTTAATACACATTTTTAGGTATTGTCTGTTAAGTACAAATTGACTAATTGACTTTTTTTTTTTTTTTTTTTTTACTTTTAGGGTTATACTTTTCTGAGATAAAAATCGTCTGTACTCACTGTAGAAAAACATTTTAAGTCTAAATTAAATTTCTCTATTTAGAGAAATATAGAATAAAGTTTTGTAGTATGTAGTGATGTGGAAGTTTAAGGCCAATTGTTTAATCAAGGAACTTAGGCCTGATTAAAATGCTTCATTGGAGTTCTTTTTAAGGGGCCTTAATCCTTCCTCACACGAGTTTTCGGAGAATGCCATAGAAAAACACCGAACGGCTAAGACGACAAGCGTGAACTGAGTTCAAACATTGCACCACCCGTCTACCAGCTTGGAGCACACGAATTTTATGATTGCTACAATTTGATGTTTTCTTTGTACAGTTCCTTGTTAAGCCTAGAACTATTTCCTGTCACATTTCTTTTTGGTACTCACCAAGTTTTGACCCGCACCAATTTTGATTTAAGTACTTACCTACTTTAATTAATTTATTTATTCTATATTATTTTATTTTATTTTTATTCTATTTTATTTTTATTTACTTTATTTTTATTTATTTTTATTATCATTTTTATTTTATTTTATTCTTTTTTCTTTTTTTTTACGAGGGTGTGGCGGTGTCTGGTCCTCGTTAATCTGTGCTGCACCGTCAAGTGCTCGATGGGGTCGTTTAGCAGTCGTCGGGCTACCAACGCGGGGAACCATCCCCCCGTGGTGGATCAAAATTGCGATGGTCCCTCATTCTCTTCTCCATTCGGCCTCCCTGCGCATAGTAATTTCCCTCCCAATTAGGATTAGGCCTTGCCACTTCAAAAACTTCAAAATTTTCGCTATGCGCTCAAAACTATCTTCCATCCCCCAATGGCTTCACGGTTTTTTTTTTTTTTTTTAATTATGATCTCATTGTTCCTCCCTCATCTTTCTCAAATCATAAGTGTTGTCCCCTTCCCCTTTTCATATGGCCTCCTCTTTCGGCTTTAATTATTGTGTGCACAACTAACTTTAGCGGCTCCCCCAGCGTTTTCTTTTCTTTTTTTTTTTTTTTTTCCTCCCTGCCTAAATTCAAAATTGTTTTAATTTTGTATAATTCCGGTTATTTCGACTCTCAGCTAGTTAGTGCACTTATTCCAAATTCCTTAACATCTGGAGCTTGCTGCAATTCCTGAGCTTTGGCGTCTAGTTACATTGCTGCCCAGCAGCTTCCACGCGGTGATCTGGCGATTTATTCGCTCCGGCGGACGGCATCCAACCCGTTAAGCTTGGCCGAGCCCAGGCAGACAGGGGCCGTCCAAAGGTTTCAAAGGCATTGCCAGCTTTGTTTAAATATTTACAGATTGGAATGATACAGTACATGTAAATTTTATCATAAGCCCTCATGCTCGATCGATCATAATGTGTACATAAAAACTACATTAAATTCAGTCATAATCCCAAATATTCATCCCTTGTATGGCTGTTAAACAAACAAACAAATAATAATAAGAAGAAACTATACACGTAAAGTACATTAAATTTTCTACGCCAACAATAAATAATACGGATGATCATTTTCAATCTCTAAGAGACAACAATAGCAAACACTTAAAATAAATTGATTTTTTTCAAGTATAGATGTAACACAATTTGCAGAAATCGAACATGCAAACTGTAAACATGCAACCCTTTATCCCAGTAACTATTATAGGAGACCGCGTCGAGGGAGAAACTAGCGTAATTATGGATCGGACTTTAATTTGCTTACCTTTACTTACGCTTAACTTTTGTTTAGCGATATCTATTTTTATAAATTAGTGGATCGGCAGATCAAGGGCCTTAACGTCCCATCTCTATTGTTTACTATTGAGTTGTTAATTTAATCTATTATATATATGTGTGTGAGTATACAGTAGAACTTGGATAATTCGAAGTTGAAGGGACCAGAAAAAAATTCGGAATATCCAAAAATTCGAATTACGTATACTATTTTGTCAAAAAAAGTGATAAATTAAAACCCTACGATCAGAGATTTAACACATTTGAGACATTTTCTAAAAAGGGTCAAATCGTGTTTAGGACATCTCAAAATGTGCAAATCCCTCGAAAACAGATGTCGAAAATTTTCACGATTCCAATACTTTCTTCTTATGTGTATAAAAGAAAGTAAACGGGTGGGTCGTTGTTTATATTTTGATTGAAACAGTATCTCATTTGCGTTTTAATTGGTTAAGTATACTACCTACTAGGAATATAATTAAGTAATAGTCATAAAACCGGAGAAAACGAAAAAGCAATTTAAAATGTGACTCAAGTAAGGTAATAAAACAGTGTTCTGAAAGATTAAAAATACGCCCTGTTTTGTTAACATTATTCTTCCTCATTTAACATGTAAAATCTAATGAAATTTTACCAGATTAGCAAGAGCTTTAAATAAATTAGTTGATTCATAATAAATAAAAGACTAATAATAACCAAGGTCAAAATACTTATTTTCAGAAACTCATGATAGAAATTCAGATTTCAAAATGAAAAGAGTTAACCTGTTTTGCATAAAGATGGATTTATAAGAAATCTTTTGGCTGAAAAATTGTGTATTATTTTTCGACGTCCAGATTTACTAATACAAAAGTAGTATGCTGTGGCCATCATAAAACTTTCTACAATATCATTATATACAATAGTTCAACCTACCGATTAACAAGCATAAAATTTTAAACAACACAGTTTATCACAATAAAGAATTTATATATGGAGTTTGTTCAATTTTAACCAATAGATACTGAGATATAGCTAGCTGGAACATCACACAAAGTTAATAATAGCAACAGCATCTGTCGTCCAGTATCACACCAGTATAATTGAATCAGCCTATTTTTCATGTAATTCTGACATACCAGTTTGAAGAATTTATAAATCATAGAAGCTAAGATATAGCCTTCTCGTTAACGTAGAATTTTGCAGCATTCCAGTGCTAGGTGCCGGCCGATATGAAGCCAAATTAAATTAGCTTAGCTTTTCATAATGGTCATCTTACATAACATTTTTGGTGCATTTATACGCTATGGAAACTGAAGTATCGTAAATGATACCTTACCTTAAAGTAGTCAATTTCAGCATAGCCTCACCTCCTGCCGTCCGATATGCACCCAGATTGAATCAGCAGGTGTTTTCATAAGGACTTTCTCAGATTTAAAATTTTGTGCACATATGCTTTATACTTTGTGATATTGATATAATCTTTCTGTGAAATGGGGGATTCCAACATAGTCACATGTTAAGCATATGCTAAAATCTAACTTCACCACAGTTTGTGATAATGTACAATCAAATAGAAAGTTTTGTCAAATTTTGCCCATTGTTTCGTGATAAACAGCTCCCACAGATACTCAGGCGGACAAATATTTTCTAAAAAGATCAAATCGTGTTCAAGACAACTTGAAACGTGTAAATCCATCGAAAAGGAGAAATATAAAATTTCCATGAATCCAATACCTTTTTAACTTCCATCACCCGACTACAATAGGTAATGGAAGTATTGTATTCGGTCCGCAAATTTGATATCAAGTTTTCACCTGATTTACATGTTTTAAGGTCTCCTGAGTCTAAAAAAGTAGTTTTTGGCAATTGGTCAGAGTGTGTATGTATGTATGTGTGTGTATGGGGAACTTTCTGACTATCATATCTCCGAAACTAATAAAGATAGAACTACGAAACTTCAGAATGGAGACAGGTCTGGTGCACAGATGAGTTTTCCAAATTTTGGTGAACATTGGAAAAACCGGAAGTGGTACCGTAAGTCTGTATCTCAAAAAACGGCTCTAACGGTTTTCTTCTAAGTTGCTATATAAACACTTTATTAGATGTCCTTTCGAATGATATAATTGGTTAGTTCAGAAAAATTGATAGGTGTCCTGCATAAATAGCTCAATTTCAGGTCTCGCAAGTGCGTTCCTTTAAAAACGGCTGCCGGGATTTTTTTCAAACTTACCATGTTAACTGCCTTTTAAATATCCTTTTGTATGTAATTATTGTTTTCCGGTCAATAATTGAGTATGCCAAGTTTTGGCAAAAGTCGGTATCTCAAAAACGGCTCTAATGATTTTCTTGAAAATTGTTAAATATATCCATTTTAGATATCCTTTCTTATGTATTGCGTGGTTATTAAAGGAAAATTAACAGTCATCCTGATTAGGAAGATCAGTTTTAGATGTCGGAAATTAATGTTTCGAAAAATGGCTAAACCGATATTTTTCTTCTTACTGTTTTTAAATTCGCTATGTAAATATATTGTATATATCTTCACATGTGTATAAATTATTAGGTGTCTAATTTGTTAGGTTAGTTTTATGTCTTCTGATCACATTATCGCCAAAAAATGCATATAATACATGTAATAGTAAGTAATGGAAAGTCGTGTGGTTGTTTCACACCAGATTTTTATACTAAAGATAGAAAACAGTAAAATCTTTATACCAGCGAATGCTGTTTGGCATTTCACTGTTTTACTTTCACTCCGTGAGGCAACGGTTGCCTTCAAGCAACACGCTAATACAAGTAACTCACGCAGTCATATTTTTTATTTTAAAAGAAATATTGAGGGGAAAAAGAAAAAAAAAACCTTCACGCACTTTTGTTTCAAAATAACTTTGAGTAGCCTTTTATGCCATTGCCAATCGTAAAAAACGACGGCAAACGCTATTTGAAAAATAAACGCTGAAATTTGTGTCATAAAAAGTTTGTGAATATACATTCTTTAGGCGAAAAAAGGGAATTATGGAATTGGAGGGGAGGGGGGGGGGAGAAAAAAAAAAGAAAAGAAAGATTATTTCTGATATTTTGAATAACCATAAATTGTGTTGAATTATATGTCTTATTTAACAGACTTACGGAAAAGGAAATGTAGTCTCAAAAATGATATACGTATGATATATATATACCTATCTAAAATTTTTGTATGTAGTATGTATTTACATGTATAATTATATGTGTTAATTAATGGATGAATTAATGAGTGTGTTGATTGATAAATGTATAATTTTAGGTATCAGACGATAATATATGCAGTTTCATTCATTCATTATTATTATTATTATTATTATTATTATTTATTTATTTATTTTTATTTTTTTCTCTTTCTTCTACATTCAATAGAAGAAAGTATTGTCTTCGTAAAAAATTTCGATTTCGGGCTTTGGATAGGTTTACGCGTTTTCAAAAGTCCAGAACACGATTTGATTTCTTTTAAAAAATGTCTGCCTGTCTTTAGAAAATATATCTATGCCCTGAAAAAAAAAAGTCCTTCCGGATCACTTTTATTTGTGGTCTTGGTGGAGATATTGATGAGGGTTATGACTATGGACGTCTCTAATGTACGCTAGCTTAGTGGTCCGGTAGGTAGGATGCTGCCTTCTGGATTGCCAGGTCCCCAGTTCAAATGCCGGTGCAGACATAGATGTTTGTGGTGTTGGTGTCTTAAGTACACAGGTCAATGTGAATTGTTATTGTGAATTGATGTAATATAGGCATCTATCGAGCAGAAAGACATTGTAACTTTAGTTCTCAAGTAAATGTCAGATATCCCTGTGCACGAACCATTTGTCTAATCTCAACGGAAATTTTCGCATTGCATCCCCATATCAGGGATTAATCCAGCTTTATAAAAATGGTACCCCATTTGTGAATTTATAAAATAATTTGTGAAAACATCAAGTAAGTTTGTGAAAATTAATGATACTTCAGAACAATTAACTAAAATACGTAAAGCATTTTTTTTTTTTTTTTTTTTTTTTAAATACATTTAAAAAATAAAATGAGACAGTTGTAAAAATAAATATCTATATGGGCGAGTTAAGTTGTTTCTTATATGTAAGATAAGTAGGTGTTTACTTAGATATTTATCATTGTCTCCAGTAAATATTCAAATTGAGGGTATTTTTCTGTGTTCGATACAGGTGAAGCTTATAAAATATTTTAGTGTGCAGTTATATTGCTGAGAATTGACTTTGTGAAGATACCTCTTTGCTGAAAGTTGAATTTGTGAAGGTACCTCATTGCTAAAAATTGACTTTGTGAAAGTGCCTCAGTGCGGCACTAAATTTGTTCTGGATTAACCTCTGCATATGATACAGATTTGGAATACCAAATTTGGACTTCCTGATAATATTTATTTTTCATTTAATGTTAAAAAGAGACTCACAGAAACACAGGCCAACCGCTGAAACAGTGATTTTCTAATTCATAATATCTCAAAAAGTGCTAATATAGCAAAAACAAAACTTTTTTGACCCCAAAACGATATTTTCTACCATGTATAGAAAGCAATAAAGAATATAAGTTCTGCAGTTTTTAATGTATTAAGTATTAACAATTACAATTTGTTATTCAATGCGGGGTCTTTATAAGCATTTCATCATCACACTGTGTAAGATTTTTTAATAAATTTGCTGTTTATATTACGATCGATAACCTAAAAAAATATACATTTAAAGACGAATAAAAAGTAAAAAAGCAATTAGCTTTTAGCACTTAGTAGTTTTTTTCTTTCTTTTTTTAGGATTGAGGGCCTATTAGTCTCAATCTGGGATTTTTGCGTTGTCGATTTCGATAGTTGGACATTTGTCGAAATCTAAAATTTATCGGAAATATAATTGAATAATTTGAAAGCGATGTTATAATTTGAAAAAAAAAAAAAAAAAAAAAAAAAACTTATTGTCCTCCGTCCTAAACTAAATTCTGCTTTTGCCAGAATTTCATCAAAATCTTTTTTATTATTATTATTATTGAAAGAAAAAGAAAAGAAAATTAATAATAATCAGTATCGTTACAAGCGATATCGAAAAAGTTTTTTTTTAATAATTTTGAATTAGGAAATAAAAAGTGCGCGTGAAATAATATGAAATAAAAATAAGTAAAAAAATGAATTTAATGATTTAATGTTTTTGTTTTTCGGGGGCTGCTCATGCCTTTAAAAAATGCGTATTAAAACGAGTCGAAGAAGGAAGCGAAATAAGTATTGAGTTATATTACGATAAATACGATATATAATATGATACGATATATTAGACCTATCGTCCAGGGTTAGTAGGCATTTTCGTTGAAAGAAATAGTTTGTTCGTTCGGTGCAACTTGCACATTAGTCTCTTGAGGTACAACTTTCACTTTAGTCCCGTCAGGTACAACTTGCACATTTAGTCCCCTTTAAATATAGTTTTTATTATTATTATTATTATTTATTTTTTTATTTTTTTCGGTGGCTAAGTTTATAAAATTGCTGTTTTATTTATTCAGTCATAAGTAAAGAATTTAACAGACTCAAGCGGCAATAACATTTTACGTATAAAAAAAATACTTGTAGAAATTGCTGTCACATTAGTAGTAAGGGTGTTTATTTTCTATTACAGTACTTGTAAAACATAATGAGCGTAACTTTTTTTTAACCACTGTAGACTTCTTTTTTGGTTATATGCGGTTACGCCCTGACTGTAACCATGACTACAATCACTTTGATATTTTGCGCTTTAAGACTGTGTTATCAGTGTTGTAGATATGCATGAAAAACATTGTACATTATTATTTTCACCATTTTACTAGATAAATAATCTGACTCATCTGTTCGTTACAGATTATTTTTCTCTACCTTATTTAATAATAAAAATATGCTTTTATATTTCCGAATTAGTATTTTTTGTTGCATCATATAGGAAAAAAATTAAAATACTTAAATTCTGGAAAAATTATCAAAATAAATTTATCTTCTATCACCTACGTAAGTGTAGATAGAATTTCGAATCTAGAAATTTTTTATTGAATATCTAAAGAATCATGAATTCTTATCTTCATGAATTCTCTTGAAAATTTAGGGATGAAAAGAACATTTTACATTATATATATTCCAGCAAAAGTTTTATCGCGAAAGCTAAAAGAGGATCAGTTACAAATTAACTAAAAAAGTATAATCTTTGGGATCACCGCCTAATAAAAATGTTTTGAACTAAGCTGTAGCTACAGTATGTAATTATGAGTCTTCTTTTAGCTATAGATATAAATTTTTATGAAAATTGCACGTATATTAATGGAGATCAGGGTGTATAAAAATCACGATAAAATAAATAAATAAATAAAAATCAGATTTTTTTATACATCAACTTTATCAATTACATTATACATAAACATTGTCAAAATCAAACACTGTTGAACATGTCAATTATAATTTCAAAGCAAATTAATTTCTTAATTAAATTATTAATTAATAGCAGGAGACTTGGCGTTGGAATATAAAAACAGGAATAAACTACTACGTCAGAAACGCCAAAGAAAAATTATTGAGGTGCACCTCAAGTAGTAGTTTATTCCTGTTTTTAAATTATTAATTATTGAAATAATTTTTAATAATTTCAAAAGATAAACAATCAATAACAAAATAATTTCAAATTCAAACTGAAAATCACAAAAGAAAATTTTATTTTATCTACAATGTACAATATCAAAATATTTAAAGATCATGGCTGTTTATCATGGCTGGAATCATATGAAAGTTGTTCAAACTATTAAGTTTGAAATGAACTAGTAAAATAGAAATAGGATTCTATTGTGAATCAATAATAGTTTACAAGTTATCCTATTACAGTAGAAAGACTGATAAGTAGAATAGGGAGTAGGTTAGTTGCACCCGGAGAATACCTAAACGGGCGAGTTGCACCGCTTACTCTCTGAACCAAGGGGTGAGTTGCACCGTTTACCACCTCGAACCAAGGGGTGAGTTGCACCGCTTAGCCATTTCTACAAAGGGGCGAGTTGCACCCTCCAAGATATTATTACATTTTTTTTTTTTTATACATAATCGCATAATTTTTCCTTCACACTTTTCACAGGCTTAGGACTGTCATGGGCTAAAAACCCATAGCGTGTTTAAAAAATTTGCCAATAATTTTTTTTTTTTTGTTTCATAGTGGTAATACGTTTACCTTGTCTAATAGCCGAGCATATGCCCATTGTCTTTGAGAAAGATGATCATCTGTCGTCTTATTTTATGCATAGGTTTTAATTTGTTTCCTTTTTATTTTTCTTTGAACTGTAGTAGGAAATAGCCTTTAAAAATTCAAATCTTGTAAGTTCTTTACTCGTATATTTCTGCTTCATTTTTTCCATGTTTTCCATTCTCTTTTTCAGAAATTTATTTGGTTGTTTTGTGATATTTACGCTGTTTTTCAAAGCATTTACATCAACCTGTGTTTGCTTAATTACTTCAATAAAAGCATAAATATTTGGACTAGGGGCACTGAAATTGGCATTGAATTTTGCGTGAAACGATTCACAAGCGTTAGTTGTTCTCTCTCCGTCAATTGTTTCCGAAACCCACATAATTGGTGGAAATTTCGCATCTTCTGAAATATATGTATCAGCCAAATAATCCATGTATTTTCCCAATTTTTCATTCTGAGGAATTTCCGACATGAAATCCTCTACAAAACAATCAGCAACTTCCTCATGATTGAAATAAAGCAGTCCGAATGACCAACGTAGCCACTTTCCAATATCAGAATTCTTGTCTTTATATTCTTTTATACAATATAAATAAACTCTATAAAATATATCAGTTATTTTGTAATCTACAATTTTAATATTCTTCGTCTAAATTTAAATGCGGCACTTTTATAAGGAAGATTTTATGATGGAATTAAGTTGACATTCTAGAAATCTTTTCCCGTAATGACTTATCAGTAAATCGTTACAATTCGCCCGTCGTTTGATTGACAGGTAAAGAGAGGGTGCAATTGACCCTCGTCCGAAAAATCCCAAGCGGTGCAACTCGCCCGAGATTAGAGGAACAAAGGAAGGAGGTCGGGTGCAATTCGCCTGTCATTTGATTGACAGGTTAAGAGAGGGGTGCAATTGACCCTCGTCCGTAGAATAATATACACAATAAAAAATGTTCCAAAATAAAAGCAAATGAGTCATATAAGAAATAAAAATGTTGAAGTATGTGAGTGGAATCTGAGATAATATATCTCAGATCTTATTTATCTGAGATATATATCTCCTTACTTTTCTGTTTTTATTTGAATTTAATAATCTTAGAAAAATATACAAAAAATGTCCAAAACAAAACGCAAATTTTTTTTTTTTTTTTTTTAATCATTTGATTTAAATCATGATTTTATTCACTGATTTTAATCATTTGATTAAAATCATTTACACCCTTATGGAGATATAAAGGTTTGTTTAATAACGCAGATAACTTTAGTACAAATTTTATTTATGATATGCAGGTTGCATGTCAAAAATACCCGACCTTCATCTTACGCAATTGAATGATATCGCGTTGTGAAACTTTGCAACGTAATACCTTTAAATCTAATAACTTGATGTATATAGTGTCCGCACAAGAAATGAACAGTTTTTAGAGCTCTTTTAAAAAAGTATAACATCTATGCAGTATCTTTTTAAAAAAATTCATCGGTTTTTACTAAAAAAATGGCCGACTTTCAACACCAAAGTAGTTAAATCTAGACCAATCAAAAATAGGGGTGGTTCGCCCGGATGTGTTCTGCTGACAAAATCTTTGCTTTATTTATATAGATTCTTTTCACCCTTAATATTCGAAGAAATTGCACGTAGTTGAAATAAAATTATACAAATGTAAAGTCCGTTATCCTAGTCTTAAAAATCTGGAGTAACTCCTGTCGACTTCCGAAAATTAAGTAATTAACGATTGTTTAAATAAATTAAAGAAAGGGAAGTCGTTAAATAAGCAAAAGAGAAAATTATAATAGGGTTTTTCAGTATTTTTCCCCACATAGTACAGTCGGTAACAAAAGTCTCCGTCCGAACACTTGCAAAAATTCCTACCAAAAAAAAAAAAAAAAAAAAAAAAAAAGAAGTACACTTAATACAGTTTTGTTAAATAAATCCTTATCATTCTAAAAATAGGATTCGACAAGGATTTATTTAACAAAACTGTATTAAGGGTACTTTTTTTATATAGGAATTTTTGCTAGTGTTCGGCGACTTTTGTTACCGACTGCATGTTATTTAATTTAAAGCTATTGCACTTCAAATACTTTGAGCCCGTAGATCATAATGATGAAGAATTTTTCGCTGCGTCCCTGTAAAAATCTATAAGTGAGATACACCAACAGCTGTGCTGTTCTTGCGACGGTTTGTATAACAATTATATAAATTTTCAGCTCATTCGAATAAAACATTTAGACGCTATATCGCACTTTAAATAATTTGGTCCCATAGGCCGTAATGATAAAGAATTTTTCTTTGCGTCCCTCAAAAGAAAAAAAAAAAAAAAAAAAAAACTATAAATGCTACATTTACCAAAATCAATAGAGTTCATGCTACGGTAACGTATAACACACGTACCAACTTCCAGCTCATTTTAACAAAGCGTTTGCACACATGCACATGCACGCACACACACACACACACATATGTATATATGTCACCGTAAAAATAGCAAAAATGAACTCAGGAAACCTCAAAAAGTATAGCAACACTAAAAACTCAAAGTCGAATTTTTGTCATGATTACAATACTTTCCTTATATATGTATGATCGGAAAGTAAAAATGGCAGAAATAATACAATTTCATTATTGTGCATTATTTTCTTCTTGTTATTACATTTTCTTCTTCTTCTACTTTTTTCCCCCCTTTCCTAGTCTGGCGTCCTACTATTTAAAATAGACCGTTTTTGATTTTTCAGCTTAAGCATATTCAATGAAGCTGTAGTACTCACGTGGCGAATAAAAATGGAAAACAGCGATTCCTTTGGCAGCAAGCCCACATTTGAATAAGAGCAGGTTTTATGACCATCGTTTGAAATGAAATTATATCAATAGTATTAGCAATCTTTATTTTATTTTATTCTTACATGTACACAGAAAGAATCTCAAAAGGAAATGATTTCTATTTTTACTTTCTTCTGTATGTATTCAAAAAGAAAAAAAAAAAAAAAAAAAAAAAAAAAACTGGATTCATACAAAATTTTTCACTTCGATTTCTGACGGTTTTATGCATTTTAATAGATCCTGAACGAGTTTTGGCCATTTTTTATAATGATGCCTGTCTGATTTAAGTCAGAAAAAAACTTCGGTAAGGATTCAAGCTTTAGTACATAATACAAAGTGTTACATATAAGAATCTGCAATTTTTTAGGGAGGGAGGGGTCCCCACAAACGCTCCCTTGGCTACGGCTCTTGTGTTTGTCTGTCTGTGTGTATAACAAAACTTTTGTGTCAGCTCTAGATCAAGAACTAATGCACAGAATTTCATAAAAATCTATTTTTAGTAACACCTTGATATAAATTGATGCCTGTTAATTTTTTTTTTTTTTTTTTTTTTTTTTTTGGTGCATATCTCTCAACAAGCGACGCTGCTATGCTGGAATTTTTCCTAGTTACGGGAAGACTATATATCTTAGTTTCTATAGTATATAATTGCGCAAAACCGTGTGTAAGGTGAGGTCAGTTATGAAAAACTATGCTGATTCAGTATGGGTGAATATCAGCCGACAGTTGGCGCTATTATACTGCAATATTTCCAGTTTACTGGGTGGCTATATCTCACACTCTATAGCGTATTACTATACCAAAACCGATATGTGAGATGGCTATTGTGTAAAATGCTGAATGCTAATTAAAATGTTGTATATCTGCCAACAGGTGGCACTGCTATTACTTGACTTCTACGATTTTCCATATGTCTATTATATCTCAGTTTCTAAATGTGAAATCCTTATTGTGAGGCGCAATTCTAATTAAATGATTGTACATAATAATCGGTTTGCTCTTTTATACAGGACAATACAGAAAAAAGTTCTAATCTCAGCGAAGTGTTAAGTAGCATCCCTGTATGATACAGATTTAGAATATCGTGTTCAGACTTCCTGCTAATATTTGTTCTTGAGATAGGGTGATAAGATAACAAATTCACACACACACACAGAGATTAATTGCTAAATATCTCATTTTCATATTCAAGAAAGGTAACTCAAAACGGGTAAATATAACAAAAACTCAGTTTCGAAAATTTACTCCAAAGGAATACTTTCTGTCCTATATATGTGTAAAAGGGAGTATAACCCATATTCTGTATACTAGTCAAGTAATATAAAATATTAGTGTTTTATGAAATTTCTTAAAGTAGTTTAATTCGAAATTTTGGGTTATTTAAATATGATATTCTTCACAAAATTTCCAAAATAGTAGTTAAACATAGCGGGAAAATTTACGAATAATTAGTTATAATAGTAAGTAAAGCTTAAATATATATACATATATGTGTGTGTGTGTGTGTATGTATGTATCTAATATTACAAAATTGTAGAATGCAAGTACAATGTATGATTAAATATCAAATTTATCCATTAGATCCAAACCAGATATATTCAGGAATAGTTAAATATGAATTAATCCACAATATTCTCGCTTTAGCGAACTAGAAATACCCACACACGCCAATAATCAAAACATTATAACTAGCCTATTTATAACAAAAAGAATTATATTCATAGAAACAAACTTCGCGTCTAAGCTGCATAATGCTTTTAGTGTCACAGTTTTGTAATAGTTACACTTTTTAATATAAATAGTTGTGTATTTTTGCTTGTTTTTTCATCTCTTAAAGAATATTACTAAGACAGCTGTAAGTTAAACTATTTACGTAAGTATTTACTGTAAGTATTTATTCAGCGAACGTTTTCGTAATATTCTATTTTTAAAATGCAGCATCTGCTCTTTATATCAATAAACTCATTTGTACTTTTCGTACATATACTATGTTAGAAAAGTATTACATTATAAATATAATCATGAAAAAAAAAAAAAAAAAAGATATTTTATACCTATACGTGTTGAGGTTTCTAGAATTAAATTTTCCTATTTTTACGGTGACGTGTGCATGTGTATGTGTAGGCAGGTTACGTGTGAGTGAACACGATAGTGTCTAAAATCTTTATTTAATTGAACTGAATATTGATAGGTATGTTGTAGATTCTCAACCCACAAACTGTATAAATTTTGATGAATTTACCTCTTATATATATAGTATATATTTTTTACAGGGCCCAAAGAAAAATTATTTTTCAATAGAACCCAAGTGGCGGACCTACAACTCTCGATGCCCAGACTGAAAGTCACACTACGGCCCCTCTAATTGGAGGCTCCTTAATTGGGGCTGGATGCGCCTTCCACTTTTACATTTAAGCTTATAACCATAAAACGGCACTGAAGTAGATTTTAAAATCTAATCAGAAATCCAACACAACGTTGGGGCCAGGGGAATGGACACATTTGCTCCGTCTGAGTCAGGCTTTGCATAAATGGTTTTTCGATTTTACTTATTACTTTCCGAACACTATAGTGAGGAAAGTATTGTAATCATGTCAAAAATCCGAATTTGAGATTTTGATGTTTCTATACGTTCCGAGGTCCCCTGAGTCCGTTTTCACTATTTTTACGATGATGCAATCTAGTGTGTGTGTATGCCTCTGAGTGAACACGCTAGCGTCTAAACGCTTTGTTCGAATAAGCTGAAAGTTGGTACGTATATTGTACGTCACCATAGTACGAACCCTATCGATTTTGGTGAATCTAGCACTTATAGTTTTTTTACAGGGACACCAGGAAAAATTCTTTATCATTATGACCTATGGGGCCAAATTTTTAAAAGTGCGATAGCGTCTAAACGCCTTATTAATCGGAGCAAAAAATTTGTACGCATGTTATAGGTCACAGTTGCACCAACTGCATAGATTTTGGTGAATTTAGCACTTACAGTTTTTTTACAGGGACACAAAGAAAAATTCTTTATCATTATGGCCTATGGGACCAAATTTTTAAAAGTGCGATAGCATCTAAACGCTTTATTCAATTGAGCTGAAAATTTATATGAATATTATAAATCACTGTTGCACTAATTATAAGCATTTTGGTGAATCTAGCATTTATAAGTTTTTACAGGGACACAATGAAAAATTCTTTATCATTTTAATCTATGGGCTCAAAGTTCAGTAGCGTCAAATAAAACATCGTGTAATATATGGAGAAAAATACTCAAACACTCTATTATGGTTTTCTCTCTTTTATTTGTTTAACAACTCCTCTTTCTTTACTTTATCTTCAAAACTGTTAATTACTCAATGTTCGGAAAGTCGAGTGGAGTCACTCCAGATTTTCTTTTTTACGGTCACTTTTCGTACATTAAGTTTCTTTAGACCGGAACCTACGGCTTAAAGTTGAATTCCAGCGAATGTTTCAGGTCAAAACAATAGCACGACAACTTCAACAGGTATATATATATTTAAATGAAGGACCCCTCATGACCAGAGGCCCGGGACGGCCTATAAATAAAAAGCGATTTGTATAAATAATCGATAATATCTATTTTATACTATTAAGTGAGCAATATTTGTATATGTATATTTCACTGTTCTCGAAAACGGTAGCTCGGACCAGTGGCGTATGCAAGGGGGGGGTTTGGGGGTTTAAACCCCCCCCCCTTGACAAAATGTATGATAAGAAAAATTAGGCTGTTCCTTACATTTTTTTTCTCATTTCAGGCGGAAAAAATGTATGACAAGCGTAGAATATTTTTTTCTATGAAGTGGTTTAAAATTATGACTAACTTTTTTTTTTCATTACTCTGCGATAAACACTCCTGAAAATAACTAAACCACTTCATTTGCGCGGCGCAAAACATGTTTCCCCTAAAAACAATTCCCTGGAAGGATTTCACATTTACGAGTTCATATTCAAGGACAAGAGGGGTCGACCATATGGGGAAGGGGGTGACCATTGAAGTAGTGACCTTGAAGGAGTGACCCAAACAATACCCTAACAGTAGAAGACATTTTAAATGAACTAGCGAAAACTTCTCGTCGATTAGACTTCGCTCTGAAAATAAAGGCCAGTATCCACTTGGGCTCAAGATCAACGCTCAAAACGTCATTAATCACGCTTCCGACACAAAGAGCCAAATGTCTTGTCATCAGTTGTAGCCCTTTTTTATCAGATTGCGCAGTTACTTCAAAGGAAAGCATGCAAAATTGACAAAGATATCTGCCTCCCGGCCCCTCAATTATCTCAGCTGGGGGTTGGACCAGCTGGGGGTTAGTATGTTCGAGGGCTTTGAGCTGGAGTGAGCTGGGCTGACCACATCAAAGGATTCTGAATAGAAGCCGCCGAATGAGCTATAGTGGAAATCGGACTTAAGAAAATTCAATGAAATATTTTGCGTAAGCGTAACTATGTATTGAATTTTATGTTTTGTGTAGCAGTTTGTACAGGCTCTACGTTATTCGTGGCTAATTAAAGATTTTTTAGTTTGATCTTCTAATTGGTGAGTTTATTTTACTATTTTTCATTTTCTTACTCTTATTTTCGGCAAGTAATTATGATATTTTAAAAGATTGTTAAACTTAATTAAAAATAAACCTAATTAAACCTAATTAAACTTAAATAAACTTAATTAAACTTAAATAAACTTAATTAAACTTAAATAAACTTAATTAAACTTAATTAAACCTAACTAAACTTAAATAAACTTAATTAAAAATTCTGAAGGACGAACCCCCCCCCTTTGAAAAATCCTGGTTACGCCACTGGCTCGGACAGTCACATGATTTAACACAAAGGTGCCCTCCGAAGGGTCATTGTGCACATCAAAGTCAGATTTTCGAATTTTTAATTAGTTGTCCAGCGGTGTTTTTTTTTTTTTTTTTTTTTTAATATTATGCGTGATAGTGATTGCCGCGGCGCGGAACCGGGTTTCGTGCGTTTTCAGATTCATGCACAGCAAGGTAGGGGTGTCCAGTGATGTTTTTTGGTTTTAACATGCGTGATAGGGATTGTCGCGGAACCAAGTTTCGTGCGCTCTGAGATTTATGCACAGCAATGTAGGGCTGTCCAGTGATTTTTATTATTATTATTTTTTTAAATGTACGTGAAGCGTACATACGTGCGTTATAGTGATTGCTGCAAAAACGACTTACGTGCGTTCTCTGATTCGACCATTCATCGAATAGTGACTTTTACTGTACGAGTAACAACTTCAACTGTTTCCAGAATATTCGAAGAATTAACATTTCTATTTGACTGTTTTCGAGAATATTCGTTTTAATAATAGTTTTGTTGCACAGATTCGAGAAATTCAAAAAATGTTTGATATTGTCAAGGAGATCCCATACTAAAACTGTGACGAAAATAGTCGCCAATCGAAATATATTTATTTAAACGTTTCAATCATTCAATTAAAAAGAAATCCTATAAATATAGTGCCCAGCGAAGCCTGCTAGTATAAATAAAAAGCTATGTCTGTGTGCCTGTGGGCTCTCTGGAACTCAGGCTGCTGGTCGCAGAGATACGAAACTTGGAAGAGGGGTAGCTTTGGACAATGCAAATATGTACCGTCACCGAGTTTTTTTTTTTTTCTTCAAAAGTGAATATTTTTATTTTTTTCACCGTTGAATTTTTAAGCTAAAGTTTGTTGGTTTTTCAAGTTTAAGTATTTTACTGAATCAAATATAATTACTTTCCATTTTTTCGTGGCCAGACACGTGATTTAATATAATTTATGTATAATGACGATTTTTACTTTCTCTTACCCATAAAGTAGAGAAAGTATTGTTTTTGGGTCAAATTTTCGAACGCGAGATTTTGTTACATTTACACGTTTTGAGGTCCCCTGAATACGAAAATCATGTTTTTTGCAAATGGTCTGTGTGTGTGTATCTGTGTGTGTGTCTGTTTGTTATCAGCATATCTCAAAAACAAATCATGGCAGAAAGTTCAAACTTGGTATTCTAAATGTGTATCATATAGGGATGCTACAGTAAGCTTTTCGTCAAGATCAAGCAAATGGTTCGTGTACAGGGACAATCAAGATAATTTTAATACATTACGTCTATGGGGGGAAATTGCAGGTAAGTAGAGTTTAACGTCTATAGATTGCACTGAACGAAATGAAACGAATATATATTTTTTGTAATAGAGATAGTTAACTGAGAAAAAAAATTGTGTATGTAGGAGCCTCGCCTCCCCCCCTGGGGGGGAAGTCCCCCTCGAGGGAAGTAAATTTTCATGATGGGTATCTTTGGGTATCTTCATGATGGGTAGCTCGCTAATACCTTTAAAACGAATGGTTGAACAATCGATCTGCGATAATTTAAAACAAAGTTATCGATTTTTATTTACTTTTAACAGAAAAAAGAAAAAAAAAAATCGTATTTTTTTTTTTTTTTTTTTTTAAATATTGAGAATACAATGGACTTTTTTTGGATATTTGGTGTTATACTACTTCTCTAAAATGGAAATCGTCTGCATTATCATAAAAGATAATTTTTTAAATTAATTTAATAAATTATTTTTTAAAAACAGAATTATTTTTTAATAACCGAATTAAATTCTATATAAATGTAGGTGCATTAATGAAACGGGGGTTGAGGGGGGCGGTAGCCCCTCTCACACAGAACTAATTATCCTATAAAACTCTTCAGAAGCCTAATATGAATTGTTTAACACAGGTTTACATAACAGTACTCGTTATCTTACCTTTTAATCTGCAACCTGTATTTATAGTAATAAATTTCAGGGTAAGAGAAAGTCGTGTGAGTGACACACCAGATTATTTTAAATATGAAAGCACTATTTAAATGTCTTCGATACCGGTACGTTTCGATTCTGACATATTTTCTGGTGATATCTTTTGAAAAGCGATGTGATCGTTACATATTTTAAAAATAAAGTAAAATGTGATATTTCGTTGTAGTCGTTATCATTTCAAAACAATTGTATGTGGAGAGAGAATATTATTTGAAAAGAAAATTTTTGGGACGGACGACTGTTAGTTCCAATCTGGATTTTTTGTAGATCAGTTTTGTGTAACACCAAAATAAATTAGAAATATCAGTCCTATCGTTACAAATACGGTACTTAATGAAAGGGGGTGATTTTTCTGAATCGAGGGGTGCAAACAGTTTTTCGACACGATAATTAGGTTTTTTAAAATTAACTAATGTAGGAAATTTAGGTGTCAATACTTCATTTTAATTCATATCATTCATTTAAAAAAATACGTGGCCCAGTTTTACGGTCAAAAATGAGACAAATAAATAAAAATTAAATTTTTACAGATTGAAATTGAAATTAATAGTCCTCCGTACTAAACTAAATTCTGACTGTAACAGAATTTTTACTTTTATATATTTATTTATTTATTTTTCTTTTAATTTAATTTTTCTTTTTTTTTTTTTTTTATCGTTTGATTTATTGCTCCTATTAGAATAAAAGGAAAAAAATAATAGAATGGATTTAACTTATTAAACTTTATAATAATTAAGTTTATTTCTAATTTTTACAATATAATTAATTTATAAAATTATTTTACTTTTAATTTTGAGGATTAAAAAATCCATATTACAAGGTCATTAGGCATATACTGTTGCTTAAAGTATACATTAAGTTTTCCATTTAATTTTCTACGAGTTACAACTATAATATATCTCATTATATAGGAAAATGTTTCACCCTATTTTATCCCAAATGGAAGGTGACAAGTGACAATCATTTTACTGCAGGGTAAAAGCAATCGTTTCTGTGGGCTAGTAGAAAAAGTTAAAGCTCCATTTGTCATATAGAACGATGTTTAATTTTTTACTTAAAGGATGCATTTAAGGGACTGTGTTAAAAAAAAAAAAAAAAAAAGAGGGAGAATATAGGTATATATATGCTGCGTCACTCAAAAAACTGCCGTTTTTTATGATATATTTTTTTCTTTTAAGATTATTTATTATTATTATTATTTTATTTATTTATTTTGTAAATTAAAGTATAAGATTTTCTTCCCATTTTTCTTTTCCGTTATAAGAATTCAGTTTTTAATGTAAAAATTTCTTTTATTACAGGTAAGCTCCTGGGTTTTCTTTATTGTTGTATGAAAATTATGAATTATACCTTTCGTAAGTAATTGTTCTCCATATTCCTCAATTATATATATATTACTTATTCGGTTTATTGTTGCTGCTTGTCTTGTCAACTATTAATACTCTCTAAAATTATGTTGAAACTAATTATTTTTTAACCCCTTTCTGTTTTAAATGCATATTTTTCAAAACTGATAATTATATTGTGATGTACTAGCAATTATAACGCAGCCTTAAATTGTTCTAGGACTGGGTGTTAGTTATATTTTATTTTAGGAAACTACCTGAAATATATATCATAAACTAAAATGCTGTGGCCGTCACAGTTTCCTTAATTTTCTTTTATGTCATTTTATGACAGTGCCACCTAACTGTTGACACGCTGAAAATTTAATTAGCTTAGCTTCTCACAATAAAAATTTGATATATAATGTGTAATTTGTTTGAGATTTTCACCAAGAGATACTGAAATAGAGCCATTTATAAAATCACAGAAATTAACTTCAACGCCACATGTCGGCAATATACACCCAAATTGAATCTGTGTTGTTTTCTGTAACACCAATTTCACATACCCAGTTTGGTGAATATGCTCTATAGAAGCTAAGATATCGCAGCCTAGCAGCGTGATCTGTTGGACGATATTCCAAATGCTAAATCAGCACCAATTTGAGTCAAGGACCAATCAAATGTCAAGTTTAGTAAATTCCGCCCCATTAATTCGCAAGGCACAACGTCCACAAAATTCTGTTAATACACAGGCAGACAAATTTTCTGAAAATAGTCAAATCATGTTCAGGATATCACAAAAAGTATATGTCCATCGAAAACCGGTGGTCGAAAATTTTCACGCATCGATATTTTCTATGCGAATTTTCTGAATGTGGAAACGGAATTACCAAAATAGAATATTAACAGTTTTAAAAATCAATTTTAGAGAAACCAGAACAAATTTAACTGTTGTGAATTTTCTGAAACTGAAAACGGAAATTTAAAAGTACATTAGATATAATGGGTAACTCTGCTAACAAATTTCTCCGTACAATAATATGGGATTTGGCTACCGAAGATGATAGGCAGTGTAGTTTACAATATTTTGTTGAGAACTTCCGAAACATCTAAAGGACGAAACAAGTTTAGCATTAATATCTAAAAGTTCGTTCTTTAAAAGGAAACTAGTATGTTGTAGCCACTACGAGACTTCCTTTTATATAATCTTGTACAAATTGTTTATTATATTCTTATTTATTTAAATTATTTTTCATGATGAATGCAGACGATTTTTGTCCCAGAGAAGTAAAAAAAAATCTAAGTGCCAAAAAAAGTCAATTTTGTGCGGATATAAGAAATGATTTTTTTTCCCCGTTAAAAAGGAAAAAAAAAAACTTTGTTTTAAATTATCACAGATCTATTGTTCAACCATTCGTTTCAAAGGTATTGACGAGTTCTTTCGAAAGATTCCGAGATTGAAATTTTTCACCTTCCTCCCCGAGGGATACTTACCGCTCCAGTGGGCGGGGGTAAGCGATGACCCTACATGTACACACTTTGTTTTGGAGTTTACTACTTTTTTTCAATCGTTCATATTAATTTTACAGTCACACGTTAAAAACAACTCTCATTATGTACATTTATACGAAATTTTGTCCTATACTGCCGTACTAAAAAATTTAGAATAAATGAGATTACAGCGCTGCCTGTTAAGTGATTGATTCCCAAATGTAATCAGCACCACTTTATGTCAGGGTCCAACTAAACCAAGTCTGATTAAATTTCATTGATTGTTTGTGAAATACAGCGTCCACAAAATTTACGGGCATGTAATGATGTAAGTAAAGTATTTTATTTTGAACTGACAGAATTCTGAATTCACACAGACAGACAGACATTTTCTGAAAACTGTCAAATCGTATTCATGACATCTCTGAACGTATAAATTCGTCGAAAACTGGAGTTTACTGGAGAAATACTTTTTTTCATATATATAGAAGAACGTAAAAAGGAAAGAGGAGGGAAAAATGAAATATTTGAGGTAATACTTTATGTTTGAACAGATTCAGTTATTTCTGAAAAAGTACAGACGTCTGGAAACGTGATTAACGAGCTTCCGGATTATTTCCGAACTAACTGCTATTCTCGCTTTTCAGAATCATTTATTCTTTAGAAAACGGTTATTATAGCTGCTAGCGTGCTTGCTTTTTCAGCCTTACATCGAACGAAAAATTAATTCTTACTTTATATATATATAATATGTCGTGTATAAAGAAGTGTTTTCTTTTATTTAACTCTGTAAATTAACGGCGCTATATTTTGAGGTTAAAATATGTTATATATATATATATATATATTTAACTGAAATATTTATAACGGGATATACAGGGTGTCCATAATTAAACAGGCAGTGCTAACAGTGTTCTGTAGCGCGGTCTAATTGCAAGTGTAGCGCCAAACTTTGTAACTAGTATGTTGTGGCCACCACAAGACTTTCTTCTATATTTTCCTATACATATTCAATCAGTAACAATATTAAAAAAAAACAAAATGATTTTTTTTTCCCCTTTCTTTTTCTTTTTTTTTTTTTTTGTGAAAATTAATACATATTCAATCACTAACAATATTTAAAAAAAAAAAAAAGTTTTTTTTTTTTTTTTTTTTTTTTTTTTTTTGGTTAAAAGTAAAAAAAATCGATAACTTTGTTTTAAATTACCACAGATTTATAGTTCAACCATTCGTTTTAAAGGTATTGACGAGACCTTTCGAATGATACCCATCTTCAAAATTTACCCCCCCCCCCCCCCGGGGGGGTACTTCCCCCCCGAGGGGGGGAAGCGATGCCCCCCCATGCACAAAATTTTTTTCCTAGTTACGTACTACTATTATCAATAATTCATATTAATTTTACAATCACAAGTGTAAAATAACTCTTATTATGCACATTTATACGAATTTTTGTCCTATGCTGCCATGTTAAAAATTTAGATAAAATGCTATCACAGCGCCACCTGTTGAGCTATTGATCCCCAAATATAATCAGCAACAGTTTATGTCGGGGACCAACTAAATACCAAGTTTGGTAAAATTTCGTTAAAAAAAATAAAATAAAAAAAAATAAAAAAAAATAAAAAAATTCGATTTTTTTTCTAAGTTTTTTTTTTTTTTTGTTAAAAGTAAAAAAAATCGATAACTTTTTTTTAAATTATCACAGATTTATGGTTCAACCATTCGTTTTAAAGGTATTGACGAGATCTTTCGAATGATACCCATCTTCAAAATTTAACCCCCCCGGGGGGGTACTTACCCCCCAGGGGGGAACCGATGCCCCCCCCCATGCACCAATTTTTTTTCCTAGTTAACTACTACTATCATCAATAATTCAAATTCATTTTACAATCACAAGTTTAAAATAACTCTCATTATGCCCATTTATACGGAATTTTGTCCTATGCTGCCATGTTAAAAATTTGCATAAAATGCGATTACAGCGCCACCTGTTGAGCTATTGATCCCCAAATCTAATGGGCACCAGTTCATGTCAGGGTGCAACTAAATACCAAGTTTGGTTAAATTTCATTCATATGTTCGTGAGATACAGCGTCCACAAAAAAATGATACAGACAGACAGACATTTTCTAAAAACTATCAATTCGTGTTCAGGACATCCCAAAACGTGTAGATCCGTCAAAAAACGGAGGTCGAAAATTTTCGCGAATCCAATACTTTCTCTATATTACATATAGAAGAAAGTAAAAAGATTAAACAAGACAGTGATGCCAGATGGTCGAAAATTATTTCCCCAAACAGGTCTTCAAATTTCCCCAAATCAGGGCTTTTTTTTTTTTTCGAAAAAACCCCAACTTGATTTCTACTAAAAAGGGAAAATAAAATTATATATATATATATATATATAATATATATATCAAGCAGATTTTTTTTATGACTATGCTCCGATTTTTCCCCAAATGAAGACAATTTTTGAAACAAATCCCCAAATAACAATAAAACTATTGAAAGTCTCTAGTCGTAGGGATAATTCATTACGTTGCCAACTTTGACAGAAAGTTGAAGAACTTCCCAGATTTGTCCCCAAAAATTTTAGAATTCCCCAAAAAAGTCCCCACAAACATTTGGTCCCCAAAATTGTTCCCAGAAGCCTCAAAAATCCCCAAAATGGGGATCAAATCCCCAATCTGGCATCACTGAAACAAGACGGGAAACGAAGGATTCCGAAAAAAAAAAAAAAAAAAAAAAAAAAAAGTCCAAAATCTACCGCTAAGGGAATATGTTGCGCTTTTTTTTTTTTTTTTTTTTTTTATGAAGCTTTTGTTGCGGACAAATTAGCACGGTGTCTCCAATTCCAAAATAATAAGTGGGACAAAAATCAATGCTTAGAATAAGTTCGCAATCAACAGTTTTAAATTATAAATTGCGCAAAATCTTCACTTAGAAAAACAGTTCCACATATTTGTCTAGCGGTAAATTTTTGGACTTTTTTTCCCGGAATTGTCTCCTGTCTTGTTGTAAATCTTCCTATAAATTTTGGTACCATTCTTGCGATCAGATCGGACTACAAAAGACTTTAAGCATTGTCAGTTAAATTATGGCCACACCCTGTATTTTTAACGAGAAATATTTAAGACTAGCAAACCCGTGCGAAATTTTCGCACTTTATTTCTTTTCTTATTTACCTTTAAAATTTGAAACTCATAAATGTCATACCAATTTCCTCACCTAATTAAAATTTTAATTTACCAGAAGCCAAATTATTATTAAAACCATATTAATATTGCACAATAGTGAAACTAAAATCATTCAAAGAAAGGTTTCCAAATAAAATTCATGGTTCACGACCCAATTTTCATACTTCCACAGGCAGTACAGTTTTAATATAGGTCTCCCACGACGGCTTTTAAATTTTTGTCGTCATGTTGGCGATGACTTTTTATTAATTTTGCTGTATTTTTTGTTTAATAAAATAAAATAATAATATATATATGTATATTTTATTTTTTTTTATTGTGTTTTTTAGTCAATTTATGACACAAAAGTTCATATTCTGTATATATCTTTAAAGTATTGCTAGGTTTAAAATGACGCTTGCAAAGATTCTGAAGAAGCAACTGTTAAAAATACATTTTTCCGTAAAATAATCTCATCAGACAAATGCCATCATTTTTTCTTATTAGTTCTTTGGGCTAAGTCCGCGTGCTTAAATATTGTCCATGTATAAATATTACATACTTTTTATTCTCGCGTATATTCTATTAATTACACAACTATCGTATCGTTTCGACAAAAAATAATTGAAACTGGTCCACGTTAGAGAAATATTATATAGATTGATTAACAAAAAATTTTAAATCTTAAGCATTTTGAACATTTACATTCTAATAACATTACAAATAAAATGAACACAATTTTGTGGAGGAAAATTTACATGTATAATATATTTCCTAAACTACAAGTATGCTGGGGCCATCACAAAACTTTCTTCTTTATTGGTCTGTATAACAGTACCGGTCAATATACACTGTACACATTAATTTAATCAATTTAGCTTCTAAGAATTAAAATTTTATATGTACAGTTTGGTACAATATGTACCAACAGACATTGAGGTATAGCCACCAGGAAAAATCGCAGAAAGTAATAGCAGCGTCAATTGTCAGCCGATAAACATCCAAAACGAATCAGCAAAGTTCTACATAATACAAATAATCTCATATACAAACTTTGATGCATTTATACTGCATAGAAGCTAAGATAGAGCCTTACCTTAACCCTTTAACGTTCACTGTGTACTTCCTTTTGAAAATTGCTAAATTAATTTTAAAAATGGCTATTAGACACATATCCGATCAGAAATAAGTGAAAAAAAAAAAAATTAGCATTTTAAATTTTCGAGAAAAAAAAATTGTTTGAAACATTTATAAGTTAACTTGATTACATTTAAATAATAATTAATTTAATGAGTCAGTAATCTTGCGAATTACCACTATAAATTTGCAAAGGGTTAAAATAAAAGCTAGTCTCTGTATTGAAAAAAATAACAAGCTCGAGTGTATTATCAAAGCAACAAGGCTCACTCGCGCTTAAAAAAAAAAAAAAAAAAAACTGATTTTTACATACACCTCATAAACATCATCTGTTGATTTTCATAGTAATGAATGTGTATTGTTTCTTCTACTGAACAGAGAAGAAACAATATAAAAATCGATTTAAAAAAGGAAAAAAATATTAAAAATTGTTTCCATTTTCTCAATGTTTGGTTTCGTGCGAAATTAATGAAGATTCAAGGGTTAAATAGGATAAATTACAATATAAAAGCGCGTAAATTTATCGTAAAACGCAAGTTCATAATTTTCACGTATCTAATTACTTTCTTCTTGTGTATATAGAAGAAAAAAAAAAGCAGTAAGTTGCTCGCGTAGAGTTACATATGCATTATGCGCTAATTCTTGCTATTAAAATTTTTCCTCTCCTTTTTTAATCCATGAAAACCGCATTACCTTGTTTTCTTGTACCTTTTAAGCGTTCTTTACTTTTACATTATCCTCCTCTAAGCTTCAACGCGCGCATTTATACAATGATCCTGCTCTGCATAATTCTCTAATAAGGTTTCAAAGTTTTATAATGAAACACGACAAGATTCTCTTTTTATTAATTGCTTGCATTTATTTAATAATTTTACACATGCACTCTCACACATACAGCTTCTATGATACATATAGACGTGCACAAGATGTTAAGAAAAAGTGCTAACTTTTTTTGCAAAAAGACTTTTACTGTTTCTTGCTTCATCTTTTAGCTTAACATTTTTTTAACACTTTTCTTGTCTAAATACAATTATTGTTATTATTATTTTTAACCGTTGTATTCATTTTAATATTACGAAAAGAAATGTCTGCTAAATCGATTTGAGAAAGAGTGTGTTAGTTTTTGGAATTAAAGCCGATTGACTACACGAGGGTCCAAGGCCTAGGGTGAGGTGCCTTCCGTGGGGAAATTTCTAAGAGGCCCTAGACCATTTTTTCGGGATTTTCGGAGAAAACCACGGAAACGGCTCGACCGACCAGCGTTACCTGGAATTGAACCCAGCACCTCTGGTCTATCAGCTTCGAGAACAGAACTTATCAGTTAGAAGGAAAGTTGCATTAAAAATTATGTAAATGGTTACAATTTTACACAAGAAATAGTATATATATATATATATATATATTATTCTGCATAAATCAAATAAAGCAGTAAGTGGCTTCTTTACTTTTAATATATCTATAGAATAAGATTTTATCATATAACATAATAATAACTCATATATGTTTAAATAGTCCTTATTATTACAATAAATACTCAGACCCCACCAACGTCTGAGTGATTGTGCTCTTAAAGCTGGTAAATGGAAGAGGGTGGCTTCGAACCCAGCGAGTTGGCTTAGCCGTTCGAATTTGATTTTATGGGTGTAGCTGTACTACCCTCATCTTTTGCGCATCAAGACGCATTAGCGTGGGACCTAGAACTTAAAGTGAATTCTGAATCACTACGAACACCCATACCTAAATCGGGATTCGAACCTGGCATCTGGCAGTTGGAGGCCAGTGTACTAACCATGTTTAGCCGTTTTTCTGCGAAACTCGCGTAAATTTGGACGAGAATCCTTTTAAAAGACATTCTTTTTGTATGAAAGGCATTCCACTGCCAAAGCTTAAATCCTTAAGGGCTCGCTTCACTCACCGCCGCCGGAAGCCGAAGCTGAAGCTAATGTTATTCAATGGGAAATTTTTCTTTACAAATAACTTATTAACTAATACATATTTTAAAATTCTGTTTTCAAATTCTGAAAATTTTCAGCTGTAAAATTGACGGAATTTTTTTAAAAATTATTTTTTTTTTTTAATTTTTTATATTTTATTTTGAAGCTGCAAAATACGAATTTTCAATATGGGAATTTACTTTATTTTGTAATTTCAAAATAAAATATTAAAAATTAAAAAAATACATTTTTAAAAAAGGTCCGTCCATTTAACAGTTGGGAATTTTCTGAATGTGAAAACAGAATTTTAAAATATGTATTAGTTAATAAGTTATTTGTAAAGAAAATTTCCCCATAGAATAACATTGGCTCAAGCTTCCGGCGACGGCAAGTGAAGAGGGCCGTTAATGTAAATGATCGACCCCAACCCAAACCTCCCTCCAACACAACCTATCACTTATAGCGGCTTCATGAATACGATATGGAATAACGTCTTTATTAATTACTGGTTTTAATAAGGATAGTATACACTAAATATCTCATTAGATAAATGTTATACTATAAATAATTATAAGATTAAAAAAAAAAAAAAAAAAAAACTTTTTATAACCATGTTTTTAAATTTCCTGTTGAATCTTATCTAGAGTCCTGCGCGGGTCGGGTAAAACCCGACCCGAACCCGACAGATGAATTTTAAATCAACCCGAAACCCGACCCGAACCCGACAAAAAAATTTTCATCAACCCGAAACCCGACCCGAACCCGCAACAGAGAATTTTTTGCGACCCGAAACCCGACTTATCTAACCCGAACCCGACCTGAAACCCGAAAAATAAATCAACATTACTTATTCATCTAAAAATCATGCAAAACAAGGTAAAATGATATAATATGATATAAAATAAAGTAAATTTTCATTGTCCACACAGTTGGTAAATTATAAAAAAAAACTAGTATGTTGTGGTCACCACAAGACATTCTTCTACATTTTTCAGTCAAATTCACTAAGTGCGAATAATTTATTAAAACTATTATTAAAAAGTTTAACGTGATGAATGCAAATAATTTTCGTCTTAGGGAAATCTAACACTAAATATCCAAAGAGAGACAGTTTTATCGTCTATATATAACTTCTTAAACAATGCGTTTTTATAATGGTTATCTCACATATCATGGTTCGTACAGTTATATGGCATAGAAGTTGAGATATAGCCATCCTGTTATCGATGAAATTTGCAGTATAAAAACGCCACCTATTGGCCGACAAGCATTCAAACTGAGTCAGCATAATGTCTCATAATCTCGCCTTCTCACATATTAAGTTTTGTTTGATGATACACAATAGAACATGAGATATAGCTTTCCGTGTAATTGTAGAAATCGCTGTGTAGCAGCGCCACCTGTGGAGCGGTTTACACCAAAAGTTTACAGGCGATAATATATATTAAATGGCACCAACATACAAATGTATATGAAGTTATGTGCAGTAGTTCTTGAGATATAGCCTTTCCTTAAATTGCGGAAATCGCTGTGTAGCAGCACCACCTGTTGGCTGATAGACATTCAAATTGAATCAGCATAATATCTCATATTGGTCTTCTTACATATCAAGTTTTGTTGGATTATACGCAACAGAACCTGAGATATAGCCTCCCCTGAAATTGCAGAAATTGCTGTATAGCAGTGCCACCCGTCGAGCGGTTGACACCAAAAGTTGATAGAATCTAATACTTTCTTCTGCTAAATATAGAAGAACGTAAAAAAAAAAAAAAAAAAAACCTTGTAAACTGCGGAATCTTTTCAATTTCCAGAATGCAAATGCGAGGTTATATTGTATTTGTATTTCTTTAATTTATATATTAACAACAGTCGAGAAAGATTTATAATACTTTTCTAATTTTCATACAATTTCTACAAAAGATACATATTAGTTCCGTTGAAGAAAAGAACACAGATCCAGATACAAATACGGATCTATTTTTCTGGCGGATATCCGCGGATACGAATAGGGAGCTCCGGTACATGTCTGCTCACCAGAGGCCGAGCGGTTCTGCGCTTGAAGCTGGTAGATGGGAGGTGTCGGGTTCGATCCCAGGTCGCGCTCATCGGCCTAGCCGTTCGGAGTTTTCCGTGGTTTCCTCCGAAACACGCGTAAATACGGACTAGGACCCCTTAGAAAGACTCAAACGCAGGGCAATCCCCCTATACGCCTAGGACACATCTGGAGTCAATCGGCCTTAAATCCTCCAACTGACCAACCAACCAACCGATACATGTCTAGTATGTGCAGAATGTTTAAATTGGTTACATAGTTGTAAACATGCATAAAATTTATGTTTATAATTGTAAAAAATATTTTGAAAGGTGTTCTCAAGTCGACCCGACTTTTTAAAAATCAAACCCGACCCGAATCCGAACCCGACCCGCAAGAAAAAAAATTCAGTCAACCCGACCCGCACGAAAAAAAGATCAGTCAACCCGACCCGAACCCGACCCGCAAGAGAAAAAATTCTGTCAACCCGACCCGAACCCGACCCGGGTCGGGTCGGGTTCGGGTAAAATCGGGTTACCCGACCCGATGCAGGACTCTAATCTTATCTATAGAACTACATTAGCACTTTATCAATGCGTATAAAATTTTTAAAGTGATAATGACGTCAATTTTTGTGAGATGCATAATTTAAACTTTTTACAATTTTTTCACGTTTAATTAAATGTATTTATTTTTATGCCGAAAGAAAATGAACTCGTAAATTTTTTTTGGCAGCATTTAAATTATAGCTAATATTTTAATGGCTATTTTTAAAGCTATTAGGAGGTTATTAGTTTCATATTTTAATTAATTATAAGAAAACTAATCGAAAATTCGAAAATCGGGCTTCGAAGTATTGTGCTGTCATCGGGATCCGAGCTACTCTGAAAGTTTCAAATGTCTAGCTTGTAGGGAAGTGAGTTAAAAATCGATTGCAAGATTTGTACCGGACAAACAAGAATAGAAGTTAATAAAGACATGGTAAAATGATAGCAATATACATAAAAAATGTATTATATTAAAGTCATTATTAAATCCGGTTATTAAAGTCTTATTACCGTTTTAAAAAACGGTTTAAAAAATGTTTTTTTTTTCTCCTGACAGTTTTATTCTACAATTTTTTCAGCGCGCTTTCTTATTTACGAATTTATTTTTTATTTATTTATTTATTTTAATAAATCTTATGAAAAAGGTTACACGGTATAATTTCATTTAACACAATCTTACACTTAATGTATTAATTTATCTTTGAAAGATGATCAATCACTCTTTCTGATTCCAAAGGAAAGCAAACATAACCAAAAGAAAATTGGAAGGGCGAACGAGAGCGGGGGGGAGGATAATGTTTGCATACTAATTTCCGTCCATCCTTGAAAATGTCATTATCTTCTTACATTTCTCTACTAAACAAATATTATCTTTCCCGTCTTTACACATTCTTTGCATTATTTTATATCATAGTAAACATTTACAGACTTTATATAAATATTCGTTAATTAGTTCCCAGCTTTTGTATAGGAAGAAACAAATATCACTCAGAAACAGTTAAAAGTATTTTGCTGTACCCGTGAATAAAATAACTATTTTGATGGACATGGCATGTTAAAAATTAGTATGTTGTGACCATGAAAAAAAAGTTCTTCTACATATTTCTACATAAAAGCGCCACCTGATGGTGGATTCCTATCTAAAAAAGTACACTTCATACGGTTTTGTTAAATAAATCCTTTTCGAATCCTGTTCTTAGTCAGTCTAAGAACATAATTCGATAAGGATTTATTTTAAAAAACCGTATGAAGAGCACTTCTTTTACATAGGAATTTTTGCTAGTGTTCGGACACTTTTGTTACCGACAGTACATGAAGTCGACATTCAATTCATTTTTATAATGCTCATCTCATATAGCAAATTTGGTGCATTTATACGTCATAGAAGCTTAGATATAGTCTTTCCAGAGAAAATTGTAGCGTAGCTGTGCCGTTTGTCGAATTTGTGCAATGAATTACACATAGTAGATAGAAGCTGAGATGTAGCCTTCCATTAAAAAAAAAACACCTATTTATGTTATAAAGCAACTAAATATGAACTTTTATGAAATTCTGTGCGTTAGTTTTTGAGCTAGAGCTGCCATACAATTTTTGTCATACACAGACTGGAGACATTTTTTGGAAGTAATCAAATCGTATTTTGGACTTCTCAAAATGTGTAAATAATTCGAAAATCTTAAGTCGAAAAATTTTACGAATTTCAGTACTTTTTTAAGTGGCATCGCCTTAGAAACTGCCACACCCGCTTCATCTCATTGCTGTCAACAATGAATTGCATCTGACATTGTTCGTCCACCTTTTGTTTACGGGAAAATGCCGCCCGCTAGGAAATGTAACCGTTCTAATAAAAAAAAAAAAAAAAAAAAAAAAAATTCGTTGCTTAATAAAACAAAAATCATATGTCTTCATATGCATTTATAGATGAATCACATAATGCTATACATCTTACCAATCTGATAATTGACAAAGCGGTTTCTCTACCCGTAAAATTAACAAAACAGAGTATTTTCTTATTCAAAAAAAGTTGACGTAAATGGATTCTGCATAGTTCCCCATCATATATTTGTTAGCATAAATTTCTAATACAATGTATACTATAATCATGTTAAGAGAAATATATCTGACCAATCGCTTGATACGGTGACAGAATGAAATGCCCACCCATTTGGCATATCGTTTAGTTCGAAACATTTACCTTATTCTAATTTATAAATTAATTTTATTGGAGCTAGTTTCATATTTACAATTGAATAAAACTGTTTTTTGTACTACAAAAATTAATAATGAACGAATATTCCCGAAACAATCCAACAAAGCATACATTCGTACCACAAAAACCAAATGAATTTCACACAGCAAGAATCTCGCTAATTAAAGACCATCAATCAATCTCTCTAGTCGAAGTCTGAATAGAATTTGTGTTTATCTAGAGTCTTGTCATTGGTTTATAGAATTTTCGAGGAAGTTCTGCGCTAGAAACCAATGAGAATTATTTGGAAAATTCCAGAACTCGACTCCTATTGAAATTAGAGATTCCAAACATTGAAATCCTACACTACTACTTTTCGCCATATTTGGGTGTAAAATTGCCTAATTTGACGCTAAGTCGCAAAATGTTTCGCAAACGCCCACTTTCATGGAAGTAAAAAAATTACCATCTGTTTCTACTTTTACTGTAATACCGTATAAAAAGTAGGGGTGGGAATCGATTAAGAGTTTTAACTGGGTTAATCGTAGTTCATTAATCGATTAATCGGATTTTTAATCGGTTTCATTTTTCTTTGTATAATTTTCTTTGAATGATGAATAAAACTCTCATATTGTGTATATATATACATATTATTCATTAAAAAAAAAATTTCAAAAATTTTTGTCTAGTCAATTATATATGTTTCATAGCTGAAATTTGAATCAATTTTCAGAGTATAATATAGAGTAGTATAATTTTCAGAGTATATAATTTTATATAAATATTTTCACTTGTTTAATTTTTTTTTCTTGATAAATTATTTTTTCAATTCATTTTGAAAGAAACATTAAATGAATTTACACATATTTTAGTTTTATATTTGTAGGCCTTGTCCATCTCGCTTGTCACTATTTTTAAATGAATTCTCAAAATTCCATATCATTATCATAAAAATCTCAAATTCTTATATTTTAGTTCTTCTTTGTCACTTCGAACTAGAGCACAGAATGTTATTTTCTGTTTCTACTTCAATAGTTACTATCAGCAATTCTGAACAGACAATAAACGCTTGAAGATATTGTGAAACTCTGTTGACATTTCCCCCATCAGAGGGATAGTGGAAATCTCAATCCCTTCTTTTCTTTTCTTTTATCTTTAGCATTTCCATTTTTTGAAAGCTTCTTGTTTCTGAGAATACTATTACCCTAACCAACACTTTCTGTAGAAGGCTAAAGACAGGTGGTGTTGCTCCAGCATGCACATGAAGCGGCATTCTGTTTAATAATTGTCCTCCCCCTTTTCTGTATCAACAAAAGTGCAACAACTACTTTTGAGAGGTTTTATTTTTATTTTATTTATTTTTTTATTTATATTTTTGCTTTTGCTTTTATGTTATTTGATGGATGTTTCTTGGAATGATTGTTAGCAAAATATGTGAAAAAATATTTTGTAGGCAGAACTGCATTTTTACTTTAATTCGTAGTTTGAAAATTTTAATCGGATTTTGAAAAATTTTAATCGAATTAATCGATTCGATTAACTCGATTAAAAAAATGATCGAGACTAAGCATTGATCGATTAACCGAACCGATTAATCGATTAATCGGCACAGCCCTAGTAAAAAGTAACACGGAAAGAAATAGACAGGTTCTAATGTACAATCATCAATAATGACTCTTCTCGTTTTGTAGCTTCGTTAGTGATTTTTAGAACTTTCGAGAAAGTTAATTCTACCCTAGAAACAGAGAATCATTCCGGAAGTTTCCAGAATTCTGTTCTTATTGAAGCTAGAGCTTCCAAACTTTGGCAACACAATTTCTGCCGAATTCGATCGCCAAGTCGCCAAATTCGATGCCAAATCGCCAAAATCAGCATTAAGACCAAAATCTGCGTTTACGACTAACTTGGTGACATGGCGAGATTAGCGACTAAATTTGGCGGAAAATAGTATTTCAGAGTAACGAGAATCAGTAAGCCCTTTCTCAATTTTTAACGAAGAATTGTTTTGGTGTAAAATATCGTTTTTCGCCACTAATTTTCGCTAAAGAGAACAAAAGTAGGTCATCTAGACTTGGGGGTAATTTATTGAACTCCAAGCTGTGCATTTGCCAATGAGAGAGTCTAATAAGCTGTGGAATACTATTCCTGAACAAGCGATATTCGTTCTCTGCGGTGTATGTAACCTTATTTAGTTAATTTTTGTGGTTGGAGTAATAATTTTCTTGGCTTGTTTTCAGGAATGTTCATGGACTGGTACCTGCTAGCTAATTTACGAACCAGTTACCTCACACAAAAATGTCTGTGTTCTCGTACCAATATGTATATTTCAAATAGAGTAGGGTCAGGTGGGGTAAAATAGGTCAAAAACAGCGTATTTTATGTTTGCACTTAAACAGCAGAAAATGTATTGTTTCCATTTGTTAAAAGATTGCACAAAATATGCAAATGAATATTCCTCATCACATTTTAAAAGAAATATCTCTGAAAAAAAAACAAAAAAATTGTACTGAAAAATAAATTTCAAATATGCTGTTTGTGACTTATTTTACCCCATGGGTTGGGGTAAGTCATCCTTTAAAACTGTTTTAAATTTTAATACAATTTACTTCATGCAAATAAAATTACAAATACACATTCCTTTTTTTGATAAAAACTTGATTTTCTGTTCTCTCGAGAAAAAAAAATGTCTCTATGGTCCATCATTAGTTCGGGAAGAACATTTGAAATGTACGATGCATCTACATCAGAAATATCTTTCTCTGGAAAATCCAATAGGAGCTTCCATTTAAACTTTTTTTTATCCCTTCAAAATTTTCAGAATATTCATGATTGTGTGAAAGAATGAAGCCATGAAATATTTTCTTTGATCTTTTCCCAGGAAATTCTACTTTAACACATTTTCCAACTTTTACGAATTGGTTAGTATTAATGCTGTCCAAATTTTCTTCTTGAGAAAAACTTGTTTTTTTTTTTTTGTCGTTTCTTTTACAGTTGATGTTTCTGTGATTTTAGCATCTCTGTTGATTTTTTTGTCATACAATCAATTGAAAAATAAAATGATTGTTAAAATTACTGCTGTTTTCTGTTGCATATGGGTTTTTTTTCTGTGTGCATTTTTCAAAGCTTCTTTAGAAGACAATGTTTGATTGGGTGATAAAGTGTTTATAATAGCAGATTTTATGTGCTTACAAGGAGTATATATAAATATTATCCTGTTCCATGACTGTTGAAGTCGCACTAGAATTAATTTGTCAAATTGGTGATTGATGATCTAGATTCATCCATTATTGCATTTGAAGTTGATGCTAAACTGCAGAGTTTCACGAGAATGTTGTGTCCTGCCTGCCCTATGTATGAAAAATTGGCACCCTTTTTAAATAAGCTCGAATTAAACAACTTTTTGAATTTTACCTACAAACTGAATGTTTTAATTCAGTTTTAATATCTATTTCCTTTTTTTTTTTTTTTTTTTTTTTCTCTCTTCTGACCTATTTTACCCCACATGTGTTTTTTTACTCCAAAATATTAATATTTTATTTTTATTTTTTCACAAAATTTGCTTTTGAATTAGTTAAAAACCAAAGTTTTTACACACAAAAAGCAACACATTCGAGTTACTAATACGAAACACACAAATAATTACTGGCTGTAACTAAAAAGTATCAGTTACAGTTAATTTTGCATACAAAATGAAGACTAATATAAATAATATATAAAACCAGTAAAATTGGAATTTAAAGAATGTTTGAATGTTTTTTTAAAGAGTTTTTTTTTTTAAACTGACCTATTTTATCCACTGAGTTATTTTACCCTATTGGGCTTAGAAAGCAGAGCACGCAAATAATAATTCATATTGATGAGTCCATATTAAAACGAAACACTTTTAATTAGACGAACACTCACATCACATAGTTACATATAGAGAAACAAATATTCAAAAGGTACAGGTAAAAGATGCGCCGTACGAACAGTCCAAGTGGTGGCGCGCCAGTCGTTATTGGAATGATCTATTATACAGTGAAGGAGGGTAAATACAAGAGGCATTGGTAATAGAAAATAAATGTAATCTAACACCCCCCACAATGTCGACGTATTTACCCAAATAACAATGTTACATCTTCCAATCCCATAATTTTACAACAGTTGTAATGTTTTGATGATGTTAATGCTTTTGTAAGAATGTCAGCCCCCATATTTTCAGTAGACACAAAATTTAAATCAATAATTCCATTTTTCAGTGCATCTCTTATGAAATGATGCCTAATATCTATATGTTTAGTGCGCTTATGAAAGATCGGATTTTCAGCTAATTTAATAGATCCTAAGTTATCTGTAAATATACTCACTTTTTCAATTTTACCATCAGATAACTCATTTAGTAATTTACATAAATATATCCCTTCCTTAGTGGCATCGGGTAAAGCCATCGGAACAGGGCAATTCCGCCGAGATTTTAATCCCCTATTCCCCACATAGGACAATTCCGCCGAGAATTTTAACCCCCCCTTTTTCCACATAGGACAACTCCGCCGCGCCATTTTCCTGAGACAAGAAGAGGGGGTCTGCAGCAGTATTTCCATTTTTGGCGACGCATTGCACTTTGGCGCCACATCGAGCATTATAAGAGCCCTTCCCTCCTTGCTTTGGAAAGTTAAGTAAAATTAAAGTAGTTCTTAACCAAAATATGAATTAAAAATTGTACTCATAATTATATTTAATTATATTTTTCATTATTACTATATGTACTTTTATTTAATAATTATTTAATCGTAATAATAAATTCTGCTATTAATAAATTTATTTCTAATTTTCATGTAGCACTTGAATATCATAAAATTCAAGTAACAATTAACTTAAGAAAATTTTTTCATCTTAGTTTAAATTGTTCCAATTACATTTACAAAATTATTAAAGGATAAATAAGAACTTAAATTTTCTTTACTTAACGCAATATTCAAATATATATTACTTAACTTATATTAAATATTCTTTACTTATTTTCTTTAATTTTTTATTCAGCAGTGATGAATAACTGTAATAACAACAGTAATAATTCTCTGCGATGAAAATCATCTCCATCTGCATTATCGTGGAAAATTGATTTAATAAACAATAATTTTATTTTTATTAAATAATTTGTAATACGTGAATTTGTATAGAAAATGTATAGAAGAAAGTTTCATGGTGGTTGCAACATACTAGTTGATATTGGAGGAATATTCAGAAGATAGTTTTTAGTAACATCGCTAATTTTGGTAGCAGACTAAAATATATATATATATATCCCTCCTGGGAAAAAAAAATAATAATAAAGAAAAAGAAAAAGAAATAAAAAAGAAAATTTTACCACGAAAAATATCCTCCCAGAAAAAGAACCCACATAATAATGCATAAAGAATTTTATTATGGTATTCTGGGTCGATTGAAAATAAAAATTACGGAACAGAAATGTCCGCAAATAACACTTTTAAATGAGCGACTTTTAGTAATATAATTGATAAATCGATTATTATAGTTTCACTACAGATTTTGACAGTTTACTCTAGAAAGGGTGTGTGTGTGTTTGGTGTTTAGGATTAAGGCCGATTGACTGCTGTAGGTCCTGGGCCTGAGGGGGAGTGCCTTCCGTGGAGGTTACTCTAGAAAGGGAATCTCTGATAAAATAATATAACTTGTTTGTGACATTTTCACGGAATAAGATTAAGAATAATTGAATTACCTTTTCCATATTATCGTTTACAATTGTCATATCATTTAAAAATAATCGTATAATCCCCCCTCCCTCGCCTTTCCCCGCTTGACCTGCAATAAATGGGCATTTCTAACAATAACACTTTCAATCCTCTACCCCTATAATTAATATGTTAAAAACCTACGACCAATTTCATGTTTGCACATTAACATATAAATAATTACCATTCTTTTGTGTATTTATTTTTAACAAAATTTGAATGCCTGAAGTTTTAGCATGGAAAGAGTCGCCAATCTTTATTTCGCCAAATGTAATGCCTTCCCCCCTCATTCGGCGGAATTGTCCTATCGAGGGGAAGCGGCAGAAAGAAATGCGGCGGAGTTGTCCCATCGGGGGAAACAGCTGATAAAATTTTCGGCGGAGTTGTCCTATGCTTCGGCGGAATCACGTCATGCCGAAAGCCATATATTCGGCTTCCGTTGATGAGAGAGCTACGGTACACTGTTTACGGCTTTCCCATGTAATTGCACTCCCGCAAAATATGAAACAGAAACCTGTATGACCTACGGTCATCGAGGCAATTCCCCCAATCCGCGTCAGTGTAGCCGATTAACGGCTCATTACTTTTTCTAAATACAAGTCCAAAATTTATTGTTTTCTTTAAGTATCGTAAAACTCGTTTAGCGGCAGTCCAATGAGTTTTATCAAAGCAGGTTAGAAATTGACTTAATTGACTGACGGAATTTGCAATGTCCGGCCTGGTGGAAGTTGCAAGATACATCAAACTTCCAACTAATTCACGGTAGGGATATTCGTTTTCACAACATTTTGGCTTCTGTCATGCCAAAACGCTCTAAGAGCTCTCTAATATAACTATGTTGACTCATTGTTATAAGGCCATTTTCTAACTGAAAATTTATCCCTAGACAATATTTAACTATGCCTGAATATTTAACATCTAGTTTTTCATTAAGATGAATTTTGAAGTTTTCTAACATATCAGGGTCCTGTGACATAAACAATATGTCATCAACGTAAATCATTATAAGAGTCAACCCTTTATCACTTTTAATATAATATAAACATGGATCTGCATTTGTTTGTTTTGCTCCGAAATCATTCAAAATTTTATTTAACTTAGTGTTCCAACACCTCCCGGCCTGCTTGAGACCATAGAGCGATTTTTTTAACAAAAGAACTTTATTCCCTACATTTAGATATTTAAGAATCTCGGATGCTTTATCAGATATGTCCCTATCGCAATTTTCATTTATAATTATTTGAAGTATTTCTTTAAAGTAATCGGGAACTTCCATAAAAATTTCCTCATCTAATTTTCCATTCAAATATGCTGACGTTATGTCAAATTGATGTATTTTTATTCCTAATTTAGCAGAATAACCTGCCAAGACTCTAATAGATCCCATTCTTGCTACCGGAGAAAAAGTTTCACGAAAATCTATACCTAATTTTTGACTAAAACCGCGGGCTACTAATCTCGCTTTATATTTCAAAAGAGATCCATTTTGATCATATTTATTTGTAAGGACAAATATACCTTTAATGCATTGTTTCTCGGGCCTGTCTGTCACTTCGAATGTATCATTTTTTAATATTACTTTTACTTCGTCAGTCATAGCTTTATACCAGTTAGAAGCCTCCGAACCCTTCAATGCATTATTTATTTCTATTTCCGAATTAAAACTATAAACAGCATTTGCAATTGAATCCGGCTGGCGAATTATTTCGCGATTATACGCAATGACAATATATTTTTCTCTTCGAGCGCCGATTCTGGGTCACGTGACAGTTCATCTTTTTCATATTTTATTTGAGGAGGAGAAATTTTTTCTGACTGCATGTGTGACTCATTTTGCGATTCGCTTAATTGTATCTCTCTTTCAGAAACATCTGAATACAATTGACCTATTTTTGAAAAATCATTAGATTTCGCTTCAAAGAATTTAACGCTACGTGATATAATTACTTTGTTTGATTCAGGAAGATAAATACGAAATGCTTTAGAATTCTCTGAATAACCCACAAATATTCCCTTATTAGATCTTGCGGAAAAATTATGTTTAGGCTGATTATTGAAATAATAAGAGATGCAACCAAAAGATTTAAAATAACTAACATTTGGTACTACATTATTCCATAATTCATATGGGGTTTTTCCATTTAAAGCTTTTGTTGGGCATCTATTTCTTATATAATTAGAAGTGTTAATAGCTTCTGCCCATAAATTTAAGGGTAATTTTGATTGTGATAATAGACAACGGGCCATTTCGACGAGAGTTCTATTCTTCCTTTCAGCAACACCCGATTGCTCCGGGCAATAAGGGGTTGTTAATCTATGCTGAATACCATTTTCTTTCAAGAAATTTTCAAATTCAGTCCCAATAAATTCGCCCCCATTATCACTCATGAATTTTTTTATTTTTATAGATTTTTCATTTTCCCAAAGAACTTTGATTTCTTTAAAAGCATTCAATGCCCCATCTTTAGTTTTTAAGAATTTTACTGCACAATAACGAGAATAATCATCAATAAATGTAATAAAATAAAGGGACTTACCTATTGAGGGTATCCTAATGGGCCCACAAAGATCCGAATGAACTATTTCTAACATTTTTGTAGCACGATCTGAGTGCTTAGGAAAAGGAGCACGGGTCATTTTATTTAACGCGCAAACTTCACAATTGAAGTCGGATACCTTTTTAATATTTAACCCCCTAATATGACCCTTTAAATTTGAATCAATCAAATCTTTTACATTTAGATGACCCATTCTACAATGCCACTTTTCCACATCGGCAAAAATATTTTTAGAACTATCGATTGATTCACTAGAAAAATTAGCTGCATTATTTATATTTGCATTATTATCCCGCAAATAATAAAGTTCATTTTTTCTGTCCGCAATTAGAGTCACATTTTTCTTTCTGTTATTTATAATAGCACATTTGTCTTTAAAAGTTACAGTGAAACCTTTGTCGCACATTTGTGACACGGACAATAAGTTCGTTTTCAATTCTGGAACCAATAGAGCATCATTGATCTCAACATTTTGAAGTTTTGAGTTGACTTCTGCTTTAATTAATATTTTACCAACACCGGACACATCAGTTGTTTCATTATTCGCTAAATTTACAGATTTTATATCCGTATCCTTTAAATCGTGAAATTTGGAGTCATTTTTCCCCATATGTCGAGTGCAGCCGCTGTCAACACACCAAAGATTCTCGGATTGTTCTTTGGATAATATGTACGTATTCGTTGAATTTGTGCTTGCCAGTAGTCCTAAACTGTTTTGTCGATATTTCAATGATTTGTCTTTCTCACACTGATTAGCACGGTGACCGATACGTTTCCATTTCCAGCAAGTAATTTTTGAATTATCTCTTTCGTTCTGAGTGTACTGTTCAGTAATCTTAGGATTCCTTTTATTTGTATTCCACGGAGCAGGTTTCTTTCGAAAATTTCCAGTCATGAACGCTCCATCGCTCTGTCTGTCATCATGGCGTCTGGCGTCGTTTTTTTCTACTATTTTTATTCGTAGTACTTCTGGTTTCGGTAGCTCATCCCTGGATTCTATTGCGCACCGGAAATTTTCATAACTGGATGGTAGACTGTATAACAACATCACAGTTAACAAGTCATCATCTATTTTAATATCCATTTCAGATAGTTTATCGACTATGTCAAAAAACTTTCGAAGATGATCTCGAATGCTCACAGAAGAGGAATCTGCCATTTTATGTTGAATAAGCGATTTTAACAGTGACGCTTTTCTAGCGGGGCCTTTAGATTGATATATTTCTTCTAATTTTTTCCATATATCCAGAGATGTTTCACAGTTTTTTATTTGTTTCAGTTCAGAAGGCGATATACACAAAATTATGTCGACTTTGGCCTTTTCATCCATATCAGTCCATTTATCGAACGCTTCTTTTGATTTCGCATCACTTGCCACGAGCTCTGGCTTTGGTTTCGAGCCAGATACATAAATCCAGGATTCATTTTTTATCAAGAGTGCCTTCATTTGTATTTTCCATGTTTCGTAATTGTCTTTGTTTAGCGTTTCAATACGTAGTGTTCCATAAGACGTCATTTTCAAACGTGGTCGTCTATCTAACAGATAAATGTCTATTTATCGTAAATAAAAGTTAATTTGCTCTGGGCCCATAATCTGTTGGGCTTAGAAAGCAGAGCACGCAAATAATAATTCATATTGATGAGTCCATATTAAAACGAAACACTTTTAATTAGACGAACACTCACATCACATAGTTACATATAGAGAAACAAATATTCAAAAGGTACAGGTAAAAGATGCGCCGTACGAACAGTCCAAGTGGTGGCGCGCCAGTCGTTATTGGAATGATCTATAATACAGTGAATGAGGGTAAATACAAGAGGCATTGGTAATAGAAAATAAATGTAATCTAACATACCCCATCTGACCCTATAAGGCAGTCATGCGGTGTCTACATCCGATTTTTTAATTTAATAACAGCTTTAAATTTTAATGAATGTATGAACGATGGGGGATATCCCCACTCTCTCATACAAAAATATATACATCTAATAAAACTTCCTAAAACTATTTTCAACTGATTTGAAAGTAATTCAATATACATTACTTGTTTGTTATCTTACCCCTTATTCTATAACTTCTCTTTGTCTTCATAATATTCAAATGCTGCAGAGTGAGAGAAAGTCATGTGAGTGACTCACCACATTATTATTGTTGTTGTTGTTGTTGTTTTGTTTTCTTATCAAAAAAATTTTGTGCGTATTTGTAATGTGTGGACATGTACGTCTGCGAAGATTATTTTGAAAATATGATATACAAAGTTAAAAAATAAATAAATAAATAAATAAATAAAAATTTCATTAGCAAATAAATAAACAATGGAAATTTTCATAAATAGATTTCTAAAGTAATGGAGGGTGATGATGGTTTGAAAACCAATTTACGGGTGTTGTGACAGATGCGTACATGACATTTGCGTACAAGCTGAAAACAGTGGCACTTGCGTACATGTCCAGGTGGTTTAAATATTACAGGTGTGTTTTCAAAAAATCTAGTGGCACTTGCGTACAACGTATCTTTCGCTTTAATTGAGGATCATTGCATGAAGGGGTTGTATCCATATGATACAAACATTAAAACCTTTTTCTTTCTTTCTATTCTTTCCTTCTTTTTCTTTTCTTTTTACTTTCTCTTACCCATAGGGTCGAGAAAGTGTTGTTTTAGGATCAAATTTTCGAACGTGCGTTTTTGTTGTATCTACATGTTCTGAGGTCCCCTGAATACGAAAATCATGTTTTTAGCGAATGGTCTGTGTGTCTGTCTGTCTGTGTTATCAGCATATCTCAATAACAAATAGTAGCAGAAATCCCAAACACGGTATTCTAAATGTATATCATATATATAGGAATGTTACTGAAAGCTTTTCGTTGGACTGCACTGAACCAAATGAAACGAATATATGTTTTTTGTAATAGAGATAGTCAACTGGGAAAAAAAATTTGTGTATGTAGGAGCCCCGCCTCATCCCCTGGGGAAGGGGGGTGGGGAGTCCACACTCGAGGGGAGTAAAATTCCATGATGGGTATCTTTTAAAAGAGCTCACCAATACCTTTAAAACAAATGGTTGAACCATCGATCTGCGATAATTTAAAATAAAGTTATCGATTATTTTCATTTTTAAACACACACATTTTTTTTTTTTTTTTTTTTTTTTTGGGGGGGGGGGGGGGGGAGAAAGAGAGGCATATAGGTGAACGACAAATAATTTCAGGAATTGGAATATGGTTCAATTCGTTATTGTTAAAAAGAAGAGAGATCTTTTTTTAACTTTTTTTTTTCTTTATTGGAGACAAAAAATTCATACTTGTTAAAAAGTAAAAAAGTATTTAAGAAATAAAAATATTTTTAAAGATCTTAATAGCATTTATAAGGACCTTTATTGATCTTGACTCAGTGAATAAATAATTGAATGTCGTTTCAGAAAGTAAATACGGCTATTATAGCTTGTAACTTTTATATGTCTTAAGCTCATAACTTTGTCAGTCGTAAGACTACATGCATAAGAGAAAATTCACGTATTTATATAAAAGTATTTATCTTCATGTTTAACATATGGATACAACCCCTTTGTGTTACAAACGAAAAATACAGCAAAACAAATTTTGTACGGAAATGCCACTTGATTTTTCGAAAACAAATCTGTAACATTTGGAACACCTGGACTTGTACGCAAGTGTCATTAATTTCAGCTTGTACGCAAATGTCATGTACGCATCTGCCATATAACCAATATACGAAACATAAATTTTTTTCTCTTAGTTCTCTTCACGAACATGAAAAACTGAACTACCATGAGACGTAGAATGTTCTCTTCCTTAAGTTTATTATTTTTAGAGCGTGTGATGTATTTTTGGCGCACCAATTTGTTTTACATAAGTATTTTAGCTTCAAAAATATCTTTTTGGGGAAGAAAAAGATTTGCGCAGAATCTGCGGTTTTAGATTCTTGATATTCGCCTATTTTTTAGTGCTGTTGCCCCTAAAGTAAGAACAAAGCTTTTTTATATTATCTGAACAAATGGACCGAATAAACAGGTAAGTGTTTGATGTCCTAATACATTTTAATCTAAAAGTATTTTTAAACATTTTAAATATGATATACCATCTTAAAAACTGGCATTGCCTTTTCTACACCGATAAAGTTAAATGTAGTAATTAGTAGTATAGTGTTAAAATTTGAAACGTTTGCATATATCATTTCACGCATGTTAGAAAAACAACAATTACTCTTTTTTTTGCCAAAAATAGCATGACAGTTATAATATAGAAACTAGTGAGCTTCACCCGCTAATGGGTCACTATTTTTAAATTAATCACTATAATTAACGAATCACTTAATATTTATAACTCATTTATTTTTATAAGTTAAAAAAAGAAAATTTAAAGAAAAAATCATTTACGATCTATAAATTCGTTCCTGGGAATAAATTCCTCCTTCGTCCCCACTGCTTACGGCAGTTTATGTACATAAATATATAATAATAATAAGAGAGAAAAAGCGTACACTTCGCTGAGATTATTAAAAACATTCACATTTTAAGGTATTATTATAAAGAAAGAAATTATATAAAAACAAATATTTTCAATGAAAATAAAACGTTTTACTCAAAAAATATTCAACGTTTAATAAATTACTAGCAGGCTACGCCCGCTTCGCTGGCCACAATATTTAAATGAATCTCCAAAAGACTTGGATCATTATTTATTTTTCACATCACATTATAAATAAAAACTAAAATAATTACATTGGAATCGCTCTAGACCTCGCATCGGGTACTCGCTGACTACGGCAGCTCTTTCTCTGCCCGCACTGTATCGGGAGCAGGTTCCCACTGCCTGCAGAAATCTCTTTCCTATGTATTTCAATATGGGTATTTATTGACGACAGGTGGGTCTGCCATTATTTAAGAATTACGATTTTAAAGATAACTGTATCTCAGCGTCTATTAAATACTTTAGTTTTTGAACCAAGTATTTTATTGCTCATACACTGTATTACAATTTGATTCCGACCAATATAATGAAATAAAATAAAAAGTAGATTTTCTTTTAGAAGGAATTAAATACATAAAAAAACAAATAAATTCCAATCAGTTTAATAGTTTCTACTATATACTACCATTATTTCCTGACAAATACTATAAATTAGAAAAAAAAAATTTTTTTAAGAAATTAAATTAACAAATGAAAAATAATTGTTGTTAAAATACAAAAATTATACATAAACATAACTGTTATAAATACGTTTTTAAATTTTAAATTTAATATATTTAATTTTTTCTACTGCATTACGATTTTATTTTCAATAAATATAATAAATTAAAAAGAGAAAAAAGATTCGCCCTCAAATAAATGTATTAAATAAAAAATAAATTGCATAATATAGCCGTTGCTAAGATACGCAGACGATTACAATCGAAGAATAAATTCATGAAAAAGGAAACATAAAAGCCAATGTTTAAAATCGAAAAAACATTAATTTAAAAAATTCAAATTCGAAATTCGGAAAACTCTCGATGAGCTGCACACCTGCAGGGTCCCAGGTACCTATATGCCAAATTTGGAAGCTCTGCGATCAGTAATGTGTAGTATTGCTCATGTTTAGATTAGATAAATGTATTTATTTCCCTGTTGGAAAAAAAAATAAACTCGTATTTTTTTTTTTTTTTTTTTTTGGCAACAATTAAATTATGGATTCAATTTAAATGGCTAATTTTTTCTATTATTAGCTTATTATTTTTATATTTTTATTAATTAAAAGAAAACTAAACAGAAATTCGAAATTCTGACTTCGATGTGCACAATGATCCTTCGGGGGGCACCTTTGTGTTAAATCTCGTGACTGTCCGAGCTACTGTTTTCGAGAACAGTGAAATATACATACAAATATTGCTCACTTAATAGTATAAGATTTAATAACCAACATTCCCACTTTTAACAAAATAGTATGTAATAAAAAGACACTTTAAAAAACATGTTGATACAAACATTTAATTTAATTAAAAAACTTATTTACAATAAAAATATTTTGAAAATATATCATCAATATCTATCTAATATCAGTATTGTCTTACCCTATTTTCCTAAATCTAGTCAAACCATAGCTAAAATTCTCAAACAATATGATTTTAAAATAATATTTTCGCCTTCCAATAAACTCACCTTTTCTCAGTTAAAAGATCCCATTGATATGCATAATTCTTGGGGCATTTACAGTATTTCCTGTCAATGGTGGTTTATCATATATTGGCCAAACTAAACGCAGTCTTAAATTTCGTCTAAAAGAACATATGAATTACGTCCGCAAACAAGAAACCAATAAATCGGCTATTTCTAAACATTGCTGAGAAGAAAATCATAATTTTAAATTTAATTCTGCTAAAATAATTTGCAGACCTAAATCCATTCATGAACTCGAAGCTTTTCATATTTATAAAAATTTAAAAAACCTTGTAAATTGTGATTTCGCTGTTCCCTATTTATCTGACTGTTGGAAATTTTATATTCTGTCCACATTTTCTTAATTTTTCTACTGTTTACACAGCTAACTTTCCTAAATTCGTATTGGTCACTCACCCCACCTTTCCCGTAATCCTATTGGTTGAACTAAATTCGGCCCCTCTCCTATATATACGAGCACTTCTCCAGATTCATAATCCTTTTTGCACTGAAGACGGTACGCTTAAGGCTACCGAAACAGCTGTATGCATTTCCAATATTTTCCTTTGGCGTTTCTGACGTAGTAGTTTATTCGGGTTTTAATCTTTAAAATGATTTAAAATATTCAAAATTCCCGCCCTTGCATTTATCGTGGGTAGAATATCAATCAATAAGGAGTTGACGAAATCGATAGTCTTATCATTTCTTAACTGGATTCTTGCCAGGGAGAAAAGAATGATAATATGCGAGGCAGTCACATCACACTTTGGAGCCTATTACCTATTGACACTCTCCCTTTATTACACAGAGATATATAACACCCAGGACAGAAAATCTTTTTCGATAACGTGCTTTTATTAGAAGATCAACGTAGTTATTTTGGGAAAGTAGAGCAAAAAAATATTTTTATGTTGAAATTGTCAAGGGCAATTTCTTCGCGAAATATGTATTTTTATGCAGACAAGAAAGGTTGAATGTACGATTTTGTAACGAGACAAATCAGGATTGTTTGCATTCGATAGCTATGCGGGACAACGGAAATGGAAAATATTTCGGAATTTCAAAAGAAATTTTTTTCTAAAGTTGTTTCTATTTTTTATTAATACATGTTTAACTTTAAACGATACAGGATGTAATAAAAATTTGAACACTGAGATATGCACTTTTATTTATTTATTTTATTTTAAATGAATCTAGTTTATTTATAAAACATATTCGGCAAACAATATGCTAAAATACTGGGTACATGTTTTAAAAATTCATAAAAAATGAAGGAATTGGTAAAATTGAATAAGGTTTGCTGCAAAGTTAATCTCGTAAAAGTTTTTATTTTTATTTTTTATTATTTTTTTTTTTTTTTTAAGGGAAAAAAAGTTACATTTTTCAACGATAGAGGGCACTTTACCGGAGCAAATAGGTACATTTCCATGGGAAATTACATTTGTTTGTATAGAGGCTAATGTTTACAAGCGTATCCCTCTTATTACATGTGTCCGTGATCACCATAAATTATAGTTTACAAGCGAATTACAACACCAGTAATTGCAGCATGTGACATATCCGATTAGATGCAGGAGATTTCACGATGAATGGCGTCCTTTAACTGCACCAAAGAAGATGGGTCAAATTAAAATTTTACGTATGAGTAAGTAGGAGGAAAAAATCAGAAATGAGCTTTTAATCGTAAAACCTTGCAATTTATAAGGCTCTTGATTTGCATATTTTTTGCTAGTGTGTCAATGCACCGCCCCAAAATTTTCACTATTCCTTTTCTTTACAAAACAAAACAAACAAACAAAAAAAAAAAAAAAATCTAAAGAATAACTTTTTTGCAAATCACATTCAGTTCTACCAATTGCTTCAATTTTTATGATTTATTAAAATATCTACAGACTTATAACACCCTGTATATTTATTTCTTTTTAAGTCAATAAATAAGTAATCGTGTAAAGTTTTTTTTTTTTTTTTTGTCATCAACGTTGCAATAAATATTTAAGAATTCTAAAGCTTTTACGACTTCACGAGGGTTTTAGCTAATATCTTTTTAACTAATTGGAAAAAATTAATTTAAATAGTCAATTCGGATTCTTCCGATTGTACGTGATAATTATATACCAATATTTACGTTTCAGGGACATGGATAGTTGTATTAATGGCAGTAGTAAGTGTATTATTCGAATGTAAATCGCGCTACGAACAGGATTGGGGTTTAGGACGTCCGAAACTGGTTTTGGACAGGACAGTTAGTTCTTTTACTGTCCAAAAGTGTCCTAAACTATCCCAAAATGCCCTAAACTGTCTAAAAGCTAATATTATAAGAAATTTTATTTTACAATTCCTAGCTACCATTTTACATCCTACATTCTCAGTAGCAATAATTATAATTAGTAATTAAAAGTATTTTATATTGAGAAGTTAGGAAATTTTAGAAATATTTTTACTATGGGAGGGGGGGGGGATTCAACTATGACTGCATAAAGAAATTTCAGTATCTTTAATTTTTTTCTTTTATAAAAAATATATGATAGTATATTCAAATTAAAGAATTATTATTATTATTATTATTTTAATTCATGTTTTTGTCTGACCTATTTATTTATTATTTTACAGAAATTCTGTTTTTTTTTTTTTTTTTTTTTTTTAACTTAAATAAATTAAGTGATACTAAAAATAAATTAAAATATGAAGTTACAATTAGTAAAATATGCATTTCAAAAATGGCTGATATTTCAAACAATCTTTTAAACAATATGTACATACTTAAGATAAGAATTAACATTTAAAATTTTTTCATATACATTCCATTATTTATTGATTTAAAAAAATATTACATTTATATAATTTTTATTTGTATTAATTTCAAGATAATTTTTAAAAACATATTGTGAAACAAAGTATGATTAAAAATATTTCCCTTTTAAAGTAAGTACGATATTCATATTGCCTATATATGTGTGTGTAAATATTACAAACATCAATATTTTAAACACAATTATCCATTTTTTTTTTTTTTTTTTTTTTAAATGAAAGTTTCAATAATATCTTTTTCCTTTTGTACATATTAATTATTATATGTATCTCTAACTATATATATTCAGTGGCCGATCCAGGCAAAAATTGGGACCCTTTTGGGGCCCTTCACAAAATTCAAATCCATAAAATGGGTCCCTTCCCAAAGTTCAGATTCATAAAAACAGCCCTTTCTTAAGATTTCTTTTTATAAAAATGATAATTTTGTAAAAATTTTTCTTGTTTAAATTTTTTTTAATGAATGTCTATATTTGGTTCAATAAAATCCTATTAACTCAATATTAAATATTAGATACAGTAACTGCTAAAAATGAAAGGTTTCATGTGACAATTCTTTTTATCGCAAAAATAAATAGATTTTCACAAAAATAATTTGTTTTTCATAAAAATGGGCCCCAAAAATAAAAACCTGTATCAACTTCTGATATTATTAAAGCATTAACGAATACTTGTAAAAGATACAGTATAACAATTATCTAATTATATATGTGTACTAGCAGGCAACGCCCGCTTCGCTGGTCCCTATTTTTAAAAGAATCACTATAATTACTGATTCTCAAAATTGCATTAAATTTATCACGTGAAAAAAAAAAAGAGAAACAAAATCTGATTAGGAAAAATGTCGCACCGGGTTCTCACTGCCTTCGGAAAAAATTCTCAAAATGCTCTAACTCTTATTCCTATTATTTTACCCCTTCGCCTCCCCCCTCCCGTCTATTCTAATAATTTTACAAATTTGAAAATATCGGCAATCGATTTGTAAGTATCAAAAACCCCTATGCACCAGTTTTGAACGATATATCTCTATTTTTATTTTTTTGCCCCTCTGCTCCCCCCCCCTTCCCGCCCCTCCCAATAATTTTAAAAATTCAAAAATATCCGCAATCGATTTGTAGGTATCGGAAACCTCTATGTACGAATTTTGAATGATCTAACTCTATTTTATTTTTTTTTGCCCCTCCGCCCCCCTTCCCGGCCCTCCAAATAACTTTACACTTTTGAAAATATCCCCATTCGACTTGCAGGCCTCTAAAACCTATCTGTACCAATTTTGAACGGCCTAACTGTATTTCTATTTGTTTTTGCCCATAGCCCCCCCTTACCGCCCCTCCTAATAATTTTACAAATTCGAAAATATCCGCAATGGATTTGTAAGTATCGAAAACCTCTATGTACCGATTTTGAACGATCTAACTCTATTTTTTTTGCCCCCCCTCTCTCCCCTCCCCCTTTCCCGGCCCTCCTAATAACTTTACACTTTCGAAAATATCCCCATTCGACTTACAGGCCTCTAAAACTTATCTGTACCAGTTTTGAACGGCCTAACTGTATTTCTATTTGTTTTTGCCCATAGCCCTCTTACCGCCCCACCCCCTTTCCGCCCCTCCTAAGAATTTTACAAATTCGAAAATATCCGCAATCGATTTGTAGGTATCGAAAACCTCTATATACCAATTTTCAACGATCTAACTCTATTTTTATTTTTTGCCCCCCTCTTCCCCTCCCCCCTCTTCCCCCCCCTTCTTCCTGCCCCTCCTAATAACTTTACACAATCGAAAATATCCTCATTCGACTTGCAGGCCTCTAAAACCTATCTGTACCAATTTTGAACGCCCTAACTGTATTTCTATTTGTTTTTGCCCCATATTATAATATTTCAAATATTTGTATCATTTTAATAAAATATAATTCTATTAAAAAATATAGTTTTGGACAGTTTAGACATTGGGGTTTTGGACAGTACGCTAAAAAACGTGGTTTATACTGGGGTTTTTACCATAGTGTCCGAAACCTTGCCAACTCTCCCTGGCTACGAATTATTATTTTACGAAGCTTCTAACTTCTGTTCACTGTCAAAAAAAGGCCTGTTTGCTGGAAGAAATTTTCTGTAATTCAGAAAAATACGTTCCATCAACGGAAAAATTACGTTGATAGAACATATTTTTCTGAATTACCGAAAATTTCTGGTAGCAAACGGGACTTTTCTTTTTTTTCTTTTTTTTTTTTTTGACAGTGTTCTATTTGTCAGGTAGAATATTTCAACAACTTTAAACTTTTCCTGGAATATTATGCAGATTGTTGGAAGAAAAAGAAAACTTTAATATTAATTTAATTTTTTCCCGCGTTAAAAATCAGAATTTTATTATTCCAACAAGTAAAACTCAGTCGCCTACCAGACGACTATAGCAGGCTCTTTGAAAACTTGAAACTTATTTATATTTCAAAGAATATATACATTTTATTTTACTTTAATTTTTCTAGTGGAGAAATTATTCCAGTAAACCAAAATATCCATATAAAAGGTTTCTTACCTTGACCAGAAATGTGGACGGCAGCTGAGAAAATATTACTTGTGAGACTCAAAAATAAATTCACTATGTCTCTACAGTTCACATTTTAATCTGTTCAGACACACACAAAACTATTTACATTTATACATAATTTAAACATAAATTTGTTTAGGATTAGGACCCATTTCTTGGCCCGTTATTTCTTCTGAAAACCTACATCATAAAATTTCACAAGTGACATTCAAATCAAAAAACTCACTACTCATTTTTTACATCTTACATCTCCTTTTCAGAAGCAAAAGCGCCCTCTATTGTGGACTTTCTCAAATAATTTTAACTTTTTCTCAACACTCCCACCTTGATTCATCGGCAGGTGAATCAACTAAAATGAAAAAAATAGTTATACATGAAACATATAGATATATGGAAAAAAGAACACAAATGCAATTAATTAAAATATAAAAAGTTTGTCAGAAGTGAATGTTCAAAGTTTTTTAGTCCTATCGGATAGGAGTTCTAACTATTCGACCACTCCTGGTCATTTTTGACACACTCTCAAGATGTTGTTGTGTCTTGGGCAAAACTTTATTCAATGTCTCTGGATCATTAGGTACAACTTCAGTGTCCTGTGATTTAATTTTCATGATAGGATCACCTTTTGAGCACACTTCCAATGGGAACACCTTTTGTACTGGCCGTACCGAGGTTCCACTCTTGACTCTCAGCTTGACAACTCTTATACGGCCATCTTTTCCAGGATAGACTTCTTGTATTACGGCTAGTGGCCAATTTAGTCGTTTCTGATTATCAATTTGGATGATCACCACATCACCTACTTTCAAGTCTTTATTATCTTTACCAGCTTTCTGAATCAACTGGCTTAGGTATTCTTTACGGAATCTATTCCTGAATTGCTGTCTCACTTCTTGACAATAGGCATGTCTCGAGAGCAGCTTTTTTCGGTCCAAATAGTCTAAATCTGGAGTACCCGATTCCTTCAAGTCAGAAAGAAAATCGGATGGCTTTAAAGGTTTGAAATCACCCAAATCATTGGATATATAGGTAAGTGGGCGATTGTTTAAAACAGCCTCGACATCACACAGAACAGTAAGTAACTCTTCATATGCCAATACAGACCTTCCCATTACACGAAGAAGCAAATCTTTAGTGGAGCGAATTAAGCGCTCCCACCAACCGCCCCACCACGCAGCGGTGGGCGGAATGGATTTCCACTCTATTGGATGTAGTGGATCGTGACATATCTTTTCCCATTCAATTGTTCTTAAAGTTGCAGCAGTACCAGTAAAGTTAGTGCCGTTATCCGAGTATATTACGGAAGGACGACCTCTACGGGCGATGAACCGCCGTAATGCTTGTATAAAAGATTGCGAACTCATGGTTGACAACAGTTCCAGGTGCACTGCACGATATACGGCGCAGGTAAAAAGTATTACCCACGATTTTGTCCTATTTCTTAAAAACAGGGGACCACATACATCGATACCAGTAACTTCAAATACCGATGCATCTTTAACTCTGTCTTCTGGCAGATGTGTAGGGGCTGTTGCTGTGGCTTTACTCATAAAGCGTCTGCACACAACGCATTTTCTTATAACCGACTTTACAGTACGTCTTGCAGATATTATCCAGAACTCCTCTCTGAGCATACTCAACAGTGTCTGAACACTAGCATGTGAATTGTGGGTATGTAATTCCCATATCAGGCACTCTACGACATGGTGTTTAGGTGGTAGTAAAATCGGAAACCTGAATTCATAAGTGTCTTCTCTTTCGATTATTTTAGTTTTGACTCTAATAAGCTTATTTTCATCCACGACTGTGATAAGACCCCTAATGGACTCTCCAGTCACTGGAAAACTCTCCACTTGAATAATAGAAAAAAGTTTCAATTTTGATTTTTGGAACTCTGAAGCTGATAGGAATGGCTGGCCATTCAGTGCTCCCCCTCGACAACTCTGAATAAATCTCATTACCCAACCTAAAACTCGCACCATTTTAGAGAATTTAGAAAATTTCTTATACCATTTATCACCGACCTCTGTTGTGACATTAGTATTTACACTTAAGTCAATAACTCTCTTTCTTTTAATTTCTGCTGCAACTGACTCCTCGTCTGGCAAAACTTCAGAGTCAGGCCATGATTCAGGAGGAAGTCTCAGAAATTCGTGTCCCTCCCACCAATCACATTGCAACAAATGTTTAGGCGTACAACCACGGGAGACTAAGTCAGCGGGATTCAGTTTGCCTGGTATATGTCGCCAGCATTTTCCTTTCGACAAACTTAAGATCTCTTTTACTCTGTTATTCACGAATACACCCCAACTCTCATCTCGTTCTATCCAACAAAGTGCCACAGTGGCATCTGTCCAGTAAAAGGTTGGAACATCAGTCAAGAACAGGGCTGCACTTACATATTTTGCCAAACGTGCACCCAAAACACAAGCTAATAATTCTAATCGCGGTATTGTTATCCTTTTCAATGGAGACACGTGTGTTTTTGCTGTAACAAATTTCACAGATACATTTTTGTCACTTTTACTTCGCAAATAAATAACCGTGGCATATGCCCTTTGGCTGGCATCGCAAAAAACGTGCATTGACCACGAATCTTTTTCCCATAACCTATTCTACGAGGCAATTTAAGCTGAGAAATACCAGACAGTTCTCTATACCATTTTAAGAATCGATTTTTCAGGTCATCTGGTAGAGGTAAATCCCAATTTGTTTTAGTTGCCCAGGCCTCTTGAAGTATTAATTTCCCAGGTAACATTACTGGTGCAATAAAACCTAGCGGATCAAAAACAGAGTGAATTAAGGAAAGTAATTTTCTTTTTGACAAATCTTCTACGCTAATATCATTTTTGACTGGAATGAAAAGTTTGTCCTCTCTGCGGTCCCATTGTAGACCTAAAACCGGTGAGACCGTATCGCAAGGGTTATCTAATAACTCATTTCCACTTGTTGGACCAAATGTCCAAAGACGCAGTTCCATTTTGGCCTCTGCCATAATCTCAGTTGATTGACTCATAAATAATTCTAATTCTTCTTTATTATCAACTGAGGTCACACAGTTGTCGACATAAAATGAATCAGCTAACTTTTTCGCCACACTCTCATATTTTGGTGCGACGTTTGACAAATGATGTGAAATGACTGATGCCAATAGGTATGGGCTACTAGTTACCCCAAAAACCACTCTTTTATGCCGAAATTCTTTAATTTTGTCATTTACCCACCAAAGAAATTTCAAATAATTTTGATCTTCCCTCTGTATGCCAATCTGCAAAAATGCTCGTCTTATATCGGAAGTTACGCCAATCGATTTTTCTCTAAAACGCATTAAAATAGCTGGGATTTCTTCTACTAGGTTAGGACCTTTCATCAAATAATCATTTAGAGAAAATGAACTACCCGATACACGTGGCATCGAAAACTGGTCTAATTTTGGTGGTTAGACTATCTACTTTGATAACTGGATGATGTGCAGGGCCGGCTCGACCATATAGGCAAACCAGGCGATAGCCTAGGGCGCTCAAATCTAGAGGGCGGCACAATCCAGACAACAAGATCTATTTTATTTATTACTATCTAACGGCACTTTAGAATAGATAAAATGTAGTCTTGGAAACACAGCATTCATGTTGTGTGAAAATTTTAAACACTTACAATCTTTGTCTAGAAAGGACTAAAAGGTACAAGTCTGCTGCTATGACTTGGAAACATTTACTGAGTTTTTCTTGGCGCGTTTTCAATTGGACGAGTAAAAATGAAGTAAATGGATAATCCTCGAATTGACTTTTCAGGGCATCAAAGTCAATCTAATTTATCTGATGAGATGAGAAGCACTGGAGAAAGAGTCACAAACTACTGGCTTGATTTTACCATGATAAAGATCTATTGATTTCAAAAACTTACAACGTCGAATTGAGTTTTGAAAACAGCCTGTCATTAAATCTGTCCATCTAATTGTTAACAGCTTTACACTATATCTAAAAGTCACCGAGTCATTATTTAATGGGGCTGTACTCTGTACTTTATTGGAACTATAAAGTTTTGACTTTCCATTCAAGGGTCTAAATTGTACATGATGTTTCATCTCATGAATCATCCCTTGCACATCTGTTATGTTTCGGTCTTTCCTTTGTACATCTTTTCTTATTTTTAAGTACTTTTCCTAAAAGCTATCTTTTATTTCTGGTGGGTAGGAAAATGAGTTTTATGTCGCACTAGTGCTACATATGGGCAATTGGAACCTTTAATTTCTAGAAACTTTGCTTGAATTATCTTTTCAACTTTAATTTTCGTAAAATTTATTTTTTCCTCAAAAATTTCTCTCGCTCTTGCATTTTCTCTTGAATTATGGTAAGGTGGGATAAGTGGGACCCCTTTTCGGCATAATTCGACTTTAGCTCAACATAGCACTGGATGTAATAGGCCTAACAACTTAATTTTTTGTGTGGTTTATTCTGTCATATGTTGTTACTGTACCCATGGCAACCTCTAACCAAATTGGCAAATGATGAATGAAAAAATAAAATTATTTTGGGTTGTCATCGGGGTGACCCACTTGCCCCGCAAGGTGGGGTAAGTGGCCACCCCCTGAATATATTGTAGTATCTTGTAGAGTGGAAGAGAATTATTTACTTGACTAATCAGAACAAGAAATTAATATTTTTTCCAAATTTTAATTTAACTAGATTAATTTTTAGAAATTTACAATATATACATATTTTGCTGTATTTCCTCGATATGAAATGGTTTTCAATAAGATAGTGGGTTCTACAGTATAAGGCTGGAAGGAATTTCAGATAGAGTCCACAGTGATTTTCATCAGTCCGTGACCGCTTCTGCAGTCTTTTCCAGAAAATAACAGTTCCTTTCCCGAGGTCTAGCCCGACCTGCTCTGGGATTCCTGCCTTTCCAAAACTCCGACGTGAACTCCCGTTTTCAGTCTCTCATCGTAAAAATTACAGTTCGTATTGGGCGTGTTTTTCTGAAAACAAAATCTCAGATGCAGGCCCTGATTCGCTCGAAATTCCATCATCGGTTCTGACGCGTTGAATTCTTCTCGAAGGAAAAGTTCTCAAGGCACGCGGCTTCCCACGTTCATCAAAGGGAAACGGACATACCTTTCTACAAAGGAGAGATGTTCCGCTGCGAGCCGTTAGGCCCCAGACTGTCTGCTTCTTTGTACTGAAATGTCTCTTTCAATGATATATTGGAGTCGGAGTCTCTGCCTTTACAGCTCCCCTCCCCTTAAAGAAAAATTCGGGGCCATTTTGGGGCCGAATTTTCATCAGAAGAAGCTGAAATTAGGATATTCAAATTCACTTCTAAAAGAGGCAATAGTCCCTACAAATTGGAATATCTACCAGAAAAATATAATGTTGATTTTTCAACAAACCCAAAATAATTAAACACTACCTTAATAATTTTTACACTTAAAATATATACTTCCCTGATTATACTGATTAATTTAAAAACACCAAAAAGAAAAAAACTTTAATTTTGAAAATTTAACTTGCTTATTTACAATACAGAAAATTTCTTTTGCTTTTAAAATTACATTCGACTTAAACAGTCTACGTGAGCTATTTCACGCCCTGGCCGGTGTATTACAGTGTAATCATATGGCTGCAGAGTTAATGCCCATCTCATTAATCGGGGGTTTTTCCCAGCATTTCTCTTCAACCAGACTAATGGATCGTGATCTGTTTCAATAGTGAATTTTTGTCCATCTAAGTAGTGCTTTAACTTTTTTATAGCGAATATTATCGCAGCACACTCTTTTTCTGTCGTAGTGTAATTTCTTTCGGGAGCAGTAAATTTCCTGCTCAAGTATAAGATAGGGTGCTCTTCCTTTTCTATTCTCTGAGCGAGGATTACCCCAACCCCTAAGTCTGATGCATCGGTCTGTACGATAAAGGGGTGCTCGTAGTTCGGAGCATAAAGAATAGGTTGGTCTGTTAATTTCCGTTTTACTTCCTCGAATGCTTTTTGCATTTCAGCGGACCATTCTATGCTTTCTTTGCGATTTTTCCCTTTTAACGCTCTAGTTAGAGGCTCAACAATAGTGGCATAATTTTCGATATAGCGGGCGTAGTATCCTACCATTCCGAGAATTTGTCTAATTTCTGTTTTAGATTTCGGGATCGGAAAATCCAAGACTGCCTGGATTTTAGCTTCTGCGGGCGACCGACGTCCGTTCCCTACAACGTGCCCCAAGTATGTTACGCTGTCTTGCGCAAATTGACATTTAGAAGGTTTTATTTTCAACTTTGCATCCTCTAGTTTTTTTTAAAATTGTGTCTAAATGTTCCATATGCGCTTCCCAAGTCTTTGAAAATATGGCGATATCGTCTAAGTACGGTACGCAAAAGTTTTCACAGCCCTGTAATAATAGTGACATAAATTTACTGAACCTATATGGGGCATTCACTAATCCGAAAGGCATTACTAAGGGTCTAAAATTTCCCCAAGGAGTGGAAAATGCCGCATATCTTTGCGCCCTAGGTGTCAGTGGAATTTGCCAATATCCTTTCGTTAGATCTACAAGCGTGATAAATTTAGCACTTGAAACTAAGTCCAAACGATCTTCGATGTTCGGTATTGGAAAATATTCGGTTCTGGTTATGGAATTCAAAACGCGATAGTCCAAACATGGGCGTGGCTGTTTGTGGGGGCTTCTACTAAAATTAAAGGACTACTATAGTCCGACTCCCCTATTTCGATTATGTTCAATTCAAGCATTCTTTTGATCTCTCTTTTGAGAATTTCTGTCTGTCTTTGAGACATTCTGTACGGTTTAATTCTAACCGGTTTGTCGGAAATTAATTCGATGTCATGCTCGATTAGATCGGTGCGCCCTGGATCATTTGAAAACAGGTCCCTGTGGCGATCCAAAACCCCTTTTAATTTCTCTATCTGATCGGTAGTATGTTTCATTTCTAAATTTCCATTTCTTACGATTTCGTTGAAATCATAAACATTTGGGTCAGAGTGTGGATATACTATTTCTAAATCTGTTTCTTTATTGTCCACGCTAGTGATTTCACTAAACAAAACATTTATCATCTCTGCCCTTTGTCTATAAGGTTTCAGCATATTAACGTGGAATACTTGAGAGGGCTCCCTCCTACCTGGAATATTCACAACATAGTTAGTCTCCGAGATTTGTTTCTCCACTGTACCCGGTCCGATCCAACTTACGGCAAATTTATTCGGCTTGTACGTCGCAACCACTAGAACTTGGTCTCCCGGTTTAAATTTCCGGTCAACTGCGTCCCGATCGTACCAAAGCTTCCTTTTCTCTCTCGCATCTTCCATCGATTCAATAGCTAATTCTTGGCATTTTTTTAGCCGATTTATAAGATCAAAGATGTATTCAGTAACGGGCGTTTGTTCCTTGTTTTCGATTCCGCATAATTTTTCAAAAATTATTGTCTCGGGAGTTCTTAGATTTTTGCCGTGAACGAGTTCGGCAGGGCTATATCCGGTAGATTGATGCACGGTAGTACGCAACACCAATAATGCAAATGGAAGATTTTTCTCCCAATCTGCTCCGTTTTCTAAGCATAACACTTTTAATAATCGCTTTACGGTGCGGTGAAATCTCTCAATCGCTTGGGATTGGGGATGATGTATGGAGCTATGAATCACTTTTATTCCAAACTTTTCGAAAAAGGTCTCGGTCAATTCACTCGTAAAACTTCTTCCTAAATCTAATTGAATCTCTCGCGGGAACCCGAATCTGCTAAACATTCGTAAGAACCCGTTTATCACTGCTGGAGAAGTGATTTCTTTAAGCGGTATGGCCTCCGGATATTTCGAAGACAAACACATAGCTGTCAAAAGGTACCTATTTTCGTTTTCACTTAGAGGGAGTGGTCCCGTTAGATCAGCGGAAAACCGAGTGAACATTTCGGCTACTATGGGAACCCTTTTCATAGGCGCTTTCTTTACCTCTCTAGGTTTCCCTATCACCTGACAATGGTGACACGATAATACAAATTCCTCTATTTCTTTGACCGAATTTGGCCACGCGAAATACCTGAAGATTTTATCTTTCGTCTTTGTGACTCCGAGATGTCCGCCAACATTCGAATGACATAATTCCATTACGTCTTTTCTAAGTGTTACAGGAATAATCACTTGTTTTCTAACCTCCCCGCGATTTGTTTTAGATTGTCTAAAAAGGATTTCATTTTCTAAAATGAACTCGGAATTACCTTTGTTCGCTTTTTCAAAACACGGATTTAAAGTCGCGTCTTCACGCTGTAATCCTTTCAGCCTTACTCTATTTACCCCTAGAAGGCTTAGAGACTTCTCTTTCTCAGAGGGGGGAATGACAATAGGGGTTTCTTCCCGTATCTCGGCTACTGCGTTAGTGGTTTCGGATTCTCGTAATCTCTCTCTCTCCTCTTTTTCGCTCTGCCTTTTTTTCGCGCGAGTTACTACTTGGTTGATTAACTCTGGTTTTTTCATTTTTGCGCCTTCGATAATTTCATGCGTTTGATTACCCAAAAGATAATGATTCATTTCCAGTGAGTCGTCAACTACTGCCGCTTTCGTGCTAACAGTCCCAATATCTGCAATCTTAAGCGTAACACTAGCGATCGGCAGGCAGTGTAATTCTTTCTGCAACGGCTGTTTGAGCCAAATACTTTCTCCGGTTAATTGCTCCGGTTTTATGTATTGTTTTCCTATAAGATCGAAGCTTGCTCCACTGTCACGAAGGGTGACAATTTTGACGTCATTTATTTCGGCCTCCCCTAAATAAGGTGAGAAACAAGATCCTAAATCGTCTGTAATTCCTATCTGATTTACAACTGCTGTTGATTGATCTTTAATTAATTTCGGACAATTAGTTTTGTAGTGCCCGACAACGGAACAATAAAAACATCGGATCTCTTTCTTTTTCTCATAGGCGTTCTCTTTCCCTTTGTTTTCCTGCGATTTTGTCCTATCGCGCCAATTAAATGGCTTTTTTTCTTTGTTTTCTTTTGAAAATGTAAATTTATTTTTATCGGGTTTTCGGTCATCTTTTTCTTTACCGACCCAATTTTTCTTTATGGCTTTCCTAACGGATTCAAATTCATCTAGTTTAATAGCTAATTCTTCGGGATCAGTCTCTTTCGCCCAAGAATCTAGAAACTTCTCTTTCATCTCTGCGCTAGCCCTTTTTTTTTATCTGGTCGCAAATTAGTAATTTCTTCAAGCTCTCAAAGTCCCCAATTTCTAGTTTTTCCAACCGACCTAACAAGAATGTTTCCAAGTCATAAACTAAATCTCGAAATGACGTTCCACTTGATCGCTGGTGGTTGTTAAATTTTTGTCTGAATGACTCAGCGTCAACCTTAAATCGATCTAACAGATAATTTTTGATGTAATCAAAATCTTCTAATTTATCCGCCGGTTGTCTTAATATTTGTTCTGCTAATTTGGTGGGTAACAAAGCAAGTAATTGATTTACATAGTCTGAGCTCTCTAACCCCAATTTACTCGCTTGACGTTCGAATAGATTTAAATATAAAGCCATGTCAGAATTTTACTCATCAAATTTGTGAATAATAGATTTAAGTGGGGGAGTATATTTCCGCTCTTCTCTGCTAGAGTTTAAGCTTGTCGTTTCTATACTTTGAGATAACCTGAGACGTTCTAATTCGAATTCTCTCTGTGCTTTTTCACTTTCAATTTGGGCTAAAAGTTCCTCTTTTATTTCTTGCGCTAATCGTTCTTCCTTGATTAATTTAATTTGGGCCAAAGCCACCTCTAATTTAAATTCTGCAGATTGTTCAATTTTTTTTTATTATGGACCTTGTCCCATCGGTGGGCAGAATATCTACTTCCCATTCTTCTGCTAAAAATTTTAAATCCACTTTTGAATATTCGTGCAAAGCAGCCATGATTTTTGATTTGAAATTTTCCTAACACAATTTTACTAAATATTCTCAATTTCCTAATTATTCGCAATACACATTTAGCAATTATTTAAAATTTCAAATACAAGCACAATTTAAATAAATAACTAAATAATACACACTTTAATACCAAATTTGGCTTTCGGATTCCTGCAATATCTTGCAATACTTTTTACCCAATTTAAGCTTATGCTTACAAGCAATTTAAAAGAACAATTAATATACACAAAAATAAGGAGTTCTTTCACACTGTGCAACCATAGATTATACCATAAATACACACAACTTAAAATTCTGAAAATTCTCTTAATGAATATAATTTAAATATATCATTCACAGTTTGTTTTTCTGCAAACTTCCATTTTATAATAACTATATCTACTTAATTTTCAGAATTTTCTATTTAGGGATAACAAGAACCCTTTTTTTTTCTGCTTTCTTTTTAAATTTCAATTTCTTTTACAATTTTACTTCCTTTTAATTTTCTTCAAGGTTAAGGAATTTTCTTTTCCAACATAAATTTAAAATTCTCTTAACAAATTAACTATTTTGTCAATTCTAAACTTTTAAATAATGAATTATTTAATTTAATTTAATTAACTAACCTGTTAATTTTAGACATTAAGCATTTCGCTCAAACATTAAAAATTTTCTGCAAGACTATACAAAGACAAACAATTTTTTTATTTTTACTAATTGCCTCTCAAGAATGAACGGAATATCCTTACCTTTACTGATGTTTTTCATCTAAGGTGGGCACATCTCCGCTGAGCACACTTTTAGCAGGCACAAGACCACTACTCCAGGGATCGGTGCTCCTCTCCTTGATCTTTTGAAAGGGCACTCCGTCACTCCTGCTCTAGACTGGCTCTCCGTACGCTGTTTGGCTTCTCCCGTCTACGTCGAAGGGCTTCGTCGCTGCTTCCGTACTAGGAACCGGTCGTTGCTTCCGTTGTTGCCTGGTCTACGCTGAGGATCTCTTCTGAATTCTGGAATCTCTTTCCTCGCTTCTGCTTAGATTCACTCTTCTCTATATACTGTAATCCGATAGAGCTGCCACCAAATTTTCTTTATTCTATTAGTCTGTAGTATCTTGTAGAGTGGAAGAGAATTATTTACTTGACTAATCAGAACAAGAAATTAATATTTTTTCCAAATTTTAATTTAACTAGATTAATTTTTAGAAATTTACAATATATACATATTTTGCTGTATTTCCTCGATATGAAATGGTTTTCAATAAGATAGTGGGTTCTACAGTATAAGGCTGGAAGGAATTTCAGATAGAGTCCGCAGTGATTTTCATCAGTCCGTGACCGCTTCTGCAGTCTTTTCCAGAAAATAACAGTTCCTTTCCCGAGGTCTAGCCCGACCTGCTCTGGGATTCCTGCCTTTCCAAAACTCCGACGTGAACTCCCGTTTTCAGTCTCTCATCGTAAAAATTACAGTTCGTATTGGGCGTGTTTTTCTGAAAACAAAATCTCAGATGCAGGCCCTGATTCGCTCGAAATTCCATCATCGGTTCTGACGCGTTGAATTCTTCTCGAAGGAAAAGTTCTCAAGGCACGCGGCTTCCCACGTTCATCAAAGGGAAACGGACATACCTTTCTACAAAGGAGAGATGTTCCGCTGCGAGCCGTTAGGCCCCAGACTGTCTGCTTCTTTGTACTGAAATGTCTCTTTCAATGATATATTGGAGTCGGAGTCTCTGCCTTTACAATATTTTTACACATAACTGGTAGAGATTTGGTGGGGCAAGTAGGACAATCTACATGATTTTCTGAATCTTTGAAAAAACAAATCACTGAAGTATCTCCATTAGTTCACCCGTAGCAACTTTTTCTGGCACACAAGCCTGCTAAAAGAAGAAAATGTCAATTTTTCAACTTTTTACTTTCGTATGTAGTGTAGCCTAAAAGTTAGGCCTACAAAGTTTAAACTAGCCTATGACAGTGTTACATGCTAGTGAGCATTATATCTTGATAAATCGTTGGTAAACATGTATTTTGAAAGTCTCTTCGAAAGTGTTGGTTCATTTAGTTTCAGCACAACATCCTGTAGCCCTTGTCATAATGACAGGGCCCGATCTAGCTCATCTGCCGCCCCGGGCAGAGTATAATTTTGCCGCCCTTCATGATTGGTTTTAAATAACTACAACCAAACCTCAGTATAAGGCTACCGTTACGCAGTAGTAATCCGTTTATATTGTGATAATTCCCGGTGTCCATGCAATTTCAAAGAAAACATTTTCCTGTTTATAGTTATATTTCATATAAGTTCACTTTTGTGTGTACTCCATGGATTGTCTTTTAATAAGGTCTGGCTGTATTTAAATATAAGGAATTTATAAGGAAGAATTGACTAATACAACAACAGACCTTTCGTCCTAAATTAAATTCTCTGACGGACAGAATTTCAATTTATCTTTCTTATTTTATGTTTCTCTTGATGAATATTTTATTTACAAAAATATCATCTTACACTATGAGTAAAAGTTATAAGAATTTATCTAGACTATATAAAAAAATTATTTGATCTAACAATATATTTTTAAATATGTTATTTTTTACCTCATTAAAACAACAAATTAAAAAAATAATAAACAGAAAACACTTTCATATATGAATTTTCGTTTAACAGATTTTAAAAGATGAGAAAAACAAAAGCATAAATAAACTAAAAATTACTATTTTACATAAAAAAAAAAAAAAAAAGAAAGAAAGAAAATCTTACGTTGTAATGCAACAAGAATATGCATATATAGATAGACTGAAATAAAAAAGGAGAACTCTTTATTTAAGAAAAAAGTATGTACGACTACCGTATGAAAGTAGAAATATTGACTTGAAATTTAAATAAATTGATAGTAATTATAAATTAAATAATCATGTTTTTACTTCCTGGTTTCTGTGCATTATACTGATGATATATATGTATGTATTGTAAAATATTTGAAAATTTTTCTTGTGTATTAAGTATGTACGTTTAGTTTTAATAATATCACTTACTTTATTAATTTTTGGTTTTTTAACCTTTCATATTATTTTTTTTTTCCATATATATATATATATATATATTATATACTATATATGTAAGTAGAAGGAATAAGCTGTATAGGTAGACTCTACTCAATTCCCACTCATTTGTTATAAATTTCTACTACAGTATGTACTACACTCATGTTAAGAGAAGTGAATTTGACTGATCGCTCAACACGGTGACAGATTGAAATATTGAAATGCCTTACCTAATAGGCTACCCACCATTTAGTTTTATACACTTGCCATATCCTAATTTGTTAATAAATGTTATTGGGTTCAGCTTTATATTTTATTTTTCCTTTCTATATTATTTTTAATGCAATTTTCACCATAATCGGATATTGTTCTATTCAGCTATGTCAAAAAAAAAAAAAATCGTTAATTCCAAATAACTTACGAAATTTTCAAATTAGAATATTCAAAATTAATGGTTTTGATCCAGTGTGATAAATAATATTTTAAAAGTAGTCTGACATTTTTGCGATGAAAATATTCCTCAAAAGGCATGTTTTTGTGTAATTTTGCCCTATTCTGCAAAGTTAAGAAATTCATAAAAATAAAATAATTTGTGACGTTTTCAAAATTGAATTTTCATAACTGATATTTTAAAGCTAGTCTGCCATTTCTCCCGTGTTAAGAGAATCTTGAATTTGAAAAACTTATGAAGTTTTTAAGTTAAAATATTGTAAATCAATAGGGTTCTTATTAGTGTCATAAGTGATATCTTAAAACTGGTGTGGTATCTCTGCGATCATTTGTTGTTAAAAAAAAAAAAAAAAAAAAAAAAAAAAAAATGGGGTTGTAAATTTTTATGATTATTCAAGTTCTCCATATCTATAGTGTGATGAGAAACTAATTATGGTTATATTAATCTACTTAAGGCTGTTCTCAAAATCAAATTCCTTACATTATATTCCCGAATTGAACTCATTTTTATTCATAAATATATAATTTAATGGTATTTTTATCCCAACTGCATTATTATAGCAAACAAAGCTTTTATTTCCTATGAAGAATAAACAGAAAGGTTCTTTTGTGAATATTTAAAAAATAGCGTTTCCAGTGGATTTTCAGGACGAAAAATAGTCAAAATGCGAAGATTAATTATACATATATATAGTTTGATAGATAGATAGGATATTTTTTGATTTAATTAATCTAAATTTTATACAATAGATTTATGAATGAATAAAAATAACTATCCGTAACTTTCATTTTTTTTTTCTTTTTTTTTTTTTTTTTTTTTTTTTCAAAAAAGTTTTGTATTGCTACTGTAAACATAAGAGAGTAATAATTAGCACACAGAAATAGAATTATATAAAATAGAAAAAAAAAAAATATTATAATTACCTTGAGAACTTCTTTCTTTCAAAGCTGGTCTTATAGGTTTTTGTACTGTGAAGTACATGAAATACTTTTGCTATAAAAACTAATACTTTTAAAATATAAAAATCAAGTGTAGTATGCACTAATGATATGACTGGACTGGAAGACGAAAAGACAATGATGTACATTTACAGTGACAGTGTCCACATTCAGAGTCCGTCCAGTCCCGTCAAGATTTTTCTTTTGTCCCTAGAGCATACAAATTCCCATCCATTCTGATTATTTAAAGTTCAGTTTTGGGACAAAAAATCATTTTTACAACAAAACTACAATAGAGACAAAAGAACATTCCATCCTCCCCCCCCCCCTCCCCTGTCTTTTTATCCTAACAAAAAAAGAAAAGAAAAGAAACAAAGTCATATAAGTTTCCTTTCCAGTATTTTTTCTTCCAGTCCAGTCAATTAGGTGTCAACCTGTCCTCTATGTAAACTAGTGGTTCCACATTGCCTGAGAAGTAGTTAGTTCTTATCTGAACCCCATTGTGCCGTCTACTCATTTTCACATGCAAAGTGCAAACGTCATCTGCTGTTTTCTTTGAGAAAGAAAGAGAGAGAGAAAGCATTTGTTATGAAAAGAAAATTTTCCATTGAAATTGGAATTATTGAGAAAGGTGTTTTCTTTTTCACTTTAGAAAAAAAAAAAAAAAGAAGTTTAAAAAAATTATTTTTCTTCCCTCAGTTTTTCACTTATTTAAAAATTAATATTGTTGCCACTTGAAACTGCCGCCCTTAGAAATTTGCCGCTCCGGGCAATTGCCCGGGTTGCCCTGCCCTAGATCGGGCCCTGCATAATGAATACCATTAGCTTCAGGGGGATAAAAGTTATTATGTATAGTTGTGCCTTTGTGCATGTATTACATGTCAATTGTATCTTCATCGTTTGAACTGTCATTTAATACCAATCCAACATAATATTTCTTTTTTGTTTTGCCTTCAAACTGGACAAGGCCATAATCCCCATTTTTAAGTTCCGAGGTTGTGGGTGATAACTGATAGTTAATCTTCGGAACTTCAATCACTACTGGTGGAGTCATCCAGAGGTAAACCATATAAATCAGTGCATATGACTATTTTTTTTAACTATATTAAAAAGTTGGGGTGGGTGGCCCACTTACCCCGCCATTGTGGTGGCCCGCTTACCCCAAACGCGGGGCAAGTGGGTCCCCCATTTTTTTTTCAACCTTATTAACGTCATGAGTACACGATACTATAAAAAGATTCTGTGTTTTATGCACTTTCAAAATATATAAAGTTTTTGTTTGTATCATGAACGGTTTCGAAGAAAAAAAAAATTAGTACGAAGCCGCGAATTACGATAGGACTGAAAATTTAAAAATCGTCACAAAAAGGCTTGTACCTTATCACACAAATAAATGAAAACGATGCCATAATGTATTCTACATCTATTGGGGTAGGTACATAAAAATATTATAACAGATTTTTTTTGAGTCAATAACTGGGGAAATGCCAGGGGGTGTGGCCCACTTACCCCACCTTACCCTACTTTAACTTTTCAACGAATCTCTTCTTATATGGCTTCTATTTTGTCCTTAACTCCTCTTGTCAGTGTTTTAGCTATTATCTCAATTCCTGCTGTCTAGCTTTCATCTTCTTTTATCCACCCTTCACCTCTTCATGTCCGATTTTCATCTCATGTTGTGCTGCTATCATATGATTTTGTCCAGCTTTCAATTCTTTTAACTAGACAGTCTAAGCTTCAAGTTCTTTCATGTCTTCTGCAATACTTCTAGTCAAAATCATTAAGTGTATCTGCCTTACATCAGGTGCCAAATCAAATGTTACGAAACAGTAACTTTCTTGTTCAAGAAAAGAAGATCGCAAATGCACATATAGGTTCAAGTTGATGAATGAGCTTTATTTAACTCATATTCTCGAAACAGTCCAGCAAAACTGCCAATTCAATGCATATTCTCGAAACAAACAAATAAAACTAGCATTTTAAAGAGTATTTTCGAAATAGTCCTATTGGACTGTTTCGATTACTTCGAATCCTGGGGCAAGCAGTCACTTGTATCAAAAAAGTAAAGTAAAGAGCATTAATTACATTACACTATAGAGCAGGAATTTCACTTATTCAGGATCAGGAATGATAATCAAATGATTGAAGCGCAATCTCTATGAGACGACTGTTGAGAACAATTTACTGAATACAATCGACTTCTCGGGAGTTAATCAGCTTCTTTTTAAATTCTTGACTACAAATGATAAAATATCGGGTTAATTTTGTGTAGCTGGAAATTCCAGAACTCGGCTTCTATTGAAATTAGAACTTCGAAACTTTGGCAACTCGAAACTACCATCAATTTGTCAAGGTCGACCTTAATAGAAATGTATAGACTGTCATTTTTGTTTCCAGTTTAACTGTAAATTTGCTTTTGCTGCAAGAGCACATTTTATGAAGCGAAGAGGTTTAATGTATTGGCACAATGTTGAGTTTAATGGTTATAAAAAATTGACAAAAAAAAAAAAATGAAACTTGAGCCTTTTTTTTTTTTTTTTTTTTTTTACTTTGAGTGTGTTTTGCACGCAGATATTTTTTTATTCGAATTTTCTCAGTAGCTCAGCTTGTAGAAAAGGGGTATAGCAATCGAAGGGAAAAGCAATCGAAAGAAAAAAGGATTACTTCAGATTACCTTTGTATACACGTCTGACGCAGATGATTGATTGGAAGAAAAGATTATAAAAGTAAGAATGTGTATAAGTATTACGTTATTATTTATCTTATTACTTTTTGTTTTATATTTACTTTATATACGAAAAGTTATATTTTAATTTTATAATTTTGAACTGACATAAAAAGAAAATAATAATAATAATAATAAGATTTGAAGGAAGCTAGCTCTAACTAGAAAGAAGTTTTAGCTCTTTAGACTAGGTGACTTTGTAGGGGCTATGCGTGGGGGCTTTTTGGAATTTTACAAAGTGATTCTGTTATAGTTTCTTTTTCTAGTAGCTCAACTTAGTAATAAAATGTGAAATTTCGTTTTCAGTACAGTTGAAACTTGAGACTAGCTGTTAACAGAGAAAAAAAAAAAAAAAAAAAAAAAAATGGAGTACAATTTTGTAACAGAAAATTAGAGAAAAAATATCATTAGTAAAGCAAATTAGGCTCATTTCAAAAGTTATTTTCGTCCGAATCCTAAAGAAATACTATCAGGATAATAATTTGAAAAAACAAAATATTTTTCCACCTGAATATGAATAAGCAAAAATCGTGCTTCATCTTCCAAAATAATTAGTAAATAAACAATAGTTTGATATTAAAGGAATAAAGATTGAGGATTTGATAAACAGAACATGAAAAATGCTTCCGGTTTCACTTTGAGTTTATGTATCCTTGCAATGTGAGAAAATTCTATGGGTAATCTGCAGCGAATAGACGACATGACTCTCTGATGTCATTCAAAGTCCTGTAGTGATCGTAGCGACATCTATAATTTATGTACAACAACTGCTACTTTCACTTTCAGAATATGTACTTCTACTTTCACTTTCAGAATATGTACTTCTACTTTCACTTACAAATATGTACTTCAACTTCAACTCACAGAACATTCTGTTTTCAGCCTTGCCGGGAGAGAGGTCCCGTAGTATGTCAATGTCAGTGAGTAGTATGCCGCGCGCTAAGTAATGCGTGCTTGTTTCATTTATGATTGTTAATTATTAAAGAGTTTATTTTCGTAATGAACGACTCATCAATGTGTTAATTACCACGAAGACCTATAGTCCTAGCGATTTTCTTTTATTTAACTTGTGGGAGTCTTCTTTTAAAACACAAACAGTGGAATGTAGCCTATCATAGCACAGCTTTTTCCCACAAACATTGAAAGCTCCGCCTCGTTCTAGTTGTCCATTACCAGCGTTCTATAGCGACGTGAGAACGATTTGTAGGACTATCACCATTATCAACCAACAGATCAAGATGAAGCTAAAACAATTCAGTAGAAGGATATTGTTTCTACTACCGCTAAAAGTAGCGCCAAAAAAACAATAATATGCAATATGTAATAAAAATAAATAGTTGATTATTTAATACAGTATTTCTATGTGTATAATTGTTTGTGTGTCTTACATTTTTAAAAAATTTGTTTTAATGGGGCGCCACGAAAATTTTTCGCCTAGGGCGCCAAATTTGCTCGGGCCGGCACTGATGATGTGGCAGATAATGTCCTACTTTACTATTTTCAGATTCTGGAATTATCTCCACAACATCTTCAGAAAGCCACTCACTAAATGCCTTATCATACTCATTAAAACTATTTAATTTTCTAAATTTTCGCGTGGTGGAAAATAATCTATTTTCTGCAATATGCCTGTTAGAGGGAAGGTCAACTGGGAAATTTTGGACCCAAGGTAAACTCACGCAATATCTACCACGTTCGGTTCGGTGAAGATTCTTCAAAAATTGTTCCTGTGCTAACTGATCTTCTATATCCTTAGAAAAGGTCTGCGCCTCATCCCTAATACCGATGGATTCTAAATCCCACATATCAGAAACTTTCATATTTTGAACAAGGAGGTTGGTCACTAGCATGGACTGGGTACCCTCAAAATTTTGGACACGAAAATTATTCTGTTCCCCACACAAAGTCCACCCCAATTTGGTATTAATAGCTCTCAGACCTCCCTTTAATTGAACTACTTCACCAGTGAGAATTTGTCCATAAATATCACTTCCTATTAGAATCTCAATTTCAGGATAATCATCGCCTATATCTGAAATCCAAATTTTATGCCTTTTTAATTCCCCCAATAACGGACCTTTAGATATGCGTGGTATTGTACCGCAAATAGTATCTTGTTCGAGAAAATTGAACCGATGTTCATTACTTTTCCCAACGGGTCTAAGTCTCATACTATATCTATTATGATATTTTGATTCAGTTCTAGCTCCCCCAAACAGCGTATGAGTTAAATTCTCAGTGGAAACAATTTTCAAATTTAAGGCTTCGGCGGTGGATCTTAAAACATAAGATCTCTGCGATCCACAATCTAAGAGACACCTAACCTTTTTTCTCAGACCACCTGAGACTACTTCAACTATTAATGTCATGAGAATGACCTCTTTCATACATGAAGGAGTAGACACAGTACTCTGTACAGCAATTGACCCTTTTTCACTAACTATTGTCTGGTCCTTATTCTCTGGAGCCTCCGGGCATAAAATTATGGGATGAGCTTACAAAGACGACACTGAATAAATTGTTTACATTGCTTCGCAAAATGACCAGATTTAAGGCAACGTAGGCAGCATTTTAACTCTTTTAATTTATTAAATTTCTCTTTTAAAGATAAAGACCGAGCTTTGAAACATTCTTTACTTTCATGATTTTTTCCGCAAAAGACACATGATAACTCCTTAGTCGCTACCAAACCAGCAGCACTCGCAATAGGTTTTTTATTTTTGAATTTAATCTCTTTAGGCCGCTCTTCACGCGAGGGTGTCGTAACTTCAAACCCAGAACGCGCGAGTTTAACTCTTTGTTCACCCTCGACTTCTTTACGCAAAAACTGCAAGAGATTTGAGAGACGGGATCCCTCATTACTAAATAGAATGCTCCTCTGCCATACCCTAATCATCTCAGCGGATAATAAAGATTCAACCATGGGATATAGCCAAGCACCATTGGAGTCTGGGCTTATGCCCAAAGATTCGAGAGCTCGGAGGTGGGACTCAATTTTGTCAAACAGTGACACCAGAGATAGCTTATCTTTGCCCTGTGAGCGTACATTTTGAATAATTAATTTCAGTAACTCTCTCACATAAATTTCTGTTAAAATTTCCTTATTTCCGAAACGCTCCTCAAATACCGCAATAGCTTTCGGATAATTTTCCTCTGTTAATGGGTAACTTTCAATTAACTCACACGCCCTAGTTCCGGGTAACATAGATTGCGTTAAATAATGGAATTTATCTACGGCATCAAGATTCTTATCTTCGTGAATTTTTTTGAACTGACCCCAAAACGAAAGATAATTTATTAACTGACCATCAAATTTTTTTATCTCGATTTTTGGTAACTTATACCTCTTTTCATTGAGATTAATACTACTATCTGGTGTTACAGCAAAAACATTAACTTTTGAATCCATAAGATTAATTTTTTCCTTTACTCGTCGGCTAAGCGAAATAAATTCATCAGAATATTCCTCACAAGCTATAACTTCCGTTTCCAGATCCTCATCGGAAGTTTTCCCTTTTATCAATAAATCCAGGAATTCCGAATCGTGAACCTTTAATTCGCTTACTGCTGTTTGTAACTTTACAAATTTATCTTCTAAAACAGACCTATCGGGTTGTTCCCTCTCTAACTCTTCTTTTATGACATTAGCCGTTCTAGTAAAAGCAGTACGTGCAATGGCGCGTTTCTTCTTCAATAACTCAACACTCATTTTTTATTTACTGAATGTCCTAAAATGCCTAACACAAATTTTAAATTTAAACTAAAATGTTCTTAAAACTCTAATATTTTTTAACTCAAACTTCAAATAGTTTAAACTGTAACTCAAATTTAAACCCTAACTAAATTATTTAAGAACAAAACTCAGTTTAATTTAAAACAAAACTCAAATTTTAGAACCATAACTAAATTATCCAAGAACAAAACTCAATTTAATTCAAAACCAAACTCAAATTTTAAAACCCTAACTAAATTATTTGAGAACAAAACTCAAATTTTAAAACCATAACTAAATTATTTGAGAACAAAACTCAAATTTTAAAACCATAACTAAATTATTTAAGAACAGAACTCAATTTTTAAAACCATAACAAAATGATTTAAACCAGAATTTAATTAATGCAAAACCGAAACTGATTTTTAAAACCAAAACTCAAACAGCAATTGAATGATTTAAAATTAAAACTCAATATTAAATCATAACTGAAATAATTTAAAACCAAAACTCAAAATAAATTCAGTCACAATTTAAATATTCTTAAAATAACATTACTCAAATCATTCTAATGCAATAACCTTTTTGTTCTCAAATAATCACAAAAACATTAACTCAATTTAATAAATAAATAAAATGATATAACCTTTAAAAATATCAAAACAGAAAGTATTAAAAGCATAACCTTTAATTATATAACTCAACTGACTCAGTAAATAAGAATATAAAATGTCACAAGGAAAGAACTGAAACAGCCACCATTCCCATCTCTGCTTATTCATTCGCATATTCAATAAAAATTAAATAGTTTAACAATTAATTTTAATCTTTAATAATATTTGAGAATACTCTAATTATTTATATTAACTATTAAATTATATTACTATTTCATAGTGTTCTTAAAAAATGAAAACGAAACTTTTAAAACAGAACTAAAACAAAAATAATCATTACTGTTAATTTTCAAAGATCCTAAACACGGACGCCAAAACTTGTTGGAACAAAAAGAAAACTTTAATATTAATTTTTTCCCGCGTTAAAAATCAGAATTTTATTATTCCAACAAGTAAAACTCAGTCGCCTACCAGACGACTATAGCAGGCTCTTTGAAAACTTGAAACTTATTTATATTTCAAAGAATATATACATTTTATTTTACTTTAATTTTTCTAGTGGAGAAATTATTCCAGTAAACCAAAATATCCATATAAAAGGTTTCTTACCTTGACCAGAAATGTGAACGGCAGCTGAGAAAATATTACTTGTGAGACTCAAAAATAAATTCACTGTGTCTCTACAGTTCACATTTTAATCTGTTCAGACACACACAAAACTCTTTACATTTATACATAATTTAAACATAAATTTGTTTAGGATTAGGACCCATTTCTTGGCCCGTTATTTCTTCTGAAAACCTACATCATAAAATTTCACAAGTGACATTCAAATCAAAAAACTCACTACTCATTTTTTACATCTTACATCTCCTTTTCAGAAGCAAAAGCGCCCTCTATTGTGGACTTTCTCAAATAATTTTACCTTTTTCTCAACACAGATCATTAAAAAAAACTAAAATTGTTTTAGTAGTTTTTGAATCTATAGAGAACACAATACTAACTTTGCAATATATATATATATATATATATGTATATATTGATATAGTCGCAGTTTATCATTGTATACGCATAGTCGGTAACAAAAGCGTCCGAACACTAGCAAAAATTGCTATGTAAAAAGGTACACTTCATACGGTTTTGTTAAATAAATCCTTGTCGAATCCTGTTCTTAGTCAGTCTAAGAACATGATTCGATAAAGATTTATTTAACAAAACCGTATGAAGTGCACTTTTTTTACATAGGAATTTTTGCTAGTGTTCGGACACTTTTGTTACCGACTGTATAATTAAACTATTGCGAGGATAAGAAAAAATGATTACGTTTTAAGTGATATCTTACCAAATTATTGTTAACTTTTTATTCGAAAACTTCGATTAATCAATTTAAATGTAAAATTCGAAATACCGGATCAAAGTAATCGCTGAGTTATTCTGTCAATATAATATTTGGGCGTTCGTGTCGTAGGTTGAAGTAATTTATTGGTGCAGCTGGTTTGAAACGACTGAATTTTTCCTCATTTCATTTCGTAAATTCGTTTTTCATTGAGGAAAGTTTACATAGTTGGATGTGTGAAACGTGAAGCTACAGAAAAGCTGTTCAAAGAAAAGTTTTAAAAAATTATTATTTATGAGTTCACGCATAATCAAAACACAATGATAAAAGGAAAATATTATGTCAAAAAGGAAAATACACTGTGTTGAAAACCTAAAGAATATTAAATTTCTATATTTTATCAGAAAATTACAATGTATGCAGGCAGTTTTCTTTTCAGTTTTTCAGTTGCAAGTAATACTCAAATTCAAAATGTTGAGCCGAACTATTGCATGGCAACCCACATTTTATTATGATAGAATTTATCAAATTCGCTTACTAAACAAGTAATAATGGCCGATTCGTTAAATTTATTTTTTTCACCAGTTCTCTAGAGACCCACCTGGTGAAAGAACGGTTAACGCTTTGACTTTCAGGTTCCGGGTTCGAATTCTGGTTCAGGCATGGGTGTTCGCAATGGTACGGAATGCACTTTAAGCCGTACGTACCGTCTAATAACACTACGCTGAAAAAAAAAAAATTGAGCCTTGATACCATTTCTGCTGACTCTTATGTAAAATGACTTCCTGAATCCGAATATAACCCCCATTTTGCCCCATCACCCACCGTTTTCTCAGGACATCACTTCCTCCCCCAATTTTTATCACTCTTTGGTTATTTTATGTCCATGAATTTGATTTGGAGAATGGAAAATAATTATTTTAACTCTTAAAAATAAAAAATATGTAATGTATAATAAGTGATAATAATAATTGATGTAACTTATAATTTCTGTGGCAAATCACCCCCCCCCCCTTCCCCACCTAATTTTTCTCTTGCTGCAAATGTTTATGTTGTTGAATTTTTCACCTCTTTAGGCCCTCAGAAGATATTTAACAGTTAAAATATTTCTTTTCTCCACTATAAATCAAATTTATAGCCATAAAATTACCGAAAAGTGGTAAAAATAGGGGAGCGTCCCCCCAAAACGGTGGGTTATAGGGCAAAATGGCCGTCATATTCAGATTCAAGAGGCCATTTTACATAAGAATTTGCAAAAATGGTGTTGGGGGCAATTTTCATGCCGAGCAGTGTAATCCTTACTGGGGAAGGGAGGGGGGGGCGGTTGAGCGACAACCTAATCCAAACAAATCGAAATCCTCTTGGTAAATGAACGAGGTAATGTTGAGCAAAAACTGATAGTAAAAAAGTTTTTATTTATTTATTGGTATAATTTTTACCAATGTCCCCTCCCCCAATCTCACCCTTATAGTATTTTGAAAAACTAAAATTACTTTAAATTTATGGTTTTCGGGATCACTCATGATACGTACTATACAATAAAACGTTGACCAAAAAAAAAAAAAAATCAGGTTATCTGTTCAGTAAGGCTTTAAATTCTACCTAATTTTCAACGGGCAAAATTAATTTATCGTGTTAAAATTACAAGAACTACCTTCAGTTCACATGACACCCATGCATACCATAACAACATTTTATTTACAGTGGTTAAGTGGTTTTAATGTCGCACTATACTTGCCTAGTGCGATATACATTTTATATGTATTTGTTTTGTTTCTTTGTTTTATTGTTAAAATAAACATCAGACTCGAAAACTGCTTGGAAATCGACTAAATGAGGACAGATAGCACATGACATGATTACCAGTGCTGCACCGAGTAGCACTTTGGCCGAGTACCGAATACCGAGTAGTTGTAAGAATGAATAATTCATGCACACATAAAGAATTTTGCACACATCTTAAAGTATAATAAAGACTTGAACACCAAAATTCAGTTAAATGGCGAACAGCGTGTTTTCATGAAGTGTTTCAGAACTTTTGTAGTGTATACAGTCGGCAGCAAAATTATTCGAGCGCTAGCAGCAATAATTCCTATATAAATAATCTCGTGTATCACTCACCCGACTTTCTCTTACCCTGAAATTTAATACTATAAATACATGTTGGAGATTAAGAGGTAACATAACGAGTAGTGTTATGTAAACTTATGTTAAAACAATTCAAATTTGGCTTCGGAAGAGTTTTATATGGTAATTAGTTCAGTGTGAGGGAGGCTGCCGCCCCCCTCAACCCCCCGTTTCATTACTGCACCTACATTTGTGTAGAATTTAAATCTGCTAATAAAATTAAAAGTTTACTTAATTATTCAAGACAACTTTCACGCAACATTCCTTGAAATTTATGAGTCTTGATTAAATTTTTCCAGCAACAAACTTATATTAACTTGAACATACAACTTTTGGATCTCCTGAAATTATTCGTTTTTAAGTTACTCTAAGGGACACAGACAAAGATCAAACGTTAAAAAACTTGACTTCAGTAACCAAGAAACCTCAAAACGTGTAAATAGACAAAAACAAGCAATGAATATTTAGCTTAAAAACATACATTATTTACCATATGTCTATGAGGAATTAGTTTCAATTTCTGAGCAACTTTCCTGAACATGGTAAAATATTTTAGCAAAGCACTTCCACTAACAATAAAAAAGAAGGTTATCGTTTAAATATTTGCTGTCCTGTATATCTTTTGAAGATTATGTACAGACCACAAGGTGCACCTAAATATAATCCTATTGTAAAAATAAATGGCACAACCTAAAATAAACTTCCATCAATTTTCAGCTATTGTCGCACTATAATCTAGTTCTTTTGTGTAGCCCTGTAAATAAACAGTGAATGATTTCCCTACCATATTTTACATGAAACATGTTTTTACGCATATAAAAAATATACATTCATTTCATTTAGTTTAGTGCAGTCTATTTATGTTAAACTCTACTTACCTGCAATGTCCCCCATAGACGTAATGTATTTGAATTCTCTTGAGTGTCCGTGTACACGAACCACTTGCTTCATCTCAACGAAAAGCTTAGTGTAGCATCCCTATTTCATACACATTTAGAATACCAAGCTTGGACATTCTGCTACCATTTATTCTTGAGATATACTGATAACAGACAGACACACAGACCATTTGCTAAAAACATGATTTTTGGATTCAGGAGACCTCAAAGTATGTAAATATAGCAGAAACTCACTTTCGAAAATTTGACTCAAAAACAATACTTTCTATACCTTATGGGTAAGAGAAAGTAAAAAGGTAAACTTAATACTGTTTTGTTAAAAAAATCCTTGTCGAATCATGTTCTTACGGCCGTATTTACCAATAACTTCAACTCCCGGTTGAACACGAAAACTTGAAAAGCGTATAAAGTCAGGGTTCAACTTTTTATCAAAATTTGACAAGTTGCATCTGCCATCTAGTGACAATGTTATTTTCAGATTTTTTAGCTGAAGATAGCCAATCAAAAATTATCGGAAAACTCTGAAGCTAGATGGCAGAAATAGCGTGCCGAATTTTCTTGGAAAGCTGCACTCTGCCTTTAGACATTTTTTAAGTTTTTGCTTTGAACCGCCTGTTGAAGTTAATGGTGAATAAGGCCATTAAACTGAATAAGAACATAACTCGACAAGGATTTATTTAGCCCGTTAGTAGTCGCTAGTTGGTCGATTTGCCGCTCATCCTTCAGTGTTGTCAGATTTTTTTTATTCAACAGCCACCAAAAATTTTTAGAAGTGGCATTAGATATACATAAAACGCGAATTAAAATAGAAGAAACTTCGGTCACATCACTCCTCAAGATTATTGGTGACAGTTGCATAAAAAGTGCGCAATCTGTAATAGGTGGCGCTGTCTATAGCGACTACTAACGGGTTAACAAAGCAGCATTAAGTGTACATTTTTTACACAGGAATTATTGCTAGCGCTCGAATAATTTTGCTGCGGACTATATATACAATTAGGTTCATTGCTAAATTCGATACTTCCAGCTAAATGGATTATTAAAACGATTATAACTGATAATTTTATTCTTAAAGTTTTTCTCGGAGGCGAAATTATCATCCTCAGTGACATGTTCCCTTACTACAGTCGGCAGCAAAAGTATCCGAGCACTAGCCAATAATTCCGATGTCAAAAAAATACATTTAATTTTGTTAAATAAATCCTTGTCGAATCTTGTTCTTAGACTGACTAAGTGGCCCTCCGTGGCCGAGTGGTTATGTCACCACCACGGAGTAATATTAATAGGAGTTGAAGGTCCAATGGGAGAAAGCTACGAAACTGTGATCTAAATTTTTGGTAAATATTGAGGGCGCCACTTGTCATTCCTCCCTACTTCGGCGCGGATATACTGTTGTTTTCAATAGAATTTTGCTGAAGTACATTTAAATTTTTTTATTTTAAGCAATGTAATTTCTTTGTAAGTTCTTAAAACTGCATAATTCAGATGTTTCAAATAAATGCTTCGTTCCTAGTTGTAAAACAGGCTATGATAGTGATAAGAAAAACAAAAAAAAGCCCTAGGAGAAAAATAAAGTCCGAGTTCGTGCTTTCTGCACCTAAAGTAAGTTTATTTTTTTTCTTTACAAAATTTCATCCATTCTCCTTCCTCCCAATTGTCTGTTTTAGCTAGCTTCGGTTCATAAGAATCGTCATTTTTTAAAAGCTTTCTTTCAAAGTAAAATGAGTATAAAATGGCTCTTAAAAAAAACATATTGGTTAGAATACTCTATTTAATGAAATTTGCTTTCAATCGAAATTTTTTCAGCTTGATATTATTTTTAAAAAAATAATTAAAACGAGACATTTCCCCATTGAATAACATTGCGGAAGCTGGAGAGTAGGAAGGATTGCACGCTGGCGCCATCTGTAAACATTAGAAAACAACATCACAAAATTTCAGCGTTACCTTCTTCTCCTGTCTTTTTACTCCGTGGTCACCACACTGCTAATCGCCTTCGAGCGTAGGAGAGCGGGTTCGATTCCCGCACTGGACCTGGGTGTTTTTCCCAAATCTTCGTATTGTAATTCTGCCATGTGCTATCTGTCTTCATCTGACGAAGATTTACAAGCGGACTATAAAGTCAAGCATACAAATCTGATGTATATGTGTTATCAATAAACTGACTAAGAATTAGTGTACTTTTTTTAGACAGGGATTATTGCTAGTGTTCGGATACTTTTGCTGCCGACTGTAGCAGTGTGGTGACATAACCACTCCATAGATATAGTAATTTATATAGATCTATCATCCCCATGTTATCGAGAAAATATTTTGGATGTCAAAAAAATTTTTTGGCATTAGTCATTAGTCGGTATTGAAACCAGCCAAATGCTTCCAATACCTTTACACAGTGTTCGTGCGTGCCAGTTTTTCTGCAATCATTTGCCGTACAGAGTCAAACCTAGCACGGCAAGCAACATTTGTCGGGTCGTCTATTACTATTATACTCTTTAAAGAATTAAAATTTAAAATTGTAATATCATGTTTAGCATATGGTTGTTCGAACAGACAACCTTTACACAATTTTACTTTGAAATAATAAATATATCAAATGCTTTTTGCCATGCAACGCTCGGAAGACAAACCTTCAAAAAACGGCACGCAAAAACCGATCTAGCATTTCCTCCAGCTGTTCTTCAGCTCAGTGATTGAAACTCGGCGGATTTTATGCATCATACGTCACTGCGGGTATATAAAAGTCTCTACGCCAATCGCTGAGCTGGAAATTTTATTTACTGTTGTATTAGCCTTAACTAATACCAGTCGCTGAGATAAGTAAATACCCGCAGCCGTTGCCACTCGTGCTTAAGGTCCCAATTGTACTAATAAATATATGAAAGGAAATGGAATAAGTTTTCATAAGTAAGTTATATTTGACTAATTTATGAAAAATATAATTTTTGTAATCAGTTGCTTTGTTATTATTATAAAATAATTACCGTCTTCATATTTAATGGATTTTTTTTTTTTTTTTTAATATTTTCAATATTTTATATTAATAAGTAATATGGAATTTTTAAAATTCTTTTAAATATTGTTAGCAGTGGCGCTGCTAAAGCTCGCTAGTTTTAATATAAAAGTTTAATTTAAAAGATTAATAATAATCAGCATACATAGTTACCCACATCCGTCACTGATTCTGTCACACTTTAGGCTTAAGAGATTTAATTGGACTCAGTCTCCTAATTTTCATACTTTAGTTGATTTTAAAAAAATATAATTGTCTGATCGATAAGCTGTTTAAACAGACGTATTCAGAAAAATTGCGCCTTTCATTTGGTACCTTATTTGTAACGAATATATAATTGGTACCTTATTTGTAACGAATATACATTGTTTTAAATTAATTAAAACATGAAAATAAAAGCTTTAAAATACATTTAAATTTTTAATTATTGCCATTTTTTTTTTTTTTTTTATTCAGCATAAAATGAAATATGCTTTCCCGTAAAAATAAATAAATAAATAAAATAAATACAAAAAATTTGCTCATGTATATTAAAAAAAAAAAAAAAAAAAAAAAATGACGTCGATAAAATAATAATTTTAAAGGTAACGAAGAGATAAACAAAGTGAGAAGATTTCGCTTGCTAGCAAATGAATTATTTAAAGTGAGAAATAAATAAAATGAAACGATTGTTTTTCAACGGGCACCTTAGTCGCCCTACAACAAATTAGTAAAAAGTATAATCAAAATAGGATTGGACTTTTTTTTTTTTTTTTACAAAAAAATTTGCGAAAATAAATAAAATGTCATCTCACTCTTGACAATAAAAATTTAAAAGGCGTCATGAAGGTTCTTTACTAAAGCTGTACTGCCTGCGAAAGTATGAAAACTGGGTTGTCAACCATGAATTTTGTTTTGAAACTTTTCTTTGAATGATTCTGGTTTCACTGTTGCACAATATTTATTTGGTTATAATAATAATTTGGCTTCTGGTAAATTAAAATTTTAATTTGGCGGTGAAATTGGTATAATATTTATGTTTCAAATTTAAAAGATATATAAGAGAAGAAATAAAGTGCGAAAATGTCGCATGGGTTTGCTAGTAAAGTTAAATATTTTTGATTACTTTATATATATATATAAAAGAAAAATGAGTATCTGCAGTTTTTCATTCACCTTTAGTACATAAAATGTTCATAAATTTTATTTGCTAAATTATCCGTGTGTATTCACCAGGATGGATCGATGGATGGTTGGGTTTTACGTCGCACTAGTGCTGCGCAGAGGGGCAATTGGCGACGGTCTGTTACACACCCCTAGAGGTGGTCCGGAGACATGTCATCACAATTTTGATCCTCCACGGAAGGGATGGCTCTCCCGCCTCGGTCACCCCCAGAGGTATAATTTTTTGATGGGAACATGGAGGACATTGCGGCCACGACAGATTTCACGTGCACCAGCCACCTTTAGTGTACACGACGGTTTTTGGGCTACCGTGGCCCGTGTATTCACCAGGAGAAAGACGACGGGACTTTTCTCCGAGTGAAAATGAATCACTTTTTTCCTCTCGATGATCAATCTACGCCTTATTACTATGTCTATGAACCATTCGGCCACGAAGGGACCCCCTTAAACAATATTAACATTTTCCTGCGGTATGGAACATGGAACACAAACATAAACATCAGAATGCAGTGGTTTACAGTCGGCAGCAAAATTATTCGAGCGCTAGCAATAATTCTTATGTAAAAAAAATTCACTTAATACTGTTTTGCTAAATAAATCCTTGTCGAATTGTGTTCTTAGACTAACGACTAATAATATGACTCGACAAGGATTTATTTAACAAAGCAGCATTAAATGTACATTTTTTACACAGGAATTACTGCTGGCGCTCGAATGGTTTTGCTGCCGACTGTAGCTTCACTTGTTAATGGTTTTATGACGTCACTCCAATAGTCCCATTGCGGGAATCGAACCCACTCTCTTAAACTCGAAGGCGATTATTTGTGGTGGCATAACCACTCGGCCATGGTGGGCCCTGATTTTATTTAGTGTAATTCTTTTTACAGCAAAACTAAAAAAAATTTCATAATGCTACTCACAAAAATCTGGAGTGACTCCACTCGACTTTCCGAACATTGAGTAATTAACAGTTTTGTAGATAAAGTAAAGAATGGGGAGTTGTTAAACAAACAAAAGAGAGAAAACCATAATAGAGTGTTTGAGATTTTTTCTCCATATATTACACGATGTTTTATTTAACGCTACTGAACTTTGAGCCCATAGATCATAATGATAAAGAATTTTTCGTTGTATCCCTGCAAAAACCTATAAATGCATTCACCAAAATGCTTACAGTTAGTGCAACAGTGATTTATAATATTCATATATATTTTCAGCTCAATTGAATAAGGCGTTTAGATGCTATCGCACTTTTAAAAATTTGGTCCCATAGGCCATAATGATAAAGAATTTTTCTTTCTGTCCCTGTAAAAAAACTGTAAGTGCTAAATTCACCAAAATCTATACAGTTGGTGCAACTGTGACCTATAACATGTGTACAAATTTTTTGCTCAGATTAATAAGGCGTTTAGACGCTATCATACTTTTAAAAATTCGGCCCCATAGGCCATAATGATAAAGAATTTTTCTTTGTGTCCCTGTAAAAAAACTGTAAGTGCTAAATTCACCAAAATCTATACAGTTGGTGCAACTGTGACCTATAACATGTGTACAATTTTTTTGCTCAGATTACCAAGGCATTTAGACGCTATCATACTTTTAAAAATTTGGCTCCATAGGCCATAATGATAAAGAATTTTTCTCTGTGTGTAAAAAAACTATAAGTGCTAGATTCCCCAAAATCTATACAGATTGAGTATCTGTGACCTATAATATGTGTATAAATTTTTTGCTCAATCGAATAAGGCGTTTAGATGCTATCGCACTTTTAAGATTTTGGTCCCATAGGCCTTAATGATGAAGAATTTTTCTTTGTGTCCCTGTAAAAAAAGTGCTAAATTCATCAAAATCAATAGGGTTCGTGCTACGGTGATTTGTAACATGCGTACCAACTTATAGCTCATTCGAGCAAAGCGTTTAGACGCTAGCGTGTTCACTCACACACATACATACAGTCGGTAACAAAAGTGTCCGAACACTAGCAAAAATTCCTATGTAAAAAAAGTACACTTCATAAGGCTTTGTTAAATAAATCCTTGTCGAATCCTGTTCTTAGACTGACTAAGAACAGTATTCGACTAGGATTTATTTAACAAAGCCGTATGAAGTGTATTTTTTTTACATAGGAATTTTCGCTAGTGTTTGGACACTTATGTTACCGACTGTACACACACACATACATATATCATCGTAAAAATAGTGAAAACGGACTCAGGGTACCTCGGAACGTATAGAAACATTAAAATCTCAAATTCGGACTTTTGACATGATCACAATACTTTCCTCACTATAGTGTTCGGAAAGTAAAAAACGTACGTGATTAACTTTTTGCGGCCCAAAGTAATTCGGATCATTTAAATTACACTGTCACCGGAATTCATGAACAAAATAATATTAAAAGAAACTTTAAATTTTGAGTTTAAAAAAAAAAACGGCCTTATCTGCTACGTTATAAACGTAAACTTTTGCTAAAAAATGTTTTCTAAAAAAATCTCGAAAATTTTCGCTAAAACATTTCCGGGATGAGTTTTTGCAACTGGAGCTTAATAATTGCATCCTCGGAATAGGACAGCGCGCCACAAAGGGTTAAACAAACTAAACAACGAAAGTTTGACATCAAATAAATTAAATGTCTCATACGTAACTCTCCTCGATACGTCACATTAGTATTTGATAATAATAGCAATTACAAATTTTCGCATCAAACGAAAAAGAAAGAAAAGGGGGAAGGGGTATCTTTCCCTTTTCCCTTGCCTTTATTTCTGTAATACTCAAAGAAACGTTGAGATTGGTATAAAGTGGGTTTTACGTCGGAATAATCATATGGCGACGATTTAAATAAGCAATTAAAATATCATTGAATACGATTGATTGGTTGTACATTTAGAGCATAATTGCTCGAAAAAAAAAAAAAAAAATGAATGATTAATAAAGAAGCAATCCGCGATTCTAATGAAATGCTCGCCCTCTGGTGGGCTAAGGTGAAATTACAATAAACATGCTTTAATTCGAATTCCATCCAGCCGCCATTGCTTGCCGATGTTTAGTTTCACATATATTTATTGAATAAAAATGAATAAATCCGGTAAAAAAGATAACACATACTGCTGTGTGCTCCAGTGTAACTCCAAAGGATCAAGAAATCCAGAATTAAGCTTTCATTTATTTCCAAATGACAAATTTAAAATTTCAGTTTCTTCGGCTAATGGAAGTAAAGAATGAATCAGATGATTTGAAACTAATATTTGTTCAACTTCAGTTAAAAATCTACTTCCGATCGAACTTTGAATAAACTGAAATATTTTTTTCCAAAAGCAATCAATTTCCATGATGTAATGGCGGAGAAGTTATAGTACGAATATTAAATAGAATAACAAAAAGAACAATAATAATACACGTGGCTATTGTAATGAAATGCTCGCCCTCTGGTGGGCTAAGGTGAAATTATCACACCACTGCATATCATCATATTATGCAATCGATTTTCCATGATGTAATGGCGGAGAAAGAATACACGTGGCTATTATATTTACTAACAACTGCAGTTCAGAGAGCGCCATCTATCGATCATTACAAACGCGGATTATATTTACTAACAAAAAGAGCTGAAAAAGCGCCATCTATCGATCATTACAAACGCGGATTAAATCAAACAATCATTTCACATTTCATACGAATGATTAGTTGTATATTTAAAACATAATTGCTTGAAAGAAATATAAAAATTGAAATGATTCTTAAAAAGTCGCAAAATTATCAAAATGGAATGAAATAAACTTACTATTCCTTTAAAGGGGGAAAAAAAATGAAAATTATAAAAAATCACTTTAATTAAGTCTCTTCAGCAATTTCATTAAATATAAATTTTAAAATGATAGATATTTTTTATTTTGTTTATTTCATTGGATATTATCTCACAATCACAATAAGTTTTGTGAAAAAATTATGTCATAGTTTCTTAAAAGTCGAAGTTGTAGTCGAAGATTAAGAAAAATTTTAAACAGTTATAGTTAAAAAGAACAGTTAGCTTGTTTACAGTTTTCCAGTTCCAAACTTTTCGAATTGTTTTGTTTATGCAATCTGTGGATGTTCCCTTGTACAGAATCATTGTAAGTATTTAGCCCAAATACTCATTAAAGTTTCTTTAAATTTCCAAAATTTTGAATTTTTACTGTCAAATAAAATAGAATTTCGCACAAAAATTGTTCCATTTTGTTGCGAGAACATTTTTTTTTATAATTATTTATTTATTTATAATTTGTGAAACAGAATAATATCGAATTTATAATGTTTAATAATTGAATTTAAATAATTGAATTATTTAGGAATCTAAATAATTTCAAAAATAAGTAATGATGTGATGAATACGCAGATACTTAAAACTTTGATATTCATAAAATAATAAATTTTGTTTTTATTTCCTAAAAATCTATAATTGGAACTACACGACAAATTGACATCTCATAATCGAACGCTTTTTATTTACGTTCTGTGACTGATTTTTTTGTGTGTTAAGCGTTTATTAAATTCAGTCATCATTTTGTTTACGGGTGTAGTTTTTAAGAATTTAGTCCCCCCCCCTTCTTTTTCTTTTCTGGAAGTGTTTTATAAAGTACCTACAATTTTATCCTTTATAGTTTCCTCTCCAATATCTTTCAAATTTGTCGTTGAAGTAGACTGATTAGAGAAATTAGTTTGTTTGTAACGAAGTCCAGGAGGAGAAAGAATCCAGTTTTGTTAAAGATTAACTCCACCAGTAGCCGAGATATTTTGCTGTCAAAATTGGTAGACGAGAGGTGTCAGATTCGATATCAAGCCGCGTTCGTCAGCCTAGTGGTTCGGAATTTTCCATGGTTTTATCCGAAACTCGCATGAATACGGGCTAGAACTCCTTAGAAAGGTCCCCACGGAGAAGCACCCTACCGAAGCCTTGGACACTCGTTATATCATTTGGCCTTGATCCTAACCACTACCACACAGTGGCGCTCGTGCACCGAAAATAGGTTAAGAGGCACACTGTATTTTACACTGTATTCATTTATAGAATATAAATTTACATACAAATAAGTATTCTTAGTTAATTTTAGTTAAGACCCTGCTTAATAAAAATTATGCATTAAAAATACTTCAAAAAGCATGCATACTGCATCACTCTCCTCGCCTGGGGTAATAATTTACAAAAATAATTTATAACATTAAAAAAAAAAAAAAAAAACGAAACATTATTTAAATTATTTATCTTTTTTTTTTTTTTTTTTTTTTTTTTGGGGGGGGGGGGGGAGAGAGAGAGAGACGATCGTACTTTATTTGACTGCTGTTTTTAACATAATTTGGCAGTGATTATATTTGCCGCCTAGACAACAAAACAAAAATCCTATATTCTTGTAATTACGATTTGTTTATAAGTACTTATTGCTCCATAACACGTATTATAAACAGATGTATTGCTCTAGAATTTAATACGAGATAAAAAATAAGAACACACTCTAGCATATTAAATATGCAAAAGGATTGTTTTCAAAAATGGTCTAACTCATCCTTTTGCTTATTTGATTCTCTTTGCCGCTTCAAGTACGACAAGATCTTTCGGGCGCTTCCTAATATTGTATTGATAATCCGTGTTTTTGTTTTAAACATCCCTTGTTCCACTCTAACTCATTCAATTAACATAAATTGTTTCTAATCGCCCCTAACGTCTTATCGTCTGGAGAACTGCCAATTTCTCATCCAGAGGAAGCTCTTTGGGTTTTTAAAGAGGGGAATACTGAAGCTACTCACATCCTCTTTATATGATTTTGAGCTCCGGGAGGCACTTTTCGAAAAATAAAAACTTTTCGCTTTGTGGGTTGTCGAATGTTTGTCTATGCTTTGTTACGATAAAAATATGAAATGAATAGTGATGCCATATCATTTATTAATGTCGTTTAATGTAGATTGAAAGAAACTGAGGCTGCTGTATTTTTCGCAAACAATTTTCGTAAAAGGCTTTCGCTCTCTTTTCAACTTACGATTTATTTGAATTTGTGTAAAGAAAGTATGTATATTATATTTTTATTCCTCAGAGCAAAATGTTAAAGAAATATTTTTGAATATATTAATAAAGTGTTAGTAGTTGGTCTCAAGGCCGTAGCCGAAAGGGGAAGGGGGGGGGGGGGGCTGGAGGTTCAAAGCCTCTCGCGGAAATTTAAACTGAGTTTTCTAAAATTTTTGCGTTGTACCTCATTCTCCCCCCCCTCCCTCCTTTTCTTTTTTCACAGATTTAGACTATTCTAATTATTTTGAAAACTCCAACTGAAATGTAATGAATTGAAATAGTTTTCGTGCTCCTGAAAAAGAAAGCCCATGTTCCAATTAGAATCTTTCACGAGTCACCCATACTCAAGTGATAAATTTGAAGTCAATCTGAAACCCTACAAACAATTTTCATCTATGCAACCCAAACCTACAAAAGAAATTTTTGTCGTTCTGAATCCGACCCGAACTCAGCTTGATGGAACCCGGACAGGAAAAAAAAAGAAGGATCAGAAGTTTTAAACGGATTTACATTGAAGTATCCATTAAATAGATACCTCCGATATTTTGGGTGTTCAATATGGAAGAAGTTAACTTTACTATAGATTAATTTTTTATTAACGTCTTTTTTCATTTAGACGTTAATTATTTTATGTTCGAAAAGTTAAGTAGAGTCCTAGAGTCACTGAATTTTTTTTTTTTTTTTTTGTGCTGGATTTATAGAGGTCCGCTTTTATTATGAAAATAATATTCATCATCATTAAAATTCAATAAGTATTTTAAAAGAAAGTAGAAAATATTCATTAGAGTTCAGTGTTATTGACTGTGGAATAAAAAATGCATATAGATTTCTTTGAATACAAAACGAGGACATGTCTTTTACATTGAAATTTCTCAGTAACCTTAGAAATATTGAGTCATTGAACTGTATTATAATATTAAAAAGAGGATATGTTCTTTTAGTATTATTATTGTTGTTTACTTGGAATTCGACTATCTAATGCCCTTTTAAGAACCACATTTTCTTTGATTATATCTTTCCCCTGGATAGTATGCTATCCTTCCAATAAATGTGTGACAGAAAACTATTATTGAATTCCATGACTGTCTCCAATAGCAAAGGAAAAAGTTTCCATTGCTTCTTATTCAAAATCTATAAATCGTTATTGTAAGAGCTTGTGGTACCCGATAACAGATAAGAATAAATGCAATATTATTTTTTAAAGCTTATTTTAATGCTGCAAATTTATAAAAGTTAATGCAAAAATGAAGCAAAATCTTTTACTCAGCCATTCACAAAGTATCGGAATTAGAGATTTGCAATAGTACATTGCTGAATCATAATTTTCATCGATTTATTGAAAAAAAAAAAAAAAAAATCGATATTTTGAACCTAGTTATGAAGAAAGCCTTAATTTTATTTCTTAAGGAATAAACTTCAAGATTTTATTTGTTTTATTAATTAATTTATTATTTATTTTCGACAAGGATCCTATATATTTTTTTCAGATTGGAATAGAGCATCGTGACTATTTGCAGCAGACAACCTTAAATTCTGCATATTAAGAAATAGTCTATTATAAAATGTAACAGGTTACACATTCTTAAGAGGAAAATGTCCGAGTCATAATTAAAGCACATGTACTAAATTAAACTCTATCTAGGATTTTTTTTTTTTTTTTTTTTCTAAGTGAAAACTTTTTTAGGCGCGTTGGGCATTTTTGAAATGGGGAAAAACCATTGAACTCGCGACACTATTACCGTAACCGACACCTCTGTATATATGTGTCTACATATATTGGCCCAGTTTACACAAGAGTTGAGTTTGGGTTGAAATACATTGATAATATAGTTTGAAAACCATTACTCAAACATTCATTAATTTCGTTTCTAAAAAGAATGCATTATCTTTTTTTTTTTTTCATTTAATTGTCAAAGTTTACGTGCGCAAGATCTAGCAATAGACGCTATCGTTAAAAAGATGAATGTGTTAATTTTAACAGAAACTCACATGGGTGACGAAGAAATAATTGACATTCCTAATTTCAACTTTGTTGCAAGTTTCATAAGACGAGATCGTCCAGCAGCAGGAGTAGCTATTTATAAAAGGTTGTCTGATGTAACGGACATATTTTGCACAAATCATATGGATGTGCATGCGAGGTACACCAGTATGTTTAGTACTAATGTTTCTGATATCGGTGATATATGTGTTTGTCGTTGCCACTCTGAAAATGGACAGCTAATTGTAATGGTTTGCCGTTTATATTTCACCGGATAAGTTTTTAAGTGCAATACGAGAATTTTTGTATGAAAATTTATTTATTTATTCTAAAGACGCTTCTGTATTACTTCAAGATACAATTGGGAAGAGATTTGATGATTTGCCAATGATTTTGAGGGGGGGGGGATTTCAACATCAACTTTGTAGATGATAAAAATCTACCATTAATTGAATTTTTAAATAGAGAATTTGATTTAACGATGACCAATGATCTAAATCCCAGCACAGCGAGATTTAAAACTACGATTGACGCAGTCTTTACGAGACATTTAAATAGATTCGAACCAAATTGTTTGTTTCCTATTTTAGTTACCATAAACCTATAGTATCAGTTTTGGAATATAATGATAATAATGATGATGGTGACCCTGATGATACCCTGAAGGTCCGGGGTGTTAATTTTTGCAGACAATTAGTAGAAAAAATGTCAATTGATAAAAGAAAATTTATCCGTTGACCACACAGTATTCTAAGAATTTTTGAAGAGTTTTTTAAGAAGCCTTTTCAGCCTTTTTCTTACATCTCTTTTCAGAAGCAAAAAAGAGTTTTTTGTGGACTACAAGCGCCCTTTATTGGGCGGAATATTCACTAAAATGTCAATGAAACAATTAACAATACAAAATAAAAATGATTAGGAAAAACACATAAACATTAACCCGATCAGTAAAATGTTAAATTATAATAAACTAAAATAATAATAAAAAGGTGCCTCAAACGAATAATTAAATTGCAGATATTGGCCCTTAATCAGAAAATGAAATAACAAAACTTATAGGCTGTCATCTGTTGTGAATTTTAAGAAATAATTTCTCTTTTCTTAACACAGTTCAAATTTCCCCAATTTTGGTTAATAAACAAAAAAGTTACTTTTTTTTTTCCCCAAATTAAATTTATTCTAACTTCGAAAAGATTTATATGATACGCTATAACAAGAATTTGGGTTTTAAATTTTTTTTTTAAATAGATAATAATCTATTAAAATAAAAAAATTAAAACCCATGTGTTTTATGTGTGTGTGTAAAGTTTTAATGTATACATATATTAAAAATAAAGTTCATTTTCCTACTCAACAAACCGAATTTAAATAATTGCAATTGCAAGTCATGTGTATCTTTGTTTGTTTTTATTTGTTTAATAAATACATAGAAATATTTTGTTGTCTGTCGTTGCTAGCCGCTTTAGCTTTACACATCATTTACATTTTACAATAAAATGATTTTTATCAACTATAGGCAGGGCCTGATTATCGCACAGGCCGACAAGGCCTCGGTCTAGGGCACCTCTATCTATAGGCACCAAAATAATTTTCAAATTTAAAAAATGCTATTTTTGGAAAAGATTTCCTTAAAAAAAATTAACCAAAAGTTAGCTAACGATAATAATCTTTAGTTGAAAGTAGGGATTTTTTAATATCTTTTTACCAATTATCCGATTAAATTAAAAAATACAACATTAGCTAGATTACGAAATATACCAGTTTTCGTGGAGATCGGTCGAATGATATAACATTTTACAGCGGACCAAAAAATACAGATAAATTTTCACTTACAGACTTACAGGTATATAATACAAATTAAAGAACTTTGTATCATCCTAATGGAAAATATCTTTACATTTTCAGTAGTATTTAGTCATGTGTTCATATTTGCATACCCGCTTACTTCATATGGTATGAATGAGGTAGATTAGGATTAAAAAAGAAAACAGTATTATAAAGAATAACCTTGTAAAAAATTACATTTCTATGCAAGTGGATTCCAACAGTCATAGAAGAAAGATTACCCATGCATCAATAATAATAATAATAATTTGAGGTCTCGTTGCAAAAGAAGTTACGACTAATTTTTTATGAAGGTGATGCTTTAACTTTTTTACCAGCAGTCAAACTTTGTGCACAAATTAGATTAAAAAAAAAAAAAAAACCTTTAATGTGTTCAAGAGGGGGGGGGGGGGGCACCAAAATCGTCCTGGGCCTTGGGCCCCAACACGTGGTAATCAGGCTCTGACTATAGGAGCTTACCAACATTTAAACTGTGCCTTTCAATATTTCATTTATGATGATGCATTAAATAGCCATTTCTGCTTAGCTACTGAATATTTAAAGAGATCAATGGGATTTTGTTTTCCCTACTAAGCAGTTATATAATAAAATTACATCGAGGCCAGAATAATTCCCTTCTTGCATATCTCTTCGGACACAAAAATAGATTTCTAAACGCTGCCCTTTTCGAAACGTTTAATATTCATACGAGATAAATACTTAATTTTTGCACGCACCTCCATGATTAACTATAAACGGTAGGTTGAAATGGATTATACGCAAAAAAGTTGTTTTGATATGTCAGAGGGAACTAAGCAAAGGATATAGTCATATGAATTATTTAATAAAAAACTATTTTTAATATGCTCGTTTGGATTCAAAGTACCCTGTGATAAAGACTAACAGTCGAAAGAAATTATTTTTTTCCATAGAAGTTACAAAATATTTTCTGTTTTTTTTTTTTTTTTTTTTTTTTTTTTAATTATTCAAGTTAATTACAATGCATTTTCTTCCTAAAATAAGACTGACATGTTTTGTATGTAATTCAAATTCGTTGTCGCAATGTTAGGAATTGAAACCTAAGTAATTTTGTATGTTATTATAAAACTGTTTGATTGATATACTACGGAGATGGGCTTGACTGTAAAACTTTAAGAGGGTCAGTTGGGATTCAGTTTAAGTTGTGACTTCAGTGAAATATTCTAGGTATTGGTGTTTTGGATTAAAAGCAACCGACTACGCAAGGGTCCTAGACCTGAGTGGAATACCCTCTGTGGCAAGGCTTTCGAAAGTGTTTCAACCCTATTCAGTCGAGTTTCGGAAATAGCTACGGAAAACTACAAACGGCTTGGGCGTCAACCTGAGATTGAGTCCGGCACTTCCCGTCTAATAGCTTCGAGAGCAGAACCTCTTAGCCACTTTAACAGAGTCCTTCTTTTCGACGATATTATTACGCTCCAATCCGACCCTTCGTCGTCAAACTACCTGACTATTTTTCGTGTACGTTTCGACAGGTGTTAGTTCATATTCTTGTTTTTTATATTTATGATTATGCGTTTTGTTCATGCTTTTATTCTTCATTCCCCCCCCCTTTTTTTTTCTGCTATACACACTGATGTTATGTACCGATTACTGAGCACAAGGCCAATTAATATCAGTAATTATCGAAATCCCCCCCCCAACGTGTGTAAGGAGGGGGTATTTCTAATGAAATCTAGCCCGTGTTCACGAGGATTTTGGAGATAGTTCGGAAAACTACAAACGCCTAGGCCGACAAGCACGACCTACATTCGAACCCGGAACCTTCCGTCTACCACATTCAAGGCCAGAGCCTCTCGGCCACTGGTGGGAGGCGAAGTAATCTAAAAACTCAGTTACCCGGAATTTTCCAGATATGTCAGAATTGTTGAGCTTCCAAGTTTAAAAATTGATATTCATTTATTAAATTGAAACTATTTGAGTTAGGATTAATTTACAAACTCAGTACAGACTGTAGCTCTAAATCTGTTCTTATGATACGTATTTGGAATTCCTGCTTTATTTATTTATGCTCAATTATTTGTTTTTAGAGATTTTTTTCTCGAATAAACATATAATTCTAAAGGCATTTTACACCAGGGTTTGAAAAACTCCAATCACCAGGTCGCCATGGTGGTTAAAATTACAGGCCTAGCGACAAAATTATGAGAGACTAATTTTCTTTTAAATAGTAAATAAACAAAATCGCCATGCTTTTTTTTTTTTTTTTTTTCAAATAACGGTAAATCTAGCGGAAGATGAACTATATCGAACGAAACGATGCAAACAAATATAATTTTTAATGATTTTTCCCTGCCTCACAAACAGTTTATTTCGCTTTTATTTATAAATCTTGGGTAATTTCATTTTACATTGTAAATTTTTTTTTTAATTACATCAAATATCATGCATCTTGTGTATTATTCATACATATATATATCCTGCTTACATATATATGCAAGAAGTTTAAAGCGTTTTGAGATCAGAGCACAAGTACTAAACAAAACTTATTATCCTATGTAGCATCGTCAGCCCTAAGAGAGGGCTGTTCAATATTCAGTGATATCACTCCCTCATTCCTGAATATACCTGTGCCGCTGCTAGTATTTCTTATTTTTATTGCTTATATGACCATGAAGTGCACCTATAAAAAAATATAAAAAATCTAAGCTCTTATTTGCATACAAAATTTCCCCCATTCTCTTCACAATAATTCTGTTTTGTTGCCTAATTCTTTATGAAAATAAATTTTATCGTGAAAAAGAAAACTCCTTTTTTAAAAAGAATTACCTAAATAAAGCTCATTGTGGTGATAGAGATTTATTATATATTTTATGTCCTCTTAGCGAGGTTTCTGCGCGTGAGCATCTCTGGAATTTGCATGGGAATTTCTAGGGTAAATTTTAATGCATTTAATTCAGATTTATGCGTTGAAACAAAGGGATATACGTTGTATGTGTTTCAAGGTAAAACATGGCATGCAAAGATACCCATAGCAAGTATTTAATTAATCAGTGATACAGGTTATAATGCGGAACTGTTATTACTTTCTCTTACCCATAGGGTCGAGAAAGTATTGTTTTAGAGTCCAATTTTCGAACGTGAGTTTTTGTTATATTTACATGTTCTGAGGTCCCCTGAATACGAAAATCATGTTTTTAAAGAATGGTCTGTGTGTCTGTTATCAGCATATCTCAAGAACAAATAGTAGCAGAAATTCCAAACTCGGTATTCTAAATGTGTATCATATAGGGATGCTACACTAAGCTTTTCGTTGAGATGAAGCAAATGGTTCGTGTACAGGGACGCTTAAAAGTATTCAAATACATTACGTCTATGGGGGAAATTGAAGGTAAGTAAAGTTTAACATCTATAGATTGCACTAAACCAAACGAAAAGAATATATATTTTTTTGTAATAGAGATAGTCAACTGGGAAAAAAAAATTGTGTATGTGTAGGAGCCTCGCCACCCCCTCTGGGGGGGAGGGGGGAGGAAGGTCCCACCTCGAGGGGAATAAATTTTCATAAGAGCTCGCCAATACCTTTAAAACGAATGGTTGAACCATCGATCTGCGATAACTTAAAATAAAGTTATCAATTTTTTTCATTTTTAACAAAAAAAAAGAAGGAAAAAAAATATATGTATTATTTTTAATATAATATTGAGAATATATACAACTCTTTTTTTTTTTTTTTTTTTTTTTTTTAAGTGTTATACTTCTTCTCTAATATGGAAATCGTCTGCATTATCATAAAAAATAATTTTTTTAAATAATAATTTTAATAAATTATTTAAAAAAAAAATTATTATTTTTTAATAACCGAATTAAATTCTATATAAATGTTGATGCATTAATAAAACGGGGGGTTGAGGGGGTGGTAGCCAGAACTAATTATCATATAAAACTTTTCCGAAGCCTAATTTGAATTGTTTAACACAGGTTTACATAACAGTACTCGTTATCTTACCTCTTAATCTGCTACCTGTATTTATAGTATTAAATTTCAGGGTAAGAGAAAGTCGTGTGAGTGACACACCAGATTATTTTAATTGAGATTCTGTAATCTTGTTTACATACCACCAAACATTTCGTATGTTTTGTGTACTATTTTCATTTTCTCTTTCTAATTGGTAGAGAAATAATGGTTTTTGGATCAGATTTTCAAATTTGAGATTTTGGTGTCTTTACACGTTTTAAAGTCTCTTGAATCAAAAAATCAGGTTTTTAATTGTGTGTATCTGTGTGTGCGTCTGTTATCAGCATAACTCAAAATCAAGCACTTGCAGGAAGTCCAAACTGGATATTTTAAATCTGTATAATATAGATATCATATGGTACTTGGGAACTTTTCGTTGAAATCGAACTATAGTGACATACCAGAGAATTCAAATAACGTCTATGGGCAAAATTTCTAGTAGGTAAGGTTTGACATTTCTAGACTTCACTAAATAATATGAAATGAACATATATTTATTGTATTCATAATAGATTGTTTCATTTAGGATATGGTATAAAAAATATTCACCGGTCGTTTACAGGGCCACACGAAAGAATTCAGATATATTTAAAGTTATACTTAGAGAGAGTTTCAAATTGTTTTATAGGGAAAGCTATCCTAAATTAAGCGAAAACATTCTTTAATATAGAATGCAACTGATGGAAGTGCTTTACTAAAATTTACCAAGTCCAGTAAAACTACTTAGAAATGATAATTACTTTCTCATGGCCATATAACAGACAAAGAATTGTTTGAAGTCTAATTCCCAACGCTGATTTTTTGCCAAAGTTACACGATTTGAGGTCCTCTGAATACAAAAATCAAGTTTTTAAGCGACTGATATATATATATATGTGTGTGTGTGTGTGTGTCTATTATTAGCATAACTTAAAAATAAATAATTGTAAGAAATTCAAATTTAGTAGTTTGTAGATCAAATAAAGGGTGCCACTTGCAAAGTTTGACCAATTAGTAAATTTCAAGGAGTGAAATGTGTGAAAATTATCTAAATAACATGGAATAAACTTTTAAATTTAACGAGAGCCTTGATTTTTTTTTTTTTTTTTTTTTTTAATGAATATACATACTTTATTCAAACGGGGGTTGAAGAGGAAAGGGTCAAAAATACATGTCAAATAAAGCTGTTTCTAAAACTATTTTGATTTTTTTTTTTTTTTTTTTTTAATGAATATACATTACTTTATTCGAACGGGGGGTTGAAGAGGAAAGGGTCAAAAATGCATGTCAAATAAAGCTGTTCCTAAAACTATTTTATTTTATTTTATTTTATTTATTTATTTTTTTTTATGAATATGCTTACTTTATTCGAACGGGGGGTTGAAGAGGAAAGGGTCAAAAATACATGTCAAATAAAGCTGTTTCTAAAACTATTTTTTTTTTTTTTTTTTTTTTTTTTTTGTAATGAATATACATTACTTTATTCAAACGGGGGGGTTGAAGGAGAAAGGGTCAAAAATACATGTCAATTAAAGTTGTTTCTAAAACAATTTAAATTTTCTTTTTTTTTTTTAACTGTATCCATATTACAGTATTTCTTCATCTAATCTCTTTATCTGTAATCTGCTTTTATAGTATTCAAATGCAAAGTAAGAGAAAGTTGTGTGGGTGAAACACCAGACTGATATATGGGTCGTTCATAGTAAAAGTGAATTATCTTCTAGTAAATGGATTTTGAAATAATGAGCTCTTTACAAATTTATGCGTAGGGAAAAAAGTCAAGATTCAGTAAGTGGTATCGATGTTTAGCGTTTAATACAGATCGGAGTTATAAGAATTTATAAGAAAAATAGCTTGAAGTAACTTAGAAACTTCATTTATATAATGAATATTTAGAAGTTTCAGTTTTCTGGAAAAAAAACAAGCACCCACATTTATGGGATTTTAATGCAATTATTGGAGTTTCTTCACTTTTATCATGAAAGAGGTGACTAAATAACCTACAACTAAGGAAAAATATACATTTTTTTAAAATATGGAGTTACACCACTTTTAGGTTAACCGTCCATATTTAGGTTCAGTTGGGCGAAATGAGTTGTGAAATAATAACCTTAAAAATCAATCTACTTTCTATGGGGAAGCTTTGTTAATTTTATTTAAAATTTAGTATCTGGCAAAATAATTGTAATCATCAGTAATAATTTAAATTTTTCAAATTAAAAACAAAGCTTCTGATACTTATTAAATATTATATCTGCGCATTTTTATTTCAGTTTTATCAGTTCGTGAATTATAACACTTCTTACTACATCCGGCAGGCTTTTATTTACTTTCCGAACATACATGTGTAAAGAAAGTATTGTAATCATGACAAAAATCAGACTTTGGATTTCGGTGTTTCTACACGTTTTGAGGTGTCTTGAGTTCATTTTTGCTATTTTTACGGTGATGTGTGTCTGTATGTGAATGAACACGATAGCGTCTAAACGCTTTATTCATATGAGCTGCAAGTTGGTACATACGTTGTAGGTATGTTGTAGGTCACTGTAGCACGAACCCTATTGATTTTGGGAAATCAAGCGCTTATATTTCTTTTACAAGGGCGCAAAAAAAAAAAAAAAAATTATCACTATGGCCTATGGATTCAATTTTTTTTTAATGCAGTAGCGTCACAACGCCTTATTCGATTGAGCTGAAAATTTATGCGCATGCATATAAGTTATAAGCTTAAGCACATGCATATTATATATTGCATTTAAGTTACCATCGCACGAACTGTATAGATTTTGGTGAATCTGGCCCTTACAGTTTTTTTTAATAGGGACACAAAGAAAAAATTCTTTATCGTTATTGTCTATGGGCCCAAATTTTTTAAAGTGCGATAACGTCTAAACGCCCGATTCGTTTGAGCTGAAATATTATACACACGTTATAGGTCACTGTCGCACGAACTGTACAGATTTTGGTGAATTTAACACTTATAGATTTTTATAGGTCCCAGCGAAATATTTTTATCCTTATGATCTACGGGCTCAAAATAATTTAAGTTCAATAGTGTAAAATTAAACAATATACTATATGGAAAAGATTACTCAAATTCTCTATTATATTTTTCACTTTTGTTTATTTAACGACTTCTCTTACATTATTTAAACCACCGTTAATCCTTTAATGTTCAGAAAGTCAGTGGAGTCACTCCATATTTATTATTTTTTATCATCAAACAAGTACATAGGAATGCACTGATAAAAATATCTAACTAGTGGATCTGCAGATCAGGAGCCTCAACGTCCTATTTGCATCACACATTATTCAACAAGTCATTTTTATTTATTCCTTACTGTATAATGTATATATATATTGATTCGATTGACTTGCTACATAAACAGATGTGTTCCTGAGGGAGGCTGCTGCCTCCCTCAACCCTCCGCTATACCTCTCTTTCTATACATATTTGTATATCATATATATGTATTCTTAATAAACAACGGTCTTGTATTATTTCCCTGAAAATCATAAATATTTGTACCAAATTTCATGCAAAAAGATTACATAGCATATCATCGGAAATATTTTGCGTAACTCTGTGAACTAATTATCAATTCTATTCCCACACTTCTCCACCAAAAAACATGCTTTTGCAATTCCATTATATTTAATGGGCGTGTAACCATGTTAAAATATACACTTTTAAGAAATACCGACTATAGAACGTAATAGTACGAAATTCTTTTATGTATCCCGAAAAAATAGCCACAATTATTATATACGGCAATAGTAAGAATACACTTAATTAATTATAACTTATTATTTTTTCAGACTAATTTGAGATCATTTGGACGATTACAGTACGACATCGGAATTATTTTGTGTGGTCCCATAAATAAATTATTTAGTCTGTACATATCTTTTTTAAGAGTAAACATGCTTTTAAGCATCTTTACAATGTATGTTAATTCCATTCTTTTCAATGGAGCATAAACACATTAACATCCGCTTAAATAGAAAATTGTCCATAGGCTCTAATGTCACGAAATTCTTTTCTGTGTCCTTGTAAACGAAACAAAACCATTGTATACACCAGTAAAAACTATTCAGCTTAATCAGTGTTTTTCATTAATAATTGTTCCAAATTTAACATAGTTTGGATGATTACGTGACATTGTCAGAACACTTTTGTAAGGTCCTGTACATTAATTAGAAAGCCTAAGAGCACATATTTTCTTCAAACAGCATAAATTTAAACATCTTACTCACGTACGCTAATTTCATTTTGTTGATTGCAAAGTAATGATGTTAAAATGCGATTAAACGAAATTCATCCCACACGCCGTAATGTTAAGAATTTTGGCGTGTCCCTGTACACAGTGTATAAACAATACAGCCATAAAAAAAATTATACAGCTATTTCTATGCAAGTCTTGAACGTGTGGGCTAATTTGCAAGTCAATCGAAGGATTTTTGCGGCCGCTATTGCGGTACATACAAATTCTTCCCATAGGCCGTAATGATAAGAAACACTTTGGCGTGTCCCTGTACCCGAACGACAAATGGAATACACACCTAACAATATACAACTATTTCTGTTGAGCTCATGAACATATGTACCAAATTGCCAGTGAATAGGGGGGGGGGGGGTTCGGCCGCTATCGCGGTACATGCAAATTCTTCCCATAGGCCGTAGTGATAAGAAAAACTTTGGCGTGTCCCTGTACACGAACTACAAATAGAATGCACACCGAAAACTATACAGCTGATTTCGTGGGGATCATGAACATGTGTACCAAATCTCAAGTCAATAGTGAGATTTTTGCGGCCGCTATCGTGCGACAAACACACAGACGGAACCCAAAATCTTTTTGAGTCTCAACAGAGGGCCTCCACTGATGTTTCGGGACAAATTAAATTAATTTATGAAAAATATTTCTTTGTTATTGAGGATGCTTTTAAAAATAAAATTCTTTTTTTCTTGAATGCAAGAAGTGTGTGAAGAATGTTATTGATATCGTAATTTAAAACCTTATATGGCAGATTTACTAAAAATATTCATCTGTCAAGAAAAATACAGTTAACCCTTTTTCCGTATTTAGATTCTTGGCAGCAAATTTTCTCAGTAACAATGACTTTTCACCCTTTTCCTCTTATTGCGAAAGGTTCTGTTTCTCACTCACTGCCATAAATTTGTTGTTGGAATTTTTTCAAAAGCTTTGTTTCCTCTAGATTTTATCATTATTTATTTATTTATTTATTTATTTATTTATTTCTCATAAACGATTGTCTTAGAGAAAGACCTCAAGTTTTATTTCTCTTTCCATCAGGTAAGATATATCTTGTTTGATTATTTCTACACAGGGCTTTTATCATCCTTTTATCACCAGTTGAAAACGTACGGACACAGAACTTTGCCACTCCGCTTTATTATCTTCCTAAGAATTTGTTTTGTAGCACAAAATTGTATTAGAAAAGGAAATCTATCAATTTAAGACAGTAGGTCGAAGAAAATTGTGCTGATGAATTTTCATTTAATTTGGATTTAAAGTGACCTCTGAAGGATGACGATTTGTAATAGAAAGGTATTTGTAGTTAATTTTATTTATTTATTTATTTATTTTTATTTATTTTTTTAATTAATGTACTAAAGTTGCTGTATTTTATTTTCCTTTGCTTTCTTCTATATTTAATGAAAGAAAGTAAATTTCGTTAAAAATTTCGACTTCCTATTTTTGATGGATTTACACATTTTGAGATGTTCTAAACCTGATTTGATAATCATTAGCAAATGACCGTCTGTTTGTCTGCGTGTGACAAAAACTTTGTGGCAGCTCTAGATCATAAACTATTGTACACTACAGAATGTCGTGAAAAGTTATACTTCGTTGCACCTTGACATAAACTGGTGTTTATCGACGTTTGGTGCATATCGCTGAACAGGTGCCGCTATCGTCTCATTTCATCATAATTTCTACTGTATATATTTGTAATATAAGACAAAATTTCATATTAATGTTCACAGTGGAGACTATTTTGAATTAATGATTGTGAAAATGAATTTTTTTATTTATAAAAGTAATAGCCAACCAAGATAAAAAAAAAATTTTATATGTAAGACCATCGCTTTCCCCTAGTAAATTTTAATATTTTTCATGGAAACTCATGAGAACCTTTAAAACGAATAATCGAACCGTGTGTCTGGGATAGAGTCATGCGCAGATCGAGTAAATATTACCTGCACCCGACCCACAGGAAGACTTTCCACCTGCAACCCGACCCGTTCTGTTCCATAACTCGACCTGCAAAAAAGTATTATTCAATTTACATTATATAAGAAACTGAATTAAAATTATATTTCACGAAATACGTTTATATTATTGAACATATATTTCACAGAATTAATTATTACATAAAACTAGTGCATATTTAAAATTATATTAAAAATAACTAGTCTAATTAAACAAAACTCCAGTAAATTATACAACAAAATTTCTTGTGTATTATTACATTGTCTTTTAAAAAGTCCACTGTTTCAAATATTTACAGCAGCATATATATAAGAAAAGTAGAATAAGGAAGCAAATTTACGTTGGAAGGCGAATAATTTTCTTATGTAACGTTTCAAACGTCAAGTAATAATATTTATTCATTTCTTCCTTATGAATTAAACTTATGAGTCATGTTGTGCTTTAAACTGCTATGAAGGAAGAGAATGTCAACCAATCTCTCTTTACAAAAGATTATATTCATAAAAAAAGCAACATAAAATTTTTTTCGAAGAAAAATATTTTTCGGATAGTCCCGTGGTTTTACCCGGGGGTAAAAGATTGATGCTAATTCGACCCGCAAAGCGGGTAACCGCGGGTATCCGACCTGATGCAGAACTCTAATCTGTGATAATAATTTGAAACAAAGCTATCGATTTCTGCATTTTTTACAATATATACGCTTTTTTTAATCACTTTTAATTTCTTTTTTTCTCGTTTTTAAAGTGTAAAATGCAGTGGTGACTGTTTCAGTCAAAATTACGTGAATTTGTGTAAACTTGTAAAAGATTTTTTTTTTTTTTTTTTAATGGCCACACCATACTAATTTCACATACAATGATGATAACACAGGCCAACTAAAATAATGTTGGCAAAATTTGGTTGGATAATTTTATATCTGATTCGTAAGGTTTTTGTGTGTGTGTGTGTGTGTGCTGAAACCGAAAATGAAGCCTGAGTTTTTCTCTATCACGTGTAGATTTTTGTCAATACAAGGTACCTACCGACACCATTTTCAGTAGTTTCTATTATATTTCCTTGATTAATTATAGTTAATCGTGAAAACATACTGTGGAAGTTACCATATAATTATATTGATGGAAAAGTCATGGACGAAACTGTGTCGGGAGATACAATGAATGTATTGACAAAAATCGATACATGATAAAGAAAAACTCTGGCTTCAATTTCCGTTTCAGCACACAGGCCCACCAGCGGCCGAGCGGTTCTGCGCTCAAAGCTGGTAGATGGGAGGTGCCGGGTTCGATCCCAGGTCGCGCTCATCGACCTAGCCGTTCGGAGTTTTCCGTGGTTTCCTCCGAAACTCGCGTAAATACGGGCTAGGACCCCTTAGAAAGACCCCCACGGAGGGCATTCCCCCTCTAGGCCTAGGACACATCAGGAGTCAATCGGCCTTAAGTCCTACAACCAACCAACCGTTTCAGCACACCAAAAACCATAATGATCAGCCAAAATTATCAAATCAAAATTTAGATTTAGACATGTGTAATTTATATCAATTTTGTAAACCTCCCAGTTCGATTTATTTATTATTATTTATTTATTTTTTAATGTAGAACGTTTGGATTGAATCTGAAAAAATTACAATTCTTAAGAGGATGATGGACGTTTTTAATACGATTTTTATGCTATTGGCTTAAAGTTATTAAATTTTGTATGCATATATGCATTCGAAGGTATTATGTTAAAATTTCTCTAAAACTAATAAATAAAAAATGAATAAAATTCAAAAATATTAATTTATTTGAAAAATTTTTAATTTGTTTCATATTAACAAATTTTTAATTTATTTCCCTTGATTTTAGATTATTTGTAGTTTAACACTAACATATTTTTGTATTATTTGATAAATTAATTTGCTAAAAATATTTTTGTTTAAATGTTAATAAAATTTCAACAGTAGTAATTCGGAGTTGTCAACCCTCCGGATTTTTGATTACCAATAATTTTTTAAAGGAAAAATAGTCTTTATTAGTAACGAAATTTTGTAATTACAAAAAGCGAGGATAACTTAAAAAAAAAAAAAAAAAAAAACTGGTGTGAAACAATCACTTGACTTACATTACCCACTATACTACAAGTATTATATGCACTTTTGGGAGATAATGTGATCAGAAGACATAAAACTGACCCAACAAAGTAGACACCAAAAAAATTTCCGGTAAGAGAAACTTGATACATGTGTAAAAACATATAAAATAGAGTTTATATAGTGAGTTAAAAATAAGAAAATAAAATTGTAGAGTTATTATTGTTTAAACACCAGCTTCCGAGATCTAAAACTGACCTACCTAATCAGAATGACTGCTATTTTCCTGTAATAACCACGTAATACATGAGAAAAGATATCTAAAATGGATTTATGTATCAATTTTCAAGAAAATCGTTAGAGGCGTTTTTGAGATGCCAATTTTTACCAAAACTTGGCATACTCAATCATTGACCGGAAAACAATAGTTACATACAAAAGGATATTTGAAAAGGGGTTAATATGGCGATTATGAAAAAAATCCGTACAGTCAATTTTAAAGGAACGCACTTGCGAGACCTGAAATTGAGCTATTTGTACAAGATCCATTTTTGTACTATCAATTTTCTTAAACTAAACAGCTAAATCACTCGAAAGGACATCTAATAGCGTGTTTACATAGCAACTTTGAAGAAAATCGTTAGAGCTGTTTTTGAGATACGGTCCCACTTCCGGTTTTCCAATTTTCACCAAAATTTGAAAAATTCATCTGTACGCCAGACCTGTCTCAATTCAGAAGTTTCGTCGTTCTATCTTTATTAGTTTCGGAGATATGATAGTCAGAAGATTCCCCTCATACATACATACACACACACTGATCAATTGCCAAAAAGCACTTTTCTGGACTCAGGATATTTTAAAACGTGTAAATCAGGTGAAAACTCGGCATCGAATTTTTGGACCGAATACAATACTTCCATTACCTACGATAGTCTTGTAATGGAAGTTAAATTAAAAAATAAAAGAAAATATCGGGTAGATTTTCAGCTCTGGGTGTAAATTCTAGGGGATAAAATTTTAAAAACTAATTAGTATGGACAATTTTCGTAAAATTTTAAATTTAATTATTGAGATCAAATGATGTTAATTAGTTAATCTTGCTTTGATAATAAAGAATTGAGATTTTTTTATTCGAAGGAAGCACGAGTATTAAAAATTTCGCATGAATACAAATTTATAAAATAGAAATATATAAAAATTGTATAGCTAGTATACTTCGGCCACTGATTGTATTCAATTATTGAAAAAAATTATTAGGGATGATTATGCAATATAAGAGAACAGTCTGTGAGACAAAAGAAGTTTATAAATTTAGTTGAATTTCTATATCATTCCACCCCCCCACCTTCCTTCAGGTTTTTTCGACATTTTGTTTTTTCAAATTATATATAGGCAAAACATTTTACAGATGTCATATAGCCCCAATTCACCTATACAGAATGTAACCAATTAAACAAGAATGCAAGATAAATTTAAAAAAGAAATTAAATGATTTATCTTTTTATGGTAAGTTAATAAGTAATTTTTCTAGTTTTATTTTATCTTCCTTTTAATTTCTGTATTAAATTTATCTTGCATTCTTATAGCATTTGTAAAATTTGGGGCTACATGCTTACAGATGTACAGAAATTTATCTATTTTTGCATACATTATTCAATTATTGCCCCTGATGAAGTATTGTTTTAATGTATGCTTTTATTTTGGACTTTCTTTTGTAACTCTTTTATATCTCACGATCTGAAATTTCAAAAATGTTTACCAATATGTTTGAATGTTATCCGAAGCATATAAAAATTAATTTTAAAAACAAAATACAATAATAATAATAATTAAACATTTATTGACAAAAAAGTGTATTTGAATGTCTAAAGCATTGTGCTAAATGGATTTTTTTTTTCCCCCAAAATTTTTAAATTTTCACTTTAGGTGGAAATTTTAAAAATCTTTAATCGAAAACTCACTTAGAAATTGTTTTATTTCTCAGAAATTGCGTCTATGTAAACTATTTACGTTTAAAGTGAATATTGAAAAAAATTTATTATTATTATTTTTTTTTCCCCTTCATAAATTAAACTTTGGTGTAAAAACATCCTATAATACCGCCCTCTGTTGGGAATTTTATAAATATTTTATGTTAATTCTAATATTGCAACACAACACAGCAACAGTCAATAAAATCAGCTTTCAATGTTTGCTAAAGAAATAACTTTGATTTTTTTGTATGTTGCATAAATACAACATAGTGATACAAAGGTTAATTAAATTTCCCTTTTCTCCATATGATATTTTCAACCTTATCTGTGATTATCGTATATATATCTTATCTACATTCTACAGTCAGTAATGTAGCACAAGAATTTCGTCTTCACGTTTAAGAACTAATAACGAGAGATCATAACGCCTTTTATATCGTGGAATATTCGGTAAACGAGTGGGCTGTCGTAAATGGCAGCCGATATATCATTGCAAGCATTGTTTGGAATTTCATTTAAGAAGTAGTATTGTTTGCCTTCCTGTTTGAGATTACGATTAGATTATTGGAAACCTTTGAATCTTTTATCTAGAAGAGGAAAATTTCTTTCTAAAAAGTTGATGTAAAGTGACTGTATTGAACTTAGTATGAAAGAAATTCGAATTAAAAAAAAATGTGTATAGGTTTGATTTTACAATTTATTTTTGTTTCTTCTTTTGCTCATATTCATTGGTTAAATAATATAAACATTTTGAATATCTAACAGAGATGTTACATTTATACTTTTTATAACAAAAATGTTACTTTTAAATTAACATGGATATTATTTCGGCTGAGGTACTAGTTGAAATCCACGTTATGTTAAAAACACACACGTATGAATTATTAATGAAGTTATAAAAACTAAGGTATTTTAATCATGTTATATTAGTGTCATAATATTTATAAATAATTTTACAGTTTTTTTTTATAAATAATTAATCTAACTATATTAACTGATTTATATTAACTATCCTATGAAATTTATTTTACTTCTTGAAGTTATACGACTCAACACCTGAAAAAAATGTAAAATCTGATTTTATCCACGTATATATAGATTTTATATATAAATATACACATATATATATACACACACACACATATATATATACCACATATATATAGATTTTATTTTAACAATTTTGTGGTTGTGTATATATATATATATATATATATATATATATATTATCCTAAGTTATATTAAATTAAATTTTGTGCTTGAGTTCGGGGTTTCGCAAAGTTGTTTTAAGCTTAATTGCTTAAGCTTCTTTGTTCTAGAAAACTTGTAAATTTTTACTTAGAAAATTTTCATTCATGTATAACTCCGATGACAATACATTTGGGTAGAGCTTGGGTCTTCTGCTACTCCACCCCCCCTTTCCCCATCTCTTGTTTAAAATTTCAAATTTTAATGCACTTCCTACGAAAAATTTTTATAACAAATCTAGTTTTTCTTACTCAGCCGACTAAGCTGAAATTTTGCGTACATTTGTAGTTCCGATGACAATACATACCCAATTAGTAACTGACTTAGGGGTTGGGATTTAGGGGCCCTGGGTCTCCAACTACAGTTCAAAATTTCTTTTCGAATTTTAACTTATTTCATATCGTCCGAGTTACTTGAAATTTTGCACACGACAATATATATTCAAGTAATAAAGGACTTAGGCGGGGGCCTCAACACCAGGTCATGATTTGTTTTCGAATTCTAACCCACTTCCTCTCAGCTGATTGAGCTGAAGTTGATTGAACTACATATATCTGTACTGATAAGTATAAAGGATTTAAGTCCATATTCTTAATTTTTCAGGAGACGAAAAATAATGTTAAAACTAACTAAAAACTAATCAGAAGAATCGATTAGGAAAAAGAGATTATGTTGATTTATACCCTTTATACGGTTCAGTGATTGTCAACCTTCATTTAATAAAGGGAAAAAAATGAATTAAATATTTTATACAAAGATTAATTTTAAATTTCTGATTTGAATATTTTTTTACCAATGGATTTTCTCAAAGACTAAATGACATGAATTTAAATCCTTTATACTAATTGATAGAGAATTTTTTTTTCGGTCTGACTATGCGTTTAACTCAAAATCGACATTTTTGGACTTAAATCCTTTATACTTATCAGTACAGATATATTATCCACATCCGCTGAATTGGAGATTTTAGTACATTTCGGGGGGGGGGGGGAGTGTTTTTAAAATTTTTAATTTATGAACTATTTACTCTTCTAAAAAGCCATCCCCCTGATTACTAAGTTTTTTAGATTTTAGAGTGCGGTGAAAATTCTTTTATTTCCGTCCTTTTCTAACACTTCAGTTCATTTCCTTTTATTCCGATTAACAATTATCAATTGAGTATTTTCGTTTGTTATAACGTATTATTTCGATAATTTTTCTTAATATAATGAACGCAAGGATTTCTGTTTGGCATTTGAATATTTCTGTTCCTTGATTTAACTGCTATACATTTCTATGGCATAGACTTTTTAAAATAATATAAATTTAGAAAAACGAAGGTTCTCTCCAGTAAATGTGTTCTAGTCACAATCACAAATGTGAAAAATCCCATACTTGCAGCCAGACAGAGTGATCATAAAATATTTTGAAAATGTTTCAATGCAAAACAGAAGTGTTACTTTTTTCATTGAAAACATTCCTCCTTAAGAATTGCTGCCAAATAATTGCCGAGTATCATCTTCTCCTCTTGTACAAGTTATGAATGATCGCCTTCCTGTGTGAAATTTCATGAAGTAAATGTTTTTATAACAATTTAATTTAAAATTGTGTGTCAAATAGATAATTTTACTTCCATTACCTGACTACCGCAGCTAATAGAAGTATTGTATTCGGAGAAAAAATTAGATGTCTCGTTTTCATCTGATTTCCATGTTTTATGGTCTCCTGTGTCCAAAAAAGTGTTTATGGTGAACGGATAATTTTGCCAAATTTTGCTCGTCAAGATCAAAAATGGGGCCAAAAGTCGGCGTCTCATAAATGGCTCTAACCATTTTTTTTTTCCTCCAAATTTGCTACAAAAACTCCTTCTTAGATGTCCTTTCGCATGTATTACTTGGTTACTGCAAGAAAATTGGCAGGCATCCTGGTTAGGTTGGCCAGTTTTAAATTTTGGAAATAGGTATTTTTAAAAACGGCTCTTGCGATTTTCTTTAAACTTGCTGTATAAACTCTTTTTATATGTTTTTATGACGTACTACATATCAGTTTGTTCTTACAGGAAAATTTTTAGATGCCTAATTTAGTAAGGTTTTTTTTTTTTTTTTTTTTGTGTGATTTATATTGGGACGTCATAGTCGTTACAAGAAAAAATAAATTTTTATTTGCAGTAAAAGGAGGGGGAAAAAAAGCAAAAGATATTTTATGCATGAAATTCTTTTAGTGAGAAAATATCTGGATAATAAAAACGTATTAAACAAAATTATTTTAGTTGTAGAAGACAGTTTAATTTCGAGTGGGGGGGGGGGGGGGGTAAGCCTCTCCTCCAGAATTTTTAATTTTTGAACAACGCGAGAAAGGAAAATCGAAACCGTTTGGTCTTTAGATACCGTTGTTTATTTATATTTCTTTTTCCTTTCATCCCCTTTTATATTAAGCCCTCCCCCAATTCTGCCTTCAGCAGTGGAAAAATCTTTTCAGACACAACACGCGCGCAATGACAGTCTTCTATAATCAATAAAATTCCATTTCAGGCGCAGCTAAAACCATGCCTACCTTGCTTGCCTTTCGAATGCTTTTTGACAGCGACATTTATATTATTTATGGGGACTAATGTTCTCAATTCCAGCCTCCAAATGTCATGAATGCTATTTTTTTTTTTCTATTTGTGTTTTGAGTCATCGTTTAATCCTTCGGTTATTTCTGGAAAGCGGATTTTGCAGATAGCGGTTCAATGTTACTTGTGGGTTTACGATAGGTTTCTTGGTAAGAGATTCTGAAGAAAAGATAAGCATCCGAAAGGTGTGCTTGCACGAAATTTCGTTCGTTTACTTTTACTTTCTCTTTCTCTTTCGTTTTTTTTTTTTTTTCGCAAATAAAACACTAAAATAAAATTCTGTATTTGTAAAATTTAAGACGCGTTTGAATTTCAAAATTCAAATTATTTGCATAATGTTAACGGTTATCTTGGTTTCTGTAATTTATTTTCTTTCAGGTGTATAAGTATATATCTGTACCGATAAGTATAAAGGATTTAAGTCCATATTCTTGATTTTTCAGGAGACGAAAAATAAAGTTAAACTAACTAAAAACTAATCAGTAGAATCGATTAGGAAAAAGGGATTAGTTTGATTTATACCTTTTATACCGTTCAGTGATTGTCAATCTTCATTTAATAAAGGGAAAAAATTGAATTAAATATTTTATACTAAAGATTAATGCTAAATTTCTAACTTGAATCTTTATTTACCAATGGATTCTCTCAAAAACTAAATGACATGGATTTAAATCCTTTATACCAATCGATAGAGAATTTTTTTCTGAGTGTGACTATGTACTTAACTCAAAATCGACATTTTTGGACTTAAATCCTTTATACTTATCAGTACAGATATGTTAAGTATATAAATAATTATAAGATAAAAAGCTTTTTATATACCATGTCTTTAAATTTTCGGTTGAATCATAGCTATAGAACTAGATTAATACTTTATCAATGTGTATAAAATTTTTAAAGTGATAGTGACGTCAATTTTTGTGGGATGCATAATTTAACTTTTTACAATTTTTTAACCTTCACGTTTAATTAAATGTATTTATTTTTACGTCGAAAGAAAATAAACTCGTAAACTTTTTTTTAGCAACAATTGAATTATGGCTAATATTTTAATGGCTATTTTTAAAGCTATTAGGAGGTTATTATTTTAATATTTTAATTAATTAAAAGTAAACTAATCAAAAATTCGAAAATCGGGCTTCGGAGTATCGTGTTGTCATCGGGTTCTGAGCTATTCTGAAAGTTTCAGATGTCTAGCTAGTAGGGAAGTGAGTTAAAAATCGATTGCAAGATTTGTACCGGACAAGCAAACAAGAATCGAAGATAATAAAAACATGGTAATATATATGAGTATATTAAGACTCGTAAAAGATTACTTTATTAAAGCGATTACTTTAAATAGTTAAACAGCCAGAGGGTTAAGAGCGTATCTAATCTCGCCGTCAGCCAAAGGCCATTTTATTCTACAAGGAAAATTTGTTTCCATAATTAATCATTACCTAATATATTTTTTCAAACTCCGTTTTCCCATTTAGAAAATTTACAATCGTTAAATTAGCTACATTCATTTATTCATTTTCGAAAAATTGATTTTTCACATTTTTAATATTTTATTTTCTAGCTAAAGATGCAAAAAGTTCTCTTAGTAATTTTTTTTAACTAAAAAATAAATTATTAGAAATTAGTTCCACATTTAATATTTATAAATTGAATTATATTAAGTAAAACATAAATCTTTAAATTTCGTTTTCTCAATTAGCATTTTTTCACGAATTCATGATTTTCAAAATGATGCAACTTCTACAGATATTCAATGAAAGACTATATATATGTATAGATTGGATGTTTAATAGAACCTACTTAAAAGAAAAAAAAAAAAAAAAAAAAAAGAAAAAATAAGGGAGGAGTTTTACAATATCTTTAAATGAAAAAATTAAAAAGAAAAACATACACAAAAATCATCTCTCCCCCCCCCCCCCCCCCCGAAAATCCATTCCTAATTCTTTGAAGTAGGTTTTCTGTTAAATATCCAAAACAATATTAAGTCTTTTCTTAACCCTAGGACGCTAGCGTGTTCATATATGCCACTATCACTAGGGATACGTAAAATTTACGTGCTCATTTAAAAGTCGTTTTATTTGCTTATATTACATCAATGTTGTTTCTAAATATGTGTTTAATTATTTGCTGTTTTACCCATGATTATTAATTATTCATTAACTGAATAATTATTTCGAAGCACTCAAGGTCAAACAAGTACAGTCGGTAACAAAAGTCTCCGAACACTAGCAAAAATTCCTATTTAAAAAAAAAGTACACTTAATACAGTTTTGTTAAATAAATCCTTGTCGAATCCTGTTCTTAGTAAGTTTAAAAACAGGATTCGACAAGGATTTATTTAACAAAACTGTATTAAGTGTACTATTTTTATATAGGAATTTTTGCTAGTGTTCAGAGACTTTTGTTACCGACTGTATATCGGTAGTAGGGAAAGGGTAGAAAAGAACCAATAAATGAAGACGGCACGTAAAATTTGCGTACCACTAGTGTTCTAGGATTAAATATTTGTTTGTAGAAGTTTTAAGCATTTTGAAGATCATTAATTAATGATAAAATGCAAGGTGAGAAAACGCAATTAAAAAAATTCAAATCTGTAAAAAAAATGTATCAAAAACTTTAAAAATTGTTGCCAGAATATATATTTTATTGAACAAATCTAAATATAGTTAAATTTGTGAATATTAAATGGAAATATAAGCTTTTATATGAGAGTAAAGGGCAAAACTGGGAAAATTCATTAGTGGCCAGTGGCCGGTACTGATAGTTTCATTAGTAGCCACTTTTTTAAGTTAGTGGCCACTTTTCACATGATAAGACTATTTCTTTCAGACTGCAGAAAGCATTGTCACCATTTTGCGGTATAATCATCACAAGAAAAATATGAAAATAAGAAATATATATAATAATACAATTAACACAGGGACACTGAAATTGTAATTACACTCTTTTTAAAAATCCTAAATTGCACATCCTAAATTAAATCTGCTTAGGGCTGTAATAATAACAGCAAAAGTTTTTATCTTTCAGATAATTCAGTAGTACTTTTCGTTTTTTTTTCAATTTATTTAAGTGAAATAAGCTGTTATCATTCACAGTTCACATTGATATTTTTTAGTAAATGAATCAGCTGATTCATCATCATTACAACCTTTTACATGGTCATGTGTAAATACAGTTAGCAGTTTTATTATTTTTTCTGATTTCTAAAGACACACTTTTTTAAATGATTTTATTTCAATAGAGTTAAAATATTTCCTCTTAAAAAGTATAGATATGGAAACTTAGCTGCTTTATTAAAAATAATTTACTTAGCTGCCAAATTTGTAGCTTTAAAAATAGGGAGATTTCTAATTTAAAATGAGAAGGAAAAAGGAAGATTTCTACTCAAAAGAAAGCAAATGCAAAAATTTTTGAAAAATACACATTTAAGGCAAATTAAATTTTGATACACACATTTGTCAAATATCTTAAATGGGTTAAATATACACTAAATACTATGGAGATAATAATGGAAAAAGATTGTGCTTTGCAGGACATTTGATCATTAATTGCTAGTTGAAATGGAGCGCACATGCGTGTGTGTGTGGGGGGGGGGGGGAGGGGAAATATATCTCTATACTTCTTTATAGGTTCTAGAATCTAATCAAGAAAGTTTAAAATGAATATTTACATTTATATTATGGATGGAGAAAGATTGTAAATCACAAGGCTTCAGTGGAGCATGTGATTGCAAATCGATGGGGGGGGGGGATTACAAGAATTATGAGTTCGAGATATTAAACAATTCTACTTCTTTACAGATACTAGAATCTAATAACGTAAGTTTAAAATAGATATTTATATTTTTGTGGCAAATGGAGAATGATTAGAAATTATAAAGCTTTTTATAAGCTGTGTGATCACAGATAGTTAGCGGGAGGGGAAAGGGGGGGGGGGAGGTCCAAAAAATTATATGAGTGAGATATATTAAACTATTCTACTTCTTTATAGGTTGTAGAATATAATAAAGCAAGTTTAAAATGAACATTGACATTTATGCCATAGATGGAAAAAGATTGCAAATCACAAGGCTTCGATTGCCTATCGTCGCTCGATTTTTAGAATCTTTTAATGATCACAAAAAGTGGCGACTTTAGTGTTGATCGATGCATAATTTTTAATCGCCATCTTTTTTTATTTAGTCGCCATGTGGCCGGTGGCGACCGTTAATTTTGCCCTTTATATGAGAGACCTTCAGTGGTACCAAATCCGCTTAAAGTACGTGAATAACAGTTTAAAAATCATTACACACAAAAGGATATTTAAAAGTGAGTTAATATGGCGAGTTTGAAAAAAATCCGTACAGCCGTTTTTAAAGGAACGCGCTTGCAAGATCTGAAATTGAGCTATTGATACAGGACGCCTATCAATTTTCCTGAACTAACCAACTATATCATTCGAAAGCTAATAGAGTGTTTATATAGCAAATTTGGAGAAAATCGTTAGAGCCGTTTTTGAGATAGATTTACGGTCCCACTTCCGTTTTATCAATTTTCACTAAAATATGGATAATTCATCTGTACACCAGACCTGTCGCAATTTTGAAGTTTTGTAGTTCTATCTTTATTAGTTTCCGAGATATGATAGCCAGAAGATTCCATACATACATACATACACACACACTCACTGACCAATTGCCAAAAAACACTTTTTTGGACTCATGGGACCTTAAAACTTGTAAATCAGATGAAATCTCGATGTCGAAGGGTAATGGAAGTAAAAAAAAAAAAAAAAATCTGTTTTAACGGTTGTGCTAATTTAACGGAACATGGACCAAAGATCTTTCAATACGTTCTATCAGAAGTTCTTTGCATAGACCTTGACTGTCGGCGAGATTAAGTATTGCACGCTTTAAGCCCTTTCACTACCAGTGCTTTCCTTTCCAAAAATAAGGTAAATCAGGACTTTAGTAGGTCAAATAAAATACATCGGTGTTCAAAATTAAAGCAACAACCTGTTTTCTCGTTTTCTTCTTTTGCGCATAATTTTTAAACAGATAAACATATGAGCATAAAATTTAAATGGCATGTTCGTTATCATACCATTAATTGAATTTTATATAATTTTAGCATGAGTAATAATTTTTAAACTAATAAATATTCTTTTTTTTTTTTTTTTTTTTTTTTCCAAAAGTATGTTTTGGAAAAAATGAAAAATGTCAATAATTTTAGAAAAGAAAACTTAATGAAAAGTAGTGTTAAGGATGCATTACAGGTAGATAAAGACGCACATGCCTTGAAATGTTACTCTAAATTTCAATTTTTCTTTCTGTATTAACTTTTCATTTACTTTTATAATAGACTTTTTTTAAAAATATAATTAATAATTTGTAAACTATGATCATCACCAGAATAATAAAAATGTTGATAAATAGTTTTATAATGAACATATTATCCAATTTTCATGTTTGTATGTATATATTTTTAAAAAGTTATTCACATGCGAAAAAAAGAAGGGAAAAGTAGAAACAGAAAAAACTAGTATGTTGTGGCCACCACAAGACTTTCTTCTATATATTCCTATATACATATTCAATCAGTAACAATATTTAAAAAAAAAAAAAAAAATTACGATTTTTTTCTAATTTTTTTTTTGTTAAAAGTAATACATATTCAACCAGTAACAATATTTAAAAAAAGAAAAAAAAAAAAAAAAAACGATTTTTTTTTTCTAAGTTTTTTTTTTTTTTTTTGTTAAAAGTAAAAAAATCGATAACTTTGTTTTAAATTATCACAGATTTATAGTTCAACCATTCGTTTTAAAGGTATTGACGAGATCTTTCGAAAGATACCCATCTTGGAAATTTACCCCCCTGGGGTGCTTCCCCCCCAGGGGGGAACCGGTGCCCCCAGATGCACAAAATTTTTCTCGTAGTTAACTACTACTATTATCAATAATTCATATTAATTTTACAATCACAAGTTTAAAATAACGCTCATTATGTACATTTATACGAAATTTTGTCCTATTCTGCCACGTTAAAAGTTTACATAAAATGCGATCACAGCGCCATCTGCTGGGCGATTGATCCCAAAATCTAATCAGACCTTTTCCATGTCAGGGTCCAACTATACACTAAGTTTGGTTCAATTACATTCATCGGTTCGTGAGAAACGGTGAAACATACGAAATTTTGCGATCACAGCGCCACCTGCTGGACGATTGATCCCCAAATCTAATCAGCACCATGCCCCGTCAGGTTCCAACTATATACCAAGTTTGGTTGAATTTCATTCATTGGTTCGTGAGATACGGTGAAAAATACGAAAATTTGTCCTATACTGCCATGTTAAAAATTTACATAAAATGCGATCACAGCGCCACCTGATGGGCTATTGATCCCCAAATCTAATCAGCTCAATGCCCCGCCAGGGTCCAACTATATACCAAGTTTGGTTGAATTTCATTCATTGGTTCGTGAGATACGGTGAAAACACTAAACCACAGACAGACATTTTCTAAAAACTATGATTTCGTGTTCAGGACATCCCAAAACGTGTAGATCCGTCAAAAAACGGAGGTCGAAAATTTTCGCGAATCCAATACTTTCTCTATATTACATATAGAAGAAAGTAATAATACAGTAAATACAGGTAAAATAAAAGGTAAATAAAAGTGAATACAGGTAAAAAGATCTGGTTTTAAACTAACACGTATGGATGCATGTGCATCTTCACCTACCTGTAATGCATCCTTTTGACCATTTTTCATTAAGTTTTGTTTTCTAAAATTATTGAGTTTTTTTTTATTTTTTCCAAAGTTTATTTTTGCGAAAAAATGAATATTTATTAGCTTAAAGATTATTATATATCATAAAGTTATATAAAATTCGGTTAATGATATGATAACGTACATGCCATCCACATTTTATGTTCATGTGTTTATTTGTTTAAAAGTTATGTGCAAAAGAAGAAAACTAGAAAAAAGGTTGTTCCTTTTATTCTGAACACTAGTGCACATATAGCGATATTACGCCAAAATATAAACAAAAAATAACTGTGAGGGCAATTGTGGAAGTGGGACATAAATGTTGCACTGGTTTTTCTAGATGGCACACATGTGCCCTAGTGGAGTTCAGGTGATGATATATTTAATATAGTGAAAAGTTCAGTTCCCTAGTCTAAATTAATTTTACCATGCTTTTGAAAATATATGCATGAAAATTACACTAACATATGAATGTAGTCACAGAAAACCAGTGGGCCATGCACTCTAATAAATTTAGCGCTTATTTATCCCATTGGGTGAATTAAAAATATCTGCGGGACATATATATCCCAGTAGGGTTGAAAGGGTTAAGGTATGATAGTAATCTCTGGTCCTATCCTATCAGTATACGAAACTATTGTATAAATATGTCTCACCAAATATTTTAAAATACGAATTCACGTTTTATGTATATACTTTTTAATTAGTAACCATGAGAAAACTAGATCACCAAACAAAACATAGTCAACTAGTACATAGCACAAATGAATACCGATCAATAACTAACAGGTAGGCAGTAAGGGTAAGGGTCAGTATAACTTATTTATTATCCTTTCATTGCATTAGTCTGAAAGTTTTTGGCACGCACCGTTCCATTACAGTGTTGCGTTTCTATTTATATGGAATTGCGTGGCTTGGGTTACTACTGACCATGGTGAAATGAAAATGGAAAAAAAATGTTTGTTTAAAGCAAAGCTGAAGATCATAATGTTCGCTTGAAAATGGGCGTGACGAAAGTCAAAATAAGAGAAATCGACTTAATTCGTTAGAATGTACATTCGCATTTCGTTTCCTTTATGTTATCGTTGACTTTAAGAAAAATTGTTAAGATTAATTTAAAACATATATTTTTTAAAACTGATATTAAGTGAGGCTGTTTAGTTATTATTTGGAAGTGATATTTTTTGTAAAAGTACATGTGGATTAAGGTAAGTCTAAATTTCCTAAGTCAGATAGTGATATTTTAAGTAATTCAGTTTAGTATACTTTTATTCAAATCAAACACCGGGGATATTTTACAAGAACCGGACAAATGACAAAAAAAAAAAAAAAAAAGAAACAGCATTTTCTCTGCACGTTAACGAGAGGTTTTTCGTACGCAATATATATAAGCAATGTCATAATAGCATAATGACAAGTATATGTGAATGCATATGAACATAAAAAGCTAAGGAACATCAGAATTTGCATTTTTTACTCAAGCTTCCAAAATAATGTTCAAATATAAATTGACAAGCAAAATTTCTAGTGTAATGTTGATCAAAGAGAAATAATTATAGCGTGTGTAAAATATTGTAAATTATGCATAGAGCATTTCTAAATAGTATTTAAATGCAAATAGGCATGTAAATATCCCGAAATAGTTATAAACAAAATATATGAAGATTTACATGCATAATACTCAATGATCGAAGCAAAATAAGAAAAATAATAATAATAATAATCTGGTGTGGCACGACTTTCTCTTACCCAGCATTTTAGTACTACGAAGACAAATTGCAGATAAAAAGCTAAAAGATAACAAGTACTGTATATTAACGTACGTTAAAAAGAATCCAAACTAGGTTTATTTAAACATCTTTATTTGACAAATAATTCTCTTTGAGGGTATATACTCGTTTCGCTCTCAACGTCCCCTTTCAATACTATATATAGAATTCAATGTGTTAAATTTAATGTATTAATTAACTTTTTAGTTTTGACATTTTTATAAAGGGCAGTGTTTTTAAATTCTGTGTTTTATTTTATTTATTTATATATATTTTAAAACCCAAATAAGTGTTTAACACTCTATACGTGATTTTTTATTTATTTATTTATTTATTTTATTTATTTATTTTTTTTTTTGGTAAGAAAAAAAGTTTACGTAATTCAAGGATGTTATTAAATTTAAATTTTTATTCCAAATTTTTAAGACAACTTTCTATCGCGCCGCTGTTCGAAATTCAACAATCTTGATCAAACTGAACTTCAAATACAACATTTGAACATGAACTTCAAATACAACATTTGAACATGAACTTCAAAATACAACATTAACACATGAACTTCAAAATACAACATTTGATTTGCTTGCAATTATTTGTTTTTAAGTTACGCTGATAACACACATATATAAAATTCAGCCGCTAAAAATTTGACTTTAGTACTCATGAAAACTTCAAAACGAGTAATTTTACAAAAAACAAGCACTAAAAATTTAACTTACAAAAATGTTTATCGCATGGGAATGCGGAATTAATTTTATGGTGAAATATAGAAAAGCACTTCCATCAATTGCATTCAATAAAGTAGAATGCTTTCGCTTAATTATTGGCAGCCCTGTATGCCTTTTATAAATATTGTACACACTGCATTGTGTACTTAAATATAGTCCTATATTAATAACACACAACACAACCTGAAATGCACTTCTAACAATTTCCATGTATAGCCCCACTATATTCTTGTTATTTTGGGGGTTTTAGGGTCTAATTTTTTAACCTATAGAACAACACTGCTGATATTGAATTTTAGGTTTTATTTCAAAAGAGAACAGTTTTAGCCTAAGAGTAAATGCGTTACAAAATAATCATGCTAATTAATTAAAAGATTGATTACCTTCATCTTAATGTTTGGTTCGTCTAAACTGGGGAATAGAAGTAAAGTGAACTCTTATTTCATTTAGCATTTTATCAAAATTTAGAATTTGATTCATTTTTAAATAATTTTACAAAATTAAAAACTAGTAACAAAAATAAAATATTTTAATTCTTCCGTGTATGGTTTGCATATATTACAAAATAATTATATATTTTTGAATGGGTTAAAAAAAAAAAAAAAAAAAAAAAAAGTATGCAAAACATCTATTTTTAAATTTTTGTTATAATACTTATACTGATTCATATTTGAAAACTTATGTATTAAAGGAAAACAAAACAAATTCATCACTGTCTCCACACTACATTTACATCTTTCTCATTATATTACATTCTTCGGTTTAATTTACTGTTTGTTGTTAAAATTTTATGCAACTTATTACTTGTTGCATAACAAAATATAATAAACTTACAAATGCAATAATAACTTGCAATTTTTTTCTTCTCTTCTTCTCATCTTAAAACTGTTCCATTCAAAAAAAAAAAAAAAAAAAATGCAAATAGAAATTTGCTTATGGTCTTGTATTTTTGATTAAAGTAAAATTGATTTATATATATGTATATATACTTTTTTTTTTTTTTTTTTTTTTTTTGAAAAAATAATTACATAATGTGAATATATATTTCTCTACTATAAAACGCTATGTTATGTAGTTAGGGTTATGTATACACTTAAAGCCAAGTAAAGCATAAATGGTTTTAAAAATAGTGAACATTTTTATAATGTTTAAAAACCCAATAAAATCTATTTGAGTCTGGGTTTTATTGGGTTATTTAAAGTTTTTTTTTTTTTAGATTATGGGTGGGTCTAGAACCTCAGTAGCATATGTGTAAGAGAAAGTAAAAAAATTTAAGATTAGTATGAGTCTTTGTAATAAATATACAAACATTCCACTATAATAATATTCAAACATGAATATAAATACATATTTTACACTTTTTTTTCTCCTTTAATGAAACAGATATAGACGTAAGGAAAAATAAAGAGCTTAATATATATAAAAAGATTAATTTTGAGAATAAAATATAATCTCTGTTATATGATATTCAAAACAAAATCTAATTTTAATTTGTATAGTGGAATAATTTCACTTTAACCCTTAAATGTAATGTGTAACATATTTGCTACATGTAAAGCAATTGTACTGTCGTACCATCTAGTCAGATTTTGACTGACAAATCTATGTTGTTTTCTGCCACATTGAGTTTTCAGAAGGATTACTGCATTTTTATTTTTTCATCAAATGACAGTAGCACATGTTTTCATTGAGTTTTTGAGGGAACAATTGAGAATATCATATTTTCAGAATTCGCTGATGTTTTACATTATTTATTGTGCACTTGGAATATAGTTACTGCAAAATAAAAATTCTACTTAAAATAAGGTATGAAAATTCATGATTGTTAAAATAATTACATAATTTTCATTATTTAAGAAATGACAATAGTTTTTGCTTATGTCGCAGATGTACAACATATTGTACTTTTTACGATATTTAGGTTATGTTATTATATAATTTTATAACAGCGGTTGAAAAAATGATTTTTTTTAAAATTTAGCATACTTAGACATTTAGCAACGAATCAATTGAATCATTGTATGAATCTGACATAGAGAAGTAAGTACCTTGAAATTTGTTCGTTACATTTGTAACCAGGGTTGGGTTTTAGCCGTCAAAAACTAGTTTTTGACGTGACATAGGTTTAAACCAGGTTTTAACCGGTTTAAACCGTCAAAAACCCCCAATACATTTTAAATACGCTAAAAGTAAAAAAAGAAGGCTGTTAATAATAGCAAGCTCCAGCATTGTTTTTGTTTAATTATAATGTTCATTAATTTTAGTATACATTGAATTATATTAAATTCAATTCTATTAATTTATATACTTTTCTTTGTTTATGACTTAATTTTCAATTTTTTACACGTAATTTATTTCTGGTGTGGATTTTTTGCATATTTGGTTAACAAGCTTATTTATTTATTTTTAATAAACAAATATGCAGCATTAATTTATTTTTATATTTGGAGCAAATTCAGAACAATATAATGTAAAATAAGAATAAAATTTATTTTATAAATGGGAAAAGAATGAAGTACTGGTATAAAAAGATTAAAATATAAATAATTTAATCTTTTTATACAAATTTTTGTCTTGACTAATAATCATTTCTTACTGGTATAAATTTATCTTACTTAAGGAGTATCTCTTGAAATTAAGGACAAATGAATAATTCACCATATCACTAAAAAAGAAATAATTGCTTACCTTTCCAAATGATGAAATGAGTCTTGTTTTGTGTTTAATTCAAATTATGGAAACTTCAAAACATACAAATTTTGAAATTTGTACTTTTAATAATTACAGCATACATTTACTTATTTATTTATATTATTAATATTCTGGTTCAAAAGAACCACGTAACATACGGTAACACATCACTAATTTTGAGCATTTTTCCAAACCTAATCTATTTCTTATTTTGGAATGTATATGTCCAAAGTTTGAAAACATTCTTTCAATGGAGGCAGAACTGGCTGGACAAGAATGAAGAACAATCACCATTTTTACAAATTCAAAAAATGGACTATCCTTTTCTGTAATTCCATTAAGAATTCCTTTCCACCAAGTCACTGGATTAGTTAGTCTACCACTTTCACTAAAATACGATGCAGGAAATGGTAAATCACATGCTTCAAATGCAATTAAGAAAGGAAGACAATTAGGAAATTTTTCTGTTGCCCATAAACAAGCAGACTCAATTTGTACACTGTTTAATCCATCTCCTTGATATTTGGGATGAAGAAGATATGCTAAGAAATGAAAAGGTTCTAAAGATTGCAACATTCTTTTTTCCACAGTTTCAATGTGTGGCTGCAGAGATCCTTCCTTCATGAGACCAAGCCAAGCTGAACACGCATCAGCTAAAGTTGCACTATCCCGTTGAAGAACGTCTAGACAAACACTAATCGGTTTAAGTTGCATCAAGATATCTTTACATTGCTTATAAAGATTATAATTGTTGATCAGATTAGCAATATCTTTTTCAATTTTATCTTCGTGATCTTCAACTATTTTTTGATAAAATGGTCTGTTTCTCAAAAACGTATTGATGCATACAAGCTGGCTGTTCCATCTTGTATCGCATTGTAATTGAGGCTTTATAGATTCTGGATACTCCTGAAGCCATCCTGCAGGTAAGTGATAATTCCGAAAGTACTTTTGAACTTTTATTACAGGTTTTATAATGGCATCTGGTGTAAGATCTTGGCCTAATAAATTTAGCCAGTGAGATGAGCAATCATAAAAAAAAAAGATCTTTGGTACTCTCTTCCAATTGAAGTAATTTTCTTGTTTTTTCCATCACTTTTGCATTATCGGTCACAAGAGCTTTTACATCACAACCAAATTTGATTTTGGCTTTATTGATTGCATTTTCAATGATTTCCTTATGATATTCAGCATTTTTTACATTTGTGCCACTGTCAACAGCATCAAGAAAGACAGTTTTACCTGAGACATGCAAACTGGATGCAATGACTGGGTCATTATGGATGTTACTCCATCCATCTTCAATTAATGTAACATTTTTTCCTTCAAGACTTTTCTTTGTTTCTTCTTCTACTTCAGCAACAACCTCATCAAGAAGTGTACCAGCTAAAGCTTTTCTACTAGGAACACGATAGCCTGGTCGCAATGCAGAGACTAAGTCTTGGAAAGTTGTATGTTCCACAACACTGAATGGAATATTGTTGGCATAAAAAAATTTTGCCACTAACAAATCCAATTTTTGAGCTGAAGAACCACTTGTTTTTACAACGAAAGAATCCAATTTGAATTTTTTGGCTTGGGTTTCAGGTACTACTAGGTCTGATTCTGATCCAGACACATAATTAATGTCAGGATCTGAGTCTCTGTTTTTCAAACACTGAGATAAATGGTTTTTTATCCTTTCAATATGATTGGAACGTACATTTCCACAGTATTTGCATTTTGCACATACCTTTTGATCTCTTTCAACTTTATGGAAATGCTGCCAAACAGGATCAATTGGCCTTCCACCACGATTCATTTTTAAATTTGGAAATCAGGTGCTCCTAAAACACACACTATTTACAGCAGACTTAAATTTCAACTGTCCTGTCCTAAAATCATTCAGCTCATCAATTAATAAGCTATCTGTTATCTAAGTATATCTAAGCTATCTAAACTTAATAAATAATACTGAGGGGAAACAAATCTTCTTACAAGGAATCTTGAATGGACCAATCAACTTAAAGCAGGTGTTGTAAAACAACCAATCACTGAGTAGGTGGGAGAAATGGGAGATTGGAGTGGAAAGGAAACATTGTGACACAAAAACTTTAAAATGAAATAACTTTTGATCTAATATTCAGATTGTAAAAATAAAAACAGATTTGGAATCCTTGCAGCAAAATGCATAAATAGACACCAAATATTAAAGCATTTCACTAAGAAATAAAAAAGATATTAAAAATACATCAAATTAAGCAAGGTAATTAGTTAAAATTTGAACTAAAACTTAATAAATTTGATGAATTTTTATGAAATTGCAAAAATGGAAGTTAATTAAAAGGAAAATAAATCAAAATTTTAATAATTAAATAAAAATTAAATAAATTAGAAAAATACCAATTTTTAAGAACAACTTGAGAAAATGAGAACAGAAACTTAATAAATTTAATTAATTCTTATGAATCACAAAACAGAAGTTAATTTAAGGGAAAATAAAATATAATTTTAATAATTACTCAAAATTTGATCAATTAAGAAAATGTTAAAGTTTGAGAATACATAAAACAAAACAATTTTCTACCATTCCAAAACCAAAATTGAGAACAACTGATCTAACAAAAATGTCATAACAGTTGTGATTAAATAAACAATACCTGTACACTTCTCTACACTTGACACCTTTTTCTTGGAACAGATAAAGAGTAGAAGAGATAAACCAGTTCTATTTCTTTTCCCTTCCCTTTCTTAAGCCACCCTATTAACAAGAATACAGGGACGAAATTAAGAAAAGCTGTTTTAGTGTCAATATTTCTTGGTACCGGTAGGAAAGCATCTTTGAATATGCCCTATTCTGGGGAAAGTACATACCTTCATTAGATTTCAATTGTGATGGATTACTTTCTGCATCTATCCATAAAAAAGTTTAAAAATCTAAATTTATTTCTGCAAAATATTAGATTAAACCTACACAATTTTAATTACTACAAATATAATTAAGGATTTATTAACTGTACATCATTGCTGAAACTAATGAAAAGTATGCATTCACAATAAAATGATTGATTAAATAAGTGTTTGACAATTTCTGTTAAAAAAATTGTCACATTATAGTCTATTATCAGTTCACGTTCGCAATTCTTGAGATACATTCTACAAATAGAATGTATCTCAAGAACGCACTGGTAGGGCAAAGGAAATGATGGGTTTTATGTTTTATGACTTAATAAAACCCCTCCTACAGCATCAGAAAACAGAAACCCATGTTTGTACGCTTAAAAAACAATTCTTATGAATTAAATCACTCTCAGGCATAGATTCTGGCTGTGCTACAGCAAGAATATATTTTATTGTTGTAGTTTATACTCAGTAGTTTTAATGCATTTATGCTGCTTTATTTAAGATTTATTAATTAAAGTCTATCCAATTCTGCTAAATCATTTCTTTGATAATTTTTTATTACAAATTAGGTTTTTGACACTTTTTGACGTTTTTGACAGAGAGGTTTTTTACAAGCCGGTTTAAACCATGGTTAAAACCAGTTAAAACCGTCGCATGTCAAAAACCTGCCAACCCTGTTTGTAACTCATAATAGTACTAATATTCCTGCTTTCTTGAATTGTGATGGCATGTCTCCGGACCACCTCTAAGGGTCCAGTCCGTCGCTAAAATTGTCCATGGCAGTTGTACCACCAAAGAATTTGCGACAAGACTCAGTTGATTACTGACCAAATTGGAATGCTAAAAGAAACAAGTGCAAAATGCCAGTTGCAAGGGGTTCATCTATGTGTCATGCACAAAATGCTTCGTATATGCTCAACAAAAATAAAAATTTCAACACAAATTCCCATAAATAAAGCCTCATAGTTTAGCAACTGTCATTTATTAAAGAATATACATTTAGTGTATTATGAATACCTATTCATTTGTAATCTCTAATAAAAAAAAAAAAAATCTTTATATATATATATATATATATATATATATATATATATATATATATATATATATATATATATATATAATTTGGTAGAATGTAAGATTTGTAATTTTACTCGCATTGCAGCAAATATTCAATATAACAAAAAAGTTTATAAAATTAAGCAAAAAAAGGAAAAAAAAAATCTGATTTTTTGTTTCATTATTTTTCCTGTGTTATAAACCTTTCTTAGAATTAAATATAATTTTTTGAACCAAAATAAAAAATCATGCATTTAAGGGTTAATGCATCCTATTTCCCTCCTTCCTAAAGTATGGAGCAGCTAGCTACCTTATTTGGATTCCGATGGGAAGACCAATATAAGCTTCATTTTCTTCATTACATTTCAAAAGTGCAAAAAAGAGTTATCGACAACGATGGTTCGAATAGAAAAGCAAAATCTTTTCCCTGTTTTTTAAGAAGGATATCGCCAGAAAAATTGATTTCTGCCATTTGCATTGAATGGATGGAAAGTATCTGAATCGATTTTTTTCCCCATTTGAGATATTGAATTTTGTGTCGATTATGAGCAGAAGTCTCTTTAACAAAAGCGTTGGTAGCCGATGCAAATTTGTAACCCCAAGAAAACTGACAAGCATAAATATTTCTGTATGCTACTGCTTAATAAGATCCGTTTTGAGTGGTATTTTTGTCATACATATGTGAATATATCAAAGTATGTATTAAAAAGCATATTTGAGTAAAATATTACCTTAGTAAAACTTTTTATTTTGCTTTCAGAAGTAAAATTTTTATGAAGTGTTATTTTCAAGAGCATTTTTATATAATTTTATTTATTTGATTAATTTTTATTTATTTATTATTATTATTTTGAACTGTAAACGAAATTTCGGATTCCCTAAATCAAGGACACCTGGGCAACAGCCCAGTCGGCCCGTGCGTTAGTCAGGCCTTGCTTGCATGAATAACTTCTAAAGAAGGATAAGAAAAAGATATTAGGTTTGCTTAACGTGTACACTGTTAAAAATAGTTTCTTAAAAATGAGCTAAATTGTCTCAAAATGGCTCCGTAACAATATATACTTAAATTTGAAAACCCATGTACTCATTTTTGAGTATATTGGCATGTCAAACATGGGGATATTGGGATTCTTATTGGTCAACTCCATTTTTGTGCATGTCAGTATACTCAAAAATGAGTACATGGGTTTTCAAATTTAAGTATATATTGTTTCGGAGCTAGTATGAGACAATTTAGCTCATTTTTAAGAAGTTAATTTTAACAGTGTACCTTCAAAAAATTAATAAAGAAGCCATGATATTCGAAAAAATGACTTATTAAATTAAAAAATAAAATGTATTCAATATCTTACAAATAACTGCTTACATTAAACTTAATAAGCTGAATATGTGTAATGTAAAAATGAATGCAACACAAAAATACAAAAAACTATGATATCGCGTGCAATTATTTACAGATCTTATAAAGTTTTCTCCCTGAGTGAGCCCATCTGGTGTCAGAATGGCCACTGCTTTGGCCTTCATTCGCCAGCTGCAGGTTCGAGTCCAGGATGAGGCATGCATGTTCGTAGTAGCTCCGAATCCACTTTAAGCTGTATGTCTCGGTCTAATCAGTGCAAAAAATAACGGTAAAAATAGAAATCAAACCCTTTAAGCAAGCTATAAAGGCAGTTTTGTGTAGGGAGCATTTTATTTCTAATGCATCAAAGTTTTTCATAATGAGTTAACCATTTTTGAGATAATATAGTGATATGATACTTCATATAACTATTATTTATCGATTAAATATTAAAAAGAAAAAAAAAAAAAAATCTGCGGAGCACCAAATTTTTCACACACCCTCCTTTCTTAGTGATGAGAACAAAAGGCATGTGAGCAGTAGAGTCAGTATTATTACATCTTATTATTTTTAAAGTACATTATTACTGATGTTGTTCACCACTTTGGGGAATATATTTACATGAAATTTTGCATTAATTTATATATATATATATATATATATATATCTGTGTGAGGACGTTTTTCATTGCAATGGTTCTTACAAAAGACGTGATCTCACTGTATTCTTGAATTTTATAATGTCAATAGTTAATGAGTTTAGTTGTGAATCATACTGTTTTGTTTCTCATTCAGAAATACAATACATTATTTTTACATTTATAGGTAACGGGAGCTGTAATGCGGGTGGTCCGAATCCGCTTCGCAGCAGTGTTCGGTGTGGCGTTCCTGGTCTTCTTATCATTCCAAGTGTTTTTGACGACATGGAGACGATCACCGACAGTGGAAGAGATACAAAAAACGGATGAAGCTATCGAACAGGCATGTCGACATCCTGACTTGGACGTAGTCAATCCTGAGATCCTCAAGTAATCGAGCTTTCATTTATCTTTTATCGAATTTTGAAGTCTGAGACATAAAACCCTATAAAACATTTAAATTAAATAACTTTAAAAAAAATTAATAAATAAATACTGTTTCATTTCGTTTGTAATATTTAATCTATTAACGCGAAAATTTCTTTAAACACTCGTTAAAATTCCAAAAGATATATATATATATTTAAATAATGTTTCGCTTCATTGTGAAAATAATTGTGGCTGTATTTTTAGTATACCTCATAGTTGAATTTCACCGTTATAAATATGCAACAAAGGAAAGGGAATTTTCATATTTACTACTTTTAGCATTATAAAATCTGCTGCCATCTGAAATAGTAGAACTACAATAATCTATTTAAAAAAACTTTTAAAACCCAAATTCTTATTATAGCGTATCATATAAATCTTTTCAAAGTTAGAATAAAATTTAATTTGCAAAAAAAAAAAAAAAAAAAAAAAAAAAAAAAAAAGTAACTTTTTTGTGTTTATTAACCAAAATTGGGTAAATTTGAACTGTGTTAAGAAAAGAAATTATTTCTTAAAATTCACAACAGATGGCAGCACCACACGATTGCCTATAAGTTTTGTGATTTCATTTTCTGATTAAGGGCCAATATCTGAAATTTAATTATTCGTTTGAGGCACCATTTTATTATTATTTTAGTTTATTATTATTATTTTTTTATATTATAACTTAACATTATACTGATTTGGTTAATGTTTACGTGTTTTTTCCTAATCATTTTTATTTTGTATTCTTAATTGTTGCATTGACATTTTAGTGAATATTCCGCCCAATAGAGGGCGCTTGTAGTCCACAAAAAACTCTTTTTTGCTTCTAAAAAGAGATGTAAGGAAAAGGCTTCTTAAAAAAACTCTTCAAAAATTCTTAGAATACTGTGTAGTCAACGATAAATTTTCTTTTATCAATTGACATCTTTTCTACTAATTGTCTGCAAAAATTAACACTCCGGACCTTCAGGGTATCGAACGCGGGACCACCGGATTACTAACATGGTGCTCTTGCCAACTGAGCCACGGAGAGACAAGTGAAAAAGCTAGCCTTAAAATAGAGGCTCATTTTTTATTTGGTTGAGATTCACAAATATGCCGTAGTGAATGACAGTAAATACATAAGAATTTTGGAAAAACATGCGTGATAGATATTTAGCAGTAGATTTTCGTTATCTTCTTGTATTTTGGTCGTTATTTCATGTACCGCTTTTTTTACTGGCTATGCTTTACTTATCTTATGTACTACTTTTTCATAAGTGCCAAGGCTTCCGTTTTTTAAGGTAGACTTCATACCAGAAAGTTTTTATAAATGTTTTCAGTTTATTTAATCGTCAAAAATATATGTAACAGATTCCTTAATTAATTTATAACGTGCAGTGGAATGATTTTTTTTTTTTAAATATAACGAACTATCCAAAACAGAAACTATGAATACAAATTTATGTTTAAAAATATTATTCACGGTTCCGCACGGTAAGCGGAGTGCCCGGGTTCGATTCCCAGTTCTGGCATATTTCACATAGTTGGCATAAAAAATTCAAACTTACACTCCAATTTCTCTAAGCAAATTTATATACATTTAAATTTTATACGAATTTAATTGATACTAGCATAAATTTTTATTCTTGTATTTTCAGACATATCCATGACTTAGGAGAACTGAAATGTAAACGGGAAAATGACTGGATTGAAATTCACAAAGGTCGCATCATCATCAACAAAGATATCATAAAACTTCATGGCTTGATCCGTTGCACAATCTCATATTTCATAAGAGTCGACGATTTTTCATCTGTCAAAGACAAAGTAGTGAAATTCACATCCGATGAGGGTTCAGTTCCTTTGGAAAATGATTTCTTCCATGTGAAGTGCGAATCTAAAGACAATCTTGCATGGAAAAATATCATGGCTGGTGTGCGCAGAAACGAAACCATTGTCAAAAGACTCAAGAGCAGAAAACCCCCACCCGAAGCTATGAAACTCAATGTTTTGATGTTTGGATTAGATTCCATGTCTAGACTGCATTACATCAGGAAACTACCGAAAACGCATAAATATTTTACGGAAGTTTTAAAAGGTGTTGTGTTAAAAGGATACAACATTGTTGGAGATGGCACACCGCAGGCTTTGATTCCAATCCTTACTGGATACACTGAGCTTGAATTGCCTGAAACGCGAAAAAGAATGTCCAATGCTAATTTTGTAAATATTTATCCTTTTGTTTGGAAAAATTTCAGTTCTAGTGGATATGTGACTGCTTTTGCAGAAGACTGTCCGTATACAGGTACATTTACTTACAGATTGAAAGGATTCGGTGATATACCGACAGACCACTATATGAGGCCATTTTATATGGAGTCTGAAAAAGTATTTAAGGAACATCCAAAATTATGCTTTGGAAACAAGCCCAGGCATGTAGTGAGTATTATTCTTTTGATGAGTCTAGTGTTTATACTTAATTAATTATATATTGTGTTCTTCTGGCATGCTTAACCTTTTGCACTCGAAACTTTTGTCGCTCTCAAATTGCACAATACTTGGTTCTGTAGCAATCCCTATCACGCATGTATGTACGCTTCGCGCACATAATATGAAGTTTATTTTAAAATCAATTTTCTAATCCAATGTTATATTTTTTATATGAATATGATTATTCTAATTGATCTTCATTATAAACTTCTATTGGGGGGAGGAAAAGGGCACAGAAACTGGATTGTGCCCTGGGCACAAAAGTATCTTAGTCGGGCCCTGTTTGTTATTAAGTTCTTATGAAGGGGGGGGGGGAGGAGAGAACACCAAGACAAGTCAGAATCGCATGGGACAGCAATATTGCAAATGACATTGGTAATTAGTAAATGGCATTGCACTTGCAGAGCTTTCCGTACCTTCTTTTGGAATATTTTCATTGACTACTGCACTGACTGTTTTTCTTGGAGCTATAGGAAGTCAATGCTGTATGATACTTCCGTTGATATTATCGAGGATCTTGGGACATTCGTATCACACTAGCTGCTTTGGACGTCCAAGGAACGTTCTGGTGTTTTCAACAATGTCTGGCAAATTGAATCTGTCCACCGAAAATAGGACGGCCTGTCTGAATCAGAACTCATTGAAGACAAACTGGAACACATATTTCTTCTTTTTATGATAGTTAACCTTTTTTCTGTTTCTCATATAAATTTTATCGATTTAAATTATTTATTAAATCACATATTCACAGACAGGGTGTCTTTTACTTTGTTTTCCGTGTACACTACTGCCAGTCCATGTCATTTGCGATACTGTTTTCTGACTAGTTGCGATTCTGACTAGTTTACCCCTCTCATAAGTTAGTTTAGGACTTTGGTACTAAGATATCCTGTATTTTAGAAAATAACTGAGAATTCTTTTAATCCAGTCTTTGTCTCGTCATATTACACCAATTCTACAAATAGAAATCATTTTTTTTAAATTTATGTTGAATATTCGGGTTAATTGCAACTTTCCATTTATCCGTTTTTTTTTTTTTTTTTTTTTTTTAAGTTTGGGAGGTGATTAAATTATGGTGCTCTATTTAGAAATTCTCCGTACGGGATAGGGTATTAAAATGATAGCCTTGATCACCTCTACTTCTATACTAAAATCGGCAGAAATTCCATATTGCATACACACTCAGATACTATGGAGAAAACGTAAAGTGTTCAATAGAATTGTTTAATATAACAGTATTTTTTTCGTTTTTTTTTTAATTATTTTTTTATTAATCACTTTTTTATATTAATATGTTATTTATGCGTATGTTTATAATTTTTTATCGCAAGCAATGCTGGCTTTAGATAAAAGTTTAAAAGCCGCTTCGTATTAAAATGTTTGTTTGTCGTCTTTAAATATTATTGTTTTTAACGGATAAAACCGCAGCAATGAATGAAAATTTCTGTGGCACTATGTACTAGAGGTCTGCACGGGCGAAAATTTTGAGACCTGGGCCTGGCCCGGCCGGTATGAAGTCAAAAAATTCGGCCCGGCCCGGCCCGATTCAAAAATATGTAAAATAACAGAAAAAAAAATGCACGCCTTTCTATGAAAAAGATTTTTAGTATGTGTTTTGCAGAGGTTTTATATAACCAAACTATAGTACTTTCTTTAACAAAACTGCTGAACTTTTACAAGATAATTATATATAAACGGAAATTCATTATTATAGACAAGGCACAAAGACAAACAGAAAGTCAAATCGAAAATATTAGCATTCATCAAACAGTACAAGAATAGTGCTGGGCGATGTTGACATTTCTTAAATCGATATATCGTTCATCTTAAATACCGATATAAGGATATATCGATTTAATGTAGCGTTACCAGCTGTAAGGATTAGTCCCTACACGTAAGGACAAAAAAAAAAAAAAAAAAAAAAAAAAAAAAAAAATCGACGGAGACAGGGATTGAACTGAAGACCTTCTTGTCTCAAATCAAACAATCTGACACTGTACCGCACTTTTTTGCCCACTAATTAAGTTTCGAGCATTTTGATAAAATGGATTAAATTTTCTAAGGTTTTATCTTGGCCTATGGGTGAGTTGTTGCACAAAATTTGCCCTTTATCCTATGTTTTCAACAACACTCTTTAATTTAATCTTAGTTTAATTTCAATAGGAATTTTACTGATTCATACTTCCCTTGTAAGTGGACGTATGGTAGCTCCAAATTTTGGCGCAACTTAAATTCAATCGTAAGAAGTAGAAAACTTAAAAAAAGGTTGAACCATTTTATGATATTGCTTATAATTTTACTCCATATACAGTTGGCAGCAAAAGTATTCGAGCGCTAGCAGTAATGCCTATATATATATATATTTAAAAAATGTACTCTTTATACTGCTTTGTTAAATAAATCCTTCTCGAGTCATCTTCTCAAGCATTCAAGAATTTTATCCTAGTTGACTATTACTATTACAAAAAATTGTTTTTGTTTCACAATATTCCTTACTGTTATTTCGTACATTTATAGAAAAATGTATCGTATACTGGAAAGTATTTATTATATCCTTATGTTCCAAAATGGGACGACAGTGCCATTTGTATACTGATGTGTACAAAATGCGAATAAGTGCTAATTTATATCAAGGTGCAAGTATGTAAAACTTTTTAGGAAATTCTGTGCATCATTTTTCGCGCTAAATTCGTTGGAAGTTTTTTTTTTTTTTTTTTTTCACACTCAAGCAGATGGATAATTTCTAAAAATTGTCAAAACGGTCTTTAGACTTCTCGAAACGTGTAAATCCATTGAAAACCAGAAGATAAAAAATTTTTACAAGTACTTTCTTGTAATGAATACCTACAGAAGAATGCAGAAACGCGAAAATAAACAATGAACCATAAAAAAATTATATTAGTTTGACAAAATTAAATTTTTTCCTCGAAATTATTATTTTTATCACAGAAATATTTCCCATTGACTCGTGACGTGACATTTCGTGAATAACCTTTAGAACATATGAAGCACCCCAATTTATTTATTTAATTTTTAACTAATTGATAAATTCAGAATTTTATTATTTCTTATTACTTTTTAATGCATTAAAATATTTACATTCTCCACTTACATGCAAACGAATTACAAAATAGCTTCACACAAGATATTAAATTTCTATAGTGCTTTGAATCTCCTAATAAATGTAAATCTTAATTAAAATTTTCTAAAATACAATTCCTTTCAAAATTCACGAGATTTTTCTTTTTATATTGAAGTTTAAAATTTTTACTTATGTTAGATTAAATTACATCAAGACAAATTACAAAAAGACTAATAATTGGCTTAGTGTAAGAAAGAAAATTAGTAATAGAAAGAAAAACAGTTTGGTACACTTGAAGACAAAAAAAAAAAAAAAAAAAAAAAGCATCAGCTTTTACCGTATTCTAAATTATTTTTTAATACCCATACCATATACTGTTAAGTAATTGATTTCGAAGTAAATAGAAATCAGATAAGAATGATCAAATCTAAGATGACGCTGCTGTTTGAATTAATTTATTTTTGACAATATGACAATGTCATAGTCTTTACTGAAATTAATAAATTTAATGAAAGAATATTATTAATTACAGGAAATATTAATAAAGAATAGTTAATTATTCACTTATCTAATAAACAGAAACTGGAGTATCTTATTTTTTAATCATAGGAACAGGAACTATAATAAAAATAGCCGAAGAAAATACTAATTTTGATAAAGTAAATCTCCAGTAATCAAACGAATTTCGAATGAATGAATGAATAGATCTCATTTCTCGGTTTTCATTTCGTTACTACGCATGCGTTACTAAAACCGTAATCCATTCGAAAGAATGCTTCCTCCGGTCGGATCTTAAACCGATGTTCTCTTCCCAGTACGCTTGCGCAACACTAAGTCAAAACGGCTACTCTCTTGATTTGCGGTTTGACTGAGTAATGATTTTCATGATTTAGCTGTTTATGCTTTACACTAAACCGGTATCCGAATGAATGAATATCCATCTGGCATTATTCCAGCATTACTGAATCGGTTTAGCGTGGCATCAGAAGTTCGCGTTTTTTTATGTTTCTGCATCGATATTTCACGGAAGTTGAAATATTTAAATCGAATAAACGATATTAGCGTTAAATCGATATTTGATTTTACATCGATATAAAGCCCAGTCCTAACAAGAAGGTATTTAAAATGGTTAATACTACTAAAAATGCACTTCCCTCTTAGATACCGTAATGTATCCGAATCTTTCATGTGATCCGGTGAACAAAACTTTAACGTTAATCCAACCAAATTGAATAGAAAAGTTGTTTTTGACCATGATAAGAATGATGCTACTTTCATTCACTGGAGAAAAGAAAAAGGAGCCTTAGAGAAAAGTTGCAACAGAAGGATTTTTATAGCCTTCATACCACCTAAACTCAACAGATCATAGGAAACAAAACCTTATGCACAGTAAAGTATCTAATTTATTTTGTTATGTACATGTACGCAAACTGGTAGTGACATGATGCATACTATTTTGAATAGGAAACCATCTAATATTACTTTAAATAAAATATATTAATTTCGAAGCATGCTAAAAATATTTGCGAAAAATCAGATTTCGAACAGACAAACTGATAGACAATTAAATGGAAGTTACAGACATTTTTTAACAAAATAGAACTTTATGTGACATACCAGCCTGTAAAATTATGTAAAATAAATGTCTAAAGAAATATTTTTATCATTTTCCTTTTTCGTTGATTAACGAGGAAATCAGAAAAAATTTCGGGCCGACACGGCCCGGAGAAAATTTCATTCAGGCTCGGCCCGGCCCGAGTATACACACAAAAAAAAAAAAAAAAACTGAGCCCGAGCCCGGCCCGGCCCGGCCCGAGCCTGAAAAAAATTTTTAAGCCCGAGCCCGGCCCTTGCAGACATCTACTATATGTACTCTTAACTCATCCTACCTTAAAACTTATCCCTGCATAAATTTCTGGTTTTTTTTCTCCGAATTATAAAAACATAAGATGATCATGTACATTTCTACATGGATATGTTTTGTGGCAGGGACGCTATTTGAATTCTGTGTTATTTAAAAAAAATCAGGAGTGGTTCCACTCTATTTTTCCGAACATTTAGCAGTTATCTGACATTTAAACAAATTTGAATCATTGAATAAATATTCTAAAATTAAAAATATAAGAAGATGTTTTGAATATTTCATCCTTTATAGGTGATGCTTGATTGGTTGCGCCATTTCTACGATGCTTATCCTGACGTTCCGAAATTTGCATTCGGCTTCCACGGAGAGCTCAGTCATGACGATTATAACCTGGTAGGCTATGCAGATTCGGATATCGAACGCTTTTTGAAGGGTTTGCATGAAGGTGGAATACTCAACGACACTCTTTTAATATTCATGAGTGATCACGGTCATAGGTAAGGATCAGAATTTATCATTTATGTACTGTTAAAAGCATGAAAGTAACTGTAGTAGTAGAAGACACTTTAAGGCCTTTTTTTGCGCAATGTTCTTAACTTCGGAGGCAAGCATATACGATTTGAATTCTTTCTGTATATGGCTGTCCTACGAAATTAAATGAAACATTTTTATATTAAATTATTTTTTTCGGCGAGTTTAGAATGCATCAGTAATGTACGTGTCCCCTAAATTCAAAAGTATCTACTATATTGGTTTTTACAGTAAAAACTCAGTAGTGACCACTTTGAATAACTACAGAAAAATCGAAATGAAGTGTCAGTCGGTTAGAAATATATATTTAATTCATAAAAGTTATTTTTTATTGCATTAATGCGTTAACCCTTTAACGCGCAGTGGTATAAGTGTGAAACCACCTCCAGCTGCAAAAACTTATCCCAGAAATTTTTTAGCAAAAATTTACGTTTATAACGTAGCAGAAAAGGCCGTTTTTTTTTTTTTTTTTTTTTTTTACTTAAAATTTAAAATTTCTTTTAATTTAATTTTGTTCGTGAATTCCGGTGGCAGTATAATTTAAATGATCCGAATTACTTTGGGCCGCAAAGGGTTAATAGAATGAAATATATAAGCTGAAAGCAAATTAATCTCTCAAAAATGTAATGATTTCAATGGCAGATTTTAATTGCCAATCAAGCTATTTTATTTAAATTAACTCTTAATTTTTAAATAACATTGAAATTAATTTTATTCAAATTGAAATAAAATAATTTAGTTTATTGTAAGTTGCATCTTCTGGTTATGCTTAATCATGTTCGTATGTCAAAACATAAAAAAAAAATTTCAAAAGTTACGGGCAGTTTTCATTTATTTATAATAAGAAACTTGTTTTAATCCTGAGAATTTTTTTAATTTTATTATTCTAAAATATGTATCCCAAATCAAGTTAATTCCTTGACATAAAATTCGCATAGTATATTTTAAAACATATCTATGTACTCATTAGTAAACATAACCGTATATTTCAAACAGACCATTGACCTGCGGCACTGATACAAAGCGAGAGCTTTTCCATTTGTCGGTAGAAGTTGTAAAGGCGTGATTGCTTGGCATCAGACCAAACTTTTCTTTTCATATTCGAGATACATAAATGTAGATTTTTTTAACTCTTTTTCCCATATTATGTTCATCGTTAAAAGATTTAGCTCACAATTATGATGTAAATCCAAGGAAGTGGTTCCCAATTTTGTAACATATAATGCAACAAATGCTGGGAAAAAAAAAAAAAAAGACAAGATTATATAGTTAGGGCTTTAATAACAGAAATGGTCATTATCTTTAATATTGTAAAACTGTAATTAATTATTTTGAAACAATATAATCTTAACTATCGATAGATAATAGACTTCCTTCTGTTCCATTTTCCACATAATTTTAAATAAATTAAAATAAAAAATAAATAGGGTAAGTGCACCAGTGATTGACACTTTTAGAGCAATCTCTGATGTTTTTAATGTTCTAGTCATAAGAAAATAGTTTTAGAAATCTTAAGTTAATACATATGGCATGAAAGACATTCAGAACCACATATATGTTAAAATATATACATTTGATATACATTTTTTATTATTATTAATTTTTATTTGATACCCAATCAATGGTCCAGTAATTGACACTGCCAGTTTTTCCTTTTATCAGTAATTGGCACCCTATGTTCCAGTGTTTGACACTGCTAGTTATTCATTTTACCAGTTATTAGCACCAGTGTTTGACATAAAATGTTAAAGTTCTTATATGTAAAATATATGATTTTATTACTTTTCTTATTTATTAATTATTTCAGGATAGATGTCAATTACTGGAGCATGCCAATCACTGGAACACCTACCCTACACACACACACACACACATATATATATATTTAAGCAATATTTTGAAATAAATTTTTTAGTGTATGTCAAATTTCTACTGAATCACAAAATATAGATTTTCGATTATCTTCAAACTTAAAACAGAAGTAATAATCAGTATATTATACCATATACAATTTCTTTTTTATTTCTTTAATCATCAGAATAATATACTCTTAAATATTTCAATCCTTAAGTACTTTAATTTTGATATTAAATTTTATTAAATTTCTTCAAAGCTAATATTTCTTCCTTTATTTCTTTTGTTAATAGCGTATTATACATACGAAGTGCATGATCTGTTCTTCATGCTGTATTATATATTCTTTTGGTATGTAATCGGTCTGCGTTGAATTAAATACATCTGATGTTAATAAAATGCGATGAGAGTTTAATATTACATTAGTTTCTGATGTAAAATATCCTCAGTTTTATTTTTTAGTAGAAAGAAACCAACATAAATGAATAGAAATTTTGTAATGATCCATTTTGAAGTGGGATAGAACGCTACTAAAATCCAGCTTTTTAATAATTATTAAAACTACTAAATTTAAAAATATTTTAATCCTTCTATTATTTAAATATAACAATGATAAAATAAAGTACTATACAGGCAAGGAAACATACTATTTTTAAGTATTTAATATTCAAATTAAAAATGTAATACGACATTTTAAATATTTACTCTGAAAATGAAAAATCAAAAACATGCTACAATTTAGCTAACGATTTAGTTTCCATATTACTATTAAATGAACGTGTCGCTGGTTAGCAGAAACAATGGATTTTCAGTTTACAAAAGACAAAAGTTGGCTGCTGACTGAAGATAACAAGGGATGCCGAGTATTTCTGGAGAAGATGCATCTTCTTGACAACTTCCTCGACTTCTTCTCGACATCTTCCTAACAACTGTTTTTTTGTTTTGAGCAATTCTCTTCCCCCCCCCCCCCCCAAAAAAAAAAAAAAAAAAAAAAAAAAACAGTTGTTAGGAAAGTTGTAATTTTGAAAAGTACTTCAAAAATGGCCAGGCAATTAACGATACCACAAAAAGGATAAATTTTAGAATGAAAAGCAAAATGTATTTTAATTTGCGAGGCGAGATGGCAAAATAATTAAATGTTAGCGAATCATTAGTGCGATGATTTTAGCAAGATATAAAATTTTTTGGCCTGTTTAATCTGAAAATTTGGCTTTAGGTGGCCACGTTGCTCACCCACGCTAGATGACCGCAAGTTTAAAAGCAAATGTTTAAAAAATCTATTTGTATCATGTTCATAATTTAGAAAAGATTAAAAAAAGTGTTTAGCTAAATAATCTCTTCAAAAACGGTGCACCAACAATTACACAAAGTAGGTTTAAAACCAGAAGATCTGAAGAAAAAAAAAAAGGCTATTATTAAGGAAAATAATTAAAAAAGCTAGACTTCATTGGTTTTCTCTTATGAGTCAAGTTTAATGTATTTAGAGCTGACGGAAACAAGGTAGTACGACGACGAAAAGGTGATCTACTTAATGAAAATTGCACTCTTAAAACAGTGACGCATTTTCCGTACATTATGGTATGGAGGTGCATAACTTCTCAAGATGTCGGGAAAATTTTCATGCTCAAGAGATCAATGAACTTGAAATAACATACAGCCATTATAAAAGTGGTACCTGACCTGACAGACTATTTTGGAGGTATGTCAGACTTTTGCACAATCAGCATTTCAAGATGATAATGCACCTTGCTACACGGCGTCTCTGTTAGTTTTATTTGATTCAAATTGTTAAAATTATTTATCCATTTCTATGACCACCTATAATTCTGTAAGTAATCATAATTTTTTTTTTCACTTTAATTTAAATCCCACGAAGAATATCGTAGAATTTCTTCTTTACTGGACCTGGACAAAGGCCTAATCTCAATTCGCTCAGGAAAAAATTAGAAGGTATGCGTATCGGATTTTTTTTAATTGGCCCATTTGAGAAACACCCTACCGGATACTTTCGATTTCATACATTTTCCCAAATATCTCAAAAAATACTCGACGGATCATCTTGAAATTCAAAAGAATAAAGAACGTGTTAAACCTTATATATTTCAGTGAAATTTTCGTCACGAAAATAAAAGAGGAACCAGTAAAAATATTCAATGAAAATGTTTTGGATCACCCTGTAAAAAGTAATGCTTGAAATGCAATCTGGCTGTAGTGTGGGATTATGAAGCTGCTTTTTTATTATCCGTAAAAGAAAAAAAATTATGAGGCTGTCACACAAATTCATGAAAATATAACCCCCCTTTTTTTTTAATTGGGGGGGGGGATCACATTTTAACTATAAAAGGCAAAGGCAAGGTATATTAAAGCCAGTGCAAAGCTATTTTCAAGAAACCTGATGTACAATATTAGACACAACATGCTGCAATCAGAATGCAAAAATATTAAATATCTAATGAAATATGAGCATTTCCACTAAATAATTTTTTTAACCGCGCATGCGCAAGCTTTAACGAAAATTCATTTGAATAATTTAATAACCAAATTTATTTAGCAACTTATATGAAAACCCCAGTAAGTATCGTGTTCATTCAAAAAGTTGTACGCGATAGAATGAACTGCTATTAATGGGGGATTAATAGCCAAAAAAAAAAAAAAAAAAAAAAAAGATGGAGCTTAAATGTACGAGGGTTGCTATTTATATTTCTGGCCTTGGCAACAGTAAGTGTTGCTAGGCGACCGCAGACGATTTTAATCGAAAGTTTGATATTTTTAAACGTAAATTCAGCAGACGATTTACCATTATAGCTTTATTTGTGTTGTTGACAGTAAATTGAAAAGTTATTCTCTTTCAAAAAATGGAATTGAATCGTGAAAATTTTCGTGCGATTATTTTTCATAACTTTCGACGTGGATTGTCATGACAAGAGTGCTTCGATGAACTTAATTCTTTATACAGCGATAAAGCGCCATCCTACAGCAGTGTAAAAAATTGGTATAACGAATTTAATCGTGGTCGATGTTCGATCCAGGACGAATCCTGTGCAGGTCGTCCAAAATCCGTTGTTGTGCCAGAAAAGATCGATGCTGTGCGTGAACTGATAAAGCAAGATCGTCATGTGACATACCGTGAGATTGAGGCGTCTTTGGACATTAGTATGACTAGCATCAATAAAATATTGCATGAACATTTGAGCGTAAAAAAAATTTGTTCGCGTTGGATCCCGCATAATCTGACAAACGCTCAAAAAAAGGCTCGTGTCGATTGGTGCAAGGAAATGTTGGAAAAATACGTTCAAGGTACATCAAAGGCTGTGTATAACATCTACACAGGTGACGAATCATGGATCTATGCATATGAGCCGGAAACAAAACAGCAATCAACTGTATGGGTCTTCCAAGGCGAGGCAAAACCAACAAAAGTTGTTCGAGGAAGAAGCACATCGAAACAAATGATTGTCTGTTTATTCGGCATTAACGGTCATGTGGCAACAGTGGCGTTAGAGCAACGCAGGACGGTCAATTCTGAATGGTACACGACCATTTGTTTGCCAGAAGTCATCGGAGAAATTCGAAAAAAGCAGAAGAACAGGCGAATTATTCTTCATCATGACAATGCGAGCTCTCACACATCGACTCAAACAAATGCATTTCTGACTGAGCGAAAGATCGAACTGATGGGTCATCCGCCGTACAGCCCTGATTTAGCACCCAATGACTTCTTCTTATTCCCACACATCAAAAATAAATTACGTGGACAACGATTTTCGACCCCCGAAGAAGCGGTTGATGCATTCAAAACGCATGTTTTGGAGTTACCTCAATCGGACTGGAAAAAGTGCTTTGAAAATTGGTTCAAACGCATGCAAAAGTGTATTGATCATCATGGAGAATATTTTGAAAAACAATAAAACCAATTTCGATCCTACTTATTTGTTTTTTCATTATTAGGCCAGAAATATAAATAGCAACCCTCGTATTACACATTTTCATTTTGTTTCAATCAATGGTAACACAAAGTTCGTTGATTGTTGATAAAAAAACCCTTTATCATTTTCCTTATTTTTGAGAACTGAAATTCAGTTCATTCTATCGCGTACAACATTTTATCTTTACCAGTGCTGCCAGATTGAGGGAAATTTTTATTTAACTCCCACCACTAAATTTTAACTGAAACAGTTTTGTAATTACTTCGAAACATTTTTCACAGAAATCGTGTATATAATTAGGTAACCGTTACAAGTAAAATTTAACGGTGGCAGTTGAATAAAAATTTCCCTCAAATCTGGCAGCTCTGATCTTTACGTGATATTTGTTTGAGGTTTTCATATCGGTAGTTAAAAGTTTAGTAAAAATGCCCATAAGATTTTTATTTTTTATTTATTTATTTATTTTTTCTGATTGCAAAATGCTGTGTCTAATGTAGTGTGTCAAGTTTCCTGAAAATGACTTTGCACTGGGTTTAATATCTTGTGTGTTATAGTTTAAAAAGTGACTTTTTTTTTTTTTTTTTTTTTTTTTCAGTTTTTTGAAAAAACCGTTATGTCTCCGTGAATATATGTGTTAGCCTCATAAAACATTGTACAGATAATAAGAAGGAACCTCATAATCACATGCTACAGCCAGATCGCATTTGAAGCATTACTTTTTACAGGGTGATCCCAAACATTTTCATTTTTGTTTCATTTTTTACTGGTCCCCCTTTTGCTTTTGGGGCAAAACTTTTACTGAAATGTATGAGATATAGCCTATTTACACTCCTAAGGTTTCAAGATGATTCGTCCTAGAAAGGTAGTGTATTTATGTGAATATATCTTGTCAACAAAATAAAGTTGTCACCCTTTGTATATTATATGTTTCGCTGTCTGATTTTTCAAAGTTATGTTGTTTATTTTATTTCATTTAAATTTTACTTTTACACAATACCTAAGCAGAAAATGAATTGAATGCATTATTTCAGATTTGCCAGCATTCGAGAAACACAGCAGGGAAAACAGGAAGAACGTCTTCCTTTTTTCGCTTTGGTGGTCCCTCCGTGGCTCCAAAATAAATATCCTACTTTCGTCCAAAATCTTCTCATCAACCAAAACCGCCTCGTCACACCTTTTGACATCCACGCTACCTTCATGACTCTCCTCTATCCAGAAGATGTGCCAAACGAAGGGGATCTCTCCAGCAGAAGTATTAGTATCTTTTCTAGAATACCTCAGGAGGTAAGTTCAATGATGGATTTAGACATTTCATAGCAAAATCAACATGTGCCCCCCCCCCCTACTCTCATACACACAAAATAAATAAATCTGAAATTTATTTATTTTCTTTTTAGTAATAATTGTAAATTATTTATTTCTCCGGTGCAACTTCAGTATACACCCACAGCTGAATTTGGCGATTTTTTTTTTTTTTTTTGGCGCCGTTTTGAACGATAACTATGTCGTTTTGGACTGTTTGCGATATAATATGGCAGCCTATATGTTGTTTATTTTAGATTTGTGATTTTATGTTTTATGATTTAGATTATGATTTTATGATTTAGCCGTAATCGCCAACAAAAAATCGCCAAATTCAGCTGTGGGTGTATACTGAAGTTGTTCCACTTCTCCTGCAATAATATGTAACGGAAATGTTTATAGTATGGAATTTAAGGATGAAAAGTCTGCATTTTGAAAAAAAAAATATGAGAAAAGATGGTCAAAATATTTCCGTTAGTTACCATGTAAAATAAATAAAGCTTTATCCATATTTTTAACATTTTTCATGTGAAAACATTTGAATTTAAAAACTCTATGTTTAAAAATTAAAACCTATAAAATGCCAATTTAAATACACTTTTCTCAAAAGTGTAATTTATAGATAAATAAGCTATTTTTGGCTCCTGTCTGCCTCTTAAAATTTCTTATTTCCGGCAGCTAAATTCCACGTTATTTATTATAAGAGAAAATTTGTTTATAAGAATTAGGGTGCATCGCGGTAAGTGTTACACTTTTTACAACAGTTCAACTTGGAATATAAATTGCCAACTTATTACTTCCTTATACAAAGTATAAGGAAGTATAGTAATCCCGATTTGCGAAATGGATTTTGTATTTCACATTGCTCGAAAACGAATGATCGCTGAATGTTGCCAATTTATACGTGTGACTGTCATGATGTCTAGTTCCACACCTGCAAGTGTCGTCTTAACACGAGCTCTCGTTTTAGAGATATAAGGGATTTTACACGATTTTTCGTAACGTCTGTATGTATGTGTGTGTGTGTGTGTGTATGTCGCATAACTCAAAAACGGTTGGACGTAGAAAGTTGCGAATTGGTACATAGGTTTGTTATAACATCTAGTTGTGCACCTCCCTTTTTGGACTTTGTAAGATTTTCCGTTTTGGAGATATTTAGGAAAATTAGGTTCATAATGGCCAAAATGTATCAAAAAACGGTAATAACTCAAAAACAGTTTGGACAAATCTTGCAATTTAACTGACTTCCCGACTAGCTAGACATTTGAAACTTTCAGAAAATTTCAGAACACATTGACAATGCATTTTTAAAAATATTTTTAGCCAACTCTTTCTAATACCCACTGCTTTCAGCAGCGTTTATGTGATTCAACAGAAAATTTATTTAACTGACTTCTCGACTAGCTAGACATTTGAAACTTTCAGCCTAGATCAGAACACGGTGAAAATGCGTTTTTTTAATACTTTTAGCCAACTGTTTAGGGTCCCTGCTTCCTTCGGCAGCGTTACCTGTACAAATCTTGCAATTGATTTCAAAATGACATTGACATGAGTCCCCCCAAGTCACAACTATGACATGAGTCTCCCCCAAGGAACAACTATGACATGAGTCCCCCCCAAGACACAACTTTGACATGAGTTGCCCCCCAAGGCACAACTTTGACATGAGTCCTGCCCCAGGCCCAACTTTGACATGAGTCCCCCCAAGGCACAACTTTGACATGTCACCCCAAGATACAACTTTGACATGAGTCCCCCCCAAGGCACAACTTTAACATGAGTTCCCCCCCAAGGCACAACTTTGACATGAGTCCCCTCCCCAAGGCATAACTTTGACATGAGTCCCCTCCCCAAGGCACAACTTTGACATGAGTCCCCCCAAAGCGAAACTTTGACATGAGTCCCCCCCAAGGCACATGAATTCCCCCCAAGGCACAACTTTGACATGAGTCCCCTTCCCAAGGCACAACTTTGACATGAGTCCCCCCCCAAGGCACAACTTTGACGTGAGTCACCCCCAAGGCACAACTTTGACATGAGTCCTCCCAAAGGCACAACTTTGACATGAGTCCCCCACAGGCCCACAATTTTGACATGAGTCCCCCCCAAGGCACAACTTTGACATGAGTCCTCCCCAGGCCCAACTTTACCATGAGTCTCCCCAAGGCCCAACTTTGACATGAGTCCCCCCAAGGCCCAACTTTGACATGAGTCCTCCCCAGGCCCAACTTTACCATGAGTCTCCCCAAGGCCCAACTTTGACATGAGTCCCCCCCAAGGCACAACTTTGACATGAGTCCCCCCCAAGGCACAACTTTGACATGAGTCCCCCCCAAGGCACAACTTTGACATGAGTCCCCCCCCAAGGCACAACTTTGACATGAGTCCTCCCCAGGCCCAACTTTACCATGAGTCTCCCCAAGGCCCAACTTTGACATGAGTCCCCCCAATGCCCAACTTTGACATGAGTCCTCCCCAGGCCCAACTTTACCATGAGTCTCCCCAAGGCCTAACTTTGACATGAGTCCCCCCCAAGGCACAACTTTGACATGAGTCCCCCCCAAGGCACAACTTTGACATGAGTCCCCCCCAAGGCACAACTTTGACATGAGTCCCCCCCCAAGGCACAACTTTGACATGAGTCCTCCCCAGGCCCAACTTTACCATGAGTCTCCCCAAGGCCCAACTTTGACATGAGTCCCCCCAAGGCCCAACTTTGACATGAGTCCTCCCCAGGCCCAACTTTACCATGAGTCTCCCCAAGGCCCAACTTTGACATGAGTCCCCCCCAAGGCACAACTTTGACATGAGTCCCCCCCAAGGCACAACTTTGACATGAGTCCCCCCCAAGGCACAACTTTGACATGAGTCCCCCCCCAAGGCACAACTTTGACATGAGTCCTCCCCAGGCCCAACTTTACCATGAGTCTCCCCAAGGCCCAACTTTGACATGAGTCCCCCCAAGGCCCAACTTTGACATGAGTCCTCCCCAGGCCCAACTTTACCATGAGTCTCCCCAAGGCCCAACTTTGACATGAGTCCCCCCCAAGGCACAACTTTGACATGAGTCCCCCCCAAGGCACAACTTTGACATGAGTCCCCCCCAAGGCACAACTTTGACATGAGTCCCCCCCAAGGCACAACTTTGACATGAGTCCCCCCCAAGGCACAACTTTGACATGAGTCCTCCCAAAGGAACAACTTTGACATGAGTCCCCCCCAGGCCCACAATTTTGACATGAGTCCCCCCCAAGGCACAACTGTGACATGATCCCCCCAAAGCGAAACTTTGACATGAGTCCCCCCCAAGGCACAACTGTGACATGATCCCCCCAAAGCGAAACTTTGACATGAGTCCCCCCCAAGGCACATGAATTCCCCCCAAGGCACAACTTTGACATGAGTCCCCTTCCCAAGGCACAACTTTGACATGAGTCCCCCCCCAAGGCACAACTTTGACGTGAGTCACCCCCAAGGCACAACTTTGACATGAGTCCTCCCAAAGGCACAACTTTGACATGAGTCCCCCACAGGCCCACAATTTTGACATGAGTCCCCCCCAAGGCACAACTTTGACATGAGTCCTCCCCAGGCCCAACTTTACCATGAGTCTCCCCAAGGCCCAACTTTGACATGAGTCCCCCCAAGGCCCAACTTTGACATGAGTCCTCCCCAGGCCCAACTTTACCATGAGTCTCCCCAAGGCCCAACTTTGACATGAGTCCCCCCCAAGGCACAACTTTGACATGAGTCCCCCCCAAGGCACAACTTTGACATGAGTCCCCCCCAAGGCACAACTTTGACATGAGTCCCCCCCCAAGGCACAACTTTGACATGAGTCCTCCCCAGGCCCAACTTTACCATGAGTCTCCCCAAGGCCCAACTTTGACATGAGTCCCCCCAAGGCCCAACTTTGACATGAGTCCTCCCCAGGCCCAACTTTACCATGAGTCTCCCCAAGGCCTAACTTTGACATGAGTCCCCCCCAAGGCACAACTTTGACATGAGTCCCCCCCAAGGCACAACTTTGACATGAGTCCCCCCCAAGGCACAACTTTGACATGAGTCCCCCCCAAGGCACAACTTTGACATGAGTCCCCCCCCAAGGCACAACTTTGACATGAGTCCTCCCCAGGCCCAACTTTACCATGAGTCTCCCCAAGGCCCAACTTTGACATGAGTCCCCCCAAGGCCCAACTTTGACATGAGTCCTCCCCAGGCCCAACTTTACCATGAGTCTCCCCAAGGCCCAACTTTGACATGAGTCCCCCCCAAGGCACAACTTTGACATGAGTCCCCCCCAAGGCACAACTTTGACATGAGTCCCCCCCAAGGCACAACTTTGACATGAGTCCCCCCCCAAGGCACAACTTTGACATGAGTCCTCCCCAGGCCCAACTTTACCATGAGTCTCCCCAAGGCCCAACTTTGACATGAGTCCCCCCAAGGCCCAACTTTGACATGAGTCCTCCCCAGGCCCAACTTTACCATGAGTCTCCCCAAGGCCCAACTTTGACATGAGTCCCCCCCAAGGCACAACTTTGACATGAGTCCCCCCCAAGGCACAACTTTGACATGAGTCCCCCCCAAGGCACAACTTTGACATGAGTCCCCCCCAAGGCACAACTTTGACATGAGTCCCCCCCAAGGCACAACTTTGACATGAGTCCTCCCAAAGGAACAACTTTGACATGAGTCCCCCCCAGGCCCACAATTTTGACATGAGTCCCCCCCAAGGCACAACTGTGACATGATCCCCCCCCCAAGGCACAACTTTGACGTGAGTCCTCCCCAGGCCCAACTTTACCATGAGTCTCCCCAAGGCCCAACTTTGACATGAGTTGCCCCCCAAGGCCCAACTTTGACATGAGTCCCCCCCAAGGCACAACTTTGACATGAGTCCCCCCCAAGGCACAACTTTGACATGAGTCCCCCCCAAGGCACAACTTTGACATGAGTCCCCTCCCCAAGGCACAACTTTGACATGAGTCCCCCCCCCAAGGCACAATTTTGACATGATCCCCCCCAAGGCACAACTTTGACATGATCCCCCCCCCCCAAGGCACAACTTTGACATGAGTCCCCTCAAGGCACAATTTTTTTTTTTTTTTTTTTTTTTTTTTACGTATGCATGCATTTTTTAAAAATATTTTTAGCCAACTGTTTCGGGTCCAGTGACAATGTTTTTTAACATTATGTACATTTCTAAAAGTGTATAACGAAGTCATGTGGTGCCCACATCAGATTTTTTTTACTTTTAGCAACATGAAATTTTTTGTGTGCGATAGAGACTGGAGTTGGCTTTTAAATCATTCATTTGACTTTTTTTTTGTCTACCTGAGTAATCAGGAATGGCAGTTTTTAAAAAAGATTTTTGAGTGTCTCACTTACCACGGGATGAATTTGAAGACAATATAATGTTGGGGCGAATAAGATAACACTCTATATTGGGTGGCTTTTCACACACGCACACACAAAAAATAAATAAATAAATATCTTTATAACAAGAAAAGTTACATTCAGTTGCGCTTAGGACTTCGGAGATAGCTTAAAAATACTAATCTGTATGAAATTCGTCAAAAAAAAAAAAAAAAAAAAAAAAAAAAAAACACGCTACTGCCTAGGAGGCAAAAACAAGACTGTCTTTGCCTCCTAGGCAGTAGCACGTAATTTTTTTTACACCGGATGAAGAAAGGCCTCATCCTTTCGAAACTAGTTGTGCTGTTTTTAATTTTATGGTGTGTGAAAAAGTTTTAAAGTTTAAATAACAGAATTTAAACAAGCCAATTTTTTCAAGAAATGTAGTGATTCTAAATTATTTACATAAACACATTCATTACTAGCTTACTGTATCAGAACACAAACTTTCTTGTAAACTCTAATGTTAGGACAAACACACATTGAGAAACAACAAAGTGACCTTAATATTTTATTTTAAAGAAATGTAGACTAAAAACATCGGACACAATGACAGCAACAAGCCTAAGGGGTGGGGGGGGGGGAGCATTGAACTAATGTGGCTTACGTCTAGTGCTATTGGTATAGACACAGAGTAACTATAAAACCTACTCTCATCCTTACAAATAAATTTACTGCAAATTCGAAGCAGTCAGTCTCAGTACTAACAGTAATCATGATCAACAATATGAACACTGAAATAATAATTCAAGAGGCAAGGGAAACACCATATGTTCCACTTACCCCAATTTCGAAAAATCATGGGGGCGTACAATACGTCTTTTTAATTCCGTTTTCAGATTCAGAAAATTCAAAATTGTTAAATTAGTACTGATTTTCCGGAAATTAATTTTTCACAATTTTAATATTTTTATTTTCTAGCTAAAAAATGCGGAAAATGCACTTTTTTTTTTTTTTTTTTTTTTTTTTTTAACTTAAAGTACTGAAAATGTGAAAAATCAATTTTCGAAAACGAGGATTAATTTAACGATTGTGAATTTTTTTGGATGTGAAAACAGAATTTAAAAAAAAAAAAAAAAATAGGTAATGAGTACTTGTGGAAACAAATTTTCCGATAGAATAACATGGGGCTTGACAGCAATATTTGTACACTGTTTAACATGCTTTTGTGATATAAAAACCAAGTTTAAATGTTTAAATGATACTATCTTGTGTATTCTTTCATAAAACTCCAGTTCTTTTTTTTTTTTTTAATGAAATCTAACCTAGAACTGAATGAAATTAAGGTATCTCCTTCCCATTATATTCTCATGATTATAATAATCATTCCATTTTCATATTAAATTAGTATGTTGTGGCCACCACAAGACTATCTTCTATATTTTCCTATACAAATTCACTCAGTAACAATATTTAAAAAAAAAAAAAAAAAAAAAAAAAATCGATAACTTTGTTTTAAATTATCACATATTTAGTTCAACCCTCAACCATTCGTTTTAAAGGTATTGACGAGACCTTTCGAAAGATACCCGTCTTGAAAATTTACCCCACCCCGGGGTACTTCACCCCAGGGGAGGAAGCGATGCCCCCACATGCACAATTTTTTTTTCCTAATTAACTACTACTATTAACAATAATTCATATTAATTTTACAATCACAGGTTAAGAATAACTCTCATTATGTACATTTATACGAAAATTTGCCCTATACTACCATGTTAAAAATTTAGAAAAAATACGATCACAGCGCCACCTGTTGAGAAATTGATTTCCAAATCTAATCAGCACTAGTTTATGTCAGAGGCCAACTAAATACCAAGTTTGGTTAAATTTCGTTTTAAAGAAAAAAATACGATTTTTTTTCCCCGTTTTTTTTTTTTCGTAAAAAGTAAAAAAAATCGATAACTTTGTTTTAAATTATCACAGATTTATAGTTCAACCATTCGTTTTAAAGGTATTGACGAGACCTTTCGAAAGATACCCATCTTGAAAATTTACTCCCCTCGAGGGGGGACTCCCCCCCCCGGGGGGTTGACGAAGCTCCTACACATGCAAAAAAATTTTCCCAGTTGACTATCTCTATTATAAATAATTCTTGTAAATTTCATAATGATAACTAAAAAATAATTCTCTTTATGCACATTTATACAAAATTTTGTCCTATATCACCATGTTAAAAATGTAGAAAAAGCGGGATGGCAACGCAACCTGTATGACGATTTTTACCAAAAGTTGATAGGCACTCATTTATGTCAAGGTGCAACTACGTACCAATTTGTATGAAATTCTGTGCAGTAGTTCCTGAGATACAGTTGCCACAAAATTTTGTCACACACACACACACAGACAGACAGACATTTTCTAAAAATGGTCAAATCGTGTTCTACAGCTCTCAAAACGTGTAAATCCATCAAAAACCCGAGGTCGAAAATTTTTACGAATCCAATACTTTCTTCTTTTGAATATAGAAGAAAGTAAAATTTTTACAACCATTCAATTTGTTCTTGTTTTCCAAAATTTTATTTATTTTCTGTTTCATTTTTGAGCTATAAAGTGCAAAAAATGAATTTAGTTCATTTTTAGCACCAAAATATAAAATATTAAAAATCAATTTTTGGAAGTGGGAACAAATCGAACGGTTGTGAATTTTCTGAATGTGAAAAAGAAATTTTAAAAGATATAGTAAGTAATCGATAATTAATTCCGTTAAAATTTGTCCCTAAAGAACAATATGAGTTTTGAATGCCGGTAACGATAGGCAGAGTAATTTTTGTGAAACAAAGTAATTTAAAATAAATTTGATGTTTTTATACCATCGCATTTTGATATCATTTTTGTCACTTGAGTGTGAGAAAAGAGGAGCGGGGAAACTGCCTTAGTTTTGTTTGACTTTCAAGTGCTTTACAAAATTTCACCCATATTTTGTTTGATAAAATTACCTTTAATATGTAACTTTAATGTAACAATGTAACTTTATTTTATGCATTTTAAATAGTTTTTACTTATACATTTCTAATGATATTCATCGAGTGTATCTTGTCCAGTTTTTTTATGATGCTGTTTAAGGGAATGGTGTGAACGTTGTTAAAATTTAATTTAGAGATTACTGTAGTATAAAAATTTGCATATATATGCATTGAAATGTAACAATATTAAGTGTATTAAATTTTTTTGAAAACTAAGTAAATTTGGACTGTTAAATATAGGATCACATTAATCAGTTATAGTTATTAGATTATGAAATTTAACATCAAGTTTACGGTTTATTTCTTATATATTTTTATCACATTTAAAATATTTTATGAAAGGTAAGAGTTAAAACAAGGGGCTATAAGATAAAATAAACTGTATTATCAAAGACAGATTGAGATTTTTTTTTTTTTTTTTTTCTTAAATTTCAAAATATCAAAACAAATATTTGATATTTTTTCTGTGGCAAGGTTATTGTATTGAAACATTTTAAATATCTGGAATATATTGCAATGCAGTTATGAATGTCATACAAAATCAGTAAGTATTAATGACACATATGCCTGCTACTTCTTATGTGATGAAAACTTGAGAATGTTGGAAAAACAAATAAATAAGCTGTAACTTTAAGGTGTAATATTTATATTAATTGCAAAATAAATTGATAAATAAAAACAGCGTAAAGTTAGCTAGGATAGTATTGTTTTCAAAAATTGAAAATACATAATGTTATATATAGTGTATATATTTATATATCTGTGCAGCGGTGAGATACAAAAAATATTATGTCATTAAATTAAGAAATTGATATGCAAAAGATTTTATGTGAATATTTTTTTTTTTTTAACATGCTTTTATTAGCTTCACCTGTATGTATGTTTGTAACCGCTCTGCGAGCAAACAAAAAATCTATATTGTAAAAAAAAAGACTTTCCCTACTTGAACGCTGTGGCTGTGAGGTAAAGCTCCGCGCTACGAACCTAAAGGTCTAGCGTTCGAGCCCAGTCAGGGGAGATTTTTTAAAAATGGTTTTTGTTTAATTCTAAATTATTTTAATTAAAGATTTAAATGTGTGTAAATATTATGGTGTGTCACTCACACGATTTTCTCTTACCCTGCATTTTAATACTAAGATAGATATTTTGTGCTTTTTAGTTCGCATTTCTATAAAAGCGTGTTCTTTAATTTTTTAAAACTATAATATTATTTAGTGTAATGATTTTAATACTTACTTAAAGTTTCTAATCTCATATAACTTTAATTATAATTTCAGAGGACATGTACCATGGCTTCTATAGAACCTCACTGGTGTGCTTGTTTGTCGTGGGCTAAAGTATCTGCAACAGACCCGATAGCCCAAGAGGTGGCAAAAGCTGTGATAAATTTCATCAACTCTTTAACCGAGTTCCAGAGAGACAATTGTGAAATACTTCTCATTAAAGAAATTATGCGCATAGAAAAGTTGCAGCCTAACAAAGCGCTTTTGAAATTCCGGAAAAATGCCGACAAAGATGGATTTGTTGGCGAATTCACAGACGATACCAAACTGACTGAAATAATTTACCAGATTCAGCTGAGAGCTTTTCCTAGTGATGCTATTTACGAAGCATCTGTGAAGCACAACACTATGAAGAACATCTTTATAGTAAAAGAAAATGAACTGAGCCGTGTAAATATGTACGCCAATCAGGAACATTGCATACACGATACTTATCCTAATTTAAGAAAGTATTGCTACTGCCGGAAACAGTTATGAAAAACAGCTTTATAAACTGTGATTGAATATTAAAACAATTAAGTCAGTTGAAAACTAATTTAGGGTTATTTCATTGTAACAAACGTAACATTTTCACTAAGTTAAGACAATTATTTTACTTGTAATCCCATTGAAAGTTATTTTTAACAGACAAAATTTTTATAGATCAACCCAAGACTGAAACAACTATTGTTTTTTTTGGCCAATGTTTATAAATGACCATTGTCTGGATGGAGGGCCCAACAGTTGGCAATATCAAACTGTTGGCCTATATACAAAATTTTACATTAGCAATTACATTTTGATATTTATTATTTGCTATTTTTATACTTTCAAGTGAAAAAAATAACTTTCCTGGTGTTATTTTTAATATGTGTAGTAAAATTGTATATTCCATTTCCAGCTACGCGAAGATTAAAAATAAACCTCCATAGGCAAATATAACACTTCAATTACAGTTAGACACATGACGTTGTTTTTTTTTATCAAAGGCCAACAATAGGTACATATCAAGTAGAATATAGATAAAGGGGACAAAAAATGTGCTATTGAGCCAGCAGGCACTATTTCAACTGACCAAGTACCAACCAAATATCTATTGATGGACTAACAATTTATATTTGTAGGTCATACATCATAAAAAGTACCTTGAATATTAAATTATGAATTAATTTCTAATGGTTTTTGCTAGAATAAATATCTGTGATGAACATAACATTTTTTTCCAACTTCAGATTTCAGAAGTCTTTATTTTGGCAAAAACCATTAGAAGTGAATTTACAATTTAATATTTGGGGTACTTTTTATGAATTCTGAACATATTACGATATTATAAAGAAAGTAAAGAACTTTGAATAGGCAACTTTTGTATGGGATTGTGAGTAAAATAACTGCCTTAACTTACTAAAAATGTTGCTTTTGTCCATTATAGAATGATTTTTTTTTAATACTCACCATTGGAATTAAAGAAGTGATATTGATTCTTGCTCTCAATGTAATCATCAAGAAATTTTTTTTTGCTTTCTTGATGGTTATCTATATCATTGATCTCAGTCATTATTATTATTATTTTTTTTTTTTTTTCTAAATCTATAGTTATAATTGTACATGTATGGTCTATTATGCACATATTACATTACATGACATAAATGTGTATTTAAGTTGTGTAATCAGGATGGTTAGCATTTACAAATAGGTGGTAAAGGTGGTAGTATCCTTTACAAATTCCTTGACTATTTTTCATCTTTTATTTTTATTCTAATTCCTGCTTTTCCACAAAAATTTTACGGCAAGAACAAGCAATTTACCAATTTAGAATAGTGAGATTTCCACAAAATTTGTTGAAAATTCCCCAATTCCCTGACCCACTAGCCATCCTGATAGTAATGTATAATGTAAATGTTGTGATTTAAAATGTTGTGCTGTAAAATATCAAGATTTTTTGACATGCAATACAAAGTATTAACTTTTTATTTTTGTAAGCAAAAAATGCTTCAGTGTTGTATATATTGAAAACGCATTTTCTATTGAGGTTGTTAATATTTATAAATGTTATTTCATGGTTTATAATTATAAAATATTATTAATTTTCTATCGAATAAATTGACGAAGCAAAGTTTGCCTTCAACCTATATTCATCTTGATCCTATAGAAGACAGTTGCAATTCATAATCTATCAAAGAAATAATTCATTTCAACATAATATTCTTCTTCAAATTTATTGTTTCCTTTTTAATATCAGTTGCTTTTAGGCAGTTGTCGATGTTTTGTTTATAAAAAATGTTTTTTTACATTTAAATAAACTACAGAAAAAACCTTTGAAACATAATTAACAATTTTATCAATTTCCTTTGGGCGGCATTCAGTACTCATTAAAGTTTTAAAGGTTCTATTAATATTTTCTCTAATCGGGTGTATTTTCTTTTTTAATTGTGAGTTATTCATTTTTATACAAAGAAGTTAATTTAGAATCTTTTAAATAATAAATATGCTTTGGAAATTGATCATTTACATTATTTGTTTAACACGTTCACACCGGCGTGACCCATCGTTGGTTCACAGCTACAGCCAGCAGCAAAAGTGTCCGAGCACTAGCAATAATCCCTGTCCAAAAAAAGTACACTTAATACAGCTTTGTTAAATAAATCCTTGTCAAGTCCTGTTCAGTCTAAGAACATGATTCGACAAGGATTTATTGAACAAAACAGTTTTAAGTGTACTTTTTGATATTGAATTATTGGCTAGTGCTCGGATACTTTTGAGAAGACTATGTAAACAAAATGCGCTGGCGTGAACGTGCTAACAGAAGTTAAAACTATTAAAAAATATATATATATGAAATTCACTTTATGTGTGTATATCATTTGTGAAAACTGGTTATTTGAATTTTAAAAAACTGAAAGGAAAACAGATTACACAAACTGTGTGTGTATATATATATATTTGTGAATTCGTAGATCTTAATGGTACTTAAAAAAAAAAAAAAAAAAAAAAATCAAAATTTTAAAAATTCCACCCACAGAAAAGCTTGCTGTTTAATCTTTTTATGCAGCATGAGTTTTTAAATATTTAAGAAATATATATATATATATATATTTTCACAAACATTTTATACAAACTGTTAATGTATACCAATACAACTAATATAATAAGCTTCTCTTGGTGTAATTTAATAAATTATTATTTAGTATTTAATTTAAATGGAAAACAAAAAGTTTTTCTTGATTGAAGTAAGTCTTGTAAGACCCTCTTAATAATATTTTGCTGAACTGACGTGTATATTGATCTTTTGCTTGAAATTTTGAGAATCAATATTAAATAGTGTTGAACAATTTACCCAATATTTAGATATTGAGTAAATCTATAATTAATTACTTCTAAAGGAATTTGTCCACATTGAAATCGCAATTTTCAGGGTTGCCACGATACCTGGAGAACCTGGAATAGTTAGGGAATTTGAAAATTGACTATAAAAGTCAAGGAATTTAAATATTTTAGCCAGAATCTGGAAAAGTCAGGGAATTTCATACAGTGATTGACAAAAGAATACCCCCACCCTTCTTTTGTGCTTGGAAATTTCTTATCTCGCTTATAAGCGGCAAATGTATCACTATATGCAACTTTTGTCAAATGTAAATTTTGTGTTTTTAAGTGGTACCATAATTATTTTGCCCTCAACACAGTCAATGCTCAGTATATAGTTAGACTGGAATTTTTTTAGAATATACCTGGAAAAATCAGGGAATTTCATTTTCCTGTTTGAGTGGCAACCCTGTATTTTTGAACTTTTTAATTTTGAAAATATCTTTATTTTTTGTTTATCCGATAATTAATTAGAAAATCTATGAAATTTAAACTGTCCATTTTTATCATCTTTTTGGTGTTGATTAGAAGCACCAATTTAAAACGATATTGTCAGGAAAATGAAATACATTTTATGAAACAAGCAATTATTCAAGCAGTATTCATGAGCACACTCCTTCTCATATTTATAAGGACGCTTTATATTTTTAAATAACTAACGTAAAAATAATTGTAAACAAGATTATACTAAGTGCACTTAATATATCTAGTATTCTAAAAACCAAAACTGTTATAATTTTTTTAATATAAAACAAAATTAATAAAAAATAAGGCAAAATGTGTTTTTCTCCACGTTTTTAGATGTTCATAATTATAGGGACAATCCAGATTTTTTCGTTTTATTTAACTTACTAGCGGATAAGTTAACTACGAATTTGTTAACTACTGGGCTAGATTAATTCATATATAAGCCTTCAATTTTTATTGGACGGACATTACTGATAATTCCTCGAGAAAAAGAACGTTCAAGTAGTGAAGTATGATAAATGTGCTTTTTAAGTGGAAGGATAATTTCAGTCCGCCGAATTTCTAATGAAATTCGAAGGTCTAAAATTGCTGAAGGAAATGTGATCAAACATTGAACTGCTGGTTCGATAGGAGAGAGATCTGATGCAAAATCAGAGTTGTTTTACATAGGGGTGGGAATCGATTAAGAGTTTTAACTGGGTTAATCGTAGATCATTAATCGATTAATCGGTCGATTAATCGGATTTTTAATCGGTTTTCATATTTCTTTATATAATTTTATTTTAATGATGAATAAACTCTCATATTGTGCATATATATATTATTCATAAGTTTGACTGATTTATTTATTTATTTTATTATTTTTTATTTTTTTCAAAAATTTTTGTCTAATCAATTATATCTGTTTCATAACTGAAATTTAAATCAATTTTCAAAGTAATAATTGGTGACTTTAAGTGTTAATTTTATATAAATATTTTCACTTATTCAATTTTATTTATTTATTATTATTTTTTAAAAATAAATTAATTTTTCTTGTCCATCTCACTTGTCACTATTTTTAAATGAATTCTCAAAATTCCATATCATTATCATAAAAATCTCAAATTCTTATATTTTAGTTCTTCTTCGTCACTTCGGACTAGAACACAGAATGTTATTTTCTGTTTCTACTTCAATAGTTGCTATCAGCAAGTCTGAACAGACAATAAACGCTTGAAGATACTGTGAAACTCTGATGACATTTCCCCCATCAGAGGAATAGTGAAAATCTCAATCCCTTCTTCTTCTTCTTCTTTTTTTTTTTTTTTTTTTTAATCTTCAGCATTTCTATTTTTTGAAAGCTTCTTGTTTCTGAGAATACTATTACCCTAGCCAACACTTTCTGTAGAAGGCTACAGACAGGGGGTGTTGCTCCAGCATTCACATGCAGCGGCATTTTGTTTAATAACTGTCCTCCCCCTTTTTCTCTATCAACAAAAGTGCAACAACTTCTTTTGAGAGGTTTTATTTTTATTTATTTGTTTATTTTATTTTATTTTTTGCTTTTTCATTATTTGATGGATGTTTCTTAGAATGCTTGTTAGCAAAATATGTGAAAAAATATTTTGTAGGCAGAACAATATTTTTACTTTAATTCGTAGTTTGAAAATTTTAATCGGATTTTGAAAATTTTTAATCGAATTAATCGATCCGATTAACTCGATTAAAAAAATTGATCGGGACTAAGCATTGATCGATTAACCGAACCGATTAATCGATTAATCGATTAATCGGCACAGCCCTAGTTTTACAGAGATCAAAGACTCATAATTCCTCTTATTGTTCTACTCTTATTGATTGCTGCCGAATTTGCTCGTAATTTTTAACGAAAGGTTAGGGTCTACACTTATGCATGTTTAAAATAATTAATAATATGTTAAAATGAATAAAAAACCTGTAATAATCAATCAGCATTTAATGGGCAAAAGAACGTCTATGTTAAAGTTGAATAAAGACAATATTAAATGGTAAAATGTTGCATTTTCGGATGAAAACATTTTTTTCTTGATTAACCAAATGGTTTTAACAGTTACAGGCACGATCTGAAGACAGCGAAAGACAGAGCAGATTTTTTAAAGGCAGATATGAATCGGGCATTTTAAAGGTGAATCTGTGGTGCTCTGGGGAGCTGCTTCTACTGAAGGCAGAAGGAATTTAGTAATTTTTTCTATTATTATGAACATCAAGAGAATATCCGCAAATTTTAAACGTGAAATTATCAGATTTTTGTTAGATTTTGGGGGGTAATAATATTTTTTTCAACAAGACTTACATTTTTGCTCTACTTTTAGAGCAATAGGAAACAGTTTGAAGAAAGAAACTTCTGTATTATTGTCTTTTCCATGGCCTAAAAGTTGAAAAAACTTTAACTTATGATATTAGAAAAGTGCATGCAAGTGGAAAGCAATTTTAAATAGTTTAAATGTATTAAGAATATCATATATGCTATATGAAATGGTATTGAAGCTGAATATTAAAAAAAAAATGTATATATATATACCAGAGAGAATGTCTGACTGTTTAACCCTAAAAAGAGACCCCATAAAATATTAATTTAAAGAAAAACTGAAAAAAATTCGAGCTGTCCTTATAATTGTGAACACCTGAAAAATCATCTTTTTACCATATTTAAAGTTTTTTAAGATAGAAAACCGATAAAACTTTTTAAATATAGTCTATTAAGGAAATTCATATTAATTAAAAATATATTTGTTTAAATAATAGTGTTCAGTGTTTAGTTAATATAGAAAAACGGGTGTCCTTATAATTATGAGAAGGAGTGTATTACAAATCAGCATTTAGGTGTTTGAGAGATTGAAAAAGTCAATTATCTTTATTTTTATAATTGCTTTGTTAGCTTATTTTTAACTCAATATCAATTAATGCATCAGTTAAAATGTCTTTTTAGTAATTAAAATTTCTTCTTCAGGGCAATTTTCCAAGATTTTTTTTTTTTTTTTTTTTACGGGGGGGGGGTGTAAAATCATATTACATGTATTTTTTTTTCATTTATTATTTAAGTATTAAAATAATCTGAAACTTGATTTGTTGGTCAGTATTAAAATTAACAACTAAATTAAAAACATTTTGTACTGAAATTATTATGCAAACAGTAACATTTATGAATTTTCAAACTAATTCAAGATCCTCTTTCTGGATTTTTAAAATTGATATTAAGACAGATCATTTAATATAATTATTAATTGCAAACTTACTCCTACAAACTAATTACTATACAACTATGGTATAAGATATGTACAATTTTAACAGTTTGTTTTTTCAAAAACTTGTACTAAATGCTGCTTGATTCTATGACGTTCAAGCAGCAGATATTAAATTCCAGCATACAGTCTTGCATAATGGAACAAAACTTTTGATACTAAAACTACTTTTATACAAAATCTGAATATGAATATCACTTTTCTAAATTGATTCATATACTATGCATTTGTCACTCATATTTTATTCATATGCAAATCTAGTGTGAAAAGAAAAAGAACTGTGAACTTTACTTGTATGATGGATGAAATTCTAAAGATAATTTTGGCATTCCAAATTCAATTTATTCTAAAATGCATAGAGGAACATTATTCAGTGCATGCAAATACAGTTTAGAAGATATCATTTGACATATTATATTGAAATAATTATAAGTTTGTTAAAATGTCCAACATTACTATGTTAAGAAATCATATATCAGAATATTGTGATTTTATATAAAAAATAATGGTATTTATGATCCTGTCGATCAACAAAATGGCAACGATTTTGAAGAATTTACATAAAAGTTAGAATTTGCATAAAAATTTATTTAAAAAAAAAAAAAAAAAAAAAAAGCGTGATTTGGTCAAGTAATAATTTACAGTTCCAAAAATTAATATATTTAAAGGCATAAACAAGTATGAAAAATCATGTGGCCTACATAGATTATTGACACATTCCAACTGAGTGTAATCATACTATGGATGGACAGAAGGACAGACACGTAGACTAATTGAATCCATAACCACTCTTAAACATAGTGTTTGAAAACATTAAAAATGCTTAGCACAAATGAAAATGCAATTTCCAATCGTAGCCCTTAATGTATCTAAATATTTTGTCATAGTTCTGTAAATCTTAATGCTAAACATACCACATTCTACAGAAGAAAAAAAGCATATAAATAATAAATGTTGATTTCCTTATGATTTATGTAGAACAAAGTTTTTTAAATATTATTTATAAAATCACCTCTCATAAAATCATGGGTGAAACTGCCTAACTTTCAAAAACCCTGAAATCTTTTTTTTTTTTTTTTGCTCTGTATAACATGCATTTGGCCATGTTTTTTGATTTTGTAAAAATGGTCGACAGGATAATATTTACATATATCAAAAAATTAACTTTCTTAATTATAAAATCTTTAACACATAAAAACCACAATCCTTTGCAGACATTTATAAAGTGTAAAAGAAAGCCGCTGAATAAATCATATATTAAATTATAGTTTTGTATCAATCTCATAGTTGCAACTATATATTTTTAATTTCATATGCTATGAAAATTTGATACCCTATACTACAGATATTTATTATTAATCTTATTCTCTAATATATATATATTTCAAAATTTAGTCACACCAGCTATTTACTTTGACTATGCAAAACGGAAAAATACGGTAGAAATGCTTAAAAGATTAAAAAGTGAAAAATGAGATTTTTTAGCAAAGAAATTAATTGTGCAAAAATAGTTGTTATTCATTTTCTGATATGAAATTAACCCGTTAACGCCCGAATTAATTTTGCAAAATATTATTAGCTGATTATTTCACTTCTAAATTAATATAGACAACTGACAGTAAAATATATTAACTTAAACAATTCTTCAGATAGTTTTAAATTTAAAGCCTATCTTCATTTATTGACGTTTATCGTTCTAGCAAGAAAACTTTGAGATAACAGATTCATTTCTTATTATATGTTGATAAAGATCTCAAAAGTAAAGTATTATAATATATATTATTATTCAACTTGATTTAAGTTAGTATACAAGCGTAAAAAGCAAATATATGTGCGACGAATGAAAAATAAAATGACTATCCAAATTATGAAATAATAATTAATAGTAGGCACATAAAACTTTCAGGAATCATTTAGAGTGATGCTATAAACTGTCACTAAAAAGCAGAAATCACTCCAAGAAACCTCAAAAGATATACGTGCCATTTTATTAGCTGTCCTCAAATGAGGACGCTAACGGGTTAAGTGACTGGATGTAAAACAGTTACTCGCCAACTTTCCTTCTATTAATAAAAGTTTATATATATATTTTTTCAAAATAAGCATGTTAAAAAAAAAAAAAAAAATTAAGAAAATATTTGTACAAAAAAGAAGGAAAATTATTGGTTGGTTCTTCTGCTTTTCACTGTTTGACATTTTAATACTGAACTTGTTACGCACAAGAGCAATAAATTCTCCAAGTCAGTAGCCACAAATTTTATTTGTATTAAAAATAAGTTTTAAATGTTGCAGTTATTTCTTTTAACCACTTCATCGGACACTGTTATGTGTGGAAAGCTCCATTTCTCCTAAGTTATCTCGGGATAGCCGGTGAAGTTGTTAAATATTGAATTTATTTACTATCGTGAAGTCGATTGTTCTATCTTATTTATTGAAGAACTGACTCTATTTTAAAACAATTTTACCAAAATAACAAATAATGATTAACATCTTATAAATGAACTTTATGTAGGAGAATAATCTTAAGTTATCTTTTATTTTTAAAATATTTTCAGATACACTAATTTAACTTTGTAAATTCTTCAACTTTTTATCTAGATGTATTTTCAGAAATAGGAAGAAATTTTGAATTGGGTTTGGATTGTCACTCTAGCATCTTTTTTTTTTTTTTTTTTGCACATTAATGCTTTAGACCAGGACCTATAAATTAAAGTTAATTGCAATTCACTACAAATATCCGTACCTGAACTGGAGTTCGAACTTGGCAACTGAAAACAAAGCCCTAACGATTCCGCCACTGTTAATGTTCTGAATTAAGGAAATACTAGAAATTTTTTTTTCTTGATAATATTGAAATTATACTAAATATTCATCGATCTAACAAGTAAAGTTTACAAATTTCAAGGCAGCTAATAGACCATAAGAACTGTAATTAAAGCATTATTGATAATATTTTTTTTTGGATAAAATACATTGAAACTATTAATAAAACTTTAGCAAATAATTACAAAGTTATATACTGAAGCACAAAACTATTCATATTTAATTTAATTATTAATAACTATGCTAAAGTTTTTCTAATAGATTTTAATCTGCTGTAATGTACATGTGTATATATATATATATCTTGCTTTTTTGCTATTTGTAGAATTTTGTAATTTTTTTTTTAGTAATAGTTAAATAGTCAAAGTTTCGCAAATAATAATTTTTGAAAAGTTCTCATTTAAATGTTTTATATATGAAATGCCTATGCACTGGACCAAAAACTTGCACTTATTCTTTTTCTTTTTTAAACTATGCAAATTTTAGATGTGAATAATAATAATTTGTTATTTTACTTTATGTAGATACTAGTCATTTTACTTGTTCCCTATAAAAATATTTGAGTGTAAACTATGCACAGAACTTTGTATTCTCAATATGATCATTTGGTTTTACATATGTAAGTGTATCTCGTTAATTATACAAAGAATAAATTTGAAAAATGTTTTGTTCTAAAAAAAAGAAGTCATTTATTTAATCATTTCATTTTCATAAATATACTTATAGATTCAGAAATAATTAGGTATATATATATTAACCTCACTGATAAGGTTCACTCAGTTGTCAGTAAGTCATCAACAAATATTGCCAAAAATCACAGAAATGGATGACAAAATTTTCACATAAAATATTTTTATATTCCTTTTTTTTTTTTTTTTTTTTTTTTTTTTTTAATAAAATTTTTAAAAGAATGAAAACATATTTTGATGTTAACAAAATATCAGGAAAAAAAAAAAAAAAAAAAATCCTTCCGCAAATCAAATCAAAATTTTCTTTCTTTGAGAGATTTAGTATAAAATACAGATGCATAGATAGTTTGTGTTTTGAATATCTTAAAAGTATTTGTACTTTATTTAAATTTTTAAATGAAGCACAATTAATTTAACTTAATATGCAAACACCTTACTTGTTGCTTCATTGTATTTGCATAAACTTTTCACAGGAGGGCCCTCCTTTTCATCAGTACATCATGCTTCTCACGACAGCAAAATGCACTGATGAAAAGGAGGGCCCTCCTGTGAAAAGCTTTTCCAAATACAATGAAGCAACAAGTAAGGTGTTTATATATTAAGTTAAAGTATTTGTACTATTTTCACATAAAATCAACATAGAAACATTGATAGGCATGAAAACTATACATTGTTACATACAGGGTGTTTCAGAACTTTTGTTAAAAATTTTAAGGGATGATACAACACGTACGTCTAAACAAGCAATTTTTGTTGCACAAAACATGGTTGCAACGCAAGTAGTGAAACACTAGCTGGAGCTTTAGATTAAATGCAATGGTGAAGTTTGCACTGTTATTCTATTGTAAAATAAGTAAAAGCAATTAATTTGTTTGCAAATTATTTTGTTTACAACTAATTTTGTTGCAAATGATTTTTATGTACTCTGGTAGCAACAGCTTTTAATCGTTTATTCTAGTTGATAGAATTTTGGCTAAAAAGTGGTAGAGAGTTTGAGCTTAGAACAAATTGAAACATAAAGATTTGTATTTACTCCAATCACTGTCGCTTCAATCGGAGATTGATGAAGAAATGGCTGATTTTATAAATTGGGAAAAGGCAGGCATGCATTTTATGTATGGTGCTATAGCAATGCTTTGAAAGCCCAAAGACTTTACCAAGAGTGTTTCTCAAGACTATTCAATCTTTTGTGGTTGCCTTGTGACCATGCTTTCTATGACAAAAATTGCTTCTTTATGTTCTATCTCTCCTTAAATTTGTTACTAAGAGTTCTGAAACACCCTGTATATGTTTTTCTACCATTGCATATTTTTGAACCACTAAATGATAGGTCATCTCCTAGGTGATCTTTTTGACCATTAAATTTTCACTGCTAGCATAAACCTTACTCATTGAAATAAATCAATTATTCATCTCATAGTTTCACAATATGGGCTGCAGCATGGAATATCCTTGAGATAAAAGTTTGTATTATACATGCATTGAAATATAATAAAATGAAGTAGTTTAAATTTTCTTGAAATCCAGTTAAATGAAATAAAATTAAAAAATATTTTTTCTTCAGTTTTATATTAAAATAGTTTACATTTTTAACAAATATAGATATTACTTCCAGGACTGATTGATATACAGTGGAGCACCTTTTATATGTTTCTCATTTATACGTTTTTCAACTTCGATCCCAAATCATTCCATTGAATTCTAATGGTAAAATATTTCGTTTATGCGACACAAGTAAATTCTTAATTTCACTTATACGTTTTTTTTTCCTCTCCTTGTAGAATCCCAGGTTTGAGTTTCATTTCAGGATTTTTTTATAAAAAAAAAAAAAAAAAAAAAGAATGCTTTTTATGTTTTATTCTTATCTTTTCTTAGAACTATGGTAACAAAGTGTGACCTGCATCGATAGCCTGGGGAAAGAGGGGTGTTAGAGAGATTTTCAGAGATAAGCAGTTGGCTACTGGCTTGAATGGTAGGTATACAAGTAACCAGTGACCACTTGAAGACCTCCCACTTTCTCTTTTAATTGATTCCAGGGATACGGTGTGAAAGGAAAAAAAGAAAAAACACAACTTTATAGGCATTTTGTAAACTTGAAGATTTAATACTCACTTCTGTTAGGCGATATGGAAGATTTTCATTTCTTATCGTGTTTATTTGGCATTACGGTTGGAGAAAAAAGATTTTTTTTTCCTTCCTTTTAATTCTTTGCAAAAATGTCATTTTCGTTTAGAGAACGAAACACTTTTTCTTTAAAGGTTAAAATCGAAATCTTGAAAATAATTTCTGAATTTCTATATTTTTAATTATCATTTAATTTTTATTCTACCTTTTAAAAATATTTTTAATTTAATTAAAAATATATCTTATTCAAATAAATGTAAAGGAAATCATGAAAATTGATTAGACTTTTATTATTAATATGACACCTTATTGTGTATTAATATTATAACGAATTTTCAGTTGTACGTTTTTTTCAGTTATAGGTTTTTTAGGAAAGGTCCCTTGAAAAACGTATAAACGGTGCTCCACTGTATATATATATATATTTTTTTTTAAGTTAGCTGAAATTTCATGCAATTTTTAATGTTAAAAAATAAAAATATTTTTACATTTTCATAACACAAAGACAACAATAAAACTTAAAAAAAAAAATAATAATAATAATAATAATTTATAAGACTTAAAGTCTGTTAAATAATAAAGTTAGGATATAGCATGATTTGTTCAACAACTGAAACTTTATAAATCTCCCATCTCCAAATGGTGTGACTGGGAATTATTCTACATTTTCCATAGAGCACTACAAAAGATGAGGGCATAATATATTGTTACGAAATTGTAAATAATTGTGTTTATTTTTGTATAAATTCTTTCAAAGAGGCTCAGTAAGTTGATAAAGTTCTAATTTTGTGCATTTCCAGTCGTTTTAGCGTTGGAATAGCCTTATTTTACCTTAAAAACGCATTAAAAAGCCCCAGTAATGCAGGTAATGGATTTGGCGCCAAATTTGGCGACTTTTTTCCACCTTGGCGATTTTTTTTTTGCGACCTTGGCGAGAAAATCCTTGTATGGGATATACCAAATATGGAAGCTGTAAGTTGATTGGTTGACCACTTTCTAGAGTTTTCTCGAAAAATCTGGGTTCCATGGAACAGCATATAAGGAGCGCTTCCTCGCCAAGGCAGTCAGTTCAGTTCAGATCTCAGCCAGCTTCGCTAGTGCTTGCATTGCTCTTAAGCCTCTTTGAGAGAGACTTGCTTCAAGTGTTATTGTTATACAGTTTGTACTGTGGATTTGCTATTGACAGCTGTTGTTTAAGCTGTGGTTACTGCTTGAATTGAAGCTGATAATTGGTTTATTGACCTGTATTTTTCTGGAACTTTCTGTGAATAAATTACTGAATTTTTGTACGTTTGGCCTTTCATTCTCAGACAACTCACGAACCCCCAAGTACGCAACATTTCTGGTGTCAGGAGTGGGGTTTTGTCTGTGAATGGTGATAACGAGAGCTATGGAGCAAGAGATGAAAAAAACTTTAGAAGGTCTCACTGCTCAGATGAATCAGTTAAGATCTGGATTGATAGAGAAATGGAAACAGGACAGGAGAAGATGGAAACCGGATTGATCGAAAGAATGAAAGAAGGACAAAGAGAGATGAAAGAAAGTATGGAAGCATCGCAAAGAGAGATGAAAGATAGCCTCAGTCACGAGATGAATGAAATGAAAGCCGGACAGAAAGAATTGAAAGACGGCTTGACTGAAGAAATGAAGGAAATGAAAGACACTATGGGTGAAGTTCAGGAAGAAATTAAATCTAATCAAGATGAGATGAAGAGAGAGCTTTCAACGGTGAAAGAATCAATCGAAAGTAAATTATCGGATACGGGAAGCAGAATAGATGGAATAGAAGAGAAAGTTTTGAAAATAGAAGGAAGTTTTGAAGAGAAAGCTATGAAGATAGAAGAAAATGTTCTGAAGGTTGAAGAGAAAGCTATGAAGATAGAAGAAAATGTTATGAAGGTTGAAGAGGAAGCTATGAAGATAGAAGAAAATGTTATGAAGGTTGAAGAGAAAGCTATGAAGATAGAAGAGAATGTTATGAAGGTTGAAGAGAGTGTTACGAAAATAGAACGGAGTTTCGAGGAGAAAGTTAAAGAAAACTTTGATCAAGAGCTGAAAGGAAGGTTTTCAGAGATAGAAGGTAAACTGAAGAGAATAGAAGAAGATCTGGAGAGAAAAGTGGAAGAAAAGTTAGAATCCCTGCCCCAGGAAACTGAAAAGAAAGAGAGAAGAATCCAGAATCAGGAATTTATTAAGCTTTCCACCTACGACGGCAGTTCCTCGTGGCATGTATATAAAACGCAGTTTTCCATCGTAGCTGAAGCTAACGGCTGGGACTCTACCGCCAAGTCAGTCCACTTAGCAGCAGCATTACGGGGAGATGCAGCCGAGATACTGAGAAATGTTACTAAGGAAGAAAGGAACGACTTCGAGGCCTTGACTAGAGCACTGGAGCTACGGTTCAGAGAGAAGTGTTCTAAGGACTATAGTCGCCTCCAGCTAAAGTCCCGTTACCAGAAAACGGGCGAAAGTTTGCAAGAGCTGGCAGCGGACATTCAGAGATTGTCACACCTAGCATTCTCAGACTGTCAAGCTGACACTCGAAACGACTTAGCTCTTCAGTACTTTATCGATGCTGTTCGGGATCCAGAAATTCAAAAAGTGCTGAGACTCTCCAACATCAGAGACGTAGAATCAGTTTTAGGCTATGCACTTAGGATAGAGGCAGCCCAACAAGCCTCCCGGAAAGACTGCCATACCATAAGAGCAGTCTCTTTAAACGATACGCCTGCTGGTGAAAATGAAATGAAGAGAAGTATAGAAGAGATCTTAAAGAGATTGCGCAGCCTGGAGAATAACAAGGAAATAAGGGACCGGAAGATAAAGTGCTGGGGCTGTGGAGGGGATGGTCACGTGAAGAGGAACTGCCCTGTACGACCAACTATAGGAAATCACTCGTCTTCACCATCACTACAGGGAAACTAAGAGGAGGCCATCTCGCGGGGCGGAGGTTGCCTAAAATTAAAGAGCCCCAATTTACAGTATTTCATGTTTCATCGATGAGTGGCGGCGATAATGGACTTCACGTCTATGGCCAAGTCAACAACGCCACCTGCCGGATGATTCTGGACACGGGAGCCAACGTGACCATCATTAGAACGGATTTGGCTCAAAAACTAAAAGGGAAGATCATCTGGATGCCACCCTGCATTAAACTCCAGACTGTGACCGGAGACGAAATCAAAATATATGGAAAAATGAACTTGACCATCACTTTTGAAAATGCCAGTTACCATCATATGGCATATGTGGCTGACATAAGAGATCCTCTAATCATTGGAATTGATTTCCTAAGAAAATTTAACTTCAAATTGGACTTCAAGAATAATGAACTGCATTCGAGTTCGGAAGACATAGCTGTGTTCAATACTGAAAATCAAGACATTCAGCAAATTTGCCAGATAACAGCCAAGTCGGAAGTTTCCATCCCTCCACACACAGAGACAATAGTTTCAGGAACACCCAGGGCCGGCTCGACCATATAGGCAAACTAGGCGATCGCCTAGGGTGCTCAAATCTAGAGGGCGGCACAATTCTATGGGTAATCTGCAGCGAATAGACGACATGACTCTCTGACGTCATTCAAAGTCCTGAAGATTTTCTTTTATTTAACCTGTAGGAGTCATCTTTTAACCCACAAACAATGGAATGTAGCCTATCATACCACAGCTTTTTCCCACAAACATTGAAAGCTCCGCCTCGTTCTAGTTGTCCATTCTCGACGAACACAAGCCAGATCATGTATAAAAAATGTTAATTTCCTATTAGAAAATAAGTGAAGAAAGTTTTCGTCAGTACATAACAAAAGACGACGCGCCAATGGGGAAAATGTGACCCAAACTCCCCTACTAAAAACAAAATTTTTTTCTTGAAAACTGTAAAAGTGATTTTGGATTTGATAAACAGGAGGCATTTTCAGAAGAAATTAATATTGCGGTATCATTCCCATCGGAGTCAGAGCCAGCCCGATTACGAAAAATGAAAAAGAAGTTTAATTATGCAATCAGCTGATAAATCAACAAGTGATGCTAAACATCATTTTAAGATTAACTTTTACATTTCTTTTCTTGATACAGCATACCTGTTTGGTTGTCCACCCGATGCGCCTTCATCGCCCGAGGAGTACATCCAAGATCTCCAGGCACGATTTGAGGACGTTCACAACTTTGCTCGGGAGTGAATTCACATTGCATCGGAGAAAATGAAGACAAGGTACGATCTAAAGGCTACGCAACATGAGTTTCAGGAAGGAGAGAAGGTCTGGTTGTGGAATCCTGTTCGACGCAAAGGACTCTCTCCCAAGTTACAGTGCAGCTGGGACGGACCATACACAGTCTTAAAAAGGCTGAATGATGTAGTGGTGCGGATCATTAAAACACCTTCATCAAAACCGAAGGTGGTGCACTATAATAGGGTAGCCAAGTACCACAAGTAACGGTAATATTAAAAATTAAAAATGTAAATACTGGTAAAATTTGCGCATGCGTAATGTAAATATTTGTATATAAATATTTGTACATATTTGTGAATTTTGTAAATATTTGTATATAAATATTTGAACATATTTGTGAATTTTGTAAATATTTCTCACTTGATTTGTATTTCTATTTTATCGTTATATGCAACTTAGTTTTGTATGTGAGATTGTGTAAATTTGGTTAGTTTCGCCTCTTGACCAAGGGTTGCACTGCCCGGGACGTGCAGTCCTTGGGAGGGGGGCAGTGTTACGAAATTGTAAATAATTGTGTTTATTTTTGTATAAATTCTTTCAAAGAGGCTCAGTAAGTTGATAAAGTTCTAATTTTGTGCATTTCCAGTCATTTTAGCGTTGGAATAGCCTTATTTTCCCTTAAAAACGCATTAAAAAGCCCCAGTAATGCAGGTAATGGATTTGGCGCCAAATTTGGCAACTTTTTTCCACCTTGGCGATTTTTTTGGCGACCTTGGCGAGAAAATCCTTGTATGGGATATACCAAATATGGAAGCTGTAAGTTGATTGGTTGACCACTTTCTAGAGTTTTCTCGAAAAATCTGGGTTCCATGGAACAGCATATAAGGAGCGCTTCCTCGCCAAGGCAGTCAGTTCAGTTCAGATCTCAGCCAGCTTCGCTAGTGCTTGCATTGCTCTTAAGCCTCTTTGAGAGAGACTTGCTTCAAGTGTTATTGTTATACAGTTTGTACTGTGGATTTGCTATTGACAGCTGTTGTTTAAGCTGTGGTTACTGCTTGAATTGAAGCTGATAATTGGTTTATTGACCTATATTTTTCTGGAACTTTCTGTGAATAAATTACTGAATTTTTGTACGTTTGGCCTTTCATTCTCAGACAACTCACGAACCCCCAAATACGCAACAATATTAACCATTAAAGCACAGCACTCTATTCAATGATGATATGCTTAATTTTACTTATCAAAAAATTACATTCTGAATTTCTTATAAGAATGTATTTATAAAAATTAATGGCAAATGCAAGTACGCTGTGGTGCCTGAAAAATTAATTTTAATAATTAGTAGCTGAAAATTTCTGTCAATAGTCGGGCCTGGGATTGAGTGACTGAAGTACAGATATGCCCAAAATATATTTTCGAGGGGTGAAACTACCTAACATGCAAAAACCCTGCAAACTGTTTCTTGCATGCAGGATAGGGAAGACAAATCAATGATATATCATATGGTTACCTATAATAAGTGATATTTGAAGAGTTCTTAATACATTATACAGTAAATTAAACATTAAGAATGAAAAATTTCTATAAAAATAAAACAATTCAACATGAAATTCAGAGACAGCAAAAATTTAAAAACCTGAATTCAGGGGTAACCCCTGAAAAGTTTCAAACCTGATTTTTTTTATACATGGGAATAGAGATGGGAATGGTCCGAAAAAGACCGGAAATTTTGGGAAAAAAAACAGTTTTTTTCGTTTTTTTTTTTTTCCAAAGGGGTTTATTTCCGCCCAGAAAAATTGAAAATTTTGAAATTTCTAGAATAAAATAACTTGTCTAAAAATTTATGATATTTACATTCCGATGCTTTTTTGTGAAATATTTTTTCATGTTCAGTATCTTACATGAAAACACTGACTCTGATAATGTTCATATTTCAAAAATAAAGTTTTAACCATGTAATCAAATGGTAATCCTGAAATATTTAAGCATTACAATGACCTCCCTCCCATCATATTCATTTGAAATTACTTATTCTTTTCAAAATCCTTTATACTTTCGTCTTTTTTCTTTTTTTTTTTAAATATATATCCTTAGACTTGTCTATTATTTTAATGTGTGTGGATATACATTACATACACATACATATAAATGCATGTAACAGTTTAAAAAAAAAAAAAACCTAAGCAACTACTTTCTATCAAAAAATTTATTTCACAATTTATAAAAATTACATGTGCAAAAACCTACTTGATTTATGTTCTTTACATCTTAGTTAACAAGTTTTATATTATATATAGATATATAATAATAATAATAATAAAATGTTTTAAATTTCTGAAGTTTAATTAACTTTAAATTAAACATAAAATTTTATCTTGTGATTAATTTCATTTTAAGTGAAAATCTGTATTAACAGTCCAGCATCAGGTCCAGTGTCCAGTAAATCGGTAAGCCTGACATGTAATCAGGTTTAGGTCTAGTTGACTAAATTTTTTCTCTTGCATATTAAGTTCGGTTCAGGTTAACTGATTTATTTTTCTTATGGGTCAGATTGACTGAATTTTATTCATGGGGACTGGGTTGTCCGATTTATTTTTCTCGTGGGTCGGGTTTGGATTAGGCTGACTGAATTTTTTCCCTGCGGGTTAGGTTTAAGTTTCCATTTTTTTTTTTTTTTTTTTTATAATAAACGTTCTGGAGGAGGGGCCTAGCATAGCTAGAATCGCTCAACACCACTCCTGGAGTGATGAGCGGCTCCTCCTCCCTGTTAAGGAGTCGGGTCAACTTAAGAACATATTTCAAAAAATTTTATCATAATAAACAGAAATTTGTTTGATATAATTATAAACATGCTACATGTTCCTATGATTAAATATGCATGCACACAAATTATTGCATACATATTTCAGAAAAGCAATAAACAAAGAAAAATCATATATATACTAAACTTAAAGCATATTTTAGTACTCTTGAAATACATAACACACATAAATGGTTAAAAATTATTAATCTGTTTTTTAGATTTTTAAATTTATAACTTAGTGTATCAATTCCATTTAAAAAAAAATAAATGATTTACTAACTCTATAACAATGAAAATTAATTTTATTTTATAACTTTAAAAAGTTTTGCACGATTTTCAGACGAATCATTAAATTTAATTTAGATTTCGGATATGAAAAAATCGGGTTCGGGTCATATATATGTATATATTTTATTTATTTATTTTTTTTTTTTTTGTCGTTAGTTTGATTCTAATCTAAATTCATTTTATCAATGCTGCTGGGAGATGAACATTCCATAGGAATAGCACACCCTATGCAAAATTAATGGTTGAAAGATGATTTGACTAGTTTTTGGTGTTTTGTACATTATGAAACAGAAAGGCTCATTTTTCAATAGTAAAAGCTTTCTGTATGTTTCTGTTAAGAAAAAATAATATGGATTGCATGCATTTTTAAATATTTAACACTTCATATTTTCTAAAATATTATAACTATTAAGAAACTCTATTTTAATCTGTAAAAATTCAATTTTTCCCATTTTTTCCAATTTTTCCAGAAAAAAACTGGTTTTTTTCCACTGCCTCAAAATTTCCGGAAATTTTACATCTCTACATGGGAAACCCACAATTAAATGCGTCTTAAGCTTTACATGCAATATTAATTTTAAAACTTTGTTATATAGTTTTTACATTATTAAGCGCTGCGTGGAAAAAGAATACATTACATATGAGGGTTAATGTTGGTCTATAGTCTGATCAACTTAAACTGATACCGAAAATAAACAAAACCACATGTTGTTTGGCAACATGGATAATGTCACTGTCACTGTTGGCGCTAGCCAAGGTCACTCATTTCTCCCCTTCTTTTGTTAGAATTTTCCCACCTCTTCTTTTGTTACCTTAACACTTTTTCTTACTTTAATGGGTCTTTCATTGTTGTACGTCTTGTAAGGTACAAGTTTTTGACATAAACTCCAAAATACAAAAAGAAGTGGTGGGGGATAGTTTATCTTTTAACGAGCTATTTTTTGTTTGGAGTTTGGTTTGGTTAAAGGATAAATCTTAACACATTCTTTTCATGAATAACAAAAGTTGCCATTTCCGCGAGAAAGACACAAATGTGGAATACCTTTGTAACCCATTTGTTTACTTCGGGTATCACTTTAACTTGAATGGACTATAGTGTCTAGAATGGGACATTTAAATTATTTATCTTTCATATATCATAGATTCGATACAAATACTTTAATAACTTTAACCGAAATCTTTTTAGCATGACAAGCATGACTTTTCAGCATTGCTTTCAGTCAGCAATGTCATCATTTGTTGTGTTTTACCTTCAATATGTTAGAATGTTTTTCCCTCTGGCAACAAGTTACAAAAATATTAAGTTAAAATTGAGATAAAACCTGCAAAATGAAATTTTATGAAATGAACATATTTTAACATAAAAAATAATTATTTATTTTATTCATTTTTTTCTTTAATTTTAAACTATACTATCAGAATTTTATTTAAAAAAAAAAAATTTTTTTCATGTTTTGTCCCCTCTTGAAATTTTTTCTGGCAACGCCACTGAGTCTATTATACATAGTTTCATGCAAACTCAAATCACATTAAGTTGTTTGACATTTATTTTTGCTTCCTGATTGAAAAAGTTATATACAAGATTGCTATATTATTTCTGGCAGCCTGCATTAATGCACATTATATTTTACTACAGATACAGCTTTTCTTTTTTTTTTTTATGGAAGAATATGGGAGAAAATTGTTCCATAAGAGAAAATAATTTAATTGGTGTGTTGTGTTACAGAATTATATATTATTTTAGAAATATGAAATACTGATTACAAAAACTATTTATGTTTATATATATAATATTGTGTCCAACAGTGTTATTGTAGGGTTAATTCTCACAATGGAAACTTTTTAAGTGTTCGTCGTACTTGGAATCAACACTAAGAGCATTTTGTATAGTTTTTAATGCTTATTCAGAATATGTGATGAATTTTTTGAAAAACTCATTTTTAAAGGAATTGTGACCCACTTAAATTTGATGAATTAGTGACTTTTCTCCTTCCTTGCAGAAAATTCCCATACATAATTTCTAAATTTTAATCCTGTTAAAATCTACCCGTGGCTTACAGGACGAGTGAGAAAGGGAATATTTGTAATTGTATTTAATTAAGCACAACATACCAGATAATACTGCATTATTATAAATGTCTTAATGGTAGTGAAATTTTTTCATAAAAATGAGAAAAATATGTGATAATAAGTACACTTCAGAAAGCAATAGCTGTGACATCCTAAAATATCATATTCTAGCTTTTAGGATAATTGTCTGCTCTTTTTTATTTTTACAAACTGAAAAATTTTGAAACTTTGCGTAATGAGTATTTATTTTAAATTATATTTTCTATTCAGTAAACAAAGCCGAGATAAGTAAAAAAGGCTTTTTCTTGCGACAACACTTACGCAAAAAATTTCTGTATCGAGAGAGCTTTGACTGAAATTCATATGAATAAGGGTTAAAGACCTCTTAGAAAAAATTCCCATGGAAGGCATCCTATCTGGGTTTTGGTACCTAGAATAAATAAAAAACCTTAAACTGTAACACTAACTTATTAGTAAAGTTTATTTTTGCTCTCATTATATTGACAAGGGAACCTTTTTAAGTGTTAGTCACACTTACTTAGTGTTAGTCGCCAAATTGTCAAATTTTAAGTGATCATCATTTCTTGAAAAGTGAGTTTTGCAAAAAACTTATTGCATATACTACTGAATCAGCATTAGAAATTCTATAAAATGCACCTAGTGTCGATTCAAAGTATGACTAACACTTAAAAAGGTTCCCTTGTCAATATAATGAGAGCAAAAATAAACTTTACTAATAAGTTAGTGTTGCAGTTTAAGGTTTTTTATCTATTCTAGGTACCAAAACCCAGATAGAACGCCTTCCATGGGAATTTTTCGAAGAGGTCTTTAACCCTTATTCATACGAATTTCAGTTCATGAAAATTCTAAATAGCTAGGTTGACAAGAGCAACTGGGTTCGAACCCAATACCTCCTGTCTACCAGCTTCAAGAGCAGAATCTTTCAGCCAATGGCAGGTCCTTTACTATCAAGAAGTAAAAAATAACAGCTAAGAGCTTTGACAGATGAAAATTTTGTAGTCAAATGCCACAAACATAATACAAATGTTTTGAAATGAAATAATTAAACACAATCCTTCATCAGCCAAGAGACAAACTTTCGAGTTGTTCCTTTTTTATTTTTCCCCCCACTTAATAAAGGGCTGTGTTTAATTATTTTAACTCAAGTCCTTCAATACCAGCATTTCAATGCAAATTTCTGCAATACAGTAGCTTTGTAATTACTGTTTGAATTTCATTACTATAAATGGTCTTTAATATGTTTCTTGTGTTATGAATTATACACCTTACCATTTGAATGAAATAGTTTTGAAATTTGAGGGGAAAAGCAATGGAACACCAGTTGTGAAAATTAATGAAACCATTGACCATACTTAACAGAAAAAAAGGGGGTGGGGAATTAAACTTGTAAATAAATACAAAAGAAAACTATTTATTTATTTATTGGTTATTTATTTACAATATAAAACATAGTACAAGCCCAATAACTTTTACAATATCAGGATTTTTAAACATTTTTGTCCATACAAGATCATACAATTTTAGGGAAAAAAAAAAAAATCTTTAGACTGCTTATGTTTGTTAGTTTATTTTATGTTTAATGTTTTTAAAAAACTTTCTGCATCTAACAACTCAAAATAAGGAAATTTTGTTAATTTGAAAATGAAATAATAAATATGCATAAAAAATATGTATAAAATCAAATGGAAAATTACAAGATAAATATAAAAATATTTTAATATTAATTTTGGATGATTAATACAATTATAGAGACAGTATTTAAATAAGAAAAATAGAACTTTTTTTTTCCTTCTAAATATATAAATAAATAAAATACTATTAATATTTTATTTATTTCTGGTTTAAAAAAAAAAACTATACAGCGCAATGCATCATAAAATAATATATTTATTTGTGTGTCAAACATCTATAATATGTGAATTTCCATTTCATGTAGTCAAAAGCAAAATTTCACAAATTTTATAGATATTCACGTATTTTTCATTTTTCATTTTAAAATGACTAAAACAGATAAAACAATGCAAACTCAAAGACAAAAAGGTTTATTATGCTTAAATAAATTAGTTCATGCAACATAATTCTATATCTGTACAATAAAATAGTACTAGAATTAGATCTTCTAAGTTGATTGAGTAAATAAAATACAGTCCACCATAATCAACTTTTATCAAGCAAATCTTTAGCTTCATTAATTTTAGCTGCTAAATAGGGAGATCCACCTATAAAAAATACCATCCTATTACAATATAAAACTTGAATGTAATAAATAAATTAAAATACTGAATTCTAGTAAATACAAAACATCAGTTAGTAGGGTTTGCATTACATTTGAAATTCAGTTTGACTCACTGGTGATAAAACTGTGATGCAATTGATCTAAAAATGTGAGTCAAAAAGAAAAAACTGCAAGTGAGTCTAACCCTCCCTTTCCACACACACACAAAAAAAAATAAAATAAAATAAAGCCTGTAAAAGGAAGAAAGGGTTGTGCAAAAGAAGAATAAAAGTTAAGAAAAGTGGGAAAAGATTAAAATATTTATATATTTTGTGATTTATTATTATTATTATTTGGGAGCAGAGCACAATTTAACAAAATCAAACAGTGAGCCAGTTATTGACTTGCTGTTCTAAAATTTGCGAGTCACTTATTGTGCATTTTTGAAATTTACGTGTAAAATACAATAAACACAAACTTTGATTAACAAATAAAATTCTTAAGTGTCAAATCTCTATTACTTTCAATGGAGACTTCCCACCGGAAAGTTTTTATAAATGTTTTCAGTTTATTTAATGTTATTTATTCGTAGAAAATATGTGTGGCAGATTCTTTAAAATACTGGTGATAAATCAGATTTAAAAATTAGAAATATTGGCAGCTATGAAAACTGAACAACTAAAATATGATATTTTGATGCATTTTGAAACACTGGGCTGTGCAAAAGCAGGGGCAAAAAGAGAGCTTACCCTGGGTGCCATATTTTAGGAAGCGCCAAAACCAGATCATTTTCATATTAGATTTTTTTATAATAATTAGAATTTTGAATATCTTTAAAATTCCATTTTTAACAAAATTATTGTAATGATACTATAGTCACATTTTAACGAAACTTAAGAGAAAGAATTTGTTTCCTGTTGTCTAAACGCCAATTTCACATGGGCAAATTAACAAATCAAGTATCACCTTAATCTAATGGAAACAAAATTTCCTTTCGCAGTACCTTAAGTTCTTGAATATATTACTGTGTATTCGAGGAAACTTATATTCTCTTTCTTTACACTTTTTCCACGATGAGATTTCACCATCGAATTCTATAAATAACAAAACCCTCCATCATTTTCCATCACTAACATTTATGTTATTTTGCTAGCTTTTTGTACTAGTATCTAACAGACTAGTATCTCCCATGGCATTATTAATAACATTTTTATTGATTGTGTAAAATAGTGATTTCCTTTCTTTCAGACTAAATTCCATAAGAATACTGAATCAAAGTGATGTGGTGTAATGTGTGTAGGAGATATATATCTCTGTTTGTGTGTGTGTGCAGGCATAGAAAACTCGCACTGCAGTTCTGGGTTATTATCTACGGGAGAGTTTAAAATGTTAGAACACACTTTACCTAGATCTATGCAGAACTGACAAACTTTGAAAAAATATTTTTATTTTGAAAAATTAAAATGCTATTTTGTTTTGTGTAATCTGAACAAGCATATCTTCAAATCTTAAGTACTCATGGCATTTGATTTGAACCACTGAAATTGTTTTACTGAGCATAGCTATCCTTATCATTTGAAAGATTTCAGACTGTAAGCTATTCTCATTGATGCTTTATAATTTTAATTCACATGTCTTCCAGAGCCTAAACTACAGCAAATTCAAATGGGTTTTAAAAATACAGACGAACAATATTTACTGTGGAATCTAAAGTTGCATTCCACTCTGTAAACAGTGAAGACTGAGAAATAAAATCCTAAGTTGTAAAAACCTATTTATTGGCATAAGAAAAAGAAAATTAGGATGCTCAAAGTGGCATTGTACAGTCTGCACTGGTAAATGGAATGACTGGCATACTTCGCAAAGATTTCCTGGTGTTGTGTTCATCCTACCCTGTCTGCTGCAACTGCGATTCTCAAGTGAAATTTTCCACATTGTTTATAGATGATTCATATACCAATGCTTTTATGTGTTTTCACAAGAAGTCCAGTGGGTTTAGATCTGATGAGCATGAAGGCAAAAACCATGGTGTGAGATATATGGCATTTAGGAAATGTCGAACTTCAGTGGAAAACTGAGCTGGGGATCCATCATGCTCTCTGTAGTTAGAGTACAGGCTGCAATAAACCAGAACACCTGCTACAGGAAGACTACTGTATAACTGTAACAGATAAGGTGTAACTAGTCATTTGCTAATGACACCTGCCCAAACGTTAATGGAAATTTTAGCCTGATATTTAACTACAGATAGCTCTCAGTCCAGATGTAATCATTTCAAGCACTGAAAATTCCTTCTCTGGTAAACGAGGCCTCATCAATGAAAAACACTAAAACAGAAATGGGCAGATTGTACGCTAGTATCTGGAACATTCGCCTGACAAAATCTAGACGGCATGGGTAATAATCAGCATTTAAACATTGAATTCTTTATATGTGTAAGGACTACATGCCTTCTTCACAGAAGACACCACATTGCACTGTGACATACACTAATGTCTTGTTCTACTTGTGGAAAGAGCCACTCTAAATTAGTCAAACAATTCCTTTGTTCACATATTTTGCAGGTATCTCATATTTGCGCTTGAGATAATGAATGTGCCAGTTTCACATAGTCTTCTATCAACAATGGCAAAAGCAGGATAACTTGGAAGATGACGCTTCACTAATTATTCAATATACAATCTTTGTGCTTTATGTCTATTTCCATTTATACGAACATTCATTAGATATCTATTCATATCTCATCTGCCAATTCTTCATATGCACAGTTCCTGTTCCTACATAACTGTTACAGTGTTCTGAACAATCTTATCATGGTATTAATCCAACAATACCCATATATTGCTTTTTAAGAATAGCATTCTTATTGTCTTCTTATGAAACCCTGATAAGGCAATCATCTGCAATCGTTGACGCTGCTTCTTCTCGCTAAAAATTTGCATACATTCAATACATGACACTGATGTTCTGGAAATATGTTTCTCTGGCATGAGAAATATCTGAAGTGACAATTTGCACTTGCTGATTGTGGTTCAGTGTATTTAACATTGCAATGGGCTTTTGTGACGATCTGGGATTCACCCCTGACCCTATGGGTGTTCTGCTTGTTGATAGTCTTTAGAAGTCACTATTTTCCCCTACTTGCGACCTTAAGCTTCATACTAAATATTATTTGTCTTGATGAGTAAAATCATCCCTCTTATTATGCAAATATTTTTTTTGAAACTATAATTTTAGATTTGACAAAAGTTGTAAATAAATGCCAGTTCTTTCCTCAGTTTTTATGAATTTATTGGATAGACTTTGATAAATTATTATTATTTTTTTTTTTAACTTTTTTTTTTTTCTTTTTAACCCCAAAAAAGGGAAAAAGTTAATATTTTAACATTGTTCAATATTCTTGCTTAACGACTACTTATTATGAATTAAAAATTCAGTAGCAAGAATTTTTAAATAATAAGTATTAATGCTGCTAGTTGAGAGAAATATTTGAAACTAAATATCAACTAGAATTACATTACAATAGCCTGAAGAGCTATAAGTCACATAATTAATACGGGAAATAAAAAAATTGTTCAGAAAAATCATATTTGGGTTTAGCACATTTTAAAATTATGTAAATATAGCACATTTTCAGTTTGATTTTATTATTCATATTTCTCCTGACTAGTTGGCAGCACCATGGGATTTGATGGTTAAATGGGATGCTAGATTATTGTTTTATATGGGTGCTAATGTTGATTTGCACGGCCCTGTTAAAACATAGCATTAAAATTGCACCAGAAAATTAGTTAGGAAATTCAGAACTAATAAACTTCATATGTAAACACCATAAATTGTAAAAAACTTGCAACAATTGTTTCAGGTTGGAATAATAGCACAACTCTTCATTAGGCAGACAAAATCAGCATGAGTGTAGCATCAATGTGGCAATGTACTCGTGCCTACTTTGTTCACTTGATAAAGGGTTGTTCTGTTATACATAAAATAGACCATTCACAAAAATAGGGCAATTTAAAAAAAAAAATTACTCAAAATATGTGAATGAGAAAACTATTTTAGATTTTGGGAATCAAACAAGAAATTTACAAAAGGTGGTGATTAACTAAAAAGAATTTACTAGTCACTGGCAGATAACTTAAACTTTCAATTTTCAGATTTACTCTGATAAATTTGTTAATCCTCAAATAATAATACAAAAAATAAGTTGCTTTGTTCTCTCGTTAAAACAGAAATATCAGCAGAACATGAATGCACAGTATCATTTTGCATAAAAACATTATAGGTTTTATTATTATTATTAATCTACTTGCTTAAAAAGGCAACTGATTATTTAAATGCAATTGATTACCGTAAAATCCCGAAAGTACCCCCCCCCATCGAATATACACTCCCCCCTTTTCTCGCTGAAAGTGAAATGTCTACGTTATCCTGAAAGTAACCCCCCCCCTTTTTTTTTCTCCATCCAACAAAGCTACATCCAATCTTCGGGCGCACTTACAGTACGTCGACATTGAATTAAGTTTTAATATTTATATATTATTTCTAATTTAACTAATTTTTCATAGTGTCAGATGCATGTTATCAATGGAATCATTACACAGTTTTTTTTTTTTTTTTTTTTTTTACCTTTAATGTAAGAAATGATAACCTTTAATATTTCCTTTTAAGTAAGTACCATAAAATCCCAAAAGTACCCCCTCCATCAAATATAACCTCCCCTCTCTTTTCTTCATTTTTTTAAAAATAATTTTGTTAATGAATCTTGATTATAACCCCCCCCCCTCCCACCTGAAATTTATCCATTTTGCTTTTCAAAAAAAGGGGGGGGGTTACTTTCGGGATTTTATGGTAGTTAATAAATTGCAATTTTAAATATTCTTACCTTTATCAGGATGATTTAATATCATTATCCTTTTATGAGCATCTTTAATCTTATTCTTGCTAGCTGATGGACTATAAGAAGAAAAATAGAAGTTAATAAATTTTAAAGTTTCAAATTAAGGAGATACACTTCACATAATGGCAATGACAGCCTAACTACGTGTAATTCTTTAATTATAAAGTACAAAAAATGTTTTTAGTTAATTTTTTGTACTTTGGAGTTTCAAAATTAAATATTAAAAATTTTAAAACATATTTTTTGAAAAACAGGAATCAATTCAATGGTCATGTATTTTCTAAATATGGAAACATACCGTATATTTCCGTGTATAAGCCGAGAATTTTTGGAAATTTTTTGGAAGCTGAATTATGGGGGGTCGGCTTATATACGGATCCACATTTCTAGCAAAAAACGTACATTAGAAACAATGACTGAATACATACATTTTAAGCTTTGTTGAAGATTGCCTTGAAGCACTGATAAAAATACTGAAAAGTAGAAATATACAAAATAATTTAGATACGTCATTAAAAAAAATCGATGCAATCGGTCTTTAAATGGCTTATCTATGTAAACATCCAGCGGCTGCATTGCATCATCAACGTTAGGGTTAGGCCTCCTGGTATTACGGTAACCATCGTTTTCAGCTGCCAGGACTTGCGATGTGAGTGCGTCTGTGTTTGCCTCCCTTCTGATAGGGTTGCCAGAGTTAAAACTATCACCGTTGCCGAACACACTGCGATCGTTTTACGTTATAGCTAAGCAAGGTAAGGAATTCTATTGGATAAGCACGCAATTTCATTGGACAGATTATCCTGAAAGTTGTATAGATTGGCAATATTTTCTCCATTTTGGCGATATACTCGAACTTTAAAAAGAGTATTTTTCAATTCGGCTTATACACGGGTTTGCAATTTTGGGCAAATTTCTGCAGGGAAAAACGTACTCTCGGCTTATATTCGGAAATATACGGTACGTTAAAAAAATGTATGAGTAATTTTTTAAATAAATTTCTCCATAGAATAACATGAAATTAGACTGCTGTCCATGTTAGGTGAAGTGTTCACCATAAAGCATAGATATATAAACACAGTAGATAAAAATACCATAATAAACCCCACCCCAAACAAAAAATAAATAAATAAACAAACACATACATAGAACATACTTAACCATTTTTTTATTTTATATTTTTTAATCCTAAATGTAACTTCCAATGTCTCAGGTTAACTCAGTAAGTTGCCATTATTTAATAGTTCTGCTGTCATTACCCTTATACAGCATTATAATAATTTAAATATAAAGTACTGCTGTACAAAATTATAAATAATTTCTTACATGAAATCATCAAAATGCGAATGCTAGTTCTCATATAAAAAACAATTAATATTCTATAATAGAATTTTTTAGATTATTAATACAGTAGGGAACCAATTATCCGGAATGGTTTTTACAAGACTATTCTGGATAACTGGTTTTTCTGGATAACTGGTTGCTCATCAAAGCAAGCCTTATTAATCAAAATTTTAGAATGCATATGGTTCTCATTTAAAATAAATATTTTAAATCAAAAATTAAAACATTTTTTATCAATTAATCAAATTTAAATCCTTAATTAACCTAAATTTAAAAATAATAATAATAATAATAATAATTTTAAATCATTTAATAAATAATAATTTTTAATCAAGATAAATTTTTAATCAAACTTTAAAATGTAAAAGAAAAAAAAAATCTTTGAAACTAACTTTACATAAAAATCAATATGCCCAAATCCAAGTGTTTTTAAATATGACTAACCAATGATTTTAAAACATTGAATATTACTAAAGATTAGAAAATTAAAACCTGGTTTTACAGGCTTTTCTTTTTATTTCTTATGAAAATTCATGTTTTTTGTCCATGGAAGTGCAAAATATTCATAAATTTTTAAAGGTTATTTGATTTTAATTATTACATCTCTTCCCCTAATAAATAAAATAAATTCAAGGCAAGACCAATATCTCCAATTCACCCAATCCATTCCAAATAAATAAAATTATCACCTTTATAATATTGTGTTATGGCGCCATGTATCGACATTTTTCAGAACTAAAAGCTATCGTTTCAATTTATATTATACTATGACCTTTAACTTATACCCCCTACCAAATAAATACTGCTTTTAAGTAAATATAACAAAATTAAATGGAATTATTATTAAATATTTATTTTATTTTTAATTGTTTGATATTACAATGTTAAAGTATTATTTTTAAAAAAAAGTTTCTGTATTTTTTTTTTTTTTTTTTTTTTTTTTAATGCATTAGAAGTTAGTTGTTTGAAAATATAATTCCGGATAACTGGTTTTCTGGATAACTGGATTCCGGATAAACGGTTCCATACTGTATATTAATTTTTTTAAATGCCCAATACCAAGTGAATTCTATCTAAGCAAAAAACTGCAATTCATTCACCGAAATTCTTTTGCTAAAATTAATTTTAAAAAAGGATATATTACATCCTCGCAGTTAAGCAAAGCATAAATAAAATTGGGGCCTGTGGCTTATTTCCTAAATCCATTTCTGCTTCAGCATATATTGTCATCAAAGTTATTCATTTATGCATTTTTTTTTTTTTCCTTTTTGCTCAACTAGATTATACGAAGTGTTTCAAATTCAAAATTACCTGAAGCCCAGGGCCCTATAGGGCCCCTCACTTAAGCCTGCTTCTGCTTGACTATGTATTGTCATATGAATTATGTGTGTATGCAAAATTTTAGCTCAACTAGATGGTAGAAAGAGGTTAAAATTCAAAATCAAATTTGCAACTGGAGTTTGGAGCCATGGGCCTTAAAGGACACTCTCCTATGTCCATTTTTCCTTGAGCATATGCAGTTATTAGAGTATGCAAAATTTTAGCTAAATTGGATAATAGGAAAAAATCAAATTTCTACCTTAAGTTGGGAGTCCAGGACCTCAAAAGCTCCCACCCCTAAATCAATTTCTACTAATCTATGCCAAACTTAAACTCAAATGAATGGCAGGAAATGGTTAATTTTTTTTTTTTTTTTTTGTCTGAAGTTTGGACCCAGGGCTGACAAGGCTTCTTCCCTTATGGCCGTTTCTGCTTTATGATGTATTGTCATCGAAGTTATACATGATACAAAATTTTGCAAATTCGGATGTTAGTAAGCAAGCTAAATTCAAAATCAAATTTTTAATTGCAGCTGGAGCACCAGGGCCCTTTTTCCTAAGTCTGTTTCTACTTCAGCATGTATTGTCATTGGGGTTATACATGTATGCAAAATTTTAACTCAATCCGATGAAAGGAAGTGATTAAAATTCAAAATCAATTAACTTAACTTGGAGGACCAAAGCATCCCTCGTGTAAGTCCATTTCTGCTTCAGCATGTATTGTCAATAGAATTATGCATGTATCAAAAATTTTAGCTGAATCATATGTAAGAAAGAGGTATAGATTTCAAAATCATTTTTAATTACATTTGGGAGCTCAGGGCCTCTAAGGTCCCCTTCCGCTAAGCCTACTTTGTCTTGAGCATATGTTGTCATCAGGGTTTAACCTGGCAAAAAAATTACTTTAGCATTTTAGCGAAAATAGGTAAGCACTATTTTAGCTTTTTCGAAAGTTAATTCTTTGGATACCATTGATTTTTTTTACTTAGCTTTGTTATCCTCAGTTTTGTTTTCTATTCCTTTTGTTCATTGATGATTTTAACCAAGCATCCATATTTGTGACTTTAAAAATATGAATCAAAGAAACTATGTTTTGATTTTATCAATAGAAAAAGAGGTATTCATATCATATGTGTAAAATGAAAAAGCAATTTAAAAATCAAGTGTAGTGGTAGATAATCGTGAAATACTAGTGCTAAAAATGCTTCTATGAAGCAAATTCTGAATTCTGACATACTTTTAAATATTTTTGCATTTAAATTCAATCGTTGAAAATTAAAAATAAATCCAAATTACTATATAAATAAGGATTCCCAAAAATTTCAGTCCTTTCGTAGTTTTTGCCTGCAAATATTACAAAAAACAAAAAAAATCTGAATTATTATATAGAGATATTTTATACAGTTATCCAGTTTTAGCTTTTTAGCGAAATTCTGACTGACTTGTTTTAGCAAAATATGATACCTTTTAGCAAAATGATAAAAAAACTAATGGCAGTTTAAACCCTGCTTTTCACTGAAATCATACATGTATGCATAATTTCAGCTCAGATGGATGATAGGAGGCACATTAAAATTAAAAATCATGTTTTAATTGCTGTTGGGGCTCAGGGCCACCAACCCCCTTCCTCTAGTCTGTTACTGCTTGAGCATGTATTATTATCCTCCAGTTCTGAGGTATATGTTTAAAATTTTAAGTCTCTAGCTCATTGAGAAGTTAGTTTAAAATCCATTTCAAAATTCCACCCAAACAGACAAGAAAGCAAGTTAATAAAAATGTGGCAAAATAGGTTATTTTCCACTTTCTATTTATTCAATTTTCTTTGAAGATTTTCCAAAAATTACTAGCAACAAAAATACTCATTTAGATTCCACTATGGTGGCCATATTAGAGTACCTTTATATAAAATAGCATTAAAAAATATTACAATTACTCAATTATGGATTTTTTTTTTTTTTTTTTTTAATTCTAAGTAAATGAGGACAAAAGATAAATAAATAAATATATTAAAATTTCCTCACATAATTTTTTAAAAGTCAGAAAACCAATTTTTATTAAAAAGGAAAAACAAAAACAAAAAAGTTGTCCTTGAATTTGGAGGACAAGTGGTCACCCTACATTCTATGAAAGTAAGAAGGTTCAAAAATCAAGATCTTTAGAACTTAATTTTTCATTAACCCCTTGGGTACGGATTTATTTGAGAAAATATTTGCATGTGGAACGGATATAATTTTTGGTTGCTTGGAGTAGTATGTAAAAGCAGTACATTTTATGTAAGAATTTATTTATTTCTAAAATATTGGTGACATATGTAGTATTAAGGTGTCTTCAAGTAATTAGAATTGCAAAATAAAAACAAAAAACAAAAAAAGTGAATGACGTGTCTCAGACGTCAAATGTACCCAAGGGGTTAACATCTACATAGTCCACAGAATTTTGACATTAAAATACAAAAAGGTAATAAATGTCAAATAACAAAATTTTATAAAATAATGAAAACATTTCAACTGCAACAAAAAATTTAAACAATAGTTAATTTGTACAATGTTCTTTACAACATTAAATTATCTTTTATTGGTTGTTAAAAAAATACTTTCACCACTATTCCAGGCCTTCCTTAGTACTTGAATAGTTTATATTTCTCTCTTTTAAACTTTGTTCTTTTCGGTGCATCAGTGGTGATCTCGTGCAACAATACATGAATACAATTTTACTACAAAACAATATAGTATAAACAATTGTATTCATTAAATTCATCTCCTTCAATTAAATATTTTATAGCAATGTTTGACACAACACACTATAAATAATAAAAGTATTCGTTTTAGTTTTGATACAGAAATTTTTATAAGTAAATTGCTATCCGAAAGTTGCGGAATTTTTTTTTTCTCAGTGCAGACAAAAACTGTCCGCAAGCTGTTTTTCTGTGTCCGTGACTATGTTGCTGTGTTTCTGCCACTGGGATGACCTATAACATGTATATAAATGTTCAGCTGAATAGAGTAAGCATTTAGCCGCTATTGTAGATTAAATAATTTGGTCCCATAGGCCATAATGATAAAGAATTTTTCTTTGTGTCCCTGTAAAAAAAATTTTAAGTGCTAGATTCACCAAAATCAATAGACTCTGTGCTACAGTGACCAATAACATGCACACTGACTTTCATCTCATTCGAACAAGATATTTAGAGATGCTATTGTGTTCACAAACACACACATACATCATCATATAGCGAAAATAAACTCAGAGAACCTCAAAATGTATAAATACACCAAAATCTCAAAGTCAAATTTTTGTCACAATTACAATACTTTCCTTACATATATATGTTCAGAAAGTAAAAAGAAGGGATGTTAACTAAACACTATTTTATTTTTTAAATAAATTACTTTAAATCAAGGTTCTGATCAGAGGTAAAAATTAGGTGAGAATTTTTCACTCTTACTCATAAAGCAAGTGATATTTTGGAAAAGACAGTGAGAACAAGAATATAGAAAAAAAAAAAAAAAATCTGAATTTCCATAAAATGTTAATAATGCTTAATTTCTTAGCTCAGTGGTAAAATATGAATTTAATTGCTTAAATATGTATTTTTTTTTTCACTGCCAATGATTTAAAAAAGATGTTATTGTGCCGATAATTGACAAAATTTGCACTTTTTTGAAAATTGATTTCTAAATACAGAATATTTACCTAAATAGCTTTTTTTTTTTTTTTCTTTCAGGTGTTTCATTGCTGAAATATACTTTTTCTCCCTCAGCTAATCAGATATGTAATTATGCCATCCAATTTTCTGAAAAATTTTAAATCATTTGTTTTCTTATGAAGAGTTTGCTTTAAAAAATTGCTAATTTTTTATGAAAGTTTCATTTTAAATTTCCTTTTTGTGTGTGTGTGAGTGTGTGTCTGAGTGAAAGATTTGTTTTAAAAGTGCCAATTTTTATAAAGGCTCAACATTTATATTTCCCAACATCCCCCCCCCCCCCCCCCAATTGACCTCTGAAAAGTGCATGAATTTCCTCATGTTAAAACTTTTAAAGAAAAAAATGAGATATTCTCACAGTCTCACTCCCTAATGAAATCCTGCTTTAAATAAATAAAGTTCATAAGTTCTTAAAGCCTTTAAACCCGAACTTTAAGAAAATAAATTACTTTATTGCTGTTACATAGATGATTTCAATAGCTTATTAAAAGTAGAGGATAACTGAAGAGGTTAAAACCTTTAATAAATTAATATTAATCAGTGTCAAGAGCTAATTTTTATTATAAAGTGCAACACAAGGAACAGAGAAATATAAAATATTCAAAAACTGAGGAAACCTTTGGAGCAAGTATGAAAGTATTATTTTAACATCAAATAAAAGTTAATTTAATTAAATTAATTTAACATTGAAAAAATAATTATTTTGCCATAACAAAATTGTGCCTATTAAAAATTAGAAATATCTTCTATTTTGAAGTTCCCCTCAAAGCTTTTTGGTCGAGGCCCAGTCATCATCAGAGCTTTTGCGGTGTTTTTGTGATTTGTTTTTTATTGAGTCTACAGTTTCAAAAGATAGTGCTACCATTGGTTGATGTTTCTTTTGGGGTAGATGTCATTGCAACAGCACTCATAAGCTAAAAGTTCTATCATTTTACTGGCTATCGTGCAGGTATTATCATAAATAAGCTAATTTTCTTACATTTTTAAATTTTATTTCTTGTTCTTTGTTTATTTTAGTTAAGACTTGGTTCTGTTATATTTACATTGTTTTCATGTTCTTTTATTTATTATTTATTAATTTATTTTTTGATTTTGTCTTTTAGTCATGCCTATGTAGTAAACTTTTTCCTCAGTTTGGCACTTAATTTTATTTTCATCTGCAGTTTCTACGGGTTTATTGGGTCCTTATCATTGCAAATGTGTTGAAAGATATTTTTATTGGGTTTTATGGGGATATTTATATCTAAATATACTAAGTAATCCCCTATAATAAAGAAGCATCTATAATAAAATTCAAAACAAAGCGTCAAAATAAGTACAAAATTAGCACTATATTCTCAAGCTAAAGAGTCAAGAAAAACAAACCACATCTCTGCATCAGGAAAAACCCTGATAATGGCTATGGCCCTGGAAGAAAAGCCTTCGCAAGAGAACTTCAAAAAAGGCATTTCTAGTTTTTAAATAAATATAACTAAGAAGTTCCTAAATTAAATTTATAAAATTACACCTGCTTACCTAACACCTAATATTAGTCCGGCTTCTCGTCGAGTCATCTTAGGTTCAAACCCTCCTTTATAATACTTGCTATTAGCAAAACTCTAAAAAATTAATATATATATATGTTAATATAAATATTTATAAACATACAAATACATATATACTTTGAGAGGCAAAAATATTAAGTCTCTCATTTTTTATCAAAAACACATGCAATCAGTTTCAGTATTACACTTTTCTTCAGAATTATTGCTAATGTAACATTAAAGTTTAAAAAGAAAATGTGACAATGGTCATAAATATTTATTCTGACGAAAGCAATTAGAAATTAATTATTTTTTTAATATTCAGAGTATTTTTATGATTTCTGATATATCATAAATATAGAAATAACTTTCAATATGCAGCTTTTGATGTGATTTAGAAGTAAAATACAGTGGCCTCTCATTTATACGACTCTCTTGGTTATACACAAAATTCTCTCTGACCCGTCCACGTTTTATGGTAAATAATGCTAAACTCTCTCAGTTATACGACTCTTCTCTCCCTTATATGACGCTTTAAATGGTTCAGGGGATTTTACATTTCTCACTAAAGAATTCATTTTATAATCTTTAAAGTACAAATCATGCTCTTTTTTTTTAAACCTTTACCCTTTCCCTGTTGTTAAAGTGTATTATGAATAATGAACAACATTTGTTATCTAAATTCCTATACTAACAATGAAATCTATAGCGAGAGAATGATGAAGATGAGAGCAATATTCCTGCTGTTTTAACTTTTTCAAAAGCAATTGCCACTTTAAATACATTAAAGAATTATGTCCAACAGAAAGATTATTCCCAAAATAGCTTAAAAGCTTTATCAGACATTGAAAAAGATATTTTCTCTTATCTACTACAGAGACAAACTCATATCACTTCATTTTTTGAGAAAATCTGATCTGTAAATCTTAAACACTAGTTAGTTGTATGACGACTATGGCGCCCGTTGAAAAATGATCATTTCATTTTATTTATTTCTCACTTCAAATAATTCATTTGCTAGCAAGCCTGTGTGAAATTTTCGCACTTTATTTATCTCTTTGTTACCTTTAAAATTATTATTATTGTTTTATAGACGTCATTTTTTCATATGCACGAGCAAATTTAATATTTTATATATTTTTTTTTTTTTCAATTAATGAAAGCATATTTCATTTTATGCTGAAAAAAAAAAAAAAAAAAAAAAAAAAAAGACAACAATTAAAAATTTAAATATCTATTTTAAACCTATGTCTATTTTCATAGTTTAATTAATTTTTAAAAATCTAATCAAAAATTTGTTACAAATAAGGTACCAAATGAAAGGGGCGATTTTTCTGAATCTGTCGGATTAAACAGCTTATCGATCGAACAATTAGATTTTTTTAAATTAACTAAAGTATGAAAATTAGGTGGCAACTTGCGTTCACACACAGACAGAGTCCAAGGAAATCTCTTAGCCTTTTTAAGCATGACAGAGTCAGCCAGTGATGAGTGTAACTATATATGCTGATAATGATAAGTGAACTACAACTCTGTATTTTATGAACTTTCTTCTAATATATTTTATGTTTTATTTTTAATATATTTTATAAATTTTGTCAAAATAAGTCCTTTGTACTCCAAACTTATCACTTTTAATACAAGTAAAATAATTAATGTGCATAAAATTTGAAACTTATATAATAAAACAGTTTCTCACTTATATGACTCTCTCAGTTATAAACAGTGGTGGCTCGTGGTAAGAGCTGCAGAGCTGCAGCCCCCCAGAAATATTCGAAAAAATTATTTTATCAACTTTCAAAATATTTTGAAAATAAATATTATTATATTGTATAGTATTATGCATATAGAAAACCAGATTACTTCGTTATCATGAAAAATTATTAAAAAACTGAGAAAAGTTAACCACTTTTAAACGTAAGAGCACCTCCAAAATTCGTAAAGGGACTGCTCATTCATGCAGATCCCGAAAAAAGGGATTTCTTTAGGGAAAGAACTGTTACAACTGCCCCTACTCATTTTCCCTACCAGTTTCGACCATTTGGTTGTAGCTGCATCCGATGCAGCTCCGATCTGATTAGGGATTTCGGTAATGCTGGAAAAGAACAATTTCCCTTTGTAATCTACGTTTTTTCTTCACAGTTTTTAATGCGGTAATCACTGTGTTTGAAGATTATTTATGTATAGGAGGTAAAACAAATTAGCATGAAGGTTATTCACGATTATATGAGAAAATAGAAGCCATTTTTATTTATTTTTCAAACAGATTTTTATTTTATATTACATGGAAATTTCGCACGGTTTTTCGGTTTCTTGCTTTGCCAATGGCAGAAACGTTGAATAGACAGAATCTCAATTTTTATACAGGGTGATTAAAAAAAATGTGGACAAAATGACATGGTAGATCAGTCATACAACAAGGATCAAAAATTGCATAGGAACAGAGGGTCGCAACTGCGATCTGGAGCCGCTACAGGGCGTCTAAAATAATGCACAACACAAAGAGAAGAAACAAAACCATTACAGATCATTTTTTGATAATTACTCACTCACATGCAACTAATGCAAGCCAAATGTTCAGCCTACAGGAGATGCTTAAAGTTTTTGCCAGATACATCGAGACACGCCTGGCATCTACGTTGCATAGAATGCCGCACATTCTCAAAGATACCATGTGTATCACGAACACATCCTGCTGCCACAACGATTCTTCCTACCAAGTCTTCTGGCGTTACAAGTGTTTCATACACAAGTCCTTTTAAAAATCACCATAAGAAAAAATCCAAGGGAGATAGATCTGGTGATCGTGGTGGACATGCGATTGGTCCATCGCAACCAATCCAGCCGCCAGGAAAAGTAGCCTGCAGATGTGCTCTGACATCTGTGCTGAAATGTGCAGGAGCTCCGTCGTGTTGAAATCGAATGCGTTGACGAACAGGCATCGAAACATCATTCAGCATTTCTGGTAGAACCTCTTGCAAGAATGTTAGATAAATGGGACCGTTAAGTCTTTCTAGGAGAATGTACGGACCAAGTAAACAGTCTTCTACAATGCCAGCCCACATGTTAACGGGAAATTTTCGTTGTGCACCATGCGGACATGTAGCACCGGGTTTTCATCCGCCCACGTATGCAGGTTGTGAAAGTTCATCACACCCTCTAATGAGAACGCAGCCTCATCCGTAAAGAGAACACTTGCTGCAAAGTTTCGGTCTGCAGCACTTTCTTGCAAAAACCAAAACGCAAAATCCATACGACTGTTGTAGTCTCCCGGTTCCAGTGCCTGGACGCGTTGTAAATGATAAATATGTAGTCCTTCGTCATGTACAACGCGCCAAGCGTAGCTTGGGGAATATGGGTCTTTCGGGATACAACTTGTGAACTCATTGAAGGATTATGCTGGAGTTCTTGGACAACTCTTTCTTCAACATCAACTGTCGGATTTATTCGTTGGCGACCCAGTATCCGGCTTGTGCACGTCGAACGAGCCGGTTTCACACAATCGTCGATGCAGAGTGGCAAAGAATGAGCAGCTAGGCACCTTTATACCAGGACATTTCTCACGATATATTTGCAAGGCTTCTCGTCCATTGCAGTTGGCCATGCCGTAAATTAAATGCATGTCAGCCATTTTGCAGTGCGTGTAACTAGCCATGTTACGCCCAACGCATCCAGAACTCGAATGAAGACAATCTCCGTTTGCTCAGTTCGTGTTTGTATTGCAACGCCTTCTCGTGGCTCTAGTTCTACAGGCGTTTGTGACCCTCTGTTCATATGCAATTTTTTATCCTTGTTGTACGACTGATCTGCCATATCATTTTGTCCACGTTTTTTTGAATCACCCTGTATAAATTTTGCCTTAAACATAATATTTAAAATTTATCAAGTGTTCATTCGCTTTGTTGATAAGGTTATAATAATTATTATTTTTTTTTTTTCCACTTGTATTTTAGTCACTAATGTTTTTCTATTTTGATGAGAAATATTAGCAGTCGAACCTTTCTTAAAAACACGAGATTACTAAATTTTTAATTTCTGACATTTTCGTACAACGAAGTTGGAAAGCATTTATAACTTTGTTTCATCTGTCTTTCTATTTGAGTGAGAACTTCTCGGAAATTTAAGCATTTTAATATCCGTTCTTTAGATTGACCACACTATTTTTCCTATTAAAAATAGGGTATGTTTCGTTTACAGTTCATTTAGAGGAATGCACAAAAATTTCTTACACATTACACTTTATAAGAAAATTAATTTAAATACATTTTAGCAGTGTTATTCTGTTGCAGAATCTAGGAAATTTATATAAATTACTCTAATGCATAACAAACTTATCCATTTAGAAAATGTTGTATTTTTCATTTATACTTCTTTTACGAGGACACACAAAACATCCAGAATGCACTGCTGGCTTGGATAATATTTCAAACCAAATTAAACTGATATATACTATTCAAATCTTTTTAAATATATCTAAAGAAAATAGTGTTTTAACATTTGTAGATTTTTTTTTTTTTTATGCATGGCAATACAGAAGATATCGGATACGTTACTGACTATATGCAGCAAATTTTGGAAATTCATTTTTAATTATACTAAGGTTTCATATCTAAATGAAATTTTAGTTTACTGTACCATGTGTAATTTTAGTTTACTGTACCATGCATGTAAAGTTTGCATTTAAAAAAATAATAATAATAAAATGTTTGTAATGTTAGACAAGCATTTCATAATCTATGTGATGTGTAAGATTTTACGTCAATGTTAACTCTTTTAATTAATATTTCAAAGGATGTTCTAAATAAATTAATGAAACGCATCATTATAATTCCACTTTTAAGATACGAGCATTACATTACTATAACGTTTTGAGGTCTCCTGAGCTCATTTTTGCTATTTTTACAGTGTTATATGTATAGTGTAAGTGTATATATGTCAGTGAATATCATAATATCTAAATGCTTGGTTCGATTGAACTAAAAGCTGGTAGGTATGTGAAAGGTCACCATCAAATGAGCTGTTTAGAATTTGATGGATCTGAGACTTAAAGTTCTGTTACAAGGACACAAAGAAAAATTCCTTATCATTTTGATTAATGGACTTAACTTTATGAAGTGCGATTGCACCAAAATGTTTTATCCAATAGAGCTAAAAATCGGTAGGTAGGTTACAGGTAATCGTCACACAATTTGTATAGTTTTGATGAGTACAGGACTTATAAATTCTTTTACAGAGACACAAAAAGAAATTCTTTATCACTATGGACTATAGATTCGAATTATTTGCAGTTATCGCAAGAACTGTACAGATCTACATAAGTATGTAATCAAACTATTTACTATTATTTTTATATAAATCATTGTGTGTATCTTTTTAATGTGCAGAAGTTGATTTACAGTCACGCATGTATACTTCGTACCATCTTGGAGAAAATAATAGCATGCAGATGAAAAATATTTTGTTGGGGGAAAATTGATTATCATTAATAAATAAAGTTAACAAAATAAAATCTCCAGATTTTTTTTTTTTTTTTTTTTTTTTTTTTTGTAACGAATGTCCAATAATATAAAATTTTAAATCTGTGCTGTATCCTGTATTGCTCAGCTTCTTGCTCAGTCTGCGTATATAAAGCCCGAAGCTCCCGATTAAAACAGATTATTTAGACAATCATTTTCGCTTTTTTCTCAAATCTTACACAGACATGCAGCTATGCAACCCCCCATTTGATTTGTTGCTGATCTTCCTTCTTTCATTATGCCTAGTGACTACATGGTTATGAAATTTGCCTTTCATAAGCCTTTTAAGATCTTTTTCCCTTCCAGGGAGGATTGGCTTTTGTCTCCTAGTTGGCTTGATGACAACTGTTTGGTTTGGTATAATGATGGCTCTAAGCTTGGTTCTCATTCTGGGGCAGGTGTTTACTGTTCTGGGGATGGAACTCGGCTTTCTTTTCCTCTTGGAAAGTTTGCCACAGTTTTCCAGGCTGAAATCTTTGCTATCATCTTATGCTGTAAGGTGTGCTTAGACAGGGGTTATCATAATTTAACCATCCGTATCTGTTCTGACAGTCAGGCGGCTCTCCTTTCACTGGAGAGGTGTAAGTTCACCTCTCTTCTCGTATGGGAGTGCTACACGGCACTTTGTGAGCTTTCTTCCTATAATAAGGTTAGTCTACATTGGGTACCTGGTCATATGGGTATACCTGGTAATGAGTTGGCTAGATCTGGTTCCAGCACACTCTTTTGTGGCCCTGAGCCTGTTCTGGGTATTTCTCCCACTACTTTTAGGGCTTCTATCTTCAAGCTCTTTGGTAAGGAGCACTATAAGCTATGGCGTAATTCTGATGGTCAAAGGCAAGCAAAAGAGCTTAATTGTGACTATCCTGGTCTTCGTCATAAGGAGCTTTTAAAGCTTAACAGGAATGGTTTGAGGAAGGTTATTGGCCTTCTTACTGGCCACTGTACCCTTAAGAGACATCTGAACATTATGGGTATCAGTTCTGATCCCATCTGTCGTGGTTGTTGTCTGGAAGAGGAGACTGCTCGGCACATTTTGTGTGACTGAGGCCTTTTCTGCTTACAAGTATAGCATCTTGGTCGGCATCTTATTGAGCCTTGGGAGCTGCAGGATATTCCTGTCAGGTGTCTGCTGAGCTTTGCTTTAGCTACGAGGCTTTTCTCATAAGGATGTGTTTGGGTATGGGTACAATAGACCTCTGGTCGATGTGCCCTAGCTCTCAGTGGCCTGCTGAGGGCTGCCCTCCTTCATAAGTCATGCAGCCCCCCGGTAAAGGAATCTCACGAGCCGGTTATAAAACTTTTTTCTATGGTCCCCTGAAAGTTGTATAAGTGAGAGGTTACTGTAATTGCCTTGATTTATTGTAAAAGTTACATTCTCCACAGTGGAAAGAACAGTTATTCATCTAAATTTTATTTCAAAATAATATTTATCACATAATCTTTGGATGAATTGAGTGGACATTATATCTACCAATGTGCAAAATTCTGTAGAGAAGGAAGATTATTTCAGAATTTTAGAAAATACATTAAAATAAAGATGAGAGTGAGAAATGGATAAAAAGGTCTGAAAATATGCACAAAACTAAAAAATAAACTGTTTCTCAGCAAACTTGGTTTTTAAAAATAAAAACAAATCATATACAAGATATCATACTTGCAATAAAGAAACATGAAAATAAAGTAGACTCTCGACTATCCACGTCACTGAAATATTATCTGCGATATTGATTTATATATTTTCCTTGATATTTAATCTTTGATTTGTATTTTATTTAAAAATTTAAATGTATACCTAAATGTGTATATTGTTGTTTAAATCCATTGTAATTTATAGTAGCAAAAAAGCCAAGGAAGATGGAAATCACAGGTAATCGAGAGTTTACTTTACTGTATACAGAAGTAAATTGCTTGGGTTACATGATAAAACAAATATGTTGTGGCCACCACAAGACTTTCTTCTATATTTTTTTATAATAATTCATGTAGCACACATCATTTATTAAAATTATTTTCCATGATTAATACAGTCAATTTTCATCTGAAGTATAAACACTCAATGCCCCCAAAAAGTCAATTTTGTGCCAATGTCTGATATATATATATATATATTTTTTCAAATGAATAAAAAAAGAACAGTTTTAAATTTTTTACAGATTTATGGTTCAATGATTCATTTTATATTTATAACTTGTTTTGAAAGATACCCATATCATATTAAAAATTTAACACCCCCAGGAAGGGGGGGGGGGGAGGTAAATGATGTTCCTGCATAACAAAAATTTTTCTCTGACTATTACTTGAATATATATGTTATATGTATATATATATAATTATTTTATTTTACATTGAAAATTTAAAAATAATTCTCTTTATGTATATTTACACAAAATTTTCACCTATACTTCCATATTAAAAATTATTGAAAAAATAAAAAGGTGTGTGGGGGGGGGGGAGGTAATAGCACCACTTGTTGATTGATTGATTGATCACCAAATGTAAACAGCACCAATTTAACTCAAGGTTTAACTAAATATCAAGTTTGGTTAAATTCCGTCTACTGATTTGTGAGGAGAGATACAGTGTCCACAGAATTTTTAATACACACACATACAGATAAGACATATTCTAAAAATGGCCACAGTTTACACGAATGTTAAAATAATTTTACTATTACATAAAAAGTTAAAAATGCAACCATTTATGAAAAATCTAAAGAATCTCATTTCTGAATATCATACAGAGGGACATTTTAAGAGATCTAATATTTAAAATTAAATTAAAGTAAACAATTATAAATTAATCTCTTATTTAAATAAACATTTCACACATTAAAGTAGAGTATAAAGGAGAAAGTAACAGTTAACTTACGGATGCAGTTGGAAGTTGTTTCAGTTGCTTCTCTAATGCTTCAGCCCATTGTTTAGAATGTCGAGCTAAAAATCGGCCTAAAAGTAAATATAAATGCTATAATTTAATTTTTCATTTAAAAAAAAAAAAAAAAAAAAAAAACTTAAAATTTAATCAAGCAATTAATTATAAATTTCCTTTTAAGAAAATAGTACAACATTAAAGAATAAAAATATGGAAGAATAGACAAAGAGCTTTAATAGAGTTTTCCATATAGCAGAAACTTGAATTGTGGCTGTATTTGCAACCCTTGAAAAATATGACAACAGCAAACTACTATTTTTGTTAGGTACCTACAACAGCATGTTCGCTTACCATGCAAATGAATCCTGAAAATTCTGACCATAGCAAATTCCTATTCAGTGGCAGCTGTGACATCCTATTTCCATTTCAAATACCTTTAACAGCCTCGGAAGTATATGTGCAATCAGTTATCTAATTAATTTAAATTTGTCTAAAATTCTTATTTTATTTTATTATTTGTCTAAAATTATTATTCTTTTATCCCATTGAATCATAAAAAATATCAATCTTTTAGAGGGTTGATCTCTCTCTCTATTTCTATTGTCTAATGATGAAATTAGTTAAGGTTTAACTTCATTTTAACAATTTCTTACTAACAACTTTTGTTTTTCAAGTAATCCCTTTAGACAAATTTTTCAGTAATTGTTTAAATTTTTATTTAGTTTTTCATTTTATGTTCCTAAGGTGTTGGATTAATTTTCAAATATTAAATTCATCGGCAGAGCTTTTAAAAGTTTATTTTGTATAAATCCACAAGACATTGGCAGAATGTTTTTATGCTTTCTGCAACTTATTTCATAAGTGCAAACCTTTTCTGCAGGGCGATATTTTTTTAACAATAACATATTTATCTTTAATTTACACATATATTTAATTATAAACAACCAATACTACTATTTTACTTTAGTAGAATTCTTAAATAAGACACTAGATTCTGTTTTCTACTGAAATCTGTGAACATCTTTAAATTATATGAAAAAGTCTTTCTGTAAGGGACAATTTCTTTTCTGCGACCGACAATGGCATTGTATTACCTAAGTTCTGGTACCAAGGACATTGATTGAGCGACTTTTCTTAAATTAGAAAGATTTCTTTTTTAAATTTATTTCAGATTGTTATGTATCCACAGCAAAACAAAGTTTCATTAGCAGCAATATACCCATTTTTACAAAAATTGTTGTCTTTTTTTTTTTTTCCACTAATTAAAAGCATTTTAAACTTGCTTCATCTCAAATTGTGTAATTCATCTTTCGAATCAAATATCAATAATTTTCATTCGCTTAAGTATGTGATTTTCACTTTAAAAAATAATATTTCAACAATCCATTGATTCAACAGTTATTTTGAAAGTTGCATTTTTTGTGCAGTATTTAACAAAATATTTGTTTTGCTTTATAAATCTGTTTGTGTTGTCAGCTGAATTTATACCTTAATATTTTTGTAAAAATATTTATAATTTTATTAATACTAGCATATTTATTGTGATTGTATAATTTTATATTGTTACCAATTGATACAGAAGTTTTGTAAAACATATTGCTGTCTTTATCAATTCTAACTTTTTAAAAAAAAGTGGCCAGTAAAAAAATTGCTTCTGGTGGCCACTGGCCACTAATGGATTTTCCCATATTTGCTCTTTATCATCACTATGCCATTATATTTAAAGGAACTAAAAAAAAAAAAAATGTTTTTGGTTTCACATACCTTTAATAGTAACATAAATTTTATGCACAAGGAATGAACGTGTTTTTCATGCATAATTAGAATACCTAATTACATAAACATTTCACTTGCTGTTCCCTTAAAAAGAGTGGACAATGCCTAATTTCGCTAACAATTAAGTTCCATATTATTTATTTTATGGGAAAAATTTGTTTCCATAATAACTCATTACTCAATGTATTTTTTTAAATTCATTTTTCGCACATAGAAAATTCACAACTGGTCAATTAGTATTCATTTTTGCAAATTATTACTTTTTTTGTTGTTGTTGTTTGTTTTTTTCAGTTAAAAAATAATTAAATGCATTTTTCCCATTTTTGTGCGAAAAATAAAATATTTAAAATGTGAAAAATCAATTTTCAAAAATGAGTATTAATTTAATGATTGTGAATTTTCTGAATGTGAAAATAGAATTTAAAAAAGTATATATATTAAGTAACCAGCAGGGATGAGAGTGGGAAATGGACAAAAAGTCTGAAAATAAGTACAATACTCAAAGATAATTTAATTTTTGTAATAAAAGAAGAAACATACATGAAATTGTACTTTCCAAAAGAAATATGAGACTATATGAAAACTAATTGCTCAATAACATGTTAAAACAAAGAAAATTAAAATAAGAATATTTTGCAATAAAAAAAGTCTGAAAATTACTTTTAAAAAATTAAGAAAAGTCTGAAATTCCTACTAAAGTCTGAAAAATCTCATCTCTGAACCAGTCATTGTAGAAATAAATTTTCCCAGAGAATAACACAGACTTTGGCTGTCGAAGAAATTGGGTATTGTCCACTCTTAATCTTAATTAAAGCTGTCCATTTAATTATGTACTTAAAATAAAAAATTGATAAATATTACAAAATTTGTTGCAGAAGACAAGATAAAGATAAGATATGGGCAGTGCTCAATGCTGTCAGAGTTATCTCTGTTTTCTAATTTAACTGAAATCATAAACAATTATTTTAATGTTTAAACATTAATTTACCTGTATATCCTGCAGCTGCCAAAGCTAAACCTGCTAAAATTACACTGGAAGACTGAAAAATGAAAAGCATTATTAGTGATATAATAATAATGAAATGAAAACTAATTTACTTATTTTGTCTAATAAAATTAAATAAAATATATTGCATTGAAATGAAGTGAAAAGAAGAGATAATGCATATAAACAGCTTTTGATAGTATAATAAATTTTGAAATAACAATATTATCTTAGGTTTAATTTCAATAATCCAATAAAAATATGTAGTAGAGTGACTTGGGGGCAATTATGGCAATGGGCTATAATTTCTATGTATTTCAGTCTTATAGCTAAATTATGTAGAATGTCTTATTTTAGCATAATATCTACACAGTGCAAGCATAATTTTTTAAAAACATTGAATTTAGAAGCTGTTATACTTAAAAGCAATAAAAAAAACTGCTTCCACTGGCCAATGGTGGGTTTTTTGTCCCCTTCTTTAACATTTTATTAGTTAGCTATAATTAGCTCACTATCAGTGGCGGATCCAGAACTTGACTTTTGGGGGGCGGGGGGGGCTAAGATTTTTCAAAGTGTTATTCTAGAACAATAAAAAATTTACAATTGCAATATTCAGTTGGGAATGTCAGTGTTTTGGGGGGGGCTTCAGCCCCCTAGCCCCCCCTTAAATCTGCCACTGCTCACTATAAAAACAATGCTATGAGTTAGAGTCCTGCACGGGTCGGGTTTTACCCGACCCGAACCCGACAGATGAATTTTAAATCAACCCGAAACCCGACCCGAACCCGACAAAAAAATTTTCATCAACCCGAAACCCGACAAAAAAATTTTCATCAACCCGAAAACCGACCCCAACCCGCAACAGTGAATTTTTTGCGACCCGAAACCCGAAAAATAAATCAACATTACTTATTCATCTAAAAATCATGCAAAACAACGTAAAATGATATAACATGATATAAAATAAAGTAAATTTTCATTGTCACACTATTGGTAAATTATAAAAAAAAACTAGTATACATTCTTCTACATTTTTCTGTCAAATTCACTAAGTGCGAATAATTTATTAAAACTATTACTAAAAAGTTTAACGTGATGAATGCAAATAATTTTCATCTTAGGGAAATCTAACACTAAATATCCAAAGAGAGACAGTTTTATCGTCTATAAATAACTTCTTAAACAATGCATTTTTATAATGGTTATCTCACATATCATGGTTTCTACAGTTATATGGCATAGAAGTTGAGATATAGCCATCCTGTTATCGATGAAATTTGCAGTAAACAACGCCACCTATTGGCCGACAAGCATTCAAACTGAGTCAGCATAATGTCTAATAATCTCGCCTTCTCACATATTAAGTTTTGTTTGATGAAACACAACAGAACACGAGATATAGCTTTCCTTGTAGTTGTAGAAATCGCTAAGTAGCAGCGCCATCTGTTGAGCGGTTTACACCAAAAGTTGACAGGCGCTAATATATATTAAATGGCACCTACATACAAATTTATATGAAATTATGTGCAGTAGTTCTTGAGATATTGCCTTTCCTTAAATTGCGGAAATCGCTGTGTAGCAGCGCCACCTGTTGGCTGATAGGCATTCAAATTGAATCAGCATAATATCTCATATTGGTCTTCTCACATATCAAGTTTTGTTGGATTATACGCAACAGAACCTGAGATATAGCCTCCTCTGAAATTGCAGAAATCGCTGTATAGCAGTGCCACCCGTCGAGCGGTTGACACCAAAAGTTGATAGAATCTAATACTTTCTTCTACTAAATATAGAAGAAAGGTTAAAAAAAAAAAAAAAAAATCTTGTAAACTGCGAAATCTTTTCAATTTCCAGAATGCAAATGCGAGGTTATACTGTATTTCGATTTCTTTAATTTATATATTAACAACAGTCGAGAAAGATTTATAATACTTTTCTAATTTTCATACAATTTCTACAAAAGATACATATTAGTTCCGTTGAAGAAAAGAAAACAGATCTAGATACAAATACGGATCTATTTTTCAGATACGAATAGGGAGCTCCGGTACATGTCTGCCCACCAGCAGCCGAGCGGTTCTGCGCTCGAAGCTGGTATATGGGAGGTTTCGGATTCGCTCCCAGGTCACGTTCATCGGCTTAACCGTTCGGAGTTTTCCGTGGTTTCCTCCGAAACACGCGTAAATACGGGCTAGGAACTCCTTACGAAGACTCAAACGGAGGGCAATCCCCTGTAGGCCTAGGACACATCTGGAGTCAATCGGCCTTAAATCCTCCAACCAACCAACCAACCGATACATGTCTAGTATGTGCAGAATGCTTAAATTAGATACATAGTTGTAAACATGCCTATAAATTTATGTTTATAATTGTAAAAAATATTTTGAAAGGTGTTCTCAAGTCGACCCGACTTGTTGAAATCCAAACCCGACCTGCAAGAAATAAAATTCAGTCAACCCGACCCAAACCCGACCAGCATGAAAAAAAAATCAGTCAACCCGACCCGCGGGTCGGGTCGGGTAAAATCGGGTTACCCGACCCGATGCAGGACTCTACTATGAGTCCAATAGTAATTGATGCATTAAATTTGATTTTAATGACTTATTGCTAATTTTTGCGTAACTTCACTACAGACATTACATAAAATAATGTCAAGAACGTTATTTTTTCATGCAAAAGTATAAAAATAGCAAATAACATGTAAAAAAATTTAATTGCCAACATAAAATGCTGCATATGGGCCATATAGTCGAGTTATAAGCTATATAGTTATGTAGATAAACACGGTGATTTTAAACGACACAAGTTCAGCCTCTATACACCGGGAGTAAAATTGGCACCTGACCAATTTTTTCAACAAAATAATGCAAAAAATAATTCATTTAGTTCATTATTTGCAATTTTTATCTTCAGAATAATACATTATAAAATTAATTTTTGGAAAACAAGGACATTTTTAATAATAGTGAATTTCCTGAATGTTAAAGGGAAAAAAATAATATCATAATATTTTTAATGAATAAACTCATTATTTTATTCATTAAAATAATAAGTAATTTTAGTAATAAAATTTCCCACAGAATAACAAGGGATTTGGCTTCTAGCAATAATTGGTAGAATCTCCTTAAATCTATAATAAAAAAAGATTCCTGTGTGTGTTTGTACAGTTACACATTCAAGAAATTTGAGCTACAGAGTTACAGAAATTGGTATATAGATAGAATAAAGAGTATGGGAGTTGGTATTGAAAATTTTTTTAAACAATTTTAATTAGTTTTTGAGATATTAATGAAAATGTTAATTTTAAAAGCCTCTTCTTTGCAATTTGAATTTTTTTTTTTTCCTTTCTTTTTCCAACATTTGCTTGGTAGATGATCATCCCAGATAATTACTTTTCAGTTTTCCAAGTCATATGATATCATAGTGAAAATAAATGCAGTTTTTAATTTTTTTTTTAAATTTTAAATCGATTTTAACAGAAATTAGTAATCAATAATGCTTAGTTATGATTAGTGCTGGACGATATCAGAAATTAAATATCGCGATATATCACCAAGTTAATATCGATATTATGTGATATATTGCGATATTTCTTTCAAGATAGGAAAAAATAGACATTTGTTATTTTTTAAAGACATATGCACACGAATTTTAAAGTATAGAAGTATAAAGTGTTTTCCATGTATTTTCTGGTATATTACTACCATAACTTTATCATAAAAAAAAAAAAAAAAAAAAAAACATAAAAAGTGAATCAATATTTTGTGTTTCTTATAACTTATACTGTTGCTTTTTAGTATACCTCTGTATAGTTTGTCCTCTATTCTTCCCATTTTAAGCATTAATTATTTTAAAATCATATTTTAACACAGCTAATATGCGATCTGTGTTTTATTTGTACCAAGTATATCAAAATTCATAATTCTACTAAAAATAAAGCTTAAGAAAAATTAAATAAAAAGGAAAATCATTCTAAATAGTTAAGAATTGCCATTGGATACACCTTTTTTGGTCATAGAGAGTAATATTTTTTACTTAAAACTCTTATATGCATCCTAAATGTCAGTTACTTGTCATTTTTATTTTTGTATCTGCTTACCAAATCATTACAATATTTTTAAAATGTATATGTGTTCAATTCACATTCGTAATAGTTTCATATATTTGTAATAGTTTCATTATATATATATACATTGTCAGTATAAAAATTATATTATTTAAACAAAATTATGTTAAAGTTTCATTTTGTTACTTAAAGTAACTCATTTTGCAATTACATGTACGGCTTAAAAAAAAAAAAAAAAAGAAAGAAAGAAAGAAAAGGAAAGAGAAAAAATAAATGCTACATAAAAAAAGTAATAAACTATCCAATATTATATAATTTAATAAACTGTCACTGTAAAATTACTGAAGATAAAACTTTATTTTACATCAGTCAGATAGCACCCTTTCTCCCTTCCCATGTTTTCCAATGGGATTTTTGTCGCGTCGTTTTATAAAAATATTTTATTAAAAAATGAACTTTTTCGAATTCTGTTTTTTTTTAATATTACTCTTTGAACAGGTCGTCTTTTAGCTTAAATTCTGTTTTTTGAATATTACTCTTTGAACAGGTCGTCTTTTAGCTTAGTGAACAATTTTTCGAAAAAATAAATTTAAATATTTTACTTAGAGTCCATAATTTACTTATTGAAATAAAATATTTAAATAAATTTTTTCGAAAAATTGTTCACCAAGCTAAAAGGCGACCCGTTCAAAGAGTAATATTCAAAAAACAGAATTCGAAAAACTTCATTTTTGAATGAGATATTTTTATAAAACGAAGCAACGAAAATCCCATTCGATAACATGGGAAAGGAGAAAGGGACTGATGTACAACCCAAACAGTGATGCCAGATGGTCGAAAATTATTTCCCCAAACAGGTCTTCAAATTTCCCCAATTCAGGAGGTTCTTTTCGAAAAAATCCCCAATTTGATTTCTACTAAAAAGGGGAAATAAAATTTTTTTCAAAAAAAATATCAAGCAGATTTTTCTGTGATAAAAATTCCGATTTTTCCCCAAAAGAAGGCAATTAAAAAAAAAAATCCCCAAATACCAATAAAGATATTGAAAGTCTCTAGTCGTAGGGATAAATCATTACGTTATCAACATTGACAGAGAGTTGAAGAACTCCCCAGATTTGTCCCCAAAAATTTTAGAATTCCCCAAAAAAGTCCCCACAAACATTTGGTCCAAAAGCCTCAAAAATCCCCAAAATGGGGACAAAATCCCCAATCTGGCATTACTGAGCCCAAAGCGAGTTAAACACATGTCGCATCTTATTGGCCAGAAGATATGGATACTTTGAAATAAACCAATATCAATGAACCAATAGCAGGAAATGAGCTAAAACAAAAGATATTGTTTTCATTCATAATAAGCGTTTGATTTTATATCGCCTGTCTGTGGTATTACACGTACGATCCACGAGCGATAATGTGCAATATTATCAAAGAACTTATACTAACGGTAGTATAAATTCTTTCATATTAGCGTTTAGAGCCAGGGAAATTCATGAATGTAGAATGAGAAGTCAGTAAGTCAGTATACTGTAAGAAGTCGATATACTATGGGAAGTCGATATACTGTGATAGTTTAATTTTCCTGATGAATATCATTGACTTTTTGGACAGTGATATTTTCAAGAAAGTAGATATATTGCGGTATAGAGAGGATTGGAGAGGAAGGATTGCTTGGGGTTGGGAGGGGAAAAAGGGGTTGCATTAGTATAAGCTATTCAGGTCTCTTTTTTTTTCGGGCTTTGCTTGGCGCGCGGTGATGCAGGTTTGTGGCGCGCACAAGGGGTTGCGTCACTTCCGCTAGCCAAACGGTTTGTTTGTTTTTTTAGAAAACACGGTGAATAAGCTATTCGGCGTTCTCTTTATTCCGAGCGTGGCGACTGGTGGTAGGTGCTAGTGAGAAACATTATTTATCGGCGTTTCGATCGATCGCTCAGTGTGCGCTAAAGAAATATCGTTAGAGGGATATATCAGCAAAGCTAGATCTTTAATATCGTTATTGCGATACTTAAAAAATATTGATACTTGGGGATATATTGATAAATACTCCAGCCCTAGACTTATGATAGACATTCAGTCCAAAAATCTCATTAGTCCTTTAAGAAATAAGGAACTTAATTAAAAAAAAGACATTTTCAGAAAATATAAGGTAACCTTACCATATTAACTTTCAGTCTTTTTATTCAAAATAGAGACCTGAAAATAACAATGAAAGATTTAAAAAAGGTAAATCAATAAGTAAAATATTTTGCATACATAATACAATGATTGTGAAAGATATTAAACTTTTTTTTAGCACTTAAATTTGAAATGTAATTTGTTGAATAATAATAGAGAATTATTAAATACTAGCAAGCCCGTGCGAAATTTTTGCACTTTATTTACCTCTTTGTTATTTTCAAAATTTAAAATTATTATTACTAATATTTTATTTTAAAGTCATACAGACGTCATGCTTCCATTTTCATGAGCAAATTTAATATTTTATAATTTTTTATTTTTTGCATGAAGGCATATTTCATTTTATGCTACTAAAAAAAAAAATTAACTCCTAATTTATTATTTATTATTATTGTTTTTTTTTTTTTTTTTTTTTTTTTGTTTTTTTTTCTTTGGCAACAATTAAAAATTTAAATGTCTATTTTTAAAGCTTTTACCAGGTTATTTTTTTCATATTTTAATTAATTTTTAAAAATGTAATCAAAATTTTGTTACAAATAAGATACCAAATGAAAGGGGCGAGTTTTCTGAATCCGTCGGATTAAACAGCTTATCGATCGGACTATTAAATTTTTTTTAATTAACCAAAGTATGAAAATTTGGTGGCAACTTGCGTCAACACACAGAGTCCAAGAAAATCTCTCAGCCGTTTATATATATAGACTAGCAGGCTTTGCCCGCTTCGCTGGTCATTATATCGAAATGATTTCTCAAAATACTATATCAAAATAATAATTTAAAAAAAAAATCATTGACATCAGTCAAAATCTAAGTTAAAGTTCTCCCCACACGCCACACTTCTAGTCTGGAGAAACAATGCCTTCGGTAGCGCCTTGCCTGTTTTACTCCCCATACCTCGCGGGTAAAGTGGGAAGATTTGCAAAATCACATCAAAGTGCATATTAAATACATGTAATCAAAACCCACACACCAAAATTTGCCATTCAAACGTAATTTGGAGCACGTTTAAGCTTGAAAATGTGTTTTTTCCCCTGCCCACCCCTAAGAGGAGGATAGGAGTAATTTCACAAAATCCCTTTATAGTTCATGTTGCATACACGTACATAACCGACACATTAAAAAATTGAGATCCTGAGATTATTTAAGGCAGAGTTATGTTTTAAAACATGTTTTTTAGCCCCACCCCCTGTGTTTTTTTACCCTCATTATTAAAGGAAAAAAGGGGGAAGAAATTTTGCAAAATCACTTTATATTATAAGTTAGGTACATGTAACCCACACATCAAAAAGGTCCTTCCTAAGATAACTTACTGCAGAGTTACGCATGAATACATATTATTGCCCCCTCGCCTCCTATGGGGCGGAAGAGTGTAATGTTACAAAATTACTTTGTAGTGTGTGTTGAATACGTATAAGCAGTCCACACATCAAATAATTTTGAACAAAGTTAAGCGTGAAAACATGTTTTTTACCCACCAACCCTCAAAAAAAAAAAAAAGGGGGGGGGGATAACACGGAATTGCAAATAATCCCTTTGTAGTTCGTGTGTGCTGAATACGCATACCCAATCGACATATCAAAAAATTGCTTTCCTGAGATATTTGAAGCAGAGTTACTTTTTAAAACGTGTTTTTGCCCCCCCCCCACAGCCCACGCATAAAATTTAATCTTAAGGAGATAATTTGAGGCAAAGTTATGCTTCGAAACGTATTTATTCCCCCCTACTCCCAAGGGGGGAAAGGGGGGCTTTCGCAAAATCCTGTTACAATGGGTGTTGGACACAGGTAAATAAGTCACAAATTAAAATTTGTGACCGTAGCTCCTATAGATTTCCACGGACGAATTTAGCGCTAAAAGATGGGGTCGAATTTGTCCCCTCGTAACTCCCCCCCAATATCGAAAATCGGAAAAAACAAAAGTAAGTTTTTGGAAATATCCTCAAGAAGACTTTGGCGATTTTCTATACATTTGGGCTATTATTGGTAGAGTTTTACTCGAAAATCCTTATTTTGCTAAATTTGCCTCCAAAAATCATTTTTACCCCCTCTCCCCCTTAAAAATCCAAAATTCCAAAATCTCAGAAAATGACTTTTTTGTACTTAAGTCTAGTCTACCCATCTGCATTTTTTTCATCGTGAAGTAATTTGGAACCGAGTTATGCTTATAAAGGTGTTTTTGCCTCCTGTGCCTCCGAAAATCCTTTTCACCCCTTTCCCCTCTTAAAAATCCAAAATCGCAGAAAATGATTTTTTTGTATTCAAGTCTAGTCTCCCTATCTTCAATTTCTTTACCGTGAAGTTATTTAGAGCCGAGTTATGCTTATAAAGGTGTTTTTGTCTTCTGCACCTCCGAAAATCATTTTCACCCCCTTCCCCCCTTAAAAATCCAAAATCGCAGGAAATGATTTTTTCGTATTCAAGTCTAGTCTTCCCATCTGCAATTTCTTCACTGGGAAGTAATTTGGAGCCAAGTTATACTTATAAATGTGTTTTTGCCTTATGCGCCTCCGAAAATCTCATTTTTACCCCTACCCCCCTTAAAAATCCAAAATTCCAAAATCGCAGAAAATGACTTTTTTGTATTCAAGTCTAATCTCCCCATCTGCAATTTCTTCACCGTGAAGTAATTTGGAGCCAAGTTATGCCTATAAAGGTGTTTTTGCCTTATGCGCCTCTGAAAATCTCATTTTTACCCCTACCCCCCTTAAAAATCCAAAATTCCAAAATCGCAGAAAATGACTTTTTTGTATTCAAGTCTAGACTCCCCATCTGCAATTTCTTCACCGTGAAGTAATTTGGAGCCGAGTTATGCCTATAAAAGTGGTTTTTGTCTTTTGCCCCCCCAGGGGGGGAACGAGGGAGTATTTCGCAAAATCCCATCTTGGTGAGCATCAGGTTCCTAAAACCAACCTGCTCACCAAAAATTGTGACTCTATCTCCCATAGGATTGCCACAACCGTGTTGAGTCAGTGAGTGAATCAGTGAGTTTACTCTTTTATATATATAGATAACAATGAAGAACTGAGAATAGTTTTACCACAAAAGAGCAGTCGGCACAGTTGATGGAGGGGATGACCTGCCGAAAAAGCTTTCTGGCAAGCATAAAGTTTAAATAAAGGTATTTAATATTTATATCAAATATGAATTATAACTTCATTTTAAAGTAGTTTTTATAAAGTTTATGCCGTGAAATACTTTAACTATGGGTATTTGGGATCTGCCTGCGAGTGAAAAAGATGCTGGGGCGACGGGCCACGGGCGTTCACACACAACATGTAGAGCGCATGTGGGGCTCAGCCAAATGGCGCAACAAAAAACAGAGAGGAACAGCCCGTCATCATCTTGACTCATACCTTATCGAATTTATATGGCACCAAGCTCAAGCTGTTAATGGCGAAGACTGTTTTCAATCAGTGCTAAAACCAATAGCCAAAAGATTTCCGCCAAAAAAATAATTCTGCAACTTATTCAAATTCGAAACCGGAAGGGTTTAATTGCTATTTTATATTTTAAAACAAAGTAATATAAAAAACTGTATTAAAAATTATTTGTAATTAATAAATGTACATTTTCTTTCTATTCATACTTTCTTACTCAAACTTACAAATCGCGCCAAGTACCATTTTTTCTCATAATATAGCACTATAAGCTCTGAATTGAAAAAATTCTTTCAAGATTTACAAAATTAAACATTTTAAAAGTTAATTAGAATTAATGGAGTGCACATATTGCAACAGTTACAACCAGTGATTTTATGCTTAAAAATCTAAGCTACACAAACAAAAAAGAAATATCTATAAAAATGATATAATCAATACTATGGAAATCTTTTACTTTTTAAAACTTTAAAATACATCAAAATTTCATCAGAACAGCATTACTATAAAGCACCCATTGTTGTTGCTAATGTACTGCTCACAGGATGAGTTGATACTGCTAACTGATATTCTGAATCGTTACAAAACATCAAAAATACATTTTAAGAAAATATATTAAGCTTATTTTTAAGATTAATAAAACAAACATTATAATTGTAATAGAAAATTGAACGAACTACTTCACCAGGAATGAATCCAAGATCGTAACTAGGAAAAAAATTTCGGAGGGTTTCAAGCTTTACTACATAAAATTGAGTGCTATAAATGATGTATAAGTCAAAGATTTTTTACAAATTTGCAAAATGCATGAATCTGAAAATGCAATAAAATCTATACAGATGCAATCACTACACTAAACAAATATAAAAATCACTGGATGCAGCTAATTCGACATGCATGGAAATCTGTACCACAGCAGTCAGTATCCCAATGTATGCTCGTTTCATGATCATTAAAAAATATATATATATACTGAATACCCTTAATTTGAGGTGCATGAATCAGAAAATGCATAAAATTCTATAGTGCATTAGCCAGTATCTTGATGTATGTCTGCTTTATGAGCTTTAAAACAAAACAAAACAAAGAAATCACTGGATACTGCTAATTTGCTGTGCGTGAAAATCTGTACTGCAGCCGTCAGTATCCCGACGTATGCTCACTTTGCGAGCTTTAAAACTGAAAAAAAAAAAAAAAAAAAAAAAACACTGGATACCGCTAATTTGTTGTGCATGAAAATTTGTACTGCATCAGCCTTACTACCATGCACTATTTTCCCCCTAAATAATTCCCTTTATTTAAAAAATAAATAATATACACTCAAAAAATTAATTTTTAAATCGAAAAAAGTTATTAAAAAACCCATCATCCAGCTGGGCCCTATGTGGCAGGCAGTCTTCGTACAGATTAGGATTTAATTTAGTTTTCTAAGTAGGACATATGCATAACTATGAAAATATACAAAGTGGTATTCCAAAGTAAAAAAAAACGCACATTTTTTAAATTTGGGTACAATATGACGATAAATTTGTTTCTAAAGAAGAAATTTTAGAAAAGAAACTTTTCCCTTTAAAATTAGATTTTAAAGAATAATACATTAAAGTTTAAAGGCAATGAAATGAGTATGGATAATTTCCAGTTTATAAAATGATAGCACGTATGATAAAATAATCCGTCGTAGAAATAATATGAAATTAACTATTGCTTACCAAAGTCTTGTCTTCGTCTTCACGAGAATTGCATCATTTTTACAAATTCAAAACAAAACAAACGAAATACAATACTCCTGTTAATTATACAACTACGCTTCTTGGTAAAAACATGCGTACAAAATCTTCCAAAAAGATAAATGAGTTGGAAATAATATGTTTCGAAATTTATGATTGAAATAAAATATTTATACAATAGTTTTCAGTAATTTTTATTTGTTCAAATAGAATTATTTAAATTTAATTTAGGGAGGCATACTATTGTAACAATCGCAGCTATCGTAGATCACAAGTCGGATCGTAGTCGTAATTTTGATACAAATGTAACGCCATCGGCCATATTGGATCGTAAAGTTGTGATTGTTGTCATAAAAATTTGCGACTGCCTGCGCTCTCCCGTAAGCTCTCACAAGCCTATCACAAGTAAGATGGCGGATATTAGCGTTGATGAATGAGAAATAAAATATTTATTTATTTATGTATTTTTGTGTGTGGAATGTTATTATTGATACATAAAATTAAATTAATAACTGTATTATTTAAAAATTACAAGATTTACTTCATTAAACGTGATAAATCGTGTTTGTACGATTGACCATTTATGATTCATTATTTAAAAAATCGCAATAAATTATATAATAATGCGAGATGAACAGCATATTTCTGATTTGCTCTTATAATAATTATTAGCAGACAAGTAGGAATTTTCAGTGATTTTGCATGTTAAGTAGTTTAATCCCTCATTTATCACAGAAGTCATTAAATATTATAAAGCAGCTTGATACAACTACAAACCTAAATAGATTTTCATCAAAATTATCTAAATTGTAGAGTTAAAATCATGATTATAAAAAAGAAAAATTATATATGTGGTGAATTAATTTTGTATCTAAAGTTAGATTATGAGGTAGTCACTTTCTAGAATTTTTAAGCTGTTGATGAAATGCTAAAATTCATTAATGGAATATTTTTTATTCACAAAATTTATATACAGTCATTTATTTATAAGATTATTGTAACTCCTACACTCTGAGATATTTTAACTTCTACAATATTTTAAGCATTAAAATCCAGAAATATTCTTTAAAGTTTCAACTTTCCAAATTTAGGTATATACTATACATTATATATGTTTACTTTAATTTTTTATTGAATTGAAACATTTATGTTTAATAGTTTCAATGTAAGTAATGATTTAAAAACATGGGATGATTTGGGTATACATTGAATTTTATTAATTAGAGAATGCAAAATAATCATTTTATACACTTGCATCATTGTTACCTAAGGTTGTATATGCTGGCAACACCGATATCAACAAAAGTTTTGTTTTCCAAAGATAGCAATGTAAACATACATATCCATATATTGTTAATTTAACGAAGTGTCTATTGCTACGGCAGCCGGAACAATATTATTGTTACGGCAGTCACCAATGAATCTTTATCGCTCCCACTAAGAACGACTCTTTTGTGAATCAATCTCGTAGCACACATGTTGACATTTACGACGCCATTTTTATATTTATTATTTTAAATTTAAATGATCGCTTCACTATCCTTGCTTTTTGTTGAATGCGGCATTTTAATTTATTTTTTGAGCTAGTGTGTTCGGGAAAAAATGTTGAAATCAATGTGGGAGATTTATTTCCCTTATATAATGATTTCGATCAGAAAATAATTGAACCATCGATCTGTGATAATTTAAAATACAATCGATTTATTTTGCAAAACATAAAATTAACTTTTTTTTTTTTTTGTATATTCTGCGTTATACTTCTCTGGGATGAAAATCGTTTGCATAATTTTTTATAGATTATTTGTATTGTGTGAATTCTTATAGGAAAATGAACATAGTTTTGTCATGGCCGCAACATACTAGTTTTTTCTCATATCTTTTATTTGTTTTGTACCATAGTAGAATTTGTACTTATTCAAATATTAATTGTTATAATAAATGTAATTAATCTTTTTTAATATTGCTGTGGAAGATTTAAAATATTTGCTTTAATTTACATGATGGGTTTAAAACCGCTTAGAAAGCAAAAAACTGTAAACTGCTACTTGCATGCAGAATGAATAGTGAAGGAAGACTTAATAATAGTATGTTATCTGCAGGATTCGTTTCAGTTGTGTCTCTGAATTTCATGTTATTTTGTTTTTATAGAAATTTTTCATTTTGAATATTTCATTTGCATTGTAATTTTGTTAGAACTTCGCAAATATCATATTATCATTTATGATTAGTGTAAATAAATATTTTTAATAATAGCCATTTTATATATCATTAACAAGTCTTGCCATTCATTCTGCATGCAAGTACCAGTTTCCAGGGTTTTTTGCATGTTGCGAGCATATAATGCCTAATTTCACTGACAGTTATTGTATGGGAAAATTTGTTTCCGTAATTATTCATTACTTAATGTATTTTTTAAAATTCTATTTTCACATTCAAAAAATTCGCAGTCATTAAATTAGTACTTATTCTTCAAAAATTAATTTTTTAAATTTTTAGTACTATTTCATTTTATGGCTAATAATTGAGAAAAATGCACTTAATGAAAACTCGCATTTTTGAACTCAAATTTGTAAAATGAGTACTAACAGTTTTCTGAATGTGAAAATGGAATTAAAAAAAAAACTATCATGTTGTGGCCACTATATGACTTTCTTCTGTATTTGGAACAACTTCAGTATACACCCACAACAATATTTGGCGATTATGGCTAAATCATAAATGATAAAATGACAAATCTAAAATAAACAACATATAAGCTGCCATATTATATCGCAAACAGTCCAGAACGACATTGTTATCGTTCAAAACAGCACCAAAGAAAAATCGCCAGATTCAGCTGTGGGTGTATACTGAAGTTGTACCCTATATTTTCGTAAACAAATTCTCTCAGTAAAAATAATTTATTAAAATTATTTTCCATGATAAATGCAGATGATTTACATTTCTAGAGAAGTCGTAACGTCAAATATCCAAAAAAAATCAATTTTATTCTCCAAATAACATTTTATAAAAATACATTTTTTTCTTTCTTTTAATGAAAAAGATCAATAACTTTTATCACAGATCTATAGTTCAATCATTCGTTTTAAAGGACATAGTTAAAGCTCTTTGAGTACATAATGAAAAATTACAGGAGACAGATGCAATGCTCCTACATATAAAAAAATTTTCCTCAGTTGACTATCACTGTTATAAACAATTCTTTTTAATTTCATAATTATTAAAAAATAATTATCTTTATGCACATTTACATGAAATTTTGAGATATATCACCATGTTAAAACTTTAGAAAAAGCAGGTTGCCAAAGCCACCTTTAAGACTATTTTCACCAAAAGTTGACAGACACTAATTTATGTCAAGGTGCAACTACATACCAATTTGCATGAAATTCTATGCAGTAGTTCCTGAGATACAATTGCCACAAAAATTTATCACACACAGACACATTTTTTAAAACTGGTCAAATCGTGTTCTACTCCTCTCGGAATGCGTAAATCAAAATCTATTGAAAACCCAAGGTCAAAAATTTTTACGAATACAATACTTTCTTCTGCTAAAATGTAGAAGAAAGTAATAAATGAAGTTTTATAAATTTGGCTAATTGAATAGCTTACCAAATAATTGGATATTTGGACAAACTGAATATTCATCTAGCCAAATAGTTTCAGACTCGGCCAAATGGAATAATCAGTAATATGGCCAAATATTTGGTATATCTCTAGTATGAATATTATGTAGAATATTTCAGTAATCTCCATCTCCAGCAAGATTATAAATAAAAAATACAGATCAATTGTTACAAAATTCCAATTTATGAACAGTTTGTGCAGCTGTAGATTCAGCCGTAATTAACTAAAACTTTAAAAATTAAGTATGACTGCATATTTAAATAAATTTTAATTTAATACAGTATATATTTTTAATTGAAATAATTGTGCTAATTTCTTTCATGCTAATTAATCACAAATTTCTTTTTATAATTCTGAAGAACTATATAACTTACTAGCAGGTTTTGCCTGCTTCACTGGACACTATATTTAAACAAATTCTCAAAATTCCATATCATTATTATAAAATCTCAAAAATAAAAATACTAAAATCAGTTGAAACCTAAGTTAAAGTTTATGTCGCATTCAGTAGAGATTTTCTCGCTTGCAGCATGAAGAGTTCAGGTTCCCACTGCCTTCGGCACTGATTTACTCCCCTGTCCACAGCGGGAAACAGTGGTAGATCTAAGGGGGGAAGCACCCCCCCCCCCCCAAATAAAAAAATACTGGCATTCATTTCACATTTGAATATTACAATTGTAAAATTTTCATTGATCTGGAATAACATCTTGACAAATCTTAGCCCCCTCCCCAAAAAGTTAAGTTCTCGATCCACCACTGACGGGAAAATCAGAATTTTCAATAAATCGAATCAGAGAGAATATTGCATATTCTTAATCAATACTCACAGTGATGCCGCTAGTCTTTCAAAATCTTGGGACCCATGAGTTTAAAAAACTGGGTCAATTTTTCAAAAAATGGGTCCCCACATGAATGAATTTATACATTACAGATATAATTTTTTTTTTTCTTTTATTGTAAATGAAAAACAGATTTTTAGGAATTTTTAACCAGCTCTTTTTGAAATTGTCTTAAACTAATATTATGTAGGAGGAAAAGATCTTTTTTCCTTCTTCAGAGCAGAATGCTTTAAAAATATAAAGAAAATATTAGTTTTAAACAAGAAATATATTTTAAAATTTATTTTTTTTTCTTCGTTTATTTATTTATTATTTTTTTCAAGGATGAAAATTACGTTGCCGCTGGTACCCGCCACAATAAATTTTTCACATAATTTACGCACTATAGCACATAAACAGCATCTCTGACTCATATGCCAAAATTCGCCATTCCATAAAAATTTGAAGCATATTCAAACTTGAAACTGCGTTTTTTGCTGAGCCTACCCCAACAGACGGTGGTAGTATGTATGTGTGTTGGAGGGGGGGGAGTAATTTCGCGAAATCCAACCCCTTTAGAGTGTGTGTTGTATACACATACCAATTGATGCATCAAAAAATCTCTTTCCTCGGATAATTTTGAGCAGAGTTATGCTAAAAACGTGTCTTTGCACACGCCCTGATCCTAAAGTGTGGAAAAAGGGGAGAATTTTGGAAAATCTTTTTATACTACATATTGGATACATATAACTGGCCCACACATAAACAATTACTGTTCTACAATAATTTGAAGCAGATTTAACCCTAAAAACTTTCTTTTTACTCCCCCCCCCTCTTCCTACGGGAGGAGGTAGAAAGTAGTTTCACAAAATCTCTTTGTGGTGTGTGTATTGGGTATGCATAACCAATCGACATCAAAAAATCACTTTCCTAAGATAATTTGGAACAGAGTTAGTCTTGAAAATGTATTTCCTTCCAACCTTTAAAAGGGGGAAATTTCACAAAATCCTATTATAGTGCATGTTGGGTATGCATAACCAACCCACACATTAAAATTAATCTGACTGAGATAATTTAGAGCAAAGTTACACTTGGAAACTTTTTTTTCTCCCCCCCCCCCCCTTGAACCCAAGCAGGGAAATCTCATTAGGTATTGGATACATATAAACTATTTATGCATTAAAATACATGACTGCAACTTACCTAGATTTTCCAAGACAAATGTAGCGCTGAAAGGGGAGGGGGGGTCACGAATATGCCCCCTTGCAACACAACTCTCAAAATCGAAAGTCACAAAAATATGAATGGGTTTTTGGAGATATATACTGAAAACAGCCATGCGTTTTCTTTAGAATATGTACCACTTTTTTGTAAAACTCTACTCAAAAATTCCCCCCTACCTCGCTTAAGAAAATTTCAACATCACAGAAAATGCTTTCTTGTACTCAATTAGAGTCCTGCGCACCCGACCCGAACCCGACAAAAAAAATTTCATCAACCCGAAAACTGACCTGAACCCGACTAAAAATTTTTCATCAACCCGCACCTGACCCGAAACCCGAGAACTAAATGAAAATTACTTTTTCATCTAAAAATCATGCAAAACTTTTTTAAATTATAAAATAAGGTAAGTTTTCCTTGTCATACAGTTGGTAAATTATTTTAAAAAGAATTTGAAATGTAATTACTAATTGTTTAAAACTGAAAAAAGGATCAATAATAATTTTTAACCATTTATGTGAGTTGTGAAATTCAAGAGTAAACTAGTATGTTTTGGCCACCACAAGACTTTCTTCTATACTTTCCTATATTTTACTAAGTGCAAATAATTTATTAAAAATATTATTTTTTAAGATTATCTAACAGGATGAATGCAAACGATTTTCATCTTAGAGACAACTAATACTAAATATCCAAAGTGACAGTTTTATTGCCTATAAATAGCATCTTAAAAAGTACGTTTTTATAATGGTTATCTCACATATCAGGTTTCGTAGAGTTATATGCCATAGAAGTTGAGATATAGCTTTCCCATTATCAAGGGATATTGCAGCATAGCAGCTCCACCTATTGGCCGATTAGCATACAGATTGATTCAACATAATGTCTCCTTATGGCTTTCTCACATATCAAGTTTTGTTTGATTATACACAATAGAACCTGAGATATAGCCTCCCATTAAATTGCAAATATTGCTGTATAGCAGCACCACCTGTTGAGCGGTTGACACCAACAGTTGAGATACTAATTTAGGTCAAGGTGCTTCTACTTATAAATTTATATGCAATTTTATGCAGTAGTTCCTGAGATATAGCCTTCGCCTAAACTGCTGAAATCGTTGTGCAGCAGCGCCACCTGTTGGCCAATAAGAATTCAAATTGAATCATCATAATGTCTCATAATAGCCTTTTTACATGTCAAGCTTTGTTTGATTATACTCAATAGAACCTGAGATATAGCCTTCTCTTAAATCTCAGAAATTCCTGTATAGCAGCGCCACCTGTTGATCAGTTGAAAAAAATTGATAGGCACTAATTTAGGTCAAGGTACCTCTACATATAAATTCATATATAATTCTGAACAGTAGTTCCAGAGATACAGTCGTCACAAACTTTTTGTCACACACACACACAGACAGATATTTTCTATAAATGGTAAAATCATGTTCTAGACCTCTCAAAACATGTAAATCTATCGAAAAATTTTATGAATCCAACACTTTCTTCTATTGAATATAGAAGAAAATAAAAAATGCACTTCAATTTAAATGTTCATAATTTATTATTTATTACTTATAGTCTGGAAAAAAAATAAAGATGTATTATTCTTTATTGCTTTTGTCCGATGTAGATGTTTATTTTACTATAATAATTTGTGTAGCATGTATGTGATTCGCAGTTAAACATCTGCTTTTTAAGGATCACTGATCATTTTAAATTCGCATAATCAGCAACTTAGCTTCTCGTTTCAGTTTTCTGGTGCATTATTTATTCGTTCTAGAGAAGACAATAAAGAATATAATCTGCCTTGATGGTATTTGTTTCCTTTATGTGTTTATTTTACATTACTTTTTTTAATTAAATCATGACAAGTATTCCCTTTATATTTGCTGTATATACAAATGTAAATGGAAGAAAATTCAAAATTTCGTTAACATACAAGTGAGGATTAAAATTCATTGAAAATAAAGATATCTTTAAAAAATAAAATTTAAATTGAGAAATAACTTAAATTTCCAAAATGTAAAAGTGAGGTTATGTTGCATTTCTTATATATATATATATTAACAATAGCCAATAAAAATTTATACAGTACTTTAAAATTTTCATACAATTTCTACATATGATCAGTTTTAGATTTGTTTAAGAAAAGAAAACATATACAAATATTTTTTTGTCATGTTTATACAGATTTTTTTTTTTTTTCGGGTGGATATCCGTGTATAGGAATATGGAGCTCCGACACATGTCTAAAATCAGTTAAAGAAACTATAATTATGTCTACAAATTTATGCTTTCAACTGTAAAATTTTTTTTGAAAGGTGTTCTCAAGTTGACCTGACTCATAGAAAGCTAAACCTGACCCGCAAGAGAAAAGAATTTGTCAACCCGACCCATGGGTCGGGTCAAGTTCAGGTAAAATTGGGTTACCCAACCCGATGCAGGACTGTATACTCAATACTCTCCACATGTGCAATTACTTCACCGTGAAGTAATGTGAAATTGACTTATGCTTACAATTACAGATGTGTTTTTGCCTCCTGCTCTCCAGGGAGAAAGGGGGGGGGGGTCATAAAATTCCATTACTATAGATGTCAGATACATATAAATAATCCACACACTGAAATTCTTGACTTCAGCTCCTACAGTTTTTCAAAGACAAATTCAGCACTGAAGCACTAGCATTGTGCACAAATCGAATCCCTAAAAAACTACAAAAAACAAAAATGGGTATTTGGAAATTACATGGCTCTTTTCAACATCTTTGTTAACCATTTTAGGTAGAGTTCTACTCAAAAATCGGGAATTTGTGAAATTTTCCACCAAAAATTTATTTTCTCCCCCCCCCCCCTAAAAATCAAAAATTTCAAAATCATAGAAAGTTTTTTTCCTTTTTGTCCTCAAATCTAGTCTCTCCATGTGCAATCTCCTCATCGTGAAGTAATTTGGAGCTAAGTCATGCTTACAAACATGTTTTTGCCTCCTGCCCCCTTGGAAGGGGAGAAAATGTTGTAAAAGTTGATATATATAATTTTAAGTTGCTTTAAGACCTAAATTCCTGCAAAGTCCCCTGCAATTCAGTTTAGCCGTTCTCGCGTGATACTTGGACAAAAATAAAGTTACGGACACAACAATTGCAAATTATATTGCAAATTTTTTTATTCTGAAATTTACAAGTAAAGTCTGATTTTATTAATATAAATTAGTAGAAAGACAATATTAAAGTTTGCATGTTAAAATAAAATAAGCTTCATTTAACCACTTGACCAACTAGTCAGAGGCACACTATAGCTGTCGTCTACACATTACTGCAGCCTGCGAAGTGGTTAATACTTAAGTGTACTACCTAACCTTTGAAATTTGTTTCCAGAATTATTGATTATCCAATTTATTATAATTTTGTTTTGACATTTAGAAATTTTTCAACTGTTAAATTGGTTCTTTTAATATTTTGAGTTTAAATATAAAAAAGTAACCAAGTGTATCATTTGCATTTTTTAACAGCAAAATAAAATGTTAAAAGTTTAAAAAATAAATTTTTGCAAAACAAGTACTAATTTATTGTTTGTGATTTTTTCTGAATGTGAAAACGGAATTAAAAAAAAAATACATTAAGTAATGCATAATTATGGAAACAAATTTTCCCGTGCTTTATAAATCATTTTTTATTTTTCATTAAATATTAGTTACTTAACTTATTGATGTTTAAATTAATAAATAAATTTTCTTTGTTAGTATAAATATCAATTACTAGTATGAACATCAGAAAATTAGTTTTTTCTTATACAATTTGAATACTTTATGCATCCGTGATTAGTTTTAATGTACATTGTACCTGTACATTTTAATGTATGCAATGTTTGATACACATAAATGTACATTTTGACGACCGAATTATAAACTATGTTTACATATTATCATTTTCACATTTTTTTTTTAGAGTCCTAAGATTTAAAAAAAAAAAGAAAAAAATTAAGTTACACCTTTTTATTTTTTGAATGATTATTAACATGCCATCATTTGCTTTTGTTAAAAAAAAAAAAATATTTTAGATGTTTGAGATCAATTTATATATCAGTTTTTATTTTTTCAAAACTTTCTGCTGAAAGGTTGAAGGGGGGGGGGGCATCAAAATGGACATTTGTAGGGGTAAAACTACCTAATATGCAAAAACCCTGAAATCTGCTATTTGCATGCAGATGGGGGGAGAGGAATTTAATAATGGTATATTATATATCTACCTGTAATAAATAATATTTAAAGGGTTCTTAATGCATTTTAAGGCAAACAATCAAAATTACAAATTTCTATAAAAACAAAATAATTTAACATAAAATTCAGAAGCAGCAAAAATTTTAAAAACCCTGAATTCAGGGGCAGCCCCTGAAAAGTTTCACCCCTGCATTTGTTGATATTTATAATAACAATAGCAGCTTATTTACAATATGATTGCAGCAATAAATAACAATACAATGAGAGGCGGCGGATTTGAGTTAGATTGTACCCTACACCCATTTCGATATGGCACCCTCCCCCTCTCATGTTTTGAAGTATATTATGCATTTGTAATAGTAATAATAGCAATAAATATGATACAGCTAAAGGAGAAATATTTTTCTTAGATATATCAATCTCTAAGCAATCTTTATATAATAATCATTACATAAGTAAAAAATAAATAATCATATCTGATCATGAAAAAAATCAATTACTTTATTTGGTTTCTCCTACAAAAAATGTTAATAAGCAGAATTTAATTTTTTATTTAATCACTTAAGAACTGAGTAACTTTCTTTTTATATTTTTATTAATCAAAATAGAAATTATTTTGATTCATAAGTAGATACACTGTAAAAAAATAACTATTACCAGCTGCAAGATACTCTCTGTGATTGGAGAAAATAATTGTTTTCTCTAATCAGAGAGAGTTTCTTGAGCTAGTAATAGTTATTTTTTTACAGTGTAGGTTAATTTGTTTAAAAATAGTTTCTTTACAGCTTCTTGTTCGATATTTTATATTTAAATCATTGCATACTTAATTATTTTCAGAAAATAATTTCTCTCATCAAATCATAACATGTTTGACTCATGACAGAGAGAGCAGATCATGCTTTGAAATTTGTATTATCGACTGAAAATCTATTCGATTGCTCTTAATGTTTGGATTTGTGTTCAAAGTTAAATCATTTTTAAGAATTTAATAAGCTTAAAAAAAATTGCCACACTCTACCTGGATCTAAGCATAATCCATTGCTGGACGTTTAATCGCCATAAGAAAACAGCAGCATCCCTAGCTACATATTGCCGCTGCTTAGTCCAGAGGATCAACCGTTCAAATATAACACTATCTTTTTTTATTAATATCACACAATCAACAGATTGGGAAGAAAATCATATATAGAGAAAATTCATTTTTCCAGCTCAGTGAAAATAATGGCAGGACCAGGAGTCGAACCCCAGATCTTTGACTTACATGGTCAAAGATCTTAGACCGTGTAAGTCAAAGATCTGCGCATTATTTTCACTCAGTTGGAAAAATCAATTTTCAATAACACTATCTATTCGTATATTTCAAACCACTATCTAAAATTCTAACGTGTTAAACAGGGATTGATAAAGTGTTTTATAATTGGCAAAAAATAAAAACAATTAATTAAAAATGTTTCTCATTCCTATTAAATACTGGTTGTCCTTCAAATTTAACTGCCACTACTGTTCAAATTTTAATTATCTTTAAAACTTAGGCACCCCTAGGCACTGGCCTAAGCCAAAATCTGTCGCTAAAATCAACCAGAGAACTGTTGAAAAGTAATAAGTGAAAAACTGAATAAACACTATAAACTGCAAAAAACCCAAAACAATTAAGTTGGCACGAGTGCCGACAAAGCGATGATGCACAATTTATAGTGTTTTATTCAAAGTTTTTTGCTTGATAGCTTTTAAGCTTGATTTCTAAACCTAATATCTTTAATCTTTTATATTCTGGTTTTCCTAAAACATTTAATAACCGTTTATGAGTTTTAAATGTTCTTGTTACTGAGCAAATAAAATGAAAATAAAAAGCTTAAGTACTTTTTTGTTTGAATAAAATATCTTAAAACTGTATTTCATTGAAAATATCCCCTCTTCCTACAAAGAAAAAAGAATATGGGGAATAAAGCTAAATATATGCTTTTTGAGAACAATGAATGAGTTATATTTCACATGCAAGGTTTAAACATGTTTTTCATTTTATCTAAAAGAGAAAAGGATATTCTCACTTATTTTCTAAATGTTAGTTTCATAAGGATATTCCTGTTATCCAAGAATATTTTCACCTCACGTATTTAATATTTTAAATATATATACATAATAATTATTTTGGCAGAAATAAATGATTTTACGTGGTAAAAAAATTATATAATTTAGGCTTACTAAAAAAAAAAAAAAAAAAAAAAAAAGGGGGGGGGGGTACTTTTTTTCATAACAATACTATAGGGCTGTTATAAAAAAATGTACTGTCAAGGTACTAGTACTAATATGATAAAGCTATTATGAAAATTTTTAGGAATCCCATGGGGATGATGAAAAAGAGAAGTATACAAAAACTATTTTTCTTTTATTAAGAATATGACATAACAGATTTAAGTTATTAATGTTACTGAAGACTAAACATTAGCTAATTAAAAATATATTTTTAATAGTGTGTATAACATTAAAATCATCTAAATTATTAATAAATATCAATTTTGTAATGATTTAAAACTTTTCAATAATAATGCTTGCACACATAAGCATATATGATTGTGTTTGCAAACTTGAAAAAGAAAAGAATGTTAAAAGCTTACTAATTTATAGTTATTAATGAAGTACACATTTGACAGCAGAATAATTTACTATATTTTTGTAGATTTAATGTTGATAAAGATTTACGATCCGTTACGGTAGTTTTGGTTTTCAATACGGGTAAAATATAAATTTTTAATACCTAGCAAACAAGACATGATAAACTATGTAACGAGACAGAAAGACAAAGTGAGTATAAACTTAGAACTAATTTTAATTGAACAGAAAGTAATTACGGAAATTGTACCTGAGGGGAAAAAAACTGACAGTAAATTCTAATTTTAATTACATGTATAAAAAAAGATAATTTAAAATACACATAGGTACATAAGTAAAATATGTACAGCTTTCTAAAGACAATTTATTAAAAAAGGAATGTTAATATTAAGTGCACTTTTTTTCATCGTCTTTAACTGACACTCGATAAATTTCATAAAAATGTATTTGATAAAGATTTAAATATTAACAATAACCGTTCATTGCTTTTTTATTTGTACAAGGATCAATATAGTCCAAGATTATTAATGCGACAAACACAGGTAGCATTATTCTGGGCTATCGAAGAAAAAACATGGCTGAAAAAGTAAACAAATAGACTGCCGGATACAAGAATCATTCAAATAAAGAATCATTCTTAAAAATTCTCCGGCAGTCTCACTGCGCAAGCGCAGTCAGACTGCCGTAACAATAATATTGTTACGGATGCCGTAGCAATAGCCACAGCCGTAAAACAAAGACATTAATTGCAGAATTTACAGATTCAAATTTTGAAAAGCTGCTTTTTGATGTAAGATTGCAAGGAAATATTTTTAAGTATCTTGCTTTAAACAAATTAAAAAATAACTTTTTCTCCGTCTCTTTCCCATTTCATGTAGCACTAATAAAAAAAAAAAAATACATAAATAAAGAAGAAGATATTTTATAAATAAAACATTGTTAAATTAACTTTTTATTATGAAAATAGGAAAAGTACTATATATGTAAAATTAACAATGATAATATAATCTTATTTTATATATTTTTTTCTCTACTTATACATCACACAAGTTTTTACAGAAAAATGAAATTAGAATCACTTAAATGTAATCATTCACTTTATTCGTATTTAAAAATTGGTATATGTCATTAAAAGAATTTTTTAAATGTTATATACGAGCTTATTTGTAAAACTCGAACAGTTGAACATGATTTATTAAAAAATAAACAAAATGTACAGATATTATAAGAAGCTAAAAAATATAAACATTGCACACGGCACACCTACATATCTAGCCAATCAGTGAAGCCTATCGTTAAAATAATCGAATTGCCAGTAACCGGAAATCACAAATTTGCGATCGAAGGGTTGCCATTTGTGACAGCGTGTCAGCGTTACAATAGTATCATAATTTGTGAGATGATCGCAAATTCCAGGATTTGTGATCTACGATTACGATAGCTGCGACTGTTACAATAGTATGCCTCCGTTAAAAAAAAATCCCCATAAGAAGAAAACGAAATACAGGCGCATGCGTATTTCAAAAGAACGGTTTTATTTTTACTGATGCGTGCAATGTTTTTGTTTATACACATTTTCAATGTCGAGTTGGTGATCAGTGAAAACAAGTGAAACTTTAATAATGATTCTGGTATGTGAGTTGGTTCTTAATCTTTCTTATTTTTCACTTTTCGAAATATTTTAGCAATACCTATGATTACAAAACTAATTTTTAGCAAAGGACTATTAAAATTCAAAACATTTTTGATTTTATTTTTATTTACTTGTGATTGCTTGTTTAACAAAAATTAGATCTTTATAAAGTATTAGATATAAATTTTAATATATATATTTATATAAATTAATAGAAGAAGAAGAAAGGGTGCTTTGCTTAAACGTCTGATTGATTTCAGTTTCAGTATTTACTATATATATCTCTTAGCGGTAATTAAACTTTTCATATTTGCTACTATAGATCCATGCACCTTTATTCCACCTCTGCACAGTAGGCTGTAAAGTTTTCGATGCAAATTCTTGATTTGGCATCTCCACATAATAAGACTTCCAAATTTCCAATAAAAAAAAAACATGATCTTTAAGTTCTGTTGTTAATAAGAAACTTTGTCTTTCTTCTCCAACACTCATTACTAACACACTGACACCCCACAGGTGAACACCATACCGATTTTATGATTTTTCGCATTCCTATCACCTCAAAACGTGTAAAAAAAGAGATAAAAAATTTTCACCATTACGTAAGTTCCCCATACCTGTAGTATGATGGGAAGCTAAAAATCTGAAATTCTCGTTTTGTAATTTCCAACCAGTCACTAAAATATCTGAATTCTTTTGTCTGACTTGTAAACAAATTATGAATGTTTTTTATACTGTATTCTATTTATAGAAAAAGTGCTTTCATGCATATCAAAATATGTATGTCAATTTCCTTATGTTTATTGCAGTCTAAGTCTAAAGATGTTAAAATGTTCTGGTGAGAACCATAGACTGTATGTATAAAATTCTTTTGCAAGTTTTTGCACACAAACCATTTGTCTGATCTCTGTAAAAAGTCTGGAGTAAAATTGTGTAGTATTGATTTAAAATACTGAATTTGGATATATATGTTTTCTGAGTTATGCTGATAACAGACACACATACAGGTGATGGACAAAATAATAAAAACATTTTTGATTTTACACGTTTTGTCAGTTATCTTCAAAAATACATTATGTATCTCTTATCCTGAAGCTTTAGGGATGTAAAATAAGATATTATACATGTTAGCTATCTTTTAATGAAAATTTTGTTGTGGAAGCAAAAAAGAGAACCAGTAATAATTTAAGGAAAAATTAGTATGTTGTAGCCATCACAGAACTTTCTTCTATATTTTCCTATACAAATTTACACAGTACAAAATATTTACTAATCCCTTACCTGCTGAGGAAAAAACCTAAGAAATTCACTACCAGTGTCACCGTTTTTCACACAGACACACAAACTTATGGGGTGTATTGGAGGACAAGAAGGAGTATGCTTTTCAATCTACTTTCACTGAAAAAGAAAAATACAAAACTTAAAGTATAAAAACAGAATGAAAAATATTTAACCTACTCAAACAGTAACATAAGCAATAACTGTACTGCTATGACTTTCACACAGTGTTAGAAATAAGAACTTTGAAACTAGGCATCAAAATGATGCCTGGATTAAATATTTTGGCCATCAAAATGAAAAATCTAGGTGCCATCTATAATTAAATATGTATATTAAAATAATAATAATAATAAAGTATCAACTTATAAATAATATATGCAAGATTATATAAAAAATGTTTATGTAATCAATGTAATTACATTAACAATATTAAACGTACATATTTAAAATCAAATTTATTCTTCGCCCAGAAGTTGCATTATTCCACCACAATTTAATAGCATTTTCCGGGCAGAAATCTTCCCATTTAGGGCTGTTTAATTTAATCATCAACAAATCGTCAACTACTTTCATAGAGATATTATTTCTTAAATTAGTTTTTATTAGGTTCAATTGACTGAAATAGACTTGTTTACAGTCTGATGGGATTGGGAAAATTATTAGGTATGATGAGGAAAAAATCTAGGTGTCAAATATCGCATGTGTGATTGGAATTCTAGGCTTCAAAATGAAAAAACTGGTCGCAAAATGCGACTAACGACCACTTATTTCTAACCCTGCTTTCACAGTTGCATAAACATTGCTTTTTCATTTCCTTCCATTCCCCCTTCTCAGAAATAAATAAATGCTTCTAAAACACCTGTCAACTTCACTTATTGCATTCCAAAGCTGTGGGACTAGTTTCACTGGTAGCAGTAGAACACAAAGGATCATACTACTGAAAAATGTATATATATGCCAGGAGCAGTTAACTTAACACATCAGCATAGCAAGGCGGATATTTATGCCCAGGGCAGTTAAGGGGCTAAAATTATTTTCCATGTTGAATGCAGATGATTTGCGTCTCAAAGAAGTATAATACTAAATGTCCAAAGAAAGTCAATTTTATGCTTTCAGATAAAATCTTATAAAGTGATTTTTTTATGTAAAAATCGATAACTTTGTTTTAAACTAACACAAATCTATAGTTCAACCATTTGTTTTAAAGGTATTGATGAGTTCTTTTCAAATATACCCTTATACAAAATTTGAATGCCCATATACAATTTTTTTAGTTGATTATTATTATTAGGATAAATAATTCTTTTTAATTTTATAAAGATTCATTAAAAATAATTCTCATTGTGTTCATTTATACAATATTTTCTTTGATACCACCATGTTAAAAATTTAGAAAAAAAGGAATAGCAGTGCTATCTATTAGGTGATTTTTACCAAAAGTTGATAGGCACTAATTTGTGTCAAGGTGTCAATAATTATGACAATAATTTTCATATATTTATCGTTTACAATATGCAGGGTTTTCAAACAGTGTCATTTTAAGAAAACTTGACATATTACATTAGACAGAACATAGTGCAATTTAATTTAGAATATAAAAATATCAAATATATCTGATGAAATATGAGCATTTTTATTAAATTGCATGCACAAGCACAATTAGCTATGCATATGAAAATTCGTTAACGCTTGCACATGTACAATTAAAAATCATTCAGTAAGACTATTCACATTTCATCACATACTTAATATTTCCATAGTCCGATTGCATTATGGTCTGTCTAATATAGTAAGTCAAACTTTTTTAAAATGACATTTGCATTAATTTGAAAACCCTGCATGTTGTAAAAAAGAAAATAATGCATGAAAAATATTTCATCGTTAAAAATCTCCATCCTTAAAATCCCCATGAATATATGTTCCATTCTCATAGGTAAATGAATACAGGTAATCAAAGAAGCCTTGTACAGGTCACAAGCTACAGCCAAAATGCATTTCAAGCATTTTCTTTCTTCCATTGCTACTAGTTTCCATTTTACCTGTATTACAAAACTTTCTAAAAAAAATATGAGGTATAACATGTTTTTACATCCCTGAAATATCAAGGTTATAAGTATCATGTATTTTTGTAGATAATTTGAAAAAAAAAAAAAAAAACGTAAAATTCAAAGTGTTTTCATTATTTTGTCCATCTCCTGTAGACACATACACACAGAGAGAGAGAGAAAGACAACAGACCAACTGCTAAAAACCTGATTTTCAGATTTACTGGAACTCAAAACATACAGTATAGGCAGAAACCCTATTTAAAAAATTCAACCCCAAAACAATACTTTATGGATAAGAGAAATAAATCAGGAGTGATTGTGTTTAAATAATGTACCTGAATTCTGGTATTTATTTCTTTTTCAATATCAGAATTCGAGTTTTACTGATAGTTAAATTCATCAAATAAGCCTAATAAAACAATTTCACATAATTGCTAAACCTAATTAAGATTAATATTTTTTCATAATGAGAAGATAGGACCTGACCTGCTTGAAATAAATTACATGTTTTCTTCTCATACAAAACAGTAAAATTTCAGGTATTTTTTCATGAATTTACAATCACTCCTGTAAATAGAAAGTATCTCTATAATTATTATCAGCATCATAATATTTAGCAATATAAAATACTAACAGAATTGATTCAAATGAAGTATTTCTCTATTTACTGAAATCTTTTATAAATTGTATAAATATTGAAAAAAAAAATAAAAAAAGTTATTAAAAATAAATGTCATAAAGGGTATCTATAGTCTTTATTTATTTCTCAAAACAGAAATATATTCTGTGATATAAGAAATTTATTTCACAAAATGGAAATATAAAATGCTGCATCAATCTTTATTAAAAAAAAAAAAGAAAAAAAATCACCTGATTCATTTATTTCTTTTTTCAAAATGTCATTTAGAGTATATTTGCAATGCTTTTACTAATAATATGTGACTTATATTTGAATTAATATTATTTATAAATATTTATGTTCAATGTATTCCAGAATAAAATTTTGAAGCCTGTCAGCTCAGTTTTTACTTCAAAATGCTACGTGGCTGCCTCCTCATTTGGTACATCGTGTATAAAACACAAGTATGTTGATGAACCGGATTATTTAAAGGTAATATACTTAAGCTCTTTTTTATGAATCCCTTGACAATTAAATTATTTTCAAGAAAACTGGGCTGGGGTTAACTTAAGAGTATTTCATCGTACGATTTGTGTTCATGGAAACACACTAAATTTTGGAAAATTGTAGCAAGAATTTTTTTTTTTTTTTTTAATCAAAATTATCTTCTTGGTCCTCATTTTCTGAGAATAAAAAAAATACATCGGTTTTGGCGAATTTGTAATAATTTTTAGCACTATTCTTCTATCATTAAAGTCCTATAATCTGGTCACCAGATCATACGTTTATTGTTGTATTATTGATTTTCATTATTTTTTGTAATTGTTCATAAAATTTGGTGTTTTGATTTTTTTGTTTGTTTGTTTAATTTGCAATTAATTTTGTGCATTTTGAGATGTAATGATTTTTAAAAATGTGTTTTGTCATGATCTTATGCTTTTAAATTGTTTATTTCTGCACAAACGAGGATTGTTTCGAGTCCCATGTTTCCTTCAGATGAAAATGCGACTATTATAGATTTATAGAGTGGAGTCAGTTTTTGGATAGTTTGACTTGAATTTGCAGTGTCAGTAGCAAGCAAAGGTATTGGAAAGAAATAAAACAGTGAATCAGCAGAAGAAATCTAATGATGAATGCCTCTTCTTTGAGTGGTATTCATCGTTTGATTTCTTCTGGTCTTTAGCCTTAAGTATCGATTTTCATTTTGCATTGTTGCTCATCCGTGATCTTGGCCTGGTCTTAGATGTTCATTTGCAGTCTCCAAAAATAATTTTAAATAAAAGAAATCATATTTTGTGATACTACCATAGATTCTGCAACTCAGCTTGTATTTCTTCTCCTTCTACTTCTAAGCAACCCCATGATTCTCCATATTTCCGATTTGGATTAATGATTTTGTTGAAACATCCCTCACTGATACCACTCAAAAAAAGCCAAATTTTTCACCCTTTCCCTTTAGGTTTACTGATTAAGCTCATTTTCACTGACACATATTCTATTTGACTTACTAGGAATAAAAAATATAAAATACAGTTGCACACATCAAATGAGACATTGAATTTTTTGTCCTTCGATTAAAGTGTATAAAGTTACTTTCATTATTGAGGAAATGATAAAACATAACTCAAATAAAAAAAGATTAAGGTTGGAAGAAAAAGAAAGAATAAAGATGTTTCTCCCATCATCATCTGTTGTCCTGAAGCCCTTAAGTTTCTAGTTACAGCTCTGTTTACAGATTTTGAAATGAGAGGTAGTCAGTGTTTTGCTGGCTCGGCTCAGTTTGATCTGCTCCTTTGAAAAATATAAATATATATTGTGCAATTTATTTTTATGTGAAATGTATGATTTTTCTTTATCTTGCAGTATACAAAGCCACAAGTTCCTGTTTATGAAATATTAAATATCCAGATGAAAGGATATGACTTTACAGTTCTGGAACATTATGGAAAACATGTCCACAAAATAGCTCTTAATATGGATATAAATGTTGCTGATGCGTAAGCTATAACTTTTATTTACATCGTCTTGATTTTATCTTTTTAAATTATGTCCAAAACTTGCAATTCACTTTTTGCATATTTTATAGATTGATATTATAACCTCGTTAGTTGTAAGTAAAACTTCAGAAACTTGATCTGTTATAGATATACGTAAACTACAACCAATCCATGATTTTTTTTATTTTTATTTTTAAATGTTCTTCGAATTTTGTGACTTAATGAAAAATTATAATAAAATCTTACATCAGTTTTTATTGATAAATTGTTTTTGTTTTGCAGTTTTATATATATATTGAAACTATGACATCAAACTTTCTTTTAGCTATTTAATTTTTATTATTAATATTCCACATTTGTTATGATTTTTCTGTATGACATTATTATTACAGTGTTATTTGCATATTTTGTTTTAAACACTTTTTCGTAAAACTTATCCAAATGCCACAGTCCATATGCCTGGCTCATCGTAAAAACTAATATTTTTTCATATAACAAATAGTTAAAGTAATATTCAATGATTAAAGTTGCATAAGCATTATAATATAATCTAATGAAATAATAACTATATACTAGGTGATTCAAAATAAATGAAGAGATATTATCTAAAATTGCAGATCATATGAGCATACTTCAGATCACAAATATATTTAAATCAAGAATAGATTTCAGCTATGGTATTCTTTCATATTATTATTATTATTTACAGGGTTCAGCAAGTGTATTTTTGTTTTAAGCAACCAACAACAGAATAATGTATTATTGTTTTTGATCTCTGAAAAATTCTGTTAGAGATTTGAGATTAAAAGAAACCTGGTACAAAGCAGAATTCCAGAAAATTGCAACAGAAATGTTAATTGAAAACATTGAATATCTGCCTCATTTCCATATTCAATTGACACATTAAAGACCAATTTTTGAAATAAAAATAGCATTTATCATTTTCCAATGTCAGTTGAAAAAAATATTTTTTTTCCTCCTCTAGAATTTTGATTTTTTCCCCCCCATGCAAAAGTGCAGTTGTTTTGTTTAGAAATATACTTTATCTCTATATGAGATGGCTATTAGGATAAACTATGTTGATTCAGTTTAGGTGTATATTGTTAGATGGGTGGCACTGTAATGCTGATATTTTCACCCATTATTAGAAAAACTATACATCTTCTGTGGTGTATAAATGCAGGAAGCTTGATATGTAACATGGCTATTGTGTAAAACTATGCTCACTTAATTTGCATGCACATCAGCCAATAGGTGATGATAAGGGTTTAACCTGACAAAAAAGTTTCTTTGGCATTTTAGCTAAAATGTATTTTAAGCAGTATTTTAGCTTTTTCGAAAATTAATTCTTTGAATAGAATTAATTTCTTTTTCTTAACTTGGTTATCCACAATTTTGTTTTCTGTTTGTTTTGTTCACTGATGATTTTAACCAAGCATATATTGTGATTTAAGAAAAATGAATCAGCAAAATTTTGTTTCTATTTCAACAAATACTAGCACTGAGAATACATCTATGAAGCAAGTTCTTAATTATGTTTTTAAATATTTTTGCATTTAAATTCAACCATTAAAAGTATAAATTAAATCCGAATATATTAAATAGATAATGATTCCCAATATTTTTAGTGATTTTGTAATTTCTGTCTACGAATATTTGCATAAAAACTAGAGGTAGTTATATAAAGATATTTTGTGAAATAATCTAGCTTTAGCTTTTTAGTGAAATTCTTACTGACATAGTTTAGCTAAATGCAATATCTTTTAGCAAAATGCTACAAAAACTAATGGCAGTTAAAATCCTGGTGATGATATTATGCCGTGATTTCCTATTTACAGAAAGGCTCCATTTCAGCTGTAATTGTAAGTCGCTAGTAGAATAACAGGTTCTGCTGACCTTTTCATTTACTATTGTAAATAAAAGTACAATCTTATTTTAATTTAACTCATGAGAAACAATTCTCATTTGAAGAAAAAGAAATAGATAACATTATTGGCACCACTCACTCACCCCAATTACTCAGTTTAAAAATCCTGTTTGAAGAACATTAAGTTCATTCTGCTGTCTGCCATAATTTAATATGTAAGGCACTGGTTGAAATAATTCATAACCACAAATTAATAGATAATGAAACACCTTTTTTAAGACACACACATAAAATGCCATTAATAACTTACACTATATATACAAAAATTTTAGTCAGAAATTAATTAAAAAAATTTAACATGGCATCGCAAGTTTCTCTTATTTCATTGTTCTTCTTCACTTCACTGTTGCCATCCTCCACAATACAAATTTTTTTATTTATTTTTACTCTTTCTAAGCAGAGCCTGTCTCACAGTAGTGCATAAGTGCCAGTGGCGGCTCGTGCACCGAAAATTGGTGAAGGGCACACTGTATTTTACGCTGTATTCATTTTACATTTTAATAAATATTTTTAGTTAAGTTAAGATCATGCTTAATAAAAATTATGATTAAAAATACTTAAATATTATTTTTGAGCTCTTCACCTATTTTCGGTTCATGAGCCGCCACTGATAAGTGCACCAAACTTGCTACGTAAGATGCTGATGGTTATCATGAAAATCTAAACATTCAATTAGAGTGCATATCTACCAAAAGCTGATACTGCTATGCTGCAACCTTCTCTTTTTACAAAATACTGTATTTCATTTTCTGCAATGTATAAACACACCAAATTTAATATATGCAATGCCTTTTGGGAAAAACTATGCTGATTCAAGTTTGGATGCATATTGGCTGATGAGTGGCACTATTATGCAGCCCCTTTCAGAATAGTTTTCTAACCACTTGATATATGCTACAAAAGAAAATAAGTTTTTAAAATCTTTTAAAAGATGTAATAAATTAAAAGAAACCTTAAAATTTTGTAAATCTAAGTATTGTGTAAAAATTGAGTTTAGTATTCAATCAAAATATTAAAATATAATATTATGGGTTGGAACTATCAATGCCTTTATTTTAAACAGGTGGGCTACGCCACATCAATCTTGGAAAATAAGAAATTTTCAACCTGGTACAACTAAAGTTTCAACAGAGTATGCATTAAATATGTATGAAAGAAATATTCAGGTGAGATTTGAAATAATAAATTCATAATTATTTCGTGCGATTATTATATCATCAGGTTTTTTTTTTTTTTCCCTTAATTGTGGGTACTTATAATTTTCTTAAAAAATCTAAATTTAATTCACTTAGGTTTTGTGCTTTATCATACTTAGGTTTCTTTTTTACATCCTTGAATTTGTGAAATGTTTGAAAATAAAATAAAACAAGCATGATTTTACCTTGACTTAAGCGGTAGTTAAGAACAAGATGCTTTCTCTACTTAATAAGTAGAGAAAATATCTTGTTTTTTGGTTAATTTTTTAAATAAAGTTTTTGTATGTACATGTTTGCAGCTGCTCTAAATCTGAAAATCAGAATTTTAGCAATTGGTCTATGTCTGATATTGGCATAACTCAAAAACAAAAATAGCAGAAAGTTCAAACTGGGTATTTTAAATTGTACCATATTGGGGATGGTACTTTAAACTTAATGTTGAAAATGGACAAATGTTTTGTATACAGAGACATACAAAAATTATTCAAATGCATTTCCGCCATGGGCAAAATTTCTCATTGGTACAGTTTAATATCTTTTGATTGCACTTATGTGTTAATATATATATATTGAATAGAATATGGTGTAGAAAGTATTTATCCTCTATTGGCCATACAAAAGAATTTTGATATATTAATGTTATATTTGGAAATGGCTTGAAGTTCAGGTTAAAGTTAGGGCTTAATTTCTAAAAAAAGTGTGGAAACACTAATGTTCTTCTGAACTTGTGTTCATAAATGTCTTTCATTTCAAACAAGTCTATCGCCAAATTTTGAAAGGTTTCCAGTTTTCCAAAATTAAATCAAATATTACAAAAAGAGCAATGCAGAGTCTTATTTTTCAGTTGAAATTTCCAGTTATTCTGATGATGGTTCTTTGGAAACAAACTTGCTTATAGTCTAATATTAGCTTTTCTGCTTTTGACATTGCATTTAATACATATACACAGAGTCTGACAAACCCCAGGTGATTAAAAATATCCCACTGGCAATCAGTTATAGCAGAATGAAAAAAATATGTCATACATTTATAATATATTTGGTCTAGTTCAAAGATGGATTCTCATATTTGACAAATATTTATACTGACACTTCCTGTATCAACATCTTCGCGTGAATGAGGTTCCAGCATCATGAATTCTATCAAATACAAACTCCATTCAAATCTAAAGCTAAGCTACAAAGTGTGAATAATCTGATTTTCATCAATTTTAATCAACACTCTTTAAAGGATTTCACTTCTGAAAAGTCAATAGACAAACTGTATTTTAAGGATAAAACACAAAGACAATATATTTGATGCTTATATTAAAGTAAAAATAATATTATATCCAATGTTTTTTCTGCATATAGTTTGTTTTTATCTTTATAATTAAAAATAAGTTATTATTTAAAAAAAAAAAAAAAAAAAAGTTTAAATTTTTAATGGGCTTTTCCCACCTGAAGTCAGAGGTCACATGATAGAGGAAAAACAAATAGTAGACGAAGTCTTGTTTATCTATAACGATTGCTGAAATAACATATTTTCTATTCTTATTTTTGATCAATTGTATTTAATCTGTGTTATTTTATCATACAGCATCATTTTTAATCCATTTTATATCATTATTCATCATCTTTTGTTTTCTGTATACATTTACAATCATCATTTAGTTTATATTTGTTATTGATGTTCATGAAGAACATGTTAAATATTCTGATTTTTGGTACTTAAATCAGTGACAGATCAATATTGTACTGCGTAAATCCATTTAGACCAGTAACTAAGTTAATTAACTTGTTGTAACAACTTTATGCAATTCAATTAAATGAAAACATTTTAAAATTTCAAACTATAATCCATAAACATTCTACAAGAACAAGCTATTATTTATTGTTAGATCAGTTAATGTAACAGTTACAAAAATCGATTCTTGCAGTTGAAAATAAATAAACACATAAAGTGTTTTTAAAAAATTATTAAATTTACAAATAAAACTATTCTACTGTTTACAGATGCACAATATTACTTTTATTTTATTTTATATTAAATATTAACATTTTTGTTCTTAAGAACAATATTTAATTGAATTCGATTATTCGTTTTCCTCTATCACGTGATTGAGCAGACGACGGTGGGAAGAGCCGCTTGTTTATAGTCAAATTTAATAGATTAGATAGCACATAGCGCACGCAAATTCCAATACAGTTATATAAATAATATTTTATTTAATATTGGGTTTTTGTTAGAGAGCTGATGCTTTTATAAACAACTTAAAAGTTAATGATTATAGAAATGAAGGCAAGAATTTGTACTCACTTTCTCACCAGTCCGTAATGTTGTATCCAGAGACACCAATAAGACGTCATCAGTCTGCATCTGAAAAATAAGCTGTGTGTGTGGAGAAAATTATTAATTTGTGTTAAGTATTATTTTCCAATTTTCCATCCATCATTAAATTAGCTTCTAGTTGATACAAAATTTTATTTCTTGATTATAAGCGATATATGATTTATAATAGAAGATTAATTATAATAACTAACATCTCGGAGCATTTTAACAGAGCTCCGATCATGGCGATTACATTTTTATCAGTGAAGATACATCTACATTTCACAGCACGCGGGAGAAAGAGATTAGAAATTGATGACTAAACAGTTTGAAAGTTAGGAGTGATACATTTTTGTTAGCTACCCGTACATTAATTGAAATCGTCTCTCTTGGCTAAAAAAGTTTATTCGCATTATAGTTCCTTTTTTATTTAATAGCGGAATATTAAAACACAAATTATTTGAGTTTTTTCTTACACTTTTACGACACCCCTACTTGTTTTATATTTCGCTGTAATCTAGTAAGTTCAGATTCTTTCTAAGTTTAAGTAGACTTGTCTTTGGTAATGGTTTCATCATGATGTCGGCAGTCATGTTGCTGCTATCGACATATTGCAATTTTATTATCTTATTTTCGTACAGTTCTTTTATATAATGATATTTCAAGTCCACGTGTTTTGTTCGTGATTGGTATTTGTTGCTTTCGATTTGTTTGATGCATGCTTGATTGTCTTCGAAAATCACGATAGGTTTTTCTTGTTTCATGTCTAAGTCATTTAGCAGTTGCAACAGCCACACAGTTTCTTGAGCTGCATTGCTGGCAGAAACGTATTCTGCCTCAGCGGTAGATAATGTAATATTGCCTTGTTTTTTTTGGACACCCAGTATATTGGGTTCTCTCCAATGAAGAAAATATTACCTGTGACAGATTTTCTGTCACCTGGATCATTTGCATAGTCTGAGTCTGCATATACTGTTAAAACTGGTGCTGCGTTTTTATTATACGCTAATTTTAGGTTTATCGTAGATTTGAGATATTTCATGACCTTTTTAACGGCTTCCCAGTCGCATTTCCTGGGATTTTCATTATTTCGGGACAGAAAGTTGACAGCCGCACTTATATCTGGTCTACATGTTGTGGAAATGTACAATAATGCCCCTACTGCTTTTCTATAGTCTGTATTGTTTGGCAAAAAATTATCGTTATTATTATTTTTTAAGTAATTTGTATCCATTGGGATATTAGTAGGTTTTGAATCTGTTAAGTTAAACTTGTCTATTAATTGTTTAATCTTATTGGTTTGATCTAATAACAATGTATTGTTATCCGGTCTAGTAATGTTTATGCCTAAATAATTAACTACATTCCCTAGGTTAGTAATTTTATATTCGCGACTGAGTTTTTCAGTAATTTCTTTTATGTCGCTCTTAGTTCCAGCGATTAAAATATCATCTACGTACACTAGCACGTAGACTTTTCTACCGTTAATATTTCTTTTATATAGACATTTATCAGCTTGACTTTGTGTAAAATTTAGATTAATTAATGTCTCATTTATTTTCAAGTTCCAGGCTCTGGCTGCCTGCTTGAGACCATAGATTGCCTTTTTTAATCTACAGACCTTTTTCTCATCCCCGGGATTTATAAATCCTTCTGGTTGTGACATGTAAATTGTTTCTTCCAATTCCCCATGCAAAAACACGGTTTTTACATCTAAATGATTTAATTCTAGATTATTGTATAGAGCCATGACTAAAAATGATCTGATAGTTGTGTGAGACGCCACCGGGGCAAATGTCTCATCGTAATCCACTCCGTATTTTTGGCTAAATCCTTTCGCCACTAACCTCGCTTTATATTTTTGAATTTCTCCCATATGATTGTATTTGGCTTTGAACGCCCATTTAGAACCTACTATATGTGCGTTGGGTGGAGGGTCTACTAATGTCCATGTATTATTCTCTTTGAGTGAATTAATCTCATCTTTGGCTGCTTTTAGCCAATTTTCTTTTTCTACAGGGTTTTGCAATTCTAATATTTCACGAAAGGTCTTAGGTTCGACTACTTTCAAGGTATCTGTTAATAAAGCGAATCTATCAGGTGGAATGCCTTTGTTGGCTCTTTCTGATCTTCTGGGAATATTTTGATCTGAAATTTCCTCATTCTGTGAATTTGGTTCCTCAATGTGATCTAATTCCTGATTCTGTTCAGTTAAAACTACCGGAAAGGATGATTTACTATTTATTTCACCAGTACCGGCTTCATTTTCATTTTCATTCGTTAATAACTGATTATCGTCATTGCTATTGCTTATTTCGCGCATTTGATCTGTTTCGATGAATTTGACCGTTCTACATATTTTTACATTATCATCTATGTAAATTCTATATCCCTTGCTTCTGAGGTCATATCCCACAAACGTACCCAATTTAGCCTTGCTGTCTAGTTTCCTTCTATTTATTTTATGAGTATATGTGTATGCTTTACAACCAAAAGTTTTAATATTTGAAAGATCTGGTTTGTTTCCTGTCCATCTTTCATACGGTGTTACGTCGCAAGCTCTCGTGGGTAATCTGTTTTGCAGATAAGTTGCAGTCAGGGGCGTAGGAAAGGGGGGGGCTCAGGGGGTTCAAGCCCCCCCCATTGGTACTATAATCAATCTCATCCGACAGAAGTACATTTAAGCAAATAAAAATCTGTACGATCCGCACTTAACATATTTTTACTTAAAAAATAGGATTTTTCTGTATACTTAAAGTTTCCTAGTCTTGGGGATATGCCCTCTGTGGAGGTCTTTCTAAAAGACTCTAGTCTATATTCACGCGAGTTTTGGAGAAAACTACGTGAAGTGCGTGTCGGCTAAATTCATAGAGGTGACCAGGGATTGAACTCTGCTCTTTTCATTTACCAGCTACAAGAGTAATACATCTCGCCCACTGTTGGGACACTGAGTAAAGATAATAAAATAAACAGAATTTTATGAAGAGTTTGTTTAGAAACGATAGATAAAGCGTGATATTTTCAAAATATTGATAATAATTATTCAATATGATATTGACTTTTAATTTTCTAAAAGAATTAAAAGTTGTTAAATTTAATGTTCCAGGAGTAGTTAATCAGACTAGTAGAAGGATTTAAATTACTTTTCGAGATTAAATTTATACAGAAATTACAAATTCTTTTAAACAAAAAAACAAAAATGCTATTCAAATGAATGTATCAAAAAATGCTGAATAACATTTAGTTAACTAGTATGGAAAAATATCCAAAATCTATTGAGGAACATTGCAAATTTGTAAAAATCGTTTAAACTTTTAGAAATGCATCAATTATTCATCCTACAAGTATGAATTAAAAAAGTCATTTCAAAAGTCAGTTCTCATTTTTTTTACTGCAATTTTCACCTGTTTCTAATGTCAAATGTTTTTCATTTTAAAACTAAACTTTAAATATCATTGCATTAAAAATATTAATTGATTTTGAAGTGGGAATGATTTTTTAAATGCATATATTTTCTATTTTTAAAAAGTCAGACAGGCATCCAAAGTTATAAAAATAAAAGATAAGATGGGAAAATTCCCCATATACTAACCTTTTTTTTAATTACTATTTATTTTTTAATTCCTCTCTTTAATTCAATATAAATAGTTTGTTTTCTGTAAAATGCATGTTTGCTAAAATTGAATTGATCTAATAGTTTCATTTTCTTTCATAAATATTATTTTACTACTACACTATTCTACAGCTACAGGTTTTCAAGGTTTCTAGTTATCTGTGGATTCCATTTGTCACCCCTGTCGTAAAGGGGTGTGTCGCAATTGACAAGTAGACCAACGAATAAAGCTATCCCCTTATTCTACAAATTCTTCCCGTACTTGTGAGTATCTTTAAATGACCTTTCTTGTCGTTCATAATGTGAGTTTTGCGTAGAAAAATCCAGCTGGTTTTTTTTCGAGTCCACGTGCATTTAGGATATGAATTCTTCTAAAAGGACTCAAAATTCAGTATTAAATTTTTTTGCTAAAGTTCCTAAAAAAACTGGAAATTCTGATGTTAAAGATGCTAAAAATGAAGAAGTTAAAAGAATTATTACTTGTAATGAAAGCGGTCCTTCATCATTATTCGAAACAAGTGAAATGGATATTGCATCATTTCTTGGTATACATCTGGATGACAGCCAAAAATTAAAGGTGTTGGAAAATTTATGGAAACCAAATTCATCATTTTCCTTCCCTGCTAATAACAAAAACAGGAAGTTTCAATATCGATGGTTGGAAAAATATCCGTGGCTATCATATTCTGCAAAGTTTGATGGAGCTTTTTGCAAAATATGTGTAGCGTTTTCAAATGGTGAAGGTGGCCAAGGAAAACAACGATTAGGAAGACTGGTTGTAACACCCTTCAAGCAATGGAAGGACGCTTTAGAATGTTTCAACACTCACCAGTTATGCCATTATCATAAAAACTGCTCTTTAATGTCAGAAGAATTTATCAAAATTGCCAAAGGGCAGAAGAACAACATAGGAATACAACTGCATAATCAGAGAAATGCAGATATTGATAAAAACAGACAAAAATTCCATTCTATAATTAAAACAATTATCCTCTGCGGAAGACAAGGGCTTCCATTACGCGGTCACAGAGACTTTGGAAATATTAGTATTGAAGAAACTGCAAAAAATGAAGGAAATTTCAGAGCACTGCTTCGCTTTCGTGCAGAATCTGGTGATGACAATTTAAAAAATGATGCTGAATCAGGCATGATTTCAAAGAAATATACAAGCCCAGATATACAAAATGAAATTGTTCAGGTTTGTGGGCAAATCATACAAAATCAAATTGTGGAGAAAATAAACGAAGCAAAATGCTTCACGGTTCTTGCAGATGAATCCACTGATATTTCTGGAAAAGAATTTCTCACACTTTGTGCTAGATATGTAGATGAATCCAATTCTTCTTACGTTATAAAAGAAGACTTTTTAGATTTTATAGAAGTTGAAGATTTATCTGGTGTTTCTATCGCTGAAACAATATTATCCAGTCTTAGGAAACTTGGAATTGATGTTTCATATTTGCGAGGTCAAGGTTATGATGGTGCCTCTTCGATGTCTGGAAGAATAAATGGAGTGCAAGCTAAGATAATAGAGAAACATCCAACAGCTTTATACGTTCATTGTTGCAATCATGCCTTAAATTTAGTGCTTTCAAAGTCCTGTTCTGTTCCATCTATTCGAAATTCTCTAGCAACTGTTCAAGAAATTGTCACATTTTTTAGAGCTTCAGCAAAAAGAAGAAGGATGTTAAAGAGCAAACTACAAGATTTTTTTTCAGATGGAAAAGATAACTCTAAAAAAAATGCTTGCCTTAAAAAATTTTGTGAAACTCGCTGGGTTGAAAGACATGAAGCTTTATTTACATTTTGTGAGTGCCTGGAACCAATATTTTCAACATTATTAGATATCCAAGAAGATAGCAATTCTGATGCAGAAACATCTAGAAAAGTCATGATGTTTTACAATTCATTATCTCAAAGTAATTTTTTAATTTCCCTGTTTGTTGCAGAAAAATGCTTCGCAGTAACATATAACCTATCGATAAACCTGCAGAAACCTGATAATGATTTAACAGCCTCGTATAATTCCATAAATCATGTTACGGAAATATTTAAAAAAATGCGCGAATCTTCAGAAGCAAAATTTTCAGATATATTTGATTATGTTGTTGAGAGGGCGAAAGAACTGAATATTGAAATTAATAAGCCAAGACTTGGATTGAAACAAAAGCATCGTGATAACACACCTAGTGAATCTGTGGAAGATTATTATAGGAAAATCATTTTTATACCTTTTCTTGATTTTCTGATTCAAGGTATGGTAGACCGTTTCGAAAATCATAAGAATATTGTAAGTAGTTTACATGACATTCTTCCAAAAAATATTGAAACTTCTTCAATAGAAAATATAATGCGGTGTACTGAATTTTATTCTTTTGATATAAATGTCTTACCAAATATTTTAAAAGGAGAAATAGAAATGTGGTTTGAGAAGTGGTTGTCCTTAGACAAGAAAGAAAGACCAAGAACAGCGATAGAATCTCTATCAATGTGCAGTGATTCTATTTATCCTAACATTAAAAAAATGTTGAAAATTCTGTCAACACTACCTGTCTCGACAGCAACTCCGGAAAGAACATTTTCTACTCTGAGACGTCTAAAAACTTATCTTCGTAACACTATGACAAATTCTAGGCTTTCTGGATTGGCTCTGCTAAATATTCATCGAGATGTGGAAGTTAATACTGAATTAGTTTTGAATACTATCGCAGCGAAACGTTATTTAGTACTGTGAGGCAAAAATTGTAAGTTCATTTATTAGTATAATTTTCAATATAAATTATATGTATTTTTTAATTTAATTTATTTTTTCTTTTTATATAAATTAGATGTTTAATATTAAAACATACTACCCTTTATATTAATCACTTGTAATAAATACATAGTAAAAGATATTACACACTGATTTTAGTTATCTCTGAAAATTGTGTTTAGAAATCTGTAATAAACATTCAAAATAAGTCCTTTCATTAAATGTTTCTATATTATTTTAGCGGTAAATGTTGTGATTGGCTAAAACGTTTCACTTAGTGTAAGTTTTATAAAATCAAAAAGTATACACAGAAATTTGATTATATTTTCCTAATGTATCATTAATATATTGTACTATACATTGTTTAGCGATTTTTTATTTTGAGAAAAATTTTTTGGTTATTTAAAAATTGATGAAAAATCTTATCATTGTTTACATAATTAAAATATGAAGGATTTTTTTTAAATCAATTATTGCCTCAAAAATTATCATACATGCCATGGCAAAAATTAACATTTAAAAAAAGAATAACAAGACATATATATATATATATATATATATATATATATATACACAAATTTTTTTAATAATAAATATTAATAATTAATAAGTATTAATTAACTAATTAGTTTAATTAATTATTATTAATTAGTTTAATAACTTATCGATTTGTTGAAAATTAATTTTGAGTGACTTTGAAAAGAAAATGTTTGAGCCCCCCCCCATAATTTTTGAATTGCTACGCCCCTGGTTGCAGTCATGACTGCTTCGCCCCAAAATTTATTTGGTAATCCGCTTTGTTTTAGTAAACACCTAGTCATTTCAACTAAGGTTCTGTTTTTTCTTTCTGCAACGGCATTTTGAGGTGAACAGTGAGGTACAATAAGTTGATGTTCTATTCCCTCATTGGTGAGAAATTCTTCGAATTCTTTACTTGTATATTCCCCACCATTGTCAGTGCGGAGTATTTTTATTTTCCTTCCAAACCTATTCGCAGTTAACGCATGATATTCTTTAAATTTTTCGAATGCTTCACTTTTATACTTCAATAGATAAGTAAACGTATATCGACTGAAATCGTCAATAAACGTTAAGAAGTAATTTTTACCACCTACGGTCGACGTTTGAAAAGGTCCGCATATATCCGAATGGACTAGATCTAGGAGTCTGTTCGCTCGGTAATTAGCCTTTTTTGGGTATGAGTCATCTTCTAGTTTCGAGATTATACATATTTCGCATTCCTCATTATGTTTACACTTATTTAAATTTATTCCTGTCGCCATGTTCTTCTCGGTGAGCTCCCTGATCTGTTGATAATTTTTGTGACCTAACCGCTGATGCCATATTCTAATACAATTTTTATCACTGCATGTTTCTGCAATGTTTATACTTTCCGATAAATTTTTATGTGTTTTTATCTCATATAAATTATCGGTTAAGTTAGCCTCAATGTATGTTTTGTTGTTGTATTTAATTTGACATTTTTTGTCTTTGAATATGGCAACGCAGCCATTCTCAGTTGCTTTCTTTATGGAGATCAAATTAGTAGCCATATCAGGTATATATAATACATCCTTTAATGTAATACTGTTCGTTTCTCTATCGGAGTTAACTACATCTATATTTATGTCCCCATATCCCTGAGAAACTACGGTCTGTCCGTTTGCTAACATCACATTTACCTTTTCGTCGCTTCTTAAACATGTAAATTTACGTAAATCGTTGCAGACATGCGCACTGCTTCCACTATCGACAACGAAACTATCATTTTCAGTTTTGTCTATAATAAAAGTTAAATTTTTCAGTTTGTTTTCTGTCTCTTTAATTAACTGTGTTTTTTGTTTACCTCTATATTTAGTACTGTTCCCACTACTGTTATTGAAATTATTGTTACTGCGGTGTGGATTACCTCCTCTGGTTTTTAAGTGCCAACACTCATTACGGGTATGTGAGGATTTTTTGCAGTAAGTGCAATATTTGCCTGTCTGTGTTTTGTTTTTAACCTGCATTTTGTATGCGTTTTCTCCCTGAGTGTTTTTGTTTTGTGATCTTTTAATATATTCATCTGTTAATTTGTTTCGTATAAATTCGGCTGTCAATTCCTGTTCATTTCTGCTCTCAATAGCAGTTATGAATGTATCGTATGAGGGGGGGAGAGAACACAACATAAGTGCCGCCAAATGTTGGTCATGTATCTCTTCACTTATTGCTAACAGTTTATCTCTTATTTGATAAATATTTGTGATGTGGTCAATGAGGTTCCCATTCTCAGCCAATTTAGCTGAGTATAATTTCCTAAGCAAGAATAATTTATTTGTTAGATTCGATCTCTGATGAATGTTCTGGAGATTCTCCCAGGTTGCTTTGGCGGTGGTCAAATGACGCACATTTATTATCTGACTGTCATCAATCGATAAATTTATTAAGGCCCTTGCCTTTTTATCTTTTGCCTGCCATTCAGCAGTCAGAGGATTTGGGGGTTGATCAGTTATAACATTATATAATTCCTCTTTTATGAGGAGCATTTCAATCTTAAAACACCATAAATCATAATTGTTCTCATTTAGTTTTTCAACTAATGTTATGTCCTTCATAGATGACGTCATTTTTACTTTTATTTGTATTATTTTTCTTTTCACAACTGAAGTTTAATTTATTTATTTATATTCAAAAATATTTGTCTATATATTTAATCATTATGGATGACTGTTAAACAGATATGTATATTTATTTTATTTTTTATTTTTTTTTTTTTTCTATATATATATTTTATGATACCTTTATAATATTTTAATACACCAATTATATATATATATTTATCATTACTACACACACTTTCTTTATTTTCATTTCTTCTTTTATAATCATATATTTCTGTTTATATAATTTAGCTTTCTTTTTTTTTGTTCAAATTGCCTATAGGGCTATTTGTTTAAACTGAATAGAACTGAGACTCTCAGTCTCATATATCTCTTGTTTATAGTCAAATTTAATAGATTAGATAGCACATAGCGCACACAAATTCCAATACAGTTATATAAATAATATTTTATTTAATATTGGGTTTTTGTTAGAGAGCTGATGCTTTTATAAACAACTTAAAAGTTAATGATTATAGAAATGAAGGCAAGAATTTGTACTCACTTTCTCACCAGTCCGTAATGTTGTATCCAGAGACACCAATAAGACATCATCAGTCTGCATCTGAAAAATAAGCTGTGTGTGTGGAGAAAATTATTAATTTGTGTTAAGTATTATTTTCCAATTTTCCATCCATCATTAAATTAGCTTCTAGTTGATACAAAATTTTATTTCTTGATTATAAGCGATATATGATTTATAATAGAAGATTAATTATAATAACTAACATCTCGGAGCATTTTAACAGAGCTCCGATCATGGCGATTACATTTTTATCAGTGAAGATACATCTACATTTCACAGCACGCGGGAGAAAGAGATTAGAAATTGATGACTAAACAGTTTGAAAGTTAGGAGTGATACATTTTTGTTAGCTACCCGTACATTAATTGAAATCGTCTCTCTTGACTAAAAAAGTTTATTCGCATTATAGTTCCTTTTTTATTTAATAGCGGAATATTAAAACACAAATTATTTGAGTTTTTTCTTACACTTTTACGACAGAGCCCATTGAATATGATCACTATAAAACAATACATAAATAAACTGCATTAATTATAGAAAAATGAAACATTGCCTCTAGCCTCTATGTGTCACAAGTTCTGTCACAGAAATGTTCACTATCCCTGGCTCCTAAAAAATTTTTTCTGGCTCTTAAGATGTTGGCACTTTTGTCAGTCCTTGCATATAACTTGAAAATATGGTTGCAGTGGGATACCCAGTAAAAGATAAAAATTAGTTGGCATAGGTGGACTGTGCTCAGTTCCCTATCATATGCTTGTTCTCATAAATTTCTGCTTATACTACATTCATGTTAAAAAAATTTGAATTTGACCGATCACTCGAGAAGGTGACAAACTGAAATGCCCTACCTAATAGGCTACCCACCATTTAGTTTGATACTTTACCTTATCATGATTTGTTGATTACCTTTATGCAATTCCATATTATTTCCAATGCAATGATTTGTATAATGCAAACTTATATATTGCTCTATTCTGCTATGTTAAAGAAATCTTAAATTTCGAATAACTTAAGAAATTTTCAAATTAGAATATTCATAGTCATTTAAGCCAGTATAAATGATATTTTAAAAGTGGTCTGAAATCTTTATAATGAAAATAACCCTCAAAATGGATGTTTATGCGAAATTTTACCTTATTCTGTCATATTAAAAAAATCATAAAAATTCATAGTGATGATTATGCTAATATCCTACATGATATTTTAAAAGTGGTCCAACATATTTACAGTGAAAATATCTCTTAAAATGGATGTTTATGCTGAATTTTGCCCTATTCTGCCATGTTATGAAATTTGTAAATTTTCAATAACTTATGTTTTTAAAATTGAATTTTCATAGTTAATTATGTTCATGGTAGCATCATAACTGATATTTTAAAACTGGTCTGACATATTTACAATAATAATATTCCTTTTAATACACGTTTAAATTCAATTTTGTCCTATTCTCCCATATTAAGAAAATTGTAAATTTTGAATATCTTAGAGTTTTTAAATTAGAATGTTGCACAAATACAGGGTTCTTGTCAGTGTCATAAGTGGTATTTTAAAACTGGTCTGACCTCTCTGTGATCATTTGTTCACGAGATATTGTGTACACACACGAACACCCTACATACAGACACCATACCAATTTTCTGTTTCCTCACACCACAAAATGTGTAAAAAAAAATTTTTTTTTAAGTTAGGTCCAAAATTTTCATTATTGCCAAAGTTCCTCATACCTATAGCAGTGCTGCCAACTCTCCCGTTTTTCACGGGAGACTCCCGTTTTTTAACCCTATCTCCCGTTTTTACGTTTTAATGTGTATTTCTCCCGTTTTTCTAATATTTTCGAAAAATCGAACTAAAAACGCTAATTTTTGACAATTCGTAGGTGCCATCTTTCCAGATTTACGAAGGCCTTCCAATTCACAATCTTTCTGCATCCACAACATAAATGTCGATATTCATTTAAAACTTACTTTATGAGATATTAGAATCTCTAAAGAAACGGAATCCTTCAATATTTCTCGCTTACGTAATTATTTTTAACTCCCCCTCCCCCCATATTTTCCTATCTCCAACTAGTGATCGGTGATCAAATGCTCTTTTGAACTCTTTTGTTTCTCATTCTTTCTCCATCTACAAGCCACAACAAAAATGTCAATATTCATTTTAAACTTGCTTTATTAGATTCTAGAGCCTATAAAGTAGTAGAAAGTTTAACAGTTCCACCTCCCCCCCCCCCCAAAAAAAAAAAAAAAAAAAAAAACCCTTTCTCCTATTAGCTTTCTCATTCTACATCAAAAGAATCAAACATTTTTCCCCTGGTTTTTAAAAAAATGTAGGGTACTGCTAGTTAAAAAAAAAAAAAAAAAAAAAGACTTTTTAAATTCTTGAGGGCGATTTGAATTTTTAAGGACACATTTGGCATTTGAAATCCAAACACTTAATTTAAAAATTTAGTTATAAATATGCATACAAAAAGAAAAGAGTCTGTTTTTAAACTTTTCTGTACTTTTATTTGTTGTTAATGTGCTGATTGTCACACACAATAGTTTTATTTATATTTACAGCATTTAGGTTATTTTCTACAAATGCAGTAATGGGGGGAGGGGGGGCAGGAAATAGATTGGGGCAAAGTGTTTCTTTTTTTTTTCTTCCAAACAAAGATCAGGCGACGTGCAGCACCCTCCTTAAGTTATCTGGGAAAAACTCTGAATCAATGTTCATAAAAACATCGATCCAGTTGTTTTATTAGATTTTAGAACCAACTGAAGTGATATAGGGGTTCAAAATTCTTTACATATGTAGTTATTTTTAGACTTTGTTAATGAACTTGTTAACTATTTGTTTTTACCCAATAAGTTTAAAATATAAATTATCAAACAAAAGTTATATTAGGTCTTTTTAGTTAAAAAAGTATCATGTATTGAATAAAATAATTTTGTTTTGTTTTTCTCCACGAAACCGTAATTCTCCTTTTTTCTCCCTTGAAATTATGTAAAATCTCCTGTTTTTTTTTTTCCACCAAGGTTGGCAGCTCTGCTATAGTGTGATGGAGAACTAACACACAATATCTTTCATTTATGGTTAATTCTAACAATTCTTGTTAGCCATGGGAAAAGCGTGAGAGAATAGCCACTAGTCTATACCTGGTAGATAGAAGAAAATAGTTGTGTGTACTAAGTTACAGTATGGATGTAGGTGTTTTAAGGATTGTAGGGTGAATAAAATAAACAGTTGGGGACTTTGATTTTTCAGAAGTGATGCACTTGGGAGTTCCAGTATGCAATATTAATGAGTTCCCATGCATTCCGTCTAATATGTAGAAATTCTCTGAAATAAAAGTAGTAGTACTGTGTTCTCATGCAAATTAAGCCCTGGTTAAAGTTTTGTTATGCATTCTTTTTCTTTTGTTATACTAAATTTAAATATACTGTGATATATTTAATTTGTAGGCAGCATACAGGACTATTTAAAATTAGACAAGCTTAGAATAATGTGAGTAACAAGTCTCTGAATAATTTGAAATAAATTTGACATTTAATAGTAGCATTAAATGTCTTGAGAGGGTAGTAGCTCCTTCACTCAGAAATGTATGTCAAATACAGCTTTTTCTAAAATTAGTTTGAAATCTTTCTAAAAGTATATTAGAAATGTTCAACTAGGTACCTCATACTTTGCACCTTAAATTATATGTCTATTGTAATAGAGAGTAAAATAAAAAAGTATGAGCGCCACACCAGATTGCTTTTTATGCTACTACTTAATTTTATTTAGCAGTTTAAATAAGAATGTGTTACATTAACTTTCATCAGTAAATATTGCTAAGCAAGATTTTTTATTAATACTTAGAAAGAATAGCAGGAATGCAATCTTATTAAGTTTTATGTGCATGTTTAAAAGAAAGCTTTTGTTATAAAATAAAATGTATGATGGTGCTACAGACATTGCCCTACTAAGTTCCTAACTCAGGACCAGTGTTGTGCAAGTTCACGAAAAAAACGAACTAGTTCAAACTCAAGTTCATCGTGTAAAAAACGAGTTAGTTCGCGCTCAAACTCATGTCTCAAAGAAATGAATGCGTTCAATTCAAGTTCATTTTTAGAAACGAGCAAAACTCATTAGAAGTTCATTTTTTCGAACTTTTTTTTTTCCCCTTTTCTAAATAGATCTTATTCTTTATGAGCACTTTCATAGGTTATTTACATTATTTAAAATTACCAATTACCATAAACATTCTTAATTTATTGCTTAATTAAACTTATAACTCTTAATTATAACTTATTAATTTAACTGTAAGTAAAAATTTATTTAATGGACACTTCTGAACAGTGGACCCATTGTTTTTGTGTGGTTTTTTATTCTCAAATTTCCAATACGTTTGTTTATACGCATAGGAGACAAATTACGTCATTTAGAGGTTCCTTTGTTTTGAAGTATATATATACTAGCAGGCAACGCCCGCTTCGCTGGTCCCTATTTTTAAATGAATCACTATAATTACTGAATTCTCAAAATTGCATTAATTGTTATCACGTGAAAGAAAAAGAGAAACGAAATCTGATTAGGAAAAATGTCGCACCAGGTTCTCACTGCTTTCGGAAAAATTCCCAAAATTCTCTAACTCTTATTTCTATTATTTTCCCCCTTCACCCCGTCTGCCCTAATAATTTTACAAATTCGAAAATATTCGCAATTGATTTGTAAGTATTAAAAACCTCTATGCACCGGTTTTGAACAATCTATCTCTATTTTTATTTTTTTGCCCTTCTGCCCTCCCCATTCCCGCCCCTCCCAATAATTTTAAAAATTCGAAAATATCCGCAATCGATTTCTAGGTATCGAAAACCTCTATGTACATATTTTGAATGATCTAACTCTTATTTTATTTTTTTTGCCCCTCCGCCCCCCCCTTCCTGGCCCTCCTAATAACTTTACACTTTCGAAAATATCCCCATTCGACTTGCAGGCCTCTAAAACCTATCTGTACCAATTTTGAACGGCCGAACTGTATTTCTATTTGTTTTTGCCCATTGCCCCCCTTACCGCCCCACCCTCCTTCCCGCCCCTCCTAATAATTTTAAAAATTCGAAAATATCCGCAATCGATTTGTAAGTATCGAAAACCTCTATATACCAATTTTGAACGATCTAACTCTGTTTTTATTTTTCCCCCCCTTTCACCTACCCCCTTCTCTCCCCTCCTAATAACTTTATACTTTCAAAAATATCCCCATTCGACTTGCAGTCCTTTGAAACCCATCTGTACCAATTTTAAACGGCCTAACTGTATTTCTATTTGTTTTGCCCCCTTTTCTACCCCACCTGGGGGCTGAATTTCTAAAATTCCAGAAATAAGTTTTTAGATTTTTCATTAGCTATATTTTAGAGCAAAAATTTCACGTGTATCTATTTTTTTGTTTGAGATATATAGGATTATGCGAAATCACGTTTTACGTATGTGAAATCACGTGCCCCGCCCCCCTTGAGGACTGAATTTTGAAATTTCCAGAAATTGGTTTTTAGACATTTGTATTAGCTATATTTTAAAGCAAAAATTTTACGGATATCTGTTTTTTTTTGTTTGAGATATGAAGGATTTTGTGAATTCACATTTTGCCCCACCCTCCCCCCTTAGGGGGCGAATTTTGTAAAATCGCTTCTTAGTGGAAGCCTATGTCATAGAAAGGACATTGTCACAAAATTTCATGCTTCTAGGTCCAGGGGTTTGGTCTGGGCGATGATGAGTCACCCCCTCACTCACTCAGTCAGTCAATCAATCAGGAAGAACGATTATATCTGTATATATATATAAATTACGTGTCACGATGTTTGTCCGGGGTAAACTCCTAAACTAAGGAACCGATTTTAATGAAATTTTGCACACTGTGTGCAGTGTGGTCCAACTTGAGAGATAGGATAGTTTTTATCTCAATTTATTGTCACAATATTGTTTTATTGCAATTATTTGTTAATTATAGACCTTTATTAAAGTTGCTCCAAAATATCTGTGAGTTCCATTAATTTAATTGTTGCCAAAAAAAAAAATACGAGTTCATTTTCTTTCGACATAAAAATAAATACATTTAATCAAACGTGAACGTTAAAAAATTATAAAAAGCTAAATTATGCATCTCACGAAAATTGACGTCATAATCAATTTAAAGATTTTATACACATTGATAAAGTGCTAATGTAGTTCTATCATAGATATAGTAATATATATAGATCTCTCATCCCCATGTTATCGTACAAAGATTTTTGATGACGAAAAAAAAATAAATAAAAGCTTTGGAAACAGCCATTAAGTGGTATTGAAAAAAAAAAAAAAAAGAAAAAAGAAAAGAAAGAAATATGAATTTGAAACTGTATCTGGAGTCTTCCATTCCCCTTTAGCAAATAAATTATTCATAAATTTTATTTGCTAAAATATTAGTATGTATTCCCGTGTATTCACTCGGGGAAAGACGGCCATATTTTGGTAAAAACGTCGTCTTTTCCCAAATGAAAAGGAATAACTTTTTTCTCCCCAATGATCACTCTATTCTATATATGCTATACTATATCTATGAGTTCTATACGCAAGCGAAGTGTGACTCACTGAACGTCTGTGCAGCCAAGAAAAAGATTTCCTATGTTAATTGCCCACTGGATTTTTTGTAAGAAATTATTAAAAATCGAGGAAATTTATTTCCCAATTTTAATCCTTATATTTGGGTATAGATATGTATTAGTTATCGCAGGTGTTAGATTGAATTATTTTGCTGTCAAATTGAAAAAATTTTAATTTTAAATTTCAAAACTATGTCGCCCTTGGCTTTTATTATTATTAATATTATTATTTGGCGATCAAAAGCGTAACACGAAAATATACATGCCAGATATATGCATTGTACGAAATGTAATATGTATTATTCATTGTACGTATGTATGACATGTAATATGTATTGTACGAAATATTGTTTCATATTATTCATTACTCTTTTAATATAAGTTGCTAAAATAACCATGATTTTTTAAAGGAATTAAATATTTTCGCCAGATAATTTGGCGATATTCTTTTTTTTTCGCCAAGGATGACAGAAATGAAATCTATTCCGCTGCAAAATATTAGTATCTTACATCAGATATTTTATTTAGATATTTGAAAACAAATTTGACTTCAAACTATGATAGAATATTTATCATTTTCCTTTTAATTAGTATATATTATTAGTATACTAAAATTTAAAAGCATGGTATATAAAAAGTTTTTTTTTTTTTTTTTTTTTTTTTTAAATCTTATAATTATTCTTATCTTAATCCTCAATGTTTCCCATCTTTATTAACTTGAATTTACTATTAAAATTTTAACATACTCAAAAACTTCTCATCACTTCGTTAAAATACACTAAACTTTTCCAAAATCTTTTTCTATTTAAAATGATACATGTATTTACTTTAAATGTCCAATATTTCATAAGATTTCCAATTTTAAAGTTTTAAAATATTTATCAAATTTACTTATTTTTCTGGTTTAGCCTTATTGTTTTCCTTTTTATAACTACAGCTGTTGCCCTCTTTAAAATATTTAAAATGATGAGGTCATTTTATAGTAAAATTATCCATTATAGCATATATTATATTTCACTCCTCCATAAAAATTGATTTTAAAATCGTCTGTTTCTTTTATACTTTTATTTTAATAGAATTTTAATAGAATTTAATTTATATATTAGTCATTTTAGCAATTTTATCCAAAGTAGTATTAGAAATAATATATATCACTTCTCCATTAAAATTTATAGGACCCTACAATAAAATTAATTTGTGCTTAATATCAACACTACGAAAATTTTTATCAATCGCTTCCAAATTTTGACCTAAGTTTCAAATCTCAAACCTGTGGGTTTTTACATCGGCTACAACGTTTTCGTCTTTGTTCGTAAATAATAATTTGACTGTACTAAATAGTTTACAGCTGTATAATTCAATGTATAACTTAGTCACAGCAACGCGTGGCCGGGTCTGCTAGTATATATATATATATATATATATATATATATACATATTAAATAGTGTAATGGTTTGACTTAATTAATCTTTATTTAATTGCACCACAGCCAATGTCTGCTTTGAGTTCTTGGATAAATCATTAGAAAATTTCGCTTGCTATTTTGTGTACTATAAAGGAAAAAAACATGCATTTTATGTAAAGTGTGCAAAAATAAAATAAAATAAAATTTCAAAATCAAGTAGGTTTTGGCATTTTTTCATTTGGGGTCCGCCACTTGACGATTTATCATATTTCATCCACGATCCCTAAGACAAACCACTAAATTGTGTTCAAAATATTTAGCTAATTCAAAAGGAAACTCAAAATATAATTAAAATGTTAATAATAAATTTAAATAATATATAATTTAATAATAAATAACTTATTAAATAGAAAATAACTGTTAAATTCACAAAGGGTGCATAAATTACCCATGGGAAGAAAAATATTAAAGTGTTTAGTCGTCTGTTTATACGAGCGTAAAATAAGAAAGTACAGCTTTTTTTTCTTCTTTCTTAACTTGGTCTTTACATTCAAAAAATTTGCAATAGTTGAAAAAAATAATAAAAATAAATAATAGTAATAATCTAAAAAGGATTTTTCAAGTTTTTGACATTTTATTTGAAACCACAAAATGAAAAAACTAATGCTATTTTAAAACTAGTTCGACTTTTTAGTTCCCCATCATACTATAGGTATGGGGAACTTAGGTAATCGTGAAACTTTTTTAGTTCCCCATCATACTATAGGTATGGGGAACTTAGGTAATCGTGAAAATTTTTAGTTCCCCATCATACTATAGGTATGGGGAACTTAGGTAATCGTGAAAATTTTCGACCTCAGTTTTTTTACTTTTTTACACGTTTTCAGGTGTGAGGAATCCGAAAATGACAAAATTTCAATGGTGTCTGTCTGTAGGGTGTCTGTTAGTGTGTCAGTCCGTTAGTGTGTCAGTGTGTTAGGCCGTTAGTTTGTTAGTCTGTTAACACGATATCTCACGAACAAGTGATCGCAGAGAGGTCAGATCAGTTTTAAAATATTACTTTCGACACTGGCAAGAACCCTATTCTTTTGCAACATTCGAATTAAAAAACTTCGTAAGTTATGAGAAATTTACGATTTTCTTAACATGGGAGAATAGGACAAAAATTCACTTAAACGTGCATTTAATGGAAACTTTTTACTGTAAAAATGTCAGACCAGTTTTTAAATATCACTTTTTATGCCAAAATGAACATCAGTAACTATAAGTATGCTACTTTGAAAATTTCGCAAGTTATTGGAAATTTACGAATTTCTTAACATGGCAATATAGGGCAAAATTTCACATAAACATCAATTTTGAGAGATATTTTCATCGTAAAGATGTCAGACTACTTTTGAAATATTATTTAGGACACTGGCATGAATATTAATGACTATGAATTTTCCAATATAAAGATTTCATAAGTTATTGGAAATTTACGGATTTCTTAACATGGCAGAATAGAACGAAATTTCACATAAACGTCAATCTTGAGGGATATTTTCATCGTAAAGATGTCAAACCACTTTCGAAATATTATTTAGGATACTGGCATGAATATCATAGACTATGATTTTTCCAATTTAAAAAATTCGTAAGTTATTTGGAATTTACGATTTACTTAAAATATCAGAATAAGGCAAAATTAAGCATAAACTTCCATTTTGAGGATCCTAAATACATTAGACAACTTCGAAATTACGTTTATGATATTTGTTTGAACATGATTGAATACAAATATTCTAATAGGAAAATTTCGTAAATTAATCGTAATTTACGATTTTATCAATATAGCGAAATTGTAATTTTTTCATATGAATATGAATTTTGAGGATTATTGCATTGGAAGCAGTAGCATGAAAACTAAACAACGGAATTGACCCCGATAAAATAAATTAATAGATTAGAATAAGATAAATATATCGAAGTGAACGGTGGATAGCCTATTAGGCGGGGATTTCATTCTGTCACTGTATCAAGCTTTGGTCAAATTCATTTCTTTTAACATGATTATAATATGTGGCGCACTAGAAATTTCTGAGAATATAAATATGATGGGGAACGGAGCAGAGTTTACCTATGCCAACTAGTTTATGAGGAGAAAAATATCTGTAATACACTTTTTATTTATGCTTATTTTATTTATTTATTTGAATAGCAATATTTATTTATTATTATTATTAAGTCTTAAATATCTGCAAACAAAGGGATATATTTTTCAAGCAATGCATTTTATTTTAACCTAATACGTATGTTTTGTTTATACATAAGACACTTGTTCAAGTACTGACAAAAGATTACACACAGCACTTCTTTTGGATAGAAAAGGGAAAGGGGCAAAGCAATTTTTACTGCCTCTCAAAGCGACAAAGATAAATCAATTCGGAGAAGACTACACATAGGATTGTAGACCTATTCAATAGTTATTCTCTGCTCCCTCCCCCACCTCCACCTCCACCTACTCAGTTTTCTCATTCTCTCACAACCTACTAGGATAACAATATGCTGATGATACTGAACGGGCGTAGAACGATTCTGTTCGCGCCTGGATCCATCCAATTTAAAAAGACCCTGCTGTTTGTTTATCATAGGCGAAAATCAAATGTATTGCTCTTTGTCAAATGGCGTCACTTGTAGGGGTATTCGAAATACAGAGGATTCAGATATTTTTCCCAGGGCTACTGAATTCTTCCTCCACATAATTCTAAGAATGTGCCATTTAACGAATGTGGTGAGATGACTCGCAAATAAAAGAGAAAAAGAAATCTTGACTGACTCCACTTTGAGGTTATAAAAACAGATACCAGACCAGTTTTCCTTCATTACAAGGCACTTTTAAGAAACTTAATTTACAAGCTGATCTATGACATAGATATTTGAATCATTTTTCAGTTTCTAAAAAAATAAAATAATTTTGAATCATAGTCACAGTAAGAAAATGTGTGCAAAAAATTAAGATTTGGCTTGTTTTTAACCAAAAGCTTACCCGAGATATGAAGACTCCCTTATAGAGTTTAATCATTATTTGATGTTTCTCCTATTCGAATGAACTGGAGAATCAGAAGAATTTATAATTTATACTATATAGTAAAAAGAATATCTGTTCAATAAGAGTCTTCACCATATGAGATGTTCGATAAAGGAGCATACTTTACTTCAATAATTTAAATATCTTTAATGCGCCTATATTTCTTATTCAATCATATTTGTATAAAAAAATGTATTAAACATGTTCTCAATTCGACTGGACTCCTTAAAAATTAATCCGACCCACAGAAAAAAATAAAAAATATATACTACTGGCCATTAAAATTGCTACACCAAGAAGGAATAATAATAATGGAATGAAATTTGTTGGACACATACATTATTGTAGGAAGACCAATTGATTAAAATTTCAAAAAATTTGGAGTTATATGTACTGATAAAGCAGTACATAAAGCAGCGACCTCTGTGAGCAATAACAGCACATATCTGCCTGGGCATTGAATGGAACAGCGATTGGATGACATGTACGGGTAGAGCACTTCATGAAGTTTTAACACGATGCCACAATTCATCGATGAAGCACTTTATGAAGTTTTCTACCCGTACATGTCATCCAATCGCTGTTCGATTCTATGGCTAGGCAGATAGGTGCTGTTATTTTTCACAGAGGTCACTGCTTTGTGTACGGTTTTCTCAGTACTACTCCAAATTTCCTGAAATTTTAATCAATTGTTCTTCCTACTATAATGTATATGTCCAACAAATTTCATTCCGTTATTATTATTCCTTCTTGGTGTAGCAATTTTAATGGCCAGTAGTGTAAATAAAATAAAAAAAGTTAGATAAACCGCAAGCACAAGAAAAAATATCTTATTTTCTATATTATATAGTATATTTGCACGAACACAATGTAAGTTGGCAAAAATAAAACATGATTTTCTAGGTCAAGTCTAACACATATTAGACTAAAATTTACGCATACACATAAAAAAAAAAAAAAAATCTGACAGAGGCTAGTGTTGCCAGATTTGGGCACTTTTTTTTTTTTTTAAATTCAATATCCACTACTAAATCTTAACATTTGCGTAATTATTTCGAAGATTAATTGTTTATTATCTATATCAAATATCACGTCTAAAAATTATTCGTGAATATTTATTAAATACCCAAGTCTGGCTACACTGGCAGCAGCCTTGGGCTATGGGAATTTGGTCCACATTTAATCTAAAATAAGTAAAATCTATTAAAAAATACACAGATTTTTTTTTTTTTTTTTTTTTCAACGTGTTCTAATTCCGTAATTTAAGAATAATATCAAGTTAAGTACTGAAAAACACATATTTTGTAACCTTTGTTTTGCTTACATATGTAAATAGTTTTTATTGTTTATATATTCTTATATCTGTTTTAACATTTTTAATCTCTGAAGGTGATCTTAACGTAATTTAAAAATGTGAGTTTCTTCTATTATCTTAGGGTGGAGTTGCCCCTACACTTCAACCAGGGGGGGGGGGGATCTGCCCTTCTTGCCCTGTGGTTCCGCCGTTATTGTGATACCATTCAATTGCTTTTGATGAAGGTCGGTCATTTTTTTTAGTAAAACTGATGACTTTATTTTAAAAATACTGCATATATGTTATACTTTTTAAAAAGAGCTCTAAAAACTGTTCATCTTTTGTGGGGAACTATAGACATCAAGTTATTAGATTTACAGATATTATGTTGCAAAGTTTCACAACGCGATATCATTCGACTGCTTTTATCTTAAAATAAGAGTTTAATATTAAAAAAAAAACAGTCTAATATTAAAGATTAATGAATATGTATATTTTTTTTAATTATCAGTTTTGAAATTCTAACAGATGCAATTTTTAAATTACAGCTTACTTACACAATCCATTAAATTTGTAAGCAGTTTTTGATTCATTCACATAAAACCATAGAGCATTGTTGAGAAATGAGTGCAAAACGGAAGAAATCTATAATTTAATTTCTAATACGATATTTTGACCTTAAAAGGAATTTTTAATTATGTTACAAAGTCCAAAATACGATATAAAAAATAAATGTTAATTAAATTCTTTGAAAATTCATTTAAATTTGGTGACCAGCGAAGCGGGAGTAATCTGCTGGTTAGTGATATAAAAAAAAAAAAAAAAAAAAAATCAATAATAGGCTGTTATAAAAAATATTTAATTTCCAGCGAATATTTGACCAGCGAAGCGGGAGTAATCTGCTGGTTAGTGATATTAAAAAAAAAAAAAAAATCAATAATAGGCTGTTTTAAAAAATATTTAATTTCCACATTCCCTCTCCTCTTCCCTCCCTTGAACTGTACATCATTTATTATAATTTTAATAAAGATTAAGTTATATTTATACAAAGTTCCAGAGAAATAGTTAACATGGTGATTAAAAAAAAAAAAAAAAAAAAAAAAAAAACATTTCGCCCTCTGCCCCCTGCAAGATATGCGTAACACTTTTTATAATTTTTCTTGAGCAGGAAGTGGTATTTACACAAAGTTTTATTTCAAGCTATAATAGAGTCGTTTAAAAAAATCCTTTTTTGCATTTACTCAAACCCTTTGCCCCCTGATCTAAATACAAAAAAAATTCACAACACTTATACAATTTACACTAAATACAATACTTACTGTGATTTTCGTAAAGACAAAGTGATGGTAATACAGAATATCGTTAAAATCGGTAACAAGGTGACATAAAAAAAAATTATTTCCCTCTGACACCCCCCTTCAGCCCCCGAAGTATGTGTGACACTGTATTTTTGTCACAAACAGCAAGTGACTATTAGACAAAATTTCATTAAAATCAGTGAGAAGGGGATTATTATTATTAGGGGATTATTATTCTCTTTCAATCTGACCCCCCCCCTTCCCCCCAGGTGTATACTAAGAGAAAGTGGTACCAATTTAATTGATCGAAATTTCTAAAAATGTATCAGGAAAATCATTCTTTAAATTCATTATTTGATGTTTATTGTCTTCGTGATTTGCAAATTGCAAAAGTACCCTTTTTTCCGGGGTCTCTTTTTTGTGGTGCCCTTTTTACCAACACCTTTTTTTTTTTTTCCAAGTGCCCTTTTTTCCGGGATCCATTTTGCACAGTTATTCTCTTTTCTGTCCTTTTCTTCTTTTGGGTTCCTTTTTATATTTCAGATAGAAATATTTAATTTTTAATATGAGCGTGAGTTTAAATTGCTTTTTCACGCTCAAGTTCGTGAAAAAAACGAGTTTCGCTCAACTCAAGTTCATAATTTAAAAAACGAGCGAAGTTTAACTCAAAACTCAAAAATTTTGAGCTACGCTCATGAACGTGTTCGTGCACAACACTGCTCAGGACATGTGATGCAGCTCCACGATCTCATAAAACTGAACATAGAATATGTTATCTCAAGCATTAGAGGACCAGGATCACAGAGTTCCTGCAAGGTATTCAATATAGCTCTCCTGGATCCATTTGATTCTAAAATCACATCACAGTCATAGGATAGGGTTCATACTCAAGGGAAAAATCTGGAATACTCAGTGAATTAAAATTTCTGTTTCCAAATCTCATGAAAATTGTCATAAATAAAAATCCTGGGAAAATTTTTTGTAAAATCTTACTGATACATTTTTCATGTCTATCTCGATCCGGATGAAATATTTGCATTATAAAGGATAGTAACACAGCACCATACGTCTAATAATTTTGCAAAAAGTTTTTTTTTTTTTTTTAGTACAAATAATTAACTTATGTCATGTTTGAGGAAAACTAAAAAAGTTAATATCAGGCTAAACCACAACTATATATGTAATCATATATACAATTACATAACATGTCCCTAATTACACCTGGAGACCCCAGTCTCCTAATTTTAGAAATTTGTCTGGGAAATGATCTGAGGACCATAATCCCCATCCTATAAGCAGCAATATCACAGAACATTAAACCACAGTCAAATTCTGAGACATACTGGTTAGAGTTATTTTTATATACACAAAACATAATGTTGCATTTACCTAGGCAACAAACTATCAAAAGTGATTTTTAAATGAGCATTAACAGAAGAATTTGTGTTGTGTGACAAAGTGAATCTTAATTGAATATTAAAGCAATTTTTTGGCACAGCTTTTGATGATTTGGTCTTTTAAAAAAAGTATAAATATTAATACTTTACTTTTATAAGCAATTGTGTATGGCAGTTACAATTAGTGTGTGAATAAAAGAGAACAAAGTTTATTAATATACCTTTAATAGTCAAAGATATGTAAACTATTCTTGTGAAATTATTGGAAGTGACAAAATGTCAAATTTTTGAGTTTTCAAAATCTTAAAAAGTCTTGATTTGCACTTTTTCCTAAATTTTAGAATTATTTCAAAATTTTTATGTGTTTTCTCTAAAATATGATTTACAACAATAAATTCATTTTATTTCAAGATATTGTTGCAGTAATTTGGCAAGAAAAATTTCATATAATTCTCAATCTTTTAAATGAAACACTTTTTTGAATTTGTTTAAATTAAAAGAAATAACTAAATCATAATACTCACTATATCATTTCACTCACTGTATTTATTAAATATATGCATGAAAAAAATTAATAAATAAAAGTTGCTATAATCTAATATTTTTGTTTTGTACTAGGTGACCAATTTGGCAGCATATTCTGCTCCTTTATTTTTTGAAGTAATAAGATCATCATTGCCTGCTGGTGTTACTGTTAGCATTCATCCCCACGAAGAACAGCATAATGAAATACGTTATATACCAGACTTTGAACTTATGGCTCTAAAAAATCAGCTGAAAGAAATGTTAGAAGCAGAAAAATAAAAAATGTATATATTTCTATTTTGTATATTATTAAAATATGTTTATTTCTCTCAAGTATTTAGTTTCATTTATATTCAGCTACTATGCCATACATTCTACAAAATGTATTTACCTTAAAACCCTTATGAATCATATAATTGAATTCATGTGACACTTAAGGGCCTGCTTCACCCACCGCCGCTGGAAGCCAAACCTAATGTTATTCTATGGGAAATTTTTCTTTACAAATAACTTATTAACTAATAAATATTTTTAAATTCTGTTTTCACATTCTGAAAATTCCCAGGTGTTAAATGGACGGACCTTTTTTAAAAAATTATTTTTTTAATTTTTTTTATTTTATTTTGAAGCTGCAAAATACGAATTTTCAATATGTGAAATTTTTTCATTTTGCAATTTCAAAATAAAATATTAAAAAAAAAAAAAAAAAAAATACATTTTTAAAAAAGGTCTGTCAATTTAACAGTTGGGAATTTCCTGAGTGTGAAAACAGAATTTAAAACTATGTATTAGTTTTAAGAATTACAAGAATTTAAAACTATGAATAAGTTATTTGTAAAAAAAATGTCCCCATAGATTAACATTGGCTTGGGCTTCCGGTGATGGTAAGTGAAGAGGGCCGTTAAGGCTGCTCACTCCCTCTTATAATTTCTCTGTCTCTAGTCACTGAATCCCATGTAAGTCTATGGTGAAATTTATTTATATAGTTGTTGTCTCATTACCTAATCAGTATTTTTAAATTCTATTTTCATATTCAGAAAATTCACAACTGTTAAATGAGTACCTGTTTCTCAAAATTTGAATTTTTAATATTTCTTTTTACAGCTCAAAAAGGAAAAAAAATGCATTTAGCGAAAATTCACATTTTTAAACTCAAAATTAAAATTTTTTTTAAAATAAACTTTTGGAAAACGGGTACTTATTTAATGGTGGCATATTTTCAGAATATGAAAACGGAATTTGAAAATAACAATTAGGTAACGTGTAATTCTGTAAACAAATTTCGCCATAGAATAACATGGGCTTTGGATGATCTTGACGATCCATGATGCACCCCTCCTATCATCACCGAAAGATAAAAAACTCATGTTATTCTATGGAGCAATTTGTTTATAGAATTGCATATTAGCTAATGTATTATTATTTTTTTTAATTATGTTTTTAGTTCTGAAAATTCACAATCATTAAATTAATAATCATTTTCCAAAATTTTATTACATTTTTCAGTTTAAAAATGTAAAAAAGTAACTAAGTGCTCTAAGTGCATTTTTATCATTTATTAACCGTAAAAAGAAATATTAAAATTTTTGGAAAACAAGTACTAATTTAACAATTATGAACTTGCAGAATATGAAAACGAAAATTTAAATACATTAGGTAATGAGCCATTCTATAAACAAATTTCTCCATAGAGTTACATCGAATTTGGTGGCAGGAGACGGGGAAACTGTATGAGGAAGAGAGGAGCTTTAATTTATATATATATTGAACATGAAAGTATATGCCTATGTTAAATCTGAAATATGATTAAGAGTCAGTTTTAGAAATAAGAATTTTGAAACTAGGCGTCAAAATGACGCCTAGATTAAATTTTTTAGGTGTTAAAATGTAAAATCTAGGTGTCATCTATAATTCAATATGTATATTTAAAAAAAAAAATGATAATAATAAAGCATCAACTTGTAAATAATATATGCAAGATTATATAAAAAAGATTTATGTAATGAATGTAATTACATTGACAATATTAAACATATATATTTAAAATTGCAAATTCATTCTTCGCCCAGAAGATACATCATTCCACCACAATTTAATAGTATTTTCTAGGCAGAAATCTTCCAATTTAGGGCTGTTTAATTTAATCATTAACAAATCGTCAATTACTTTCATAGAGATGTGATTTCTTAAATCAGTTTTTATTAGGTTTAATTGACTGAAATAGACTTGTTTACAGTCTGATGGAATTGGGAAAATTATTAGGTATGATGATAAAAAAAATCCAGGCGTCAAATATGGCACCTATGATTGGAATTCTACGTGTCAAAATGAAAAAACTGGTCGCAAAATGTGACTAACAAGAGTGTATGCAATCTTCAGCAATAAAGTTTCTTACTATTCACAATTCATTAAAGCTGGAGCACATCAGTCAGATTTATTGTTTCTCTCCTCCATATAATCTTAGATAATTTGGTTGCTTCCTATTTTAAAAATATCACATTGGAATTCTTTTAATTCTGTTATTTTTTTTCATTCCACTCTTTGAACATGTTGCTTTTCATTTTAGAATTTTTAAAAATATATATAGTAGAGGGTCAAAAATCCACACAGCTTGGAACAAAATGTTGTATGGATTTTAGAATTTGGCAGAAATAAAATATAAAGAGTATCACTTGTCAAAATATTAATTGCACAAAAGACATACTAGTGAATAATAATACAATTTTACTCGAATCTCAAATTATTAGATACATAGGTATAACAGTGAACGTTAATAAATAGAACGAAAACTATAAGTGTTTTGTAACACAAATTTGTTGTTTTAAGAATTTAAGTTAGTTCTTCCCTTCAGATAGAATTTTTAAAAATTTGTTTGTCATTCTATACTTCATTGATATTATCATAAATTTTCTTTTGATAGATTTAATATACTGCCAATAATTTCATTATCAGTAATTTGGTTCTGGTCTGTCAGTTCATCTGAATCAGAAATCTGGTCTCTCTCTGGTCTGAGTTAACATGGAACTCAGTGAAAAGTGATTCTGGCCAGAGCTTGAAAATTGTATTGCCCGACATGCCCGGAGCATGTAAAAATTTAGATCAGGCATACCCTTACATGCCTGGCCGGGCATGTAAATATTCAATGAAAAATTTCTTTCAAAAATTAGTTTTTATTTATTTTTTTAATTACATTGAAAAATCACCAACATCACTAATGTGCCTGCTGTTAGATCAAAATGATCTCCTTGCTACAATTTTTTCCTTAAAAACACCACATATTAACGTAAACATTCAGCCACCATTATTGCTAAGAGTTGAGAAATCCGCTACCCACTTTCTACCCGAGACAAGGTTAAACTACATCTCACGGTCGCACCACAGTGTGGATACAGATTGGTGCAAGTGTGCATCTGATCTAGTTTAGCCTTGTCCTATATCTTCAGATTAATGCTCATTGGTGGCTGTATGATGTTTCACCTACGGATGGGCATTAAACCCGATTTTAAAAAACAGGAGTGACAACAGTAATGTAGATGAACTAATGATGCAAATGTAAGCAAGCGTGTAGCTTTAGCATAGAAAAATATGTTACATTTTTGATTTTCAAAATTAGAATTTGTTATGTGTTATCCATTGCCTAAAATGGATATATGATAATTTTATAAGTCACCAAGATCTGAATCCCACAGTGGGAGCAGATCTGTACAACAGACAGAGACAACCAAAACATAAACAAGAAGAATGTAGAATGTGTGGGGGAAAAAAAATCTCATTATGAACAAAATTGTAAACATGTTGTACTTTAAAACTAGTTAAAGGAATTTTCATGGTTAGATACAAAAAATGAGCACACTAAAAGTGCAAGATTTATTGAGCTTTTCCAAAAATGACCAATGTTTTCAAGTTCCTATTTAAAAAATCCAGAAGTGCACACTAAAATTAAAAAGCGCATTTTGTACATTCAAGCAAAATTGGCAGTTGATGTTCTTACTGTCACTCCAATAAAATGTCTCATTAAGTTGACTGCAGAACAGCATAAAAGATTGTCTGTTCTTTTTAATACTGCATATTTCCATGCAAAAGAAGAAATGTCATTTATAAAATTTAAAGGATTATGTGAATTACAAACAAAGAATAGTCCACAATCACTGTGGAAAAAACTATTTAAATTACAAAAGAGGTGCTGATTTTTGCAACTACATCACTGCAGTTATGAAAGATCTGATTAAAGGTCTTAAATACAATCTAAAAAGATATAACGGGTGTACCAGAATAAAATAGACTATTACTATTTGTATGTATGCATGGAAATTTTGTATTATATATAGACATACGTTTTTCATAGATTCCCAATTACATTGGTAAAATCTGTGCAACAATTCAAAAGCAAAAATTACATTGCAACTACAGGATAGTATGAAGAGCAAAGAAGTACAAAAATTGGTACTTTCCAAGCTCAAAAGTGGAGAATCCAGAAGCAAAATATTTCGTCATTTGAAAGGTGTTTTAAGTTGTGCCACTGTTTTTAAGTGGTGTAATATGATTAGAAAGAGTGACAATATTAAAACATCTCAACCTCCAGACAGTCCACGCATTGTCCACATCAAAAATCTGATTCAAACAGTGAAGAGTCGCTTGACACGTAAGAAGAGCATATCCATAAGGAAACTTGCTAGGGAACTGGAAGTATCAAAACCATCTGTACAGAGAATACTTAAAAATGACATTGGATTAAGACCTTACAAAAAACGAATACAACCTAAACTCATAGAAACCCAAAAGCATAAAAGAATCAAATTCGCTAACTGGGTGCGACACAATTTCAGAAAAGGTTAGACTAAGAGAATCCTTTTTTCTGATGAAAAAATGATTTAAATCCACTGGACTACTCGATTTAGAGATGAATTTGTACAGCAGATGAACTGGGATAAAATAAAATGTTAAATAATACTGATTTCAGAACTAAAACGAGCTGTAAAGAGAATAAGAACAGATGTAATAATGGAAAGTTGTTTAAGTTGGACCAGACGCCTACATTGAATGGCAAACAGCAACGGGGATTATTTACAAGATTCCTCAGGAAAACCAATAACTAGCTTTGTTGAATAAGATGAGTTAGAACATGCTGATGCTGCAGGTTTATGTGCTATACTGATAAAACCTTTAGAAAATGTAAAAATTAATGATATCCAAAAGGAAAAAATAACAGGCATAAATTTAGATGGGACGTCTGTTAACGTGAGGAAGTATTCTAGTGTTGCTGCTATCATGACGAAAGATATTCCTCATTTAATTGCCATTCACTGCATCACACACAATTTAGAATTAGCTATAACTGATGCTGTAAAAATCGCTTATATTAAGGGGAAATTTGAAGATACCATTAAAGGGATTGTTAAATTTTGCAGCCACTCTCCGAAACATTGAAGAGAGCTTATTGAGAGGAGTAATTTCTTAGAAATTCTATCAGTTCAAATGGGAAGCATATCCCAAAGCAGGTGGCTGCGTATCCAACAGTGAGCATTATTAGCTGTGCAAAAAAACTTACCTTTGATTGTTATGCATCTTGAAAGTGTTGCTGCCGAAAGAAACAATGTGAAGTCAGCTAAAATTCAAGGTTGGTTGGTTGGTTGTAGGACTTAAGGCCGATTGACTCCTGATGTGTCCTAGGCCTAGGGGGAATGCCCTCCGTGGGGGTCTTTCTAAGGGGTCCTAGCCCGTATTTACGCGAGTTTCGGAGGAAACCACGGAAAACTCCGAACGGCTAGGTCGATGAGCGCGACCTGCTAAAATTCAAGGATACCTGAAGGAACGACTTGTTCATTTCATTCAAACTCTACATTATTAGCTTGATGTTACTGATATCTTAGTTGTTTAAAAAAAAAAAAATTCAAGCTGATCATTTTACTATATTAGACATTACCATTACTTTAGAGGCTGCATGTTAAAGTTAGAAGCTCTGAGACAAGAAAATGGACCCCATATGAAAGCTTTAAAAGAAAATTTCAGGAGAAATTCCTTTAAGGGTATCGAACTTAAGGGAGAAGAAAGGAAAAATGCAAACTTTCTTTGTGACATTTTATATTGTGTTGGAAGCAGATCAAAAACTCTACAAAAATCCAAGCCGTTTCACTTTTAATATTTTCAATTTCAATTTTTGGCCATTAGAAAACTGCAGCTTTAGCTACATATGATAATAATGAAGTTGCTGAACTTTGCGATCACTTTAGCCAAAACTTAAGTAATGAAGAGATTTTCTTTGGCTAAAAATGAATGGTCAGATCTCAGAATCACTATTAGTAAATTGCGAGAATCCTTATCAAACATTCTGTTTGTATACTGTTACCTTTTAGAGAGTAAACAAGAATTTTTAAATATTCCATTTGTGGGAGATAACACTTTGTATTTCTCCCAGTACATCTGGATGTGAGAAAGGATTCAGTGTAATGAATTGAATTAAAACTTCATTGCAATGCAACTTGTCTACCGAGACAATCAATAATTTAATGCGAATAAGCATTGATGGAGTAGAATCATTAAGCTTTGATTCATCAGCTGCAGTTGAACATTGGTTATTTTCTTTCCACTAGACATGTCAAATATCTTGCACTTCATAACACTGTTGTTGACAGGGGCGTATCCAGCTTGAGCTCCCCCCTCGAATTAGGATGTCAAATTTTGTTACATTGAACTTGAATGGGCTTAACATTGCACTAAAGCTAGACAGAAAGCATAGCGATGGTCTGGAATTCATTGCTAGGGTAGTCCTGAATCATGCCATACCAATTTAAAACGAGATGTTTTCCCAACTTCAGTATACCCAGAGGTATTATAGTTATTTATGAAAAAGGGAAGACACAACGAGTTTTACGTACACCAGATACCATTAATCTACATAACAGTCTTTGGATGGCTCCAGTACAGATTGCTCAATCCTTCAATTATGAGTTCAAAGCCTCATTAACTAGACTACCGTGAGTCCAGTTTTTAGTGATTTTTCTCTGTTTGTCAGCAGTTTAAAACGTCATGGATTAAGGAAGTCTCTAGCAGAGAATTGTGCATTTTACAGGACTAGTCACAAGGCGTCCCTTAGAATTATTATTATATCTTTTCTTGTCATTTTTGATTTTAGGAACATTAATTCCGCTGTTTGCAGCCATGCGGCGGTGCAAGCAATCTTATTTATAGCACATGACCATTTTACTATTCCTAGATACGAAGTTTAAGGCAATAACTTATATATTTTTTAAAATAAGGTTATTGGAGGGGAGGGACAAACTTTAGTGCACATGCTTTTGGTGTGCATCTGTGCAGGTGCGCGACCGAAATCTGAGTTAAAGTCCCCCCCCCCAAAAAAAATAAAAATAAAAATAAATAAATAAAATAAATTCTGGATACACCCTTAGTTGTTGATGTATTGCTTTTTTAATGTCTTTTTCTGACAGAATAATTCTAGGGGAATTCATATGTCTTTCTAGCCCTCTATTATACATTTAAATTTATTTTGTTTAGTAAATTCAGTATTTTAATTTTGAAGCTCAAAAAGAAACATTTCATTTTTTTTCTTTTTTTAATAATTGCTCGTTTAGACAAAAAAAAAAAAAAAAAAAAAAGGATGTTCAAAGAGTGAAATTTGAAAAAAAACTTTGTTTTTCAATGATATATTTGTAAAATTTGGAGCAATGAAATCCCATACAATTATATTGGGGGGGGGGGGGAGAAAAACTATGCATAAAATTAACAAAATGTTGTGTAGTAGAGGTTTAAATGAAAATTTGTGTGTGTTGCTACATTCATAAAATATTGGATTTATTGTAACACACAAAATTAAATAATAGAATAAAAATATAAATAATTTTCTTTATTTTTTAAAACAGAATAAACTTTTTCAAAAGCACCATTGGCCATATAACATACATTTTCATTTGTATAATACAATTTCTTTTTCAGCAATTACTTCAGATGTGGATGGATTTATGAATACAATGAATTTTATTACAAGATGTTGAACAACTCACATCCACTGGGCAATATACTGGGTACATATTTACAACTATGTACAGACATTTCATGACAATATGGCAATTACATGATTTGGATAACATTTTAATATAAAGCTAAATATATGATAATGTCAATATTATGGAACTTAAATAAGTCAAACTTCAATTACTACTATGCCATTTTAAACAACAGTAATGCAACCAATTAAAACTATGTGGTAATGTTTTTATTGTAACACATAAATAGTTTTGTTTATTTACCATATTTACATACTTCAGAATCCACTAATGCTTTAAGGCAAATATCACCAATCACTGATCTGTGGTACACAATGTATATATATATAAAAATATATAAATGTAGGAATATATAAACAAGTGAATGAAATTAAACCCCAAAAAACACTGAGATCTTCATCAGGGAGGTGTTTATATATTCCTACATTTATATATTTCTACATTTAAATTTTGCATTTCCTTTTGCTGCAATTTTGCGCATTGGTTTGTAATTCTCCTTTTGGTTTTTCTAGTCTTTAAACTTATATTTATACATAAATTCATTCCAATAGTTTTCTATAAAACAGGCAAGTCACAAGTCTTGCCGCCTGCCTCCTTCCTTTCTATCTTAAGTTTCTTAAATTATTTTTTCATAAATTTTGATATAGTTTATGGCTTTAAGTTAAGATTTGTTGTGTTAGTTTATTGATTCGTTTGTTTTGCAGGCTGTTAATTAATAAATCTGGTTTCTTTAAATTTGTATATTTCATCCCCTGATAAAAAATTTTTTTTTCATTTTTCTGAACTTCTCAGAGAAATTTTTAATCTTATTTGGTGTTTCAGTGATTTTGTATCTGTCGCTTGGCTTCTACTATGCTTAATAGATCATCATTATATATATATATATAATAAAGATGATCTATTAAGCATAGTAGAAGCCAAGCATATATTATTTTATTAGAAATTACATTGTTTACAATTATACTGTTGCTTTGAATTCTTGGTCTGCATTTGATACTACATTAACCAATTATTGGGTATGTTTGTTGTAAGCTAAAATTATAACTAGTAATCTGTTGTGTAGGAGTGAGAGAAATAAATTCCTAGGAGATTGTGGTCCTGCATATTAATAAAACTTTAAATTAATTATATAAGAAAAGAAGACATCGATCATCTTGCTATAAGTATGAGATAGAAAATACACAGAAACGAAAAGGGAAATGAACGAGAATACGAATAGTTTATCAGTTCACATTTCAGTTCTATCACCAGCTGCACCAAAGAGTCAGTAGTTGGTAAAAAGGTTAATTTAGTGGTCCATGAAGTTCAAAAGGTTAGCTTTAAAATATTAAGAAAATTAAATCATTGCTTTTTGCCTCCTTAATAAATTTTGACTTATCAAAGCTCCAAAATATTTTTTTTAAATATGAATTATACATATATAGCACATTTAAAAGTGATGTTAATGATAATATGCCATATTCACAAAACACAACTCTATATTACATATTAATTTCTAAATCAATACTAAGTACACTGGTTGATGGCCAGAATGACTAATAATTGCTCAGTTATTAACAATAAATATTTAATCACAATATCTTTGTCAGAAACAGGTATAAATTTAATGTGATTTATCACTTTTACAAGTATTTCACAAATGAAAATATAGTATACCATTCTTCATTTTCAAAGATAGAGATTAGTTTTTTTTTTTTTTTTTTTTTTTTTTTAATATTATAATGATATTGTGTAAAAAAAAATAATTCTACTGCTTATTGCTTTAAAATTATTTTAGCTAAACTTAAAAACCTCATTTGGACTATTATTTGATTGATTTTGCTTTTTAAACTTTTATACAACTTTACATATTTAAATGTTTTGGTAAAATAAAATTTAAAAATTCTAAAAATAAATGTTTGTTGAAAAGTTAATGGTTGCAAAGGAAAGGGGTAACCCCCCTCATTTTAGATGTGGGTTATTTGGTGTTAAAACTCTTATTCAGATGATCCATTTTTAGAAGAAAGAATAAATAAAACATTAACAATTATATGTACAAACATATTACAGAATTTCAGGAAGCAGAAAGACCAAGATGTCTTACTGATACAAATGTTAAAACTAATATGAGACACCAAAGCAAATCCTACTATATGTGTTTTATAAAAATGCTGCAAAACATTTTGCAAACATCAGGAAAGTCAATAAATGTAAATCCTATAAGAACTCTTAATGAAAAGGTTTATGTTTATTTTTTAATTTTTAATCCAAATGTTTATTTTTTAATTAATGACAGTAATTGTGATTACAAAAAATTGAATGTCCACATATGTAGAGAAGGGCATGAAAGAGGTTGCATATGAGGTATTTAGGTCTAGTGTATGTGACAGTAAGAAATTTAGAATGTATAGAGTCTAAAGGAATGAAACAAACAAACTAACGATAGTGAAAAAAATTATTGCCCCTAGAATAATCTGTTTTGGAGGGGGGGGGGGGGAAATGCCAAAAACCATTTTCAGTAATTTTTTTTTTTTTTTTTTTTTTTTTCTGGAAAAATGGTTTAAAAAAAAAAAAAAAAAAAGGGAACCTCCAAAAATGGAATAAAGTTAAATTAAACAATTATAGCATCCTAGAATGATAAAAGGTAGTGATAATTAAAAAAAAAAAAAAGGATTAGTTGCCACTATTTTTTACCATGTTTTATTAACTTCGATTCTTGTTTGTTTGCCTGTCTGGTACAAATCTTGCAATCTATTTTTAACTAACTTCCCGACTAGCTAGACATTTGAAACTTTCAGGATTGCTGAGATCACAGTGACAACACAATACTTCAAAGTCCGACTTTCGAATTTTTGATTAGTTTTTTTATAATTAATTAAAATATGAAAATGCCATTAAAATATTAGCTATAATTTAATTGTTACCAAAAAAAATTACGAGTTCTTTTTTTATCGACATAAAAATAAATACATTTAATTCAATGTAAACGGTAAAAAATTATAAAAAGTTAAATTATGCATCTCACAAAAATTGACGTCATTATCACTTTAAAAAATTTATACACATTGATAAGTATGTTATCATAAGTATGATAAGAATGCAGTTCACGACACTAATATATGTTGTTCTAAAAGGAGTAATATTTTATTTTTAAAACCAACTTTTTTTTTCCCACTATTATTATTATTTCACTGAACTGAGTCTGTGTGCTTAAATATTATTTTTTATCCTCGCATATTTCATTAATGATTCATCAGAAAATTTAAAAACATGGTATATAAAAAGTTTTTTTTTTTTTTTTTTTTTATCTTAAAATTATTATTATTATTTTTTTTTTTTTTATGTATAAATATTTTGTTTAGCTAGAATTATTTCTTGGTTGAATTTTGTTTCAATTTAATGATTATCATTTATTAGACTTTACTTGAATAAGTTCTTAATCCTGTATACTATTATGAATTTACTTTTTAAAAAAAAAAAAAAAAAAAACAATGAAGCAAAACTTTTTCTTTAGAATTTTATTCTTAACCAGAACTCAAAGCCTTTTCATTATGTATATTCTTTTAAAATAGTGTCAGAAAAATCAACACTTATAGAAATCACATACAAGATTTTGGTATTGAAAAATAAAAATCAATCCTAATTCATAGCTTAAAAAAAAAAAAAAAAGCTTTACTGCTAAGCCAGATTTCAAAGACTGCCCTTGGCATGCGGCCAAAAAAATAGATTATTCCGGAGGGAAGGAAACATACATCTGAAGGGTGAGAAAAGTCCCCCTCTCACCAAACTAGTAATAAGACATCCTTCTGTTGTTTCCCTCTTACCCTATTTTATAGAATAGATTCGTTTTCTCTCCACCTCTCAGTCACATGACCCGTCTTTAATCCTTGGCAAGGCAGTAGATGTAAATACATTCTTTCCAAAGATCAAATTTTGAAAGCATTAATACTGAGTACTTTTTATCACAAATTTATGAAATGAATGATGTAAATACTATGGGTATCAAATATTCATCTAAGGATTTGGTCAAGATTTGGAAAAAAATCTGTAAGCATGGACTGAATTTCCAGTTTATAAAACAGATTATTATAATAATAACGAATGTATTATAAATATATATATATATATATATATTAAATTTATTTCATTATCAAAATTTATCAAGTGATCATTATATGTACAAAAATATTCTGTTAAAGTTATTTCAAATTAAATAACACACAGATATTGGAAAAAAGAGAGTGAACTTTTAAAAAGTAATAATAAATAAATAACCCAATTAATATTAGTTCTTCAGTTACATCACAAAATTCATGAGGTCATCCAAAATGCAGTTCCCAGAAAAAATACTCTGAAGTACAAAATGCCATGATGTTTAAAGTGATGTTCATGGAATGTACTTTTCAAAATGACATGAGCTGAAATATGTAAGGATGCTGAAGATAGACTTTTTTTCATGAATGCCTTACACTACTAGTGAAGAAATGCGATATTATCTTACATTCCCTATAAAAAGACAAAACATTAAATGTTAAACATTCAACAAAATGTTAAACATCAAACATGAAATTAGCACATTAGAAAAGAAAGAGAAGTGTACCTGGCATTGTATAACAGGACATGCATACACATGGAATGAAATAAACAAATGAAATAGATTTCAATAAGTATGTTCTGAAGTTTTTTTAGTAGAATTATGAAACACTTAATAAATTTCTAACTATTTCAGCATTTTTTAAACTAATCTTTGTGATTTGAATTTCAAAAACAGCAGAAATATTCTTTTATCCTTCTAGATACAAACTTTATTACCTAGTCCGAAAGTTTTTAGCTCCTCTAGAAATTGACCTAATTTTAATAAAATTTTGATCTTATTTATATATATTTTTTTCAATGTCATCGTATCATAAAAGTATTTAATCTTCAGAAATTCCAAAATTTATGATATTCAAGAAACGTGGTTTGTAGATTTTAAATCAGTTAAAAACAAAAAAAAAAAATTTTACATTTTTTTTTTAATCGAGTGTCATTAGATTTTAATTTATATTATATTTTTTTAGATCAATGTTTCCCTTCTCCACTCTTTTACATTCAAGAACTTAGCTTATACAGTAAACTCTCGATTATCGGCAGAATTGAGTCACACGGGTTCCGTAGATGAAGCAAATTATGGATAAACTGCAAAAAGGATGAAAGTGAGAGCCAAATGAGATTAAAAAATATTCTAGCTCAAAAACTTTATTCATTATATATAAAACATAATACAAAGAGTGAAAATAGCCACAGTACAGTAACATAATTTGTATTTTATGTACTAAAAGGTGTAAAAACGATGAGCAAAAAAAGTAGAGTTACGGTGAAGCCAAGGTATAATATGTAAGCTAATTTATGTATTAAATTAAACAGTACTGTACTGTATAAAAGATACAATAAAAACATAGTTATATATATTTATATTTAAAAAATATATAAAATGTTTGTGTTTCTTCTTCAGAAAATACTTATTCTTGATTCTGTAGATAACCCACAATGTGCATAATTTGCTCACAGATAATCTAGAGTTTACTGTAGTTTGATTTCCTTGGTAGAGTGGTGTGAAATGAGTTTTAGATTTTCAGCTTCGAAAGTATGCACAATTGATTCCTCACATCAAGAACCATTCATAGTTACTTGGACGAATTTTCCAAGTCCCTTTGTTGTACTTTAAAATTGTTAAATATATACTCACCATATTCCCCTAAAAATTTTACAACTTCAAAAGTATACGCAATCAATTCCCCACTCTTAAAAACACAAAAATGCGATTTTTCAAGGCCTTAGCTTCAATTAAAATTTTTTAATTTATCTGTCCTCCCATCCTCCTGTTCATTTTATAGCTTTGAAAGTACACTGCAAAAAATTTAAACCTTGTTGCACCCATTTAGATATAAATTTTGTGGTAAAACATGGAATTTACAAAAAAAAAAAAAAAAAAAAGTAAATTACGGAAATTACAGCAAACTGAAGCATAAAAAAAATGATTAGCCATAAAATTTACAGTTAAATTTTGGCAGCGAGGTTACAATTTTTTACAGTTTATGCACATTTGATTCCTGACCCTAAATATTCATTAAGACAGCTTCTGTAATTCCTAGTTCTATTTTAATTTTTCCGAATACCTGTCTTTATTTCCCTACTAATAATTTTACGTATTCGAAATTATACGTAATCTATTCCTCACCGTCTCAAAAGCCTAGTAATATACATTTTTAAACCCCAGTTCCAATAAAATCTGCTCCCTCATATCTATTTCTATTATTTTTAGAGCTTTGAAATTTGGCAGAATGGATTCTTTGTTTTTTCTTTCTACATTCCAAGATTATTTGTAATATTTAAAAATACCTAAATATAGTTTTGTTTTTTCATTGGGAAAGACCATAACAAAACTACAAAATGACCAACGAACATTGTAACCGATACCAAAATTATAATACAAAATACTACTTTTAAATTGAACACAATGATATTTTAATCATAACTTAAGATATATGTTTGACCATTTAATTATTAGAAAAACAATTGTAATTGTTAAAAGATAGTGTGAATTGGAAATATTTGCATTAAGGCATTATTTAGATGATCCAAGTATCAAAAGTTAAATAAAGTACCTATTTTTTTTTTTTTTTTTTACTACAATTTCCAAGATACATTTTTAAAAATAAAAAATACATACATTTTCAAATATATATTTAAATAAAATGTTATGGAAATGATTCACTGAAATATGACATGAAACAGAGCCCAAGAGCTATAAATAAAAAGGTTTTTTATACTTCATCCAAATATGCAATTACTTAATATTTCTATAATAAAAGTGGTGTTCTGAAATTAATACAGCTATACATATCTGAAAGTCTGTGTGTCTTCTAGAATGTATTAAAGAACTAAAACTTAGTTATTAACAAGTCAAACAGCCATAATGTCTTATTTGCATATTATAGTTTAGCGATCATAGCCAAGGGCATAGCAGTTGAAAAATCATGGGAGGGATTCAAAAAATTTCATTTTAAAAATTACTCAAAATTAATCATAACAAAATCGATTAATAATTAGATTTTAATTAGTATCCACTAATTATTAGTATTAATTATAAAATGTTACCAATTATGAGCATTTATAACAAATTAATTTTAGTTTTAATTTGGTGATTCTTTTATTTGGCATTAAAAGGAAATTTGTAATAATCAATAGGGCGGAGGGAGGGGGGGGGGGGGATTGAGCCCCCTGAGCCCCTCCCTTTCCTACGCCCCTGATCATAGCAACAGTTATATTTCATGTAAATCGAAAGCTCTACATGTTAATTACTTCTACTTCTACTCTTAAAACATCTACTACTACTTCAACTCTCAGAATATCCTGTTTATATCTGGTGGGAAAAATTGTGTCATGTGTCAGAATAAGAAAGCCATACACTAGCTCATGCGAGCTTACAACGACTATAAAATGGTGACCCTGGACTAAAACTTTGTTATCCTTATGATTGATTATTATGCATAGCTATAGTTTTGTTCTAAAATCGAATAGCGAAATCAAAACTGAATCCTAAGTTTTTTATTGCATCCCTTTGAAAGTTATTTTGCAAAATTTTCAGTATGGCTGAGTTTTCTGCTGTTACGACTCCTATTTTTATTCCATTGGAGCCATCTCTGTGGTTCACTATGGTTGAATCTACTTTCAAACTCCCTACTCCAAATCAAATAACTGAATTCAAAACAAAGTACAACTACTGTGTGGTGAATCTTTTATAAAAAGTTGCAATGACTGTGCACATCATCATCATTTCACCTAATACAGATCCTTATCATAAAAGAGATGAAGGGATTTATTGATGCAGTGAAAGCAAATATCAAGAAATTTGACACACACTGATTTGTGAACAATTAGGTGGTTGTAAGCTTCTGAACTCTTATGTGTAATGTAAAGATGTGCCGAAAATCATAATGTTGCAGATATATTTTTGCTAGAGTTGTTCTTACAATAGCTATCATCTAATATACAATTGATTTAAGCTTCGATATCTTTTAACATTTCAAAAAGCTGCTGAAATAGCAGACAAAATTTGGATATATCGCCTACTCAGGTGATATGCATGTGTAAGTAAGGTGTAATACTGTTTCTCATAATTCTTCAAGTTTACATGTTTCGCCAGACTCTGAATCACCTAAAGAAATTGTTTTTTATGTTGTTTGAGTATATCAGTCTCATCAGCCTTATTTTCGGCAGAACAGCCCTGGCAATAAAGACGCATTGTGTTTGAACCATCAGAAATTTGACACCAAAGCTAAACAGTGACATTCACCATAATAGCAGCAAAATGAATATTAAATCATTTTTAAACAGGAGGTGGAAAAGTGAAATCACGCTAAACTGACTTCAAGAAAACCCTATTTTCTCAGAATGTTAAGCTACTGAATTTCAATAGTATTACAACGTAAACTACCAATAACCAATATTAAATTTATATACAAAATCAAATATATTTCAAGACTCAAATGAAAAATATGAATTCCACTGCAGAAGGAAATTCAATATCTAAGTTTTATCACAGGTAAATATAAAGGAGAGGGGGCTAATTTCTTAAACATATTTTCTGAATATGCATTTTTTAAACGTCTGAAGAAAGAAATGAAACAAACATTTTAATGTCATTTATAGTTTAATGATGAATGCAGTAAGCCGGATTACCACAGGATTAGAAATCAAAGGACAAAGGTCTGGATAAAAGGTTAACCCATTGTTTATTGCTAAGCTCTGATAATCTATCTAAGAAATGGTGACCGCGTTACACTATTCCCCTCCCCTAGCGAGTACACCTGTCATATGAACAATGCAGTTCTTTTGTTGCTGAGGAAGTTTTTAGTGCTCCCATCTGTTGTCTCATATTGAAGTTGTTTATTGCATGGTTGCATCATTTGTTCACATATCAATAGTCACTAATTTGCCAACGAGTGTGGTAAACTGGATTTGTTCGAGGAACCTCAGGATTAGAAATCAAAAGGACACAGCTCTGGACAAAAAAATAAACCCATTGTTCAATGCTAAGCAGTGATAATCTATCTGAAAAATGGCAACCACTACAATAGTTTTAAGAAGAATATAATGAAATAGGCAGATTTAAAAAAAAAAAAAAAAAAAAAAAAAAAATTAGATGAAGTGCTATTGTATTTGTATATAACTTAAAAAAAAAAAAAAGTAGAGGCCATTTTTTATTACAGAACATTAAATTAAATGCATATGGGATTCATTTGATAATATTTGACACATAATTAATATACAAAAATTTCAAATTTATATATGTATATATATACATTTAAATATACCAAATATTTATTTGTCTACTAAATGCACATTTACTTGTAAAGTGCTTTAAGTTAAAACTAAAAAATAAAACTGACTAAATTACTTTCATTATTATGTTCTAACACTAATAATTTGCTGAACTTTTCATAATAATTTATTGTACCTAAAGTACATTTTAAATAAAAATTTATAATGTAATTTATTGAAACACATAAATTAATTACCCATGCACATAAAAGGTGTACAAAAAAAAATCTTACCTTGAATGTGTTAATCATTCATGAATCATTTAATAGCTATTATTCATTAAATGACCATATACAGGTAATTTTCCTAAATAAAATAGTTTCTTATTTACTAAAGAATATTAGTTTTTAATGTAATATTTTGACTTGAAAGAAAAAAAAAAAAAATAATAATAGAAGTAATTATACTTTAAGCAATTAAATGCAACAATATATAAATATTAAATTAAAAAAAAAAAAAAAAAAAAAGATTGAAGTGAATAGCACATAAAACCTAAAATGTGCATAAAAATATGTAAAAATAACCTTTGAAGACATTTATATTTAAAATAATCAAGATCCATCACTTCATGTTTTCAGTATTTAAAAAGTGCCTATTTTGGTTCATGAATAATTATTGTTAACCCTCTGAGCATTCATAACGCACTATGTATGTTTACCTTAAAATTTCTTTATGAAAGTTATAATGCAGCATTTTTGTCTTTTTTAATACTGTTAAGAAGCTGAACACATTGGAATCTAGAAAAGAAAAAAAAAGAGTACATGAAAAAAGAATGGAAGCACTTCCTCTCCGAATAGATGTCTCAGGCTATTACTTTCTCTTTTTCATTCACGAGCAAAGTAGATCCAAGAATTCTAAAGAAGAGAAAGTTAAGTTAGTCTTGAAGTTTTTGTTTTTATTGAAATGCTTTGTTTAATAATTTATTTAAAATGTACATAAGCTAAAATTGTTGCATCCCTTCGTTCTGTAATAAGAAAAGGCAGTTAAGAATGCTGTCCTTAAAAAAAAAAATAATAATAATAAACTTAGATGTCTCCAAATGCTTTCACACATCAAAAGTTAAAAAGAAATTTATCTACAGATAAATAATTAAGTCTTGAATGACTTTGACCACATTCGTGCTGATTTTTACTCCAGATTTGATCAATGTAGTGCCCTTTATATAGGATTATTTTATTTTTACATTTTTATTTTACTTTATAATTATTACTATTATTTATTAAAAACAATTAAAAATTACCTTACATAAATCCTTTTAAAAAATGAGAGGCCTATATTTTTTAGCTCCGACCGGAGCCATCATCAGAGCCTGATGACAGCAAAATACCTGATAGTTCAATTCTTTATCTTTTTTTCTTCTTCTCCGTCCATCAATTCTTCACTTCTTTTCTTAATTTCAAAAAACTGATTCCATTCAGGTGGGATCAGACTGTGTTCGACGTCATTTACTGCGTCATTAGTGGTCAGAATTTCAAGTGCGTATTTGTGTGAATTGAAAGTTGAAATTTTACGAAAGTTAATTGAGTCAATATTAATGAGGTTAGTATTATAAGTTAGTTGAAAAAGCCTTTTCAAGAACTAATAACACTAACCCCATTAATATTGACTCAATTAACTTTCGTAAAATTTCAACTTTCAATTCACACAAATACGCACTTAAAAGAGAAGCACTTGAAATTCTGACCACCAATGATGCAGTAAATGACGTCGAACACAGTCTGATCGCACCTGAATGGAAACAGTTTTTTGAAATTAAGAAAAGAAGTGAAGAATTGACGGACGGGGAAGAAAAAAAGATAAAGGATTGAACCACCAGGTATTTTGTTGTCGTCAGGCTCTGATGATGGCTCCGGTCGGAGCTGAAATATATAGGCCTCTCTCATTTTTTAAAAGGATTTATGTAAGGTAATTTTTAATTGTTTTTAACAAATTTTAATCCTTTGTAAATAAAATAATGTATTACTATTATTTATTTATTTATTTTTAGTGATAGCTTTATAAAATTGGAAATCAATATAACAAAACATATTTTTTCTTAATGTTTATGTAAAAATAATGTATTACTATTATTTATTTATTTATTTTTAGTGATAGCTTTATAAAATTGGAAATCAATATAACAAAACATATTTTTTCTTAATGATTATGTAAATATATATATATATATACAGTACGAAGCCAAAAATCCAGAATTGTCAGGACTGCAGCGATTGCAGATTTTCGGTCATGCCTAAAAAATATAACATCTTAATTTAGAAAGTCTTTATTTATCAACCTTAATTAAATTTTAGAAAATTTGGAGTGGAAGGATGATTTTTTTTATACCAACTATGTGAAAAATACCAGAGCCGGGAATCGAACACGGGCCCTCCGCTTAATGAATATTATGTGAGAAATGCCTGGCTGGTTATCACCCAGGGTGGCTCAGTGGTAGAGCATCCGCGCGTTAAGCGGAGAGCCCGGGTTTGATTCCCGGCTCTGGTATTTTTCACATAGTTGGTATAAAAAATCATCCTTCCACTCCAAATTTTCTAAAACTAAAAATATAACATCTTGGTTTAAGTAGTTGGATAATATGCAAATTCAAGTAAAAAATAATATATGCTGATTTTTAAATATATTCTATAATATTTTTTTTTTTTATGAACTTTAACAATGAATAAATTAAATTAAAAATTAAACTTGAAAAACAAAACAGATTTATTGAAATATTTGCATACAAAAATTAGTACAAGTTACAATAAAAGAAAATAAATAAGAAAAACATACCATTTTAAAAATATTTCTGTGATTTTTTCTTTTTTTTTTTTAAGTATTTTAGGTTTTTCAATTAAAAGTTTGAGCATAATTGAAATAGGATATAGAATTTAGCTCTCAATTACATAAATGTTTAAGAAATGTAACTATTATTATAATCTTCTTCTCCCTCCTCTTTCAGACTTTGCAAATACCAGTTTTGAAGATTAATAAGAAATAAAATACTTTTTGGTTCTTTAATGATGATTAACGCAGCCGAAATTGTCCGGATTTTTGGCTTTGTACTGTATATATATATCTAGGAGATTGCCTAACATAGGCACATTCAGAAAGGGGCAAAAACATCTTTTCTATTGGTCTCTAAACAATTTTGCTGTAGGCAGAGTAATGCACTGACATGAAACAACATTTCTAGTATTTTACAAAAACAATTTAAATGAATTTTGAAAAATCTAGGTGAGGGCTGTGGTCTGTGGTGCCAACTTGCCTAAACTTGTCTGTACCAATGGACTCTAAACTGAAAGAATATGGATGGTAATTACACAATTAAATTATTTCATATTCTCAATTCAAGAAATGACTAAAAAAAAAAGTAATTGTTTGACCATGTTTAATAAGACAATATTATAACTGACAAAATAAAAGATCTAACAGTTAAAATTATGCTAAACATTTAAAATAAATGAAGCACAAAAACCTAATAGTCAGAGGGTTAAAAATATGTATCAAACGTTAGTTTAAAAAAGAAAAAAGTACAGAACAGCGCTGAAGGAACGTAAGTGCAATTATTTTCTTCTAATGTCATAAATAAAATTATTTGAATCTACTTTTGTAGTATGCAAAGAGTTTAAAAAAAATAATAAATGAGTGCTGTTCAAACTGATGTTTTCAAATTATTTTTATTTGTTTATTTTAATGCTATGCATATATATATATATATATATATATATATATATATATATATATATATATATTTTAGCTGAAGAATTTAAACTTTGATCTATTTACAAATATATACATGACAGTTAAAAATAAATACAAGAAAAAAAAAAACTTTATACAAATTCTAGTATTTAGTTTTAATTGAATAAACCAACATTTACAGCTATAGAAATTGAATATCAATAGACCTGAAAATTAAAATTTTAAATTACTCACCAGTGGCCAGTAAGATAATTTTAGCTTACTTTATACTTTTCCCATATTTTTTGGTTAATTACCAAATAAGTTTCTCATTTGCATTTTGAAAAAGAATCGTTTAAACTGTCCAGTTTTTGTGAATGGTAAATTTTTGTAAACTCTGTTTTCAGACTTGCTATTTTTCCCCATAGCCAACTGATGAAAATTGCTCGTTTTTATGTCCATCTGACAAATAAAATGTGATATTTTTGCAGTTAATCACGAAACTATTTATTCCTGATTAACGAAACAAAATAAACAGTTAATTGTTATTTATTTATTTAATAGCAACAATTGCTGAAATAGGTATTATTTTACTGCTAATCGATAAAATTCATACTTTTTTTTTACATTGATTTCTTAAGTATGTAACATTATTTGGCACAAATCAACAAAATCCCTGCTTTTTTAATGTGCAACACCCAAAGTCAGTCATACTTTTGCTACTTCTGAAATTGGAAGAATTTCGCCATTGTTTAAATTTAATTTAATCACAGGTATTTGCCAAAACATTTTTTTTTTTTTTTTTTTTTTTTTCAAGCAACCTGTAGAAACTTAAATAGACATAATTCATATTTTTTTTCAAAACTGATTCCTAAAGTATGTGATTATTTCTTTGTAAAGCAGCAAAATTCCTGCTATTCTGGTAATTAATATCCAAAAGATGGGCTGAAACTCATGCTTATGAAAATCACATGTAAAGAAAAAAGGTGGTGAGTTATTTAATTTTTTAAGTTTCTACTCTATTTTATTTGGTCACCATGCGATGAGCAACTATTTTCAGATCTAAATATCAAGAAATTAAATTTAGTGTTATACTATTAACAAAAGACATAGTTTCGTGTTAATATGTTCAGAAAAAATTTGATATATTTTTGGGAGAGAACAAAAAATAATCTATATTTTTTAGATGCAGATACGCATAATACCTAAATAATTACATTTAAATTAATTATAAAGGAATCTAAAAGTTGTAACAGAAACTTACATAATTGTTTTGCTCTGAATAAAAGAATGTAAATTATTTTTTATTACCTCTCATGAGAATAATTGAAAAATCTTTAGTCATTTGATATCTTCCCTACCCTCAAAATACCTGCAGTAAGGTAGTTTAAATGACATTTCATATTTTAATAGGCGATTTTTAAATTAAAACAACCAAAAGGATAAAAAAAACATCCTTTATTAAGAAATGGTTGTAATAAAAAATTAGCGGGTTTTTTTTGGATAAATATTAAAAGTCAAGATATCTATTCAGGAAAAAGTGTATTTTCCAGAAGTATTTATTATTTGAATTCACAGTATAAGAGAGTACAGGAAAATTTCACTTGGTTAAAAATGTACGCAGTGCATTTTTAATCGAAGTAAAATTATTGGCGATTTTGTTTTCTAATTCCAATCCTTCCTTAATTTTGGGTAGATACTTTTCATCTGTTATTTTTCATATTTCTTTTTCAATAGATTCCTCAAAAAATCCTTAAATGGTGAAGTCTCAACCAATGTGCTTAGCTATACAAAAGAAATGTGCAACAGATTTTAAGTTTCAAATATAAAAGGTTTTCAATATTTCATATACTTTCGGAAGAGGAAGAAAGTCATGTTAATTCCACAAACAATCACCCAGTAATGCAGAGGAGAAAAGAATATTATTTACAAAAATAATTTAAACTGAGCATAAAAATCACAATTCTTGACTTAGAATGTATTTTGAATAAATGTAAAATGTAAAAAAAAAAAAAAAAAAAAAAAAAAGATATAAAAATAGTCCTATCATGCAAATACTTCAGTTAAAAGTTAAATTTGTTGTAACCAAGGGCACAGTCAAGGGGACTATAGGGGCTCAAGTACCAAACCCCAGATAATTCAAAATTAAATTTTCATTTTTAACCATGGAAACAAATTAGAAAGTCTGTCTCAGCCCTACGCTTTAAAACTTATTACTACACCTAATATATAACAAGGCACTTTTTTTTTTTTTTTTTAATCTTTCAAACCTATCAAAATTTAGCTAGTCAAATCATTTTAAACACTTTTTTTTTTTTTTTAAACATAACTACGTCAAAAATTTATAATTTTACACTGTTGCAGTAAAATCTAGAACAGATAGTTTCTAGAATACAAAAAGATTTTTTTTTTTTTAAATATCGTATTAATTACTTACGTCATTTGTATTAGAGTAATCTAAAGCTCTTCGTTTTGCATTTTTTGGATATCCATCATCATCATCTCTACGTTGAACTGGACTAATAGTAGTATACATTGCTAGGGAAGAAAAAAAATCATATGTAAAATATCAGTTATTACATTTAATGAATATATATATATACAGTGCCAGCAAAAAAAATCTTTACACTTCAGAGGCAAAAAAAATTTTATGTCAATTTCCATTCCCGCCATAAAAATGTGTCAAACCCCAGTGATGACACATGGTGTTAGTCGAACACAAATGACCTTTCCCTATCCTATCAACACTCAGTTCGCCTCGTGGACTTTTAGAGTAAGGTTGTATGCTCTTTGAAAGAAATTAAAAATAATATATACAATAAAAAGTAAACATTTTTCAGCTCATTAGAAATGGAAATACGATTTATTGGGAATAAGAAAGGTTAAGGATAGCAATTAGAACAGTCAAAGATAGATTAGAGACGAACAGAATGTTTTTGTACTTTTTAGATTTTTTTTTTTGTTGTTGTTCATTAAATATAAAAGATAGCACAGTGTGAATCTCCAAAGAGTGCCGCTCTTGAAACATGCTACAAGCCACCCATAGGAATGACAACCATTATCTCATAAGTTCTTTGGCTTAAAATATATTATGTTACACTTAAAAACTCAAAATCTATTTCAAAATGTATGCTTAGCAGGCAAACGCCAATTTCTACAAAAAGTATATAGTTTAACAACTTACAAGCTCCTCTGTAATAGCTGAGTTGTTGATAAACTTGTTTCATTCTTTCCAAATTTATGTGGCTGACATCTTGATGATTTATCATGGGCATCGGATAATCTTTTCCTATAATGCATTTTGCTGCTTGCTGCACTTTTTCTGGGGCAGTCCAGGGTTCATGGATGTATTTAGTTGGAAAATTTTTCAAAACAGGCAAGTACCTCCTGAAATAATAAAAATACATTATTCAAAAAATCTAATATGTTCTGAAGACATTTTAAATATAAAAAGACCTAGCTTTACTTTGTGGTCGTTTAAGATCTTTCGGTACCGGGCACCCGGTCCTCATCAGAAACGTTGCTTCTGTGGTGGAAAACTTGAGACTGTTGACTCCTCTGCTGATTTCTCATCAGGTGGCTCCAAGCTCTATTTGGGGCTACTGCGCTGCTATCGTTGCATACGTCGCTATTGGTTAATATTTCAATTGACTCGCGGTACATGGCATAGTTGTAATTATCGTAATCTGCTAATTTTACGGTTTTATCAAAGTTTATTTTAATATTGTTTTTACTATATGTTTTGGCTAACGCGGTATTATATTTTCCGGTTTTAATGTCGTTTTCATGTTCTTTGATCCTAGTTTTTATTTTTCTTTTAGTGACACCAACATATGAGCCTTGCTTATTGTTTTCATCTATGAATGGAATTTTATAAATGCCGGCGGTTTCAAGAGGGGGGGTGGGGTTTTTATCGCTTCGGATTAGCTGAAAAATATTTTTGTTGGGTTTGATGGGGATATTAATGCCATATTTGTTAGCTGTATTTTTAATTTTGTTAGCGGCTCCGCGATCGTACGGGATGGATGGGGTAAATTTAATGGGTGCTTTTTGGTGGCTGGGTATTTGGTCGAGGTTTTTGAATCTATTTTTAATTAATTTGTTAACTATTTTATCAGGATATCCGGCTTTTCTTGTGAAATTTTTAATGATGTTAAGTTCTTCTTCGAGATCGTCTGGTTCATTAAAAGGGCACGGTTGATGTATGATTGGATAGCATTTGTTTTATAGCGAAATGGTGTTTTACTATAAAACAAATGCTATCGCTTTGTTTCGCTATAAAACAAATGCTATCCAATCATACATCAACCGTGCCATTTTAATATGTAATGAACCAGACGATCTCGAAGAAGAACTTAACATCATTAAAAATTTCACAAGAAAAGCCGGATATCCTGATAAAATAGTTAACAAATTAATTAAAAATAGATTCAAAAACCTCGACCAAATACCCAGCCACCAAAAAGCACCCATTAAATTTATCCCATCCATCCCGTATGATCGCGGAGCCGCTAACAAAATTAAAAATACAGCTAACAAATATGGCATTAATATCCCCATCAAACCCAACAAAAATATTTTTCAGCTAATCCGAAGCGATAAAAACTCCACCCCCCCTCTTGAAACCGCCGGCATTTATAAAATTCCATTCATAGATGAAAACAATAAGCAAGGCTCATATGTTGGTGTCACTAAAAGAAAAATAAAAACTAGGATCAAAGAACATGAAAACGACATTAAAACCGGAAAATATAATACCGCGTTAGCCAAAACATATAGTAAAAACAATATTAAAATAAACTTTGATAAAACCGTAAAATTAGCAGATTACGATAATTACAACTATGCCATGTACCGCGAGTCAATTGAAATATTAACCAATAGCGACGTATGCAACGATAGCAGCGCAGTAGCCCCAAATAGAGCTTGGAGCCACCTGATGAGAAATCAGCAGAGGAGTCAACAGTCTCAAGTTTTCCACCACAGAAGCAACGTTTCTGATGAGGACCGGGTGCCCGGTACCGAAAGATCTTAAACGACCACGAAGTAAAGCTAGGTCTTTTTATATTTAATATGTTATATTAATATACTTCGTTTTTTATTTTAATTAAATTCAAATGTTCTGAAGACATTTGAGGAATCTGTGAAACATGATATATTATGAAATTTACTTTTAGCACTGAGGGCAAAAATTAGACTAAAGCATTTTATGTGTTTTTTTGTGTCTATTTTGCAACAGACAATTGCTTAATTTTAAACAGAAACCAAATTGACTTGCTTCAATTATGTAAATTATTACAAAACAAAGAAATTAAAGGTATATCTCTCATTAACAGGGAGTTAAGAAACAGGCAAATGCTCCATCATAGTTGCTACACAAATCTGCAAAAAAAAAAATCCTTGAATTTTTCCTGTTTTTTTTAAAAATAAAATAGATGAGACACAATCATGTGGCACCAGAATCTAACACATTTACAAGTCGATTGATCATATTTATAGTATATTAATTTTATTGACATACTAAAGTAGGTAAAGATCATACAATATATATATTTTTTTTTTTCATTAAAAAGTATTAACCTGATCAGTTCATCGGTTTTTTTTTTCGGCACGCACCTTGTCAGAATATCATGGGTCGCTGAAGACTTGAGGCATGTTAGAATCTGTAATTTTTATTATTAAAAAAAACCTGATAAATTTCTTGAACTCTCTTACTTTAAAAGCAGACAATGAATATTGCAAAAAAATATTTTATTTTTCATAAAAAATATAGCCACTTTCAAAAAATGCAGACATTGACTAAAACATTCATAACTTTTGAACAAATTGAGATATTTGAAAAATTCAAACTGCATAATAAAGTTTTAGAATTGTATTTTTACGGAAAAATTTATGGACTCAATGGATAGGCATTTCTTCTATATGTGGATTCTAAAGAATGAGACAAAAGAAAAATGGCTTGGTCTCCAATGACCCACAATAACCTGATCGGGTTAATATTAAAAAAAAATAAAACCCTACACTATGAAACTAAAAATTAAAACCTTCTTTCTTTTTCTTTTTTTTGTATGTTTCTCCAAAAAATTTCTAAATTCCCTGATTTTTCTCTGTTTTTTGCAATAAATTATGAAATTCCCTCAGTTTTACAGTTTAATAGTTTTATTATTATTATTATTCCCTGAATTCCAGGTATTGTAGCAAATAACAGAACAGGCAATAGCAGCCATAAAATAAAAAATTCATTTACCTTATGAAATCTCCATTCGGATCAGCTTTTCTTCCAAATCTAACAGGACAATACAGATGAAAAAACTGTTGAAAAAAGGAACTGCAAGAGAGCCACATCCAAGATCCTGCATTGACACTCCAGTCAGCATCTAGCAGTAATTCATCAAAGACCTACAATGAAAAAAATTATATATATATATATTTTTTTTATAAGGAAAAAGTGTTAACTCAAAAAGCTATAATGTATTTTCATCTTGACACAGTTTCAGGGCAGACAACATCTAATCTTGGCGACAGTCAAGGTCCATGTAATTCTATGGGAAAGGTTTTTTTTTTTTTTTTTTTTTTTTTTTTTTCACAATTACTCATTACCTAATGTATTTTTTTAAATTCCACTTTTGAATTCAGAAAATTCACAACTATTAAGAGTTAGTACTTTTTTTTTTTTTTTTTTTTAATTTTCATTAAAAAGAAAAATAATTAAGCGGATTTTGTTTGTATTTTATGTTAAAATTACACTTTCTAATATTTTTATGAGTTTTTATTTTATTAGAATATCTTCCAACAGAATTAAATACTCAAATCATTCTTAATTAAAAAACAAAGTTACTTTATAGATGCAATGGTTTTAACCCTTTCAGTGTTAACCCTTTTTCGGTATATATGTTTAATGATTCATAAAATTAACTATGAACAGTATAAATATGAGAATTTAATACTGTATACAGTATAGGATCTGTTATACGGAAACCTGTTATCCAGAATGTTCTGAAAACCAGGATGCAAAATGCCAACTTACCAAAATTTTTAATTATCATAAAATTTAAGAATTTAAGTTATACAATAGCAGTGGTCAGAATTATAGTTTTACAACCTACTTTCTTTAATGCTATGGTGTTATTCTGAGGAAATATGGTGAGCACAAAATTGTCCAAATAATTACTGAAAATTTTGCAAATTTAGGTTAGAAAATGAATTTTTATTGTATTTTTTAACAGATAAACATTAATAACACATACTTCTTAAAGTGCCCAATAGCAGATGAATTTTATCCTTGAACTCAGGTCGCATGCATGAAGTCCCAATTGTTATAGAATTTCCATTATTTTTAGAATTCATTTCATAAAATATTTAGCATTATGTGCTAAAAATATTTGAAACACTTATGAACTATTAGTATCAGAGCAGAGACACACTATAAGCAAAAAAAATATCATAGAAATTTTTGCAAAATCCAAATGAAAGGATGTTACTCTTAGGTCCAAAATTAAATTTTATATATGTTTATTTATTTTTTCATTTATTATTACTTTATAGTTTGAAATTCTAATTAAGAATGTTTTTTTTTATTTTGTGGAAATAATTTATTAAATGAACAAATATATAGGTAAAGTGTTTACATATATATTATTCATGTTTATCACTGCTATTTATGAAATTATTTTGTACCATTTTTATACATATAATAAAGTATTCCGAATTACGGAAAAACCCTTTATCCAGAATATCCCAGGTCTCAAGCTTTCTGGATAACAGATCCTATACTGTACTACACATGTTTATTAGTCTTATTTTCTTGAAAAAAGCAACATATTTCCAAATTTAGCTACACCGGCCTTTTATTTTGACTATGCATGCCGGAAAAAGACAGACTTAACGCTTATAGGGTTAAAGGACTCTGGAAAGAAGAATGAGTCCTTGTAATTTATGAAATATTCTTCCTTGAAAAAAGATAGTAGTACTCACATAAAGAGAATACTGTTAAAAATTTTCTTTTTCATTAAATCTTGCATTCTAAAGCGATATGTTGGAAAAGTGAAGTGACAGGGGAAGTTTAAGAATTATTTTTGATCTATAATTTTGCATAGAGCTTTTATTTAGCTATTACAAAATAATAAAGTTTTATCCATTGTGCGATGCTACTTCAATTAAGCTTATAAGATTAACTTTTTCTGCTTCATTTCACAGTGTTCAAAATTTTTCAGGTTAAGAATTTAAAAAATTTATGAACTTTAACAGAATCTAAAAAGTCTAAGACGTGTGGTGCTTGGGATTAAGGCCAATTGACTACATAAAGATCCTAAGATTGGGGTGATGTGCTCTCCATGGGGATCTTTTTTAACAGGACCTAGCCTGTATTTCTGAGAGTTTTAGAGAAAACCAAGGAAAACTTTGAATGGCTAAGTCGACAAGCACGACCTGGGACCAAACACGAAAAAGCCCAAGGAAGTACTTTCCCTTAAAAAAAAAAGGGGGGGGGCTTTAAATTTTATCCAGTTAAACAAATACAAAAGAAAACTCAAAATTTACATTATTAAATTTACATATATTTAAAAGAGTAGCTGCATAAAGTATAAGAAATATAACATTTCAAATAAGATAAAAAAATTTCAAAATTTCCTTTTAGATATAGAACATTTTTCATAACTTTTTTTGTGAAACAGAATTTTGTATAGAAACTTTTTTTTTAATTTGATGATTTTACAGTTCTAAATTAAATTTCAACTTAATTACCAAGTAATTATCTCATAAAAAATAATACAGAAATAACAAAAATCATGAAAAAAAATCATGACACGAAAACACGAATGACACAATCAAATTGACACGAAATATTTCTCAAAACTCACTTTCATGCCTTCTTCCCAAGATATCCAGAGATCACCTCTTGTTAGGAAACATGCAACTGCATGACGAGCAACATGATGAATCCAGCCTTCTTCACGTAACTGGGTCATAATTGCATCAATCCAAGGAAAGCCTGTCTGGCCCTAAATTATAAATTTGAAAATAAAAATAAATAAATAAAACGTAAATAATCCTTAGCTATTGGAAATAGAAAAGTTACTATAACATATAAAATTCATAGTTAGAATAATTTAGTGTAGTCGTAGTGTAATCATGATTTTTTTTTCAAATTAATTTATGAGGGAAAAGAAAGTGGTACTCATGCAACTAGTTCAATCTATTATTATTATATAGTAAAACTATAACCAATGTAACATTTAAAATGAGATAATTAATACAAAAATTTAAAACTTTAAAAATACATTTTAATTAAAACACAAGACAGACGTTTCGGCTAGAACACTAGCCCTCCTCAGTGTCAAACATACAAGCACAACATTTACAAAAATTCATAATACATCATAGCAAGATTAAATATTCAGGAGGGATAGCTTTAGCCTCGTTCAAGGCAGAATGTTGCATTTTAGTAAAAGCGCCCTCTAGAAAAATACAGGATTCATATATATTTACATTAGATGCTAAAATTTTAAAGTTTTCAAAATCCGGAATTCTGTGAATGAATCCTGTATTTTTCTAGAGAGCGCTTTTACTAAAATGCCACATTCTGCCTTGAACGAGGCTAAAGCTATTCCTCCTGAATATTTAATCTTGCTATGAAGTATTATGAATTTTTGTAAATGTTGTGCTTGTACGTTTGACACTGAGGAGGGCTAGTGTTCTAGCCGAAACGTCTGTCTTGTGTTTTAATGTTTTTAATTAAAATGTATTTTTAAAGTTTTAAATTTTTGTATTCATTATCTCATTTTAAATGTTACATTGGTTTTAATATATTAATGAGACGTATAAATTATGTTTAATTTTATTAAAGTAAAACTATATTTTGCATTTTGCTTTCTAGCAATTGCAAACTTACAGGTTTATTACAACACACGATACAAGCTATAAATTAAAAATTAACATCATTCAGAGAGAAAGATATAAAAAGAATTTTCAAAAAGCAATTATAAAATATCCAATTTATCCAGTGTCAGACAAACTTATTAATAGCACACAAGAATACCTTGTTATAAGAATAGCAAAAGAACTCTACAAAATTAATCTTACTTACAAATTGACCCTGAAAGCGGAGTAAAATCATTTGTTTTGAATTTTCCCTAGAAGTTAAGAAACATGACACTTTAAAAAAGGATAGTCCTTATAAATTCAGCCCTATATGCAAGTTAAAAATTTTGCCCTGTATACAGGTTGTGAATTTGACCCTATACATAGGTTAGTCTATTTAATCAAAAAATTATTTTCATTAATTTTATAAAGAAATGAATTTTAATTACACCACACATTTAAAAGAAAATAATACTGTAAGGCAGGGATGTAGCAATTCAAAAATCATGGGAAGGGCTCAAAAAATTTCATTTTAAAAATCACAATAATTCTCAAGAAAATCAATTAATGATTAAATGTTAATTAATATTCAATAATTATTAGTATTAATTATAAAATATCACTAATTATGATCATGTATAAGACTTAAGTTTTGGTTTTAAATGGGTGATTCCTTTATTCGACATTAAAAGGAAATTTCTTAATAACCAATAGGGCGGGCTTAAGCCTCCTGAGCCCCTCCCTTTCCTATGCCTCTGCTGTAAGGAAAATCAATGTTAATACTTTACTCCAAAAATTTGATACACACGATTAAGGTTATCTGCAAGAAGAAAATGTTATGTATAAATTTGTTTGAACTTACATTAGTCCATTTTGCTAAAGCTTCAGGATTTACATCCCATGGAATTTGGACGCACATAGAATTTCCAACCATATGATCAAACTTTGGATTGTTGGTAGCAGCACAATAAAAGAATTCTCGCCATAAAATCTGCCCATGAAGTGACAAAGGAGGGTTCACTTTCTTTACCTTTAAAAAGAAAAGTAAAACATAAGAAGCAGAAAATATCAGAAACAAAAAAACTTTTAGAAAATACCATTTCAGATGAAATATAAAATATTTTGTTGCTTTAACAAGAATTCTTACCTTTCTGTACAGTTCAGCTAATTCTTGATAAAACAATCTTGCAGATAGGCAACCAAATCTCAGATAGGGACTAAGACCTGTTTGGCTTGGTAACAGAGACTGGGGAGTCATTTTTGGCCTTCCGAAACTAGCTACCCATGCCTACAAAGGATTTTTTTTTTTTTTTTATATATCACCACTATGCGATAAATTTAAACTAAGTATGAAGAAGTATAGATAAAGGAATATTTCTGATATACATCCATGTAAATACGTTTTATATTTAGAAATTTACATATCAGGTTATAACATTTTTTTTTTTTTTTAATTAACAGTTTCATAAATACATTACATATAAAATTAGTAGTTATGCTTGTCTAAATCTATCTGACCATTAAATTGATTGAGAAATTGGAGAATCTTAATTAAATAACATGTTTTTTTTTCATATTTGGCAGCTATATATAACTCACTACTACAAATTTATTTTGAACTTTACATAATCCCAGCAGCAGAATCTATTATATCTATCTGCAGCAAAAGAAAATTTTCTGTGATCCAGGAATGCTGCACCAAATATGGCATCGCAGGAAATATTTTAACAATTCATAAAACACATAAATTTTGTATCTACCATAGCTATAGTAATATGTATAGATCCTATCATCCCCATGTTTTCGTGCAAAAATTTTTGATGCTGAAAAAAAAGTTTTGGAATCAGCCATTAAGTTGTATTGAAAAAAAGAAAAATGAATTTGAAACTGTATCTGGAGTTATTCATTCACCTTTAGTAAATAAATTATTCATAAATTTTATTTGCTAACACATTAGTGTGTATTCACTCAGGGAAAGACGGCCATATTTTGGTAAAATCTACATCTTTTCCCAAGTGAAAAGGAATCACTTATTTCTCCCCAATGATCAATCTATATATTATTACTATATCTATGGTATCTACAAAAAAAAATAATAATAATAATACACAATAAGTACACTAATCTAGGAGACATAATATAAATACTTGTATTTTTAAGCCTGGCATTTTTTAGAGATGTTAAATTAATTTGCAGAGCTTAAAAAACAATCTGCAGCACTTGAAGCTGTACTGCACTGATTCTGCTATGCTGGGTACATAGTTAAAAAATTTTAATTTATATTGAATTTTTTTTACAATAAAGAAATCATTAAGAATTTTCGTGTGATATAACTTGTTTTAAAGCAAAAATTAAGCCTCATAGTTGAATTGATAAGTAAAAATTCACATAAAAACTATTTAAGATTTAAAAAAAATAATGATAAATAAGATGAAGGCACTTTCAACAGCATTTTAATTATCAACAAATATCTATCAAATATTCAACATGCAATAAATTTTAACACAATTTTTAGAAAACAAACAGAACATTTTTTTTTAATAACCTTGAAAATTTATTTGCAAATATTTCATTTGACAAATTAGATGTGAATATATAAGAGAAGAAATGGCAGAGTAAATATATTTTAAAATTTTACAACTGAAATTACCTTCCTTTCCAGATGCCTTTCTAAACGAGTAAGGGCTTCCGTTTCTCCTCCAACCCAAACAGGTGGCTTTAAATTTTCTGTATCAAAACCTAATGAATTTCAGAACAAAGTCTATTTATATATCAACTCAAACATAAATTAAGAATGTTAATTTGTACATAATATAAAATAAATAATAAAAACTGTATATAGATTAAAGGAATTTTTAAGTATACCAATAATGTTGATGTTAGAAGTTTAAAAATTTTCATTTTAGGAAGCTGACTATTATAGTAATTAATATTATATTTTCATATTTATGAAATCAGAAGGGAAAAAAAAAACCTTGGTGAAATATACACTCTATAACAAAAAAAGTTACGCACCAAGAAGGAGTAATGCAAACTGGACACAAATTGACATACATACAGGTTTTGATGGAATCAAGCACCAATTCATCATTATCGTCGATCCTACGTGCAACTGGTACTTCAGTGACTTCAAATACCCTTAATAGACGGCTCAGTGGGGTTGATCTCAGTTCCCGGATCTCTCTTCCACTGAGGACGTTTGGAGCATCATAAAAGGGTCCTACAACCAGCTCGGGATTTTACCAATCTAACACAACAATTGGACAGAATTTGGCACGATACTTCACAGGAGCACATCAATTAATACCAAGCTGAATACTGCGTACATAAGGCCAGAAGTGGACCAACGCGTTATTGACTTGTTTACTTTTTGGCCCTTTCTCTTGATTAAATCATTCAAATTTTCTGAAACTGTAATCAATTGTTTTTCTCCACATGTACATCACATCTACCAATTTTTGTCCCATTCGGACCACCCATTCCACCCCATCTACCAATTTTTGTTCCTACTCCTTGGTGCATCACTTTTTTAGTTATAGAGTATATTTTAGTGCTTTATAGCATTCTACATCATGAAGATGAAGTTCTAAAAGCTTTTCCATGCCATTAGAATACAGAATGCCATTTCCATGCCATCTTATCAGAATATAAATTTTCTATCAAATTTATAAAACTGTGTTATTAAAAGCTAAAAAATTAGTCTATAATGTTATCAGAGACATATTTTTAAATATTTAAAAATTTTCCTAATAAATTAAGTAGATGAAGATTACATTATACATCCTATGTCCTACATATAAACATCTCTGCTCAGAATTAATTTTGAAAAAATAAAAATTAAAATAAAAGAAGAAAAACAAAACAAAAGCTAAATATATATTTTACCTATTAAAAATAAACTATTTAAAAGGAAATCTAGTAAAATATAAATTATTGGCTGAATTAAATACAAAGTATTATACACTAATTGTAAAAATAACTCCTATGCATAAAAAATTAAAAGGATAAAATATGAAGAATATTAGAATCATGACAGAATATCAAACTGATAAAATAAACAAATGTCTTATTTTATGTTTAAATTTTTATGAAATAGTTTTATCTAAATCCACTAACCAATTTTAAATATTCTACTGTAAAAATTCAAATAAATATGAAATTGATGATACAAATGAATTACAGCTGTTGTTTGTGCAATATTAATTGCTTATGAAAAAGCTTTACAGAAATTCTAAGACACCAGTATGAAGAATTATAAACTAGAAAGGCCATTGCCTCTTTTCAAGATCTTCTATTGCTTATGTAAAATGACCACATTAGCTCTGAATCCATAAAATAAACAAATATTTTACTACTTGCTTCAAACTGCTCTAAAAAAGGGAAAGAGAGAGAGAATGTATGTTGCAGAACATGTGGTACTTTATTAAAAGTGAACAATTTAGAAAATCATATGATGTAGACATTGTATAAACTAGAACTCCTACATTGATAGGCTGACACATCTGCCATTTTCTAGCCCACAAGACCGGCTGATGATTTATTACTGGTGATTTTTTGGCAATAAATTGCATGAATAATTCCAGAAAAAGGCACTGCCTGTTTACAGTGGCGGATCCAGAACTTGACTTTTGGGGGGGGGGGGGGGGCTAAGATTTTTCAAAGTGTTATTCTAGACCAATAAAAAATTTAAAATTGCAATATTCAATTGTGAAGGTCAGTGTTTTTGGGGGGGGGGGGGGGGGGCTTCAGCCCCCTAGCCTCCCCCCCCTTAAATCCGCCACTGCCTGTTTACATTATCTTCTAATCCAGAAAGAAGGAAAAAGTGGATTATAAATTGCAGATGCAACTCGTGGATACCCGGAGCTGGAGCACAACTTTACTTTGTAGCGCAAGATTTTCCTTATTTTCAACTTATTTCTTTAAGTTCTTTGACAAATTTAATATGAATGTACTGTTTTTTTAGTTATTGTTTTTAATTCTTTTAAATTTAACTTTAAAATTACACTTCTTTTAACGTAATTTTTCTTTTAACGTGAAGGGTTGCAGTTTTAAGAATGTTGGTGATGTTCTTAAAATTCCCAACTTGTTTGTTTCGGGATAAGAAGTTCCAGCTCACATGGTCTGTGTAGAAGTTTAAAGGCGATAACAATGCTAATCAGGTAACCTAGCTTTTTCTACCACCAACGTTAGCCCAGATGGGCTAGAAAATGGCGGACACTGCACCAGCTCGTATCATATAAGAGCTTTAGTATAAACTTATGCAAGCAAAAATAAGATTTAAAGTTATTAAATGACTAAGATTTTTCAAGTTTTTTCGATCATTCTTGGTAATTTCAAAATACCCAGAACATGATCCCATCACATTTTACTTATTCTGCAATAATTATACACAGTTATCCAAATATTCTGCAAAAATACAAAATCAATTATCTAGTTACAAAAATATTTTCTATTAAAAAAAGGAGAAAAAAAAAAATCATTTGATTTAATTTAAGTACCTAATTCTTCAAGTGTTGGTACTCCATATTTTTCATCATGATCTTCAGAGATTGGGGTGTAACAATTCCCAATATCTTCAAGAGTTATTGCAGGCTCTGGTGCTGGGGGAGGTTCCATATTCGCCAGAATGTTTTGAAACTGCTTGTATGTTAAAGGTGACTTTCCACCATTTTTTTCTATGATTCTAGAAAGACATAAAAAGAAAATATACCTAGGTTGAAGACTTGAGATAAATGTAACAAATAAAGAGCTAACATACATACCTCTATTTAAAACAATCTTACCGTAACCTAATATGAAATTTAAATTTAACTAATCCTGCAGACTTCTAAAGGCTTCAACCAACTTAAATAAATACAGTCTGAAATATTCAGGCATATTGCTTTTAAATAACATAGATTAATCCTTAAATACACAATAAATTGTATTTCGCTATCACTTACTTTTCAAGAGAGTACAAGGTATGTGATGTGCGATTTATGACTGTAATACCATTTTCTTGTGCCATGGTGGTGATGTTGTGATCTCTTATCCGGCCATAAGGCTCTGGATCCTTTTCGAATGTGAGATGAGTAATTTTCCATAACTGCAAATTTGAAAGTATGCAAAATATAGAAATTTAAGAATAAATATATATTAGGAAATTTTACAAGCCATGGAAAAAAAAAAAAAAAAAAAAAAAGAAATTTAATTTTACATTTTAAATAACCTGTTTCAGAAATTAAGAAGTGGAGAATATATGGTAACAATAAATATTTTTAATTACTAGTAGATTTTGACCGCTTTGTTGTCACTATGTTTAGATGAATTTTTGAAAGAATATATCTCATTTTATAAATAAAAACTAAAAACAAACAAATTCCATTAAAAATGCTCAAAACCTCCGTTCGTGTGATTATATATAATTTTGGATTTTAAAGTTCTTCTAACCTATCATATTAAACAGTTGCAACTGATCACTGTGTAGATCTAGTATGATGTTAAATCTACTAAACCTCAATTTTTAATATATCTCGCTGCTGTTGTATTTTGCCACCCAATTACTTCAGACAATTGGTACTGCTGTAGGCAGGATTCCCATTAGAAGGATGTGATTGCAAAATTTTTTTAAAAAATCACACTCAAAAACATATTATACGGAGGCTTCCCCCCCCCCCCCCCCCAAACTTCCAATTTTTCTACATTGTTCATTGAGTATTTTCATCCCTTGTTTTAGTTGCATTGGTAATATATTAATTTCATTTATTTTAAACAACACACCATTTTATATAAAATGAATTTACTATGTATTTAAAATACCCAAGAATAACTCGCTCTTTAAGTAGTGTGAAATCAAATTTATAACTTGGAATAGTTATTTACCTAAAAACTCATAAACAGATGCCCAATTTATGTATATTTTTAATTATGTATCTTTAAGTATTTTCAAAAATCAATCTTTCTCCCCCCCCCCCCCTTTCAAAGAAGTTGTTACCCTTGTTTTATTGTTACCCCTTGTACTATGTACAGAAACCAAATACAAAGATAAATACATAACTCAATATAAATTGTATTAATATACCTGTTCTAAAAAAAAAGTGATTTTTTAAACTTAGGACAAAACACTGAATATAGCAACCCACTGTTAAATCACATTTTAATATTTAGAGAAGCACCTTCTTGAATTTCACAAAAATTATTAGAAACTTAAAAATGAACATACTTTGAAGAGTCTAGGAAAAACGTCAGCTGGTTGACCTCTAATTACAAAGAGACGAGAATTTAACTTTCGAAGATTGTTATCAAGATCCTCTAGACATTGCAACAGGAATCTAAAGCAAAAATTTCCATAAAATATTAAAACGGCAGATATTAAAATTTTTATACATATAATATTTAATCTCAATTAGCTTTACCGAAAAGTATTCTTTTTAACATTAAATTAATAATAATTAAGATACCATACACAAAGGCTAAATATCAGTCAGTTATCCCGTTTCTCTGTTAACAAATAATTTGAAGGGATTCTTGTTGCCCCAGTAGGAGTATTTTTTCTAGCAATCTACAACAGCCATTTAGGCATTAGAAAATAATCTGCAGCCTAATTTTCCAATAAATGAGGGTACAGTAAAAAGGTTGTGGGATTTAGTAAACATATTTTTATCACAAGTTTGCATTTATCTAATGTTAATTAATCAGTTTGATATGATGAAAGCATTCTAGTTATAAAATTTTAATTACAAAAATCAAATTAAAAAGTTGGCATTATTCATTATTCTTGATACCACATAAAAACAAAAAGTAATATTTTTGTCCATGATTCTGTTTGTACTGACTCTAGTAAAATGTTTAAAGTAAGAGTGTTTAACATTGAAATTAATGCAGTTTTCTAAAAAAAATTTTATTTCCATATAATCAGATGGAAGGCATTAAGAAGTATAAACACACTCTTATCAACAGTTACAATTTGTTTGTCATTGCCATCTGTACATATTAATTGTGTTTTGCTCACTTTCTTAATGACCAAGCTCAAACTTTCACATTAAAGTTTTGATACTGAATTGAAACTGCATGTAACTTAATAAGCACATGTACCTTCTTTGACAGATCAGCTCATTAACAGCTTTTTTGTATAAAGTCTTTATTTTATATGTGATCCCTTCAGATCTAACTTCTATTGTGTTAGAGATCGATTTACAAAAATTCTGGTTCTCAAACGAAAATGTATTAAGATCACCAAAAATTTTGAAATGGATGCCAAAATCTTATGTACATTCAAAGAAACAACAACAAAAATTACATAAGTGAGTGATATTGAACAATACTACCTCTTAATAGGTTCCACAATTTAAAAGCAAATTTTACGAGAATACTGACATTCATGCTGCATATGGAGAAAGATTGGAAACCACAAAACTTCTGCACAGCATTTGATTCACTGATCATTAGTGTGGGGAAAAAGGAAGGGGGTCATAAAATATATGAATGACATTGGACAATTCTACTTCTTTATAGGTTCTAAAATCTAATAAATCAAGTTTAAAATAAATTTAAACATTTATTTATGCTGCATATGCAGAAAGATTGGAAATCACAAGACTTCTGCTGGGTGTTTGATCATCAATCATTTATACTTATCCGGGAGAACGGTCATAAAAAAATTATGAAAGAGAGATATTGAACATTTCTATGTACTTCTTTATTTTCTGGAATATAATTAAATTAAAAAACAACATTGACATATTATTAACAAGAGATCACAAAAAAATACATGAGTGAGAGATAATGAACAATTCTCTCTTCTCTTTATTTATATGCTCTAGCGTCTAATAAAGTATTTTTAAATGAATATTGACATTTATGCTGCGGATGGAAAAAGGTTGGAAATTGCAATCTTTCCCACCAAAACTGGGAAACTTGAAATGTCTGCACAATAATGTCTTGAAAATAATCTGCAGACAAAAACAAAAATCTGTATGTCTCTCGTCTCGCATTTCCTGCCATGAGGCTTGGTGCTTTGTATTAAGGATACCTCCTTTAAAAATGAACTTTTTCAAATTCTGTTTTTTGAATTCAACTCCTTGAATACGTCACCAGGGCCCGATTTTGCCTGAGCACATGGGACATGTACCCTAGGCATGCAAAGGCACAAAAATGTATACAGTGAGATTTAAAAAAAAATATTTATATGTTAAACTAATATAAAAGACTGATCAGCATTTCCATTTTTTATTGACAAATTTGTGCAGCAAATCAGTAATTTGTTATGGGACGGTGATAATTTAAAATAGAAACAGTTTATAAGAGTTTGTTAAGAATAGTTGTTTTATTTTAATCTTATTCAAATTGATGAAATCTGACAAACTTGATTATTATTATTTTTTTTTAATATCCTGCTTTTTTTAAAATTAATTCAAAAACATAAAAGGTTCTTATGTTAGTGCAATTTAAATACATCTTTTTATACCACTTTTTTTTTTTTTTTTTTTTTTTTAAACTTTGAAAGAATTACGCTTTATGAATATGCTGTAGTTAAAATCAGTTTTATGATTCTTTTACCTTTTTATATTCTAGTAGGTTTTTTTTTTTTTTTTTTTTTTAATTCGAGTGTAATTATTTTAATGAAAAATTTAATAGCATATTTAGAACTCTCATTGTGGGGAGGGGGGGCACGAACATGTCAGGCCCTGCATGTCACTTTTTACTTTAATGAGCAATTTTAAAAAATGAATTTTAATTGGGTGACATGTTAGGAGAGTAAAATTTGAAAAATAGAATTCGAAAAACTTCATTTTTGAATTAGATATATACATCTTTATAATATGAAACAGAAATCCTACAGGGATTACGTAGAAAGAAAGAGTAATCTGATGTGCAGCTAACTAAAATTTAAGTTATTAACTGCCTGAAAGTATCTTATGGTCTATTTATTATTAGATATTATATATTTACATCATAAACTTAAATTAATAGAAAAACTAAGAAAATGTGAGCTACCCGTATAAATATTTGCATATCACATTTACATACTATTTAAATTTATGATTAAATCCGAATGTAATAGTATAGTTCCCCTTTCTGTTCATTATACAGTCGAACATTGTTAACATGAACACTGTTAATATGAACTGTTTCCACAATCCCCATCAAAATGAAGATTAGTTTAGTTATATTTATATGAAGATTAGTTACTGATAACATTGAACAATTTTTTTTGACACCCCCCCCCCCCTCGAGATTCATGTTAACGAGGTTTGACTGTATTTCATTTTCATGGAAATTTTGAGTTTGATTCAGTTTAAATTTTTCTACAAATTGAAGTTACACAAACTAAATTTAGTATTATTTGAACAAATTTTATAAAAAAATTCAAACAGAAAAGTTATCTAACAAATATAATCATACATTTAAAATGACTATTGATAAAAATAATTAAAGAGAATTAGATTTTTTTCTTCTCTACTCATTTAGATTTAGGAATGTTTTGTTCTTTGAAAGAGAAAAATTAACAAAATATCCAAAATAAATTTACCATGTTTAATCCTACATATACTAGCGTCAAGCTTAGCTATACACATATGAAATAATTTAATTAGTTAATGACAAATGACATTATTATAATTTTGAAAGCATTAGATATTATAATAGTTTGTGATAAGTAAAACAATGAGTTCAAACTTCTCGAATTAAGTTATGTTTTGAGCATTATTTTAACTCAATTCAATATTTTCTGTCCCTAATCCCTAATATTTACCAAGTTTTAAAATACATAACCATAGGAATCCAACAATCCACGTAAATTATATAATTTTTAACAAATAGCAAATTATTAAATTATCATATCAGATAAATATGAAGTATTTTATTTGAATTTAAGTTTTTGTCTTAACAAATAAAATACATGGATATTTTAAATTTTTAATTGACTGATGTGATAGAAAACTATAATGAAAGCTGATGCTATGAAATTTCAGCTAAATCATCATTGTAATACAAAAATGATGAAGAAAAAATGAGTCATTTTTTAACTTCTCATGGACACATAAATCAGCTAAAGTTATAAGAGGTCTATTAAACAAAATTATAAAAACTTTAGTACATCTAAGTTAAGCAATAACACAGTGCGATACAATGTTTTTCTTAATTTAAAAAAAAAAAGAAAATAAAGAATTTTTTTTTTTTTTTTTTACATTTTTCTATTGTTATTTTTCCCATGATTAACTAATAGCACTTTTAAATAATCAACAAATATAATTTACAGATAAATGAAAGTAAACTACGAAAAATTTAAATTACCAAATATGGAAATAAAGGTGCTAATAAATGTCTCACTTGTATACAAAGTGATTACATCTTGGTGATTACAAGAAACACATAGCGAATACAATGCATTGAAACGTGTGGTATTTTATAGAAAAACTTTCTAGTAAAATTAAATGTCTTTTTGCAGAAAGAATCATATGTTAATATTAAAAAAAAAATCAAAACAAATAGAGCTGAGACAGCACTTCAATTACTTTCCGAGACAGCAGTAATGGTTGACGTTTAATTGCGTCATAGATTCAATAATGAGATAATCATTACTTACCTCCATTTATTAATTCCAACATTTGATGATCCTGCAAACCATGGGTCCACAATAAAAATACCACGCCAAGTCGTGGCTCCAGCTAAACCTTCTCTCAAAGCTGGCTGATCATGTAAACGCAGGCCTTTTCGAAACCAATGCACAACATTTTTAGGCTTATGTGATGTCATTTTAGGTAATCATATTAGCGTAAATAGAGTCCATGTTACTTGCAACGAAATAGTTTATATTGAGAAGATTTAAAATTTCATAAACACAATATGGTTCGCGCTCCAATTTAGATTCGTTTCTCAAAAAGAAATATACTATAACAATACGACTGAATGAAGCACAGAACTTACTGCAACAAGGGTAGACTTCCGAGTAATAACATTCAATATCTAATGCCAAAAACACAATTATAAATTTCACCGTTCGAAAGAATATATATTTTACCTATTTCCATATCCAAATCCAAAACCGTTAAATAAATCTCAGAAAAACACAAAAAGAGAAGCGAGAAAATACAACTTTATCAAACCCAATAGATTTTGCTTCCGCACGATCGCCATTAACAGCATGCTGTTTGCAACGTGACTTAAAATAAAAATTAAAGGCAAGCCTTGTGATTGGACGAGGTCTGTTATGCTCAAATGCAGTCACGTTGCACGACGCATTGTCGATTTAAAATGCTGAAAGGAAGGGATGATCTTGAACACGTTCCCTTTTAGTTGGAAAGTGGAAACAGCGGATAAGCGATAGCGGAGGATATGCATTTCAATGAGTGTTATAGATAAATTTATTAATCCAACCTATGTCTTCATCGGACGCAGAGACAATAAAGATAACATTTCCGTTAATTTGTATGCTTTAATTTTCACTAAAAAGATAAATCATTCAGATTTTTTTTTATTTCCAAAATCAAGTTGATGTCTGATCTGATCTCTGTCTGAAAGTATTAACTAGCTTTTTCCGCGCAGAACATTTATGGGATAGTATTTATTACAAACCTAATGTAATATTCAGAAATCTCATAAAATTACTTGAAATTTTCAGGTTTTTTTTTTTTTTTTTTTTTTTTTTATTTATTATAATTTAAATTTTAGAAAATAATTTTTTCAACTGCTAAGTGAAAAGTTTTTTAATTAAATTATTTTTATATTAAAAATCCACTATTCTGAGATAACAGAAATTATAAAGTTAATAAATGTATCTACAATCAAAATAAATAAATAAAAAAGGAATTCCTTCTAACAGCATTTAAAATTGTATCTTAATATGGTAATTTCGTTTTAGATCAATAGATGGCGCCACCACCGTCCTGCGAAATATCAACCATAAATTGTACAGGAATGGCAATTGGCGCAGATTTAATACCACTATTTATGAAAAAAAAAAAAATCTTCTTAATGAATCTAATATTGAACTACAGTCACCAGAAAAATTAATCGAGCGCCGGTTCCCCCCACAAAAAAAAAAAAAAAAAAAAAAAAAAAAAAAATCCATTATAATATTTAACCGATTGATAATAATAATAATAATAATAATAATAATAATAATGATAATAATAATAATTTTGAATATCAATCGAATTAATTCGACTCCAATTTTCAATAGTTATCATTCATCTCCCAACGTATACATCCTATATTGGTTATAAAAAAATATAGATAATAATCATTTTTAAAAAACGAATAAAGATGACGACGGATGGATGTAAAGAAATAGAACAACTTTTAATTGAAAAGGATAAATGCGGACAAATAGAAGAACTTCGAATTGAAAATAAATTGTTGCTCTTAGAAATTAAACGGTTATGGGAAAAATTGGATTATTTGCAAAATAGAGACTTAAACAGGTTGAATGAAGAGAATGTCCAATTAAACGAAAAAAATGTCAAATTAAATGCGGAAAACCTTTGGTTGACGGACGAAAAAGCTAACTTGAAGGAAGAAAATGTCTGGTTACACGAAGAAAATTTTAAATTGAATACGAAATTTGCTACTTTGAAAAACGAAAATGACACCTTAAAACAAGAAATTAATATTTTAAAAGAAGAAAAAACTAGTTTGAAAAAAGAAAACGCATGGTTACATGATCAATATACCAAGGTTACCGTTAAAGATGATGCTATAAAAGAAAAATTATATATAATTGAAAATATCTAACAAACATTAAATAATATGATTATGCATCTATAATTTTTTTAAAAAACTTTCAGATTGTTTACATTTATGAAATAAATAAGAAATTATTTTCTTTAAAATTAATTAATTAATCAATTGAAAAAAAAAAAAAAAAAAAAAAAAAAAAATTTTTTTTTTTTTTTTTTTTTTTTTTAACCGTCATCTAAAACATATAAATAGTTAACATACTCCGTGTAACTTTATTAAACGGTAAGGTAATTATGGATGTTTCTCTATCCGATATTTGTTTGGTGGTAGATATGGATGGTTTTCCCATTTACCAATTCTTTCTCACGAGAGAATTTGGATACGAATCCCTCATTGACGGTACAAACGACTCACAGAGGTACGATCTGACGAAAATGCAAGAGACATTATTCGAAAACCCATTTGAAGGTGTCAAGGAATTTCTAAAAGAGGCCGGTATGGAAAAGGAATACGAAGAGCACGGGTCGAGAATTCGAGAAAAAATTCGACGGCAGTTTTTTGGGAAGGAATTGGAGACTATTAAAAATATGACGAGTGAAGTGCATGGTTTACCATTTACCCCCGTTGACCAAGAAGTGGTCGAGAAATATGAAAATATGGAATCCGACATAAAAAAGTTATACGAATCGCATAAGACCGAAGACAAACCGATTGTAGCCTATAAAGGGGATCCGTGGATCGAAGCATTGATGGATTCTCTCGGAATACCCACAGTCAATCTCGAAAATTTTGGATGTCCCGACTTTAAATGTTTACCGATGCCGGAAAAAAAGAAATGTGATTACCATGCCCGCGATGTTAATAAAAAATTTTCGTGTCCCAAAGAGAGATGTGCCGCTTATGCAAACTGGATTAGAGAACAGTTGGTAGAGATTTCAAAAATTACCGTATCCAAAGACGGAAAGTGGATAATCTTTGGTTGATGGACGAAAAACCTAACTTGGAGAAAATTTTAAATCGAATACGAAATTCGCTACTTTGTCTAACAAATATTAAATAATATAATTTTGATTGATATCTATAATTTTTTAAAAACTTGAGATTATTTAAATTTATAAAACAAAGAAATTATTTTCTTTAAAATTAATAATTAACTTGAAAAAAAAAAAAAAAAAATCGAAAGTTGATTTTTTCTTCAAGTCCAAGATGTAGTCTTCATTTTTAAAAAATAATTGATTTATTAATCGATGATTGATTAATTAACTAATTAATTAATTTTTTAGAAATGAAAACGACTACATCTTAGACTCGAAGGAAAATTTAATTTTCAAAAAAAAAAAAAAAAAAAAAAATAATAATAATAATTTTTTTTTTTTTTTTTTTAATTGAAGAAAATATAAATTTACAATATTGATAGGTTTAAATAAATTTATTATAAATGATAACTTAGACTGTGTGTCGATTTTCGAAAACTCGATATAAGAATTAAAAAAATTTTTAATTTCTATTTATTTTATAAATATTTAAATTATAAAGAATAAATATAAAAATAAATTTTATTTGAATCTAAGATGTAGTTTTCATTTTGAAAATTAATTGATTAATGAATTATTTTAAAAAATAAAAACAAATAAATATTCAATTTGAAAAATAAATTATTTTAATTTAATCATTTTCAATTTTGAAAAAAAAAAAAAAAAAAAAAAAAAAAAAAATTTTTTTTTTTTTTTTTTTTTTTTTTTTTTTTAAGTGTTGGTTGAATTTTAATATATATGATATTGATAGGACCAGATAAATTTATTGTGACGAAAAGCAGGTTATCAAAGATGAAAATATATTTATTTTTGACTAACTGAAAGAGTGAGGGTTAAAAAACATATATAAAACTTTTCATTTATCCATTCAAATTTATATGTAATATTTTCAGAGTTATATTTTTCCCATTTCTTTAAATATTAAAGGTGAAAATAATTAATGTAATAATTTCATTATCCATTCAAATGGACTTGGACATAGTATTTTTTAATTTATATTTTTCAATGTCAACACCAATTAACGTATATGACAAAGAAAGGTATTTAGTGAAATATTTTCAAAACGCCATCCAATAATTTGAAGGAATTGTATAGATCGTGCACCGATCTTAAGCTTTTTTACTGGTGATGAAAAAAGATGTACCGTAAAATATTTCAAAAACACCGCTCCGATAATTTGAAGAAACTGTATAGATTTTTATGTGGCAAACTTTAAGAATATTATGTTTATGAAAGGAAAAACTTTCACTATCAAAAAATAATTTTTAATTAGAACATTTTTAGTTTATGCTGCAAACTTGAAGAATATTATGTTTATGTAAGTTATTTTTCATCCGGATTTCCACCTGATGGAGAAATATTTTCCACCTGATGGAAAAAGATTTCCACCTGATGGAAAAAGATTTCCACCTGATGGAAAAAGATTTCCGCCTGATGGAGAAAGATTTTCACCTGATGGGGAAAAATCATTCTAAAATTCGCCATAGTAAATATTTATAATCTAAAAATTTTTTGAGATAAGTAAAAGATTTGGAAAATAAGACGAATTAATTTTTTTATCATCATTCTAAAATAGATCATAGTAAATATTTTATAATTTAAAAAAAATTTACGGTGATTCGGAAAAATAAAGACCATTCTAAAATGGACCATAGTAAACATTTTTAATTAAAAAAAATTAGGATTGATTCGGAAAAATAAAGACTCAAATAGAATTTTACTCTATTTTTTATATTTTCATTCTAAAATGGACAATAGTAAATATTTAAATTAAAAAAAGTTTTGAGATGATTCTGAAAAATAAAAATATTTTTATATTGCCATCTAAAATGGACAATAGTAAATATTTAAATTTTAAAAGTTTTAGGGATGATTCTAAAAAATAGAATTTTACATGCATTATTTTTTATATGTACATACATTATTTTTTATCTTCTTTGAAAGGCACGGACAAATTTTCATCGCTCAGATCCAAGGCAATATGGATGATGCATTAAACATAGACATTGATCCGGTTCTTTTACTCGGTTATGAATCGGATAAATAGAATGCGGACGGTATTTTCTTGGCAATATAGATATCGGTTCGGCCCTTTCGCTTCGTTATAAATAATTCAGCGATGTATTTTCATTTGTTCTTTCAGAGGATCAACTAAGTTTTCTAATTCATTTTTTGAAAAATTGCTCATCTTCAGGTGAAAATCTTTCTTTTTCAAGTGGAAACTTTTCATCTTCAGGTGAAAAATCTATGACTATCAGGTGATAAGTCTATGATTATCACCATTAAAAACATTTTGAAATACTTCACTGCAAGACAGGTTATAAAAAGTTTAAGACAGGTTATAAAAAGTTATATTTGAAAACGGCTTCCGAAAAACAACTTTAACATTTAAGACAGGTTATAAAAAGTTATATTTGAAAGCGGCTTCCGAAAGTAATTGTTAATCTGACTCTGTCGAAGTAAAATTTAGACAGCTCGAAGATAAAACAACTTTAACATTTAAGGTTATAAAATTTCTTTGTCATATATTTATATTGACATGGAAAATGAATCATAGAAAAATATTATTTATTAATGAATTAATAATTAATGATTAAATCTTGGACTCGAAATAATAAATTAATTAAAAAAAAAAAAAAAAAAAATTAAATATAATTCAATATAATTCAATATTGGATAATAGTTTAACGCAAAAAATGGGAGTTGGACAAAGTATCGTTGGCCATAAAAAAACTATGATCAACGATACTTTGTCCAACTCCCATTTTTTACTCTTAATTTTTTTACCTTTTATAGCTTTACACTATAAAAAATCATTAAGACTTTCAATGTAACTTAAAAAAAAAAAAAAAAATACAAATAGATAACAAAAGTTTTATTATACATAAATAATATTTACAAAACAAATAATATTTAAAATGAATATATTTTTTTCTCAAAAAAGTAGAAGAAATGTAAGTTGCATATATAAAAGATAAAAAAAATATTTATCGACTCATTAAAATATCATTAAAAGTTTTATTAAATTCTGCTAAGAAACTCATATTTTCATCTTTTAAAAATTCATATCTAAGTAATAAACGTTGAATTTTTTCTTTTTCCCGGACACTGCATTTCAATTTGTTAAATTTTAAAGAAACTAATTTTATCATATTGAAATTATTATTATGAAGTATTCATAAACCACCGCCCGTATCATGACGTGCAACCAAACGTGACCGAACGTATTTCTGGACACAGGCAGCAGCCATATTCAAAGTTTCGTCTTTGAAAGGCACGGATAAGATTTCGTCGCTCAGATCCAAAGGACAAACGGGTTCCGTGTAATATTCTTCGATGTCGGATATTTTCTCGTGCCCGAAAAACAAAACTTTTTCGCACATGGGCGTGAAATCGAAAAATTTCAAACTCGTCAATTTTATTTTTTTAGGAATCGCCGACGAACTCTCTTTTCAATTTTTCGTTTTGCAGCAAAAGTCAAACGTAATTTGAATTTCTTATAACATTCTAATAGATGGTCGGCATTGTCCTTTTTCTTACCTCTCTCCCACTACGAAAAATAACTTATCCCGAAAAAAATTTTAAATATATCTTGAATAAATTCGCCGTTCACGTATTCGTTTTATTTATGAACATTGACCACGTGATCAGCTTCAGTAAACGCTCCATGAATGAAAGATTCATGCAGAACGTTATTCAAATCGGCAAAGAATGTCAAACTTTTCGAGAATTTTTTCCAGAATGCATCAATTGGACGCAAATCATCAGGAGATATAAAATACCTCCCACGAATTCCTCGAGGATCAACGCGGACACTCGACTCGGTTTTTATTTCAAAAATTGTTTTCTGGTGAAAGCTTATTTCACTTTCGGACAACGGACGGTCGAAAAAGACACTTGTCATATCCTACAAGTTTTGAACGTTCCTTTGTTGTTTTACCTCAACGAATCTCCGAAATTGAGTAAAAAAGATAAACTTTTTCCAGTCGATTCCATATTGGAGTACGATCGACTCATCTTGTCTCCCAATACCTGTTTTGAAATCCCGGCCGGTACCACGTATGTTCTTTTCACGACGCAAAAATGTTTTTTCAGTTTAGACGTTGTGAGAAAGGGTACGAAATTACCTTTCGATTGCGTGAATCCTTTGGAGGCTCGAGTGAGAAAATTAGAAAGACTTTGCGATTTGCCACCCATGACGCCTCACATAAGCGAAGAAAATCAAAATATCGATAATTGTAACATGCCCGAAGCGAAACGGCCACGAACGGAGGATCCTCGAGAATTATTGCACGAAACTCATCCCGAATATTTCATGTCTCCGGAAGAAAATACCAACGGATCGGTGCCGCAAACACAACTGACATTTTATTTGGTACCTTCTCAACCGACATTGCCTTCTGTTCGACCGGAAGAAACGCTCCAAGCTCCACCACCTGAAAGACATTTCCCACTGCCTATATTGAATCGCGAAATCATCGTGAGTTCGCCCGATTTTGTAAAATATTATGAGAAATTAAAAAACCATACGTATTTTCAAAATCCGCCGTGGAAACTATTACCCGATGATTTTATTTCACCCGAACGGGACGATATTCGACCTTTGGATTTGAGTGTCCGATCCATGGAAGACGAATCGGCACCTTCGTCGCCTCGATTGCAAAATGAAAATTTATCCGTTTCTTCCATAGAAGAATCATTTTCGTCGCCGCGACGAGATCTTTCTCAAGATGAAAATTTTTCGCTCTCTTCTGCACGACCGTCTCCCGAATCGTCTCAAAATAATGTATCGGAAGAGAAAAAATTCTATAATGACGTCGATGAAATTATATATAGTCAGCAAAAGACAGAGTTGGAAAATGAGTATCGCAATAACGAAATGATATATAATCGGCAAATTACAGAGTTTGAAAATGAGTATCGCAATAACGAAATGATATATGATCGGCAAATTACAGAGTTTGAAAACGAGTACGGTAATAACGACTATATATATAATCGGCAAAGCACATATTTGGAAAATCAGTTGATAAATATATGCGAGAAAATAGAAAATGGCTCGGGTCATCAAACGGCAGAATTGGAAAATAATTTAAACGATTTCGAACTAATTTTTTAATTTTTTAATTTTTTTTTTTTTTTTTTCCTTAAATTAAAATATAAATTAGGTAAATGGTAATTTGGTTCATGTATCGATTTTTCTAACATTTGATGCCATTTAAAATTTAAAAATATAAAGTTTTTTGAACTACAATACAAAATTGTCAAAAATTTAAAATTTAATTATATATAAATATATTTGATTTTTTTCTTACATATAATCTAAAATGTTTTGTCAAAATTATTTTTTTAAATTTAAAATAGAAGAATCTTTAAAAATAAAATAAAATTTTCTTTTGAGTTTGATTTTTTTTAAAAAGTTATTTCAATTTAGCGAATACTTTATAATTTCAATATCCATAAAAAAATCATAAAATTTAAAAAGATTTCGTGTTAAAGATTTAAAATTAGCAATTTTGTTATTTTAAATTATTTGATGTAACATTTAAACCGATAATTTTATCACGACATGATAAAAATACTCAAATAGATGAAAAACAAACCACTTGAAAAAGTTCATGGGAAATTCTAGAAAAATTATAAAAAGAAATATTTATCTTATCGCTATTTGATAATATATTCGAGTAGGTCGAAAAACAAACCACTTCAAAAAGTTTATCGAAATTCTAGAAGTTAAAAATAATATTATCTTATCGCGCCACTTCAAAAAGTTTATGGGAAAAGTCTAAATGAATTCTTAATGTTTTGTAAGAGACGTCAAAATATTATTTTCTCGCCTTTATCCCGAAAGAATCCTTGACATGAGGTCAAGTGTCTCCTAAAATTTTCAAGATATCATCTGATATCTACACGATAAAAATTGTTTTGCTCGGCCTGAATATAAACTTTCCCAGAGAAATTCGAGTGGTTTCTTATCATTCCTTCGAGAAAAATCTCGTTTCTCAACCTGTTTTTTTCCCCGTGGGTCAAGTGCTCGTTGACCTCCGATATGAAACGGCCGAGCAGTATATATAGAGAGGCTTTTCCGTTTTCTCATTCAGTTTCTTTGCTTTCTCTCTGTAACATCAACACGATGGAGTGCCCGATTTGCCTGGAAATTATCGACGAAGAAAATAAATTTGTGTTGCGGCGATGTTCTCATGAATATCACAAGTCTTGTCTACGAGAACGCTTTAAATTTGTGCACGATAACCGACAAGCGAAATGTTCGATGTGCAGAGAGCCTATTTTCTTCGAAGGACTCGAAGAAAAGTTGGGACTCCCGCCTCGGACCAGCCATTCCGAGGACGAGGAATATTCCGGAAGTCCCGACTTACCTCTGAGCTTCATTAGAAGATATTTCCCTAATCGGTTATCTGACGATGCCTCGTTTACCGCCACTTCATCTGCCGCCGCTTCACCTGCCGATACCTCACCTGCCGATGCCTCACCTGCCGATGCCTCGTTTGCCGATGCCTCATTTGCCGTCACTTTATCTGCCCATCCCTCATCCACTGCTGCCTCATCTTTCCATGCATCAACTTCTCATCAACAAGAGACTTTCACATCTTCCCATGCCTCAGCTTACCATACCTCAACTTCCCGTGCATCGACTTCCCATCGACATCATTTGCCTCCGAGACGAAGAAATGTAAGTCACAATAATTTTTCTAAAGTTAAAAAATTATCTGTAAAAGTTAAAAAAAAATTGGAAAAATCTTTGGTTAATTTCAATAGTTCCGGACAAGATATCGAAAAAATGATGAGATTATCTTCTTCTTTTGTTTTAACTTATAAACTAGATAAATTATATGAGAGTTACCAACGCTTACAAAATGAGCAATCTAAATTTTTAAGAGAATTTGTAGAAAATATTGACTTGTAAAAACTTTATTTTTTACAAGTCAATATTTTCTATAAATCATAAATATATCCGAGTTAAATTTATTAAATTTTTATACCATTGATTCGCGAAATAATTAAATTTCTTTATTTTTTTAAATTATAAATATATTCAAATTAAGTTCTTAATTTTTTTTAATTGTAATTATAATTTAATATTATATAAGTAGCCAGACTTACATTTCTTCTTCTTTAAAAAAAAAATTGCATCTCATGTGTTATATATTGTAAATATTATTTATTTTGTACATAAAAATTTCATCACATGTGTATATAAACTGTAAAATTTTGTAAATAAATTTTTTTATTGTTACTATATTTTTGTTTGTTTTTCTTCTTGTATTTTTAAAGTCTTTTAATATATCTTAATAACAATTTTTTATAGCTTGAAGCTATAAAAGTAAAGTTATTAAAAGTAAAAAAATGGGGCTGGACAAGGTATTGTTAACCATTCGGTTAACAATACCTTGTCCGGCCCCATTTTTTTACGTTAAATTTTTTACCAATATTGAAAAATAATGTTTTTTCACTTGAAACTTTTCATTTAAAAAAATAAATCTTTATCCATAAAAATAAATAGAATTAAAAATTAAAAAAAAAATTCTTATATTGATTAAATAATTTAACATTTTATGATATCATATTTTTAAAATCATCTCGAAAATTTTTGAATTATATATATTTATTATGATCCATTTTAGAATGACACTATAAAAAATATAAGTAAATTTTTATTTTTCAGAATCATCCCGAAAAATTTTTAAATTATAAATATTTACTATTGTCCATTTCAGAATGGCAATATAAAAAATAATGTATTAAGTAAAAATCTATTTGTCCAAATCATCAAATCATCTCGTAAATTTTTTAATTATATATATTTACTATTGTCCATTTCAGAATGACAATATAAAAAATAATATATTAAGTAAAATCCTTTGCATTTCTATTTGTCCGAATCATCTCAAAAAAATTTTAATTATATATATTTACTATTGTCCATTTCAGAATGGCAATATAAAAAATAATGTATTAAGTAAAAATCTTTTCCATTTCTATTTGTCCGAGTCATCTCAAAAAAATTTTAATTATATATATTTACTATTGTCCCAATATAAAAAATAATGTATTAAGTAAAATCCTTTGCATTTCTATTTGTCCGAATCATCTCAAAAAAATTAAAAAATAATGTATTAAGTAAAAATCTTTTGCATTTCTATTTGTCCGAGTCATCTCAAAAAAAATTTAATTATATATATATATTTACTATTGTCCATTTCAGAATGGCAATATAAAAAATAATGTATTAAGTAAAATCCTTTGCATTACTATTTGTCCGGTTTCCTGGTGAACTTGCAAATTTTTCAGCAGCCTCAATCGTCAAATATTTTATTAGAAATCTTTAATATACTTAAACTTACGATTGTTATCGCTAAATTAGGATATTGTTCTCGAAATGTCTAAAAACATTTTAGCGTTTCCTGGTAAACTTGCAAATTTTTCAGCAACCTCAATCGTCAAATATTTTGTCGTATATAAGTTCATTGTTTGGTCCGTGGACAGATAACTCAAAAAAATTTTAATTATATATATTTACTATTGTATTTTCAAAACAATGGTCCGTTTTAGAATGATTTTTCCTGTGAAAATCTTTCCTCATCAGGTGGAAATCTATCTTTTCAGTCAAATATAAATATATTTTGATCTTTAATAACCTGCTTTTCCTCATAATAAATGCATCTGATCCTATCAATGTCATAAATATATATATTCTTTAACATCAAAAAAAAAAAAAAAAAAAAATTTTTTTTTTTTTTTTTTTTTTTTTAATTACTTTAAAAAAAAATTTTTTCAAATGAAATATGTAATTGTTTTTATTTTTGAAAATTATTGATTAATTGATTAATTGTTAATTAATTTTCAAAATGAAAACTACATTTTTGACTCGAATGAAATTTGTTTTTTTAAATCTTTTATAATTATTTATTTTTATTTTTATATATTATTTATAATTTCAATATTGATAAAATAAATAGAATTTTCAAAAAATTAAAAATTCTTACTTTGAGTTTTCGAAAATTAACACACAGTCTAAGTTATCATTTCTAAATATATTTATCTGAAACTATCAATATCGTAAATATATATTTTCTTCAAAATTTAAAAAAAAAAAAAAAAAAAAAAAAAAATTTTTTTTTTTTTTTTTTTTTTTTTTTTCAATTTTGGTTAGAAATTATTTTTAAAAATTAATTTATTATTTCGAGTCCAAGATTTAATCATATTTATTTTTGCAAACTAATTAATTATTAATTAATAAATAAATAATATTTTTCTATGATTCATTTTAAAATAATTTAATTATAAAAAATATTTTAATGATTATATAAAAAATTGTTTAATTATATTATTTTCTATAGTTCATTTTAAAATAACGACTCATTAAAAGTCTAAGATGTGGTGAAATTTGAAATATCGAGATGTTATCTCAAATATAAAAATTCTAATTACATATTGTATTTTCTAAGTTATATTTTTCCATGTCAATATAAATATATGACAAAGAAAAGTGGTCGGTGAAGTATTTCAAAACGTTTTTACTGGTGATAATCATAGACTTATCACCTGATAGTCATAAACTTATCACCTGATAGTTATAGATTTTCCACCTGAAGATGAAAAGTTTTCACCTGAAGATGAGCAATTTTTCAAAAAATGAATTAGAAAACTTAGTTGATCCTCTGAAAGAACAAATGAAAATACATCGCTGAATTATTTATAACGAAGCGAAAGGGCCGAACCGATATCTATATTGCCAAGAAAATACCGTCCGTATTCTATTTATCCGATTCATAACCGAGTAAAAGAACCGGATCAATGTCTATGTTTAATGCATCATCTATATTGCCAAGAAAATACCAAAGGACAGATAATTCATGTTATGTAATATTTTGTCGATAAAAATTATTCGAAACTTTGTAAGTTTTTACAAGAGTAGAAAAATTACAATTATCGTATATAAGTTCCTTCATATTCTGAGCTGGATCAATGTCTATGTTTAATGCATCATCCATATTGCCAAGAAAATACCAAAATTAAAATACTACAATGCTATGTAATATTTTGTCGATAAAAATTATTCGAAACTTTATAAGTTTTTACAAGAGTAGAAAAATTACAATTATCGCATATAAGTTCCTTCATATTCTGAGCCGGATCAATGTCTATGTTTAATGCATCATCCATATTGCCAAGAAAATACCAAAGGACAGATAATTCATGTTATGTAATATTTTGTCGATAAAAATTATTCGAAACTTTGTAAGTTTTTACAAGAGTAGAAAATTTCATATTCAGAGCCGGATCAATGTCTATGTTTAATGCATCGTCTATATTGCCAAGAAAATACTACCACAAATATGAACAGGAAAAATATTTCCCTTCCCACGAAATAATAAATATGTCATTTCAGATGAAATATATATTGTTGCAGAATTTCCTAGTCCTTTTAATAGATTTTAATAAAAAATCTTTCAAATATCGATTTTTTGCCGATTCATACAATCAATGTACGATCGATGGAAAAATTATTGTTGCAGAATAATATTATTATTAATTAATAATTGTTATTACCAATTAATTATTTATCTCATTATTTTTTCAAATTTATAAAACCAATATTGTTTTTTTATAATTTTAATAAATTATAATCCGGGACTCGAACCCAGAACTTCAACTATAATTTTTTATAGGGGGTCGAGTGCTTTAATAATTTTTCCGTCGACTGTAGAAAAACTCTTTCACAAATAGTGGTATGTGTTCTGCGCCAAATTCTCGTTACTGCATTGCAAGGCTTAACTGGCTTTAAATTCTTCCAAATATGCTTCTAAATATGAAATTTTAACATTGCTTCAGTACAAAATGTTTTTTTTTTTTTTTTTTTTCGAATTTTGTAAGAAAATGTGCATTTTAAGTATATTAGATATACTTGCCAACTTTTCTGGTTTTCCCGGAAGACTTCCGGTTTTTTAACGTATCTTCCGGTCTTCCGGACAGATGATGAAATCTTCCGTTTTTTAAAAAGTCGCGGATATCGATTGTTTTAAAAAGAAAACCCAAATGTTCTACGAAAACTCCTGATTCTCAATCTTTCTCCATCCATAACATAAATGTCAATATTCATTTCAAACTTGCTTTATGAGATTCTAGAACGTGTAAAGAAATAGACTTGTTAAGTATTTCTTGCTGATGTAATTATTTTTTGCCCCCCCCCCTTTCATTTATCTCCAACTAGTGATCAGCAATCAAATGTTCTGCAGAAGTCTTTTGTTTCCTAATCTTTATCCATCTGGAACATAAATGATAATATTAATTTTAAACTTCTTTCATTAGATTCTAGCTGCAGAGTTGAAAGAGTTTAATATTTCCTACTCTGTAATTATTTTTGTATCCCCCCCCCTTTCCCCTGATTGTGATCAATGATCAATTCTAGAAACAATAAAGCAATGGAAGTGCTCAATATTTCTCACGTATGTAATTATTTTTAGATCTTTATTGCTGAATTTAATGAATCTGTTTATTTTTCCTCAATTAAATTAAGTATTTGTATGTCATATTTATACCAAATGTGTAAACATGGGGAAAAAAAGAAGAATAATTTTTTCAGGTAGGAAAATTTTTTCCAAATCAATTTAAGAAAATTAATAGTTGGTTTTATGCACGTTTGAAACTGATAATTAGCTACTGCTACTTTTTTTTTATATATATGTATGATTAATGTACATACACAAAAATCATATTCTATTTATTTAAAAAATTAGTTATACTTTAACTTAAGGTTGCTGTGTACCCGCCATCTTGAATATTCAAGGTTCCATGTTAACCTATGGGGAAATTTTGTCCCTTAATAATTAATTAAAAAACCAATAGATTTGCAAAATATTTGTCAGTGTTGTAGAGGACAACTTTTCACACCTTTCTACAGTTTTATTTTTTTGAAGAAGTGATTTTTAACACATTTAAATTAAATTTATTCTGGGCGAATTTGCATATGTTTTACTTTAAACATCGATAACTTTAGTTCAATTAGGAAAATTTAAAAAGAAAAACTCTTCAGAGATGTAAAAAAATTTTTTGTTTTGTGTCATACCACTTTTATTCACTTTCATGCATTTAATTTTTTGTAAAACGGCCGAAAAATTAAAAAAATATTGTGATCTTCTTTTATTTTCAATCTCTGTGTAGGGGGAAAATGATGGATCGTGATAAATTACTTCCTGTGTCGCTAACTTTTACTCGTGTACCCTTCGGCTATAAATGGCAATTGGAAGAGGACGTAAGCACTTTTCACTCGTATTACTTGTAGAAAAAGATGTTTCTCCAGATATAGTGTAATAATTCATATTACGTATTTGTACTATAAGCAGAATAGTGTGTTTTGTTCAAAGGCGTAAACAGAGAAAAATAGTTTTTTACACATCCTTTATATTAAAAAAAAAATAATAATAATAATACATCCATTAAATTTTATTTTTGAAATGCAAAATGCGAATTTATAAAATCAATTTCAGGATCTTTCGTAATTCGTCCTCTAAAGTTAAAGGGGAGCGGTGTAGCAAAGCGTGATTTTTAACGCGTCTATTCCCTCTAAGAAGTTTTTTTTTTTTTTTTTTTAATGATATGCATAATAATCTTCGTTTAAAATGTAACAAATGCTATTACAGAATTAAAATTTATAAATTTCAAGAATTTTCTAAATTAAAATAATAGGATATGGAGCAAGAACTTTTCATATAAGCTTTTAGATGTCAAGAAAAATAAATAAAAGAAAAAGAAAGAAAGAAATATATATAGTTTTTTTTTTTTTTTTTAATATTACAGGCATGAATACCTAAATTACCGATTTCAGAGTTTTAAACAAATCATTCCTTCTTTCCCCTCACCCCGAATCTCGAAAGAATATAAGGAATAAAGCGTCTTTTTCATATATTCATTTCCATCTCCAGGGGAAAAACATATATATATATATACACTAGCAGACCCGGCCACGCGTTGCTGTGACTAAGTTATACAAAACTCGGCAAATGGATAGCCGGGATTCTGCAAATGTACACCTCATCGAGATCTTTTTCGCATTTTGAATTTGAATTTTGAATTTTTTTTTCTACCGATCTTATGTATTCATATTTCGGTTTCATTTCCTAAAATTTACTCTTACATTTCAATCGTCTGTGTATCTTAACGACTTTTAAGTGTTTTTTTTTTTTATTTTATTTTTTTATATTAATTTTCCTTTTAATTTTATTTTAAGGCTATAAACTCTTTATTTTTTATTTATTTAATTCATTCATACATGCGAAAGCGATTTATTATTATTATTATTTATACATTATATTTACTGAAATCAAATGGCAATACAGTAGAAAAAACTAAACATATTAAATTTTAAATAAGATATATATACATATATTTATAACAGTTTTGTTTATGTATAATTTTTTTAATATAATTAATTGTAGTAAAATTATAAATTTATTCTATTTGAATTTTTATAATTCTACAGTGAGGGCAAAAAAACTGAGTGATTGGGTCTTGCTAATACATGGTACAAAAATGAAAAGGCTGGGATATACCCATCTGCGAAATCGTAGTTCTTGAACAATAGCAGCTCCATTTGTCGTCCAATAAATAACTAAACTAAAATTTCGGGAAATGTCGCTGCGTTAGGCAGTGAGACCTCATAGACTTGAGCCGACATAACACGAGAGAGAAAGATGCTGCCAAACGCAGCGGGTACTCGAACTAATGCTCAAAGGGATTCATTCCAATGGGATTTATTGTATATTTTTATGTATATAAAGTGTTAAAAAAAAAAAAAAAAAAACAGTGTTCAATTTTGAGAATTCATTTAAATACAGTGACCAGCAAATCTAGCAAAACCTGCTAGTAAATAAATAAATAAAAAACATTTCGCTTTCTATTAAATGAATTAAATAAATATTGTAAAATACGTTGCTGTGATACACATACGATTGCAATGCAAGAAAAAAAAATATTTCGCATTTACGTGAATGAATTAAATAAATAAATAAATAAGCAGTCTAAAATGCGTTGTATTATACGCAGACGACTAAAGTGAAAGAATAAATTTTAGAAAATGAATCAGAAAAGCCAATGGATAAAATCGGAAAAAAAAAAAAAAAAAAAAGTCGATGAAGTACACACCTGCAATGCCCCAACAACCACTCTGCTAAGTTGTGTAGCTCTGAGATTAGTAGTTTGTGCTCCAGAGCGCATACAGAAAGACACACACTCACTCACACACACACTTCTCTTTATTTATATAATACTAGTTAGTTATAGAGCGACTAAGGCGCCCGTTGAAAAATGGTCACTTCATTTTATTTATTTCTCACTTCAAATAATTCGTTTGCTATAGCAAGCCCGTGCGAAATTTTCGCACTTTATTTATCTCTTCGTTACTTTTAAAATTTAAAATTATTATTATTATTTTTATAGACGTCATTTTTTCATATGCATGAGCAAATTTAATATTTTATTTATTTATTTATGTATTATTATTATTTATTTATTTATTTTATTTTTATTTTATTTTTTTCACGTGAAAGCATATTTCATTTTATGCTGAAAAAAAAAGGGCAACAATTAAAAGTTTACATGCCTATTTTAAACCTATTTCTATATTTATATTTTTATTAATTTTAAAATATCTAATCAAAAATTTGTTACAAATAAGGCACCAAATGAAAGGGGCGATTTGCACTAAACATGTTTATAGACTAGTACATCACATAAAATTTTGTTTTGTTTAAAAAATGCTTATAACTTAACTTGATAATACAGAAAATTGCTGCCTGCATGAAAATTGACCCAACACTATTTTTGCAAACTCTTATGTAAAATGACCTCCCGAATTTGAATATGACGCCAGTTTTGCCCTATCACCAACCTTTTTTTTGGGGACGCCCCTATATTTTTATTACTTTTCGGTAATTTTATGGCTATAAATGTTATTTGCGCGGTGAAAAGGGTTACTTTAACTTTTAAATATCTTCTGAGGGGCTACAGATGTGAAAAAATATGAAACATGAACATTTGCAGAAAGGGGAAAATTTGGGGGGGGGGGGCATTGAAATTATAAATTACATTTATTATAATTTATTAATCAATTATTATTATTACTTGATAAACATTGTAGTTTTTTGTTTTTAAAAGTAATTCTTTTCCATTCTCCAAATTAAATTCATGACCATAAAATTACCGAACAGTGATAAAAATTGAGAAGTAGGTGACGTCCAGAAAAAACAGTGGGATATAAAATAGATATATTTTCCCTTTCATTTATGTTTATACGTGTTTACATCATTAAGTATTTTTTAAAATCAAATATTTGATGTTACAAAACTAAAATTGTACATGTTATACATTGTGCATTTTAATAAACGAGGGAAATACACCGAATTCCATTGGAATAATTTATTTTATAACTATTACACCAAGGAAATTAAAATATTTAAATAATAATAATAATAAATCTTGACACACGTTCTTTAATTTTAAATTTCCAAATTTTAGCATATAAAGATTTAAATTTGAGTTAAAACAACAAAAATGATATTTAATAGTGCTCATTTGAAAATTAATATAAATGAAAATTTTTATTATACATATTTTACCAAATATTTATTTTATTTTTAATTATATTCACATATAGAAGTGTATTTTAAAATCAAATATATAATGCAATAAATCAAGTTTTGTATATTTTTACATAATTTAAAAAAGTATTATGATATATTCATAATTTCATTAAGATCATTCAACTTCGAAGTTTTGTACAAAGAGTATTAAATTAATACTTAAAAAATAAGTATTAATAATTTTTAGATGTACATGCATTCACTCTTTCTAAATTTCCAAACTGTGACTTATAAAAATTGAAATATGAATCTAAATTCTATCTTTAAAAGTACAAAAAATTATTTTTTAAATTCTCTATTTTTGGCTATGTAACATATTTGAAAATATTAAGTCTGCACATTTTTCATCATTTTTATACATGAATTTGAAAGTTTATTTTCTGAAATGTAGATACAACAACTCTTTAGTAAATGCTGATTTGTAAATAAAAAAAAAAAAAAAAAAAAAAAAATCGAGTTATAATAAATACGAGATATTTGAATTACTATTTCAAATTAGTCTGTATTGTGCAAAATTAAAATCATTCAGTTTATAGGTAATATCGAATAAATTTGAAATAATGTCTGCCAAAAGAATAATGAATTTTTAACATGCATAGATATATTCAGTACTTTTAAATTTCCAATTTTTAACATATGAAGATCGAAATTTGAATGTTAAATTTATATTTTAAGAACACTAAAAATTTATATTTAAAATTATCCCCTATTTGCAAAGCACAATAATTGAAAATGTTTTACATACATATTTTGCGAAATTTTCATTGATGGCTTTCGAAGATTACTTCCTAAAGTATAAATGTATCATTTGAGTTACTATAATTGTTTTGCAAACATTTAAAGTAAACAATTTGAAGTCATAAATATAAGATGTTTAAGAAATATTTCAGATTAATATATAAGAATGTTTTGGATCATTCAATTTAAAATTACATGGGCCGAAAAAAAATTAAAACAATATTTAAAAAATCTGTTTCAGATAAATTTATAATTCCTAAACAAATTCACGCAGTACAAACTACTTACAAAAATTAATTTCCACAATGAATAGAGACAACTTTCATATCAGAGAAATACAATACTAAATTTCGAAAAAAAAATAATTTTATGCTCTACATTCGAGATTGTAGGAAGTGTTTCTTTCTTTCTTTCTTCTTTTTTTTTTTTTTTTTTTTGAAAGAAAAAAATAAAAAATAAATAAATAAATCGATAACTTTATTTGAAATTATCGAAGATACACGGCTCAACTATAAGTTTTAAAGGTATTTAGTATTTCTTTAAAAAAATATTTATATTGAAAGCTTACAACATTCGGGAGGATTTTCCTCCAAGGATGGAAAGATGCTCCTATATATACAAATGTTTCTTATAAGTATTTCGGCCCACCCGCGGCCGAGCGGTTCTGCGCGCTCAAAGCTGGTAGACGTGAAGTGCCGAGTTCAATCCCAGATCGCACTCGTCGGCCTAGCCGTTCGGAATTTTCCGTGGTTTTCTCCAAAATTGTGTAAATACGGTATAGGAACCCTTAGAAAAACCCCCACGGAGGACATTCCTCTCAGGCCTAGGACCCTAATGCAGTCCTCACAACCCAACCCAACCTATAAGTATTTCTTTTTATTTCACGATGATTCGTCAAAAATAATCGTAATTGTGCTCATTTATACAACATTTTCTCCTATACTGCCATATTAATAATTATCATGAAACGTCGTGGTATCTCCACCTGTTGGCGATTTTCACCAAAAGTTGAAGGACATTTATAAATCAAGAAGCAACTTAAACTTCTATGAAATTCTGTTCATTAGTTCCTGAGATACAGATACCACAATATTTTGTCACACACACATACATATATTGACATTTTCTAAAACTGATCAGATCGTGTTTGTCCCTTTCAAAACGTGTAAATCCATCGAAAACAAGAAATAGAAAATCTTTACAAACCCAAGACGTTTTTCTATTGAATTCAGAAGAAAGAGAAAAATAAATAAAAATGAAACAAAAATTTGAAAATTAAAACTTTTTAACGTGTGGTGTTGCCATTCCGCTTTTCATAATTTTTAATGTGCCCGTATAGGACAAAGTTTCGTATAAATGAGAATAATTTTTAATGAATTATTGTAAAATTAAAAAAGAATTATTCATAACAGTAACAGTCAACCAGGATAACAGTCAACCTTGCGTGTGTGTGTGTGTAAATTTTCAATAATGATATCTTTTAAAAGAACTCGTCAATACCTTTAAAACGAATGATTGAGCAACGATCCGTGATAATTAAAACAAAGTTTTTTTTTTTTTTTTTTTTTTTTTTTTTTGTCATTTGGAGAAATTGTCCTCCGTGGTGGTCATTTTACGGCGTTCCAGCCCTATATTTAAACGTCTCGGGGGAAAACAAGGAGAACTCCGAAAGGATAGGTTGACATGTGCCACTTAGGATCGAACCCGGCACCTAATGTCTTCGAGAGCAGAATTTTTTGACTACTGGTGAGAGACTTTCGTATTTTTTAAAGAATTTTTACGTAATTGCTATCATTTCTAAAAAAATATTTAATTTTTTTAGAAATATTACAAAAATTTAAAAGAAATTGACGCTTTTTAAAATCTCTGTTTGACCCTTTTTTAAAAATCTATTATTTACAGTTGCTAATTTTCTGGAGGATCTACTATGAAATTAATCATTTCTTGTCTTCGTATAATTATTCAAAAGAATTTTACACATTGTTTTTGTACATTCATTAATTAACTGAGTTAGTGATTTACCACAATTACAAATTCCTTCAAATTCTAATCCGTCATCCATTAGTTTTTCTTTAGACAATCCACATAATAGAAAACATTGATTTTCAGATTTCAAAAAATTTTCCTCATATTCTGCCGCAATACAATGTAAATAAAAATTAACTCAATTGAAGTATATTGAATGATGGAATCTAAAAATTCATTCATGAAAAATGTAATTTAAATGTATGTGAAGTGTGAGGTGAAGACGAACATTGTTTGCTACATGCATTCCAAGCAGAAGGTAAGATAGTAAAACATAATAAACGGACCCGATGGACATCAGTTTCTTACAGATAAGGGACCCGGGTTGTGACGTCACACGCTGTCCGCAGTGATACCTTCAGGCTTGATAGTAGATCTAGGAAGCTTTGCTACAAGTAGTTCTTTCAGGTTTCAATTAGTAATAAGAGAGGAGGGATGGGCAAGCTGTCAGAATGTCAATGGGGGGAGCTGTCAGAATGTCAGTGTATACCCGTTTCTCCTTTTTTGAAGTGAAGTGATGATTAAGAAGGACTTTTTTTTGTCACTACACAGCAACCTTAACTAAGTTTTTTGTCTATTGTTAAATAAATTTCTTACAGATTCTGTTTTGTAGATATTTATATGTTGAAGAGGAATAACTTTATTTAAAACTTTTATATATTTAGTCTAATCAATCTATAGTAAAACGTTTTTATAGATTGCTTCTAAATATTAAAATTGTAAAACTGTATTATTTTATTACACCAAAGAAAAAAAAATCTTCCCTTTTTTTATGAAATCTTCTGGTTTTTCAACAAAAATCTCCCCTTTTTTTATTAAAATTGGTTGGCAAGTATGGATTAAATATTTGTAGTCGAAATCTCTAACAGCCGAATTTATGCTTTATTGATCAATCCTCTTAATCCGATCTGGGTTAACCAATTAGATAGCACCTTATCACATCGTTTCGATGAAATTTAATCATAACTGGCCCACGTTAGAGAAATATTATATAGATTATTGCACAGTCTCGCTGCTTACAGACGTCACTGTTTGACAGATTAGATACTTTTATATAATTAAATAAATCGTTTTTTATTTTGAGTTCATGATTTTCTTTAAAATTTTGAAATATGGAAAATGAAAAATAATAATAATGATGATAATATAATTTATAATTACATTCAGCCGAGGAAAACATTTGATTCATGAGAGAGAATAATATTTTTTAGGTATTATCTTTTTTTTTTTTTTTTTTTTTTTTTTTTTGAGTCTGCCTTCAAACTCTGGTAACTTGCAAACCGGAAGTGGAAGTGCGACTCTATTGATATTTCTTTGATGTGGTATTTCAATCGTCGCCTGCTGGAGGCGTTGCTCACAAACCTCCTAGTGCGATAATTGCATCTGGACTATCTGGACTAGGGTCTCTTTTGTAAAAGAGCAATAAAAAGTAATGTCCTTCATTGTAAATGTGTGCAAAATTGGAAAAGCGGCAAATCTCCAAATACTACAAGAGATAAGACCGCAGCCAAGGGATAAAAGGGGAAGTCCTGGTATGAGGTTTCAATTCCCGTTAAGGGGACTCTCTACCTATCGTCTCCGAAAGCTGAAGCCAGTGTTATTAAAGGGGAAATTTTGTCCCATTATAATTCATTAACTAATACATATTTTTAAATTCCGTTTTCACTTTCTGAAAATTCACAACTATTAAACATAACAATTTATCGCTTTCCAAAAGCCAATCTTTTTTTTTTTTTTAAGATCAAAAATGAAAAATTTCACATTGTGAAAATTCGCATTTTACAACTTCAAAATGAAATACTAAAAATTTTAAAAAATTATTTTTAGAAAGCGATAAATTGTTTAATAGTTGTGAAGTTTCTGAATCTGTAAACGGAATTTAAAAATATATATTAGTTAATAAATAATAATGAGGCGAAATTCTCCATAGAATAACATTGGCTCCAGCTTCTGGGGACGATAATTTTTTTAATTTTTTACCCCTTTTAATTTTTACTTTATTTTAAAAAGACATTTTTCTCATAGTGAAAGCTCAGCTAACAAATTTGAAAATTCGCAATGTAGGTGTACTGAAAAGTAAAAAAAAAAAAAAAAAAAAAAAAATCGAACAAGTGTAAAGCTGAAAATCGAGAGATCTAAACTTTTTTGAAATAAGTTTTATTGTTTTGACTCTTAAAAGTAAACTTTTTATCATCTAATAGCAGGGTTGTAGTGATTTAAATCAATTGATTTAAATACAATTCGTAAAATATAACAAAATATTTCATTAGACGAGCTAATATTTCTCATTTCTTGACTTTAGATTCATCTCTACAAAGCAACATTAATAAACACAAAAATAAGTTATATCTTAACTTTCTTAATTATTTATAAATTTTATTATATATTTTAAAAAATTATTATATTTTAACCTGTTAATGCCTGAATTAATTTTGAAAAATATATTTTGATGAAAATTTCAATTTTAAACTAATATGGACAACTGAGAATGAAATATTTTAAATTTAAAAAACTCTTCTGATAGCTTTAAATATTTAAATTAACAATCTATCCTCATTTGAGGACATTTAGTGTTCTAGCGAAAAATCTTCCAGATAAAAAAAACTTTGAGATAACAGATTAATTTCCTATTATATGCCGACAAAGACGTAGTAAAGTATTATAATATATATTATTATTCAACTTCATTTAAGTTAGTATACCTGCGCAAGAAGCAAATATATGTGCGACGAATGAAAAATCATAAAATAACTATCCGAATTACGAAATAGTAATTAATAGTAAACACATAAAACTCTCTGGGATCATTCAGAGTGATGCTATAAACTGTCACTAAAAAGAAATCATTCCAACAAACCCCCGAAAATATACATGCCATTTTATTAGCTGTCCTCAAATGAGGACGCTGGGCGTTAATGGGTTAATTATTTATACAAGTACAGCCTTATGACTGGTGTATGAATGGTAAATATTTAATTAGTGTATAATTCATTGATTAATATTATATATATATATATAGATATTCTAGTTCGGTTTTGCCCATCTAGCGGTTGATATTTCAAAATGAAAATATTTCCTCGTTTATTTAGCTCTCATACCAGTTTATGTCATTTAACATTGGCTCATATGATATTTAAAAATAATAGCATAGTTTACATTGTACTGTTTAAAAAGCCCTGAAGGCTCCAAAAAGTTTTTAAAAAATAATAACCTTTTAATTTAACTATACATATAATCAGTTAAATACAATTCGAGACTGTTGTCACTGCTTGTTTTAATGAATTGTACCCACTGAATGTAGAAAAAAGATTTAAAAAAAAAAAAAAGTGAAAGTATTAAAATGGTAATGAAAAAATGAATTTTGTTAATGGGTAAAGTGTGAAAAAACTTTCTTGATTCAAATGATATTTGTTAAACCTAAGTAAGAATTTTTTAGGATATATATATATATATATATATATATATATATATATATTAAATCTTCCTTAATTCTTTATTTATTATTATTAGAAGCTATGAGTAAAGTTTTCTTTCTCTTAATACATTGCTTCGCAGTTATATGTCATATTTTCTATTAAATTATCCTTTTCCAAAATTATTTAATGAGTTCAATACCGTGGGTAAGATTTTGCTTTATTTCAATATAAAATTGTAGCTACAAAGTCAATGTCTGAAGTTGAGTGGCTCATACTACCGCATTTATGATTGTTATAAAATTACTTCTTATTATGAAGATACTATGTTGAATAAAAATGTTGGTAATAAATGCCTACATGGATTTTTTCTATAGAAATAGAATATTATTTATATTTTTATAATTTAAGTAAAATGATTGATAGTGTGGATATTGTGCATATATATACAAACACATACACGTACTAAAATACAAATGTTGTACAATAATGTATGAATACATAATAAAAATAATTAAAATCAAATAAATCTTGATTTAAATAAAAATAAATCCGATTTAAATAAAAAAAATCGATTTTTTTTTTGAAAAAAAATCAACAACCCTGTCTAATAGTAACTTGACTTCCTGTCTAAACCAAGCGTGGCCATGGGCCGCATGTTGCCCGCTGACGCTGAGTATTCTTTTGCGGCCCACGATATAATTTACGAACTTTATCTTTGGACATTTTCGGTAACACTTTAAAAAATACATATTCGTATAAAAATCAAAATACCGATTATGATACTTAGAAAAATAAACGTCACACTGGTTAATAAAATATTACTAGATAGATTATTGGTTCTTATAATTCAAGCATTTAAATTTTCATGCAAGCTAAATGTTTTATTTTAATTTAGTGGTATGAAAGGGGGGGGGGGGAGATCCTAGAAGAGTCATTTACTTTTAATACTTTAAGGATGCACGAAAGAAATGAAAGAACATTAAAAGTACAAGAACATTTTTTTCTAATTAAAAGTTTAAAAAAATGAAAATTTTAAATAAGAAAACAAACAAGAACTTAAAAACAGTTTAGGCAGATTTATTACTGTTTTATTTCTTCCGAGAAACCATATATATATAAATTCAGTAAATTTTATAATTTTGTTCTATTATTCTTATTGAAGTATTCCAATAATTTTTAAACTAGTCTAATTGAGGGATTCTAGTAATTTAAATTTATCAAGTGCTGAAATATTCTAGTTATTTAAATATTAAGAAATAAATTTATTTCTAATAATCAGTCACTGAAATTTTTATTTTCTTTTTTAATTTAAACAGTTTTGAATAATTTTCAGGAAATATACTTGCAGGGATTTATTTCTTTCGCGTTTATTTTTATTTATTTATTTATTTTAAAACGTTTTTTCCCCCCGGTGACTTTTTTGCTCAAATGGTCAGATAGACAGACGAACCAAAGTGAAAACGCTTTTTAACACTTTCCAACAAAGTTGAAAATTGTTCAGGATTTCGGTTTGTCTGTCTGTCTGTCCTCGCTTTAACTCCCGTAAATATTCATGGAACTTTTTGAAATTGATATGTTACTCAAGTTTACTATGGGATATTCGCTATTGAAAATGGACTAAATATCACCAGTGGTTTCAGGGCCCGATTAAGCTTTGAAGCTAGGGGAAGCTCAGTATCATTTCGGGGCCCTCTTTCATTTCAGAAAATCTTCTTTTCCTGTTACATATTGTAATATAAAAATGCTATAGAAAAAAAATTAGTGTGTGTTTATAGTTATCATTATTTTTTTCTTTCATATATCTGGGTGGTTTCTACACACAACATTAAAAACGTATAAATTATTAATTAAGAATATTCAGATTTTTTGAGGTTAAATAATATATTTTTCCCGAAATAGTGAGTATTTTATCTTGCTTTAGGTGAATTTTCTCAGAAAATTCAGTCTCAGTATGAAAATATAAAACAGAAAATTCAAGACCCTGTTTTTAGTCATTTTGGGGCCACCTCTTAAATTTTAGAGGGGAAGCTTGTGCTTCCCGAGCCTTTTGGGTAATCAGGCTCTGAGTGGTTTCAGTATAGAGACACGCTGCTAAAGAATTCCAAAGCATTGCGGTCCATGAGAGGTATTTCTATAAACCACATTTTAATATCTTTATTGTGTACTACAGATCATAATGAAATTTAAATTTTTTATTGTTTTCCCCAGAAAATATTTTCTGTCGAATACAGTTTTATTAGCATTAAGATTTACAGTGTAGTTACACAAAAATATTTACATACATTAAAGGCTATGACCGTAAATTAATGGAATTGAATTTTCTATTTTATTAAGCATTTTTAACACTTTCTAACAATGTTTACGAGTGATTATGAGTATTATGATTATGAGTATTATTCACTTAGTCCGCCTGTCTTTCTGTTCTTCCGTTTGTTCGTTGTGTGATCACATTGGCAAAGTAAATTGAAAGTTAAATGAGGCAAAGTGTACGTGGAGTTGGAGAGTGTTAATAATCTAAGTGAAGAGCACGATTTTCTGCTCTTGTTTTACTTTGTTGCTTAAAAGAGTTAAAAAGATAAATAAACAATTATTCAAATATCCCAGATATTCCTGCATTTCTGTCTGAATTAATTGTAATATTATTTTATTTATTTATTTTTTGCTTTAAAACAATAAAATATCCACTACGGTGAAATATTTAGGAAGGGGTTCTGACTCCTTATTAACCCACTTCTGTGTACGTCATTGATCAAATTATTCTTTAACTCTTTGAGAAGTAGTGTCCTTGCCGCGAGAAGACCCAATTGCAAAAACTCATTTCGGAATCGTTTTAACAAAATTTTACTTATATATATTCTTTATTTATTACAGAGTGTCTACTGACTGCTTTTTTTTTTTTTTTTTTTTTTTTTTTTTTTGTGACCCTTCCACCACTATACTCATGTAAAAAATTTTCCCTTAATTAATCATTGGATGGAAACCATAGATATAGTAATATATATAGATCTATCATCCCCATGCTATCGAGCAAAAAATTTTTATGCCGAAAAAAAGTTCTAAAATCAGCCATTAGAGAGTATTGAAAAAAAGAAAAATGAATTTGAAATTGTATCTGGACTTTTTTGTTCACCTTTAGTAAATAAATTATTCATAAATTTAATTTACTAAATTATCTGTGTGTATTCCTGTGTGTAATTTACTCGGGGAAAGACAGCCATTAGAGTGACTTTTCCCGAGAAAAAAGGTATCACTTTTTCCCTCTCGCTGATCAATCTATGTCTTAATACCATATCTAAGATGGAAACATACTATAAAAGTTACCATGTAATTATACCGGTGGAAGAAACACGGAACAAATTGTGTCGGTAGACACTTTGTATTACATAGTAGAAAAAGTCATTTATTTCTTTTATTTTAATTTTGCCCGTAAATTCTAGTGGCAGATTAATTTAAATGAATGTAATCACCTTGCGCCGCAAACAGTTGTTGAAGTTCGATTTAGAAATGCAGATATCTATTTTGCTATTACACATTTGAAATTTCTTTTAATTATGTTAGAATGACTCTCTGATGTATTTTAATTATCTAGATTTAGATAGCTTTTGACTTATCTTTTGAATAAAATTGTCTGCATAGTTATAAATATAGGTTTTACTGTAATACTTTTGTGTATTATTTTTAACTAATAAACCTTTTAATTTCTTGTAATAAAATTATTCCATAATATATATAATATATACGTATAGTACATACATACAGTAGGCAACAAAATCATTCGAGCTCCAGCAAAAATCCCTATATAAAAAAAAAATGCACTTAATACTGTTTTGTTAAATAAATCCTTATCGAATCATGTTCTTAGATTGATTACGAACATAATTTTACAAGGATTTATTTAACAAAACGGTATTAAGTTCACTTTTTTTATATAGAAATTTTTGCTAGCGCTGTAATAATTTTGCTGCCGACTGTACACACACTACATAACATATGTGTATATACAGGGTGTTCCAAAAATCCCCCCCCCCTTCCTCCTAACTCGAAAATGAGTCGTGATTGTGAAAATTGGCGAAACATATGTCCAATGAATTTGAGAGAAACCTCTCTTGGTGAAAAAAGTTTGGGCCCGGTTGGCACTAGGAAGGGCAACTTTAAAATAGGAAGGTATGTCTTGTGATATATCCCTGGAAACGTCTCTTCAAAACAATGAATTTGATTAAATAGTTTTACCCTACGATGATTATTAAGAGAGATACATCAGTTTTTAGACTTTGAAATGTGAAATTTATACTTATGTATCCCCTTTAATAATCATTGCAGGACAAAACTGTTTATATCAAATTCATTGTCTTGAAGAGACTTTTCGAGGGATGTATCACAAGATATACTTTGTCCAAATATGTTTGGGTCCGGGCAAGGGGCTGGGGAGGGCACAAGGGCTTTAGATAGGGAGGACAGCTTTAAAATTTCAAACAGGAAAGTATGTCTTGTGATGCATCCCTAGTAACGACTCTTAAAGACAATGAATTTGATATAAATAGTTTTGTACTGCAATGATTATTAAAGGGGATACATAGTATAAAACCCACAATTCAAAAGTCTAAAAACTCGCAAGTATCTCCTTTAATGATCATCATAGGGCGAAACTATTAATATCAAATTCATTGTTTTGAAGAGACATTTCCAGGGATGTATCACAAGACATACCTTCCCATTTGAAATTTTAAAGTTCCTAGGACCCACCCCCGGTCCCAAACTTTTTACTTCAAAAGACGTCCCTCTCGAATTCATTGAACACATGTTACGCCATTTTTCATAATTCTGACTCATTTTCGAGTTAGGAGGGGGGGGACTTTTGGAATACTCTGTATATATCATGCTTATGATATATCTTATGATATACCGTTGCCCTACGGCAATAGAGGGGTCAAATTAAAAATTAGAAATTTTAAGATAGAAAGAATTAATTAGAGTTGTGTCATATTTATCATAGTCATAGCATATTATATTATCAGTAATAATAGAAGTTGTTTTAGAGTTACAATGTTTTCTCAGTTTATCAACACAACTGTCATTAAAACACATACTGTACTGCAAAACTGACATGAACCAGAACATGATCTAGTACCTTGATATAAACTAGTGCCTATCAACTTTTAGTGCAAATCGATCAACAGGTAGGTGGCGTTACCATCCCAGTTGATCATAATTTTTAATATGGCAGGCAGTACAGAACAAAATTTCGCATAATTATGCAAAAGGAGAATTATTTTTAGCGAACCATATAATAGTAATATCAAGTAGAAAATTTTCCTGAGTATGTAGGAGAAGGGAAAAACATTTTTTTAGATGTCTATAGGGTACAAAACTGACATTTTTTCGACATTTAGTGTTATAGTTGTCTGAGATGAAAATCATCTGCATTCATCATGCAAAATTATTTTAATTAAATAATTTGTACTGCGAGAATTGGTTTAAGAAAATATAGTAGAAAGTTTTGTGGTGACCATAGCATATTTCTTTACTGTAATCTCAATGAGATCTCCATACTTGACATGAATTATAATTCTCGGTGTTTCTAGAAACCCTTTCAGTATAATTTATAAAAGTGTTTTTGAATTATTAGCGGTAAAGAAAATCCCTTTCAAAATTAAAGCAAATCAGATGTATCTTATAGATTAAGATAATAGAAAAAAAAAAAAAGAGCAAACCGGTAACTTTGAAAATATATACCGATAAAATGACATACCTTTCCAAAACAAGTCGGTTTAACTTTTGCCGGCACGTATAACGTCACTTGATAAAATAGAATAGAAGTATAAAATAATAAAACATAAAAATTAATTAATTTTATTCTTAAAGAGACAGCTCGATTCACTTTTATACCAAACGATTTAATCACTATTATATCACTGTTAACCGTGTTTTCACGCGCATTGGAATAATGTTTTCTAAATTTAGAATTAAAGATCTGATCGATTTACAGTTAGAATTCAAACATAAGGGATATTATTTTGTAAGGGGCATATAGTTTTCTCTTTTCGTAATTATATATATTTTGCAGTTTTACAATCAAAGGTTGGAATGTATCGGTTTACCAGTAGTTTTGGAATCTTCCTATTTAGATCCCATTTAAGATTGTAGAAGAGTTTCTAAAAGATAGACATATTGTGCCTACCTAAGTATCTGCTATGTAAATCTCCTTGCCTAATCTTTTGGAAAATAAAGCTTCTTTGATTATTTCTCTTTGTCATACATAAAGTTTAACATTCTTGTTCGTGAATAAAATATCGAACCTATATATACGTCATTGAAATTTTGTTGAGAAATCAGTGGAATTTTATTAAAGTGGGCGATTTTCAAATGAATTGTCGTTTTCAGCTTTACATAATTTGAAAAATCGACTTACATAAAACACGCGCACACACACACACAAAAAAAAAAAAAAAAAAATCCTCACGTATTTTTTTTTTTTTTAAGTGAAAACTTCTTTAGGCCCGTTGAGCACTTTTGGGTGAACAAAAATCATGGAACTCGCGTCATCGTCAGCGAACGCTTTGAAATTCTGCAGGCGTTCGTTACCATGACAACCCATTCACCCCGTCTGGTCGAGAAGACACATATTTTTTACCAATTGACATCAAGTGGTTTTTCTATACTAGGAATAAAAATTGCAAATTTCAAAATGCTTCAATTTTCTTCTAAATTCTTTCAAACTTTCTGTGCGCCATTATCAGCACAGGGAATAGTTGCAGTTCAAATTTCATCGATTTTGGAAAAAATTTACATTTTAATTGGAAATTAAATTTTATTCTAATACGCGTATTTCAAATTCTAATTACGATTAAATTATTTTTAATACATCATTCGAAAGATATTTTAAAGTACTTTTATATTTTCGAAAGTGGAATTCGAAATTTCAGCTGATTTACACGTTTTGAGGTGTCCTGAATGGGTTTTCTTTTGTATCTCAGCTGCTAATTAAAATAATTTCTTAAGTAATACATCATTTCAAAGCTTTGTTGAGTTGGAATCGAACAGTAGCTTACAGAAATTTCTGCCAGATGGTGCTGTAATATTTTAAAATTTAAATATTTCAATTTCTAATTATGATTAAATTATTTTTAATACATCATTCGAAAGATATTTTAAAGTTCTTTTACATTATCGAAAGTGGAATTCGAGATTTCTCCTGATTTACACGTTTTGAGGCGTCCTGAATGGATTTTCTTTTGTATCTCAGCTACTAATTAAAATAATTTCATAAGTAATTAGAAAGCTTTTTTGATTTTTTTATAATTTCTAGTTTTCTAAGCAAGTGATCATTTGTGAGTTTTTTTATTTATATTTTAGAAAATTCAAAAAGAGTCTTGACAAGTCCAAGTCATCGTTTTCCACTCTGCGGTTTTCCTCGTGAGTGTTACCTCTAAAACACATTCTGTAAATTCATTTGTACCAATAATTAAATTTACATACAAACCTAGTTTTAGTTTATCTTAAATACTTTGGTTTAAGTCAAAATGGTACAATATTTATTTATTTTAATAATTGTTAGTATTGTTTGTTTTCGTTAGCTGTGACCCTGCTCACCTATGCGCATGCGTGAGGTCTGCATTGATTTTGTTAAAATAGGGTAGAAGCGTAGAAGATGAGAGAATGTTTACGTGTAGAACGAAAAGCGCATTTGGCTAAGTGCCCATCTCATTCAACGCATCACCCCTTTTCCGAGTAGGATCGTTCCGCGAGAGGTAGACATGGTTTACGAAAACGGACAGTATTTGAGCAGATATTTATCTCATGCGTGTTACTTTGTTTCGTAAACAAAGGTTTTAACTTCCGATAGAAAAATAAAAATAAAAATTAATTAATGAAAAATTATGGATTTATAATGCCGTTACAATGGTTACAATGAACAACTAAAACGTTTTTATTAGCAAATTATTTTATTTGTATATACACGCCTGCTCAAAAGTTTAGCAAGATTTGCAAACAATCAGTTTTTTTTTTCAAATTAAAAACTTATCTCTCAATGAAATGTTTTCAAATATTGGGTATTTAAAAACTGGGTCTTCCTCATGTTTTTCAGTGAAGATTGATTTAAAACAACAAATAGGGGGCCAGTAACAAATTTAACAAATTTAATAATGTTTATGATCACCCTGTATCGTTAAAAGAACGAAATGAACTGTAACTTTAGTACATGTTAATATGGACTCAGTTCAACTTGTGGATGAATTTTTGTGACGATAGCATGTTAAACAACGGAGATATAAACATTTATTTTAAAACTCCAAAAACAATCAACATGTTTTTTATTTATAATATACAGAGTTTTTAACGAAATTTATTCCCACTTTCAGATAAGTTGGAAAAATACTTTTAAAATAATATACTACAGTCGGAATACAAATATCTTAAATATCTCATGAAATATGAACATTTTTGTGAAAAACGTTTTTACTGCGCATGTGCGAAAGATTAAACATTTTTTATTGCATTTTTTGGTTGAAAACTAGATGTATTGGGTAACTTTTATCAAAAGTGATGATTTGTAAGATCAAAAGGGGGTTTTCCCAAAAAACAACCTTTGGAAAGTGGTTGAAAAAATTGGATCTTCAAATTAATTACGCGGCGGCATGTGAAAAACCCCTTAAGAAATTGCAACTTTTGGAAAATATCTAAAATCTAACTCGTTCTTTTTCGTACAATTCGCTTAATTTTTATTCTATTCAAATGCATTTTTGATAAAAGTTGCCCAATACATCTAGCTTTCAACCTATGCAATAAAAAATGTTTTATCTTTCGCATATGCGCAGTTAAAACGTTTTTCATAAAACTGTTCATATTTCATGAGATATTGAAGATATTTGTATTCCGATTGCAGTATATTGTTTTAAAAGTGTTTTTCCAACTTATCTGAAAGTGGGAATAATTTTCCTTGAAAACTCTGTATATTATAAATAAAAAACATGTTGATTCATTTTGGAGTTTTAAAATAAATGCTTATATCTCCGTTATTTAACATGCTATCGTCACACAAATTCATCCACAAATTGAACTGGGTCTATATTAACATATCCTAAAGTTACAGCTCATTTCGTTCACTTAACGATACAGGGTGATCACAAACCTTATTAATATTGCTCAATTTGTTACCAACCCCCTAATTGTTGTCATAAACCAATCTTCACTGAAAAACATGAGGAAGACCCAGTTCTTTAAATACCCAATGTTTGAAAAGATTTCATTGACAGATAAGTTTTTAATTAAAAAAAAATAATAAAAACTGACCGTTTGCAAATCTTGTTAAATTTTTGAGCAGGAATGTATTAACAAATGTACAATGGGTGTTTAAATTATTCGATTATTTTATTTTATTTTTTTTTTTTTTTTTGACATTTTTTCGATTATCTAAAAAAAAAAAAAAAAAAAAGAAATACAAGACAAACTAACCTGAAACTTCATACATGTAAAGACCCATTTAAAAACTCATATTTTCCATTATCGATTTAGCCCAGAATGCAATTAGGGGACCAACCACAAATTGAAGAAGACCGAAAATACTTTGGATCACCCTGTATTACAAAAAATTACAAAGGACTTGTAACTTTAATACATTGTTGCACATACTATGTACAATATTTGTATGATTTGGTGCGGGAATTGCGCAATTATTTAGGCAGATATAATTTTTTTTTTTTTTTTTTTCAAAAATTACTAATTTTTTCTATGAGTCTTTTGCTTACAACTAGAACAGATTTCATAAAATTTTACTAAACTTGCTGAAAAATTGACAAAACATTAGAAAAACATTATTCTGAAATATAAAATTTGCAGTATAATATTCGTTGACATATAAGCATTTTTAGTAAATATTTTACTGAGCATGCGCGAAAGATAGAAAATTTTTTATTGCATAGGTTGGAAGCTAGATATATTAAGCAACTTTTATCAGAAGCTCATTTGAATAGAGCAAATTGTCGGCAAAAGAATGAGCTAGATTTCTAGGTATTTTCCACTGCATATTTACTTTGAAGATCCAATTGTTTCAAACACATTGCAAAAGTTCTTTTTTTTTTTTTTTTTTTGTGTGAAAAACCCCTTATAGGCTTGTAACTTTGGCATATTTTTATTTAATTACTAAGATTTGTGAGTTCATAAGGGTTTTTTTTTTTTTTTTTTTTTTTTTTTTTTTTTACAAAAAGAACTTTTCCAACGTGATTGAAATAATTGGATCATCAAATTAAATACGCGGCATGTGTAAAAACCCCTTATGAAATTTCAACTCTGGAAAACACCTAAAATCTAGGCCGTTCTTTTGCCGACAATTTGCTTAATTTTTACTCTATTCAAATGAACTTTTGACAAAAGTTGCTCAATATATCCAGCTTTCAACCTATGCAATAAAATTTTGTCTCTTTCACGCATGCGCAATAAAATATTTAATAAAAATACTCATATCTCAACGAATTTTACACGTATGAATTTTATGTTTCAAAATAATGCTTGTCTAATGTTTTGTCAATTTTGCTACAAGTTTTGTAAAATTTCACGGAAATCCGTTCTAGTGATAAGCAAAAAACATGTAAAAAAAATTAGTAATTTTTGAAAAGAAAAGAATATATATATGCCAAAATAATTTAGCAATTCCCGCAACAAAACACAAAAATATTGTACATGGTATGTGCAACAATATGTTAAAGTTACAAGTCATTTGTAGCTTTTTGAAATACAGGGTGATCCAAAGTATTTTCGCTCTTCCTCAATTTGTGGTTGGTCTCCTAATAGCACTCAGGACTAAATTGATAGCGGAAAATATGCGTTTTTAAATATTCTTTGCACGTATGCAGTTTCAGGCCTGTTCGTCTAATATTTTTTTAGATAATCGAAAAAATGTTTAAAAAAAAATTCAATAACACCCGTATTAATGCAAATGTTCATATTTAGCTATATAGCAACGGCTCATGAGCAGCAGTAACAATCCTGAGACAGGTTAACAATCATGTTGTAATAGTATAAAAAAGGAAGAAGAAGAACTTCGTATAAAAAGAAAGAAAGAAAATTAAAAATTTATTAAAACAGTGATAATATCATCATTCACTTTCTGAAATCTACATAAGCAATATAATTTTCATAGCATTTGAATGAAGGATTATTTTCTCCAGAAATATTAGAAACGGGATCCGGACATAATATCGCGGGACAAAATCTCGTCGGACAAAATATCGCGTCAAAAAAATAGTATGATTTATTTGAAAATCTGATTTTGTGTCACGTGTGATCTCTGGAGGGGGCCACAAGGCTTTATAAATATTAATTAATTAATTCAAATAAATAATTAAATAAATCATAGAGTTGAATTTCATTATTTTATCTATGTTTATTTTTAAGTTACTTTATCTTTTGCTTTTCACTATTCAAAATACATTTTAAAAATCGTGTACATCACTGCTGACATTGAAGCTGAACACTGTTCACAAACTTGAATTAAAATTTTTAAAATTAATAAGAAGGATTGAATTCATTATGACTAATTTTGACAAAAGTTAATAAGTATAGTTTTGAAACTATTTTAAGTAAAATTTATAAAATTTTTGTTGTAGGTTTGCCAGAATGTCAGTGCTCTGACTAACAAGGAACATTCAAAAGGTGTCATCTTCAAAAAGCGTTGAAAAAAATATATGTGATTCTACTCTTCATAAAACACCAGAAAATGAAAAAATTATCGGCTGAAATTAATTACAGATACCACAAAAAATTATGCATATTTGGCGATTTAGCGCTGTTAGGCGATACGTTTGCTAGCACCGAGATTGCCGTGTACGAACAGAACCGTGTTTTGCTTTTCCGCCAAGTACTCAAAGTCAATCGCCTAGCAGTGTGAAGTCGCCAAATATGCTTAATTTTGATAATTTTTTGTGGTCGCTGTAATTAATTTCAGCCGATATTTTTTTCATTTTCTGGTGTTTTATGAAGAGTAGAATCACATATATTTTTTTCAATACTTTTTGAAGATGACACCTTTTGAATGTTTCCTTGTAAGGTATGTGCTGTCAGGAAATTTTATACAACATTACTAATAATTATCAACTTATTTTTGCTTCGTATTCATTTACGTCGGCGATATTTTGTCCTCGCGATATTTTGTCCCGCGAGATTTTGTCCCCAACCCTTAGAAACATCAATTTTATTTCTCGATTTTCATGAAATGACGAATATATGAATTTAGTTTTCTTTCGGGCCCCGCTTACAAACGTGAAGAGGGTGACGAGGGAGGGCAAAACGTGATTTCTCAAAATCCTTCATATCTCAAAAAAAAAAAAAAACAGATATACGTGAAATTTTTGCTTTAAAATACAGCTAACACAAATATCTAAAAACTTATTTCTGGAATTTTAGAAATTCGGTTCCCAGTGGGGGCAAGGGGGCAAAACGTGATTTCATATAATCCTATATATCTGAAAAAAAAAAAAAAAAAAAAAAAAAAAACAGATATACGTGAAATTTTTGCTCTAAAATATAACTAATATAATTGCCTAAAAACCAATTTCTGTAATTTTGGAAATCTAGCCCCTAAACATTTATATCCATGAAAAAAAAAAAAGATATATGTGAGATTTTTGTTCTAAAATATAGCTCACACAAATATCTAAAAACCAATTTCTGGAATTTTAGAAATTCGTCAAGGGGAGAGGGGATGGTTATGGGGCCAAAAAAAAAAGAAAGAAAGAAATAGCAATACAGTTAAGCCATTCAAAATTGGTACAGATAGATTTTAGAGGCTGGCAAGTCGAATGAGGATATTTTCGAAAGTGTAAAGTTATTAGTCGGGGCGGGAAGGGGGGGGGGAGCAAGGGGCAAAAAAATAAAAATAGAGTTAGATCGTTCAAAATTGGTACATAGAGGTTTTTGATACTTACAATCTGATTGCAGATGTTTTTGAATTTGTAAAATTTTTAGGAGAGCCGGGAACGGAGGTGGGGACGAAAGTGCAAAAAAATAAAATTAGACCGTTCAAAATTGGCACGTATTGGTTTTTGGGACCTAGAAACCGATTGCAGATATTTTCAAAAGAGAAAAATTATTAATAGACGAGAAGGAGAGGGTGAAGGGGCAAAAATATAGAAATAAGTGTTAGAGCGTTGACAATTAGTATTATTAGGTTTTAAGGCCCGATAAATCGATTGTGGATATTTTCGAAAGTGTAGAATTATTACGAGGGACGGAAAGGGGAGACGGGCGCCGGAGCAAAAATAAAGAAATTCAGATAGAACATTGGAAATTAGTATTATTAGGTTTAAAAGCCGGAGAAAATGATTGCGGATATTTTTGAAAGTGTAAAATAATTAAGAGGGGCGGGAACGGTGGGGGAAGAAATACACCCATCGTAGCGTATACAATACGCTGCCGCAGATAGTGGGGGCCCGGACCGATTATTACACCGATGAGAGAATTTTTTTTTTGTATTTTATATTTATGTTTTTCCCTTACGGTAATATAGTGATTCCTTAAAAGTGCCGAACATAAATGCGCACGCGCAGCGCAGAATGGGTTGTGCTGCCGAAGGTAGTAGGGACCCGGTGCAACATTTTTCCCGATCAGATATATATATATTTTTTTTCACATGATAAAAATGAATACAATTTTGAGAATTCATTAATTATAGTGATTTACGTAAAAATAGTAACCAGCTAAGCGGGCGTAGCCTGCTAGTGTTATATAAAATTGTACTTATTTCTGAATGTTTATTATAGAGCATGAAACGGACGTATATTAAAAGTTTAATAGTTTTTTTTTTTTTTTTTCTCCAAAAGAAAGCCTGAAATGAAGTCTGTAGGATTTAGCTTAAAACTAATATGTCGTGACCATCACAAAACATTCTTCTGTATTTCGCTATACAAATTCATGCAGCACAAATTATTTATTAAAATTATTTTCCTTGATGAATGTAGACGATTTTCATCTCATGGAAGTATATTTATATACTATAGAAAGTCAGTTTTGTGATTTACAGGCAATAACGTGGGATTTATTTATTTATTTATTTTTCCTTTTTATAATAACGAAAACTTTGTTTAAAATTTTTACAGTTCTATGATTTAACTAATCGTTTTAAAAGTACTGACGAATACTTTCGAAAAATATTCATATTGAAAGTGGCAACCTAAAGGAAAACAGGAATGCACCTGCATGTGCAAAAATTTTTTCCTAGTTGACTTTTACTGTTTTAACTTTTTTTTTTTTTTTTCCCCACATTGATTCGTTAAAAATAATTCTTACTGTCTTCACGTATACGAAATTTTGTCCTATATTGCAATATTAAAAACTACGAATAAAACAGGATGACAGCGCTACCTGTTGAGTGACTTACACCAAAAGTTGGTAGGCACAAATGTATGTCAAGGTGTAACAATATATCACTGTACTCCTGAGGTAAAGGACATCATGTGACAAATATGAATTTTATTAAGAAATATGTTATACCGAAATTAATTAATGACATTTATCATGAATAAAGAAAATGGACATGGTTTTATGTTCTGCTGTGCTATCTCCTTTATAGTAACTTGGCATAATGCTGAATGCCTCTATATAAAGTAAAAAATGCACATCAAAAACATGCTGCTAAATTTTTTCACATAATGGACAGGGTGTCCTTTACCTACGGGGTACAGATATAAATTTGCATGAATGTTTATGTATCAGATATTGAACTAGAGCTGCCAAAATATTTTTTTCACTCAAGCACAAACATACAGACAGGTATTTTTTAAAAATGACCATGTCGTGTTTTAGACCTCTCAAAACGTGCAAATCCATTAAAAATAGGAAATCAAAAATGTTGACGAATCCAATACTTTCTTTCATAGAGTAAAGAAGAAAGTAAAAAACCAAGAATCAAAGAGACTTGAGGCAGATAAACTGAAATCACATTTCTTTGTCGAAACGTCAGTGGAGGCCCCCCCCGGTGTAGACTCAAAACGTTTTAGGGTTCTGAGTGTTTGTGTACTTGTGTACCACGATAAAGGCCATAAAAATCACCCGAATGACTTGCAAATTGGTACTCATATTCATAAGCCAACCAGAATTAGCTGTATAATTTTAAGTGTGTATTCTATTTGGGGTTCGTGTACAAGAACACGCCAAAATTTTTCTTATCATTATGGACTATGGAAAAAAAATTCTATGTACTATAATAGCGACAGAAAAAAAATAACCCCATTGACTTGCGAATTGGTACACATGTTCATTATTATGATCCATACAGAATTAACTGTACGTTTCTTAGTGTGAATGTTCTTTAATGGTTAGTTCGCGTACGGAGACACACCAAAGTAGTTCTGTCTATGGACAGAATCTCGTTTAAATGCAATTTAACGGGGCCACACTCTGCTTTCAAAATAATTGAATTAACATACATATTTAAGATGCTTAAAATCATGTTTTCTGTAGAAAAAGGTGTGCATAGACTTAATAATTATCTACAGGAAGGTATAAAAGAATTCCAAATACGTTATACAATCATCCAAATGGTGTCAAATTTGGGACAAATATTTTTCGGTTACATGGAATGAAATTAACATATGTCATTAGAATTCTTTTAAGCTTGTTTTCTGTAGAAAGTGGTAGAAACAGAATTAGTAATAAGATTATAAATATAAACAAAAGAATTCCTATGCGTTATGCAATCAATTGGCACTAAATTTTATACGAGTATTTATGAATGGCAAGCATTACCCCGAAATCCGAAATACGTATATACTGCTATCTATAGACAAATAGATACAACGGGAGGTTGAGGGGGGCGGTAGCCCCCCCCCCTCAGAAACGTATCCGATTATGTAATGCGTTAATTATATAAATGCATAAGTGTTTGTACATGTATATGCATATATATTAATAATTTTATTTAAATAATATATGAAATAAAAAAAAAATGATCTGCTCAGTAATGCAAATGGGAAGTTGTGGCTACTGATTTGCAGATCCACTGTGTAATTATTTTAAAGAGAGTTTTAAACAGAAAAATGTTCCCAAAAATAAATAAATAAAATCGAAAATTTAAAGTACGTTATCTGCTAAAAATTGATGGACTTAGAAATTAGAGTATCTAACAAGAGATACCCAAAGGAAAGGAATATATATATATATATATATATTTTTTTTTTTTTTTTTTTTTTTTTTTTGGGGGGGGGGGGGGCTACAAAAATAGAAATCTCATTTCGACAGGTGACAAAAATATTAGTATTCAACTCGAATATTAAAATAAGGAAAAAGTTTTATCTGGCACTTATCAATCGCTCTCCTTTTGCACTTTGTTAAATCGTTTTATGGCATTTACGTGCCTCTCTACGTCAAGTGTCAGTCAATGTGACTCAGTTTATACTAGAATTTCACCGAATAAAACTGAAACAATAATTATATGCTTTAAATTTTCGGGCTAAGCCCATCATGGCAAGGTCATAGCTGCTTATCTAAAACAATTTTTTTTTTCTCTTTCGTAAATTTATGTAATAATATTTTTTGTTACACGCGTACATATAACAAAAATAGTCGTGAAGTGTTATATAAAATTGCACTTATTACTTTCCGAACACTATAGTGAGGAAAGTATTGTAATCATGTCAAAAATCCGAATGTGAGATTTTGATGTTTCTATACGTTTCGAGGTGCCCTGAGTCCGTTTCCACTATTTTTACGATGATGTATGTATGTGTGTGTGTGTGTGTGTATGTGTGTATGTATGTGTGTATGTCTGTGAGTGAACACGCTAGCGTCTAAACGCTTTGTTCGAATAAGCTGAAAGTTGGTACGTATATTGTAAGTCACCATAGTACGAACCCTATAGATTTTGGTGAATCTAGCACTTATAGTTTTTTTACAGGGACACAAAGAAAAATTCTTTATCATTATGTCCTATGGGACCAAAATCTTAAAACTGCGATAGCATCTAAACGCCTTATTCAATTGAGCAAAAAATTTATACACATATTATAGGTCACAGATACGCAATCTGTATAAATTTTGGAGAATCTAGCACTTATAGTTTTTTTTACAGGGACACGAAGAAAAATTCTTTATCATTATGGCCTATGGGGCCAAATTTTTAAAAGTGCGATAGCATCTAAACGCCTTATTCAATTGAGCAAACAATTTGTACACATATTATAGGTCAGAGTTGCACCAACTATATAGATTTTGGGGAATCTAGCAGTTACAGTTTTTTTACAGGGACACAAAGAAAAATTCGTTATCATTGTGGCCAATGGGACCAAATTTTTAAAAGTGCGATAGCATCTAAATGCCTTATTCAATTGAGCTGAAAATTTATATGAATATTATAAATCACTGTTGCACTAACTATAAGCCTTTTGGTGAATCTAGCATGTATAGGTTTTTACAGGGACACAACGAAAAATTCTTTATCATTTTGATCTATGGGCTCAAAGTTCAGTAGCGTTAAATAAAACATCGTGTAATATATGGATAAAAATACTCAAACACTCTATTATGGTTTTCTCTCTTTTGTTTGTTTAACAACTGCTCTTTATCTACAAAACTGTTAATTAATCAATGTTCGGAAAGTCGAGTGGAGTCACTCCAGATTTTTTCTGCTTGTTCATTATAGAGCATGAAACGGACAAATACTAACAGGTTTTAAGATTTTTTTTTTTTTTTTCTACTTTCTAACAAAGTTTAAAAAAATTTTAATGACTTCGGTTTGTCTGTCTGTTTGTTCGTCTGTCTGCGGTCCAACTCTCGTAAATATTTATGGAATTCCTTGAAACCAATATATGTTAGTTAAGTTCGCTAAGGGATACTCCCAATTGATAATGGAGTAAATGCCACCAATGGTTTGTGTGCGAAAACACCCGAAAAAATTCCGAAGCATTGCGTTCTGTGAGAAGTAATTCAATAAATCGCATTTTCATACCTTTATTCGGCACAAATCATAATGAAATTGGCATTTTTTTTTTTTTTTTTTTTTTTTAATTCACATGCACAAAAAAATGTTTTCTACAGAAAATAGAACATAGTATAATTAACATTGAGATTTATAGGTCCACACGAAAATATTCAGATACATTAAGTCATGTTCTTAGCCAGTCCAAGAATGTGATTCGACAAGGATTTATTTCACAAAACAGTCTTAAGTGTACTTTTTTACCTAGGAATTATAGCTATGGCTCTCGAATAATTTTACTGTCGACTGCATGTCCTTTTGATGAAGGGCCGCGGTAGCTCAGTCGGTAGAGCGGCGGGCTCGTAATTGAAAGATTGCAGGTTCGGTACTCGAGCCGGCCAAAGATCGTCGTGTATACTAATGGTAGCTGGTGCACGTAAAATCTGTCGTGGCCGCAATGTCCTCCATGTTCCCATCAAGATTATATCTCTGGGAGTCACCGAAGCGGGACATCCATCCCTTCCGTGGAGGATCAAAATTGTGATGCCATGTCTCCAGACCACCTCTAGGGGTGAGTCCCAGACCGTCGCCAATTGCCCATTGCGCAGCACTAGTGCGACGTAAAACCCAACGAACCAGCCTTTTGATGAACGGTTGAGAAAATAAAGGTCCTCTAATGCTAACACATTGCACCCTGCATCTTGACGGTGGGTGAGTGGGTCTTACGTCGTACTAGTACTAGGCTACGGAGAATTGGCAACGGTCTGGGACACACCCCTAAGGATGGTCTGGAGACATGCCATCACAGTTTTGGAGACATGGCATCACGGGGGAGATAGCTCCCCCGCTTCTATGACCCTCATGGGGATATTGGATTGTGGGAACATGGAGGTCATTGAGGCCACGACAGATTTTACAATCGGCAGCAAAAGTATCCGAGCACTAACAATAATCCCTGTCTAAAAAAAGTACACTTAATACTACTTTGTTAAGTAAATCCTTGTCGAGTCATGTTCTTAGTCAGTCTAAGAACATGATTCGACAAGGATTTATTTGACAAAACAGTGTTAAGTGTACATTTTTGACATCGGAATTATTGGCTAGTGCTCGGATACTTTTGCTGCCGACTGTATGTGCATTCAGCCCCTATTAACCCTTTGTATCCCACCGGGACTTTAAAATCCCATAAAAAAAAAAAAAATCCTCAATATAGCCTAAATTTACTACAGGATTTCAAAGTCCGTATAGTTTAAGCATTCCCTATAGTTAAGCTATAGTTTAATCTAAATTTAATATGAGATGTTTCTCGTGCATAAAGAAATATATTAAAAAAGTTTCAAACTATTTTTCCAAAAATAAGGTAAGTTGGGATATAAAGGGTTAAACTATTAATTTACACGACGGTCATTAATCCCCTGTATTTTATGGAGAAACGACAAATAGATATTTTAGATGGTAACGTCGAAATAATTTTAACAAGGGCGTAACTCCGATTTTGAACTCCGATATTGATGTATGAGAATGAAATAAAGCTGAACGAATATGATTTACATAATATTATACAATTGCCTGGTGATTTGTTTACATAAAGTATTAGAAATTAATTGTTCTGTTATGGAATTTTATCTTCAGTTATTTAACATAGGAAAAAAAGCCCTCAATAAATAAATAAATAAATAATAAACTTAAGTGAATAACTTCTATAACCCATCTAGTTTATTCATCTGATTTAAAACCAGTGAGTATCGTATAATTTCAATAATATACACTTCTGAATCGAGTTTATGAGAGAAATCTGGCGTGTGGATGTTCTTTACCTCGAAGTCCTTTGGGGGGTATCGAGTCGGAACAAAAATACTTCGTTGGATGTAGCTGAATGTTATTGACTGAAAGTGAAATGGATTGTATTTTGAAGGTTAAATATCGCATCTTCATTTTAATATTCTAAATGTTTTCATTTTACAGCTCAAGAGCAGTGTTCCTGATTACCGAAAAGGCTCGGGAAGCACAAGCTTCCCCTCTAAAATTTAAGAGTTTCCCCAATATGACTAAAAACAGAATCTTGAATTTTCGTTTTAGATTTTCACACTGAAATTGAATTTTTTTCTGAGAAAGTTCGCTTAAAGTTTGATAAAATACACACTATTTCAGAAAAAAAAACTATTATTTAACGACAAAATCTGAATTCAATAATCTTATATGATTTTAATGTTGTGGATAGAAATCTCCCAGACATATGAATGCTAAAAACTATAAACAAAACTTGATTTTTGGTCTATAGTATTTTCATATGACAATATATAGCAAGGAAACGAGATTTCTCGATATGAAAGGGGGCTCCAAAATGATACTGAGCTTCGCCTATATCTTCAAAATTTAATCAGACCCTGCTCAAGAGATGAAAAATACACAGTAATTAGGCACACTTGAAGTTGCAGTCGACGCGTGCGTCACTGTTAAAAAGCACAAAAATATATGAACACACGATTTTTTTTTTTTCATTTAATTAAAAACTACAAAGGCAATCCACCTATACAGTTAAAAATACAGGGTGCAATCTTTCAAGTAGAATAAGCTCATCTGGTAATCAAATGGTCAGCGCTGTGCTCCTAAATTGTTATGTGCCGGGCTCGAATTCCAGTTCAGGCGTGAATGTTCGCAGTGGTTCGGAATCTACTTCGTCGTATACCCCGGTCGCCCGGTCTAATGAGCAAAAACAAATTACAGTAAAGGGACATCACAAATCAAACTAGACAATATCGAGTTAGTTTGCCATTTCGGAATGTATGAACAGTATATAGTATGACATCACTATGTCAGTGACAGTATACAGGGTTAGTCAAAATGAATAGGACAATAAGAAAACTATTTTTAGACGAATGTATGTTTATTGTAACCAAACTGCAGCTACGTATGGACAGATAAACTATCAAAGTTTTTTCTCACCTTCACAGATGTTCGATGGCTGCACGATTTGTCGACTTCTGGGGGCTTCTTTGAAAGGATGCACGAATGGATTCCATAGTTTCTTCGGAGACACGTGGTCGTCCTATGCTTTTACCCTTGCATAAGCAGCCCGTCTCCTCAAATTGCTTTACCCACCTCGCAATAGAATGTCGATGAGGTGGTTCCTTGTCATACTTGGCTCGAAATTGTCGCTAGACATTGTTTTAGCAAATGTCATCACACAAAACGCCTTCTCCTTGCCTGATTGCGCCATTTTGAAAACAGCGTCTCCTAGCGGCATTAACGTACATGTGTGCTCCCAAATAAAACTTTGATAGTTTATCTGTCCATACGTAGCTGTAGTTTGGTTACAATAAACATACATTCGTCTAAAAATAGTTTTCTTATTGTCCTATTCATTTTGACTAACCCTGTACTTCTAGCATTTCTTGTGATACCATTACATTTTATACTTTGTAAGTGGAGTTTTTTGAAAATATCTTCAGAAGATCTTGATTATTGTTAAATTTAGAAACTGAAATCTTGGTATACATATATGAGTTTCTGTAAAACGTTGTATTTTTAACCAGTAAATATATAATAAACTAGCAGACCCGGCCACGCGTTGCTGTGACTAAGTTATACGTTGAATTATACGGCTGTAAACTATTTAGTACAGTTAAATTATTATTTACGAACAAAGACGAAAACGTTGTAGCCGATGTAAAAACCCACAGGGTTGAGATTTGAAACTTAGGTCAAAATTTGGAAGCGATTGATAAAAATTTTCGTAGTGTTGATATTAAGCACAAATTAATTTTATTGTAGAGTCCTATAAATTTTAATGGAGAAGTGATATATATTATTTCTAATGCTACTTTGGATAAAATTGCTAAAATGACTAATATATAAATTAAATTCTATTAAAATTCTATTAAAATAAAAGTATAAAAGAAACAGACGGTTTTAAAATCAATTTTTATGGAGGAGTGAAATATAATATATGCTATAATGGATAATTTTACTATTAAATGACCTCATCATTTTAAATATTTTAAAGAGGGCAACAGCTGTAGTTATAAAAGGGAAAACAATAAGGCTAAACCAGAAAAATAAGTAAATTTGATAAATATTTTAAAACTTTAAAATTGGAAATCTTATGAAATATTGGACATTTAAAGTAAATACATGTATCATTTTAAATACAAAAAGATTTTGGAAAAGTTTAGTGTATTTTAACGAAGTGATGAGAAGTTTTTGAGTATGTTAAAATTTTAATAGTAAATTCAAGTCAATAAAGATGGGAAACATTGAGGATTAAGATAAGAATAATTATAAGATTTAAAAAAAAAAAAAAAAAAAAAAAAAAAAAACTTTTTATATACCATGCTTTTAAATTTTAATATACTAATAATATACAAATTAAAAGGAAAATGATAAATATTCTATCATAGTTTGAAGTCAAATTTGTTTTCAAATGTCTAAATAAAATATCTGATGTAAGATACTAATATTTTGCAGCGGAATAGATTTCATTTCTGTCATCCTTGGCGAAAAAAAAAGAATATCGCCAAATTATCTGGCGAAAATATTTAATTCCTTTCAAAAATCATGGTTATTTTAACAACTTATATTAAAAGAGTAATGAATAATATGAAACAATATTTCGTACAATACATATTACATGTCATACATACGTACAATGAATAATACATATTACATTTCGTACAATGCATACATCTGGCATGTATATTTTCGTGTTACGCTTTTGATCGCCAAATAATAATAATAATAATAAAAAAAGCCAAGGGCGACAGAGTTTAAAAATTTAAAATTAAAATTTTGTCAATTTGACAGCAAAATAATTCAATCTAACACCCGCGATAACTAATACATATCTATACCCAAATATAAGGATTAAAATCGGGAAATAAATTTCCTCGATTTTTAATAATTTCTTACAAAAAATCCAGTGGGCAATTAACATAGGAAATCTTTTTCTTGGCTGCACAGACGGTCAGTGAGTCACACTTCGCTTGCGTATAGAACTCATACATATAGTATAGCATATATAGAATAGAGTGATCATTGGGGAGAAAAAAGTTATTCCTTTTCATTTGGGAAAAGACGACGTTTTTACCAAAATATGGCCGTCTTTCCCCGAGTGAATACACACGGGAATACATACTAATATTTTAGCAAATAAAATTTATGAATAATTTATTTGCTAAAGGGGAATGGAAGACTCCAGATACAGTTTCAAATTCATATTTCTTTCTTTCTTTTCTTTTTCTTTTTTTTTTTTTTTTTTTTTTTTTCAATACCACTTAATGGCTGTTTCCAAAGCTTTTATTTTTTATCTTTTTTCGGCATCAAAAATCTTTCTACGATAACATGGGGATGAGAGATCTATATATATTACTATATCTATGATAGAACTACATTAGCACTTTATCAATGTGTATAAAATCTTTAAATTGATTATGACGTCAATTTTCGTGAGATGCATAATTTAACTTTTTATAATTTTTTAACGTTCACGTTTGATTAAATGTATTTATTTTTATGTCGAAAGAAAATGAACTCGTATTTTTTTTTTTTTTTGGCAACAATTAAATTAATGGAACTCACAGATATTTTGGAGCAACTTTAATAAAGGTCTATAATTAACAAATAATTGCAATAAAACAATATTGTGACAATAAATTGAGATAAAAACTATCCTATCTCTCAAGTTGGATCAAACTGCACACAGTGTGCAAAATTTCATCAAAATCAGTTCCTTAGTTTAGGAATTTACCCCGGACAAACATCGTGACACGTAATTTATATATATATACAGATTAAAATTAAATTATAAAGTTTTGATCAATGAAGCACAAATAAGTAAAAAACAGGATTAATTTCACTGTATTATCTTCATTATAATATGAATTCAATTTACACTTCAGTCTAAGTAACACGTGGCCGGCTATGCTAACACCAAAAATTTAAAAAGTGGAAATAATTGAATTATACGAAATTTATTAATAGGTTAAAAAGTTGAAGATTCTTTGTGTAGATGGCAGCACCAAATATATTTCAGCTTTCATTTCAACCCAGTCGAAAGGTATCGACATCTGTTAGAATCATTTGGAGTTAACAGATAATTGTGACTGTCAAATAATAATAACAGACAAATAATTAGCAATAAATTAAAATTGCGACTATAATTTGAGATTTAAACTATCCTATATCTCAAGTTGGATCGAACTGCACATGGTGTGCGAGTTTTATTATAATCGGTTAAGTGGTTTAGGAGTCCATTGAGGACAAACATTGTGACACGAGATTTATATATATTAAGATGGAGTATTAAAGATCACTGCACAGAAAAAAAAAAAAAAAAAAAAAAAAAAAAAACAGGTGTGAAACAACCACGCGACTTCCATTACCCACTTTTACGCGTATTATATGCATTTTTTGGAGATAATGTGTTCAGAAGACATAAAATTGACCTAACGAAGTAGACATCAATAAATTTTCCGGTAAGAGAAATTTGATACCTGTATAAAGACATATATAATAGAGTTTACATAGCGAGTTAAAAAATAAAGAAAAAAATTGTAGAGTTATTTTTTGAAACACAAATTTCTGAAATCTAAAACTGACCTACCTAATCAGGATGACTGTTAATTTTCCTGTAATAACCACGTAAGGCATGAGAAAAGATATTTAAAATGGATTTATGTAGCAATTTTCAAGAAAATCTTTAGAACCGTTTTTGAGATGCCAACTTTTACTAAAACTTTGCATACTCAATTATTGTCCGGAAAACAATAATTACATACAAAAGGCATTTAAAAGGGAGTTAATATTCCGAATTTGAAAAAAAATCTGTACAGCCGTTATTAAAGGAACGCATTCTCGAGACCTGAAATTGAGCTATTTATACAGGACGCCTATCAATTTTCTTGGACTAACCAACTATATCATTCGAAAGGACATATAATAGAGTGTTTAATATAGCAATTTTGAAGAAAATCATTAGAGCCGTTTTTGAGATACGGACTTCTGGTCCTACTTCCAGTTTTCCAATTTTAACCAAAATTTGAAAAATTCATCTGTACAACAAACCTGTCTCAATTCTGAAGTTTCGCATTCTATCTCTATTAGTTTTGCAGATATGATAGCCAGAAGATTCCCCACATACTTACATACATACATACACACACACACTGACCAATTGCCAAAAACTACTTTTTTGGACTCGGGAGACCTTAAAACGTGTAAATCAGGTGAAAACTCGATATCGATTTTTTGGACCGAATGCAATACTTCCATTACCTACGGTAGTCGGGTAATGGAAGTAAAAAGGGAAGGGGAAATGATATTAAGAAAAACAAAAATAGAAAAACAGGAGTAGGATGGAACTGGTAATTACACGTTAAGGGCCCGCTTCACTCACCGCCGCCGGAAGTTGAAGCTAATGTTATTCTATGGGAAATTTTTAATTTAATAAATAATTAATTTAAGCATTCTGAAATTTCCCAGCGGTTAAATGGACGGACCTTTTTTAAAAAATTATTTTTTTATATTTTATTTTGAAGCTGCAAAATACCAATTTTCAATAAGTGAATTTTTTTCATTTTGCAGTTTTAAAATTAAGTAATAAAAATTAAAAAAAAAAATAATTTTTTAAAAAAGGTCCGTCAATTTAACCGCTGGGAATTTTCAGAATTTGAAAACAAAATTTAAAAATATGTATTAGTTAATAAGTTATTTGTAAAGAAAATTTCCCCATAGAATAACATTGGCTCGGGCTTCCGGCGACGGTAAGTGAAGAGGGCCGTTAAGTGCCACGTCAGTCGTCTGTGATAGACATTAAACTTTTCATTCAGACCGCGACCATTGCCGGTGACTGACAATATAAAATACTATGTAAAAGTAAAAAAAAGTTATTTTTATTACATTGTTTTTTGTTTTTAATTACATTGATTTAAGTAATTCTTCAAAATTTATTTCTAAATGGTATAGGTGTTCTGACGGGAATTTTCTTATAAATTCGTGCGTCACTCAACGTCTTAAGCATGTTATCGGATTGACTAAAATATATTACTGGAAATGAGCAACGAAAAATTTAGAATTCATCTGAAATAAAAACATCTGATTTTTTTTTTTTTTTTTTTAATAATATTTAAACGATGTTAAACTCATTCACATTGAAAGAATTATTAAGAATTTCTAATAAAATTGAAAATTGTTCGTTGCTTCGGCTCGTCTATCTTTCCATCCTTGCCCTATCTCTCTTAAATGTACTTGAATTTTCGATATAATTTCGTCTCGTATAAAATGTTGAAAATAAATTTCAATATTTCACACATACGCACATATACAAAAAGCTCAGATTTAGTTTAGTTTAACTGCAGCCAGTATTTTTAGAAATTTGGTGCCTAAGTTTCACCACGTGCCATTTTACCAGCGATCACTACTTCTAAATGAACTTCTAAAAATATTGGTTGCAACCAAATTGCCCAAAAAACTGACACCATTTTTTCGAAGAAAAATTAAACTTTATTTTTAAAAGTGTGCAAGAAGGATTATTTATTTCCTGATCTTATAATTAAAACACCTTTTTATACTGCATGACATTTTGCTCTTTCTCACAGAGCAAATTATAATTTTATTTATGTACCCGATGTTACATGACGAAGGTTCGTGGTCCGTTTTCACTATTATAATGAGCAAAATCTTCTAGGAATTAGAAGAGAATTGGATCATTATGCTATAGAAAAATAAAAGCTATGACGCATGCAGAATATTTTGTTTCAGGGGAAAATTACTTTATTGATTATTCTTATTCATCGAAGAAATAAGAGCATAAAAAGTATAGACTGAAACTTGTCACATGCATTTCTAGCATTAGGAATTATAATTTGTATTTTTAACAGCTATTATATTTATAAAAGTCATTAATATATCTATTTAAAGAGTGAGACTAGAGAGATTTTAAAAATCTACGTAAATCTACTCGGCATAAATATACACAGAAATAACTATTTAAAAAATTCGACATTTTTTAACATAGTTTTTTTTTTTTTTTTTTAAAGGGAAAAAAAACTAGAATATAAATAATAGTAATTACTATTTGTTTTCACGAAAAAAAAAAAAAAAAAAAGTAAAAAGAAAAAAGAAAGAAAGAAATCTGTTTACACATGACTAAATTACAATACTTTTTTTTTTTTTTTTTAAACATGATATATGTTTGGAAAATGAAAAGAAAAGCTTTTAAAAGCACGAGAATGCTTCAGTTTTCACGGAATATTATATTTAAATATGCGGTAATATATTGTTCCTGTGAGAACCTTTTACCTGCAAATGGTTTGATATTGTTGAAAAGACGGTTTTATAGACACTCATTTCGCTGTTATCCATTTAGTGGTGCTACAATGATCGGCCTTGGCGACGAATATAATGATTTAGCGACCAATATTGGCGAAAAATGGTAGTTTATGGTTGCCAAAATCTGGAAGTTCTACCTTCAATAGGAGATGAGGTACTTAAATTTTAACAACTCTAAACTATTGAAAGTAGCGTTGGAAGTACGACGCAGTTTTTTCTTCTAGCTATGAAGGTAAGAGGGTGTGGAGTTTCCCATCCAAATTGCCCTTAAATAAAAGTCACATTAAAAGGAATGAAAAAACGAGACAAACGTTAGAGTTTACAGTAAAAACCTGCTTCCTTTAAAAAATTCGTCAATTCAGCATGAGGATTAATACCCAAGAGACTCGTTAGATTTGGTGAAGATGGTGTAAAATAATGTCTATACAAATGACGGAGGCACACGCAAAGGCAGTCTTGTGAGTATATGGCGAATGGTAAGTAAATCAAAGTGACATTTGAGACAGGTAGGATCCATTTGTCCAAGTAGTAAGTATTTATGTATAAGCCTTGAATGCCCAATTCTCAGACGAGTTATAATAACATCATACCTTCTAGGAATAAGCGTGGGCAAGACTACAATCTGAGGCTTAATTTCTTGTAATTTATTATTGTTTTGATTATTCCACTGTCTTTGCCAAATATCTCTGATAAAGTTTCTATACTCTGTTCGCTGAGAACTGATTGTGAAAGTAAATAAAGCAACGAGATTATTGGCGATACTGTTGAATGACTGGCGTTGGATTGAAGACAAACGGCGCGGTGTTTCTCTGACAAGCGAACAGCTTTTTTCATTTGTTTATTTCGTAGCAGTGTTTTTTTTTTTTTTTCTTTTTTCCAGGTGTTTAATGAGAATTATGGAAACTGAAAGCATGGAATAAAGTCCTCGGAAAGAAAGATAAATGCAATGAACCCAGAGAATAGTTTTTATCCAGTTGTCACAAACTATACTCGCTTACAAGGCGGGAAAGCTAACCTTCGGTCAATATAAACAGAATCGCCCATTCAGCGAGAAAAAGTAAATGTGGCAAACTCTGGTGATAAAACAGCAACCCTTTATGTTGACTTTCGCTATCAGTTCTCTGTTCGTTATCTTTCGCGAACAGAATATAAGTGTTAATGTCATCATTGGAAACAGGACAGTTTAAAAAAATTGAAGCCTGCCTTGCAGTTTTGTCAGCTGCTTCATTGCCGTTGATTCCAACATGTCCAGGAACCCAATAAAATAAAATGTCAAATCCCTTTTTCAAAAGGTCGTTATAAGTTTTTTAAATTGAGATAAAACAAAGGTTATTAGAGCCAAATGAAAGAGAATCAAGAACAATCTTAGAGTCTGTGTACAGTCGGTAAGAAAAGTATCCGAACACTAGCAAAAATTCCTATATAAAAAAAGTAGAGTTAATACTGTTTTGTTAAATAAATCCTTGTCGAATCATGTTCTTAGACTGACTAAGAACATGATTCGACAAGGATTTATTTAACAAAACAATATTAACTCTACTTTTTTTATATAGTATGTTTTGCTAGTGTTCGGATACTTTTGTTACCGACTGTAGATTATAAATTTTCGACAGGATCGGGAAGAATTAAAGTTAAGTGTGACCTCAATAGTAGAAAACTCTGCAGAGAAAACTGAAAATGTGTTAGGGAGGCGATAACTAAAAGTATAGTGTTACCAGAGACCACACCACAACCAACCTGATTGGCAGTCTTGGAGCCATCTGTAAAGATTTCTGTATAGTTCTTATAATTATTACGATGAAGCAGCTTAAAGTGTCTGAAAGATGGAGGCATCTGTGTTAGATTTGTCAAAACAAAACCTTTAGTAGGATGAAGGCAAGAAATAACCTAGAAATTCCAAGGAATCATATTTAAAAGATCTCTAGGACGTACTTTGGTGTATGAAAATGAGACATACCCGCAAGATAATTCTTGATTCTGAGGCCAAAATGGGGTCGCATGCTGTACGATTTAAAAATAGATTATCATTACTACCCTCCACTACTATATGCTTCTAGCTATCATAACGAGTGTTCTTTAAAACATTCGATACAGCTTTCTTGTTCTTCTCTATATTCGTTTATTGGTTTTCTGTTAAGGCTGTCTTCACAAGTCCTGATGCATTTGAAACAGATTTAGTACGCTCATATTTCATGAGTCCATCAGACGTGATGAGTGCTGCATGTCTTTTTTTCTGATAGCGTCTGCGAAAAACTGACAAAGGAAGCAGGAATCAATAAAATTCCTAATAAAATTCCAAGCTAAGAGAATGGTCGAAAACATAGGGTAGAGTGCAAATTTACCGCAACAACCCTACATGGGGTGAAATAGGATCCTCGAACTTTTAGCTCTTTCTATGAGAACCAACGAAACAGAGCCAGTTAGCAAGACAGCGTGGCGCAGTAGTTAGGGTCTTCAGTGTGAGTGAGGAAGGTCGTGCGATCTAACCCGATGAGTACTTGCAGGCTCTTTTTTTCTTTATAATATATATATATATATATATATATATATATATATATTATAATGAATATAAATGAAATGAAACAAAATATTAAATGAATAATCTAAGAGAGATACGTATTAAATTTAATAAAAAAATACATAATGATACACTTTTAATTATTAAACTATTTTATTTCAACTGAAAAAAAGAAAAAAATCTTTATAATTTAAATAAATAAATAATTAAAAAAATATATTTTTCTTTATTGAACGTTTTTTTCTTTGCTAAACTTTAATTTTTTTTTAAATTAACATTTTACGCCAAAGCCGCTAGTAGCAAACGCTGATCGTCTGCTTTAATTTTGTTATTTTTCATACATAAAAATAACTATTCTATTAAATTATTAAAACATTTTATTTCAAGTGAAAAAAAAATTTTTAAACGAAAAATAATATTTATATTACATTTCTTTTTCTTTTTTTTATTGCTTTAAATAATTGTTTAATTAACATTTTACGCCAGCGTCACTCAAGCATTGATCGTCTGCTTTTAATTGCGCTATTATTTATATGTAAAAGGAAAGAACTTTTACTTATTATTGTTGTTTTGTTGGCCCTTGCATTGTGTACATCTCCAAAAATTAAAAATTATATATGCGTTTTACAAAGCTGATCATCTCGAAGAGAAACCCAATAATTTCTAAAATGTTTGCGATGTGTGTTTCAACGTTGATCAAGATTGAAACGAAATTAATTGTGGTAAATTTTCTTTTATACTTTGTGCTCATCGTGAAAAATGTTTGTGCTTTGACCATTTTCGTATTTCTAATCATAGTCATTATTAACTTGAAAATAAATTCGTAAATTTAAAAGTATTTTTTTTTCTTTATAAAGCGATAATTTTACCCTATATATTTCTTAATATTATCTTTATATAGATTATATTTATTTATTTTTAATTTCTTAATTAAATTTAATAATTATTTTCTCTCAAGTTATTCATTTATTTTAATGTTTTGTTTTATTTCATATATATATATATATATATATATATATATATAATAATAATAATAAAGCACTCCGTCGGGGTTCGAACTCGCAAAAACTTTAGGAAAGAAAAATACGTGCGAAGAAGAAAAATATTCGCCCTTAAATTATTCATTTATTTAAATTATAAAGAAAAAATTTTTTTAGTTGAAATAAATATTTTAATATATTTTATTTTACTTCATTTATATATATATATATATATATATATATAACTACGAACTCTCATCGGGGTTTGATCTTACGACCTTCCTCATTCAAACTGAACATTCTAACCCCTCACTGCGTTGTGCTGTTTTGATAACTAGTTCTGTTTCGTTGGTTTTCATAGACACAGCTAAAACTTTTAGGGCCGTATCTCGCACTATGGGATGTTGTTGCAGCAAATTTGCACTCTAGCTACATTTATAAAACATTTAAGGTCTTTATTAAATTTTGAAATTTATTTCATATCATCCAGGAAATTAACGTCGAATCTTTGCTCTTTGACACTTAATTGATTCATTTTCAATAGTCCTGTTTATATTATCAATAAGTTATATCATAGCCTCCTAAACTTTCGCATGGCTCGGAAACTTGGCAACAGTTCAAGCGGTAGACAGCGCCACCTGGACCTGGTACAGATTGCGCGACTTTTTTATTCAACTGTCACCAATAATTTTAAGAAGTGATATATGATATATATAATCGACGTTTCTTCGATTCGAAAGGCGAAAGCCTTTTATGTATATCAAATCCCACTTTTAAAAAATTTTAGTGGTGTGACATAGTCAAGGTTGTGTCCATTGTACTCGCCAGACTGCGTGAGGTCCATGGTGCCAGATTGTCTGCAGTCTCGAGAAACTGGGCATACCAGGCGGCTTTTTCATCCTCATGGTTTCAAAGTAACCGCGATTTCACAGATGACTTTGATGTGCCGCCTGCGCACCCCACGCTAGGGTGGTACCCCGCCTTTTTGACGCCACTTGAAACCCCAATGAACTGTTGACCTGAGTGTAAACCTGGAGACTCCTCATGACCAAGGACTGTCTGATTGGTGGTTGTTGTGTGCAGGGGTGCAGAAAATGTTCAAACCTCGGAAATTTCCCCCAAACACAGTATAAATTTCCCTCAATAATGCAAAAATCTACTTTGCTATTCAAAATCATTTGCTCTATGTAATAAATCTTTAAGAGAATAAACCTACAGTGTAACATAAAAATATCGCTGTTAGTGTATAAGCACTTCAAAGTAGCAAATTGTTATTTTTGATTTACATTTTTATTTTCTCTTAAAAAAATATTCAAAATTTCCCCCGAACCTCGTTCGGACGTTCGGACATGTTCTGCACCCCTGGTTGTGTGGGGAAATGGTTTCCCCCTTTTTCAGATCATCAAGATTTTTGGGAAGGACTAAAAATTTCAGATATTAAATCAAGGACTTGGATTTATGTCTGGGTAGAGAACGGACGTTCTCCTGAATATTTATAAATGTTACACATGCTAGGTTTTCACAGGTATCTGTGATGCATGTCGTATGGTACGATGTTAAAAAGTAGTTTTATTAAAGTTATATTAAGTTTTGCACTAAAGTATTATTATTTTTTGTGTGTTACTAAATCATATCTTTGACTACAACCAATGTGAATATGTTTTCCACGCTACTTACTGAAGATATCACAGCTGAGAATTTAAAGTGGTGGCAGCTATCAGGATGTGTGCCTAGAGTGAATTAGGCGCAGCCCAAGCCTTTGATGATCAGAGACTCCGTAACAAGAGGATTACCAGCCCAACAGTAGATGTCTCGGAACAACGAGTGGTGAGTCCCTTTCTTTTTCTTTTTAAGTATCAGGGAGGTCTTAGTTGTAGGGGATTAGCTGTATTTGGGGTAACTTTCTTACAGGTGTTAACTGGTCATAGGAAAGATTTTTTCTTTTAGATTTTCAATGGTTCTTTTGTAGTTAAAAGAAGAAAAATCTTTAACGAAAGTCTTAGGAATCAAAAGTAAATGGGATTTTTGTTTCTATTTGTTTTGAAATTTCTTAACTCAATATTAATCCAAGTTAAGTGAGAAAAAAAAAAGTTAATTAATAATTTTTTTTTTCTGTGCAAAATAAAAGGCATTTAAAATCGGGTTGTTTTTAATGTCATATTTTATTTTGGGGTATTTAATTGTTTTTACTTCGTTTTGTCAATTGAATTTCAAAATTCACTCAGTTGTGGTTGGGATAGGAACTGAAGTTCAGTAACAGTGAAGTGCTTTATTGTAGTCATTAATTTGTTTATGTATTTTTTATTATTCTTGCGAAAAAAGAAAAAAAATATTTAGTATCAATTATTTTTTTTTCCTTTCTCTTTTTTCTTTATTATTATTGTTATCTTTTTCTTTTTTTTTCTCTCTCTCTCGAGTGCTTGATTGGTTTGTTTTAAAATGGCTTATTTAAGAAAATTGAATAAAAGTACTTTGCTATTATTAGCAACTGAATTTGAGACTGACGTATCGGAGGATATGAGAAATAAAGATATTATTCAGGCAATTTTAAACGTTTCTGATTACGATGAGGAAGAAGCAAAGGATTACTTAGTGAGAATTTTAAATGATTTAGAAAGAGTTGAAAGAGAGAAAGACTTAGAAAGGAAGGAAAGAGACAACATTAGGCAGTTTGAGCTAGAAAAATTGAGGCTTCAAAATGAGGCAGAAGTCAATAGCACAGCGTCAACGGTAACATCAGTAGAACCGGCTAGGAAACGGGTTCAATTAAGAGAATTGGTACCTAAATTTGACCCAAAGCAAATCGACATTTCTTTATTTCTTATGATTTTTGAGCTCCAAGCGGCAAAAGAAAAAGTCGAAGAAGATTGTTGGGTATCCCAATTAATCCCGTTATTACCGACGGATATAGCGGAATTAATTGTAAAGGAGCCTGAGGATAAATTTGAAAATTACCAGCACATAAAAAAACTATTATTTAAGCGTTTCAGGTTGAGCGCGTTGGCGTTTAAAAATAAATTCGAAGACCATAATAAAAAACCAGCAGCTTTATGGGTAGATTTGGTGTACGAATTAAGAGGTTATTTAGACAATTGGCTGGAAGCCGTAGATGTTAAAGATTTTGAATCTCTAAAAGAATTGATATCACTGAGCAAATTAAAAAAAGGGTTCCGTTTGAAATTCGAGAACATTATTTAGATAATTGGGAAGAGATAAATAATACAACGAATCTCGCCGAAAAATGTGATAAATTTGAAGCAGTCAGACGTGATCACAAAAAATTCGAACGGAAAAATTCCGTCAAGAAAGAAAAAACAAATTTCGGGTATTCTAAAAATAGTTATGACGCGAAAGTAAAAAATGATAAACATGAGGAAAAAGAGCGGAGTGAGGAAAATTTTGAAAAACCGAGGAAAATAATTTGTTACCATTGTGGTCAAACTGGACATATGAAACCGCGGTGTCCTTTGAACGATAAATCGGAGGCAATTGTAAATCATGTAATTACAGCGCATTATTTGAGTCCATCTTTCAGGCCATATGTTAAAAATGCTGTTATAAACGGGGTTTATCGTAATTACTTATTAGACTCAGGTTCGGAGATAGATATTTGTGACCGTTCATGGGTTAATGATCAAGATTGGTTGGGAGAGACGGTGAAAATACGGCAGCCATTAGATTCCGAATGTATTTTCTTACCTGTGGCTAGGATTACAATTGAGGGAGACTTTGGTATTATTGTGACTAAAGCAGCCGTGAAACCAATCGATTTGATTCAGGAATATTATTTAATGGGGAATAAAACCGCTAGGTTGATTGAAGCGCAGAGAAGACGCTCATTAGGTAAGAGTAAAATCACTAGTAAAGAAAAACTTCAAAATGAGTCTCATGTACAAACTTTCCATAAAAACAACTCTCGTTCGCCCATACAATCTCGATTTTCTAACGCGAAAGAAAAAAAGAAAAATGAATCCAGTTCAAATTTTTGGAAAAACCCAGCTCCACGTTTTGGGAATTGGAGAATGAAAGTCACGAAAGTATGTTTCACATGCCATTCACCATAGCATTTGCGTCGAAACTGTGACAAAGTGAAGGGATATTTAAAGGGTTTTCAGGAGCCGAAAGCAAAATTTAAAAGGACTGATCATTTTGGGAAAGATAAGCGCTTAGCCCAACAGACCCGACTCTCAAATCCTTTACCTGTTAGACGTGTAACAAAAGATTATCCGAGAGATAAACTGAACAATGCAGTGGACGAACGCGAAACTGAATAGCAGGTGTTTGCTACTGGAAAGGAGGGAAGTTTCTTACAAGTTTTGTTTACTTATTTATTTTTCCTTCCTCTCTCAGAATTGTTAAGAGTGAAATGTTTTATTTTTTATTTTTATTTTATGCAATTTTCTGTGTAGAAGTGTTTGGAATATTATGCAAAAAATTGAATTAATCGTTTCTATGTTTTTATTTTTTTTTAAATTTCATATATAAATTTTGGTTAAAATGTGCTTTTAGTTAAAAGGTAGTATGTAGAGAAGTGTTAACTGCAACGTAACAAAATTGTTTAGATGAAAAGAAAGGAAATCGGTGTGAGGAATTGTTTAGGGAAAAGCTGTAAAGAAAGAATAGTTTTCTTTTTTGATTGATAACATGTCATTGCTAGTTACGGATATTGAGTGAGCCATGTTAACTAAGATGATGCATATTGTAGATTTGTTTTTTTCCATTGCATAATTTTCCTTTTAAAATTTATTGAGATTTCTTTCTTCTACTTAATTTTATTTGGGTATTTTATTTATTCTTACTGTGTGGTTGCATATTTTTTCCTTCTCTGGGAGATAAGTGCCTAACTGATTAACTGAATGTCATGTCTATTAATTTTTTTTGTATATAGCATTGCGTAGGAATGTATGAAATTTTAATTCTTAGACGTATTCACTTTTAGCATTTTACTTTTAAATTTATTTTATTTATTTCTTTTTAACTTGAGTGGTTTATTTATAATTTATTTTTTGTGGACTATGATTTATTTAATCTTTTAAATTTTTTGGTGTGGTCCTTGTTAAAGAAAAAAAAAGGGTGAAAAGTTTTAAAAATATTTGAAATCTTTCAGAAATATAATTTTTATTTATTATTAATTTAGCATTTCAATTTTACGGTGGAGTTAACAATGTTACGTACAGAAATTCTGAATTTTTTTGTGTTTATTAAGTGAATTAAGCATAATTCGGATGATAGGAAAACTCCAACTGAGTGGATTGTTTTCAATTGTTTTTTTTATTACTGTTATTCATTTTATTTAATGTTAACTCACTTTTAAGGGGTAAAATTGGAAATGTGTTTTAAGTTTATCAGGGGAAAGACCTCCCTGGGGCTTAATTGAAAAATGGGGGTCGCCTACTGGAGTGCTATCGGTCCTACCGGTCGCCTACTACTTGTCGCCAACTTGTGTCGCCAGCTTGTGTTATGATATTTGTGTCAAGAGCTGGATTTTGCTCTCCATAGTCGTGCAAAATATTTTTATGGGGAGAGGAGCTGTGACATAGTCAAGGTTGTGTCCATTGTACTCGCCAGACTGCGTGAGGTCCATGGTGCCAGATTGTCTGCAGTCTCGAGAAACCGGGCATACCAGGCGGCTTTTTCATCCTCATGGTTTCAAAGTAACCGCGATTTCACAGATGACTTTGATGTGCCGCCTGCGCACCCCACGCTAGGGTGGTACCCCGCCTTTTTGATGCCACTTGAAACCCCAATGAACTGTTGACCTGAGTGTAAACCTGGAGACTCCTCATGACCAAGGACTGTCTGATTGGTGGTTGTTGTGTGGGGAAATGGTTTCCCCCTTTTTCAGATCATCAAGATTTTTGGGAAGGACTAAAAATTTCAGATATTAAATCAAGGACTTGGATTTATGTCTGGGTAGAGAACGGACGTTCTCCTGAATATTTATAAATGTTACACATGCTAGGTTTTCACAGGTATCTGTGATGCATGTCGTATGGTACGATGTTAAAAAGTAGTTTTATTAAAGTTATATTAAGTTTTGCACTAAAGTATTATTATTTTTTGTGTGTTACTAAATCACATCTTTGACTACAACCAATGTGAATATGTTTTCCACGCTACTTACTGAAGATATCACAGTGGCTGTTGAATAAAAAAGTCGCGATATCTGTACCAGGTGGCGCTATCTACCGCTTGAACTGTTGCCAAGTTTCCGAGCCATACGGTAAGCATCTAGTTTGGGAGGCTATGGTTATATACAAATCATAAGAGAGTACTTAAATTTACAACAGGGGGAAACAATGCATGGCACACCTCAAAATGCACTTTGAACCACTTTTAAATATAGCACTAATATATCCAAATTCTTTTCTATGGTTCTACAAAGGAAGGATAAATATTTTTTCTATTATATTCTTTGTGATGAAACGTGCTTTTATTGCACGTAAAAGATATATGTTCATTTCATTTTGTTTAGTGCAGTCTTAAGGGTGATACTACAAACATATCGAAGTCTTTCGATAGTCGAATGTAACATCATGCTGACGCACCATTTAAAAATAATTTTAAGGTTTTAATCATTATTAATTTGCTACTATGGAAAAAAGTTACGATAGTAAACATATCAAGCAATTTTGATCTGGAATTAGCCAGTGGAACTGTTTTTATAATATTTTCGACTTTAAAATTTCTGAAAATATTTTTCTACGTCACCATTCGACGAATGAAACATTTCGATGTGTTCGTGGTAGCAGTCTAGAAGTGTTAAACTGTCTCTACCCAGACTTTTCGCCCATAGACCTAATGTATTTGAATACATTTCTATTTCCGTATATAGAAGAAACATTTGTCCAAACTCAACAAAATATTTCAAACAGCATCTATATATAGTAGAGATTTAAAACGCCGAATGTGATTTGTTCTTGAGTTAAGCTATTAACTGATACACACAAATACAGGTCTACTGCAAAAAATCTGATTTTTGAATTCAAAGAACTTAAAAACGTGTAAATTTGTCAAACACTCGATTTCGAAAATTTGAAGTGAAAGTAAAAAAGAGATTTAAAGAAATGAGGTAAAACAAAGTCTTGAATCCAGGGGCGTAGGAAATATATTCAGGGTATCGCATTTTTAAACTCAAAATTAATATGAAAAAAGAAAAAAAAAAAAATTCGAAAATGAATACTCATTTAATGGTTATGAGTTTTCTAAATGGGAAAACAGAATTGTAAAATATTCATTAGGTAATGAGTAATTGTGGAAACAAATTTTACCATAAAATAACATGGGCCATGGCTGTCCGCAGGATTTGTGCGTGTGATGTATTCTGAATGAGGTACAGAAGACATTTGCAACTTTTGTTAAAAGTCAATCTTATTGTTTTAGTGAAACTAAACAAATAAATACTTTTCTGCAAAACTTAACAAAACTTTAATAATAATACGAAATAGTACATAACTATTCTTTTTAACATCCTGTTCATACAGGAAAATCATACAACATGTATCATATATGTATGTGATACCTAGCATGTGTAAAAATTACAGAGAAGTTCCGGAGAACGACTTCTCTCTACACAGTCATAATCCAAGTCTCTAGAGTCATTTTTGATTTTTCAGTCCTTCAAAATTTTGATGAGATGCAAAAGGGGGGGGGGACTATTTTCCCACAAGATGACAACACGTGAGACACGTTTTTGGTCACGTGAGATACATAAGTTCACACCTAGTTTAATAGTTCATTGGTGTTTGCTCGGCGACAAAATGTCTGGGTACCACCTTCGCCTGGGAGCGCAAGGCGGCATTATCGAAGTCGAGCGTAAAATTGCGGGGACTTCGCATCTGGGAGGGTGAAAGCCTGCATGGAATGTCCGTTTTCATGAGTCTGCAGACAGAGTGACACCTCGGACCTCACCCTGGCAGTGGAGTACAAAAGAAGAAAACCTTGACGATGTCACATCCCCTCTTAAACCCATTACCTGTCATTACCTTTTTTATAGGGCATTGCATTTTTAATTGTTTTTTACAATATTTTAGACAATGTATTCCGTCATTATCCCCTGAAGGATAATTCGTTAACTAATATACTTAATTGTTTGAAATTGTTTCTATCTTTTAACCCTTTGCGGCGCAAGACAATTCGGATCATTTAAATTATACTGCCACCAGAATTCATGAACTAAATTAAACTAAAAGAAATTTTAAATTTTAAGGTTTAAAAAACCGGTCTGTTTTGATATGTTATAAACGTAAACTTTTGCTAAAAATTTTCCGGGATGAATTTTTGCAGCTGGATCTTAAATTTAGCGTCCTCGCAGCGAGGACACCGCGCGTTACGGGGTTAATATCCTTTACTTGAACTTAAAATTTTCAATAACTAAAATAAAAATAGATTTAAAAGTTTTGACACATAATGGGTTAAAACCAAAATTTAAATGTAATTAATGTTCATTATTAGTTATTTTTTAATAATAATTATTATTATTATCAGTGAATTTTAATTAATATTTAATTATTAATTAATTTTCTTGAAAATAATTTTGAGCCATTTTTAAAACAAATTTTTTCAGTCTCCTCTCATAATTTTTGAATTGCTACGTCCCTGCTAGAATGTAAGCATGATTTATAACAATGTGACAGAATAAAACAGCAATCGATATCCAAACACATATAAAATTAAATTCATGGGAATTAGGAATAAAGAGGAGTTATAGAGAGGTTTACGATTTCAGAGGCGTCGAATTCAATCATCCAACAGTTCTTCTGTGTAATATTCATTTCAACATTATTCTGAAATGTAATATAGAAGAAGACAACTGAATGACATTTCTAATTCTCCTTATAAATTATTTCGTCGAATAAACTGTTTATAATATGATGATCAAACTTAGTTTTTTAATCCCCCCACCCATTTTTATTTATTTATTTTATTTTATTGTTTTATCTTCTCTTAGCCATATATGGCAGAGAAAATATTTTTTATTTATTTATTTATTAGTATGACAGGACTGTTTCTTTCAGATAGCGATTTTGCTTTTTGCTTTGTCGCTATTTAAGGTATTACAGCTTGAATTTTTTTTTCTTTTTTTTTTTTTTTAAAGATTCAGATAATATTTAATTCAGAAAATAAAAAGTGCGCGTGTAGAATGAAATATAATGGTACTGGATAATTTAATTTAATTCTACTTATAGAGATGCCAATGATATAGGAAAAACTACTTTAGTCATTTTCTTTCTAATCATAAACACAACGGAAAACGAATAATATTTTATCTAGAGACATCTTGTATATATAGAGCAATTAAAAAAAAAGTTTTTCCATTTTTTCCCTCTCATATTAAGTTAAAGAATATTTAAAATAAAATTGAGAAAAATCGTATTAAAGCAATGGGAAAGCTTGGACCTCTTGGCGAAATTTGAAATTTGGCACCGAAGTAGCTCGAATCCGGGGAGAAAGGGGGTTCTATATTAGTTATAACTAAAAAAATTTAACAAATAAATATAGAATCCGTTGCTCAGGAACGCAATGCAGTTACTGCGTGCCTTTATATGGAAAAATAGGTTCCCCATCCCCCCCCCCCAAAAAAAAAGTTCTATCTTACTAAATTAAATTCTGTTTTTTTGCAGCATTTTATACTTCTGGTTTTTCACATTTTACCAAAATTTGAACAATTCATCTGTACCCTAGACCTGTCTCAATTCTGAAGTTTCGTAGTTCTATTTTTATTAGTTTCGGAGATATAACCTCCTCCAGTCTCCACATACTTTGCACACATACATACACATACATACACACACTGACCAATTGCCAAAAATTACTTTTTTGGACTCAGGAGACTTTAAATCGTCTAAATCAGGTGAAAATCCGATATCAAATTTTTGAGCCGAATACAATACTTCCATTACCCTACTACCGTAGGGTAATGGAAGTAAAAATATATTGTTTTTTGGTTCAAATGGCCGAGTACGTAAGTATTTACGGCCGCGCCACTCCGTGGTTATGTAGTTATATCACCACACTGATAATTATTTTTGAGTGTAGGAGAATGTACTCGATTTCCGTGCTGATCTTGAGTGTTGCCCAATGTAGGAACTTTCTTATTCAATATGTACCACTCATAACTTCCATTACCAAACTACCGTAGGTAATGAAAGTATTGTATTCGGTCCAAAAATTCGATCGAGTTTTCACCTGATGTACATGTTTTAAGGTCTCCTGAGTAACCAAAAAAGTGGTTTTTGGCAATTGGCCAGCGTGTGTGTGTGTATATATGTATGTGGAGAATTTTCTGACTATAATATCTCCGAAACTAATAATGATAGAATTACGAAACTTTAAAATTGAAACAGGTCTGGTATACAGATGGATTTTCCAAATTTTGGTAAAAATTGAAAAACCGAAAGTGTAAGTCCGTATCTCAAAAACGGCTCTAACGATTTTCTTTCTGTATAAATACTCTATTAGATGTCCTTTCGAATGATATAGTTGGTTAGTTCAGGAAAATTGATATTCGTCCTGTATAAATAGCTGAATTTCACGGCCTGCAAGTGCATTCCTTTCAAAATGGCTGTGTGAATTTTTTTCATTCTTGCCATAATAACCTTCTTTTAAATATCCCTTTGTATGTAATTGTTGTTTTCTGATCAACAATTGGCTATGCAAAGTTTTGGTAAAAGTCGTTATCTCAAAAACGGCTCTAACGACTTTCTTGAAAATTGTTACATAAACCCATTTTAGATATCCTTTCTTATACTTAACGTGGTTATCACAGGAAAATTAATAGTCATCCTCATCAGATAGATCAGTTTTAGATCTCGGAAATTGGTGTTTAAAAAAAAAAAAAAAACTTTACCATTTTTTTTTTTTTAAACTCTGTTTTATATGTCTTTACGCGTGTATTAACTTTCTCTTACCGGAAAATTTTTAGTTGTCTGTTTCATTAGGTCAATTCTATGTCTTCTGATCACATTATCTTTAAAAAGTGAATTACAATACGTGTAATAGTGGCTAATGGAAGTCGTGTGGTTGTTTCACACCAGATTTTTTTTATTTATCATGTTTGCCAAATCACATCGAAGATTAATCGTCTGTGATGGCAAACATCACTCTTTAAAATTATTGGTGATTATTGAATAAAAAAGTTCATAAATTTGGCAATACTACTCTGGGTGTTTTTTCCAATTCTTCGTATTGTAATATTCTCACATGCCATCTGTCCTCATCTCGACGAAGCTAGACAAGCGGATTTCGAGTCAAGTGTACAAGTCTGATGTATATGTTAATATGTCCTATATGTCAATAAATAAACTCTGATGAAAAGAGTTCAAAAAGAATTTAAATTTTACAGTAATTCAAGCTTATTTACAATACATAATTTACACATGGACAAGCCAGAATCATTAAAATACAGACAAAATTGTAATGTTTTATAGGAAATGTTCTACACTTTGTCGCGAAAATCGAGGTTAAAAAATTCTCGTCAAGTATTCAAACATATGTGGATTTTCTTTGGAGTCTAGTTTGACACGCGACGAATGGATTTTTTTTTTTTTTTTTTTTTTTTTTTTTTTTTTTTTCACCTCTTAACTTTAAAAAATATAATTGTGTTAAAACTGTTCATTAAACTGGTTGGTGTAGAAACAGGTTACAGGAAGCTGTAGCAGATCAAGTGTTATAGTTTATTTAGTTAATTCTAATTTGTTAAAAGTCTTTCAGAGTACTAAATATTTTCGTTTTTCTTTTTTTTTTTTTTTTTTTTTTTCATTTTCTTACTGCTTGAAAGTAGTCTGACGTGTATCTGAATTGCACGTGCATCAAAACTTCAGATAAAATAAAATTTTAAAATTGTAAGAAAATCCAAATTAGATACAAAAACTAGTAAATTTTGGCCATCATAAAACCCTCTTCCATATTTTCTTATACAGATCCACGTAATTTAGTTCAAAATAATCTCCCCCCCCCCTTGCATTTTACAATGAAAATGACAAACTTTTTCATTTAATATATATATATATCTTTTAGTTTCCCATCATACTATAGGTATGGGGAACTTAGGGAATCGTGAAAATTTTCGACCTCGGTTTTTTTACTTTTTTACACGTTTTCAGGTGTGAGGAATGCGAAAATGACAAAATTTGTATGGTGTCTGTCTGTAGGGTGTCTGTTAGTGTGTTAGTCTGTTAGTGGGTTAGTGTGTTAGTCCGTTAGTTTGTTAGTCTGTGTACGCGATATCTCAAGAACAAATTGTCGCAGAGAGGTCAGATCAGTTTTAAAATATTACTTTCGACACTGGCAAGAACCCTATTCATTTGCAACATTCGAATTTAAAAACTTCAGCAGTTATTCGAAATTTACGATTTTCTTAACATGGGAGAATAGGACAAAAATTCACTTAAACGTGCATTAAATGGAAACTTTTTACTGTAAAAATGTCAGACCAGTTTTAAAATATCAGTTTTGATGCCGGAATGAACATCAGTAACTATAAATATGCTACTTTGAAAATTTCGCAAGTTATTGGAGATTTACGAATTTCTTAACATTGCAGTATAGGGCAAAATTTCACATAAACGTCAATTTTGAGAGATATTTTCATCGTAAAGATGTCAGACTACTTTTGAAATATTATTTAGGACACTGGCATGAATATTAATGACTATGAACTTTCCAATATAAAAAATTCGTAAGTTATTGGAAATTAACGAATTTTTTAACATGGCAGAATAGAGCAAAATTTCACATAAACGTCAATCTTGAGGGATATTTTCCTCGTAAAGATGTCAAACCACTTTCGAAATATTATTTAGGGTACTGACATGAATACCATAGAGTATGATTTTCCCAATTTAAAAAATTCGTAAGTTATTTGGAATTTACGATTTACTTAAAATGGCAGAATAAGGCAAAATCGAGCATAAACGTCCATTTTAAGGATCATAAATATATCAGACAATTTCAAAATAACATTTATGATACTTGTATGAACATGATTGACTACAAATATTCTAATAGGAAAATTTCGTAAGTTATTCGAAATTTAAGATTTTATCAACATAGCAAAATGGGCAGATATTTCATAAAAATACGCATTTTTAGGAAAGTTGCATTGGAAATAGTAGCATGAAAATAAACTACGAAATTGATCCCAATAAAATGAATTAATAGATTAGAATAAGATATCGAACTGAAAGGTGGGTAGCCTATTAGGCGAGGTTTTCGTTCTGTCACTGTGTCAAGCGTTTGGTCAAATTAATTTCTCTTAACATGTATATAATAAGTCCTGTACAAGAAATTTATGAGAACATACATATGATGGGGAACTGAGCAGAGTCCACCTATGCCAACTAGTCTTTCAAATGATCACAGTTATGGGGCTCAATCATTTATTTTAAAGGTATCAACGAATTCGTTTGAAAAACACTTATGTTAAAAATTTACTCACGGAAGGAAGGGGGGGGGGGGAATTTCTCCAACGGGTAAAGCAATGCTCCTACATGTATATATATACATGTATCCTGGACGACTATTACGATTATATATGTATATATATATGTATAATCGTAATAGTCGTCCATATAATTTATATATATATATATACAGAGGCTGTTCGCACATTTTTTAGACGATTCCGATGGAGTGTACTGAAGCAATTTCACTCATATTTCGAGTTTTATTTGTTCAGTTTGATAGCCCTTGTTCTTAACTAACATTTTACATCATAATTTCTGTGATAATAATGCTTTTTATAATATCGGAAGAGGTATATTTTTCTACTCCTCTTGAACGGCTTTCCAGAGTCCACAAAGCGTTGTAGGTCGGTGTTTGGATAATATTGATTTTAAGAGTCGAAAAACACAAAAATCCAACAGTGATACATCAGAAGATTTAGCAGGAATGTCGGTGAAGGGTATGGTTTTAATTCCCGTTTTTTGTTCCATTTTTTTCTAGAAAAGCAATTGCGGATTGTGATGTGTGGCTGCTTGTTTTTGTCTTGATGCAGTTCAACGGATTGATAGCATTGTGGATAAAGATCTGGATTTTCATTTTAAAAATTGGAATTAAAATATGTTCTTGAGATTATTTAGAGTTTATTTTGACATTTTTGTCACATTTGTTTGCTTTTATCTTGCGCTTGTATGAAAAACCAGTGGCAACCATAAATCCTTAAAAAAAAACTCTCTTTTGATGCTTTGAGCCATGTAGCAATTTTTTTTTTCTCCACTTTTGTGATAATAAATTGACCTTTTTTTATTGCAACCACTTAAATAGACCCAAGATTCATCTGTTGTTGCAACTTTTTTCCATTTTTCTCCTGATAAATGCTTTTCATAAAGATTTCACTAAAAACTATCTTTGGAAAAAGCGGAAACCTATTCTTCCATTCACTGCCATTTTAAAAGCGCATTTTTGCATGTAAACAAAAATTCTAAATATCAGAAGATAAATAAAACTTCCAAAAATATAACTGTTGTGAAAATAAAATTCTCCATGCAAACGATTTTTTCTTACTGCGAAATAAAATCGTCTAAAAAATGTGCGAACAGCCTCTGTATATATATATTAATTTCACAATGATCAATTAAAAATAATCCTAATTGTGTACATTGATTCAAAATTTTGCTCTATACTGCCATATTAAAAATTATGAATCAACGGGACGCCAGTAGTTGAGGGATATGCACCAAAAGTTGACAGGCATACCAATTTATATTAAGATGCAATTAAACGTAACTGTTCATGAAATGCTGTGCACTTGCTCTTGATATAAAACTTCCACAATTTTTTTTTCTTCACAGATAGACAAACGTTTTCGAAAAAAAACTGTCAAATCGCATTCAGGACATCACAAACCGTGTAAATCCAAGAAAAACCTAAAGTCAGGAATTTTTACGAAAGCAATAATGCTTTTTTAATGTAAACGTACTTCAACGGTGTATATATATATATATATATATATATATATATATTTTCTTTTTTAATATTCTAGATACATTTTTTTTTTTTTTTTTTTTTTTTTTGTACGAAGTAAAAAAAGTATTACAACTGCGAAAAAAGTAAACCAAGGATACATCTAATAGACAAAAAGACTTCTTCACACACCATAAATTTTAAGCCAGCACAACCGGTTTCGAAAGGACGTAGCCTTCCTTCATCAGGTGAAAAAACACGTGCTACTGCCTTGGAGGCAAAAGCAAGACTGAAAGCAGGGCAAAATCCAGAGGGGGAGGAGCAACACAAACAACCAATAGGAAGCATCATGCAGGACCAATCAGAGAGGAACACACATGCACACACAAAAACAAAAGGAGGGAGGGAAGGAATAAACAATTAATTTAATTTTATTTTTTAATGAATTATTTATTTTTATTATTTATTTATTTTTATTATTTATTTATTTATTTATTTATTTATTTTTTCGAAACCGGTTGTGCTGGCTTAAAATTTATGGTGTGTGAAGAAGTCTTTTTGTCTATTTATCGTTTGTACACCAGTTTTGCATTTAGTTTTGGTTTCAAGGATACATCTCACAGTACGCCTCCAATTTTGGTCACTCTATAAAATGGGATTCCTGCTTTAGACATAGCCACGATTTTAATATGGTGTTTCTTTGTGTCTATAAGTTTGCATAGCTATCAACTTCTACGGTTTAAAAAAAAAATAGTCACTACTATTTTCTAATAGTATTTTCCAATACAATTAACGGTACATAATTGGTAAAAACTGTTACTTAAAATTTCTATTAAAAGTTCGTGTGGTGAATCTTCCTGGAAAACCCAAAAAGCTGGTAACTATGCATATGCATGCACGTGTCCATCTCGCATAACCCAACAACAGTTAGCCGTAGAATGCTAAAATTTTCTATTTAAGATTATGTAACGTCTAGTTTTGCAACTCAAGATTGATCACTACGCGTCATGTCTTGTCGATTTAGAGATATAGCCGTGATTTGAAGATAGTGTTTAGTGACGCCTGTGAACATATGTGCATCTCGCATAACTCAAAAAGTGTTAGTCGTAGAACGATGAATTTTCTATTTTCGGACTCTTATAATATGTAGTTGTGCTCATCCAATTTTGGTTCCTATATGATATCTTGCTTTAAAGATATCGGCAATTTCAATATTGTTACAACGGATTAAGTCTTTTCCCTGTATCAACTGTTCTATTATAGTGAAAGTAGTTTTACAGGCAAAGTAAAAATAAAGTAGCTGTTCACTCACTGTCAGTGAGATCAGCTATGGCGGCTTGGTGACAAATTTGGCAACTTGGTGACCAAATTTGGCAAAAAATTAGTAATTTAAGGTTCCCGTAATTTCAAAGCTATAAGTACTATACACAGAGGCCGAGTTTTAGAACTTTCCATGGGCTTCTGGATTGAAATACAGACAAACCTCAATGCCAAAAAGTATAAATAGGAGTGAGTTGACTTCTGCGAGAGTGAGTGAAGTCACTGCGAGTCAGTGAGCAGTACATCTAGTCGGTCCAGGGCCGGCTCGACCATATAGGCAAACTAGGCGATTGCCTAGGGTGCTAAAATCTAGAGGGCGGCACAATCCAGACAACAAGATCTATTTTATTTATTACTATCTAATGACACTTTAGAATAGATAAAATGGAGTCTTGGAAACACAGCACTCATGTTGTGTGAAAATTTTAAACACTTACAATCTTTGTCTAGAAAAGACTAAAAGGTACAAGTCTGCTGCTATGACTTGGAAAAATTTACTGAGTTTTTCTTAGCGCGTTTTCAATTGGACATGTAAAAATGAAGTAAATGGATAATCCTCGAATTGACTTTTCAGGTCATCAAAGTCAATCTAATTTATCTGATGAGAAGCGCAAGAGAAAGAGTCACAAACAACTGGCTTGATTTTGCCATAATAACGATCTCTTTATTTCAAAAACTTACAACGTCGAATTGAGTTTTCAAAACAGTCCGTCATTAAATATGTCCATGTAATTGTTAACAGCTTTACACTATATCTAAAAGTCACTGAGTCATTATTTAATGGGGCTGTACTTTATTGGAATTATAAAGTTTTGACTTTCCATTCAAGGGTCTAAATTGTACATCATGTTTCATCTCATGAATCATCCCTTGCACATCTTTTATGTTTCGGTCTTTCCTTTGTATATCTTTTCTTATTTTTAAATATTTTCCCTGAAAGCTATCTTTTATTTCTGGAGGGTAGGAAAGTGACTTTTATGTCGCACTAGTGCTATATATGGGCAATTGGAACCTTTAATTTCTAGAAACTTTGCTTGAATTGTCTTTTCAACTTTAATTTTCGTAAATTTTATTTTTTTCTTAAAAATTTCTCTCGCTGTTGCATTTTCTCGAATTACTTTAACTTTTCAACAAATCTCTTCTTACATGGCTTCTGTTTTAAATATAACTCCTCTTGTCAGGGTTTCAGCTATTCTCTCAATTCATGTTGTTTAGCTTTCATCTTCTTTTATTCATCCTTCATCTCTTCATGTCCGATATTCATCTCATATTGTGCTGCTATCATATGATTTTGTCCAGCTTTCAATTCTTTTAACTAGACAGTCTAAGCTTCAAGTTCTTTCATGTCATCTGCAATACTTCTAGTCAAAATCATTAACAGTTGTATTCAAAAATAACTTCAACTCCCGGTTAAGCACGAAAATTTCAAAAGCGCATATAGTCAATGTACAACTTTTCAGCAAAGTTGGATGCGTTGCTAATCCATCTAGTGGCATAGTTACTTTCCGATTTGTTAGAGGAAAATAACCAGGGTTGGCAAGTTTCTTCCAAGGCGGAAAAAACCAGCCGGAAGAAATAGGTTTCTTCCAAGTGGAAGAAATGGAAGAAACTGTTTTTCTTAAAAATTTATCCTATAAATTGCAGATTTGTAAGATACAATGGATGCATTTGTCTTATAAACAACTTTAAGTAACTTTAATTATACCTATAAAAATTTAATTACATATTTAATTAATAATTATGAGATTTTTACCAAAGTGATCTTCGGTATCTGACAATCACGTTCCAAAATACTCAAAAACCAGTAAAAAAATCAATTTCAATTTAAAAAGCGTAAAGTTTTATAATTTATTATTTAGACAATTTTATTTCTTTAACTGGTAATAAATAATAGTTTGTATCACTTGCTTATACTTTCTTTATAAAACAGCTCTTAACAAACTTCAGTTAATTAAAAGAGCCAGTATTCAATAATTACTGTACTACAAAATGTCATCAAAAACTTCATTTTCCTAATACAGTACAGTGAAAAAGAAATTTACCTCTCACATTTCAAATAAATTCACATTTCTCACATTTTTACTTTTTTTTAATCAAATTTTTAGTTTAATCCTTGCTTTGAAACTAAACTTGGGAGGGGGGGGTAACATTCTTGTATTTATTATTCTGCAATTCATACAGACTAGTGCTTAAAACAAATCACTATTACATCAATGTTTAACAAGATTAATCAGTGATGAATATTATTTCTGAACATTCAAAAATATTTAGTTTCATAATTTTTAAATATGTTTGTTTACATTTTATAGGTACCTATTATTTGAATATGCTTAAATTATTTATCATATATGAATGTGATCGATTAGTTTTATTAATAATAAAGAAATACTTTATTCTAAAATTTATTAGAAATCGTCTTTCCATTCTGATGTCTATTCTCATGAATTAATAATAACTGACTCTGTATCTGCAAAAGAAAACTGTAATCAAAGGCAATGATCTCTAATCTACAAATTCCTATAATCCGCACAACATCTAGAAAAAATTTTGAGAGTTAGAGGGAGTTAAAAACTGTAAAACAAATTAAATGTTTTTTAAAGTAGTTCAATACTGTACTTTATACAAACTATGCTTTTTTTTTTTTAATCCTAGAGAACTTGCAGGAGAGTTTAAAAGTAGGTATATTACTTATTGATACAGTTTACCAGCTTCGAGTTTATACAAAAAATTGTATCCTTTAAAAAAAAGTGCAAATATTATGGTTAATTCCGTACTTATTATCACTTGTACTGTCTGAATGTATACTAATATGAGATAGTATATATGCAAAAAGGGATCCGGACATAATATCGTGGGACAAAATCTCGCCGGATAAAATCTCGCGTCAAAAAAATAGTATGATTTATTTGAAAATTTGATTTTATGTCACGTGTGATCTCTGGAAGGGGCCACATGGCCTTATAAATATTAATTAATTAAAATAAATAAATAATTAATTAAATAAATCATAGAGTTGAATTTCATTATTTTATCTGCTTATTTTTAAGATATTTTATCTTTTGCTTTTCTCTATTCAAAATACATTTTAAAAATCGTGTACATCAATGCTGACATTAAAGCTGAACACTGTTCACAAACTTGAATTAAAAATTTTAAAATTAATAAGCACGATTGAATTCATTATGACTAATTTTGACAAAAGTTAATAAATATAGTCTTTAAATTATTTTAAATGAAATTTATAAAGATTTTTGTTGTAGGTTTGTCAGAATGTCAGTGCTCTGACTAAGGTATGTGTTGTCATGAAATTTTATACAACATTACTAATAATTACCAACTCCTTTTACTTTGTATTCATTTACGTCTGCGATTTTTTGTCCTCGCGATATTTTGTCCCACGAGATTTTGTCCCCAACCCATGCAAAAATTCTAAAAATATCAGCATTGAAAAGTAAAAACCCATCACCTATATATATTTAGTGTTTGTTATAAAATAACTTATTTTTCTAACAATATTTTTCATTTTAATTGGATTATAGTTTAGATTTGACATTATATTTATGCTTTGAGTTTATATAGTTCATAAATTTTAATTTCAAACATCTATTTTGTCTTCTTGTTAGTTTCTTCCATTTCTTCCGGTTTTTTCCAGTTTCTTCCACTGTTCTGGAAGAAACTAGTTTCTTCCGGAAGAAACCCAACCCTGAAAATAACCAAGCAAAGATTATTTGAAACCTCCGTCCCTAGATGGCAGAAGGAGCCGGTCAATTTTTTTAGAAAGCTGCATCTTGCCTCTAGACGCTTTTCAAGATTTTGCGTTGAACCGGGAGTTGAAGTTAATGGTGAATGCGGCCGTTAGTGTATCTGCCTTACATCAGGTGCCAAATCAAATGTTACGAAACAGCAACTTTCTTATTCAAGAAAAGAAGATCGTAAAGGCACACATAGGTTCAAGTTGATAAATGAGCTTTATCTAACTCATATTCTCGAAACAGTCCAGCAAAACTGTCAATTCAATGAATATTCTTGAAACAAACAAATAAAAGTAGCATTTTAAAGAGTATTTTCGAAATAGTCCTATTGGACTCTTCCGATTGTTTCGAATCCTGGGGTAAGCAGTCACTTGTATCACAAAAGTAAAGTAAAGAGCATTAATTACATTACACTATAGAGCAGGAATTTCACTTATTCAGGATCAGGAATGATAATCAAATGATTGAAGCGCAATCTCTATGAGACGATTGCTCAGAACAATTTACTGAAAACAATCGACTTTTCAGGAGTTAATCAGCTTCTTTTTAAATTCTTGACTACAAATGGTAAAATATCGGGTTAATTATGTGCTACAATGTAGCTGGAAATTCCAGAACTCGGCTTCTATTGAAATTAGAACTTCGAAACTTTGGCAACTCGAAACTATAATTTTTCACTGAATACTCATCAATTTGTCAAGGTCGACCTTAATATAAATGTACAGACTGTCATTTTTGTTTCCAGTTTAACTGTAAATTTGCTTTTGCTGCAAAAGCACATTTTATGAAGCTAATGATTATAATAAAATGACAAAAAAAATGAAACTTCAGCCTTTAAAAAAAAAAAAAAAAAAAAAAATTGCGTGTGTTTTGCACGCAAAAGATATTTTTTGATTCGAATTTTCTCAGTTGCTCAGCTCGTAGAAAAGCAATTTTACAAGGGTATAGCAATCGAAAGAAAAAAGGATTACTTCAGGTTACCTTTGTATACACGTCTGATGCAGATGATTGATTGAAAAAGATTATAAAAGTAAGAATGTGTATAAGTATTACATTATTATTTATCTTATTACTTTTTGTTTTATATACGAAAAGTTATAAGTATTTTAATTTTATAATTTTGAACTGACATAAAAAGAAAATAATAATAATAATAATAAGATTTGAAGGAAGCTAGCTCTAACTAGAAAAACGTTTTAGCTCTTTAGACTAGGTGACTTTGTAGGGGCTATGCATGGGGGCATTTTCGAATTTTACAAAGTGATTCTATTATAGTTTCTTTTTCTAATAGCTCAACTTAGTAATAAAATGTGAAATTTCGTTTTCAGTACAGTTGATACTTAAAACTAGCTGTTAGCAGAAAAAAAAATTATGGAGTACAATTTTGTAAGAGAAAATTAGAAAAAAAATATCATTAGCAAAGCAAATTAAGCTCATTTGAAATGTTATTTTCGTCCGAATCCTAAAGGAACACTATCAGAATAATAATATGAAAAGACAAAAAAAATTTCCACCTGAATCTGTATTAGCAAAAATCTTGCTTCATCTTCCAAAATAATTAGTAAATAAACAATAGTTTGATATGAAAGAAATAAAGACTGAGGCTTTGATAAACAGAACATGGAAAATGCTTCTGGTTTCACTTTGAGTTTATGTATCCTTGCAATGTCAGAAAATTCTATGGGTAATCTGCAGCGAATAGACGACATGACTCTCTGACGTCATTCAAAGTCCTGACGATTTTCTTTTAACCCACAAACAGTGGAATGTAGCCTATCATAGCACAAATTTTTCCCACAAACATTGAAAGCTCCGCCTCGTTCTAGTTGTCCATTCTCGATTAACACAAGCCAGATCATGTATAAAAAATTTTAATTTCCTATTAGAAAATAAGTGAAGAAAGTTTTCGTCAGTACATAACAAAAGACGATGCGCCAATGGTGAAAATGTAACCCAAACTCCACTACTAATGCACTACTAAAAACAAAATTTTTTCTTGAAAACTGTAAAAGTGATTTCAGATTTGATAAACAGGAAGCATTTTTAGAAGAAATTAATATTGAGGTATCATTCCCATCGGAGTCAGAGCCAACCCGATTACGAAAAATGAAAAAGAAGTTTAATTATGCAGTCAGCTGATAAATCAACAAGTGATGCTAAGCATCATTTTAAGATTAATTGTTATATTTCTTTTCTTGATACAGCAAGAAATCCGAATGATGCGAAGTTCAAACAGACCAAAAAGATAAATCATGTTTTCTGATGCCTTTCTAACGATTGTGAGTTGTAAAAAAAACTTTCAAAGTGAATTTGAAATTATGTAGAAGATTAGGAGATTATCTGACTCAAGGAGACTGTAAGGATGTTGATGAAAGTACACTACAGGAAGTTTTGAATAATTTTTGTGAAAACGAACTAGTACATTGCGTACTGAATTTAGTAACAGCAATAAAATTGTTGCTGACACTTCCTGTGTCTGTGGCCCGTGGAGAACCCAGCTTCATATAATTGAAATTAATAAAAACTTAATAGCGTTCTATAGTGACGTGAGAACAATTTGTAGGACTATCACCATTATTAACAGATCAAGATGAAGCTAAAACAATTCATTTGAAGGATATTGTTTCTACTAGTTTCTACTACCGCTAAAAGTAGCGCCGAAAAAATAAATAGTTGATTATTTATTACAGTATTTGTATGTGTATATTTGTCTGTATAATTGCCTGTGTGTCTTACATTTTTTTAAAATTTGTTTTAGTGGGGCGCCACGAAAATTTTTCGCCTAGGGCGTCAAATTTGCTAGGGCCGGTACTGAGTCGGTCCGCTGTGTAATTATTTGTCAGTGTATTCAGCGCTAATAAACCATAGCTCCACATATCATATCGAGCACCCTCGACCAAAATTCTTTTCTTCTTACTAAAGCATTCGGGTGGTCGGTACTGCACTGGCGTACTTTATCTCTTCAGACGTTTTCCCGTAAAATTTATGCCTGAAAAGTCACAAACAACAGCAGAGTCATTATTTGATATCAAAATGTTGTCTAATTTTATATCTAAATGACAAAATCCTTTAGAATGGAGATAATTCAGTGCTGACAATATTTCAGTAAACCATTTTTTAACCCTGTTCATTGCGTTTTTATCCTTCTTAAATTCAGATTCCTTAATTATTTGACTTAAATCGGTGGGGTGTGTCGGTGTGATATATATTTTATAATCATGATGGCTTGGCGATATTATTTCGATTATTGGCAATATATTGGGGTGTTCCAACACAGGCCATATTGTTTCTTCTAACTTCCATGATAATCTATTCGGTATTACTTTCACAGCCACGTCTCTTTTATCTGGTGTTAATGCAGCAAGAACAATTCCAAATCCTCCATGACCAATTTCTGATATCCATGAATAGTTCATTCTATGAAGATAATTCACAGGAGATTCTTTAGGTTCCGTGTTTTTTTCTTCTATAAGGTAGTATGCAATTAAAAAAGCTCTCTCCATTATTCGATTTTTTTTTTTTTTTTTTTTTTTTAACAAAGTATTATGTAATTAAGTGATGTATGCTTTATACTATTGATATTTAATAAACGTTATTTTAAAAATACTAAGAGAAGAAAGAATTTAAAAAAATAACTCAGTATAAACTGGTTTTCACCAAACTATTTAATATAATTTTGAAACTTGCATACCAGAAAATTATCTAAAGATTTTGGATATATATGAAGGATGTTGAAAAATATATGGAGGAAAAATAGATATTGTTAAGACCTAACATTGTTCTTATATATTGTTAAAATGTTTCTAAAATATCTTTGTTGCAGTAGAGAGTTTTTATTTTTCACGACACCATTGTTACCTTTCATTCATACTTGTCGAATTTCCTTACAGTTGCAGCAATTCAAATGTCTCTATATTCTAATAAGAATAATTAAAATAATCTGGTGTGGCAGTCACACTATTTTCTCTCATTCTACATTACAATAGACAAATATATGATGTATAGTTTAAAACACAACGTAATGTATCCGAACGTTTCTAGCACATTTTAAACAGTTAGTTTAAAGCAGTTTTTGAAACAGCTTTGTTTTACAAAAAATATTTTGTGAGGGGTGGTTACAGCCCTTCTTCCCTTCAGCCCCGAATTTGATTATTATAGTTACATTCATAAAAAAATTTTAAGACTTTTGTTGAATTTTAAAATTTATTTCAAATTATTCCCCAAAGGACTTTTCGAAACTGAAATAACCAAACAATATACTTAAATTTAATACATTGAAACGTTTTTATACGCCTCAATGTTGAATAAAATTAAAAATTAGATATTTATTTACAATAAAAATCAAGTAAAAGCACAATTTAAAAGCATTAACAGAAATACAGACGTTTAGGCTAAAAACACAGGCCTACAAAATTGAAGTTGACAAAATTTGATTTGATGATTTTAGCTGAACTTTATGTTTTTTGGTGTGCTAAAACCGAAAATGCAGCTCATTTTTATCTATCGCGTATAGATTTTTACCAATACAGGGTGCTTACCGACTCAATTTCTTACTTATACCATCATGACAATAGGTTGGTATGGTTTTACGTCGCACTAGTGCTGCGCTATTACATCAATAGGTACAGTCGGTAACAAAAGTGTCCGAACACTAGCGAAAATTCCTATGTAAAAAAAGTACACTTCATACGGTTTTGTTAAATGAATCCTTGTCGAATCCTCTTCTTAGTTAGTCTAAGAACATGATTCGATAAGGATTTATTTAACAGAACCGTATGAAGTGTACTTTTTTTACATAGGAAATTTTGCTAGTGTTCGGACACTTTTGTTACCGACTGTATCCATAATTAGTTAATCACGAAAATATACTATTAAACTTACCATGTAATTATATGGGTGGGAGAGTAATGGAAGAAATTATATTGGTAGGCACCCTGTATTGACAAAAACCTACACGTGATAGAGAAAAACTGACTTCATTTTCGGTTTCAGCGCACCAAAAAACATAAAGATCAGTCAAAATTATAAAATCAAAATTTTACATGTCGACCTGTGAAATCAGCCCGGAACATTGTCAACACGATAAGCACAACAGTTAAAATCTAGTAATAAAACATCAAAAGAGAATTAAATACTCTGGAAGCCCTATACTTTAGCTTCATTCTCGCAACACATACATATACGAGTACAATAAACTCTCGATATCCTTAGGAATTGAGTGGCACAGGCTCCGCAGATGAACCGTAAAAAGCCTGAAAATGAGGAGCAAATATGATAAAAATTATTCTAGCTCGAAAACTTGATTATACGGCATATAAAATATAATACAGTCAGTGAGAACAGTGTCACAGTACAATAAAAATACAGTACCCGCCGCTTTATAAAATCACTGGTTAATAAAATCAGCCGCTTAATCTGATCAAATCGCTGGGTACGGAATCAAATCAATAGAAACCGCCGCTTAATAAAATCAGCATCGCCGGTTAATAAACTCAAAAGAAAATTCCTTTAACAGTAAAAATGATCATGTACAGTCGGTAACAAAAGTGTCCGAACACTAGCAAAAATTCCTATGTAAAAAAAGTACACTTCATACGGTTTTGTTAAATAAATCCTTATCAAATCATGTTCTTACACTGACAAAGAACAGGATTCGACAAGGATTTATTTAACAAAACCGTATGAAGTGTACTTTTTTTACATAGGAATTTTTGCTAGTGTTCGGACACTTTTGTTACCGACTGTATATAAGCTAAATAATGAATTATATTCTGTCACCGGGTTTTTGAAATGTAAAAAAGAAAAAAAAGATAGCAAGACATCACATTATTACTCTTTGTCAAAAATTTTACGCCTCCAAAAAAAAAAAAACAAAAAAAACACGCCCCGTCATGTGTTGTTATGAGTTCAAGGAATGAATTCGCCAAATGATTAACTAATGAGTATTTTTTTCTGTCTTTAAATATTCAAATAGAGTTTCTAGTTTTTATTTTGAAGCAACTTAACTGCAAGATATCCAAGCGGAAATTTTTTATTTTGAAGGTAAAGCGTAAAATTTTGGTAAAGTATGATCGTTTTCTTCAAATGTATAGTCAAAGGAAGGCGACATCGAAGCTTGAAATTTCTCATTTTTTTTTTTAATGTAAACATAAGAATAAAGATGATATTAGTGCCTAATACGTACCAAACGGAAGAGTGAACCGCAAGCGAAAATGAATAGGAAAAGCTAGGGTGCCTATATTACTTATCTTATCGAGGCACCCTAGGAAAAGCAAAAGTCACCAACGCAGCACTTCTATATAGGTGCAAGAATGCCATGTCAAAGAAAATTTCCCTCTTTTACGTAATTTTGTCCTTAAAAGCTGAAAATTTTACATGAATGAGAAGTAACGAAAACTCCATTCCTGGCTAGTTAATAGATGGAAGGGCAAAGAAGAATTCCTTTCCATATTTAGAAAATGAATACTCTTTTATTGAGTTCGGGCATATTCGCCGGATATAAAAATCAGCCGCTTAATAAAATCATTTTGATGAAAACAAACGTGATTTTATAAAGCGGCGGCTACTGTATTTCTTTTTTTTGTGTGTACTAAATGTTTTAAAAACAATAAACAAAAAAGTAGAGTTACTATAACGCCAAAGTATAAACTGTAATTTTAGGACATATCAGATAAGGATAATCATTATTTAATACGTTTACCAATAAAAATTTTCAACATTTCGATCGTTACTTAAATAGGACATCGCCAGTTTCTTACGTAAAGAAATATGCATCTATTCAGGAAAAAAAAAAAAAAAAAAAAAATTACCAATCCATCCACATATAAATGCTTAGATACGGTTAAAAAAGATTTTAAAGATATATAAAAGTGTTAAAATTACTTATTTAATGTATTTTACGTTCAAATAAGATCATTGTTCACGATCTTTACTTTTGGACATAAGAAAATACAAAACTTATTTATTTTATTTTTTAAGAAAAGGAGAAATGTTTTGTATTTTGTGCTTTATTTATACTCCTAAATATTTAAAAGAAAGCATTTTAGTAAATGTCTTTATATCGTTTTAGGACATCGGATCGTCTTTAAAGATATCCCCCCCCCCCCCCAAAAAAAAAAAAAAAAAAAAAATCAACGTTTTTATCGCTACGTATAAGTCTGAGTGATTTACGTGATACATCGCAGTTTCTTACTTTAGAAAAATTCATTTATTAAAAAGAAATTTTACAGAAACCCATATAAATACTTAGAAACCTTTAAAAATTGTTTTTAATAAGATACATAAAAAGTATTTAAATTATTTACTTAATATATATTTCCCTCATATAATTTACATTATTGCACTTGTAGATGATGAAGTCCTTTATTGTGAAAATGCATCAAACCAGTACTGCTGTCTGCTGAGAAAATTATCAAAAAATCATTCCTTTCCAATATTCATTCGCTATTTTCTGTTAAAAACACCTGGAAACAAGTTATAACTTTTTTTTTTTTTTTTTTTGTAGTACATTGAATCAGTTAACGTTTTGGATGTCCGACCTTTTAGTAATGAAATGATATAATCTTAAGATATTTATGCAAAGTTTTTGCTTTTATTTGTATCAATTTTTGTCTCTAAACAGAATTAGAAACTCGGTGAAAAGAAAAAAGGAATTAAAAAAAAAAAAAAAAAAAAAAAAGAATTGCTTTAATTATTGTTAAGACTTAATGTTATAATGTGTGTTCAATTCCCACATTTTGAGAACTGCCTACCTATAAGTAAAATATCAGCCTTAACTTATTGTAAATGTTATGTCGGCCACTATTTTCACAATCAATCTTTTTTAGTTTTCTCACACATTTTTTATATATAAGGATATTATTGAAAATATTGACATATGCAAGGCCGTAGCCAAGAGGATGACGGGGGTTTGGACTTTCCAACCCCCCCCCCCCCCCCCCAAAAAAAAAAAAAAAAAAAAAAAAAAAATGCAGATTTGTTGAAAATTTTCGAGTTAAACTTCATTTTTAACGCTCAACCATTCTGTAATAAAATTTGAACCACCTCCGAAAAAAAAAAAAAACAATTTCTGACTATGGTCATATCTTCCGCTATTCAGTGGACGCGGAACATTTTAGAAAGTGCGAGAAATAGACAGCGGAAGATTATTATTGAATATGTATCTTGTTTACATAATAAATAAAAACGTTGTGTCTGCACAAAATTTTCTTCTATAACACTGTATATAACAATATCACCTATTCGTTAACATGCGTAAAAATTTAACTAACATGACTTCTCACAATAAAGAGTTCACATATACAGTTTGGTGTATAATTTTAAGCAACAGATGCTCAGATAATGATAGAATGAAAAGGTAATATGTTCAGGGCTTGATTATCCAAAAGGCTCAGGAAGCACAAGCTTCCCCTCTAATATTTAAGAAGGGTCCCCATAAGGATTAAAAACATGGTCTTGAATTTTTTGTTTCATATTTTCACACTGAGATTGAATTTTTTCTGAGAAAGGTTACCTAAAACAAGGCAAAACACTCATTATTTCGGGAAAAATCTATTATTTAACCTCAAAAATCTGAATGTTTTTAATTAAAAAGTTGTATGATTTTAACACGTTAAATCGCCATGTCAGTCATATGTGCCTGACGCAAAGAAGTTCTACATGAGCCATGTCAGACATATATGTCTGACGTACGCGATTTGGTAGAAGGCCACGTCAATCACAGATGTCCGACGCAAACGATACATTTGCATTATGTTTCGAAAGCTTGGCCTATCAGGAACAAAACCTGAAAATTTCTTGGCTTACTACAAACAATAAAATGAAATAAACATAGTTATATAATGGTATATTGTTTCAGTTGAAAAAATACATTTTGGGGGCTTACTACAAACAATAAAATGAAATAAACATAGTTATATAATGGTATATTGTTTCAGTTGAAAAAATACATTTTGAGTCACTGGGGACGAAGCGATTTGACCGTCCCAACTTTAGCTTGCTGGATTCAGCTGAAATTCAAACGGACTGTGGAGACGTTCTATAGTCTCGACCTTACACACGTACCACTGATTCCTACACAATGCATTCAACGCTGTGTTCAAAACAACAGGTTAATACTTGTTGTATGTTGTTTGGATGCGTCAGACATATAAGACTGACACGGCTTGTCGAGAAAAAAAGTTTTAATATAGGGCCATGTCAGTCATATGTGTGACATAAAAAATAGTGTTTTTCCGGGAATTTTAGCAAAAAAAAAAAAAAAAATTCCTGTGATACATTAAGTTTCCTTGATACATTTTTAACTAAATTATCTAATAAAGTTACCATGGCCCATTTGAAAATTTTTCTGATATTATCGTGGCGATTAACGTGTTAATGTTCTGTGTAGAAACCACCCAGATGTATGAAAAAAATAAAATAAATAAAAATAATAAACACACACTATTTTTTGGTCTATAGCATTTTTATATTACAATATGTAACAGGAAAAGATGATTTTCCGAAATGAAAGGGGGCCCCGAAATGATGCTGAGCTTCCCCTAGCTTCAAAGCTTAATCGGGCCCTGAACATGTTAACATATTTTAACTAACTCTAGGCAGTAAATTTGAAATTATTTTCTTTGAAACATTGCGATAACATTTTCTGTTTCAATAACTTCGAAACATTGCAAAATTTCAATTTCATTGACAAATAAAAAATAAAATAACACTTCCCACGTTAACGAATCTACGTCTGCTTTTTCAGTGAATGGAAAAGATACGTATTTCAGAACGTTTTTCTTTTTATGTTATTGTTACGCACTCTTTTCATGCGTAAAAACAGTTCTACATGTAATAGTAGAAAAGGATAAGAATAAACTTTCATTCATAGACTTTCTTTTCCTTTTCATTCATTCTTATAAAAAAAAAAAAAAAAAAAAAAAAAAAAATGCATCATTGAAATATTTCGCAAGCAGTTTTCATTCAGTTCCATTCCGAGAAAAATTCTTTTGTATGTACATTTTAAACAGAGTTTACCGGCTCATGATGTAAAAACTTTATTTTCTCTAGTTACTTCATACCTTCATTTACTTGTTTGTTGTTTAATAAAAGAAATAATCTGGTGTGTCACTCACACGACTTTCTCTTACCCTGAAATTTAATACTATAAATATAGGTTGGAGATTAAGGTGTAAGATAACGAGTACTGTTATGTAAACCTATGTTAAACAATTCATATTAGGCTTCGGAAGTGTTTTATATGATAATTAGTTCTGTGGGAGGGGGGCTTCCGCCCCCCTCAACCCCCCGTTTCATTAATGCACCTACATTTACATAGAATTTAATTCGGTTATTAAAAAATATTTCTCTTTTTAAAAAATAATTTATTAAAATTATTATTTAAAAAAAATATCTTTTATGATAAGGCAGACAATTTCCATATTAGAGAAGTAGTTTAACACCAAATATCCAAAAAAAGTCCATTTTATTCTCAATATAAAAAAAAAAGGTACGATTTTTTTTCTAAGTTTTTTTTTTTTCGTTAAAAGTAAAAAAAAAATCGATAACTTTGTTTTAAATTATCGCAAATCGATGGTTCAACCATTCGTTTTAAAGGTATTTTCGAGCTCTTTTGAAAGATACCCATCATGAAAATTTACTCCCCTCGAGGGGGGACTTCCCCCCCCAGGGGGGGGAGGAGAGGCTCCTACATACACAAAAACATTTTCCCAGTTAACTGTCTCTATTACAAAAAATATATATTTGTTTCATTTGGTTTAGTGCAATCTATAGACGTTAAACTCTATTTTCCTGCAATTTTCCCCATAGACGTAATGTATTAGAATTCTCTTGATTGTCCCTGTACACGAACCATTTGCTTGATCTTAACGAAAAGCTTACTGTAGCATCCCTATATGATACACATTCAGAATACCAAGTTTGAACTTTCTGCCATAATTTGTTTTTGAGATATGCTGATAACAGACAGACACACACACAGACACACAGACACACACACAGACCACTTGCTAAAAACATGATTTTCGTATTCAGGGGACCTCAAAACGTGTAAATATAACAAAATCTCGCGTTCGAAAATTTGAGCCTAAAACAATACTTTCTCTACCTTATGGGTAAGAGAAAGTAAAAAGAAAAAAAAAATCTTTATAAACAAAGTGTGGAATTGAGAGGGGATAATAAAAGATTTTGAAAATATCATTCTCGTTATTTAAGAAAAGTCTGTACAAATTCATAAATGGTATTCAGTGGTGATTTAATTTCTAATTATAATCACATGCCTATTACAGTTACGATTATTCACAGGTTTGATTTTGTTTGGAATCGTCATTCTGCGGTCATTTTTTTGCATATTAAAGCTCATTCGAGCGGAACCTATGTATTTTAAAATCAACACGAACATCCATACCTCAACCGGAAGTCGAACCCGGTACCTAGGAGCTTACGGCCAGAGCTCAAACCATTTCGCGACCAGGTGGGGTCATTCTTCAAAGTACAGTCGGTAACAAAAGTGTCCGAACACTAGTAAAAATTCCTATGTAAAAAAAGGACACTTAATACTGTTTTGTTAAATAAATCCTTGTCGAATCCTGTTCTTAGTCAGTCTAAGATCAGGATTCGACAAGGATTTATTTAGCAATACTGTATTAAGCGTACTTTATTTATATAGGAAATTTAGCTAGTGTTCGGACACTTTTGTTACCGACTGTACTATTAAAATAAATGAAGGTGAGTTGCCATGGAATAACTTTGAAGAATTATGCAAAGAGTTATAAGTGATGATCTGGGATGATTCGTTCGAGGCACTGGGTTACATACAAAGTGCACATGTAATTTATACATACATGTAGCTCAGAGGACAGGAGACATGTCATCACAATTTTGATCCTTCAAAGAGGAAGCTGTTCCTCTTCTATATTCATAAAAATAAAATATTGGATTTGTAAAACTTTCTACTTCCGATTTTTAGCAGTTTTATACGTTTTAGGAGGTTCCAAATGTGTTTTCATCATTTTTTGAATGTCTGTCTGTCTCTGTACTTGTGACAAAAAATTTGTAGCAGCTCTAGATCAAGAACTAATGCATAGGATTTCCTGAAACTTTGTTTTATTACACCTTAACATAAATTGGTAATTTCTATCAACATTTGGCTCAACGGGTAGTTCTGTTATGCTGTAATTTATCCCCTTAACTTGAAGACTGTACCTCACCTTCTATAAATTCACCAAACTTCATATGCAAGATGGTTAGTATGAGAAACCAATGCTTATTAAATGTGGGCGCATAGCGTCTGATAGGTGGTGCTGATATGCTGCAATTTTGCTCCCTTCCCTGAAGGTTGTATTTCAGCTTCTATGGAGCATGAATGCACTAAACAATATGTAAGTCAGTTGCCATCAAAAAGTACGCTGACTTAATTTGAATGCATGTAGGTCAATAGGAGGCACGGCTAATCTGCATTTGTTTTTTAATTGTTATTTACAGGAAAGCTATATTTCCCATTCTATTGCTTATAAATGTACTAAACTTTATATATGATTAAAAAAAAAAAAAACTAGTATGTTGTGGCCACCACAAGACTTTCTTCTATATTTACCTATACATATTCAATCAGTAACAATATTTAAAAAAAAAAAAAAAAAAAAAAAGTACGATTTTTTTTTTTTTTTTTTTTGTTAAAAGTAAAAAAAATCGATAACTTTGTTTTAAATTATCACAGATTTATAGTTCAACCATTCGTTTTAAAGGTATTGACGAGACCTTTCGAAAGATACCCATCTTGAAAATTTATCCCCCCCGGGGGGATACTTCCCCCCCAGGGGGGGAAGCGATGCCCCCCCATGCAGAAAATTTTTTTCCTAGTTACATACTACTATTATTAATAATTCATATTAATTTTACAATCACAAGTTTAAAACAACTCTAATTATGCACATTTATACGAATTTTTGTCCTATGCTGCCATGTTAAAAATTTAGATAAAATGCTATCACAGCGCCACCTGTTGAGCTATTGATCCCCAAACATAATCAGCACCAGTTAATGTCGGGGACAAACTAAATACCAAGTTTGGTTAAATTTCGTAAAAAAAAAAGAAAAAAAAAAAAAAAAATTGCGATTTTTTTCTAAGTTTTGTTTTGTTAAAAGTAAAAAAAATCGATAACTTTGGTTTAAATTATCACAGATTTATGGTTCAACCATTCGTTTTAAAGGTATTGACGAGACCTTTCGAAAGATACCCATCTTGAAACTTTGCCTCCCCGGGTGGGTACTCCCCCCCCCCCCCCGGTGGGGGGGAACCGATGCCCCCACATGCACAAAAATTTTTTCCCAGTTAACTATTACTATTATCAACGAGACCTTTCGAAAGATACCCATCTTGAAAATTTACTTCCCAGGGGGGGTACTTTCCCCCCAGGGGGGGGGGAACCGATGCCCCCACATGCACAAAATTTTTTTCCTAGCTAACTACTACTATTATCAATAATTCATATTAATTTTACAATCACAAGTGTAAAATAACTCTCTTTATGCCCATTTATACGGAATTTTGTCCTATTCTGCCATGTTAAAAATTTGCATAAAATGCGATTACAACGCCACCTATTGAGCGATTGATCCCAAAATCTAATCAGCACCAGTTTATGTCAGGGTGCAACTAAATACCAAGTTTGGTTAAATTTCATTCATTGGTTCGTGAGATACAGCGTCCACAAAAAAATGATACAGACAGACAGACAGACGGACAGACAGACAGACAGACATTTTCTAAAAACTATTAATTCGTGTTCTCCACATCCCAAAACCTGTAAATCCATCAAAAAGTGGACTTCGAAAATTTTCGCGAATCCAATACTTTCTCTATATTACATATAGAAGAAAGTAAAAAAGCCGATTCCATTTCAGAATATTTTGGTCGATTGGTGGTATTGTTATGCATCATATTAGGTTTCACGTAATTTTCTGACTGATTTCTACATTAGAATTACATAGAAGAAAGTTTTCTGATGGCCACAGCATACTAGTTTTTTAAAGTGGAATAACAACTAAAGAAATAATTGAATATGTAAAACTTTCAATCATTTCATTGGTCAGCGCAGGCATGATGTTTAAGTCTCATGAAAATTATTCAATTAAAAATGATTTTCCTGAATTCATTCTTTTTTACTTTCTTCTATATGTAATATAGAGAAAGTATTGGATTCGTAAAAATTTTCGACCTCCATTTTTTCATGGATTTACACGTTTTGGGATGTCCAGAACACGAATTGATAGTTTTTAAAAAATGTCTATCACTTTTTTGTGGACGCTGTATCTCACGAACCAATGAATGAAATTTAACTAAACTTGATATTTAGTTGCACCCTGACATAAACTGGTGCTGATTAGATTTGGGGATCAATCGCTCAACAGGTGGCGCTGTGATCGCATTTTTTGTAAACTTTTAACATGGCAGTACAAGGACAAAATTTCGTATAAGTGTGCATAATGAGAGTTATTTTAAACTTGTGATTGCAAAATTAATATGAATTATTGATAATAGTAGTAGTTAACTAGGAAAAAAAATTTTGTGCATGTGGGGGCATCGTTTGCCCCCCCCCTGGGGGGGAAGTACCCCCCCGGGAGTGGTAAATTTTCAAGATGGGTATCTTTCGAAAGGTCTCATCAATACTTTTAAAGCGAATGGTTGAACTATAAATCTGTGATAATTTAAAACAAAGTTGTCGATTTTTTTTTTTACTTTTAATTTTTTTTTTTTTTTTTTTAAATATTGTTATTGAGTGAATTTGTACAATAAAATATAGAAGAAAGTCTTGTGGTGTCCACAACATACTAGTTAGAATAGTAATTAGCAAACACAGAATATGTAAGATATGATGATGAAAAATACAACTTGATAGTTTTTCTAAGTTCTGACCTTTTATTAGTAAAATAAATTCTATTTTTTTAATTTTAAACAATTTTAAAGTGATGAGAGGAAGTTACAAATTAATTTTAAAAAGGCATAACGTTACGTAACAAAGTCTCTATATTCAAAGTTTCAATTAAGAAATTGATTTAAAAAAGTAAGCTCTCCAGGGCAATTTCAAATTTCACTCTGTAAAAGATTTTTTGTGTGCATGTGTGTGTGTGCAATCTATCTGGTATATACTTTAAATCCCTTGCATTAATTTAATTGTAACCTGAGCGTAACTAAAATATTACACCAAAAAGTTTTATAAAGCTTATTGTGGCTAAATGCTTAGTGTGTCAGTAATAACAAAGATAAAACCTGTTTCATATAGATTTTTTACGTATTAAAACCGAAAATGACAAAATTTTCCATCATGTTATTTTGTTTAACTGATATTTTTAGTTCAATTTTGTTTGAAGGCAAGAAATCCAGGTGCTATTGTAGTCTTATTTCCTACTTTAAAACAATCTTTATAAAAGTGAATCTAAAAAGTAGTACAAAATGGGAAATTGGAGGGATATGGGGGATGTGAAAGGGGTGAAAGCAAAAGAGTGTTCGGAGGAGATCAATTAAAGAAAAGAGGGTTTTACAGATAAAAAAAAGTGAAAATGGAATGTGTGTGTTAAATTCATCATGAAGGAATTGTTTTATTATAAGAAAAACATGTTTACTTCAATCTAATGGTGATTTTTTACTGTAAAACCTTATTTGTTATGAAGGGAGGAAAAAAAAAAAACTTAGATAATGGGCAAAAATGGCAGTCATTTTTGTATTCAGCTTACTCGAAAATAAAGCATGAAAAACATTTCATGCAATTGATCCTACTCCCCATTTCTTTTTTTCTGACCTATGTAATCTATCTTCTATTCTAATTCAGTTTGTAACTAATCTAAACTCAAGCTAATTTTAACTAATATCTAAACTCAAACTGAACACAAACGAAATTTTCGATTTAATTAGCTTTAAAACCGATAGTTTAAATTATTTTAAATAACTTTAAAACCTTATCCTGACAAATTTTGTACTACAGTTTATATATATATTCTGTTGCATTATTGTATTAAAAAAATCTGGTGTGTAACTTCCATTACCCACTACTACATATTATACTCTTTTTGGAGATAGAAATCTCTTTGTGGTCAGAAGACATAACAAATTAAACACCTAATTTCCCCCAACTTATTTCGTCTGAATATAAGTAGAATTAGCATGAAATTTATCCTAAATACACCAATTTATTTATTTATTTGTCTTTTAAATACGATTTAATCTATAAATTAAATAAACTATGAAAGGATAAAGAGATTGTAAATAATTCAAATTTTTAAAAAAATCTCTAAGTAAATATAAAGTAGTTGGACGATAATGAATAAAACCTTTTCATTAAAGTCTGTCTTTCGTTTACATTTTCTAAAAGAGATTTACTTTATATTTTACCTTTTATTTAAAGATTTTAAAAGGGCTAGTTGGAGCACAATGTAAACTGACAGAGTAGTGGTAGAACGGAAGGAGCAAAACCGAAAGTTTAAAGCCAATAACAGTTATTATTGAGCCTTAAATTTACATAAAATGTATTACACCATTAAAATTATTAAAATAGCAATACATTTATTATTGTAAATCACAGAAAGTTTAACATAGTTTAAAAACTGCAAATAAGAGAAAAATTATGCATAAAATAAATATATATATAACATAAAGAAGAAAAAGAAATTTTAAAAACAAACTCCGACAGAACTATCTGTCTGAAGATAAAAGTCTAGTTTGACTATGTAGAATGAATTTAGCCAAACATACACATGTAATATTCTTATAAAATTCCCAATTTGTAATAATTAGCTTAGTACTTCTGTAAAGGTTTTTGAAACTGTAATAGTTCGATTTTATCTATGAAAAATGGTTGTAGAAACAAAACATTACAATAAGTTATAGAAATTATCTGTCTAAAGATGAAAATCTGATTTGATTACATAAAAGGCACATAGTCAAATACAGCTACACATAATTCTTCGGCAATTCTTACTTTGTAATTATTAGCTTGGTACTTCTATAAAAGATTATGAAAGATTGATTATCCATGAAAATGACTGTAAAAACAACTAATGAAAAAAACTGTTCAACTTGACAAATCCTTCCATTACAGTACTTGAAAATTTCAATCTTTTTTAATTGCATAGGAAATTCTAGATTGGTGCTTGTATTCAAATCCATTTAATTCACAAATATTTTCATCTTTTATAGACGGAGAACAGTCAGGTGCATTATTTAAAGAATTAGTAATGAGGACGAAACACATAACGGTTTTATTGTAAATAATGCAGAATGAAAAATGTTCTATAATTGAACACAGATTTTATATTCATATAAATTATTAACTATTTATATAAAAACTTCATGATGACGTACAATATAATTACTAGAACCAAGTTAGATATATACAATGTTAGAAGATGGTGGAAAAGATAAGCACGTTTATTCAGTGGCATTAGAAATTAAATTTAGCAAACTATAATCGTCAAAGGAACTGGGAAAAACGCTTTTCATGTTTCTATACATTGCAAAAATAAATTAATTAGTATAGGTTTTTTTTTTTTTTTTTTTTTTTTTTAATGGAAGTGTTTTTAGAAAATGAAGAATAAAAATGATTTCAAAAGTTTATCCATTAGCCTCAACTATTAGAATTCCATGTTTCATATCTTTAAACTATTTTACATAAATAAGGCTATCCTATAGTTTAACTCATAAAATTGCTAGTCATGTAATCCAATTTCGCCAAAAATTATTATACACGTTCATCTAGGTTTAATGAATTGCAAAACAAGCAATAAAGAGAAAATATTTGGTGAATAATCAAATCACGTTTTAAGAAACTCTTGTAAAGACAAAGTTTGTTCTGTTAGGCTGTTAGAATTAGACATCGCTGTTTTCAAAGCTAGCATTATTAATAGCAATCGTATCTGGAATAGGAGAGTCTAATGCTGGAGATGAAGTTTGAGAATCACATGGTGAAGAAGCACTATAATATCCCATTCCGATACCAGACATCCCACCAACACACACAGTTGGTTGCTGTGAGGGGGGCAAAGTGATTGGTGTTTCAAAAGTTATTCTTTGTTCCTGCAAGAGTGGTATACGTTCATTTTGCGTCATCTCGCATATTCTGTTTGGTACCAGATGGGAATTTATATGGCTACTGCACACAAAATTACTTCTATCCATTACTTGATCAGAAACATTGTTATTTGAATAAGTGAACACAGATGGTTGATACAGTGACGAGACTTGAGATTGGACTTCATGTGCAAATGAGTGCATTAATTGTTGACTTTCCGCAAGAAATTGATAAGGGCTATGTGTAAACGGCGGGTACGGAGTGGAAAACATCCCGTATGGACACATTGAAGAGGAAATAGAGCCTGATCTTGTTTCTGTTTCGTAACTGCCAATTTGAAAATTTTGTATAAAGTTTCTGGCATTTGAACTATTATAAGAGTCTTGATTGTTATTAAAAGAAAAGGGAATAACTGGAGGGTGGGCATAACCATTAGAAGAATCTTTATTATTCTGAGAATAAGGAATAATTTTAGAGAAATCCAGTTTATTAGAAGAATGTTTGTTATTATTCAGAGAAAAAGGAATAATTGGAGGTAAATCAGAATTATAAGAAAAATCTGTAATGTTATTCAGAGAATGAGAAATAATTTGTGGGAGAGCCGAATTATTGGAAGAGCTTTTGTCCTTACTCGGAGAACAAGAAATAACTTGAGAGAAATTACAATTATTAGATGAATATGTATAATTGTTCAGTGAATGGGGAATAACTTGAGAACGACCACAATTAGAAGAATCTTTGTTGTTATACAGAGAATAAGGAATGGTTTGAGGGAGATCACGAGGTTTCCTTACTAGCTTGCGTTTGCGTTGAACGCTATATTTATAATCAGGATAATCCTTCTTGTGCTGCTCCTGCAACCTTTTTGCTTCGTCTATAAAAGGTTTTTTCTCTTCATCGGAGAGACTTTTCCACCTGGCACCCAGTTTTTTACTAATTTCTGGACTCGGCAACGTAGAATATTCTAAAGCCATTTTCTTTCTCTCAATGCGAGAATAAACCATAAATGCGTTCATTGGCCGCTTTACACGAGTTTCCTTATTTGAAGCGGATTTACTATTACAAGTATTTTGCTGTTGAGAAGCCATACTTTCATCTTTTGACAAACCATTTAGTGGATATTCCATAATGTTTAAATAATTGATGAATGCCTTGTTAAAAATATAAGAAAAAGTGCAATTCTAAAAATTATCAAATCATAAAGTACATTCCTTAATATCCTTTGAATGCCTTATTAAAATCGTTGATACGCTCTTTGTGAATCTGGGAGAAAACTCTCTTCACCCTATTTATTGATAACACACATATATAAGGGCCGGCGCACATTCAGACGCAGCCGTCACGTGCGGAGAAATTTTCACGTCCCTCGATTTTGTGAAGCATTGAAAAGACGGCAACAGTTCAAATTGGTCCACGCGCATGTTTTTCTGACATTGGTCCCAGTGTGTCACTTGAGTTCGGAACGAAGTTTCAAGCGTCACGCGGTTTCTTGAAAATCGAAACAGTATGGACGATTTTCTTTCTTTTTCATGCAATTGCTTTTCCAGAACATTTTTTTTTTTTTCGATCCAAGATAAAATAATGCGTACGACTCTATTTCTGTATCAGGATCTGATTCAGAACTTAAATATATATTGTGAGCCATGACAAAACGAGAAAGTACGGAACACGAAACGTTCTTTCCGAATGTCAACAAACGTGAAACGTGATGGAATACTGCGCGGCAATATGCGGTCGCCCTGCTTCACGCAGTTGTTTCCGGAGCAATGTCGCCTGACCTGCGCGACACGCCTGCGTCTCAATGTGCGCTTTGGCTAAGCTAAGACTTGTATGCTTGATTCGAAGTCTGCTTGTAAATCTTTGTCAGGTAAAGACAGATAGCACATGACAGAATTACAGTCGGCTGCAAAATTATTCGAGCACTAGCAATAATCCTTGCCAAAAAAAAAGTACACTTAATACAGCTTTGTTAAATAAATCCTTGTCGAGTCATGTTCTTAATCAGTCTAAGAACATGATTCGACAAGGATTTACTTAGCAAAACAGTCTTAAGTGTACTTTTTGAATATAGGAATTATTGGCTAGTGCTCGAATAATTTTGCAGCCGACTGTACAATACGAAGGATTAGTTGGATGAGTTTCACGTCACACTAGTGTTGCGTTATGGGTAATTGACAACGGTCTGGGACTCATCCCTTAGGATTGTCCGGTGACATATCATAATTTTGATACTCAACGGAGGGAATGACTTTCCCGCTTCGGTGATCCCCAAAGGTAATAATTTAAATGTGAACATGGAGACGATTTTACTTGTACAGTCGATAACAAAAGTGTCCGAACACTAGCAAAAATTCCTACATAAAAGAGTACACTTCATACGGTTTTGTTAAATAAATCCTTGTCTAATCCTCTTCTTAGTCAGCGTAAAAACATGATTCGATAAGGATTTATTTAACAAAACCGTATGAAGTGTACTTTTTAGTGTTCGGACACTTTTGTTACCGACTGTACCAGCCACCATTAATGTACAGTCGGCTGCAAAATTATTCGAGCACTAGCAATAATCCTTGCCAAAAAAAAGTACACTTAATATAGCTTTGTTAAATAAATCCTTGTCGAGTCATGTTCTTAATCAGTCTAAGAACATGATTCGACAAGGATTTACTTAGCAAAACAGTCTTAAGTGTACTTTTTGAATATAGGAATTATTGGCTAGTGCTCGAATAATTTTGCAGCCGACTGTACACGATTATTTGTGGCCGGCTCGACTATCGAACCAACACCACCTGTATTAATGCCTCCGAGCTGAGCTCTACGTCACGGAAGATTGGCCGATTTCATCCAATCCCCACGATCCAACATGTACCATAGGAAGTGTTGATTGGATAAAATCGGCCGATCTTCCATGACGTAGAGCTCAGCTTGGAGGCATTATTACAGGAAGTGTTGATCGAACCCACAATCTTTCAATTACTAGCCTGGCGCTCTATCGACCAGGCTATCGCGGCTGTAACGTATTCGATACACGTCAGGAAGGATATATGAGATAGCGTCCAAGGAATTACAGTACATCTTAAAATCTAAGCAGGTTTATTTTAAATTTAATTAAACGTAGTCTGAGCTTAGTAGCTCCATAAGAATAAAGTACAGTCGGCTGCAAAATTATTCGAGCACTAGCAATAATCCTTGCCAAGAAAAAGTACACTTAATACAGCTTTGTTAAATAAATCCTTGTCGAGTCATTGTCTTAATCAGTCTAAGAACATGATTCGACAAGGATTTACTTAGCAAAACAGTCTTAAGTGTACTTTTTGAATATAGGAATTATTGGCTAGTGCTCGAATAATTTTGCAGCCGACTGTAGGTTCAACAGTGAAGACGGTGAAAAAGTTAATATGAAACTAGTTAGATACCAAGTAAAAATAAAGTCTTTAACAGCCTGCCTTCACAAAGCTGAGTACAGTCGGTAACAAAAGTGTCCGAAGACTAGCAAAAATTCCTATGTAAAAAAAAGTACACTTCATACGGTTTTGTTAAATAAATCCTTATCCAGTCATGTTCTTTCGCTGACTAAGAACAGGACAAGTTTGAGACATAATTAACTACGAAATATAAGGCAACCTTGTGGTGAAATAATCAATATGAGGTAATTTTGATTTAAATCCATAATACTTTTTGGGGATATCAAAGCGGGGAACATCCCCTCCACAGAGGATCAAAATTTTGATGGCAATATCTCCGGTCCACCCCTAGCAGTGCGGCAGAGACAGTCGCCAATTGCCTAATGCATAGATACAGTCGGCTGCAAAATTATTCGAGCACTAGCCATGCCAATAATTCCTATATTCAAAAAGTACACTTAAGACTGTTTTGCTAAGTAAATCCTTGTCGAGTCATGTTCTTAGACTGATTAAGAACATGACTCGACAAGGATTTATTTAACAAAGCTGTATTAAGTGTACTTTTTATTGGCAAGGATTATTGCTAGTGCTCGAATAATTTTGCAGCCGACTGTACAGTGCGACATTAAACCCACTGTATTCCGATCCCTTTTGAAATCCCCCGTATTACTTCTAGGATGAATCTCAAACCTTCGTTAATTGCTCACTGCGTAGTTCTGGTGCAACGTTAAACGCACTCAACCTCATATACTAATCCTTCCTATACAGTCGGCTGCAAAATTATTCGAGCACTAGCAATAATCCTTGCCAAAAAAAAGTACACTTAATACAGTTTTGTTAAATAAATCCTTGTCGAGTCATGTTCTTAATCAATCTAAGAACATGATTCGACAAGGATTTACTTAGCAAAACAGTCTTAAGTGTACTTTTTGAATATAGAAATTATTGGCTAGTGCTCGAATAATTTTGCAGCCGACTGTATAAATAATGGGTAGCCTGGTCGATAGAACTCCGAACTCTTAACAATAAGATTGCAGGTTCGATACTCGACCCTGCCGGTTGCACTAATGGTAGCTGGTTGGTGCACGTAAAATCCGTCGTAGCCGCAATGTCCTTTATGTTCTCATCCAGAGTATACTTCTGAGATGTTGTTGGTTCGATGGTGTTGTCCATGTGTATTCCATATCTCCATTTAGAGACATTTTAGGGTTGCCCATCCATTAGATTGGTTGGTTGTTGTTGTTTTTACGTCACACTAGTATTGCGCAATGGGCAATGGGCGACGGTCTGGGACTCCCCCGTAGAGGTGGTCCGGAGACTTGTCATCACAATTTTGATCCTTCAAGGAAGAGACCATCCATTAGGAAATAAAATACAATCAATAAAATTTGACAACTTTTCATCAGAGAGTGCATTTTCCATACTGCATATCCAGTGATATTCAACAATTTCGATAGGAGGGTAAAATAACGCGCACCACACCATAGTCGGCAAAATGTACGAATCTCTTCTCATTCTTTATACTGAACGGCAAGTCCGCATTCTTGTATTTTCACCACAAAGATTGGGTAAAATGAAACTTTCAGCCTGATATGAAAGTATGGGAAAATACTGCTCTACATGCATTTATTACCAATAATTCAAAAAATACCTGTAATATAGATGAATGCCATTCTAAACATCATTATTTCAGTTTGTTGAATAAAATGAGTTACAGTCGGCTGCAAAATTATTCGAGCACTAGCAATAATCCTTTCCAAAAAAAAGTACACTTAATACAGCTTTGTTAAATAAATCCTTGACGAGTCATGTTCTTAATCACTCTAAGTACATGATTCGACAAGGATTTACTTAGCAAAACAGTCTTAAGTGTACTTTTTGAATATAGGAATTATTGGCTAGTGCTCGAATAATTTTGCAGCCGACTGTATGTTATTTCTTGCTAATCAGATAATAATACAAACATTTCTGGGAATACATTAGTTTCACATGCCGTGACTCCTCACGGATAGTATGCAAATATCCTGTCTTGAGGATTTGCGTTGTTCCCAGAACCTTCCTTCTCTCTGAAAACAATGTTGACTTCCTGTTCTCATACGATAGAATTTTCACTAGAGAGCATAGCCTTTTCCATATGTTTCTAACATCTCATCTCGAAATATTCTGTTTACACGTGCAACCATTTCTTCACAAACTCATTTTCTGCAGTTCAATATATATATATATATATATTTTTTTTTTTTTTTAACTCAATTTTTGACACATTTACTTCATAACTATCCAGCGTTTAACTTAAAACTTCCAACTGGTGGGGTATTCATATTCTTCCCTTGCACTTTAGTTACGTTTCTTTCGTTATGTAGAAAGAAATACTTGTACAGAAATGCTTGTACAGTCGGCAGCAAAAGTATCCGAACAGGAACACTTAGCAAGAATCCGAACAGGAACACTAGCAAAAATTCGCAAAAAAGTACACTTAATGCTGTTTTATTAAATAAATCCTTATCGAATAATGTTCTTAGAATGACTAAGAACAGGATTCGACAAGAATTTATTTTACAAAATTGTATTAAGGGAGGCATACTATTGTAACAATCGCAGTTATCGTAGATCACAAGTCGGATCATACACTCCGCAGCAAAACTATCTGAGCACTAGCAATGATCCCTGTCAAAAAAAAGTACACTTAATACTGCTTTGTTAAATAAATCCTTGTCGAATCAAGTTCTTAGACAGACGAAGAACATGATTCGGCAAGGATTTATTTAACAAGGCAGCATTAAGTGTACTTTTTTTAGACAGGGATCATTGCTAGTGCTCAGATACTTTTGCTGCGGAGTGTACGATCCGACTTGTGATCTACGATAGCTGCGATTGTTACAATAGTATGCCTCTCTAACGGCCGTATTCACCATTAACTTCAACTCCCGGTTCAACGCAAAAATTTGTAAAGCATTCTAAAGGCAGAGTGGAGCTTTCTAAAAAAATTGACCGGCTTCTTCTGCCATCTAGCGACGAAGATTTCATATAATATTTGATTGGTTATTTTCTGCCAAAAAATCGGAAAGTAACTATATTGCTAGATGGCACAAATTCTGCTGAAAAGTTGTACCCTGACTTTATGCGCTTTTCAAGTTCTCGTGTTCAACCGGGAGTTGAAGTTATTGGTGAATACAGCCGTCTGTATACTTCTTTTACATAGGAATTTTCGCTAGTGCTCGGATACTTTTGCTGCCGACTGTGTGTACAGTCGGCTGCAAAATTATTCGAGCACTAGCAATAATCCTTGCCAAAAAAAAAGTACACTTAATACAGCTTTGTTAAATAAATCCTTGTCGAGTCATGTTCTTAATCAGTCTAAGAACATGATTCGACAAGGATTTACTTAGCAAAACAGTCTTAAGTGTACTTTTTGAATATAGGAATTATTGGCTAGTGCTCGAATAATTTTGCAGCCGACTGTAAGGCAAACACACGCATGCAGGCATACATACGCAAGCACGCACACAAACGAATGCGCCTGAAAGCGGAAATAGTCAACAAATTTGACTATTTGTAACTGAGATTGAGGTGGAGTGAATTTAATTTCGCTCTAGAGATATGCATGGGGCTATTGGAGGGCTTTTTTAATCAAAAATCTAACACCATTAAGCAGGCCCTGATTAACGGCAGGGCATGCGGGGCAGTTGCCCTGGGCCCCCGACAGGCATAAGCAGAAATTTTGCAACCTAAAGACCTCTTATGCCACTATGCAAGGGGGCCCCCAGAAAAAACTTGCCCGGGGGCTCGAGGTAGTTTAAGTCGGGCCCTGCCATTAAGTTCAATTCTCGGCTCAAAGCAAGAATTTAAAAAGCGTCTAAAGTCAGGATGCAGCTTTTTAATAAAATTTGGCACCAGTGTTGCCAGTCTATTTCCCCAAAAAGTTTTTTAATTTCCCCAAATCAAGGGTTTTTTGCAAAAAATTCCCTAACTCAATTTATTGTAAAATTGTAATTAAAAAAAAAAAAAAGAAAAAAAAAAAGGAATATTAAGTAAATATAAACTGCCATTTTTGCCGAAATAAAGCTCTTTTTTGAAGAAAATCCCCATTTACAAAAATATCTAAATACACTAGTTTTTCAAAATTTTTCAGTTTGTGAAACTTTCTGAGTGTTTTTTCCCCTCTAATCACTTATTTTTATTCCATATGTACATATGAAAATGTTTTTGTGGACTACAAAATGTATGAAAAAAAAGGTATCCAAAGAATTTAAAGAGAAAAAATGAATATGAATATTTTCATCAAAATTAATATTTTATGCTTGCAAGTTTAATTCAGACTTCAATATCAAGCATCTTAGTTTAGACTGGTTGAGCAGTTGAGCTTACTTTAAGTTTGATTATCTATGTGGCAATCAATATGTACATTCGGCTGCAAAATTATTCGAGCACTAGCAATAATCCTTGCCAAAAAAAAGTACACTTAATACAGCTTTGTTAAATAAATCCTTGTCGAGTCATGTTCTTAATCAGTCTAAGAACATCATTCGACAAGGATTTACTTAGCAAAACAGTCTTAAGTGTACTTTTTGAATATAGGAATTATTGGCTAGTGCTCGAATAATTTTGCAGCCGACTGTAGCAAGCATTCACAATGCTCTTGCTACAGCACACATGAACTAAATAAAAATAATTCCTGAAGCCAGGGAATACAAAAGGCAAAAAACAGGATAAATTTTATAATCAAAAGGTTATAAATGTTATTTTTCTATTTTTAAAATAGAATTCAAAATCAATGTACAGTCGGTAACAAAAGTCTCCGAACACTAGCAAAAATTCCTATATAAAAAAAGTACACTTAACCCGGTGGAAGGCGCGCGCTAACCCTCGCACTGTCGGAATTCAGTTGCAGCTGCCTGATGCCATAAGTGTGCTAATTCGCCAAAAATAGTAAACTCTCATTTTGTTCCTTCTGCTCAGTTTGTGTCAGCGTTTTCTCATCATTGACCCCATCATTACATTATTGTTAGCAATACATGGAGCAAACAGATTTAGCGAAAGCCTCATATTTGTGCAAACAATAATGAAAGTGTAATTTGAAATGAAGATCTGCCATACGAAATTTGTATGCGAAGGTTTACATAGCTCGAATAGTTTTGCTTTTTAAAGTAAGATATTAAATGGAATATTAAACGGTTTGTTGGTTGGGTTTTACGTCACATTAGTGTTGCGCTTTGGGCAATTGACAAATAGTCTGGGACTCACCCATAAGGATGGTCCTGGGGAAGTAAATGGAATTGGTGCTTTGAGTAAAATGCTATGAATAGAATTACAAGTCTTAATAAAGTTTCAAGTTGTATCGGAGTTATGGCTTTTGATAAATTTTAAACATTGTAGGTGCATTGGAAAATATTTTTGATGAAGTTCTGTTATGAATGTCATTCAAAATGATTCTCCGATTTAATCTATCTTCACCATAAAGGCTCCATTCCCCTCCATGGAGGACCAAAATTTTGATGATATGTCTTCCAGTGGCGGCTCGTATTGGGGGTACTTCATCGAAACGTCTAGAAAAAGTACAAAGAATGGAACTTTTATTCACCTAATTGGCTGATTCGCTTATTTCGACAATCTAAGTAAATATGTTAACACTTCAAGAGTCAATTAAAAGAAAATGTTTTCGTTGTTAACATACTGTTTTCAGTCATTAGCTTGCAGCCCTCCCAAAACGTCACTCACGAGCCGCCACTGATGTCTTCTGACCACGTTTCGGGGCGTATCCTAGACAGTTGCCATTTGTCAATAGTGTAGCACTAGTGCTACCTAAAACCTATATAATCTCAACCATGTACATACATTTATCGGTAAATATAAGATGTCACCGAAGCAAGGGAGCCATCTACTCCGTAGAGGATCAAAATTGTGATGGTATGTCTCTGGACCATCCTTAGGAGTGAGTCCTTGTACGTCGCCAATTGTCCAATAGTGCAGCACTAGTGCGACGTTAAACCCAGCCTGCCTACCCACCCTGTAAATATACAAAAAATATACACCCTTAAGTGGTGTGTCCTAGACTGTAGCCAATTGTCTTAGCGTAGCACTAGTGTGACATAAAACGCACGTCCGCTCTCTCTCTTAGGGTTACATACAAACGGAACGCTTGCAATTTCGATGACGTAAATTTTGCAAGTTTTTTGCAAATACAGTCGGCAGTAAAAGTATCCGAGCACTAGCGAAAATTCCTATGTGAAAAAAGCACACTTAATTCAGTTTTGTTAAATAAATCCTTGTCGAATCCTGTTCTTAGTCAGTCTAAGCACACGATTCGACAAGGATTTATTTAACAAAACAGTGTTAAGTGTGCTTTTTTCACATAGGAATTTTTGCTAGTGTTCGGATACTTTTGCTGCCAACTGCAGTCATAGGGGTACATACAAATGAAACACCTCCGGTTGCAAAGCCGTTTGCAAGCGTTCCAAATGTATGACTACAGTCGGCAGCAAAAGTATCCGAGCACTAGCAAAATTTCCTGTGTAAAAAAAGCACACTTAACACTGTTTTGTTAAATAAATCCTTTCCGAATCGTGTTCTTAGACTGACTAAGACAAGGATTCGACAAGGATTTATTTAACAAAACTGCATTCAGTGCTGTTTTTTTACATAGGAATTTTCGCTAGTGCTCGGATACTTTTGCTGCCGACTGTATTTGCAAAAAAAATTGCAAAATTTACGTCATCGAAGTTGCAAGCGTTCCGTTTGTATGTAACCCATAGATTTGGAACGCTAGCAAACGGCTTTGCAACTGGAAGTGTTTCAATTGTATGTACCCCTAAAAGTTTTAGCAGTTGTGGTGACTCAATCATCCCATGCGAGTGCTACCGGTCTAATTAATTTAATCTTATTTTAATGAATACAAATTAAGGGAGCCGCGCTGAGCGGGATTAACGTTGCGTTATGCTACGCAATGGGCAATTGGAGACGCTCTGTAGTTAGTTGGTTGATTTTTAACGTCACACTAGTACTGCGCTATGGGTAATTGGATGTACCCATAAAGATGGTCCGGAGACTTGCCATTACAATTTTGATCCTCCACGGAAGGTATGACCTCTTAAGGTAATATATCATAACTAAATTTAAATATTCAGTATTTTTTTTTTCGTTAATTTAAGACGCTCACTATATACTTATAGAGATTAGTGTATAATCGATTTTAAACATTTTTCCCCAAAAGTTATTTTTTTAAAAAATGGCGTTTGGAGGAGTTTTTCTTTTCTTTCTTTCTTTCTTTTTTTTTTTTTTTTTTTTTTCCATCAAGAATGAGGTTGAGTGAGTTTAACGTCTAACTAGAACTGCGCAGTGGGATATTAGCGATAGTCTGTGATTAACTTTAAGGGATGGGTTAAAGTGTTACGTTATTTACATATAATATTATGTCTATTTAATTTTATATATAATGTTTAAATTATATATATATATATACAGTCAAAACATGTATGTGTATATATAATAAATTGTTTCCATACGTATTTTAAACCCTAGGTTTAAAATCAATATTGTCTCCAATAGCTCACTATGCAGTTCTAGAGCGACAGTAATAAACCCTTTCTAGTCTAATCCACATGTATTCAGCGTTCTGTTTGACGTAATTGCACTCTCTTACGTATGCTGTAGAGGGTTGCAATTTTCGGCACGATAAGAAAAGCGCCATGTTGGCGATTTTTCGAAACCGGCTACCTATTCCAATGAATTGTCTTTTTTGGGGTAACTGAGTCACCCCAGCGAGTGCTACCGGGTTAATACACTTTTGTTAAATAAATCCTTGTGAAATCTTGATTTTAGACTGACTATGAACAGAATTCGACAAGGATTTATTTAACAAAACTGTATTAAGTGTACTTTTTTTATATAGGAATTTCTGCTAGTGTTCGGAGACTTTTGTTACCGACTGTATATTATCAGTTCATAAAGATAAACTTGACCATTTTTTTTTCTTTTCCTCTGGGATTTTAGGAAAAAATCCTTTGCCAATGCATGGCTCCCTGCGATTCAATCCATGGCCAATGTTAATAAAATCCCCCATATTTTTCTCCAAAATTTTTCATTTGCCCAAACTGCTCCCCACTAAATCTCTGTCCTCAGATATCTCCCCCGAAGCATCAGAATTCCCCCCAAAGTGGGGAAAAATCCTCAAGTCTGGCAACACTGTTTGGCACACTGCTTCTGCAATCTGCCATTTAGTGTCGAAGATTTTATAGAATCTTTGGTTGGTTATTTTTGGTTAAAAAATCGGAAAATAACAACGCTGATAGACGACCGAAGCAAAGTTTCAAATTTTGCTGGAAAGCCGCACCCTGACTTTAAACGCTTTTCAAGTTTTCTTGTTGAAGCAGCCGCTAGAGAAATAGCTGGGGTGAAAAATAATAGATAAAACAGCTTCAAATCCAAAAAAACTAATAGAGTCCATTAAAACAAACAAAAAACAACAACAAAATATTCATTTGCAACGAAATACACTATCTACTAATAAGTATTTGGACACTTTCGAATTTAGACGTTTTGTCAACTATCTAGAAAAGTTTTTCAGGTATCATCTTGAAACTTTGGTAGTGTTAAAGAAAATCTTACTCCTCATATACAGTCGGCAGCAAAAGTATCCGAGTACTAGCAATAATCCCTGTCTAAAAAAAGTACACTTAATACTGCTTTGTTAAATAAATCCTTGTCGAGTCATGTTCTTAGTCAGACTAAGAACATGATTCGACAAGGATTTATTTTACAAAACAGTATTAAGTGTACTTTTTTGCTATCGGAATTATTGGCCAGTGCTCGGATACTTTTGCTGCCGGTTGTATTTCCGAAAAGGTTGTGTCCTGAGGGGAAAAGGGGACAAGTAAAAAATTAAACAAAAGTCAAAATGTTTTGGATCATCCTGTAAAAAGTAATGCTTTAAGTGCGTTTTGATTGTAGCATGTGATTAAGAGAATTTTTTTCATTATGTGTATAAATTTTTATGAGGCTACCACATACAGTAGGTAACAAAAGTGTCCGACACTAACAAAAATTCCTATGTAAAAAAAGTATACTTCATACGGTTTTGTTAAATAAATCCTTATTGAATCATGTGCTAACACTGACTAAGAACAGGATTCGACAAGGATTTATTTAACAAAACCGTATGAAGTGTACTTTTTTACATAGGCATTTTTGTTAGTGTTCGGACACTTTTGTTACCGATTGTATATTCATGGAGATATGATATAACGGTTTATTTAAAAAACTGCAAAAAGAATTTCCACTTTTTAAATTATAACACGTAGGGTATTAGATTCAGTGCAAAGCCATTTTTAGGAAGGAAATATGGCATACTACATTAGACGCACCATATTGCATTCAGAATGCAAACATGTTAAATGTCTTACGAAATATGAGCATTTTTACAAAATATTTTTAACTACGCATGCTCTAGCTTTTAAAAAATTTCATTTTCCTAATTTAATAGCCAATAAAAAGTATTGAGTAGCTTACATAAAAATCTCAAACAGATATCGTGTAAATTCAAAAAGTTATGAGAGATAGAACGAACAAAATTTCAGTTCTCTCTCAAAAAAAAAAAAAAAAAAAGAAAAGAAAACTATATGAGTTTTTACTCAGAATTTTATTTTGATTCAGTCAATGCCCAATGGTAATACAGTGTTCGCTGATTGTAAATAAATATTGATAAAATCCCCTTTCATCTTCTTTTATTTTTATTTTTTATTTATTTATTTATTTATTTTTCTGAGGAACTGAAATTCTGGTCATTCTATCTCTCATAAAACTTTTTGAATTAACCCGATATTTGTTTGGGGTTTTCATATATGTTGCTCAATACTTTTGGCTATTGAATTATGAAAATGAAATTTTTTAAAAGCTAGCGCATGCGTAGTTAAAAATTTAGTAAAAATGCTCATATTTCGCAAGATATTTAATATTTTTGCTTTCTGATTGCAAAATGCTGTGTCTAATGTAGTATGCCAAATTTCCTAAAAATGGCTTTTCACTGGGTCTAATACCCTATGTGTTATAATTAAAAAGTGATTTTTTTTTTTTTTTTTTTTTCAGTTTTTTAAATAAACCGTTATATCTCCATGAATATATGGTAAGTGTACCAGTGATTGACACTTTTAGAGCAATCTCTGGTGTTTTTAATGTTCTAGTCATCAGAAAATAGTTTTAGAAATGTTAAGTTAATACATATAGCATGAAAGACATTCAGAACCACATATATGTTAAAATATATACATTTGATAACAATTGTTTTTTTTTTTTTTTTTTTTAATGAACTTTTATTTGATACCCACTGAATGTTCCAATAATTCACACTGCCAGTTTTTCCTTTTATTAGTAATTGGCACCCTATGTTCCAGTGTTTGACACTGCTAGTTATTCATTTTACCAGTTATTAGCACCCTATGTTCCAGTGTTTGGCATAAAATGTTAAAATTCCTACCTGTAAAATATATGATTTTATTATTTTTCTTATTTATTAATTATTTCAGGATAGATGTCAATTACTGGAGCATGCCAGTCACTGGAGCACCTACCCTATGTGGTAGCCTCTTAAAAGTTTATACAGATCCTCATAATCCTATGCTACAGCCGAAATGCACTTAAAGCATTACTTTTTACAGGGTGATCCAAAAACATTTTGATTTTCGTTTAATTTTTTACTGGTCCCCTTTTTTCTCTTCAAGATACAACTTTTACTGAAATATATGAGGAAAGCGTGTTCTATATGTTACCACGTCTACCAGCTGTGAGCGCAGAACCGCTCGGCCGCTGGTGGGCCGTATAGGAAAATACGGATTAAAATTTTGTGATGGACAAAATATACTAAGTTTTTAAAAGAGGTTTTTCACGTTCCATACCAGAGTATTTACGATAAATAAATCCGAATTTAATCAAATAAATAAATCATTTTCTCACAAACTTAATTTGATGAATGGTTAAATTAATTTAGTTATTATATCTTAAAAGTAGTCATAAAACAATTTAAAAATATTTTCTCTATGAAATTTTGAAATATTTTCTAAAATATGCTTTAAATTTTTATTAAAAAAAAAAAAAAAAATGAAGGTCTTAAAAGATGTTATAGAATTCGATTAGTTGAAAATTTTATGCGAATAAGAATAAAAATTAGAATAAAAATTGTTTCTAATTATGTGTTGAATGGAGAAAAAAAATTAATCAAATTCTATTAAAGAACTTGCTTGATTTTGTATTTAATCATAGATGGCAGCACCAATTTCCCAACTTATTTGTTGCTGTGGTGAATTGTTTAATTTTGTTCGTAATTTAGTTCTTAGATGGCAGCACTATACATAAAAATCTTGGAGAAATATCGCTAAGAATTGAAGAATTTGTTAGTTTTTCTTTACTATCGCTATGAGTATGTATGGACATAAATTTTATTTTTTATTTTTGTGTTATTATTATATTAGTTATACTTTATCAATCTCCTATAATAATTCCTTTTCATTCAATTTCTCCTATTAATATTTCCTTCTGAAGCTGTAAAATGTGAAATGTCCAAAGACAGTATACTTCTAATTTTACAGCAAAATTTTTTGAAAATTTTTAAAATGTTCCTTGCTAATTATTTTGTAACTCCTCAGTTTTACATCACTATAAGTTAAACATTATGTTCTAAACGTATATGGGCATTACTTCGTGGATTCAGTAGTAATTTTTTTTTTTTTAAATATTTTAATGTTTAAGTGCTAAATATTTTCATTAAATTTAATCATTCAAACATAAAAAAAAAAAAAAAAAAAAAAAAATCAATTAACAAAGTAATACTTCAATAACCCAGAATATGTGATTAAACTATAATAATGTAAAAGCTAAGAAAACAATTAAAAATTGGTTAGCTGGGAAAACGTTTAAAAATCTCAAAAGAATTATTATTATTTATTTATTTATTTATTTATTTATTTATTATTATTTCATACATTTAAATAAACTTAATATTAACTTATAACTTAACTTATAAATAATTTTAAAACACACTTTTGTGGTGCGTATAGCGAAGGTAAAGTTAAGAGGAAAACTTGCAAAGTGAAAATTTATTTTTATGAAAATATAAGCATTAAACATAGAAAACTGATTTTTTTTCCCCACTTTTTTTTTCAAAGAGATGTAGTTTCAAGGTATGGAGTACAGATAAGTCTTGTATCAGAATACTTATGAAGCAATAAAACTCTATCATTTTAGTTAATATCGTTAATTATAAATACAATATTGCACTATAGAAAGTTTAAAAGTCAAAGATAATGCAGAAGCTCTATGCAGAGATTTTTTAAAAGTATCGAGAGACTGCATATTAATTTTTACTTTCTTTTATATATAAATAAAAAAGTATTGGATTAGTAAAACTTTTCGACTCTTAGTTTTCGATGTATTTACATAGACCATTTTTTTAAAAAGAAATGTGCGTGTATATATGTCAAAACTTTCCTACCAACTTTAACTCGAAGAATATTGCACAGAATTTCATAAATAATTATATTGAGTTGCAACTTCTTGATATAAAGTGGTGTCAGTCAAATTTTGTGATGCTCAAAAGGTGGCTTTCTCGTCACATTTTATCAAAATTTTTAGGGTAAGATAAAATTCCACATAAATGTATACACAACGAAGATTTTTTTTTTTTTTTCATTTTTTTTTTTTATTTATTTAACCAATCTTTAGCCATCAGGATGAAAACAGCATATATAGTTACGCTCATCTGTGCCTAACTCTGTCGCACTTTAGGCTTAAGGGCCCTCTTCACTCACCGCCGCCGGAAGCCGAAGCTAATGTTATTCTATGGGGAAATTTTTCTTTACAAATAACTTATTAACTAATACATATTTTTAAATTCTGTTTTCACATTCTGAAAGTTCCCAACTGTTAAATTGACGGACATTTTTAAAAAAGGTATTTTTTTAAATTTTTTATATTTTATTTTGAAGCTGCAAAATACGAATTTTCAATATGTGAATTTTTTTTTCATTTTGCAATTTCAAAATAAAATATTAAAAATAAAAAAAAATACATTTTTGAAAAAGATCCGTCAATTTAACAGTTGGGAATTTTCTGAATGTGAAAACAGAATTTAAAAATATGTATTAGTTAATAAGTTATTTGTAAAGAAAAATTTCCCATAGAATAACATTAGTTTCGGCTTCCGTCGGCGGTGAGTGAAGAGGGCCGTTAAGAGATTTCTTTGGACTCTGTCTCCTAATTTTCATAATTTAGTTAACTTTAAAAAATCTAATTGTCCGATCGATAAGCTGTTCAATCCGACGGATTCAGAAAAATCGCCCCTTTCATTTGGTACTTTATTTGTAAAAAAATTTTGATTAGATTTTTTAAAATTAATTAAAATATGAAAATAACAGCTTTAAAATAGACATTTAAATTTTTAATTGTTGCCATTTTTTTTTCCCCAGCATAAAATGCAATATGTTTTCACGTGAAAAAAAAAAAAAAAAAGATAATAAAATATTAAACTTGATCATGCATAAGAAAAAATGACGTCTAAAAAATAACAATAATAATCTGGTATGTCACTCACACTACTTTATCTTGCCTTGAAATTGAATACTATAAATACAGGTTGGACATTAAGAGGTAAGATTACGAGTACTGTTATATAAACCTATGTTAAACAATTCAAATTAGGCTTTGGAAGAGTTTTACATGATAATTAGTTCTGTGTGAGGGGGCTGCCCCCCCTCAACCCCCCGTTTCATTAATGTACAAAAAACAAGCGATGAATATTTAGCTTTAAACATACATTATTTACCATATCTCTATGAGGAATTTATTTCAATTCCCGAACAGCTTTCCTGGAAATGGTAAAATATTATTAGTAAAGCACACCCACTAACAACAAATAACTAGTGTGTTGTGGCCAGCACACGACTTTCTTCTACATTTCCCTATACAAATTCACTCAGTAAAAAAAAAATAATTTATTAAAATTATTATTTAAAAAAATTATCTTCGATGATAATGCACACGGTTTCTATATTAGAGAAGTAGTATAACACTAAATAAAAAATAAAAAACAGTTGAATTTATTCTCAATATTACATTTAAAAAAAAAAAAATATATTTTTTATTTATTTATTTATTTATTTTTGTTGTTGTTAAAAATGAAAAAAATCGATAACCTTATTTTAAATTATCGCAGATCGATGGTTCAACCATTCGTTTTAAAGGTATTGGCGAGCTCTTTTGAAAGATACCCATCATGAAAATTTACTCCCCTCGAGGGGGGTATTCCCCCCCCCCCTCAGGGGGGGAGGCGAGACTCCTACATACACAAAAAAAAAAAAAAAAAAAAAAAAAAAAATTCCCAGTTGACTATCTCTATTACAGAAAATATGTATTCGTTTCATTTTGTTTAGTGCAGTCTATAGGTGTTAAACTCTACTTGCCTGCAATTTCACCCATAGACGTAATGTATTTGAATACTTTTCAGCAGGGTTGGAAAGTTTCTTCCAAGGCGGAAAAAACCGGCCGGAAGAAATAGGTTTCTTCCAAGTGGAAGAAATGGAAGAATCTATTTTTCTTAAAAAATTATCCTATAAATTGCTGATTTGAAAGATACAATGGATGCATTTATCTTATAAAAAACTTTAAGTAACTTTAAATATACCTATACAAATATAATTACATATTTAATTAATAATTATGAAATTTTTACCAAAATGAGCTTCTGTATCTGATAATCACGTTCCATAATACTCAAAATCAAGTAAAAAAATCAATGTCGATTTAAACAGTGTAAAGTTTTATAATTTGGACAATTTTATTATTTTTTAACTGGTTATAAATAATAATTTGGATCACTTGCTTATATTTTCTGATAAAACAGCTCTTAAGAAACATCCAGTTAAATAAAAGAACCAGTATGCAATAATTACTTATTACTGTATTACAAAATGTCATCAAAAACTTTATTACTTTCCGAACACTATAGTGAGGAAAGTATTGTAATCATGTCAAAAATCCGAATTCGAGATTTTGATGTTTCTATACGTTTTGAGGTCCCATGAGTCCGTTTTCACTATTTTTACGATGATATATGTATGTGTGTGTGTATGTATGTGTGTGTGTGTATGCCTGTGATTGAACACGCTAGCGTCTAAACGCTTTGTTCGAATAAGCTGAAAGTTGATACGTATATTGTAAGTCACCATAGTACGAACCCGATAAATTTTGGGGAATCTAGCACTTATAGTTTTTTTACAGGGACACAAAGAAATTTTTTTTATCATTATGGTCTATGGGACCAAAATCTTAAAAGTGCGATAGCATCTAAACGCCTTTTTTAATTGAGCAAAAAATTTATACACATATTATAGGTCACAGTTGCACGAGCTGTGTGGAGTTTGGAGAATCTGGCACTTATAGTTGTTTTACAGGGGCACAAAGAAAAATTCTTTATCATTATGGCCTATGGGACCAAATTTTAAAAAGTGCGATAATGTCAAAATGCCTTATTAAACTGAGAAAATAATTTTTACGCATATTATAGGTAATAGTTGCATGAACTGCATAGAGTTTGGTGGATCTAGCATTTATGGTTTTTTTACAGGGACACGAAGAAAAATTCTGGTCCTACGGGACCAAATTATAAAAAGTGCGATATCGTCCTAAACGCTTTATTCAATTGAACAAAAAAATTACACACATTATATAGGTCACAGTTTCACGATCTATATAAGTTTTGGTGAATCTAGCACTTCTAGCTTTTTAACAGGGACACAACAAATAATTCTGTATCATTATGGCGTATGGGGTGAAACTTTTTAAAGTACGATAGCATCTAAATGCCTAATCCGTTTGAGTGGAAAATTTATATACGTGTTATATGTCACCATCACAGAAATTGTATGGATTTTGGTGACTCTAGCCTAGCACTTAACGAGTTTTACGGGGACACAATTAAAAATTGTTCATCATTAAGACCTATAGACTTAAATTATTTAAAGTGCGACAGTGACTGAACTCCTTATTCAAATTAACTGAAAATGTATATACATGTTATACGTCACCGTCACACGAACTTTATGAACTTTAGAGAATCTAGCACTTATGGTTCTTTTTACAGGGACAAAATACAAATTTCTTTATAATTGTGGCATATGGGTTCAAACTTTAAAGTGCGATAGCGTCTACATGCCTTATCCGATGGAGCTGAAAATTTATATAAATATTATAAGTGGCTGTTGCATTAACTATAAGCATTTTGGTGAATCTAGATCTAGCATTTGTAGGTTTTTACAGGGACACAATGAATTATTCTTTATCATTATGATCTACGTGTTTGGTAAAATAGCGTTAAATTAAACATCGTGTACTATATAAAAAAAAATACCCAATCAACCTATTATAATTTTCTTTTTTGTTTATTTAACAACTCATCTTACTTTACTTTATCTACAAAACCGTTAACTACTCAATGTTCGGAAAGTCGAGTGGAGTCACTCCAGATTTTTTTCTTATAGTCATATACAGTCAACTCCCTCTAATCCACAGATTTATAATCTGCAAATCCTTCTAATTTGCAATTGATTTTTTAATGTGAAAGAAATTTACATCTCATATTTAAAAAAAATTCACATTTCTCACATTTTCACTTTTTTAAAATCAAATTTTTAGCTTAATCCTTGCTTTGAAACACAATTGGGAGGGAGGGGCGGGGGGGAAGAGTTACATTCTTGTATTTATTATCCTGCAATTCATACAGACTAGCCCTGAAAACAAACCACTGTTATATCAATGTTTAACAAAATTTTTCAGTGATGAATATTATTTCTGGACTTTCAAAAATATTTTGTTTTGTATTTTTTAAATATGTTTGTTTACATTTTATAGGTACCTATTATTTGAATATGCTTAAATTATTTATCATCATATATGAATGTGATAGATTAGTTTTATTAATATTGAAGAAATATTTATTCTAAAATTTAATAAAAATCCTCTTTTTGTTTTGATGTCTATTTATGAATTAATAATAACCGACTTTGTATCTGCAAAAAAAAAAAAAAAAAAAAAAAAAACTGTAAACAAAGGCAATGATCTTTAATTTGCAAATTCCTATAATCTGCACAACCTCTGGACAAAACTTTTGAGAGTTAGAGGGCGTTGACTGTAAAACAAATTAAAAGTTTTTTAGTAGTTCAATACTGCACTTTATTTTTCAACTTAAAATAGATGAATACAAACTATGGATTTTTTTTTTTAAATCCTAGAGAACTTTCAGGATAGTTTAAAAGTAGGTACTTTACTTACTGATACAGTTCATCGGGTACCAGCAAGTTTATACAAAAAATTGTATCTATAAATTTAAAAAATAAATAAATAAATAAGAGTGCAAATATTATGACTAAAAATTCTGTAATTATTATCACTTGTACTGTTTGAACGTATAATAATATTATGAGATAGTATCTGCGCAAAAAATTCTAAAAATATTAGCATTGAAGAGTAAAAACCCATCCCCTGTATATATCAAGTGTTTGTTATCTCATTTTTCTAAAAATATTTTTAATATTAATTGGTTATAGTTTAGATTTGACATTATATTTATGCTTTGAGTTTATATGGTTCATAAATTTTAATTTTGAACATCTGTTTTGTGTTCTGGTTGGTTTCTTCCAGTTTCTACCGGTTTTTTCCAGTTTCTTCCACTATCCTGGAAGAAACTAGTTTCTTCCGGAAGAAACCCGACCCTGCTTTTGAGTGTCCCTGTACATGAACCATTTGCTTCATCTCAACGAAAAGCTTAGTGTAGCATCCCTATATGATAAACATTTAGCATACCGAGTTTGGACTTTCTGCTACTATTTGTTCTTGAGATATGATGATAACACACACAGACAGACAGACACACAGACCATTTGCTAAAAACATGATTTTCGTATTCAGGGGACCTCAGAACATGTAAATATACAAAACGCACGTTCGAAAATTTGACCCTAAAACAATATTTTCTCGACCCTATGGGTAAGAGAAAGTAATTTTAAATTTTAAAGGTAACGAAGAGATAAATAAAGTGCGAAAATTTCGCACGAGCTTGTTGCATTATTTAAAGTGAGAAATAAATAAAATGAAATGATCATTGTTCAACGGGTGCATTAGTTGCCCTACAACTAACTAGTTTCATATATGTAACATCGTTCATACTCCCCAGGGATGTGTTCGCTTTTAATATGAGTATTTATAAAAAGAATTTGTCAATACTTTTAAAATAAACCATAGATCTGTAATAATAATAATAATAATAAAAGTATCTAAGGAGAAAAATGATCTTTAGATGTCGACCTCTGGTTTTCGATAGATTTAGATGTTTTGAGGTGTCCTGAACATGATTTGACAATTTTTAGACGCTGTCTGTCTGTGTATTTTGTGAATGTTGCTTCTAAAGAACGAAATTTGACCAAACTTGATATTTAGTTGGACCTTAACTTAAATGGTGCTGATTTCATTTCGGGTTTAATCACTCAGCAGGTCGCGCTGTCATCCCGTTTTTTTTTTTTTTTTTTTTTTTTTTTTTTCGTATATTTTAATATGGCAGCGTACGGCAAGATGTTAAAATATTTACACATAACGCATTGAAAATTATATCTAACAAATGGCTGTGAAATTAAAAAGATTTATTTATATTTGTAATGCTTAACTAGGAAAAATAATTTTCTATGAGCAAAGACATCCACCCCCCGAGGTAGGTATTCCCCGCAGGTAAGCATCTTTCAAAAGAACTCCTTAATACATTAAAAACGAATGGTTGAACCACAGATCTTCTTTATTTCAATTAACAAGAGGAATTGAGAACTCGAATATTGCCCTTTTAGCTGAAGTCACAAAATAAATAGTTTAAATTAATATCTGTCATACTCTACAATAAATTAAACTTTTTTCTCCCCTAAACCCCGCCAGTAGCCGTAAGTTTCTGCTTTCACAGCTAGAGGTACCGAGTTCGATCCCATGTCGCGTTCATTGGCCGTTCGAAATTTCTGTGGTTTTCTCCGAAACTCACGTGAATACTAGCTGAGGCCCCTTAGAAAAGAAAGACCCTACGGTGGACACTTCACCCAGGCCTAGGTCCCTAGACCAGACAGTTGGATTCAATCCTTTCACCTAACATACCTTTTTCTCGTCTAGCACATTTTTTATTTCTTTTTAATCTGCAAATAAAGTAGTTGTATGTATTATTATTGCTGCTATTTTCTTTCATTTTGTGTCCAGGTTTGTGCAGGCTCTAGCATTTATTTTCGCTCCTATCGGATTTATTCTGGCTACAAATGAAGTTCTCAACATTGTGTCAGACACCCCCATCGGTACAAGACACTAGCTTCAATTAATTTTATGCTCCCTATGTTGTCTCAGAACATCCCATACAATTTTACTTGTCCACCTACTTGTGAAAGCTGAAAGGATGTGGAATGAGTGTCAACCTATAGAGACGACTTGTCACTGTCGAACTTAATTTATAGCACCCCCTACTCAGAAGGCTTCCCGAGTAGAAATCCCATTAGGTAAAAAAGACTGGCGCCATATCGTATAATCTCACCGAACTCTCCTTCTTTCTTGAAGCATTTATAAAAAGGCAGAAACACTAGGGTACACCTGTAGAGTCTTCCCCCCTCCAGTGTTTTCCACAGTTGTAGTACTTTGTTCCAAGAAAAGTGTCAACTCGTGGTTTCAAAAGGACTGGGCAATCAATCGTCGGAAAAGACCAAAGATCTTGACCAATTATCCGCTGGACATCTCTTTCGGATATTACTGGAACACCCGCGTAGCTGTGTTCGACTGTTTCTGTGGAACAGCCCAGAGGGAAATTTTTAGGAAGTGCACTTCAAGGACATTAGGTCCCCACAAAGACAAAAAAAATTGTTCTGACAGACAGTGCAAGAACAAACAAACAAAGAAATAAATAAAAAATAAAATCAAAAGTTATTCTTCATATAAATTCTACTTAATCATATTATGAATCAAAACATATCACAAATCCCCTTTTTTCTTTTGCGATTTAATAGAACATTTCTTTAAAAAATCGTTAAATTAAAAAAAATATATATTTTTCGTGGATCCCGGAAAAAAGGGCACCGGAAAAAAGGGCACGGAAAAAAGGGCACCGGAAAAAAAGGCACCCGGAAAAAAGGGCACTGGAAAAAAGGGCACCGGAAAAAAGGGCACCCGGAAAAAAGGGCACTTTTTCAATTCGCAAATCGCAAAATAATAAATATCAAATAATGATATATAAAAATGGCTTTCAAATTACGCATTTAGAAATTTTGCGATTTTTTTTTTTGAGGTACAACATTAATATAGTACATACCTCGGGGAAGATGGGGGGAGGGGGGAGGGGGCGCAGGAGCAGATCGAAAAAAAAACAATTGTTTTTACATAAACTCTTACCGATTTTAATGAAACTTTGTATAATCACGTACAATTTGTGAAAAAATTATTGTAAGTGTCAGGCAAACTTTAGGGGAGGGGGGTTAAAGAGGGGGGGGGTGCAGAGGAAAATAAAATTATCTTTTATATCACAGTTTTACCTACTTTAATGATATATTCTATAACTATCACTAACATTTTATAAAGATCACAGTGAGTGTATTATATACCTGGGGGGGGAGCAAGGGGGGCAGATAAAAATAAAATATATTCTTCTTTAAATTACTCTATTATTGATTAAGTTTTTTTTTTTTGTTCAATCACGTATAATTTATTAAAAATTTACAGTAAGTATCAGACATACTTCGTGTGTGTGTGGGGGGGGGGGGGGGAGGAAAATAAAGTGATTCTTTATATCATCATTTTAGCAATTTTAATGATATATTCTATAACTACCACTTAATTTTCATGAAGATTACAATGAGTGCATTATATACCTGGGGGGGGGGCAATGGGGAACCGATGGAAATAAAATATATTCTTCTTTAAACTACACTATTATCGATTTAAACAAAAACTTTGTATAGTAGAATACAATTTGTCAAAAAAATCACAGTAAGGTCAGACATACTTGGGGATGGGGGGGGGTTAAAGAGAGGGGGGGGACAGAGGAAAATAAAATATTTTTTTCTATCACCATTTTACCGATTTTAATGACATATTCTATAACTATCACTTGCTGGTATCACTAAAATGGTAATATAAAAATTCAATTTATTTTCCTCTGCCCCTCCTAACCCCCCCCCCCTCCCTCCAAGTATGTTTGACACTTAATTTTTTCATAAAATATGCGTGATTATACAAAAATTTTTTAATCGATAATAGGATAGTTTAAGAAGAATATATTTTATTTTCATCTGCTCCCCCTTGCTCCCCCCCTCCCAGATATATAATACACTCACTGTTATCTTCATAAAGGTTAAGTGATAGTTATAAAATGTATCCTTAATTCGGTAAAATGGTGATATAAAAAAATCATTTTTTTTGGGGGGGGGAGGGGGGGGCAAAAAAAATGTCTGACACTTATTGTAATTTTTTCACAAATTATACGTGATTATACGGTTTTTTGAATCGATAAAAGGGTAGTTTAAAGAAGAATGAAATCTATTTCCATATCCCCCTTGCCCCCCCCCCCCCAGTATATAATGCACTCATTGTGATCTTCATAAAAAGTAAGTGATAATTATAGAATATATCATTAAATCGGTAAAACAGTGCTATAAAAGATAATTTTATTTTCTTCTGCCCACCCTCTTTATCCCCCCCCCAAGTTTGCCTGCCACTTACTGTCATTTTTTTCACAAATTGGACGTGATTATATAAAGTTTCATTAAAGTCTGTAAGAGTTTTTGTAAAAACAATTATTTTCTTTCGATCTGCTTCTGCCCCCCCCCCTCTTCCCCGAGATATATACTAAATGAATGTTGTACCAAATCAATTAAAATTTCTAAAAATTTAGTTTGAAAGTCATTTTTTAAATCCATTATTTGATATTTATTATTTTGCGATTTGCGAATTGGAAAAGTGCCCTTTTTTCCGGTGCCCTTTTTTCCGGGTGCCCTTTTTTCCAGTGCCCTTTTTTCCGGTGCCCTTTTTTCCGGGTGCCCTTTTTTCCGGTGCCCTTTCTTCCGTGCCCTTTTTTCCGGTGCCCTTTTTTCCGGGATCCATTTTTCGTGACTGCACGTTGCTAATTTTTACTTTCTCTAACGCATATAATGTAGAGAAAATATTAATTTTAAGTGACATTTTCGAAATTGAGATTTTGATATATTTACACGTTTTCAGATACTTTCAAACCGAAAATTAATTTTTTGGCAGTTGTTCTGTGTGTCTGTTATTACATAACTCCCTGTGACAGAATATTTTTATGCTTTCTGCGACAAGCCTTGTCCGTGTAAACCTTTCCTGCAAGGCAATATTGACATATTTTCTAATGTATACGTAATATGTACATATAATTATAAAGATATCAATATTATTAATAAACTGTTGAAGAATTCTCAAATTAAGGCATGAATTTTTATTTTTTACGGAAATTTAGGAATATTTTCCTTTTTTATGAGCAAATCTTTCTGCAAGTGACAATTTCTCTTCTGTGACAATGTAGCTGTGTCGCCTAAATTTTGCCATAGGGGCATAACTCAAGAGCAAGTAACAGCGAGAAGTACAAACTCATTATTATAAATCCATATCATATGGGGATGCTACTTCAAACTTTTTACTGAGATCGGAAAAATGGTTCGTGTATCCAGGGACATTCAAAAATATTTAAATACATTACGTCCATGGGCGAAATTTCGGGTAGTAAACAACTTTAACATATTTAGACTGCACTAAACAAAAATGATATGGACAGATAATTTTTATATGCATAAAAAAAAAAAAAAAAAAAAAAAAAAAAAAAAAATCCTGCAAAGTATTTACTTTTTATTTACAGGCTCACACAAAAGATTTCTGATATATTAGCGTTATGTTCGGGAATAGCTCGAAGTATATTTCAAACCAAGAAAAAGTCCTTTTTTTTTTCTTTTCCTGTGCTAAATCAAAATGTGTTGTGTTATCCATCTACAATTTATAGCTAACATACAGGGCTACTCAAAATTATTTGAATGACTGTCAAAGAGTGGTGTATACAAAAATTCTTTAAATAATTTGAAAATTTTCAAATTTAGTAAAAGCTTGAAATGTTTCATGAATGTAAATACACTATTCAAACGGGTTGTTGAGGGAGTGGTACCCCCACCCCTCCTCGAATAGATTATTATTATTATTATTATTATTATTATTATTATTATTATTATTTGTCAAATAAAACTGTTTTTATAACTGTTTTGAATTGTTATTCAAAACACTGTAGAAAAGTTCAGATTCAGTGTGATTTAAGGTCGTTGTATTTTCACTTGATGGAGATTTTTAGGCTTCTGCCTTGCATTTGGATAAAAAATTTAAAGAATTTTTTCAAATGTATGTCCACTTCACTAAACTAAAATCGTTGAAAAATAGATTTCCATCCCCCTCCTTCAATTTATTTCTAATACACCGATAAATAATTTAAAAACATTAATCTCAGGTCTTTAAAAATTTTAACAATACAACAAAACGTTTATACTTAATACTCTTCCTATAAATAATCTTTATCAATCGCACAGCTAATTGATCGCATTATGATTTAAATCCAAAGAGCATTAAATAAAAAGGCAAAGAGGCACGATAACTATCAGGTAAGAAACACGAGAAAAAGAAGCGGAAAAGGAGGGAAGTGATAAACATCCAAGTAACCAAGCACACAAAAGGCATGTAAAATGTAGCAAAAGTTTTTACACCTCTGGATAAAAGAACGTAAGCAATAAAAATGAAATATATGTCCTGAAAGCATTAAAAAGAGTACTTATTTATCTTTCCCTTCTACCATTTTGCCACTGGTCATGATATTTGACTGCGCGAACTTACCTGCAGTAAAAACTCCGTTGCGATCAAAGGTTATCAGTTGATTTTCGGAAGAGTGTTATAACTTTTCATAACTGAAACTTGCCATAATTTAACAAACTTTTCTCAGATTAATTTAGTTATGCATAAACGCATGTAGATTATTTGATTTTTATGAACAATATAAAATACAAATTTTACTAACGTATAAAGAATTAGCTATTATATAGTCAGAAAACTATTGCATGATTTTTCAATACATTTCTGACCTATATATAGGGTAGTTAAATCTAGATTTCAGTTAGTAGACGCATGGTTCGAGTCCAGGTTTAGACATCGTTGTCCGTAGTAGTTCCAAATCGACTTCAAACAAGAGGTCTTGATATAATGAGCAAATGAGCCTTAATGTGCAATAAACGACAGTAGTGCGCCAACCCTAAACCAAACTAGCACAACGTGCCGAATTTCCCTGTACCGGTTACCATGAACATGAACAAATATTTAACCAACATAGCTTCTCACAATAAACATTTTCCATGTAATGTATGGCGCAATTTTAACCAATAGGTAACGAGCAACAGGGGTTGATCCAGGTTTTCATTTTTGGGGCCTGTGAAAAACAAATTATTTTTGTGAATTTTTTATTTATTTTTGTGAAAAAAAGAATTGTCGTTAGAAACTTTTCATTTTAGCAATTACTCTATCTAATGTTTAATATCAAGTTAACAGCATTTTATTAAACAAAGTACAGACACTCATTAAAAACAATACTGTAAACATGGAAAAATTTTACAAAAGTATTATTTTTATAAAACAAAATTTTATGAAAGGACTGTTTTTATAAATCTGAATTTTGTGAAGGGACCCATTTTAAGGATTTGAATTTTGTGAAGGGGCAGCAAAAGGGTCCCAATTTTTGCCTGGATCGACCACTGAGCAATAGCCACCTGGAAAAATCTCAGAAAAGGAATAACAGTATCCCCTCACTCAAATTGAAACAACATAGTTTTTTTCAATTTGAGTTAATTTCACCCCTCACGCATTGGCACTTTTTTAAAACAAAAATTTAAGTTTTACAAATATTCATTATTAGTGGGTTATTATTATTATTATTATTATTAATTAGTGAACATTAATTAACATTTTATTATAAGCGATCCGATACCGAGTATACTATCTAACTAAGCAAACATTTAATTATTAATTGAATTTCTTGTATTTATTTTTGAACCATATTTAAAAAGAAACTGTTTTGATTTTTGAATTGCTACGCCCCTGGTATCAACCATAGACTTTGTTAACCCATTTGCTTCAGTAAAATAATAGGAAGAGTTTTTCTAAGAAAATCAGTGTAGTAGTCGAGATGGGGATGCCAAAAAAAGGCGTACTGTATTTCACAGTCCTATTGTAGATTGTAAGATAAATGACTCCATCTATTTCCGGAAAGACAGAAACAATTCACGTATCGGGAAAACTCTGCGGCAGATAAGATTGATTGAAAGTTCAACCTGGTCCGGTCATTTAGTGTGAAATATTGTGTCTTCTGTTTGTATTTTCCGATTCTGACATCCACGTCAATTGCGGTTAAGACAAAAAAAAGGGTGAGGGAAGTTGAAAGAGTGAAAAAGTTTGCAGCAACAATTAAAGAAAGTGAAAGCACCTAGCACCATAATGATTAATTATGAGTATTGTAGATTGCAAAAAAGCTAGATAAAAGGGATAACTTTCTCTATCCTTTGCGGGTTTTACTTTTTTGTCTCGTAAACACCGTGCCGAAAGTCTGACTTTTTATTTTCTTCTATATGTGCAAGAGAGAATATTGGATTCCGGATATTTTTCGACCTCTGGTTTTCGATGAATTGACACGGTTTGAGATGACCTGAAAAGGGCCCGATTAATCTCTAAAAGCTGGGAGAAATAAATTTCGGAACTTTTTTCATTTGCGAGAAATTTTCTAAGTTCCATAAGCATAGATTAAGAAACTTATTAATCACATCTGTTTGTTTGAACCTTTCTTTGTCATATAACAAAGCTGTCACAGGCAGCTTTTTAGGACTGAAGGCCTATTAGTCTCAATCTGGGATTTTTGCGTTGTCGATTTCGATAGTTGGACATTTGTCGAAATCTAAAATTTATCGAAAATATAATTGAGTAATTTGAAAGCGATGTTATAATTTGAAAAAAGAAAAAAAAAAAAAAAAAAAAAAACTAATAGTCCTCCGTCCTAAACTAAATAACTAAATTCTGCTTTTGCCAGAATTTCATCAAAATCTTTTATTATTATTATTATTATTATTGAAAGAAAAAGAAAAGAAAATTAATAATAATCAGTATCGTTACAAGTGATATCGAAAAAGTTTTTTTTAATAATTTTGAATTGGAAATAAAAAGTGCGCGTGAAATAATATGAAATAAAAATAAGTAAAAAAATGAATTTAATGATGTAATGTTTTTGTTTTTCGGGGGCTGCTCATGCATATAAAAAATGCGTATTAAAACGAGTCGAAGAAGGAAGCGAAATAAGTATTGAGTTATATTACGATAAATACGATATATAATAGGATACGATATATTAGACCTATCGTCCAGGGTTAGTAGGCATTTTCGTTGAAAGAAATAGTTTGTTCGTTCGGTGCAACTTGCACATTAGTCCCTTGAGGTACAACTTTCACTTTAGTCCCGTCAGGTACAACTTGCACATTAGCCCCCCCCCCTTTTTTTTTCTACCTCTATTTCAATAACATAAAATTTATAATAAAATTATGCAGGCAAAGTACAGTTTTACCTTATCCAAAATGGGAGACGGAAAAATATTATCCTGGAAAAAAGTCACGCCGGAAAAAAGCACTCTTAAATGAACTGTCCACAAAAGGAGCCAACATATTATTGCAATTCCATTATGGTATTGCGGGTCAGTAGAAAATAAAAATTACGAAATAGAGGTATTCGTAAACAACTCATTCGAATCGAACGTTTTTAGTGATAGGATTGGTTATTCGAGATTATGCCTTTACTAAATATTTTGCATTTTGTTCTGGAAAGAAAAATCATTCTTGAAATGCTGTAACAGGTGTATGGCGTTCATGCTGAATGTTTTTTTTTTTTTTTTTTTTTTTTTTTTTTAATATAGTACCATGTTAATGTTAATTATTTATATGGAACTTTGTATAGCTATCACTTACTTTTTATTAAAATTACAGTGACTGACATACTGCTGACGAGGGCAGAGGGAGAGGGAATCAAATGGAAATTAATTTTTTTTAAACACCTTATTATTGAATTTTTGTGTAAATATCACTTATTGTTAATGAAAAATTACAGGGAGAGTTACAGATGTCTGGAAGAAGCTGCAGGTCAGAGGGAAAGAAAATTAGGTGAAATACCCCTTGCAATTGAAGTAATGGATTTTCATTATTATTATTATTTATTTATTTATTATTTTTTTTTAAATTTATGATACCATTTGCTTCATATTGTTTTTCTCAGAAAATCAATTTAAAAGATATTTTTTACTTAGAAACACTATAACTATTAATAGTTAATAATAATTGTTAATAGTTATGTGTAACTAATAACTATAATAGTTATATAATTGATATAATATGCGCATTCTTAGAGCATTTAAATTTATTTAATGAAAACTCATTTAGATAGGTTAAAATGTAAAAGATTGAATTTCAAATTTCTAAAATTATTTTTCCCAAAATTCTATGTTACACTGATGTTTGCTTGTGAATGTATAAATGTCATGCAGCTTTTTCTGAAGAGGATTTGTCATGTTTGTCAGTTTTGAGATGTGCGACAGCTTCAGAATGTCAATTTGTTGTTTCACAGGTGGGTAGAGGGTAGACAGGGAGAGGGGGATATATATGATTACTGTAAACGAAGAATGTTGTGGCCACTATAAGATTTTCTTCTATATTTTCATATATAAATTCACTCAGTTCAAATAATTTACAAAAAATATTTTTTATTAAAATTATCTACCATGATGAATGCAGACGATTTTCATCTTAGAGAACACTAAATATCCAAAGAAACACTGTTTAACTAACATCTTAAAAAATACGTTTTCATAATGGTTATCTCATGCATAAAATTTCGTACAATTAATTGCCATAGAAGCTGAAATTATAGCATTCCCGTTTTCGGGAAAAACTACACTATAGCAACGCAACCTATTGGTAGATATACATCCAAATTCAATCGGCATAATGTTGCATAATGGCTTTCTCACATATCAAGTAGTGTTTGATTATACGCATTAGAACCTGAAATATAGTCTTCCCTTAAACTGAGGAAATCGTTGTATAGAAGCGCCACCTGCTGAGCAATTAGTACCCAAGTTGATTCGCAGTAACTTATCTCAAAGTGCATTCACAAATAAATTTTTATGCAATTTTGCGCAGTAGTTTCTGAGATATAACCCTTCTTAAAAATATTAAAATCGCTTCACATCAGCGCAACCTGTTGAGCAGTTAACCCCCAAAAATCGATAGCATTAACATACGTCAAGATGAATCTACATGTGAATTTATATGCATTTTTATGCAGTAGTTTGTGAGATACAGCCTTCTCTTAAACTGTGGAAATCAAGAAATCACTGCATAGCAACGCCACCTGTTGAACCCTTGACACCAAAAGTTAGCAGGTACTAACTTATATCAAGTTGAATATTAATGAATTTATATGTATTTTTGTGCAGTATTTTATGAGATATAGCCTTACCTTAAATTGTGGAAATCATTGCATAGCAGCGCCACCTATAAAGCTGTTGACACCAAAAGTTGACAGGCACTAATTTATATCATGTTGCATCCATATATGACTTTATTTATATGTATTTTTGTGCAGTAGTTCCTGAGATATTGCATTTTCTTAAATTATGGAAATTACTGCATAGCAGCGCCACCTGTTGAGCAGTTGACACCAGAAGCTCATAGGCACTAACTTATATCAAGTTCCATCTATATATAAATATCTGTTTTTGTGTAGTAGTTCCTGAGATATAACCTTCTCTTAAATTGTGGAAATCGCTGTATAGAAGCGCCACCTGTTGAACAATTGACGCCAAAAGTTGATAGGCAATAATATAGGTCAAGGTGCATCTATATACAAAATTATATGTAATTCTCGGCTACAGACCTGTTAAAGATTTTTAACAATGATTTTCTTTCCAGAACAAAATGTCGAAATATTTATTAAAGGTATAATAATGAATTATCAATCCTATCATTAAATATACTCAATTCAAAATAGTTGTTTATGAATATCTCTATTTCATAATTTTTATTTTCGATTGACCCGCAATACCATAATGGAATTCTTAATACCTTAATATTTCATTTAAGGATGCTTTTCCCCGGGGTGATTTTTTTCCACGGGTGATTTTTTCCGAGGTAATTATAAATATTCACCTTTGAAAACTTAAAACATCATGCTATGAGCTATTCTAAAAGTTTCAAATGTCTAGCTTGTCGGAAAGTTAGTTAAATAATATTTCTCTTGAATCATATAAAATCTACCGAAATCAGCGGGGACCCGAAACAATTGGCTAAAAGTATTGAAAAAATGCATTGTCACCACATTCTGAGCCATTCTAAAAGTTTGAAATGTCTCGAGAATTTATAGAATTTATAGTCGAGAATTTATATGATTGTTGAATCATATAAACGCTACCGAAGGCAGCAGGGACCCAAAACAGTTGGCTAAAACAATTTTAAAAAATCCATTGCCATCATATTCTGAGCTAAGTTTCAAAAGTCTAGCTTGTCGGGAAGTTAGTTAAATAATTTTTCTGTTGAATCATATAAATGCTACCGTAGGCAGCGGGACCCGAAACAATTGGCTGCTAAAACTATTTTTAAAAATGCATTGTCATCGTATTCTGAGCTATGATAAAAGTTTCAGATGTCTAGCTTGTCGGGAAGTTATTTAAAAATTGATTCCAAGATTTGTACCGGATAAACAAACAAACAAGAAAGCGAGTTAGTAAGAACATGCTAAAAAAGCATTTATTCATTCATTCATATATGGACTTTTTCTGGAAAAACTTTTGTTTTCATGGGTACTTTTTTCCGGGTGATTTTTTTCCGTTGGCGCTTTTTTCCAGGGTGCTTTTTTCAGGTGTGATTTTTTTGAATCCCGGAAAAAATGGTAACGGTAAAAATGGTAACGGAAAAAATGGTAACGGAAAAAATGGTAAACGGAAAAAATGGTAACGGAAATAATGGTAACGGAAAAAATGGTAAACGGAAAAAATGGTAAACGGAAATAATGGTAACGGAAAAAATGGTAACGGAAAAAATGGTAAGTGGAAAATTAGTATTCTGAAACATGTGTACTATGAATCCATGGTACACTGTCAGCGAAAATGAGCATCTAAAAAATATCTGTAATGATGATCTGAAATTTGTATCATTAATTCCATGTTTAATGTCTTTTCGTCAGGGGTAAAACTACTTAACATGCAATAACCCTAAAAATTGCAAAATGCATGCGTAATGAATGGTTATTATTAAAAATAATATTTATACCTTAAAAAAAAAAAAAAAAAAAAAACAGATATTGCAGTTCCTGATGCATTATGAGACAAATTAAAGATTCAAAATGAGAAATTAATGTACAAATAAATTATTTAGCACGATATTTAGAGACAGCAAAAATTTGAAAACCCATAAAAGTTACAAATTTGTTTCATACGCACTAATAAACGAAAATTAATAAAAATCCATATTAGATAGGCTTTTTATATGATGTAATCCATGTTAATTTTAAACACAAAATCTGTAATAAATTAATAAATAATAATTATAATAAAATATTTTTATGAATGTTTCTCCTTTTATCAGAAATTATATCGATTATTATTATAAGGGATTTGCACATTGGCATTTTTTTTTATAAATGATAGAACATTTTTAGATTTATTAAATTTTAAATACAAAAGATATTGAGTTTCTTTTGTACAAAATATTATGACGAGTGTATTTCGATTTTTTTTTTTTTTTTTTTTTTTCTTCTTTTTTCAATATTTACCATAAAAAAGGTCTATTTTACAGATGCCTTTAAAAATATGAGCACCTGGTCCGTCATTGGAATACGTCTTCTAAATTGCTATGCTCTTCTTTTTCTAAATGAAAATTCTTTCATCTTTGAATAGTTCATTATTATATTAGGTATCTTGTCCTGATTTCATGCCCCTTTTAACAAACTCATTGATTGGCATATGGGTCGAACGGATAACAATGGTTCCCAAGCGCATACAATTTACGGCTAATATGTATGTATAGTTTATGTTTAACAAAAAGTATATATCTTTAGAACTTGGGCTTTAAAAAAAAAAAAAACATATCTGCATTTTATTTGCTGTGTAACTATGACAGCTCTCCCCTCCTCCCTTATGTTTTTTTTTTTTTTTCCTAAATTTTGCTTTAAATTTTTGTTTAATTGAGCTAGTATTTGTAGAAGAACAGATTTTTTTTTATTTTTTTTTATTATTATTTTTTTTTTTTTTTCAATTTCCCTTACCGAAATATGGTAGAGAAGAGTATTGTTTTAGGATCAAATTTCGGAAATTGAGAGTCTTTTTGATATTTGAAAAAATTGAGGTCCCTCCAAATTCTAAAAACAGGTCATTAGCGGTTGGTCTGTATGTGTGTTTGTTATCGTAACTTGGGTTTGAACTTTGGACCTCCCGTCTGCCACATTGTTGCCAACATCTTAATATTCAGTAGTACTATTAGTATCCGTCGCTTTTTTCGCAGTGGTTTATTTTTAGAGTAATTCGCTCCAAATGTAATTAAGATTAAATTAAAAAAAAAAAAAAAAAAAAAAAAACACATTCACGCTGGTTTCGGGGAAAACCACGAAAAATTCTGAATGGCTGGGTTAGATCGAGAAGTGTGACTTGGGTTTGAACTTGGGACCTCCCGTCTATCACATAGTTGCCTATATCCTAATTATGCTCCGTAGTACTATTAGTATCCGTGTTTTTTTTTCGCACTGGTTTATTTTTAGAGTAATTCGCTCCAAATGTAATTAAGATTAAATAAAGGAAAAAATTTATATTCACGCTAGTTTCTTGAGAAAACCACGAAAAATTCTGAATGGCTGGGTTAGATCGAGAAGTGTGACTTGGGTTTGAACTCGGGACCTCCCGTCTAGCACATAATTGCCAATATCCTAATTATTTTCTGTAGCACTATTAGTATCCGCCGCTTTTTTTCGCACTGGTTTATTTTTAGAGTAATTCGCTCCAAATGTAATTAAGATTAAATAAAAAAATCCATATTTACTCTGGTTTCGGGGAAAACTGCGAAAAATTCTGAGTAGCTGGGTTAGATCGAGAAGTGTGACTTGGGTTTGAACTCGGGACCTCCTGTCTGGTACATAGTTGCCAATATCCTAATTATGTTCCGTAGTACTATTAGTATCCGCGGCTTTTTTCGCACTGGTTTATTTTTAGAGTAATTCTCTCAAAATGTAAAAATGATTAAAGAAGGGGGAAAAAAAACTCGAATATCGTCTGGTGTGAAAATAAGGCGGGTACTAACAATACTACAGAAAATTAATTAGGATGTTGGCAGCTACGCTATCTTCTTCGAGAGCAGAAAATTTCTACCACTGAAGGGGAACTCATTATTTTTAATTTTCCATTGATCAAAATTTCTCTGTAACTTTTATCTTAAAGCATAAATGCATGGAGATATGTAGTTTTTGATTCTCTTTTCGACATAATTCAGTGTATTAGAATTATAAACTAAACATGCATTTAATACTTCTAGCAAATAATTAACACCAAATAGCCAAAAAATATAAATAATTAATGTACGGCACTTTTATCGGCATTAAAATGTATTAGTTTAATATTTTTAAAAATTGGCTGAACTGTAAAGAAGTTTGCTCCATAAAAGATATGTTAATGTATGTCCATTAATCTGTTTTTCTTTATTAGATTTGGTTTAACAAATATTTAAAAGCAAGAAATTTCCTTTCGTTTTGATTTTAAAAGATATCAGTTTGTTTTAAAACTATGTTCTACAGAATAATTTTCGATATTCAAAGAGCTTGAAAAATAAATAAAAAAATAAATTAATTATCTAATAATTAATTATAATAATTAATTATTAATAAATTAAATAAATTAATAATAAATAAATCCTGGACGACAGGACCCATGCCCCAGCCCGCCCGGTTCCCGCAGTTCAATGTATTTTTCTAGTCAATTTTGTCCCCTTATTATTTCCGGTGTGAATTTTTTTTTTTTTTTTTTTTTTTTTTTTTAACACACTTGACATTGTGAGTTTTTTTGCTTTTCTTCCCATGCTATTCCTATGGGGGTTTTAGCCTTTTTTCCCCTCTTTTTCTACATTCTAAAGTAGCGGTGGTCCTGTCGCCTAATAAATAAATAAATTAATTAATTAATTAATTAGCTAAATAAAGGCGGGGCTGTCCTTTATTAAGCAAATTTCTATGATTAAAACATTTTTTCTGTTAAAAAAAAAAAAACTTATGAGTACTTATATATATATATTTTATCGCTGAAAATAAAATTAAATTTGCACAAATGTTAAGTATACTTTTTAGGATGGAGGACTATTAGTTTCAGTGTGGGGAAAAAACGTCATCGCCAGTTTTGTGTAACACCAAAGAAAAGGGAAAGGTGGTGGGGTGGGGAGTTAAAGAGGAAGACTACAGAATAAAATGTTTTTTTATGTTACCATTTTACCGATTTTAATGATATATTCTATAACTATCACTTACTTTTTATGACGATCACATTGAGTGTATTATATACCTGGGGAGGGGGGGGGGGGCAAGGAGGCGCAGATGGAAGTGAAATATATTATTCTTTAAACTACCCTATAATCGATTAAAACAGAACCTTTATGTATGTACAACGTACAGTTTAAGAAAAATTACAGAGAGTGTTACACATATCTGGACTTACTAAGGGGGGGGGGGGGGCAGAGTGAAGGAAATGGTTGCTTGTATATCACCATGCTACTTATTTACATGAAACTTTATACTATCACTTACATTTTATTCAAATTATAGTGAAAGTTACCTATAGTTGATAAGGGGGAGTAGGGGTAGGGGGGGGCAGATGAACAATAAAATAATCTTTTGAAATAAAACATTATCGATTTTTTTATTCACATTTTGTGTAAATATCGCTTATTGTTTCTATTCATGAAAAATTACAGTAAGGTTACATATGTGTGTGTGTGTGGGGGGGGGGGGCACAGAAGGAAAGAAAATTAATGTTTGCATCACTATATTTTGCATTTTAATAAAATTTATTATAAATATCATTGAATATTTAGAAAAATTTACGCTGATTGTTATATATATCTTGGGGGCAATGGGATAAGGGGCAAACGAGAAAAATAATTGTATAAATACCACAATATTACCAATTTTAATTAAAATTTCAAAAACTATCACCTACATTTAATGAAAACTTTCAAAGAGTGTTACATATATCTAGGAGGAGGGGAGGACTGAGGGAAAAAAATATTGTTTTTAAATCACCTTGCTTTACATTTATAGGAAATTTTGCATAAATATCTCTTATTGTTTATCAAAAATTGAAGAGAGGGTTACACTACCTGGTGAGAGCTACGGGCCTACATGGAAAGAATATATTTTCATACCATCTTATTGCCAATTTTATGAAGTGATCGTTATAGAATATATCATTAAAATCGGTAAAATGGTGATATAAAATATCATTTTATTTTCCTCTATCCCCCTCTCTTCCCCCCCCCCCGAAGTATGTCTGACACATACTGTAATTGTTTCACAAATTGTATGCGATCATACAAAGTTTCATTAAAATCGGTAGGAATGTGATATAAAAACAATTGCCTTGCTTCGATCTGCTCCTAGTCCCCCCCCCCCCTTTCCTCCAGGTATACACTAATTGAATGTTGTACCAAATCAATTGAAATTTCTAAAAATGTAATCTGAAAATCATTCTTTAAATTTTTTATTTCATATTATTTTGCGATTTGCGAATTGGAAAAGTGCACTTTTTTTTCCGGTGCCCTTTTTTTCAGGGATCCCCTTACAACATTATTGTGACAGTAGTTCTATTCTCAGTTTTTGTACACAACTTATTTTCATATCTCTAGGTATTCATATAGCTAGAATGGATGAATAGATCTATAATCGACTTAAACAAATTTGTGTAATGTCAATATTTCTAACTTCAGCGATAACTAAAAATACATTTTTCTTTTTCTTTTTTTTAATCAGACTTATAAATGTTAATCATATAAGTAATGTAATGTTTTAAAACACATTTAAAAAAATAATAATATTTCCTATATTATCTTTTTATTAAATGAATTAAAAAATGCTATTTATCTCAGTCAGTTTTTAAAAACTATCTGAAAAAATTATAATTTGTGTTTAAGTGTTTTTGGTTTCTTATAAAGCAGATTTGTAAAACGTAAAACATTCGGTGGGCCAAAAAGAAAATCACCCTTTTTTTTTTTAAACAAAAACAAACAAGCACTTTGAAAACTGTTAACGAATTGACCGATTCCAGTGGATATAATCGGATCCGTATAATCACGAAGAAACTTGTTCTTCCCCCAGGGAGAGAGGGGAGTTAGGCCGAAATAGAATGTTCCGGAATGATTAGCACTCTCGCTTCAATAATACAAGTTAAAAAATGACCTTGACATTCTAACTTCAAAAACTTCACTCCTACCATTGAATACTTATAACGATCCAAAACTCTTCTGACCACTTCAGTTTTGAGCCACCCAATAGCTGTGTAAAATCGCTTTCATCATGCTATGATAATGATATTATTGCAATTTGATTTTACTAATTTCTTCATTACCATTTTTTCCGTTACCATTTTTTCCGTTACCATTTTTTCTGTTTACCATTTTTTCCGTTTACCATTTTTTCCTTTACCATTTTTTCCGTTACCATTTTTTCCGTTTACCATTTTTTCCGTTACCATTTTTTCCGTTACCATTTTTTCCGTTACCATTTTTACCGGTTACCGATTTTTTTCGTGGTTCTTTTTTCCAGGATCCTTCGAAAATATATTATAAATTTTATTTTTTGGAAATAGTGATACGAAAAGAATATAAATAAAATCTTTTTGTAAAAAAATAGAACCGACTCCAAAAAGGAACTACTATTCAAACAACCAAAAAAAAAAAAAAAAAAAAAAAAAAAATTGGTATGAAATGAAACGTTAAATCGCGCCTAAAAGTATAAAATAATTTTCTTCCTCAAACAACTTATAACACTACAATTAATCATAACTTTTAAAGTCGGCGCAATATTAAATAAAATTTAATTAGTTTTTAAAGGTTTGTTTTTAGATCGGTAGCAACAAATGCTGTTGTCTCGAATGATCCATTTTCATGTTTCCTTTATTATTTTATCACTGTATACAATTGGCCCATTAGTAGCATCTGTATAAAACAGAGAACATTCTTTACAATGCGGTATTTATGTTTCTACGAAGTTAGAGTTTCCTTTGCAAATTTGGTATAACTTTGATAACTATCATCCTTGGTGGCTTTTGGATTTGGCGATCAAAACGTAATGCAAAAATATACACGCAAGATGTATATTTTCATAATATATATTGTACGAAGTATTGTTTCATATTCTTGATTACTCTCTTAATATACCTTATCAAAATAATCATGATATCCCAAAGAAATTAAATATGTTTGCCAGATAATGTTGCGATTTTTCTTTCACCAAGGACGTCAGATACCAGCATCTTCGCCAACTTTTGCTGCTTACAAAATCTTATTTGTTTTCTTGAATCAAAGTAGTTTCGGCTGCGTTTTGCAGGTGATAATGTGAGATTTTGAATAGGATTTGATTTTTCTATTGAATAAAGGTATCAATTTTTATTTAATTTTGCGCCGACTTCAAAAGTTATGATTAATTGTAGTGTTATAGGTTGTTTGGCGAAGGAAATTATTTTATACTTTTAGGCGCAATTTTCATTTCATACTTTTATTATTATTATTATTATTATTAGTTGTTTGAATAGTAGTTGCTTTTTGGAGTCGGTTCTATTTTTTTACAAAAAGATTTTATTTTTCCCTTTTCAGTGATTACTTATTCATATAGCAGAACATCAGAAGACGTTCGACAGCAGTTTCACAAATCACAACTTCCAAGAAAAGTGACATACCTCAAAAAATGGTTTATGTCACTGAAAAATACATGAAATGCACCCAATGTGAACAAAAAAGTTACATCTCCATCTAGAAAGTTATCCACTCGAGAGATAGTTGTGCCAGTTTTATTCTAGTCAAGTTATTTTTAAGTTGATTTTTCTCAAATGCCGCATTTTTAAGTTGTGTCACTTTTCTTGCCTTTATCGGATATGAGCAAAAAACTATCTCTTGAATGAACATACGTTAAATTAAAAAGTCTTTAGAAATGTAAAGAACGGATACGCTGTGTTCGTAACCAAAACTCTGTTAGGCATATATATTGAACTTTACAGTGAATACGTGTCACCCACTGCGCTGGAAATTGCGCAGCGTAAAGTTCAAACAAAGAGCAAAATATGCACTGCAGCTGACAGATAGAAGTTTCAACATCGATACTTACATACTGCTTTTACCAGTATAGCTGGATGCGTTCAGCAGTTAGAGTGAGAACAGATTTTTGTGAGTATCCTGTTATTTGTTTATATCTTAATGAAATGATAATGAAACCTATTTCAGGCCAAGATCATTACGACAACAAAAAAAGAATTAAAATTAAATCATCTCTTACGAAGTTATAAGCTAACAAATTTAAACAGCTACAACAATGAGAAACATGGTTTGTATTGAGAACCTCTTCCTTTATGAAATCGGTTTAAAACGTTTATGCGTTAATCGATGTGACCGCTGACAATAACCATACTTTGAATTTTACATAGCATAAATGACACCCGCTACGCTACAACATATGCAATGTCGTTCAAGTGTACACAAAATAGGAAATTGCGAAATTGCACGTTTTAAGCGTCCTGTTTTTAGAATTAATGTCTAAACTATCTTTTCGTACTAAATCGATGATATTCTGCAATTTTATAATTCACTTTTTGCCTCTGTCTTGAACCATTTCCGAGATAGGGACACTAACTCCACTGTTTTCCACCAAGTGGCGCTGTAGGTGTTTGAATCGCGTAGCACATGTCCACTTTACTATACCTACATGCCACTTTTATGACTATAGCTGCAGCTGCTCAGCAGTTAAAAGAGTCGGGACTGACTTGTTTGGGCTCCCTGTATTTTCTTATATTACGATGGGACATATTTCAGACCAAGACCTTTACAATAAAACAAAAAGTATCAAAATCGGATCATCCGTTCAGAAGTTATGAGCTAACAAACAAAAACAAAAACAAAAAAACATACGCTTTGTATTGAGAACCTCCACCTTTTTTGAAATTGGTTAATTAGAGCACCTTTTACGAAGTTATACGCTTACAAACACCAACAACAACATATAGCTCGAACTAAGAACACCCCCCTTTTTGAAGTTGGTTGAAAACGACTTTGCGCTAATCGATGTGGCCGCTTACTGTAACAGTACTTTGAACCACAGAGTATACGTGTCATCCGTAACGCTGCAAAGTATGCAACGTAGTTCAAGTGTGCACAGTGTAGGAAATTGCGAACAAACAACAGCACGTTTTAAGTGTTCTACTTTTAGCAATGATGTCTAAAAACTGTCTTTTCGTAGTAAATCTATGATGCTCTACAACTTCGTAATTAACTTTTTCCCATCTTGAATCGTTTTTGAGATAGAAGCGCTAATTACTCTGGTTTTCACCAGATGGTGCTTTATTTCCTTTAGATGGGACCTACTTCAGACTAAGATCTTTACAACAAAACAAAAAGTATCAAGTAACCGTATTTTGAACTATATAGCGTATGTCTCACCAGCTACGCTATAACGTGTGCAATGTAGCTCAAGTGTGCATAGTGTAAGAAATTGCGAACAAACAAATGCACGTTTTTAGCGTTGCATTTTTAGCATCAATATCTAAACTATCTTTTCGCACTAAATCGATGATGCTCTGCAACTTTATAATTCACTTTTTCCCCCGTCTTGAACCGTTTCCGTGAACGTGATAGGAGCGCTAGAATGATTGTCTAAACTATCTTTCTGTACGAAATTGGTGATACTCTTCAACTTTGTAATTCACTTTTTTCTCTAGAACCGTTTTCGAGATAGGAACACTAACTCCGCTATTTTCCACCAGGTGGCACTGCAAGCGTTTTAAGCTTGTACTGTGTGGCCACTTTGCTATACTTACAAACCATTTTTATCACTATAGCTGCAGCCGTTTAGCAGTTAAAAGAGTTGGGACTGATTTTTTTGGGCACCCTGTATTTTCTTTAGATCGTAAAGATATTACAATGGGACCTATTTCAGACCAACACCTTCTCAACAAAATAAAAAGTATCAAAATCGGAGCATCCGTTCAGAAGTTATGAGCTGACAAACAAACAAAAAAAAAAAAAACGTACGGTTTGAATTGAGAACTTTCCTCCTTTTTTGAAGTCGGTTAAAAAAAGTCGCCTGTGACAGACCTGTATAAGTCTTATGAAACCAAATCAAATATGAAACAGTGATAGTTTTAGAAGTTTGGAAAATGGCTCACATTTCCCGTCTCCAAATTCACCGCACCTGTGGCCAAGTGGTTCTGCGTTCAAAGCTGGTAGACGGGAAGTGCCGGGTTCGATCCCAGGTCGTACATTGTCAGCCTATCCGTTCGGAGTTTTCCGCGGGTTCCTCCAAAACTCGCTTAAGTATGGGCTAGGCTCCCCTTAGAAAGATCTGCATGCAGACGGAGAGCATTCCATCCCTAGTCCTGGAACCCTCGAGTAGTCTTTCGGCCTTAACTTCCACAACAACAACAATCGTCCCCAAATTCACAGTTGCGGTGTTAATGTGTTATTCCTGTACATGTGAAATAATCTCCACAGTTTTTGGTAAGGAAACCAAGTTTTGTATGTAGATTTTTAATATAACTTCAGATTTGTTGTATTTCTTAAGCTTTTTGGTCTCTCGTCGTGATTACAGTTAACCCAGAAATTGTGTGTAACGAGTTGAGATATTTCATAAGTTCCAGATTCATGAAGGTTATTTCTATATCTGGAAACTCGACGTACATATTGTACTGTATATAACTTACATATTGTTTTGTATATAAGTATATAGTTGGCCGAAGATGCACCTGACCCAAAACATGAAGCAAGAAGAACCACGAAACACAAAACTTTCATCCCATCTTTCTTTTCTTTAAGGGCACAACTTTATTTGTTATTATTACTATTATTATTTTACAAAATAAATAAATAAATAAATAAGAAAAATTCACTTAGAAAACTTTTCGCATTTCGAAACTCAAATCATTAAAAATTTAAAAAGAACCTGATTGTCGAAAACAAGTACAAATTTAACGGTTCTAATTTTTTTTTTTTTTTTTTTTTTTTTTTTTTAATGCGAAAATGGAATTTTAAAAAATACATGAGGTGATGAGTAATTCTATAAATAATTTTCCCCATACAAGAACAGGGGTTTTGGCTACCGCCGAAGATAGGTATTGTAACCTCTTAAGTAGCACATTGTTAAATTATAAAAAACTCATATTTTTTAAAATCTATTATTAGTGTTAGTTCATACCTAAAAATTTTCAAAAGTATAACAGCAACCCAGCAAAATTAGGTTAAAGCCGAATTATGCCAAACAGTTGGTACACATACCACATTTCACCATTTATATTGTTTCTTTTATGTAAAACTAACTTTATGTTTTTGGCATTTTCGATGGAGGTAAGCATTGGTTGCGACCATATGCAGGTACTCCGAAGCCCTCACGTTGACGTTGACCATTTCTAATTTAATTAAGATAAAAAACTATTAAAAGTTTAAAATTAAAAAACATTTCACATGTATATATAATATATAAAAAGTAACAAACCACTTTAAAACACGTAGATAAACTATTTTTACTAAAAACGACACAAAGCTTTTCGCCGTTGTAACAATAGCATCATCAGGTGTAATTGCGTTACATAAAACCAGCAATATATAAACAAGAGAAGTTCAAACGGTTTAAAGTTACGGTTACAATAAAAATTTTTTAAAGTTACGGTTACAAAAAAAAAAAAAAAAAAAAAATTCATTTCAATATCATTTTCAGTATTCTTTTTTTTTTCTTCCTCTATGAGCACAACGTGTGCCTATTTTATGAAGTGATGCAGCATCCTTGAAGTTAATAACTTTATTGTACTTGATAATATTTACTGCCTCTGTCATTAGCAGGTCTTGAAAGTCGCGAGGGGCTGAAATAACTTCGAACTGGGTCCACAGAGGAATAGCTTCAGGGTGCTCGTAATACATTTCTAAATTAGTTTTTGTTTTTCTTTAAATGTCTATATTTTTAACTTTTTATAGCTACAGGGTGCTCGTAATACATTTCTAATTTAGTTTTTGTTTTTCTTTAAATGTCTATATTTTTAATTTTTTATAAGTTTTCTTTTGAGAAAAATCATAATAATATCCAATTTAAAAATTATGCTTACTTAGCTATAAAATTCTATCAATGATTTGATAACGAACATCCCACGCAAATTTTGTGTTCATATATTTAAGAAAAAAGCACAAAAAAAAAAAAAAAAAGGAATCGAAAATATAGGTTGTGACTTTAATTTTGCAAGCGTAATGATAGTATGATTTTAAATGATAAGTGAACGGGAAAAAAAAAAAAAAAAAAAAAGTATACAAAGCTTTGACAATGAGATCCCATTTTAAAGAACCCTCAGTTCTCAAACCTGCAGTCATTAGATAATTTCTATGAATACGAAATACCATTATGAATGCAGAAAGGACCGTTACTCATTGTTGTTTAACAATAACTTTGTTGTACGGGGATGATCTGTGAAGATGATGACAGTAACCACGCGTCTGAGAGGAAAGTCAACTACTATTAGTAATGAACTTTGGACTCTTTTTTTCGGATGGGGGTAGAACATTTTGTAGTACGGAAAAAAAAAGAGAGAATTGAAACAGAATTAGGGAGATATTTAACTCTTATTGATAAATCAAGTCAGAAATAAATCAGTGTTTCAAACATTCCTCAGTTAAATACTTTCCAAAGAGAAATAGTTTTTAGTGAGTATTTTCCCCCCTTCTGTCTTAATATACCATTTCTTCTTGAAAGGGCGGACAGGAAATGAGATTTCCAGCCTTCTCTTTTCAAACCTTTCAGGTAGAAAGGTATGACAGGTATACAAAAGAAAAGACCAGAGAGGGAAGGGTCGGTCGTGCTTTTCAATTGACCACCACCCCCAAGGAAGCATTCACATTGATAAAAGAAGGGGGCTGGAAAAAGCACACCTGGTAAATTTTATGCCCCTTTTGTCCTTCTGTTGTCCCCTAGCTATGAATGAGGTCGGAATCTCGCTGTTTCAAAGACACAATCTCTACTTCATGCAGGTAAATACTTCTTGATCTTTTGCGTATGTGTAACTGGTGGAGAACGATATGTAGAGCAATTCGGCTTCTGTATACGTTACTAGAAATATTGGTGATTTACAATCTTGTTATCTACAACAATGCAGATAAGAGTTGCTAAAAATGCACAGTACAAAGTACAATTACACACATGTTTATGCAATAAATAAAAATATAGCAAAATATTAGGCATTTGTGCATAAATTAAATCTAATATATTGTATCCATCATAACTTTATTTTATATATCTCTACTTCATGCAGGTAAATACTTCTTGATCTTTTGCGTATATGTAACTGGTGGAGAACGATACGTAGAGCAATTCGGCTTCTGTATACGTTACTAGAAATATTGGTGATTTACAATCTTGTTATCTACAATAATGCAGATAAGAGTTGCTAAAAATGCATAGTACAAAGTACAATTACACACATGTTTATGCAATAAATAAAAATATAGCAAAATATTAGGCATTTGTGCCATAAATTAAATCTAATATATTGTATCCATCATAACTTTCTTTTATGTATTTTCCTATACAAATTCACGCAGTACATATTATTTATTAAAATATATCTTCCACGCTGGATGCAGACGATTTTCATCTTAGAGATACATGACACTAAATCACGAAATAAGTCAAATTTCTGTGCCCTACAGGCAACATCTAAAAAAATGCATTTTTCGCTTTTTTTTGGAGGGGGGGGGGGGGGTAAAAATTTAAAAGGATTGATAATTTTGTTTCAAATTATTACAGACTTATGGTTCAACCATTCCTTTTAAAAGTATTGATGAGTTCTTTTACATGTATGTAATTTTTTCTTTATTACCATATGGTCTTGCAGAGGTCGGCCGCCCGGCAAGGTGGTTTAACCTGCTGCACCAGTCTTAAGCCGTGATGGCCACTGCTCCTTCTGGGTCTCAATCAAGTTTACTAATGAACTTTATCTGCCATTTTTAACAAATGGACGGAATCCGCTTAACTTAATCTTAAGTTAAGCGGAACCACTTGAAATCAGGGTACAACTTGAAAATTTAAAATCACGATAACTTCCGATATAATACTCCAAATCGAACGAAATTTGGACAGTGAACTTATCTTATAAATATCTTGCAGGAGTTTGTTAATCAAATTGCTCCGCCTATTTGTTTTCAAGTGGAGGCCATTTGAAAATTTCATATTCACACTGTAAAAAGCGTATTTATAACCGGATTTGGTTGCATTTTGATGTATACATAGACTACATAAGGGTCACAACCAAGTTTATCAATGAACTTTATCCGCTACTTTTAGCAAAGTGCGGATGTTATAAACTGAGAGAGACAACTTGAAATCAGGCTGTTGAAAATTGATAAATATGATAACTTTTTAAATTCTGATTCAATTCTAACCAAAGTTGCACAGTGATCTTATCCTATAATTATCCTGGATGAGTTTACTGGGCAACTTGCTCCGACATTTTGTTTCCAAGTTGTGGCCACGTGAAAATATGCCATCACGATAACTTTTAAAATACTTAACTGATTCAAACAAAAGTCGGATAGTGAACTTATGGTTCAAATATCTTGGATAAGTTCGCTTGGTAAACTTGATCCACGATTTTATTTCCAAGTGGCTGTCACTTGAAAATTTGTCATTATAACTTTTTATTATTATGCCAAACACTTATTTCACCTTCAGTTATGACTTGAAACAAGAAAAATTCGTTTGGTTGATCGACATTGGAAAGAAGGTTTAGTGCGTACCGTTCTTTCAAAACGTGCGAACTCATATATCGAGCTTCTAAATACTACATCCAAGTTCTTTAAATGGCGAAACACAATAGAATTATAAATATTTAGTCTTTTAGTAATCTTTTCAGAGGAAACTGAGGTATTATAATGACCTAAATCACAGATAAAAGTGAAGGTAAAATTAAGCCCGAACTTTTGTAATCACAGAACAACAACAACAATAATAATGATAATTGCTATCATGGTATAAACATAAAAAGAAAATCAGTCCTTAAAATTAGAAGAAAAAAAAAAAAAAAAAAAAATTCCATTTTTAAATTTTTATAAAGCTCCTTCAAACAACGGGTTAAAAACAATTTCTCAATAATAATACAGTAAAACCTCTCTAAGTTGGACACCTACAGTTCCAAGAAAAAGTGTCCAACTTAGAGAGGTGTCCAACTTATAGGGGTGCTTACTTTTATTGATTTAATTAAACTGTATCTATGCATACTTTTTAACTTTTAATCACATCTAGATATAATATAATTAAGCATCCACGACTTATATACAAAAAATTAATTTATTTGCCGATTTAAAATTTAAATTGTTATATTGTGGCCATTATAATACTTCCTTCTATAATTTTTTATATAATAGCGCTACCTACCAGTTAACATGCAAGAAAATTTAATCAATATAGCTTCTCACAATAAAGATTTTGCACATGCATCTTGGTGCAATTTTATCCAATAGGTGCTGAGATAGTCATGTGGAAAATCAGAGAATGTGAGTAAAAGTAGCACCACCTGTATGCTGATCTACACCCAAATTAAGCTGATATTCATTTTCATAACGGCCATCTCACATATGAAGTTTGGTGAATTTATTCATTCTAGAAACTGAGGTATAGTTTTCCGGTGAATGGGGAAAACTGAAGCATAGCAGCAACACCTGTCAGCTGATATGCATTCAAATTGAATCAGCATCGTTTTTCACAACAGATCTCTCTCATATTAAGTTTAGTGCAATTATACACTCAAGTTATATACTTGGTAGGAAAAATAAAAGGGGTAAATGAAGAGGAACTCTACCAACCAAAATGTATTTTCTAATGCCAATTTTTAAACAGTCTAAGTCAAAACATGCCCTGTAAGCTCTCTGTGGAATATTTAAAAAAAAAAAGCAAGGTTAATTCATGCAATTCAATAAAAAGAAAAGATTCTTGCATTATGCACTAAATTACAGTAATTTGTTAATATTTCAACTGAAGAAAAGAAGTATTTTTTATAAGATAAGACAGAGGTAAATAAATATATTGTGACAAAAAACGTTTTTTTTTTTTTTTTAATAGATATTTACAGTTTTTTCTATACAGGGTAAGTAAAATTTCTAAAATAAGACTGAGAAAATGGAAGATTTCTTTCTTTTTTTTCTGTTTCATAGGGTAAAAGTGTCCAACTTAGGACAGTAGTTCACTGTCCAAATTCCAAGTTAAAGGGGTGTCCAACTTATAGAGGTTGGACATAATGTTAATCCTATGGATACATTCCGTTCCGAGAAAAAGTGTCCAACTTAGAGGGGTGTCCAACTTGAGAGGTTTCACTGTAATAATAATAATAATAATAATAATAAATAATAATAAAAATAAATAAATAAATAAATAAATAAATAAAAATAAGAAGAAGAAGTTATACAGTCTTTTAAGGCTGAATAAATTTTACAAACTTTCAGTGAAGCCGAAAAAGAAAAGATGATTTAAACGGTAATCTTTTGACAATAGAAAGACCTCCGGCATTAAACTTCCGAAAATAACTGCATAATAATAAAATATGGAGCTCCACCCCCCCCCCCCCCCCCCCCCCTCTACTAAACATTAGAATGCAGCTGCTTTTATGTGAACTATTTGCAAAGCCAGTTATGTTTACAAGATCAGTCTTAAGTTTATGAATAGCAGAGGAATTCAAAAGATTAAATATAAAATGAGTGGAAAAAAAGAGAGGTGATATTATAAAAAAAAAAAAAAAAAATACCTTGAAAAATAGCGTCGTCGTCATAGGTGAACGTCACTTTCAGCAATCTCTGCAGTAATAATAGAATACAATAAGAAGCATCTAAATACTTTCACAGTGTTAAAAGGACCAAGCGGTGCTATGCATTGTTGGTTTCAAAAAGCAGTTAACAGGGAGAGAAGCATTCATCCTTTGTGATTATTCAGTCACACTATAGATATAAGTATAATGGATTGATTTAATCATTTTGTGGAGGGTGTGAATGACATAACTGTGGTTAACATATAGAAGACGAGTAACATTAGTGAGGAGAATTTAAGATTTTATATTTTAGATTAGATTATTTAGATTAACACAGACAGAATTAATATTTTTAGAGGCATGCGAAGATTTTAGGTTTTCAACGATTTCAAAGAGATTTTCTTTTTTTTTTTTTTTAGTTTTTATTTATAAAGTGATATAAAAAAAAATAGTGATTCAATTTCTTTTTAAAATTTATTTAAATCTAATGGTTAGCGAAGCGGGCAAAAGCTGCTAGTTACAATAGAATGATTTAATTATTTTGTAAAGCGTGTGAATACCATAACTTTGGTTTACTAAAAGTGAGACGAGTAATATTAAACTTTTGTGAAGAAAATTTTAAAAAGGTTTTAGAATGTACTAACTGTATTAGTACAGACAGCAAACTGTAGAGACAAAGGGGAATCTGAGTATTTAAGTAACTTATTAACTATATTCAGTATAAATATAATTGATGGATTTAATCAATTTGTGGAGAATGTCAATAACATAAATGTGCTTTACAAAAGTGAGACGAGTTTGTTACAATAGATATTGATGAAAAGAATTTTAAAATATTATTGAAAGAAATAATTACAGAGTCCATGGATACCAAAAAATGTGAAAGCGTTTTAATATTTGTTAATACTTATATGAAAAATGAATAAATTTTACAGGTTTTTTTTTTTTTTTTTTTTCATTTATTTATTTATTTTAGCATATAATTATATATTCGATTCGAAAAAAGGATTCAGTATACGAGAATAAAATATATACTGTAAAATAAAAGATTCGCATATATTTTTATAGGAAAAAAAAATGTTTCAAATACATACATAATATATATATATATATATATATATAAGAAATATTACATCGTAACCGAATTAGAATTTTTTCTGTGTCAACAAGCAGTAATACGTTGTTAATGCTTGCAGAGTTGTGAAAATGTTTTTTTTCTACACTGGCAAAAATGTTTTGATAGAAAAATCAAATTAATTTCGCTGACTGATTTTTAGATTTATTTTGTCTTTTTAACAATGATTGTGTTCCATACCAACATTCTTTTATTGACCAAATAAATAGGATTGAAAGAAGAGTAATTGTCATTAAACAGTTTGATAAGTTACGTCGTAGGTTTCTCTATAAACAACCAATGAGAGGCCGATGAGCTGAATCAACAAAAATTGCTTGGTTAATACAACAAAATCATTTGGGTTCTAGTAATAAAATTTTTGTTGAGGGAGGCTATAATAATAACAATTTAATAAAAATTTATTATTTATCATTTTAGCAAAACGTTTCCAGTGTAATTGGTCTCAGTGTACAAAAAGTAGTCTTAGAGCGGCACAACAAAAACCAAACTACCTATCTACCGGTATGAAGAGGATATTTTTTTTGTAAAGAATAAAAAATTTAGTTGGATTTTTCGTCGATAGAGGGCACTGCAAGGACGAGTAAAGTAAAGACCCTGTATTTGAAAGAGGTTGGGCGGCTTTTTGACGAAATTCTCCATTTTAGTGCTATTTGCACCATTGCTTACCATTACGCAGAGAAAAAATTTCGATTATTTTACGTCATAACTAGATAAGAACTTATTTATTACATTTTTACTTTGTTGGGAAATAAATTACATTAATTTTGAAATATTTTCAAAAGATGAAACTGCATTATTATTTATTTTATATCATGTTTTAAATACTACATGCTGTTTTATGCATTTATTTCCTAACATTTGAGATAATTACATGATTTATTTTCTAGTTATAGCTTTTAACTTCTGTTTTGCAACATACTTAATACTAGCCGCCTACAGCGACCAGCTGGTTCGCAATCTTTGAAAAATCCGACTTTATAAATCTCCCGCTCGGTAGCGACTGCGGCGCCTTTTTCCCGTTTCAGATCTTACAACAGCTTATTGACATATAGTGAAAATAGCTTTATTAAAAAATTTAATTGCAGTAAATTCCCGCTCAGTAGTGCCTGCGGCGCCCTCTTCCAGTTTCAATATCTGAAACGGCCTGTTCGCTCACCGTGTTATGATCTTTCAGATTTCTGACTTTAGCAAAGTCCCACTCGGTGGCAACTGCGGCGCCTTATCCCCGTTTTAGGACTTACAACACCTTCTTCGCTCATTAGAATTTAAAATATTGAAATTTTAAAATATTACAGCGCTATCTGGCTGTAGAAATTTCTGTAATCTACTGTTCAATTCCAAATCAACAAAGCTTTCAAATGATGTATTACTTATGAAATTATTTCAATTAGTAGCTGAGATACAAAAGAAAACCTAATCCGGACACCTTAAAACTCATAATTAGAATTTAAAATATTGAAATTTTAAAATATTACAGCGCTATCTGGCTGTAGAAATTTCTGTAATCTACTGTTCAATTCCAAATCAACAAAGCTTTCAAATGATGTATTACTTATGAAATTATTTCAATTAGTAGCTGAGATACAAAAGAAAACCTAATCCGGACACCTTAAAACTCATAATTAGAATTTAAAATATTGAAATTTTAAAATATTACAGCGCTATCTGGCTGTAGAAATTTCTGTAATCTACTGTTCAATTCCAAATCAACAAAGCTTTCAAATGATGTATTACTTATGAAATTATTTCAATTAGTAGCTGAGATACAAAAGAAAACCTAATCCGGACACCTTAAAACTCATAATTAGAATTTAAAATAATGAAATTTTAAAATATTACAGTGCCATCTGGCGGTAGAAATTTCTGTAATCTACTGTTCAATTCCAAATCAACAAAGCTTTCAAATGATGATACTTATTTCAAATGATGAATATTACTTATGAAATTATTTTAATTAGTAGCTGAGATACAAAAGAAAACCTAATCAGGATACCTCAAAACGTACAAATCAGGTGAAATCTCGAATCCCACTTTCGATAATATAAAAGTACTTTAAAATATCTTTCGAATGATGCATGAAAAATAATTTAATTATAATTACAATTTGAAATACGCGTATTAGAATAAAATTTAATTTGGAATTAAAATGTAAATTTTTTGTTTATTCTCAGAAATCGATGAAATTTCAACTCTGTCTTGTGATGAAAACTCTGTATAGTAAGTTTTGTGTGCGACAAAGGAAAACTGAAGAATTTTCAAATTTGCAATTTTTAATCACAGTCAAAAAACATGTGACCTGAATCAGTAAAGCAAGAAGTAAAAACTCCTTCGCCCCGCTTTCGAGATATCGGGAGTTGCCATGGTAATCCAACCACCAGCAAACACGGAATACTTGTATCGAGAATTTCATTAAAGTCTATGGCCTAATGCGTAAAATTAAAAAAATTATAACTGATTCAGTTTTTGAAATAATGTCTCAATTTTTTGAGAACTGATTCGTCTAATCAAGGTCTATACATACACACACACACACACACACAAAATGATTTATCTCTAAAAGATTTTGAGTTATAAAAAGTTTTCTGAAAAATCGATGTTTCGTAAAGTCTAAAAATATGGATCGCTAATCCGTATTTTGTTAAAATGTGTATATAGTTCGAAAAAGGATTAAATGACCTTTCAAAATATACCGGATGTTAAGAAATGGGACTATTACTCTTTCGTACAGGGCGTTTCAAAAAAGACGATTGAGAGAAATTTTGGACCCTTTTTAAAACTTTCTTAAAAATATAAAAATACCGTATTAAAAAAAAAAAAAAAAAAATGTACCGTAAGATTCGGTAATAAATGCTCTTTCTCGTGGTACAGGCGTATTTTCAATATCTCCAGCAGCGATTGCTTTACAAAAACGCACGAAATTTTCCCTTTGTGCTTCTTCTTTTGAGGAACGCGCTGGAAGGTTAAAAATATGATCCGCTGGCTTTTTAATTAGACATAGGTTGACGTGTTAACTAATATCTCCGGATCTAATTAAAATTTTTAAATTCTTTTTTCACTATGCACTCGGGAAGGCTTCTGAGAGCACCCGTATGTCAAATTTTGTACTTCTACGTCTAGTACGCAAAATTAGAAATTTTGCGTACTAGACGTTTTCTTAAAATAAATTGATAAAAATAAAGAAAATAAGGTGTACATTATTTACTAGCACATGAAAAATAAATTCCTTTTAAATAATATTTGTCATAATAAATTTTAAAAATAATATTTAAGTAAATTATTATTTTTATTTACATAATATTTTTAAAAACTAAAAAAAAAAAAAAAAAAAAAAAAAAAAAAATCAATTAAATAAGCAAATGTAAATAAAGTAAATAAAAATATAGTTTTTAATTTCTAAAAATATTAGGTAATATTTTTACAAATTATTATTAATTACATTTTTATTTTTAATTATTTTTTAATATTTTTTACAAAAATAAATAATTTCGTCATTATTAATAATAATGCGCAGTTGAAATAAATAAAATACGAATTTTTAGCTTGTAAAAATATTATATCAATATTTTTACAACGTAATAAAATATAATTTCCTTTCTTCTGCCGTAGTTTTAAATTTATTCATGAATTACTTGACAAAAACTAAAATTACCATATTTTTGTTAAAAATTTTCCAACTTTTTAAATATAAAATGTATGTCCTCGGAAAAAACAAGGTAGAATTACTTTCACAATCGACGTATTTTGCTTAGTATATAACAAAAAAAAAAAAAATTCCTCTGTTTTCCGATCAGAGTTAAAAAAGTAACCATATCTTATCGAAGGTTAAAACAAAATTGGTTTTTCTTCAAATTATTTTTTTCTAAGACGAAAAAAATTACATATTTATATTCTGTATTGTTTTCTGAATAAACTTAATACAATTTTCTTCCATTTATGTTGCATAATAAAGTGTCAATCGCAAAGAAAGAAGCATTACGTTCTACGGGGATTGCTCCGGTTTGTCACTAAAATGGCCGACTTTCCGTCAAAGTTCAGTCTCTTCCTACTATAGGGTCTCTAGAGTAACGAGAAATATGCAAGTTAGAGTCCTATAAATTGCTCAGATTTAAAATAAACACATCTTTTTTCCTATTTTGCTTCCTACTTGTGCATACATAAAGTTTTAATTGCGATGCTGACTTGGTGCATAATGCGTTATTGGTGAAGGTGTTTTCAGTGAGCTAAAAACCGCTGACTAAAGCTATAATTAGGGTGTTGTAACTCGTTTATAAACTATAATTTGTAGTGATGGCGAGCACATAAAATAGAATTTATGTGCTCGTAAACAGTTGCATGGAAATAAATATACTTTTTCATGGAAATTTGTGATTTGTTCACGTACAACACCCTCTATCAACGAAAATTTTGACCCCTTTTTTTTTTTTTTTTCCCTCTCTCTCTCTTTCTTTACCAAAAAAAAAAAAAAATCCCCTTTCATGTGAATAACTTTCCCGAAAACCACGTTCAAATCTATCAATTATTTCAATAAGTTATGAATTTTTAAAATGCCTGACTTATGGGACACCCAGTATATATTCACTATAAATCCTAGAAATAACAATTAAATTTGCTATAAACAAGCACTATTTCGGAATCGATATTTGATAATAATAATTTGAATGGCATATACTTTTTTTTTTTTTTTTTTGCTTGTTATAGGTGTTTTGCTTTCGTTTTAAAACTTGTTTTCGTTCATTATCGGTGATGATTAATTACAGAACTAATTAAAAATATGCATCTTACCAGCCGTAATAATTTCTAAAAGTTTTATTCAAGTAATTTATTTTATTTTTTAATCTATTGTATTTTTTTAAAATATTTTAAATTTAGTAGTAATGATTATTATAAGAACTTCTCGTTGACATGAGATTTCTGGAAGAAAAAAAAATTTTTTTGAGTTGAGGTGCTATTTGAAATATACGTTACGTTAAAGTGTAAGTGTAACGGACAAAAATATATTCATTATTCAATCTTTCTACGAACAAGCGTGTAAATACGCAATACAGCATGTCTTACTTATTTACTTACACACACATGCACATAAATCAGTATCAGATTCATTCCTCCATCTTTCCGAATAATTATATATATTGTATATATGAAATGATAAGAAGAGGTAAGATTTTAAATTATTATTTTATTAGTTTAAATTAATATTGAGTGATAACTTAAAAGAAATCCCATTAAAAATTCTTAACTTGAAAAGTAATTCTAAAGATTCCCCTGTAAAATAAGTTTTATGACAATACACTTTCATATTGCTGAAGTCAGAAAATTGGACGAATTTTACAATAAAAAGTGCTGAGTCAACGCAACTCTCCTTTTCTTGCGGTTAAGTAATGCATATTAATTAATCCCGGAGATCCAGGTCGCAGTTAAACTGCCAATCATTAAGTTAATAGCCAATAATTAGGGAGAGGTGGAGTAAATATTCGCGCTCAAGTACACGGTATTTAAGCTGGAACACACGAGAAATCGTAGCTTTTTCCGATATTGACTTGCTTAATAAATCCACGTTAACTAATACTTCATTATGTAATGTAAAGTTAATTATGGAGACTCGCGGCCCTTCGGGGTCCCGCGGCTGAATAATTGTCGACCGTCGGCGTGGTTACGGGACATATGACGCTCAGGATGTCTAACTTTCAGGCCAAGACTGCATCTTGAATTTAATAAAGGATTATTAGTTAATCTGATGGACTCCTCATCCTTTCTAAGATGCTCACATCACGGGAATACTAACTCTCTTAATATTACGGGTCCCCCTTTACGTTACATATATATATACAGTAAAACCTCTCTAAGTTGGACACCTACGGTTCCAAGAGAAAGTGTCCAACTTAGAGAGGTGTCCAACTTATAGGGGTGCTTACTTTTCTTGATTTAATTAAACTGTATCTATGCATGCTTTTTAACTTTTAATCACATCTACATATAATGTAACTAAGTACCCACGACTTATATACAAAAAATAATCAATTTGCCGAATTAAAATTAAAATTTAAATTGTTATGTTGTGTCCATTATAATACTTTCTTCTATAATTTTTTATGTAATAGCGCTACCTACCAGTTAACATGCAAGAAAATTTAATCAATGTAGCTTCTCACAATAAAGATTTTGCACATGCATTTTGGTGCAATTTTATCCAATAGATGCTGAGATAGTCATGTGGAAAATCAGAGAGTGTGAGTAAAAGTACCATCACCTATATGCTGATCTACACCCAAATTAAGCTGATATTCATTTTCATAACGGCCATCTCACATATGAAGTTTGGTGAATTTATTCACTCTAGAAACTGAGACATAGTTTTCCGGTGAATGGGGAAAACTGAAGCATAGCAGCAACACCTGTCAGCTGATATGCATTCAAATTGAATCAGCATCGTTTTTCACAACAGATCTCTCTCATATTAAGTTTAGTGCAATTATACACTCAAGTTATATACTTGGTAGGAAAAATAAAAGGGGTAAATGAAGAGGAACTCTACTAACCAAAATGTATTTTCTAATGCCAATTTTTAAACAGTCTAAGTCAAAACATGCCTGTAAGCTCTCTGTGGAATATTTATAAAAAAACAAACAAACATGGCATGATTATTCATGAAAATGAATGAAAAGAAAGATTCTTGCATTATGCTCTAAATTACAGTAATTTGTGAATGTTTCAACTGAAGAAAAGAAGTATTTTTTATAAGATAAGACAGAGGTAAATATATTGTGATAAGAAACATTTTTTTTTTTTTTTTTTTTAGATATTTACAGTTTTTTTCTACAAGGGATAAGTAAAATTTCTATAGTAAGAGTGAGAAAATGGAAGATTTATTTCTTTTTTTTCTGTCTCATCGGGTAAAAGTGTCCATAGGACAGTAGTTCACTGTCCAACTTCCAAGTTAAAGGGGTGTCCAACTTATAGAGGTTGGACATAATGTTAATCCTATGGATACATTCCGTTCCGAGAAAAAGTGTCCAACTTAGAGGGGTGTCCAATTTCAGAGGTTTCACTGTATTATTATTATAACTATAAGGATAGCTCATTTTTTATATTATTTATTTATAAAAAAAATAATAATAAATAAATAAATAAAAAAGACTCTGAATTTCATTTTTTTTGAACATGTCATCTCTTATTTTGGATTTTTTTTCCCCCATAAAATTTAAATATTTCTTTCCGAGATTGAAAATTAGAGTCTTAAGTTTATTTAATGAAATAAAATATTCGTTTTTCAGAAAAAAAAAAAGTTGCTCACTAACACAAAAAAGCGACATGTTTAAAGAGTGGAATTCAACAAACAAAATTTTAAAAAAATCTTCATTTTTAAATGATATTCACAGGATTACATATAGGGAAAAATGAAGGATAAATTTGACTGATGCGTATGTAGTCTTAATATTTATATTAGGTAAGGAATACTCTTTTATTTTACTAAGCTGGATTATCATGGGTTTTGGTTGTCGTAGGAAGACTACATCATTAGAAATTTCCAACACTATTCCTCACCTCTACTTTTTCTTTAAAGAATCATATAACATTTTTTTTTCTTTAACCTTTAAGAGTGTGTAAATTTTGGGGGAAAAAACCTTTATTGATTATCTTAAAAATGCTTCTTCTTCTTCTATGTCCCATAAAATTTGATATTATAAGGAATACAATAAAATGTGGTATTAGATTGTATCAACAGAATACTTATGTTCATCAACCATAGGTTTCTTTTCATTTTTTATATCGACGACAATCTTTCATAATAGACATCACTTCTCGCCTTGCGTCTCAATTGCTCGTATCAAAAACCTAACTCTTTTATGTTGCCATTATGCTTCGACTATCGAATCCCAATAGCAAACTATCGGCATAATGCAATTCAGACCCCAATATTTACCTATATCCTTCGCGTAATTTCGCATATAACGAGTGCTCCAACACTCACAATAACTGAAGCCAAGTTTTGCGGCCCGCCATCACAATCACCAATTTTTGCGGCACAAAGAAGCTCTGCTGCAATAGATGAGACCATCTTGCACCTACTAAAATGCGAACAGAAGGCTGCAACAATAAGCCGAGCAAGCCTAAGCCCTTTTTAGGCCTGAATGGTTAGGATCGGGGGGCCCTAACCTCGTTCACAATGGCAAGGGCTTGCTCTGTGAATGGGAGCGAATTTCTGGCCGTTTGTAAATCTGAAGAGGGTTGATTCCCATTATGTTTTTCCCAGGGCTTTTGTGTCACGTATAGCCCTGGTTTTGGTGACATTGTGACTGTTGCTACTGTTTATTAAGGTAGGGACATGGAAGGTATAGATTTCTTGTTACGCGTAATTTGTTGATTTGCTTTTGAAAGTAAGCATCAAATGAACTCAATCACACTTCATGAATAAGGTAGAAATATCACTCGAGTTTCCGTCATGAAGCTAATATTAAAAGCTTATTATGAATAAAAGCATTTATAGTGAATACATTTATTACTATTTATTTATTTGTGATTTTTTTTTTTTTTCTTTTTCTAATTAGTATCAATACATTTATTGTTAATGATGACCTTTTAAATTGAAGGTAATAATAAAAAACAATACATTTTTTTTCTCTGGTTTTTCAACGAATGTGTTTTAAATTTTTATAGTATCTTTTGCTTACAAGAAATTGTATTTAATGCATATACTTTTTAGTTACCCCTTTTTCCAATTCCTTCAGGAGCTGGTAGCTTAGTCAGTAGAGCGCCGAGCTCGTAATTGGCATATTGCGGGTTCGATACTTGAACCCGTCATGTACACTAATGGTGGCTAATGCACGTAAAATTCGTCGTGGCCGCAATGTCCTCCATGTTCTCATTCCCTCTGGGTGTCACAGAAGCGGGGAAGCCATCACCTCCCCGGAGGATCCTAATTGGGATGCCATGTCTCCGGACCACCCTCAGGACCACCAATTGCCCATAGCATAGCACTAGCGCGACGTAAGAACCAAACAATCCAGATCCTTCACTGAGAACATTTTATTTCTTAGATAAGTTCAATTTGTTATATTTCTGTTAATATTTTGCAAATTTGACCTGCATTCATAGTAAAAAACCAGAACACACTCAGTTTAAAATTCTGATTATTATTTTTTTTAATATTTTCAAATTGTAACTTTTCTTTTCTTTTTAAATTACTTATGCCCGTTTTATTTTATTTTATTTTATTTTTATTTTTTCAGTTTCTGGAGCTAGCAAATTAGCTTTGATATATTTTTATTATTTAATGCTTTCATTTTAATGCTAATTAGCATTAAGAAATTTCTGAACATCAAAAACATTTATTTTTTATTCTGTTCTGTTGACAGATAATGTCTAAAACTGTTTTGGTAAAATTGCATAAACTTTATTGGAAATCGTCCTAATATCATCGTAAACTGGACCCACGTATCCCATGTGGGTTTAGGTCGTAAATAAGCCCCTAATTATGTAATTTAGTTCTGGTGAAGTAATAATCTTTTATTTTAGAAGTCTAAAAGATAGCCTAAAAGATACTGCAAACACCTTTAAAATATGAAGACAAAAACTCGGCATCTTTCTATGTCTAAATTTAAATTACCTTAATCTCTAAGCAATATTACAAGACGAAGTTGTTGGAAATATACATAAGTAAACAACGCATTCTAAAAACAAAAAATGAATCATTTATATATAGGTGCGAAACTCCCTTTTTTTCAACGCACACTTCATACTGAAAGTTTTTATAAATAGCTTCAGTTTATTTAATTTTATTTATTCGTTGGAAATATATGTGACAGATTTTTTTTCTTTTTTTTTTTTAAATACTGGTAATAAGTCTGATACAAAAATTAGAAATGTTGGAAGCTATGTTTATAGAATACGAAATAAATCACCATCTGTATATATGTGCGTGGGCGATAAAAAATAAAAATAAAAATACTTTTTTTAAATTACTTAATGAACTGAAATGTTAATGCAAAATCATATCTAAAATGTTACCCCTAAAATAATCAAATAAGTAATACAGATAAAAAAGTTACTCCATCCCTATTTCAATTTTATGGAAATATTAGCTGCGTCTGAGTATTTATTTCCGTGTGAAACTACTTAGATTAACATCTCTACGGAAATACTTGAAAGTAATTATATATTCTTGTATGCAGGAGCTGATTACCGAAAAGGCTTAGGAAGCACAAGCTTCCCTTCTAAAATTTAAGAGAGGGCCCCGAAATGATACTGAGCTTCTTCTAGCTTCAAAGCTTAATCAGGCCCTGATTGCATCCATTTTGATTTAATTAAAAAAAAAAAAAGCCATCCTGTGTTATAAGTTACTTATGAGTCCAAAACAAACTGCTTCACTTAAAAATTAATTATATTAGTTTGATCAAAAATAAACTGCAGTACTTACAGACAATAGCTGTGCTTCGAGTAATAAAATCTAAATGAAACTTCAGATATGCGTTACGTAAATCATACAGCCAAGATTTAAGGAAAAAAAAAAGTTTTAAATTTCTCCAACATTTTGTACTGTTGAAGCCAAGCGTTTTGCGCTTGACGCTGTTGATGCAAAACTGAGTGAGTGAGTGGGTTTGTACGTTAAACTAGGGCTACGCTATGGGCAATAAACGGGCTGGGCCACATCTCTAAGGTTCATCCACAGAGACATACCATCACAATTGGAATTCTATAAATCAAGAAAAATGAAGCATGGTAAATGTCAACAATGAATTTGCAAATAGGATATGGTTTAAACTCATACTCAAATATAAAAGACTATTTAAAAGTATTTTCCATATCCACGCTAAAAAATTTTAGAGTGTTAATACTATTATTATTTAGCGAATAAAATGAATTTCTGATGCGCAGCTACATAGAGCTTGATAATTATTGGGAGGGGGGGGGGGGCTTTTGCCCTGCTCGCCCATATAATAGTCAGGCATTGGCTATATCAGCCTCTAAGTATTGCCAGTTTAATTTTTACTACCCTGAATTAGAACATAATTCATGGCATAATCTCACAAACATAGCATATAGAATTTAAAACTTTATAGATATTACCAATATTTTTTCAATGCTTGTTTTTTACAGAGAGTAATTCATTTCCTAGTGGGCCATTTTAACAGTGATTTTTGATTTTTCACCCATAAAAGCATTGCATTATACATTTAATGTGTAAAATTTGAAATATTTTACATAAGTTGTATTCATTTTATTATTGCATAAATTGAAGAGTTATAAAGTTGATTTATCATTAAATGATATTATATCTACTGACAGTACCCGCAGCGTCAAGTCGGTTTGTCACGTTATTTTCTTCTTCGCTAAAGTTCCCCCCCCCCCTCCCCTCCCATTTCTGAATTCACACACTGTATGAGTCGCAAAAGCCAGACAGACTGTTTTTAATCAATTTTTCTTGACCTGGGAACTTGGAGAACAGGACGATATGTCACTTGCAATGGAAGTTCTTTCAAGTAGAAGCATTTTTCTCTTTCACTTGCACAGTAGCGCGATTTCATATCAACCTCCTATATATTTTTATATTTATATTTTCATTTTTTATTTCTTCTTCCTTCATTTATCCCCCTACATCGGCTTTATTCTCCATTGTGCCGTGACAAGAGGGTTCCATTGATGGCCTCCTTTTCATTCTATTCAGCTCAAATCTGCACGAGGGATTGGCAACCAGAACTCTGGAAATCGAAACGGAACTTCTGCAGGCCATAAAGTACGTTTGAATTTTGTCAGAAAGCATGAGGGGGGGGGGGGGGAGTGAATGTCGGAAAACAAATTTTGAAAATCTCCGACAGTCTGATTTTTTTTTTTTTTTTTTTTTTTTTTTTTTTATGTCAGAATCACATTTTCTCATATAATATAAGAAGTACTCTCTTAATATAAGAAGTTTTTCATTTAGTATTTATATTACATTATAATAGACTACATGCTTCAGAAGAAATATGTTGGAAAAAGAACAGACTAACATCAAGTTTATATTTTTTTATTAAAGAATACAGAAATTATTTCGATTAGTAAATAAATAAATTGCTTAGTTTCAAAATAGTTTCTTTACAGCTTTTCGCTTGATATTTCATATTTAAATCATTACATACTTAATTATTTAAAACAAAATAATTCCACTTATTAAATAGGTTTTAAAATTTGTATCATCGATAGAAACCTAATCGGTTTCGAATTTCAGTTGCTTTTTAATGTTTGGATTTGTGTTCAGAATTAAATAGTTTTTAAATTTTAGTAGGATTGAAAATTTTGCTGCCCTCGACCCCATAATCTGTTGCTGAATGTTTAATCGCCGCATGAAATAAGCAGCTTCCCATAGTTACACACGATCGCTCTTCAGGCCGGAATTATCAACCGTACAAATATAGTTTGACACTGACACCATACAAATATACTATAGTATGTATTCATGTATTTCAAACGGAATGATCAATTTTTATATTCGACGAAAAACCCAATCAATTTTCAATTTTTCTCACTCCTTTTAAATTGGAGATCTTTTTAAAATTTTAGTCGCTTTTTAAATCTTAATCGTCGCCGCCGTTCAAATTTTTAGTCACCTTTAAAACTTAGGCTTCCCTAGACTCAGGCCTTCTCACGGGCTTAAGCCTAAATCCATCACTGGATATTAATACTCGTTTGCTTTATGAAGGAAGAATCCAATAACTACTACAGCTTTTTAATAAAATTTTGGTTTGTTAATGAATATTTGATTTTTAATTACTGGATTTAATTCGAGCGGAAATAGTAATTTATTTAATCGCATATGTTGGAAAGAGAGTGATTCTGCGGAATTTTCACCAAGTTAGCTCTCCAGTCCGTTGAGTTCATTTCCTCATAGTAACTGCACATTTATTTTTATTTTACTTATTTGTTTGTTTATTTATTTTTTAAATATTTGTTAGCTAAGATTTAATCGATTCCTAATTGCGGAATCTAATTTTGGCTGTTTTTTTTTTTTTTTTTTTTTAATTATTATTAAATATATATATCTGGATGACTTGTGAGTAAAAATTTCCACAAAAATACTTCCCCTTGACTGATTCATAAAGTTAATTCTTCAATGAAAAGTTCAAGTTACAAGCAATAGTAAAAGTATTTCGGCTTGAAACCCGACTGAAATTAAGATTTAAGAACCGTTTAATACATAAGACATTGTGTCAGGATTTCCAGGTTCTTTTAAAATAACTAAATTTATATATATATATATATATATATATATATATATAGAATTTTATGCATTGTTTTTAAAGCAAAATTTTGAAACCATGTAATATTTTTTATTTCCCAATGTATTTGAGAACTTGGTTAGAATTTAGAGTTTTGCTTATTAAAACAGGAAAATTAGCATTAATATTGTAATAAGAAGGTGAGTGTGAGGGAAGGTTCTAAAAACGTAATGATACTCATGGCATTCAAATAATTTAGTAGATCTCCCGAGTCTGATTAACACAAGGACATGCGGGGCACGTACCCTGGGCCCTGAGTAGAAGGGGCCCTAAAACTGGATCTGAAAATGCCCTTTTTCCTTTTTTGTCTCTAAAAATAGCAGAAAATGGTATATAAAATGCAATTTTTTTTCATTTTAGTCCCTTATACAGATATACATGTATCTTTGCTAATTGTTGCAAAGTACGAGGTAGTTGGGTTGGGAAGGGCACGAAAATATGTGTACCCTGGGCCTCACATGGAATTACTCGGGCCCTGTAGATTTCTGATAAAGAGTTCTCCTAAAATTAACATACAATTGCAACCAAGAGTGTTTTCACAGTGATATTTTAGAGGTAAATTAATTTAAAAAGCTATTCCCCCCCCCTCTCTCTTTCCAAAAGATAAACATGTATGTTATTCGTTATTCTCACCGACGAATGAAAAATATTTTACCAAATTATTAGTTTTGCTTCATAGAAACACTTTTCTGTTAGATTAATTTTAGATCTTTATCAGAAGAAATTTAAAAATTAAAAGGAAAAACCCATGGTAAATCACACTTATTTTTGAATTATATATATATATATATAAAAAAAAAAAAAAAAAAATTAAAAATTCCTATAAATAAGGGGACGAATGAATATAATAAATATATGTATGTGTGACAACTATACGCAGCTCGTGAAATCAAAATTATATTAAGAAATTTATGTTCATATTTGTTTCACAGAACGAACAGCTTTACATGTTTTGCGTTTCAAATAAATTTTGCACACATTTCACTATAATGCATTTAAAAATGCAACTGACAAATAAGGAGATAAAAATTGTATTAAACTGTAGAGATAGAATGGGTATGAAAATGTTTTTAATATTTCTACTTGTTTTTAAAACTTTTTACTTCTAATTTCTAAATAATTTGAAAAAACAATGTGGGGGATTTTTATAGTATTAATTACTTGTAGTAGTAATAATGATGATAATAATAATAATAATAAAATTTATAATTTTAAAAGGGATATGACGTAATTAAAAATAAAATGCATTAAAATGCGAATGTAGAGGCCAAAATTATTTAACAAGTAAGAACTTGTTCTAGATGAAACAGTAGAAAAGAAAGACACAAAAAATATGATATATTAATACATGCACAAACACAAAGAACTATAACATATTAATATTTCTTAACCCATATGATGCAATTAACCAGTTTTACTTTTCTTAAATGAATTCTCGGTTTCTTCTATTTTAAAAAATAGCTATTAAAGAAATATTAAAACGTTTAAATTGTAAATTCAAGTCGGAAACAGGAAGTAAAATAACGTAAATATTGACTTGTAGAGCTTTAGAGCCATACTGTCTGAGACAACCATGGTTTTACAGACAGCATGACTGTGGAGGCGCATTCCTATTGTTGAGCAAAAGGTGCCGTTCTTAGATCTGCTTTTTTCATCCATATCTGGGCGGAGGATGAGTTAGGCAGTGAAGGTATGAACGATGGGCATGATGAATGCTCTCTTTATATTATAAATGGGAGTTCATTGCACGTTATTGCATAAAACGACTTATAGTTTTACTTACAGAACATGATAAAAATGTATTTACATAGATGACCTTGTATAGAAACTCTTAAAATTGCTGCAAAAACAAACAAATAAATAAGTAAATAATAAAGAGCTTCCATAAAATGCGCGCACATAACTTGTAGTTTATATATAAACTAACTAAAAACTAAACTCTCAAATATTTAGTTTGAAAATTTTAGTATTTTTTATAATACAGGAAAGCACCGTTAACGCGTCTTTCGTTTATACGTCTTTTACTTTTATACGTCCTTTTCGTGAAGTCCTGATTCATTCCTATTCATTTTAATTCAAAAATTCTTCGTTTATACGCCGCTAATATCGGTTATACGTCTTTTCCACATTACTAAAATTCGCAAAATTTCTCGACCAGCATAATTTTCTATTCTAAATAGGATGGATTTTTCCTAGAAAGCATCTTAAATGGAGAAACGCAGGAAAGATTGAAGAATACTGATCAAAGAATCGAATTCACAGTAGAATTTTTAATACTCATAGACAAGGAACAAATCAGACGAATATTAATGATTTTTAATGCTATTAATATCTGTATGGATATAAATCGTATGCTTATTATTAAAAATACGCAATGTATATAATTAATATTCAAAATGTGTTCATATAGTTCTTAAGAAATATAATATTGTATTCAATATATGATATATGTAATGAGTACCCAGTCATGCATTAATAGTATTATTTTTCTCAGTTTTTATAATAATTTTTTTTTTTTTAATTAACTATTGTCTTAAAAAGAAGTCTAATATACATTTACTAACTTAAGAAACTTTATTAATTAGTGTTTTCATACAAATGTTGCTTAAGTGTCATTATATTTGAAGAAATCAAAGTGTTATTTTTAAAATTCTGATTATACGTCTTTTCATTTATACGTCTTTTTACGTCAGTCCCTTGTAAGACGTATAAACGGTACTTTACTGTATTTTTCCTTGATAATATGTAGTAGTACAAAATCTGATTGCTCTTAAATTTTCATCTTCCTTCCTATACTGTTTTTCAGCACAAAGAGGGGGGGGGGGGGATTACGCAGATGAATAATTTTTGTCTAGGGATTCTTTAAATTTTCTATTTTTAATCAAACATTTTGATAAAATCAGATCACTAGCCTATTTCTTCATTTTCCTTCATCTGATCTTCCTCACAACAATATTTACATACAGTACAGCAGATAATAGTAATAATAATAATAATAATAATAACGTATTTAGATTTAGACTGATTATTGTTTTACAGATACTGAATTAGAAATTCCCAAAATTATTGAAAATAATAATAGAATAATAAAAATAAAGAACGTTGTATTGGGTGAGCGCGTATGCGTCGTTTATATACACTAAGTTAAAACTAAAATCTGAAATATTTAATTTGAAAACTTTTGATACTTTTTTTCGATTATTATTTTTCAAAGCAAAATATTAGTGATAGAAAACCAGGTCTCTAGCAAATTTCTTCATTTTCTTTCGTGTCCCTACCTGTATTGTTTATTTTTAGCACAAGAGAGAAAGAAAGAGAGAGAGAAAAATATTTTTAGACAAATGACTGTTGTATAAGAATTCCGAAAAATTCCCGTTTTCAATTAAAAAGTTGGTAATAAAATCAGATTTTTTCTACCTATAATTTTTTATAGCAGAACAGAAAAATGTTTGTAGACGGTTCTACAGAGATTCAATGCGTCAGAATACATAACTATAAGTTTACATAAACTAACTTAAAGTTGAATTCTCAAGAAATAAACATGAAAACTTTGGTGTTTGTTTTTATTATTATATTAAATTAGTAAGCTACTAATAAAATAATCTGGTATGTCCCTCACACTACTTTCTCTTACCCTGAAATTCAATACTATAAATTCAGGTTGGAGATTAAGAGGTAAGATAACGAGTACTGTTATGTAAATCTATGTTAAACAATTCAAATTAGGCTTCGGAAGAGTTTTAAATGATAATTAGTTTTGTGTGAGAGGGGCAACCGCCCCCCCCCCTCAACCCCCCGTTTCATTAATGTACAAAAAACAAGCGATGCATATTCAGCTTAAAACATACATTATTTACGATATCTCTATGAAGAATTTATTTCAATTCCCGAACAGCTTTCCTGGAAATGGTAAAATATTGTATTTGTAAAGCACATCCACTAACAACAAATAACGAGTGCGTTGTGGCCACCACACGACTTTCTTCTATATTTTCCTATACAAATTCACTCAATAAAAATAATTTATTAAAATTATTATTTAAGGAAATTATCTTCCATGATAATGCACACGGTTTCCATATTAGAGAAACAGTATAACACTAAATATCCAAAAAAAAAGTTGTATTTATTCTCAATAATACATTAAAACATATATATATATTATTATTATTATTGTTAAAAATGAAAAAAATCGGTAACTTTATTGTAAATTATCGCAGATCGATGGTTCAATCATTCGTTTTATAGGTATTGGCGGGCTCTTTTGAAAGATACTCATCATGAAAATTTACTTCCCTCGAGGGGAGACTTCCTTCCCAGGGGGGAGGCGAGAGTCCTACATACACAAATTTTTTTTCCTAGTTGACTATCTCTATTACACGAAATATATATTCGTTTCATTTGGTTTAGTGCAGTCTATAGATGTTAAACTCTACTTACCTGCAATTTCCCCCATATACGTAATGTAATTGAATACTTTTGAGTGTCCCTGTACACGAACCATTTGCTTCATCTCAACGAAAAGCTTACTGTAGCATCCCTATATGATACACATTTAGAATACCGAGTTTGGAATTTCTGCTACTATTTGTTCTTGAGATATGCTGATAACAGACAAACACACAGACCATTCGCTAAAAACATGATTTTCATATTCAGGGAACTTCAGAACATGTAAATATAACATAAACTCACGTTCGAAAATTTGACCCTAAAACAATTCTTTCTCGACCCTATGGGTAAGAGAAAGTAATTATGTTTATTTCATTTTGTTAGACTTAATATCTTTGAATGTACCTACTAGAAATTTTGCCCATAGACATAAATGTAATTGAATTCCCTTGAATGTCCCTGTACACAAAGTGTTTGTTTGGTTTAAAATATATACATATATTCTATAAAATAAATAAATAAATAAAATTAATAAAAAAAAAAATAAAATAAAAGCAGAAAGTATGAACAGATTAAAAATATTAAATATCTTACAATTAATCATGATGACAAATTAAATGATGTCATACTATTTGTCATAAAAAAAAATAACTGTAAAGCTTCTTTTTATTAAAATCTCATGCGCAAATTTTATATACTTCTTCTGAACAACGGTAAATATAAAAATCTTTCTTTTAAAAAAGTATACGCAGATGATTTCTTTCTTTCTTCATTTTTAAATGTTGAGCCAGACATTTACTTGTTTCTTTAATGCATAATTTTGAGTTTTCAACATTAATAATTTGTTGACGACATTACAGTTTACTTTGAACAGTTTTAGTAGGAAACGTTTATAGTATATTTTTTCAATATTCTTTGAGAAACCAATACCTTTCGAAACAACCGCAATTTTTAACGGTCCCCGAGAAAGGCGGTTCCTTTTCGGCTGAAAACCTTCCCCTTGAGAAGGTAGCCTCTCAACTTGCTTTCAGATATTTAACATTTTTGGGGGTAATATTTGAAAACTAGGGGCACATAAAAGGATTTTCGTACAGTGCTACTTGATAAAATGAAATTTAATAATAAAAAAAAATCTTACGATTAAATATTTTTTAATCATTCTTATTTGCCAAACATAAAACGCTGAATATTTTTATTTATGTTATTTTGCTTTTTTATTTTCTCATCTAAAGAGTATTTTTGGACTAATATTTTTAAAAAATTTCTGGAAATTTTTCATAATTACTTGAATATTATAAACTTTTTAAAAATGATTTTTCTTCTTTTCTTTTCTTTCTTTACTTTTTTTTAATATGATTTAATTTTTATTTGTGGTAATTGTTCTCGTTTTCAGATTAATCTCGCTAATCTTTACTTTTAGAAGTGAAAAAATCTGGAGTGACCCCACTCGACTTTCCGAACATTGAGTAATTAACGGTTTTGTAGATAAAGTAAGGTAAGACGAGTTGTTAAATAAACAAAAGAGAGAAAAATGTAATAGGATGTTTGGGTATTTTTCTTTATATATAGTACACGATGTTGAATTTAACACTATTTTACCAAACGCGTAGATCATAATGATAAAGAATATTTCGTTGTGTCCCTGTAAAAACCTACAAATGCTAGATTCACCAAAATGTTTATAGTTAATGCAACAGTGATTTATAATATTTATATAAATTTTCAGCTTCATCAGATAAAGCATTTAGACGCTATCACACTTTAAAGTTTGAGCCCATATGCCACAATGATAAAGAAATTTGCATTTTGTCCCTGTAAAAAGAACCATAAGCGCTAGATTCTCTAAAGTTCATAAAGTTCGTGTGACAGTGACGTATAACATGTAAATTTTCAGATCATTTGATTAAGGCGTTTAGTCGATGTCGCACTTTAAATAATTTGAGCCTATAGGTCTTAATGATGAACAATTTTTATTTGTGTCCCTGTAAAACTCATTAAGTGCTAGAGTCACCAAAATCTATACAGTGTGTGCAGTGGCGGATCCAGAACTTGATTTTTTTTTTTTTTTTGGGGGGGGGGGGGGGAGGGCTAAGATTTTTCAAAGTGTTATTCTACACCAATAAAAAAATTTACAATTGCAATATTCAATTGTGAATGTCAGTGCTTGGGGGGGAGGGGGGGCTTCAGCCCCCTAGCCCCCCCCCCTTAAATCTACCACTAAGTTTGTGTGATGGTGACCTATGACTCGTATATAAATTTTCCACTCAAACGGATAAGGCATTTAGGCACTTTAAATAATTTCACCCCATAGGCCATAATGATACAGAATTATTTGTTGTGTCCCTGTAAAAAAAAACTAGAAGTGCTAGATTCACCAAAACTTATATATAATATCTCTGAATTTGGCAATACTGTTTAGAGCGCTTTAGAGCGTTAGGGTCGGCAAAGGGTTAATAAAAATTCAGAAGCAATTAAGAAACTCACATGGTATCAACCACGGTTTTTATAAAAATCTGAAAATAAATAAATAAATATAATAATATTAATAATAATCCTTGTTTTTTTTTTTTTTTTTTTTTTTTTTTTAAGTATATTACATCACACGCAATCAGGCATAGCATCAGACCCTTACATGTTTAGAAATCAACTGAACATATCGCAGCGGAAGTGACAGCATAGCAACGCTACCTATTGGGCAATGTATGCGAAGATCAATCAACGCCAAATTATATCGCGGTCTAAAAAAATGTGAAGTTCATAAAATTCCCTGCACTAATCCTTCGTGAAATACAGTTCCTACGATATTTTATTTCATATACAGGCAGATATTTAAAACTGGTCGAATCGCGTTCAATTTATTTGAAAACAGAGAGACAGAAATTTTCTATCAAAAACAGAGAGACAGAAATTTTAAGATATAGTAGATATATTTTAAGATATAGTAAGTATATAGATATAGAATAGAAGATAAAAAAATATAGATTTGTATATAGAAGGAAGTAAAAAAATTCCAGATTAGTTTTTATTCTTTAAATTTATCAAAAAATTTTCAGCGTTCTTCCTTTTCTTTCTTTCTTTTTTTTTTTTTTTTTAACGTGACATATGTAATACATTAAATAAATAAATTTATTTTTGTTCGGTATTATAAAGAATAAAAAACATTAACATAGTACGTCATCCAAATATTGCGGCCGATTAGTCCGTCATCAACGTCCAATATAATTTTTACCTCCTTTAATAAATGAATGCATTGGATTCGAAAATGTTTCGACTTCCGATTTTTGATGGATTTACACGTTTTGAGAGTTTTAGAACATGATTTGACCGCTTTTAGAAAATATATGTGTCTACGTGCGTGACAAAAACTTTTTGGCAGCTTTATATCAAGAACTAACGAACAAAATTTCATACAAATTTTTCTTTACTTGCATGTTGGCATAAATTAGTACCTATCAACTTTTAGTGAAAAACGCCCAACAGGTGTTGTCATACAGTTTTTTCAATTTGTTTTAATTTGGAAGTATAGGGTAAAATTTCGTATACATGTGCACAGTGAAAATTATTTCGAATTATCGTAGTAACATACTAACTACGATAACGATAGAATTTTATTTATTGTAGTAACATAGTCAACTGGGGGGGGGGGGGGATTGTATATTTAGATGCATCATTTCTCTACTTTGTGCTGTTGTCCCTCAGGAGAATGGGTCAGTGTAATTTTTTCAATATTAGTATCTTTCAAAAGAACTCGTCCATACCTTTAAAACGAATGATTGAACCTTAGATCTGTGGCAACTTGAAACAAAGTTGCCGATTTTTTTTTTTTTTAATAGTAATAATAAAAGTCTTTTCTGAAATATCGTCAACTATTAGCAGGAGCATAACATTGACTTTCTTTCGACATTTAGTGTTATATATCTGTCTCTGTGGTGAAAATCGCCTGCTTTCATCATGGAAAATAATTTTAATAAGTAATAGCTTTAATAAATAATTTGAACTGCTATTTGTATAGGAAAATATAAAAGAAAATTCTGTGATGGCCACAATATACTAGTTAAAAAGTGCGACGTAGGTATATAGTGGATAAATAAATTTATTTTTATTCAATATTATAGAGAATAAAAAACATTAACTTAGTACGTCATCCAATATATTACCATCCTCTTTTTTGCCTTTTTGATAAAAGCTTGAACGTAAAAACAGTCCATTCATTCCGCAAAGGTCTCCGGGTTATAAAGGAATTTCGGGGCTGTGACAAAGGAGCTCGTGAAATATTGTCCCTGGACTCGCTGTCATTTCAGGTACACACAATAGACAGGGGAGCTTAAGCTGGAGGGTGGACGGTAAAGACCAAAGACCCCGCTATACACAGGTGTGGTTTGAAGATCAGGGGGAGTAAAAAATGTGGCCCGGATTTGCATCGGGGATGGTGAAGATTTCAAAACATGGGAACCAAATCTAAAAACAGTAGTTGTCATGGCATAAAAAAACAAAAATAATCTTAGTTGGATAAATAAACAAATTATCTTGGAATCGAATTTCAAGCAAACGCATGAAACGTTCGATTAATAAAAGCTTGGATTTAAAGGAAATATCTCGATTAAAATTTATTGGATTTTTATTTTTATAGTGTGTTTTGTATTGGTGTTACAATATAATAAAATAAAATTGAATTTTCATTATTTAATATTAAATAATTACAAGTGTATGTGGATATTTATTGTATCCACTGAAGAAAGAAAAAAGCTACCTTTTGCAATAAATGTACATTGTGTAACAGCAAATTTAATAACAAGTACAAATCAATAAAATAAATTCTTTTAAGTAGGTTCTATTAAACATATATATATATATAGTCTTTTCTTAAATATCGATAAAAGTTTTAGCATTTTGAAGATCACGAATTCATGAAAAAATGCAAACTGAGAAAACGCAATTTAGAGATTTCAGATCTCTAAAAAAAAAGGTGAAAAACCATAAGAATTGTTACATGAATGCATATTTTATTGATCAAACCTAATACAATTCTATTTATAAATATTAAATGAAAATATAAGCTTTAATATAAAACCTACTTCAGTGATACCGTCAAAGATGCCAAGTCCCTGTAAAAAAAGGCCCACCAGAGGCCAAGCGGTTCTGCGCTCAAAGTTGGTAGACGTGAGGTGCCGGGTTCAATCCCAGGTCACGCTCGTCGGCCTAGCCGTTCGGAGTTTTCCGTGGTTTTCTCCGAAACTTGCGTAAATGCGGGCTAGGACCCCTTAGAAAGACCCCCACGGAGGGCACTCCCCCTCACGCCTAGGACCTACAGCAGTCAATCGGCCTTATTCCGAAATCCAATCCAATCCTTGTAAGAAAATGTGCATTTCAAATGTATTAGATTAAATTTTCGCAGAAGAAATATCTAGCAACCGAATTTTTGCTTCGATCAATCCTAGAGTTCCTCTCAAACCGATCTGGGCTGAGTTGACAAGTCGTATAGCAACTTACATCTTACATCACTATCGTATCGTTTCGACAAAATTTAAACGTAACTAGTCTATATTAGAGAAATATATTGTATAGATTATTGCTTAGAACACCTTAAAAGTTATTTAAGGGGATTTTGAAATCTGTGTAAATAATGGAGAACATTGAATTGAATTTCAAATTTAAATTTAAGAGTGGATGCTTTTAAACAGATTTGTTAAACATTAAAATTCAATAAGCAAAAAGAATTATTTTCTTTCATGTATTTCTCTCCATCCTCTTTTCCCTTTTTCTTAGTTTTCCCGCCCACCAGCGGCTGAACGGTTCTGTGCTCAAAGCTGATAGACGTGAGGTGCCGGGGTCAATCCCAGGTCGCGCTCGTCGGCCTAGCCGTTCGGAGTTTTCCGTATTTTTCTTCGAAACGGGCTAGAATTCCTTAGAAAGACCCTCATCATGGGGATTAGGATCCTAGTGCAGTCAATCGACCTTAACCAACCCCCTTTCTTTTCCCTTTTTCTTTCTCTCCCCCCTCCCCCCCCTCATATTGCATACTAAAAACAGTTTGAATTTAATAAGTTTCGGTAAATAGCAGTTTTTTAAATAAAATGTCCCTTTTCTTAAAAAACAAAATAAAATAACAAACAAATAAATACTGTATATTACATTAAATTTAATTCTGAGAATATTACTAGATATCTTTTATCAATAAAGTGCAAGTGCAGAAATGAAATTTTTAATATTGTATTGCACCGCGTGTTTCTCAACTTAACTTTATAGTTTTATTAAATATACTGTTGTTATCTTATCTAACTATTGATTTAGAGATAAGATTACCCGTGTAATCTTACAAACTCAACCATTGCGCATCTCCTTGTACCAAACTTTTTTAATCTGAAGTTTTCTTTTGAAATGATAATATAGGTCTGCGATGAAATTATTTTCCTCAAAGTGGTGTATTTTTCTGTTGTGTATTTGGATGCTGATTAAGGGAAAAATATTCAAAAATTTCCATCACGTGCAGTTTTGATAGAAAATGAGGATTTTTTAAAACAGAAATGAGATTAAAGTTTTACTTTTTCAACTTCTGTCTAAGTTATTGCTCGGAAAATCTAGGCGATGTAAGTGAAGAACAAGGAGAGTGATTTTATCAAAACATCAAAGAAATTGAAAGGAGGTATCAGAGCTGATGGAATATTAACATGTTAGAAGAATATTATTGGATGTTGCTTAGAAAAAGCCCACAAGCCATGCACTAGAGCAGAGATATTTAAAAAAATTTTAATGTATTTTATACATTAAGAGTTTCGATTCTGCTATAGCTATAACTTCATGTCAATTCTTCATAGTTATAGCTCCATCCTTATACTTTGTGAAAAATTCTTACGAGGTAGGAAAAAAAGAAAACAAGCATTTTTGAATTCAGGATTATATAAAAAAAAAAAACATTCGCAACTAACATGATTCCTTCTAAGAGTTATATCTGGTTCTTTATCACTCCAATAGTATCTTCAACTTTTATGGATATATACGTAAGAATGACTTAATAAGGGTATTCTAAAGTTTCAGGCAGTTAAAAGAATTTATAATATTAATAATAATACAGCTTTTGAGTGATACGACCGAAAATTGTACTTTATTGCAGAACCATATGTTCCAATTTATACTTTTAGATGATTATCAGAATGTTTTCCAGTTCCAGTTCAGTAGCTACTACCACTTCTATGCAGGGCCCGACTATGCTTTTTGAAGAGCCAGGGCACTGATGCTATTTGGAGGCCCCCTTACCCTGCTCCAAAGAGCTCACCAAAAGGACCCATTCTCAAAAACAAAAATAAATAAAAAAAAATAGTGCATTTTTCAAATTTTACCTTCAATTATACCTTCTATTTCCTCATTTTTTTAGCAACCTATATTAGTTTAATGTTTAACAAATGACAAATGAAAAACTGAAGCGTATTGATCAGCCAATGTTTAGGAAATTATTCACAAAACTTAATAATTGTTTAAGCTCTCTAATAAAATATAGAAAGAAAAATTTAATCAATTTTTGTTTTTAATAGACATAAAATGAAAAAAATTGCGCTATAACTTCTCAATTTTTGGAAATGAGGCCCCCTAAATTTGGAGGCCCTGGGCCAGTGCCCCGTGTGCCCGTGCCATAATCTGGCCCTGCTTCTATGCCTAACAGGTCACCAGGTCGGTTGTTACCTGAAATTGCCGCCACGCAGGCTGGTAGGTCCGAACCAAAATCCGTAGCTCGATCTTAATAGACTGCCCGCAGGGAGAAGAAACCCCGCGGAAGAAAAATAAAAAAAAGTAATAAAAGAAAGATGAAAAATATTCCCCTAAATATTTCTTTTGACAGGTAACTCGTACCGTATACATACCTGTATGCTTCGATGGAGAGTACGCGTCCATTCCATTCAGAAGTTTTGGACTACGCTACGGGGTGTACGTCCAGAAAAAAAAAAAAAGACCCCAAGGTCACAAAATATTTAAAAGCGAAGGAATGTATATAAGACGTAAATATATATTGATGTGTGGTTTTATGGCAACTTTACTGGTCACTTTGATGCATGTGAGGTGTGGCTGGAACAAAGAGAAAGTTGTGAATTCGTGACCAAATCGTATTTCGTCCCCCGTCTCTTTTTTATAGATTGTGGGCTCTTTAATAAATCAGCGTTACATCGGAAACGTTTATTTGTGGTCAATATTTATTGCTATTCTTTGGCTTTTTATAGTACAGCTGTAAAATACGAAATCTTGTAGAGGAAAAAAGTGAAAGCAAGTATCATCAGTAAATTATATCATTTGACATGTATTTATAACACTATGCATTCGTTGTTGTATGTAATACATGATGAAAATAAAATACAAAAAACAGAATTTGAAAAGCTTCAACAACAACAAAGTTTAAGGAATTTAAGAAATCAATAATTCACTCGATGATCAGTCTAACTTAATAAACTCTTCTTGATCTTGCAAGACATAACTAACAGAGTTTCAAACATTTCAAGTGTCGCTAATTCTTAAAAAACCTTAAATTGATTTCACTCCATCTACAAACATTTTGTTATTAATGGCTGTTTAAATGAATTTCAATAAGAGAAATCATTAAATAATTTAAAAGGAAATATCATAATATAGTGTTTAAATATTTCTCCCCATGTTGTAGGTCGTTTAGTGAGTCGTAATGTATCCAAATTATTTTGTGCGTCCCTGTAAAAAAATTATAAATGGTTCGTAATATCAAATATCTGTCGGTGTTTTTTTTTTCTCCTATATTTTAAATAATTAGACATTACTAAAGAGAATTTTAACTACTGTGAGCCTATTGGAAGAAATGTATAGAAATTCTACTTCCTATCCCGATATTAATAATAATAATATATTAACTATATGTCCAACACTCATGTAAGTACAGTAGAGTGCCGATTATCCGAACTCCAATTAATCGAACTTCCAATTATCCGAACAGCCCTTTTCTCCCCTTTGAATGTTTTGAAACAGCTATGAAATGGCTCGAATGGCAGAACGACGCAGATCTTATTCAATTAAAATGTCTAAGAAGAATTCGAGATATGGCAGCATTGAAAAGAATGTCTTCTTTGAAGCAAGCAGCAATCAAAAGCTTTTTTTGTTTAATTATAATATCTAGAGTTAAAAAGATAAAAAAAAAATAATAATAATATTTTAAAATATTATACTATAAGATAGTGGCATAAACATCCCTGACTATGATTTTTTTAATTTAAAAATTTCGTAAGTTATTTAGAATTTACGATTTACTTAACATGGCAGAATAAGTCAAAATTGAGCATAAACGTCCATTTTGAGGATCATAAATATGTCAGGCAACTTCAAAATAACATTTATGGTATTTGTTTAAGTTATGATAGTACAGTGGAGCACCGTTTATACGTTTTTCAAGGGACCGTTCCTAAAAAACGTATAACTGAAAAAAACGTACAACTGAAAATTCCTTTTAACATTAATACACAATAAAGTATCATATTAATAATAAAAGTCTGATCAATTTTCATGATTTCCTTTACATTTATTCGAATAAGATATATTTTTAATTATATTTAAAATATTTTTAAAAGGTTGAATAAAAATTAAATAATAATTAGAAAGTATAGAAATTCAGAAATTTTTTTTTCAAGATTTCGATTTTAACCTTTAAAGACAAAGCCTTTTGTTCTCTGAACGAATATGACATTTTTGCAAACGATTAAAAGGAAGGAAAGAAAAAAATGTTTCTCCAACCGTAATGTCAAATAAACACGATAAGAAAATCTTCCAAGTCACCCAATGGAAGTGAGTAATAAATCTTCAAGTTTACAAAATGCCTATAAAGTTGTGGGCTTTTTTCCTTTCATACTCCATTCCTGGAATCAATTAAAAGAGAAAGTGGAAGGTCTTCAAGTGGTCACTGGCTACTTGTATACCTACCATTCAACCCGGTCGCCAACTGCTTATCTCTGAAAATTTCTCTAACACCCCCCCCCCCTTCCCCAGGCTATCGATGCTAGTCGCACTTTGTTCTATAGCCGCAATTTGTTACCATAGTTCTAAGAAAAAACAATCGAAAAAAAAAAAAAAAAAAAAGAATAAAGATAAAACATAAAGAGCATTCATTTTTTTTTTCTTTAATCCTGGAATGAAACTTAAACTTAGGATTCTACAAGGAGAAAAACAAAACAAAACGTATAAGTGAAATTAAGAATTTACTTGTGTCGTATAAACGAAATATTTTAACATTAGAATTCAATAGAATGATTTGGGACCGAAGTCAAAAAACGTATAAATGAGAAAAACGTATAAATGAGAAACGTATAAAAGGTGCTCCTGTATTTCTTATTTAGTTCAATAATTTTTAATTTTTAAATACGCCAGCACAAATTAGTGCTGCCAGTCCTAAGCCTGGATAAAATGTGAAGGTTTTTTTATTGTCACAATATCCCTTAAATTGTCTGTCCAATTATCCGTACTAGGGTCTGTCCCGACGTGTTCGGATAATCGGCGCTCTACGATAATTCATGCGATTATAACCTATTACATGCCTATCAATTTGTATATCATTGAATGTAGAGTTTAGGCGCTAGCTCACTTCATATAATTCGAGTTTATAGTCCGCAGTTTTAAAGTATTTTTCTTTGTGTCCCCGTAAATGAATATAATTCCTACAGTCATTTAAATGTGTATAAATCATGCGACGGTAATCATGTGACCTATAACATACTACATGCTACTAAATTGTAGCTGAATTGAGAAAGGCGTTTAGACGTTATCGTACTTCAAATAATTTAAATCTAGTGATGGAAATTTTTTTCTTTGAGTGAATGTAATATGTATATATATATATATATATATTGTATATATATATATATATATATATATATATATATATATTGCTATTTCTAGAGTTAGGAAGTTAAAATGGAGCTGGTCTGAGCACCTTGCAAGAAGAAATGGTGATAGATGGACCACCAAAACTTCTGTTTTTGATACCAAGAGATAATAAAAGACCGAGAAAAAGACCATTGTGTCGTTGGAGAGATAAAATTGTGACGTTTGGAAGAGCAGAATGGAGAAGATTTGCAGAAAACAGGGTAGTTTGGAATCATCTCGGTGAGGCCTTCATCCTGCAGTGGATTGATAAAGGCTGAAATTGATGATGATGATGATGATGATATATAAGTCCTACATTATTCGAAATCTATACAAATCTTGCGACAGTGAGTTCCAACATACCTTACTTTAAGCTTAATCGAACAGTAAATATTTGTTTAAATTAAAAAAAAAATTTTTTTTTTTTTGAAAGTAATATTTAAAAGATCTAAGAAAGCTGAAAAAATTGTGTAAAGGGGCAAAATTATCTCACAAAGCACAGATAATATATGCAAAAAATGGGGGAGGGGGAGGGGAGAAAAAAAGCTATAGAAATCTGTACCCTATATTTACACACACACAAAACATAAAAAAAAGAGAGAGAGAGAGAGAGAAAATAAGGAAAAAAGCAGTATAAGAGGCTGAGGAGGTTGTTATGTTATCCGTAGAAATTTTGAAAGAATATCTAAAATTAATCTGTCCATCATTATTTAAAAAAAATTAAATATATAAATACATGATTTAAATTATTCAAATTAATTAAATACTATGAAGATAATAATTGCAGTTAAAATGTAAGGGTTTTTCTCTATTATACTAATACAGGAATTTCTCTCAAACCCCTCCCTCCTTCCCCTTCCCGTTTCGCTCTCTCGAGATTTCCTTTGAGGACACCGATTTTATGTAGTAGATAATGCTAAAAAAATTGTATTTGCATAACCAATTACTATACCTAAGAATGCACAGAAAAACCTTTCGATATTTTAATCCAACCATAAATACATAACTTCGCATTATTCCTCCCACATTCAAATTTAAACGGGGGGAAAGCCCTAGGACAGCCACCATCTCCCTCACAACTGAAATGAGAAGGGCAACAATCAGGAGAACGCTTTTGTGATGTCGTTGATGGCGGAGTTTATTAGTTGACGCGTGATCCCTTTCATATTTCGACGGGTCCTCCAACAGAAAGGGAAGAAGGAGCGACACAACAGCTGTCCCCAAAACTCGATTTTCAACGGAAAGCTGTGACAAAGGTAACCACGTGTTGCTCCGTGATTTTCTTTCTGTTACCAGTTACCGCCGCATTGTTCTGGATCGATTCGAAACCCTCTCTGTGGCTAAGTGCATTTAGCAGTTTTGTAAGCATAAAGAGGACCGGTCGTTTACTCACTGAAAGACGGTTATTTTAAAGTGATGTCTGAATTCAAAATGATGTTAGGCGGAACATCTTACAATGCACGATTATGATAATTTGCACTAATACGTTTTATGTTTATAATAATATCCATTTGGTGAAGCTTCATCAGTGGCCGATACGTTCTGTTATCAAAACTGGAAGACGGGAGGTACCAGGTTCGATCGCTGGTTGGCTAGCCATTTGGAATTTTCTATGATTTTCTCCGAAACTTGCGAGAATACGATTTAGGACTTTTTAGAAAGAACACCCCCCCCCCTTCCCTCATAAAAGAAATTCCACCCTCACAGAGGATCCTACACTGAGAAAAAATATATATATACCGCCTACATCTAAAATGAATAAGTGGTCCTTTTCTAAATTCCTTAACTAGAAATATAGATTTCCGAACTATGCGAAATAAACTGAATAGACGAAATGATCGAGAATTTCTAGTCTACACAAATCTAGATGGCGAAATAATATTCTGAATCTTTTGAATTGCGAGAAATTCTCGCTGGATTTTATAGAATTGGGTCATAAACCAACATTATAGTTGCTGAAATTCGCCTCTTGTATTCGCATTTATTTGCAGAGATTGTTAGCTTTGCCCTCTTGAATATAGGCAAACGCTATAGAATTCTAATAGGGGTTTCTAGAACTCGCTTTCAAAGGGGACTAGAATTTATAAGGATGACATGGAACTATTTTTTCTAGAGCCACAATTTAGATTCTATTATAGATGTCAGTTACAGAATTTTTTCTCAGTGTAACGAAACCAATCGGCTTAATCCAATAACCACTTTGAAGATTATTACTTTCTAAACATACCTATGTAAGGAAAGTATTGTAATCATGACAAAAATTCGACTTTTTTTCATTAGTAAAAAAAAAAAAAAAAAATTCTTCCTCAGATGTCGACACAAAACTGACTTTTTTTCGACATTTAGTGTTGTGCTACTCTTTGATGAAAATCGTCTGCTTTCATCATGGAAAATAATTCCAATAGATAATAATTTTACTAAATAATTTATACTGTGTTAATTTAGATAAGGAAAGTACAGAAGAAAGTCTTGTGGAGGACACAATATACTAGTAGTTAAATATATCTCGATTTTTCGAAGGGACTCGTTCAGAATTTTGATAGTTTTCCCATTTTAATGTACTCCAACTTAATTTGTGAATATAATTATAATACATACTTATATATACAAAAACATGTTTCAGAAAGACATTTTCTGATGCCGTCAATAAAATTCTTAGAAAAACTGAGTTTGAAGGATAAAGAATGAGAATTTTGTTTACAAACATCATAAATTAAAAAAAGTAAAACGCTTGGGTCGAAATAATTAAGTACGACACTTTCTCAGGCGAAAAAAACAGACACGAGGTCAGCATGAAAGCAGCAATGTAATTAAAAAAAAGTATATAAATAGTACTCGTTCGCATAAACAAATTCTATGAGACAGAAGTTCTATAAGCAGAGTTCACTTTAAACTATTAGCTCCGCGAGGAAAGGTCACTTAATAAATTCAGGAAGGCAATGCATAAAGCAGAGCAGAGCTCAGCATTTTCTGGCCATTACGGTCAGCTTAAAAAAATCCACGGGGTAGTAGTACTGTACTGCTCCTCTTCCTCACCTCTTTTCAAAAGTAATACCCAAAGAAGCACTGTTTGGTATAGGGTCGAGCGCTGAATTTGTAAGAAGAAAAAATTTCGAGGATTTTTAGCGTCAGGAAAAAATATCCTTAAACGAAATAGTTGATAATTATTAACTAATTGCCATTATGTAATATTTAAAGACTACTTGGTATCGCCAAAACAAACTAATAATAATAATAATAAAAGACGCATTATTTTTAAAATTTTAGTACTTTTTAGGTCAAATTGTTTTTAGTCTTAAAATTATACAGGTCGAATTTTCTACGAAGTGAAGGAGGGGAGAGGCTGTATATTCGCTCCTCGATGACACTGCCCACTTCGGAGAGATACTTAGAAGAAATACTAATTTCAAGCTTCTTCGTGGTTATTATTTTTCTCTCAAACAAATCATAGCAATCAAAGTATTTCCTTTGAGTAACAGTAACACCTAACTGATCCCCCCTCCCCCCCATATTGGCTGAAGATTCTAAATATAATAGGCCTAGTAGCACTTCCTCAATATCGTATACTGTATCCTTTTTTTAATAACAGCATCCTCTCGAAACATTATCATGGTTGCACAGATCCCACTTCAACATTATTTACCTTTAAAATTTACTTCAGAATTTGGCACCCAGCGCCTCATTGAAATCCTCTCCCAAATCAAACATATCTTCAGCTTTCGAACCATAAACATTCGAACTTCCAGGTAAACACTAGTTGCTTGCCAAAGAGCACGGGAAAAAGCGTAGTCTGTGTGTTTTTTGTGTCAATCTTTTCACACGGCGAAATCCGAGCCTAGGACGGGGGCTTTGGACCCATTCTTTGCTCGACAAAAGCTGGAGATGTTTTCCCCCACCTCCTTTTGCCCCTTTTCTATTGAAAAATATGCTACTACTCTTGATTTTATTTCAGATTTATTTTTATTTTAATTCACATTTTTTTTCTCTCTCTCTTTCTTTTTTTTAGTTCTCATCCAAACATTTGCCAGTCCCCCCCTCTGCCCTGACCTCCAAGTTCTCAGCTGCCATCACTGCGGAAACATTGAATAGCGACAGAAAGTTTCAATTTTTATTTTTGTCTCAACCCTGCGGTTGAAAACGAGAGGAAAATGCATGCATATAGCATATTTTCATAAATGAAATATTTTTTTCCTAACTTGAACTTACCACCAATAGGTATGACATTCTTATAAATATTATTCTGCTACACACTATACAACGGAGAAAACAGTATGACTTAGAAATTTGTGTCTAATGACGGTTTCTTTGAGACTTCCTCAAAGGGAAACATGAAGTTCCTTAACTTGCGAGAATTTTTCTTCTTCCTTGTTATATATTTAAATTACACATTTTAAGTAAGAGACCGATTTTTATTTCGTAACATTAGAAGATATGTTATGAATAATACTATACTGGTGTACAATATTAAAAGAACAGTTTGTTTTTACATATTATTTTTTTTAACAAATAAACGCATAGTCATAAAATTTGGATGGCCTATTCGTTATCAAATACTTAAATAAATTTTAACACAATTAATAAATTTTAAACTATTTAAAATTACTCAAAAGTAAGCATTGGAAGAAATGTAAAATTGTTTAGAAAAGTAAACAATATAAGAAATAATATTAATACATTCATTGTGGCAATGACGTGCGTTTATCCTAGTAAACAAGTTGTTAATTAATTAAGATAATTAAAATAAGTTAGTAAATAACTCATTTAGTAAATAAGTCAGTGTTGACACATAAACCATTTAAATAAACATTGTACAGAGAACGTGTTACCTCGTCCCTAGGGCACAGCGAATAATCTTGGAAGACAAGATAAGATAACTCATCCATCGAGGCGAGTCAGGTGAAGAAGCACATGCTTCTATATTTTAAATCAAAACCAAAACCGGATTTCTCTTCCTGTATTTACTTTTCTCTTTTTATCGTATATGTCACAAAATAAAAAAAATCTGGAGTGACTCCACTCGACTTTCCGAACATTGAGTAACTAACAGTTTTGTAGATAAAATAAAGAAAGAGGAGTTGCTAAACAAACAAAAAAGAGAAAACCATAATAGAGTGTTTGAGTATTTTTCTCCATATATCACACGAGGTTTTATTTAACGCTACTGAACTTTGAGCCCTTAGATCATAAGGATAAAGAATTTTTCGTTGTGTCCCTGTAAAAATCTATAAATGCTAGATTCACCAAAATGCTTATAGTTAGTGCAACAGTGATTTATAATATTCATACAAATTTTCAGCTCAATTGAATAAGGCGTTTAGATGCTATCGCTGGTCTCATGGGCCATAAAGATAAAGAATTTTTCTTTGTGTCCCTGTAAAAAAACTGTAAGTGCTAGATTCACCAAAATCTATACAGTTGGTTCAAATGTGACCTACAACATGTGTACAAATTCTTTGCTGAGATTAATAAGGCGTTTAGACGCTATCACACTTTTAAAAATTTGGCAAAGAATTTTTCTTTGTGTCCCTGTAAAAAAACTATAAGTGCTAGATTCTCCAAAATCTATACAGATTGAGTATCTGTGACCTATAATATGTGTATAAAGTTTTTGCTCAATTGAATAAGGCGTTTAGATGCTATCGCACTTTTAAGATTTTGTTCCCTTGGCCATAATGATAAAGAATTTTTCTTTGTGTCCCTGTAAAAAAACTATAAGTGCTAGATTCACTAAAATCTATAGGGTTCGTACTATGGTGACTTACAATATACGTACCAACTTTCAGCTTATTCGAACAAAGCGTTTAGACGCTAGCGTGTTCACTCACAGACATACACACATACATACACACATACATACACACATACATACACACACACATACATACATCATCGTAAAAATAGTGAAAACGGACTCGTTGGACCTCGAAACGTATAGAAACATCAAAATCTCGAATTCGGATTTTTGACATGATTGCAATACTTTCCTCACTATAGTGTTCGGAAAGTAAAAATCTGGAGTGACTCCACTCGACTTTCCGAACATTGAGTAATCAACAGTTTTGTAGATAAAGTAAAGGAAGATGAGTTGTTAAACAAAAGAGAGAAAACTATAATAGAGTGTTTGAGTATTTTTCTCCATATGTTACACGATGTTTTATTTCACTCTACTGAATTTTGATCCCATGATCATAATCATGAAGAATTTTTCATTGTGTCCCTATAAAAAGCTATAAATGCTAGATTCACCAAAATGCTTATAGTTAGTGCAACAGTGATTTATAATATTCATATAAATTTTCAGCTCAATTGAATAAGTCGTTTAGATGCTATCGCACTTTTAAAAATTTGGTCCCATAAGCCATAATGATAAAGAGTTTTTCTTTGTGTCCCTGTAAAAAAAACTGTAAGTGATAAATTCAATAAAATCTATACAGTTCGTGAAACTGTGACCTATAACATGTGTACAAATTTTTTGCTCAGATTAATAAAGCGTTTAGACGCTATCGCACTTTTAAAAATTTGGCCCCATAGGCCATAATGATAAAGAACTTTTCCTGGTGTCCCTGTAAAAAACTATAAGTGCTAGATTCACCAAAATCTATAGGGTTCGTACTATGGTGACTTATAAGATACGTACCAACTTTCAGCTTATTCGAACAAAGCGTTTAGACGCTAGCGTGTTCACTCACAGACATACACACACACACATACATACATCATCGTAAAAATAGTGGAAGCAGACTCTGGGACCTCGAAACGTATAGAAACATCAAAATCTCAAATTCGGATTTTTGACATGATTACAATACTTTCCTCACTATAGTGTTCGGAAAGTAAAAATACAGGTATTGGACAAAATAATGGAAACGCTTTAATTTTTTTTTTACGCTTTGTCGAATATCTCGAAAAATACTTAATGTGTTGTTCTTGAATTTTGAGAATAAAGAAAGCATGTTTGTCCTCATATTTTCCAGTAAAGATTTTGTTACGAAGGCCTTTAGAGGGCAAACAACAAATCCGATAAAATAAAAAGTATTTGTGATTACCCTGTATCTGGAAGGGAGTCCATTCATCTGCAAATTTTTGATGTGGTTATAAATGTTATATTTTATACTTGTGCAGAGTTTTGTGAGGCTAACTCGAATATTTAAAAAATTACAAATATTTTATTAAAAACTGCAAAAAATTTTCGCGAGTTTTTACTTTATAACTCTAAAGAGTTCTTTTTGAAATTTTCTGAAATTTTCAGAAAACATTGCATAAATCATTAAACTCTAATTTAAAACAAATACATAATATTCGAAAAGATATGGACAATTGTAGTAAATAATTTATTATGTACATGTGCAGTAATAAATTATTTATTACACGTAATGCATCCTTAACACCATTTCTCATATAGTTTCCTTTCCTAAAAATTGATTTAATTTTCCATTTCTTCTTAAGCACACTTTTGAGAAAAAAATGAAATAATATCAGTTTAAAAATTACTAATTATGTTAAATTTCTATAAAATTCGATTGATGGTCTGATTAAAAAAAAAGAAAAAAAAAATCCAAATTTTTACTAAGGAAAATGTTCCATTCAAATTATAATTAATTACGACATTAATTAAAATTATTAATTAATTGTTAGAATTCAAAATGTTATATGCGCATTAATTTTTTACTTAGACTTCCTTTTTTTTTTTTTTTTTTTTTTTTTCAGAGGTAGCTTTAGATGATTTTAGTAAAAGTTATTTGAAATTTTATATTTACAATCATAATTATTAAAAAAAAAAAAAAAAAAAAAAAACTCTTTTTTTTTTTTTTCCAAATTTTAAAGTTTAAAAAAATAAAAAATGGAAACTTGTAACTAAGTTTTGTGCTAAAATATATTAAAAGAGGAAAAAAAAAAATCTTTAAATGGAGTTTCATAAGGATTCAACAAAAAACAAAAGTTCTTTGCAACTGCGTCAAAATGGGTTTTGTGAAAATGATGTTTAAAGTTTTCATTTTATAATAGATTGAATTATTATTTTACAAAAATAAACGCATGCAGTAATAGGAATTGAAAAATTATTTTTTTCACGCATTACTACCGATATTCCCTAATTTAGTAAAAATAAGGTATGGAAATTTTAGTTCAATTTTGTCACTTTGAAAATCCACCATCGCCTTCATGGTAAAAACTTATTTTATATCAATTGTTTCTCAGTTGCCATCACAGCGGAAACATTGAATAGAGACAGAAAATTTTCAGTTTTTATTTTTGTCAGAATCGTGCAGTTGTGCATATGTTGACTGTAAATATTAAAAATATAGTAAATATTTTTAATATTTACTATATAAGTACTTTACTATTAAAATATATAAATACTATTAATTTACTATATAAATTTACTATTCCATACAAATGGGGAATATTAGTAAATATTAAAAATATATCTAATATTTTTTCTTAACCCCTTCCTTCTCGCTTCCATGAAATTGACGGGATGAAATTTCGCTCTCTATTTCTCGTGCCCGTGATATTTCCGGGCTGGATTGTTCAAAATTAACGCACTTTAAAAAGACTTAAAAACAAACAATTTCTGATGCCTGGAAAGTTTTTTTTTTTTTTTTTTTTTTTTTTTTTTTTTTACTGTAGATGGAAGTAGCAGACTATTTGAAATGTAATTGGAGATAATTGGTTTATTTTAAAGTGTCAGCACTATGCAATTTTAAATACTTGTAATACTTATTTTGTAATCTTAGCTCAGATAGGCTTTTGAATGCACGTGTTTTTATGTTCTGTGGTAAAATATACTTTTTAATATTGTATACATTATAGAGTAAGAATCCCAAAGTGACTCGGATTCTAATTTTCGTATAAATACCTCTGTGATTTGCAAACAAGTGATATTTATGAAAGTCCGGATAGCGAATCTGAGAGAATTGTGCTATCTATAGAAGGGCAGATAAAAATTAGCGTCTTTTTCTGCTGCCAAAGTAAGTTTTTACTGATTCAATTAGTAGTTAAGAAATTAACTATTTGCTTAAAGTTAATATAACTCTCATATGGTGAAAAGGCATAATCTGTTATTATGCTTATGATATTCAAGAAGAATATTGACAATTCCTGTTTCATATCATCATGTGGTGGTGGGGATGAATGGGACATTCCCCACTTTGTGCTAATTTAAAATTGTACACAAGAATTATATCAAAACAAATCGTAACTAGATTTTCAATATTTTTACAACCTGTAGTTCAGTAGTTATAACATGGAATTATAAAAGTAGCATGGATTTAGAGAAAAAATAGATTGAAATTAATTGGTCTGATTTTTGTTTGTAATAATTATGATTAAAAAGAATTATGTTAGAATATTCGATGCAACTTAAATCAATAATATCAATTATTGAAAAAAAAAAAAAAAAAAAAAACTAATAATAACTGGATTAAAATCACAATTTCAACCAAGCTAATTAAATAAATCCTGGTGATTATTAATGTAATACAGAATAGAATGCTGATTTTTCCTGATCAGTCGGAAACAAAACTTTATCTGGATAATTCGTACTCTATTACAGTGAAACCTCTCAAGTTGGACACCCCTATAAGTTGGACACCCCTCTAAGTTGGACACTTTTTCTCGGAACGGAATGTATCCATAGGATTAACATTATGTCCAACCTCTATAAGTTAGACACCCCTCTAACTTGGAAGTTGGACAGTCAAATACTGCCCTAAGTTGGACACTTTTACCCAATAAGACAGGAAAAAAAGATATAAAACTTTCATTTTCTCACTTTTTTTTAGAAATTTTACTTATCCCTTGTAGAAATAGCTGTAAATATCTAAAAAACAATGTTTATTGTCACAATATAGCCACCTCTATCTCATCTTGTAAAAAATATTTATTTTCTTCAATTAAAAAGTTTACAAATTACTGAATTTTGCATAATGAAAGAGTCTTTCTTTTTATTGATTTGCATGAATTGTTTTTGTCCTTTTCTCCAGGAAATATTCAGTAGAGAGCCTACAGGCATGTTTTGACTTAGACTGTTTTAAAATGAGAATTAGACAATACATTTCGGTTGTTAGGGTTCCTCTTCATTTGTCCCTTTCATTTTTCCTACCAAGTTTTACTTGAGTATATAATTGCACTAAACTTAATATGTGAGAGATCTGTCTATAATGAAAAAAGATGCTGATTCAATATGGGTGCATATCAATCGACAGGTGTCGCTGCTATGCTGCAGTTTTCCACGTTTACGTGAAAACTATAACTTATTTTTTAAAGCGAATAAATTCACCAAACTTCATAAGTCAGATGGCTATTTATGAAAATGAATGTTATCTTAATTTGGGTATAGATCAGCAGACAAAGTGGGGCTACTTTTAATCACTTCCGATTTCCATGACTATCACAGCGTCTATTGAATAAAATTGCACCAAAATGCATATGCAAAATCTTTATTATGAGAAGTTATATTTATTAAATTTTCGTGCATATTAGCAGGTGGATGGCGCTGTTATATAAACAATTATAGAAGAGAGTGTTATTATGGTCACAATATACCAGTTTAAATTTAGATTTTAAATTGGCAAAGTAATAATTTTTTGTACATAAATCGTGAATACATAATTATGTTATATTAAGATGTGATTAAAAGTTAAAAGGCACGCGCAGAAACAGTTAAATTAAATCGGGAAATGTAAACACCCCTATAAGTTGGACACCTCTCTAAGTTGGACACTTTTTCCTGGAACCGTAGGTGTCCAACTTAGAGAGGTTTCAATAATGATTTATATCTTTCTAGTGTCTTATTTATTTTTAGATTAGATATTATTAGTTTAAATTACCAAATCAAGAGCACTAGGAACTGAGCGAACAAAAGGACTTTTGCCTTTTGATGTTAATTTGAGTCAATACATAAGTTTTTTAACAATTTTTTTTTTTTTTTTTTTTTTTGTGTGTGTGCAATATTGAGAATAAATTCAACTTTTTTTTTTTTTTTTTTTTACATTTAGTGTTATACTACTTCTCTAATATGGAAATCGTCGGCATTATCATAAAAGATAATTTTTTTAAATAATAATTTTAATAAATTATTTTTTAAAAACAGAATTATTTTTTAATAACCGAATTAAATTCTATGTAAATGTAGGTGCATTAATGAAACGGAGGGTTGAAAGGGGAGGTAGCCCCCCCCCCACCCTCACACAGAACTATTTATCATATAAAACCCTTCCGAAGCCTAATTTGAATTGTTTAACATAGGTTTACATAACAGTACTCGTTATCTGACCTCTTAATCTCCAACCTGTATTTATAGTAGTATTAAATTTCAGGGTAAGAGAAAGTCGTGTGAATGACACACCAGATTATTATTATTATTATTATTTTCTTTTATATGCTTCCTCAGTCGCGAACATAAAATCGTTAAGTTATGAGAGAAAAAATCTTTTTCTTATTACACATTTCTAAATTAAAAATTTTCATTTGAGTTAAAATTAATGTTCTTTATAACTTACGTAACACTATTAAAATATTTTTTCGGCTGTTAAGGGGATAGTATACATTATAAATCTTTTTTGTAAATTATTGACACAGAATTATAAACATTTGTATACATGTGCATTAAAACATAACAATATAATATATATTAAAAATTTTCAATCAATTTAAATTTTATAAAACAAATTTTCATTTTTCGTTTTATTTATTTATTTATTTGAAAATTTTTTAAAATACTTCCTCTAACTAATTTTTAACTATTTTCCCCTTCGAAATTACATTATTTTAGTTTAACAACACATTCTAAATACACTGATGGAAAAAAAAAATCCCAACACCAAGAAAAAATTATTGTACAGTAATGAAATTTCAGCAATACATTTGTCTAGGTAACATATTTAATTGATTAAAGTTTCAAGATCACAGGTAAAGCCATTGGCGAGAAGAGCCATTTCAAATGTGAAATGTTGGTACATTAGTGACCGGTGTAACCGCCAGAATTTTGAATGCAAGCATGCAAACGTGCATGCATTGTGTCGTACAGGTGCGGTGGATATCAGTTTGTGGGATGGAGTTCCATGCCTGTTGCACTTGGGCGGTCAATGCAGGGACGGTTAATGCTGGTTGTGGATGACGCTGGAGTTGTCCAATGATGTCCCATACGTGCTCGATTGGAGAAAGATCTGGTGATCTAGCAGGCAAGGCAACATGTCGACACTCTGTAGAGCATGTTGGGTTACAACAGCGGTATGAGGGCGAGCGTTATCCTGTTGGAAAACACCCCCTTGAATGCTGTTCATGAATGGCAGCACAACAGGTTGTATCACTAGACTGACGTATAAATTTGCAGTCAGGGTGCGTGGGATAACCACAAGAGTGCTCCTGCTGTCATACGAAATTGCTCCCCAAACCATAACTCCAGGAGTAGGCCCTGTGTGTCTAGGCCGCAGACAGGCCGCTAGCAGGCGTTCACCACCTGGTCTCCTTCTAACCAACACATGGCTATCACTGCGACCAAGGCAGAACCGGCTTTCATCACAAAACACAACAAACCTCCAATCCGTCCGCCAGTGAGCTCTAGCTTGACACCACTCACGTCACAAACGGCAGTGGTTTGGACAAAGAACTTCTGATAGAGATCTTTGGTTTGGAGTCAGTGGAATGCACGCTACAGGGCGTCTGGCTCGGAGCTGTCCTTGAAGTAACCGATTTGTAACAGTTCGTTGTGTCACTGTGGTGCCAACTGCAGCTCGAATTTCAGCTGCAGACGCAGTACGATTAGCCACAGCCATACGCCGAATACGGTGGTCTTCCCTCTCAGTAGTGCCACGTGGCCGCCCGGAACCCAGTCTTCTTGAGGCAGTACCTTCCCTTGACCACTGCTGTCAACACTCATGCACAGTGGATACATTCCTGCTAAGTCTTTCTGCAATATCGCGGAAAGAAAACCCACCTTCTCGTAGCCCTACTACACGACCTTGTTCAAACTCAGTGAGCTGTTGATAATGGCTTCTTCGTCTTCTTAGAGGCATCCTTGACTAACATTAACCCACTACGTCAAATCTCAACTGTAAATAACGATCACGAACCTTACAGCGCTTATTTAAAGCAAACCTCATTTGCATGTTCATAGTGTCGCTACTAGCGCCACACTTATGCGCGTAGCTCGAAATTTAAATCGACGTCATCTTTCAGATGTATAAACACGCCTACCAAATTTCGTTTATCTAGCACAGCTCCTTCATGGTGTTGGGATTTTTTTTTCCATCAGTGTATATTTGTGCATTACTTTGCGAATTTATCGATAATTATTTTAAAATATTGTATGTTTGAAAATTGAAATTTCTTGTAGCGGTGGTGTTCATTTCCACGTTTAACCACATGTATTTAATCGTAAATATTGTCTTTAAGGTAATAAAAAGGGACCGGCAAGGAAATAATAAAATAAAAAGATGTTTAGAGTCTTTAAACTTTATCATTATTTGTAGGGGTGGGAATCGATTAAGAGTTTTAACTGGGTTAATCGTAGTTCATTAATCGATTTTTTAATCGGTTTTCATTTTTCTGTATACAATTTTATTTCAGTGATGAATAAAACTCTCATATTGTATGTATATATACATATTATTCATAAGTTATTGATTTTCTTTCTTTTTCTTTTTTTCAAAATTTTTTCTCCAATCAATTATATCTGTTTCATAGCTGAAATTTAAATCAATTTTCAGAGTAATAATTGGTGACTTTAAGTGTTAATTTTATATAAATATTTTCACTTTTTTTTTTTTTTTTCAATTCATTTGAAAGAAACATTAAATGAATTTACACATATTTTAGTTTTATATTTGCAGGCCTTGTCCATCTCGCTTGTCTCACTATTTTTAAATGGATTCTCAAAATTTCATATCATCATAAAAATCTCAAATTTTTATGTTTTAGTTCTTCTTTGTCACTTCGGACTAAGACACATAATGTTATTTTCTGTTTCTACTTCAATAGTTACTATCAGCAATTCTGAACAGACAATAAACTCTTGAAGATATTGTGAAACTCTGTTGACATTTCCCCCATCAGAGGGATAGTGGTAGTCTTAATCCCTTCTTTTCTTTTCTTTTATCTGTAGCATTTCGATTTTTTGAAAGCTTCTTGTTTCTGAGAATACTATTATCCTAGCCAACACTTTCTGTAGAAGGTGGTGTTTCTCCAGCATGCACATGAAGCAGCATTTTGTTTAATAACTATCCTCCCCCTTCTCTCTATCAACAAAAGTGCAACAACTTCTTTTAAGAGGTTTTATTTTTATTTATTTAATTTAATTTATTTTATTTATTTATTTATTTATTTATTTTATTTTTTTTATTTTATTTTTTTTTTTTTTTTGGGGGGGGGGGGGGCTTTTTCATTATTTGATGGATGTTTCTTAGAATGTTTATTAGCAAAATAAATAGATTTTGTTGGCAGAACAGCATTTTTACTTTAATTCGTAGTTTGAAAATTTCAATCGGATTTTGAAAGTTTTTAATCGAATTAATCGATCTGATTAACTCGATTAAAAATATTGATCGGGACTAAGCATTGATCGATTAACCGTACCGATTAATCGATTAATCAGCACAGCCCTAATTATTTGATGTGTTATTTTCAGTTTTTCATTATTCTACAGCATAAAGGGAACCGTTATTTTTCACTGATACCTCACTCCACTCCGTATATATGTGTGCATATGTCGTACACTCAAAACAATAGCACTTTGGCTTAGAGGGAAAAAAAAAAGCTGTCGAATATTTTGTAAAACTTTCGAGCCCCGATGACTTTATTTCACTTCTATCAGATCAAATTACGATATCGTTTGCAGCAATGGATATTTCAGAAAGGATTTTCGATTATTCTTGTTGTGCATTCCTGATAAGTTTGAAAGATGAAGCAAAATATTAGAAAGAATAGAAATCTGTTCATGTGCCAGTTGTAAAGGGAGATATAACCGGTGTTCTGTTTTTCCTATTGTAATATGGACAAAAGCATCGGATCCAACCGGAATCGGATTACGATATTCAAACGTCTGTTCGAAATCTATTTTGGAAAAAAAAAGATGAGGGGAGAAAAGAGAGAGGGATTAATCAGGCATTTGAACTCCGAATATACAGCTAAAACACATCGTCAAAACAGGATTGGATTTAAGTTAGATTGCGCCCTAGATCTGATCCATTTATACATGGCGCCTTCTTTGGTTTGAGATACTATGCATATACAGGGTTTTCCAAATAGCTTATTGTCGGTTTTAATATTGATATTTTTAAAACAAACGAGACGAGAGAGTTTCGCAAAGTTCTAATTATTACTAAGGTAAAAAGGGAAATAACTGGGTAAAGTTTATTCTACACATTAAATAGAATTTTGCGCACATAATGAGTAAATTACCGCTATTAGTTATTTGGTTTTAGGAAGACTTACGAAGAGAAGAGGTATCATGCAGTTTAAACTATCTACTAAGAAATAACTGAGATATTCGGATATATATATATATTTTTATATATGTATTTGTATATTAAGTGATCTTTATGTGCATTATTTTGTAAGTAATAGCGATTAATGTTGATTTTTTTGGTTTTTGAAAAATAGTTTAGATTGAAATAACCCGTACAACATTTTTAATTCTTTCGTACGAGAGGTATCGTAAACTTTCGATTATTATCAAGGAGGGGGGGGGGGTATAGAGAACTATCTAGATAAAATTTATTCTGTATAGTAATTAATCCTTATGTACAGTTCGGGAAAAAAAAAAAAAAAAAAAAAAAAAAAAAAAAAAAAAACGCCCCGTCCCCAAATAATGTTGTCGCAAATCGCCCTATAGATATGTTGCTGATGCCTATCGATAGGTAAGTAATAACGACTAGTTCATAACGATGTTAGATTTTGCTTAGGGATTGTCGAATGGCACCAGCCGCATGTATCTATAATAATTAACGGTAAAATTAGTCGGAGGGTGGCGACTTTTTTTTTTTTTTTTTCCTTGACTGTACTTACTGTTATAAATTACAGCTATTAATCTTGATTTATTTAGTACTCAAGTGGAAAAAAAGAGGGAGAAGTGCAGAATTTCATAAAATTGATTAAGAATTTTCGGGGATTTAATTTCAAGAATTATAGAATTAAAATTTTTATATGACTCCAAAAAAAAATTACAATGAGTAAAATGTATTTGATACTCTAATAAGATACTGTATAAAATTTCAGCATCATAAAAAGTCCTAGTTGAATTATCCACAAATTGAAAAGTAAATTTGTTTATTTACGATTTTGCTCTTTTTATTCGTAAGTTTGTGCATGACCCCCTGAAACACGATCTTCAGGTATTTCATTAGACACTGGAAAGTGATCAGCTTTTTTTATCTCGTAATATCTCAGAGGTTTTTTTTTTTTTTTTTTACATTACATTGCTGCAGGGCCTGATTATCAAGGGGCACATGGGGCATGTGCCCCAGGCCCAGAGTAGCAGAGGGCCCTAAAACCCATTTCTTGTATGTTTTGTTCATCAAAGTCTGCTTTTGATGCATAAAAACCACAACAGAAAATTTTGTTTAAGTGCGAAAAGAGGGTTGGCGGAAGCCTAAGAAAGTAGTATATGTGCCCAGGCCTCACATGAAGTTAATCGGGCCTTGCATTGCTGAAATATTGTATGCATAATTTTATTGTGTAATAAAAACCATTTCACTTTTTTTTTTTTTTTTTTTTTTTTTTTTTTTTCCGAATGACGTATCAAAATTTAAATTTAAAATTTTTGAAATTAAATTTGTTGACATTTTAATTAATTACACAAAATTCTGTACTGTGGTATATAGGAAAAAAAAAAAATCATTTCATGAATGGATAATTTTCTGTGCTTTAAAATATTACCCTTACAGTTTTTCGTTCAATATTTTATACAAGCCTTATACATGCTTGATTATTAAAATAATAATAATAATTCTATTCATGAAGTAGAAGTATTTTTCGTTCATGACAAACGAGAGTAAATCAAGTGTTTGAAATTATTCGTACAGTCGATGAAAAGCTTAATCGGTTTCGAATTGGCGTAGTTTTTAACAAATTTATTCGAGTGCAAAATGAAATCCTGTATTTTAAATTTCAGTAACATTGAATTTTTCCCACCCTAGACCTTGATTCTCGTAGACCTAAGTCCCAAGCGTCAAAGAGCTAATAAATATTTTGTTTAGATAAAACTAATTTTAGAATTTCTTTTACGCTTTCGTAAAATAAAAGAACTACATTTGAGATTTTGGTCCCTTGTCTAATTGTTGGGATTTTATAATTTAATTGTTTTGTTTGGCTCATTTATGGACGCAGCTGTTATTCTTTTTTTTTTTTTTTTTTTTTTTTTTTTTTGCATGAAATGTTTTCAAATCTAACTAAGGTAAGTAAAAAATACTAATCCTGATTTTAAACTAAAAATCCCTGTCAGAACATGAACATTACTCTCTCCCTCAATCTAAATAGTACTTCATAAAAACTAAAAAGCTTCTTTAAAATAGGATATATATATATATATATAAAGAGGAAATTCTAAGAAAGTCGATGGATATATGCTAATTATAAGAACTACTCAAAATTTGGGGTCCGACCTTTCTACATCCCTTGGAGAATACTTCACCACCAAGTTGTAAATAAAAAACTAAAGTACTTGATAACACGCAAAATGTGTCAGTAGGACAGATTTTTGCCAGATAAAAGTGACTTCCTGGGGTTGGGGAGGGAAAGGCACGAGCTGATAGTGAAAGTGACCGTTAAAAAGCAATAAAGTTAACTATAGATGTGCAATCTGAAAAATTGATGCGGTAAATTGCCAATGTTTTCTTGTTCTTCCTGCTGTGGAAGCACGTGCCCAGTATATGGCCATCTCAGGGGTGGTCCAACTGCAGGGCAGTGAATTATAAAAAAAAAGAAATTGCGGTGTCCCTGTGACTAAACTGTCGCCAAAACAGTAGGCGGCTGACTGTTTTGACGGATATGCCATTTCCTCTCAACGAAGTTTTATCTAAAAAAGTTTTACATTTTATTATATAAACAGCGCATTTTGAGGTTTTTAAATAGTAGTACGTAATAATAATAAATAGTTCTAGAACAAAGTAAATAAAAATACTCAAAATTTTAAATACAAATTTTACATTGGAGAATAAATAATGCTATAGATTAGTTAATATAGCTTGATTATTTAATCTACAAATTCTAATTAAAAAAAATTAGTGTGTTGTAGCCAACACAAAAGTTCCTTTATTACCTATACAAATTCATGCAGTGCAAATTATTTATTAAAATCACAAGAAAATTATTTTTCATGGTGAGTATAGACGATTTTCTTAAAATGTTTAGAAGATCAATTTTACCAATTAGTCAATTTTAATACCTAAATATCCCAAACTTATTACTTTTTTTTTTTTTTTTTTTTTAGTTTTCACTCTGCCTGTATCTGATCCTGATAACAGAAAAAATATCATAACTGTCTTCGGTTTGAATTGAATTTATTATCATTTATATTATTATTATATACGTTTTCCTCAAAATTAGCTAAATGTTTTGGGGATACGGACAAAAGCCCCACCGGACAAAATCCCCACGGACAAAATCCCCCCCGGACAAAATCCCCACCGGACAAAAACCCCATCGGACAAAATCCCCACCGGACAAAAACCCCACCGGACAAAAACCCCACCGGACAAAATCCCCACCGGACATAATCCCCACTTAGCCCGGACAAAGGCCCTACGTATGATATTTTGGATAAAATTAACATTTCAACATTAATTAAACTCGTTATAAAATAAATTATTCAATAAATCTGTTACTTTTCCCACTAGAAACTCGGTGTGATAGTTCATAGTTTATTAAAGATATTAACTGTTAATTGTTTTCTTATCTGTACTAAATTCTTCACGGGTTATTATTAATTTAATTACAAATTAATTCTTTTTGGTTAACGTGGATTTCGGTGACATTTAATCTTCTGTTATTCTTAATTTTACTATGTTTTTGTGGTCTACAAATCAAATGAGGTTATTTTCGAAAGTGCAAAATTATTAGTTGGCTCGAAAAGGGGGGGAGGGGGGAACAAAAAAATTGAAATTAGCGTGAGATCGCTTAAAATTGGTACATGTAGATTTTTGGAGCCTATAAATAGGATGAGGATATTTTCGAAAGTCTAAAATTATTAGAAAGATCGGAAAGGGGGGGAGGGGGGAGGGGGGTGGTAAAAAATAGAATAGGAGTTAGCTCGTTCAAAATAGGTACATAAAGGTTTTGGGGGTCTACAGATCGAATGAGAATATTTTTGAGAGTGTAAAATTATTAAGAGGAGCGGGAAGGGAGGGCGAAGGGGCAAAAAAGTAAAAATACCGTTAGACCGTTTAAAATTGGGGCATATAGGTTTTCGGAACCTACAAACAGGATGAGAATATTTTCGAAAGTCTAAAATTATTAGAAAGGGCGAATGGGTGGGAGGGACGAAGGGGCAAAAAAATAGAAATTGAGTTAGATCGTTCAAAATAGGAATATAACTGTTTTGGGGGTCCACAAATCGAATGAGAATATTTTAATATTGGAATATTTTATAATAATGAAAATAGCGTTGTACGCGTACAGACATGCTGACAGACACACACAAATACACACACAGACAAAATTTGCTGAAATAATTTTCGGCTTTCATGGTGTGTGAAACGTGTATATTTATGCATGTATGAAAACGCATTCATAATACAGATTACTTTTTATGTCGAATATATATCGTGTAAACTGTACATGCACACTATATGATGTACTAAAAAAAATTCGTACAACACTGAAAATTAATATTAAGTAGTTTTCCCATTTATATGATGATGATATCCCACAATGAATCAGAAATACTTTGTGACACCCTGTTAGTCAATCAATTACGCTAATCATATCTTATTTCACAGATATTGCTATTGGTATTGGGAGTGAAGACGAAAGATTGCACTAAGGTCCTAGACCTGAAGAGGAGTGCCTTCCGTGGGTCTTTCTAAGGGGTCCTAGCGCGATCTTGTATCTCAGTGATCTCAGTGATCTTGTATCTGTTGCTTGGCTTCTACTATGCTCAATAGATCATCTTTATTATATATATGTATATATAAGCATTCTTTTTTCTTTTAAATATTTTTTATTAAAAATATTTTACAATAAGATTCACAATTAAAATCTGAAACATTATTATTCAAGCAATCTTTTTTTTTTTTTTTTTTTTTTAATTGAAATGTATATTTTTAATAATTAAATTAGTTTTTCAATTAAGTCTTTTAAATTAAATAATTTTAATTAGCTCCTTATTTCTATGATGAAGGATAGTAAAAAATCTTCTGATGTTTAAGAACATTTTGAAATAGTATTTTTATTTAAACGACCAAACAATAGTATTAAGCAATCTGAACTAATTGAATTATTTAAAATATATATATATATATATTTAATAATTAAATTAATTTTTAATAAATTATGTATATATATATATATATATAATCATTTATAGTAAAAGAATCATTTTATATTAAAAAAAAAATCTCCGTAGTGATTGTGGTAGTGTTAAAGCCGGTTGATAACTTGAGTGCCCTACACCTGCGTGAAATGCTCTTCGGGGTGGGAATAGGGGGCGGGAGCCTTAGCCTATACTTGCGAAAGTTTCGAAGAAAACCACGGGAAACTCTCAACGGCTTGGTCGACGAACGCGACTTCGGATCGAACTTAACACTTCCATTCTACTAGCATCGATTACCGCTCGGATGTTTAAATAAACTTTCTAACTGAAAGTCCAGACAACAGTATTAAACAATCTCACTTAACTGAAATCTTAAAAATTTTATTTTTAATTAATAAATTAGTTTTTTACTTAGAATATTTCATTAAATATTTTTATAACTAGGTTTTCCTTATAGTCATTCATATATATATATAATCTTTTATTATTAAAAGTATTTTAAAACTGTTTTTGTTTTTTTAATTAATATTAAAACCCAAAACAATAGTATTAAATAATATCGACTAATTTATTATATGTATATATTATATGTATATTAGTTAAATTAGTTTTCTAAAATTTTTAGTTAATTTTTTAAAACTTATTTTTATTTATTTATTTATTTATTTTATTTTACTTTTTAATCATTCATAGAAAATATATATATATATATATATATATATATATATATATATATTAATTTTTTTAAAAATAAGTTTTCCATTTAAAAGCTCAAATAGTTCTATTAAACAAATTAATTTAAACATTAAAAATTTTTACTTTTAATAAATAAAGATGTTTTTAAAATATATATTATTTTTTAATTTTTTGTGTATAATCTTTCACATAATATTATATATATATAGACACACACACAAAGTATTTTGACAGAAATTAAAAGCATCCATATACATTGATCTATACATACAACGAGTAGTAATGATGGCTAAATTTTAGCAGAAACCCCTCCCTATCAGATACATGTAACTCTCAGTATATATTACTTAAAACTCTATTGATAATTAAACAAAGTTTCATTAATATCTTAATATATATATATATATATATATATATATATATATATATATTTATCTTGCTATACTCATTGTGGTCCCCTTTAGCCTCCCCCCTATGTATATTTGAGCTTTAGTGGGGCTTTTGTCCGGTGGGGCTTTTGTCCGATGGGGCTTTTGTCCGGCGGGGCTTTTGTCCGGTGGGGATTTTGTCCGGTGGGGTTTTTGTCCGGCGGGGATTTTGTCCGTGGGGATTTTGTCCGGTGGGGCTTTTGTCCGGGACCCAATGTTTTGACCATAATCTGGCAATTTAGAGCGATGGTCGAGAAAAGAAATCACCAAATTGTCCTTTGGCGGTCCTTACAAAGAATTACATCTACTCTTTCTAATTATTTTATATTCATATTTTATTTATTAGGTACAAATCACGTGTAAAATTTATTTTTTCTGAACACACTGTTGCAATTTTGACGTCATTTTTCCCCTCTTCTTAAATTATCCTTTTTTTCATTTCCTTTATTTCAATATATTGTTATAAACTATGACACTAATTTTCAGCGTTAGTTTTTGGAAATTCGGTCTTTTATTATGATTTCTTTTTTACGCACGAAAAATTTTTTAATTAAAATGAAGTATGCTGATGAAAATAAAATTATTTCACTATTTTTTCTTATATTGTATGATTAGTTATTTTTTTAAATAATTTTATTTTTTAATATTAAAAGTTGTCGCAATCAATTTCCTGCCTTACAAAAATAAACTCAAAAATTAAATTACTCGTGGATTCTTTAAATCCCCCCCCCCCTCTTTTGAAAATTTTTAATCTAATTGCCAAAATAAATATTTTTCCTGTTTAAAATTTCCAAGAATTTTTTTTCTGAATTGTCTGTTTTAAATTCACTGACTTTTTTGAAGTGTTCTTTTCACTTTCCCTATTTTGTAAAGCCTCCAATTTAAAATCACCGTTTTTTGTGAAAAGTCAGCTTTCGTATCTCAATTTTTTGTAGATAGACGTCAGGAAAGGAGATTTTGTCATAGTCAACTGATCAAATTTGCGGGTTTTTTTTTTAATACTTATAAAACGTAATATGCTACCGATTGCCAGTAAAGATTAAATTTGAAAGGAATTAACCTATTAATCAGATCATTTTCTAATTAATTATTCATTTATCGAAACACATTTACGACGCTGTGCACATTTTTTAAAAAATATATGCAAAATACTTGTATACTGATGTACAACAATTTATGAAAGACACACACAATGTATAAAATGCTTATAATAAATAATTTCTTTCTCTTAAAAAAATATACATACCATATATTGGTTTTAATTTCCTTTTTAATTTTGTTTTGTTGCAAGTTAGAGACTTGAGCTGCATATTTGCTGGAATTAGCTATATAGTTTTCCGAAATCTTGCATATGCTGATAGAAATGCAAGTTTCCTGGTGAGTGAACATTTCTATTTTTCAGCATTTAAAATTCCATATTTCAATTCATGAATTCTCCCCCCCCCCCCCCCACACACACACACATTTTTTTCCCCCCTTTTTAACGAAACTTTTTAGTAATTTCATCCTTTCTCTTTTCTCTAAAATGTTGAATGTTACTAATAATTCATAGTTTTTGCAAATTCTCTCATCGTTAGGCTTATGTGTTATGTTAGTGTCATTTCTCTTCTGCGCAAGTACTTTCACATGTTTTTTTTATGTTGGTATCTTCATCTATCTTTTGTCTGCTGAGTGTTACAATGGTACTAAATAATTCAAGTTATATATATATACATATATATATATATATAAATATATAAATGATAGATATCTTAATAAAATTCAACCTTAATATTTTAGCATTTAATAGATACTTGTCAATACCAACACAACAAAAATAAAACTGATTGTAACAAATTGCTAAAACTAGCACAGAAATGTTGCGATATATGTTAAGATCAAATAAGAGACAAAAACAATTTAAATTACTTACGCCCACTTGAGTAAAAAAGGACCATTAAACTTAATGACAGAGAAAATAAATGAAGGACCTCAGAAATAATAATTGAAATAAAAAATGCTTAAAAGTAGAAGTATTATATCATCAGGGAGCATGTATTTCATAAACCTGTGAAAGCTGCAACGATTTCGTAAAACAATATAGCCAACAATAGCAAATATATATTGTTCATGCCCCGATGGAGCAGCAAAATCATTTTGAATAAGAAATGAAATAAAATATTAAATCGAATCATCAAGGAAACGAGAGAGAAAAATAGAAAAAATCAGAGTAACCACATGTAAAGCTTTCAACACAACATGGAGAATAGGTAGTTGCCATCATATTAATGAAGTTAAAAATAAATTCTTTGCAAACTTCGATTAATCGATACAGAATTAACAACTGAGCATTTTCATTAACGATAAAATTCACTGTGTAATTGTTTATTAAGTTAGTTAAATTTTAAAATTTACATTTATCAATGAACTTTAAAACCTTCAAGGAAAGGAAATTAATGACATATATATATATATATATATATATATATATATATATATATATATATATATATATATATATATATATATATATATATACAATATAAGTATTGACCACTTTTCTTTCTTCACTTAGGAGAATAGGAAGTTGTCATCATATTAATGAAGTCAAAAATAAATTATTCTAAGTTTTGACAAAGTATCAGGTATCCGGGAGTGTTGACCGGTCGTAAAACATGTTTAACCGGAGTGGGGTGGTCACGACTCCCCCCTGCCATTTAGATACTTTTGTCTCCATTTTTTCTTTTGCTCCTCTTCAGTTACATATGTTGATGTTTTTCTTTTTCATTCTATTTAGATTTATATTGTACATTAGCAAGGAGCAGCATTGCGCTTATCTAATGTTACTTTTTTGTATTTAAAATTAAAGTTTCCAAATTCCTACATTTGTACAATATATATATATATATATATATATATATATATATATATATATATATATACAATATAAGTATTGACCACTTTTCTTTCTTCACTTAGGAGAATAGGAAGTTGTCATCATATTAATGAAGTCAAAAATAAATTCTTTTCAAACTTTGATTAATCGATAATGAATTAACAACTGAGCATTTTCCTTAACGATAAAATTTACTGTGTAATTGTTTATTAAGTTAGTTAAAATTTAAAATTTACATTTATCAATGAACTTTAAAACCTTCAAGGAAAGGAAATTAATGAAATATATATATATATATATATATATAAGTATTGATCACTTTTCTTTCTTCACTTCTTTAAACAAAAATACAACATACTGATTTGATTAATACGTATTGGGTGTGTGTAATAACTTCTAATGAAAAACCTTTTTTCATTTTGCATAATCAACGTAAGTTTACTACGCTACAAAGCGTGTAAGGGAAAATAATAATAATAGTAATTTTATTAAAGGTTTTCCTTTATAAATTTAGGTTAGATATTGAATCTGTGGTTAGATGAAAAATTTCTTCCGCTTTTTCTAAAAATATGAAAACGTTCAACTGAAAAGCACTTTCCAACACTTTCTCACAATATTCAGTAACGCTTATCATTTCAGATGCTTAGACAAACTGGCGCCTGAAACTTTAGTTTTTCTGGAAAGGGGTTTTGCATCTTTCCGACACCGTTAAAAGGATTAAAATTCTTAGTGACACGCGTGAGTTATTGAAAAAAGAGCATAAACTAAAGTGGAATTTCTTTGACCACATACAGAAAATTTCTCGAGAATGTCTAGCTATTTGTCTTGTTAAAATTGTCAGGCATTTTCTCTCTTTCTTTGCGTTCTCACTCTCACTCTTCCTCTCCCTTTCTCTTTCTATTTAAACATTTTTCATAATATGAATATTCTTATAATTTATATATCTATATATTTGTCTATCGGATTATTCATAGAACGGGAGAGAAGAGAAATTTAATGACTAGACATTTTACCTCTAGTTTTTAATAATAATAATAAGGCGATAAGTACGCGATAATGTGACATGAAGAAAGCTCATGTAAAAGAGAGAGTAGAAATTGCTTATATAAATTTAGCACATTGTATTCTTTTCTACCGCTCTCTCTTTCTATCATATATATAGACATTTACAAAACTGATTTATCGGTGTTTTTTTTTTTTTTTTAAATGTTTTATTACATCAATGAAATACCTATGTTACATATTAGAAATTATTAGCAATTTTCTATTTATTTTCATAAATAAATAACTAATAATGCCAATACAGAATTAAACATTCTATAAGCATGAGCCACGATTTTTTATAACTGAAAAGAGAATTAAGAAAAAAAAATTACATTTGAAAGTACTACAATTATAATATACTAGAACGGGGTGAACATCAAAATAAAATTTTCTCATTGAAACATTTCTTTAAATTGATTTGTTATTGAAATATAGAAATATTAAAAAGAACTGAAATGAGTAAAAAATCATGTTCGTTCGGGTCTAGCTTTCTTTTTCGAGACTTCCAACACTATTCTCGAGCAGTGAATTTCATTTTAAACTTATAGGCTGATTTATGACAAAAATTGTTATTCAAAATTAGTCAGAGAAAAAGGACCATACGTACTCAGTCATAATATTGTAAATCCCATAATCACCAAATTTAATAAAGTACAATATTTATTTATTATAGGTATTATTGAACATTTATTTTGCATTCTGACTTAATTTTTAGCCCCCGACAAAAAGGAGTGTTTTCATTCGTTTAAAGTCTGTGTGTGTGACTATCAATAACACTATAAATCACAAATAACCAACTTTAGTGTGTGTTTTATTTATTTATTTATTGAAACATTGATTTAATTGGTATGTTTCTTATATATGTTTGAAAATTAATTAAAATGTGTTTTTTCAGGTAATTTGCATTGATATTTTAAAATTTGCTAACTGGTAATCGTTCAAATAAATAATAAGTCACCTTTTTTTTTTTTTTACTATAAAAACGTTTTATTATTATTCTTTTAGTCACGAATTTTTAACCGACTTTGACAAAAGTTAAAAACAGGCTACAAATAGTGACTGAGTTCACAGTAAAAATATTTGTAAATTCGGGTGGAAATTAGAGTTTTTTTAAATCATATGTGACCTTTTTTAAAGTCACTTTCTATTCATATTTTAAAATTTTCAAACTTTCAATGTGTCAATCTTCCCTTTTTCATGCTATTAGATGTTAAGTCACGTGGTTATTTATTTATTTATTATTTAGAGTATAAAGAAGCTTTTTTAAAAAAGCAATTTTTAACCGATTTTCCCAAAAATTAATCACTGGCCAAAAATAGTGATTTTGAGTTCACAGTCCAAAAATTTCTAAACCCAGTTAAAAGTTAGAAATTTAAAAGAAAACTAATATTTCATTAAATTCAAGGCGATTCCTGCATTGACATTTTAATTGCGAGTCAGCGTTCTTTCAACTTGAAATTACAGATTTCATTGAAAAAATAATACAATTTAATTAAATTTAAAGTCGAGGGATTTTTATAAAATTTAGCTTTACACTTGTTACAAAAGTATAAAATCTTTTTTTTTTTTTTAAGAATATATTTCGGCATTCTTAAAATTTATATAAAAGAAAGAAATTAAAACATGAAACCTGAATTATGACTCGTTGAACTATTTTCAGAAAGCCAATTTTCAGATCTGGAATATTCATGTTAAAACTTATTAATAATGATTTTTCTTTACTTAGCCTTTTGTTATCTATTTTAAAAGGGATTTGCAATAAGAGGAGTCAATTTTACCACAAAGGCTTTCATATTTTCTCAGGGTTTTCTTATCATTTGTCATATTTCAAACCCTTTAGACAGTTTTACTGGAATTTGCGAGTCTTGGGGGATTTAGCGGCAAACACCTGCCTTTAAAAGAACATTCCGCCATTCTTGAATTTTCCGTGTAAGCGAAAGGTGTTTCAAGTATTGCCAGGAAGTAAGCAAGCAAAAGACAATAAATGCTAATTCGTTTTCGGAAAAATCTGAGTTCTAACAAGTTTTAAGTGTATGGATTCTGTTTAAACATTTCAGATATTTCATAATTGTAATGCAGTAATAAATTTCGACACAAATGAAAAACATAACGCATTTTTAGCGAATGCTACATAAATGTCATAAAAATTTAATTTAACTCTATAAGAACAACAGAATAAATTAACAAATAATATAGTATTCTGGAACAGGAAATATATTTAAATAATTCAAAACTCGATTGTATTTTTTAAAAGTTTCATTAACATATCGCTTTTCTCTCTCTCTCTCTCTCTCTCTTTTTTTTTTTTTTTTTAAAATCATCTGTTAAATGTATATTTTAAAATAGAATTAATGAAAGATCATTATTATAATGTTATGTGTAACCAACTTTATCGATCTTTACAAAGAATAGATTGACTAATTAATAAATACTCGATTGATCGAAAATCTAAAAATTGTGTTATATTGTATAAAAGTCTTACGCCAAGGCCATATCAGATTTGTCGAAAATTTTAAATTTTTGTTTCATTTTTAACATTTAGCATTGTGTACTAAAGTTTGAACCCACTCAGAAAGAAATTTCTGGCTACGGCACTAATCGGGGACGTGGAATATTTTTCAGAAAGCGTCGAGAAATAGACAGCAGAAGATTGTTATTTAATATGTACCTTGTGTACATAATAAATGAAAACGCTGTTTGATCTGCACAAAACTTTCTTCTATAACATTTTGTATAACTGTGTCGCTTACTGCTTAACATGCGAAAAAAATTTAACAAACAGAAATTCTCACAATAAAGAGCTCACATATACAGTTTGGCACAATTTTAATCAATAGATGCTGAGATAAAGATAAAATAAAAAGGCTGTGTTACAGATGTAGGTGTTTTTCCATAAGAAAATAATATAGTAAAGATCGTAATGGGAGAAAAATAACACTTCAGGGACTTTGATTTAGCAGAAATAATGGCACTACGCTGGTTTAAAAAAAAAAAAAAAAAAAAAAAAGTTACTGAAAACATTCATATACCAAGGAAAAAATATGTTAGCAAAAACTTTTCTCAACAGAACAAACAACACAGAAAATATCAGTACACAACATGTTTTTTTTTTTTTTTTTTTTTTAATTCCCAATATAAAAAAAAAAAAAAAAAAAAAAAAAAAAAATCGCATTTAGTAAAACTTTCCAGTTGGACCAGTCAGGATCGAACCAGAGTCCACCATCTTACTAGGTAACGATGTTAATCAACAGCCATGGAATCACATTTTATTCTATTACTCAGCACTTCCAAATCCCGTTTTGATACCAAGTTCTCCGCATGCAAAACAGGCTCCACCAGTGGCCGAGGGGTTCTGCACTCGAAGCTGGTAGACGGGAAGTGCCGGGTTCGATCCAAGGTCGTGCTCATCGGCATAGCCGTTCGGAGATTTCGGTGGTTTTCTCCGAAACTCGTGTAAATACGGGCTAGGACCCCTTAGAAAGACCCCCACGGAGGGCAATCCACCCATAGGCCTAGGAGCCTAGCGTAGTCAATCGGCCTTAACCCAACAACCAACCAACCGCATGAAAAAAAAAAAAAAAAAAAAAAAAACTTGTATATACCCATCAAATAAAATCTGTAACCACTGATACAGAATTTATGTAGTTACAGAAAAATAAGTTATCTTTTCTGACAGATTGAGCTGTAATTTGGTACTGAATTACTGTAGCTTTAGAAAACAGAAAGTTTTGCTTTTTTTTTTTTTTTTTTTTTTACAGTGTAGTGAGCACCAATACATAATATTAATGAGTTTACACGCATTTCGTTTAATACTTAAAAATTCAATGAATTAAAAGCAATTTCCGCGCATACCCATGCAAATTTAGCCCTGTCGAGTAAACATAAATTATGCTTGCGCCATCTTTCATTATTTTTCGAATTTGCCGGTCATTTTTAGATATGTTATTATACTGGTTTAAATATGAATTACGTAAAAAATGAAAATAAATAAAATAAAATAAGGAAACTCTTTACAGAATATGTCTATGTATCATCATCATCTATGTTTTATGGCGAGAGAAGAACGGGAACGGAAACATTCTGTCTTTTATGTCACAGATGTGACACTTCAGTGAGTTCGTAATGACCTAAGCATGTTTTAATTTTTAGAATGGGGTTACTTTGTACGTTCATTTTTTTTATAATCGCATAAAAGTAGACTTTGTATACACTGAATCGATGTGTTGAAAAATCGCGCTTATTTAAATTAGTGAAACTAAAACTGTGTGGAATTTATTACAACATTTCATGATTATCATACGATTTTGCAATTAATACATGATTATAATCAATTACTTATAGTTACAACAGTGCGCTTATGAAATAATTTTATTTATTTATTTAAATTAAATTAAATTTAAATAAGAATAAATATTTATTATTACAAAGAAACATCTCTTTTTAGAGTCCTTTTTCCCAGTCATAAATTTTCTCCATAATATTTAATACTAATTTATCTCGATTAAATATCACTGTTATTTATCCTATAACCGAGGTTAATCTCCATACGTGTAATAATATGTATATAAGAGAAAAAAGCAAGCGATAAAACTTTATATTTTTTAACATGCCTATTTAGAAATGTTAAAGTTCAAGTTCAGAAAAGGCAAGTTTCTGTCATAGCATTATTTAACTTACAAGTTCAAATGCAATAACACTAAATGGATGATATTGATTTATAAATGTTAAAACAAAAGCATATAACATTAAAAATAAAAAGCTTAAAGAACTATTTTCTGCTTAGAAATTTTAGTGGAAATTTATAGATTAATAAAACCCCTTTTCCACTCAGAAATGATACAAAACTAATTAACTTATTTCGATGTATATAAAAAAAAAATTCTGGAAAAACAAAATCAAAAAGTTTTCGAAATTCAAATATTTATTAGTAAAGCACCGTTTATACATCTTTTTATACGTCCTTTCAGTGAAGTCCCGATTTATTCTTATTCATTTTAATCCAAAAATTCCTGTTTATACGCCGCTAATATCGGTTATACGTTTCTTCCACTTTACTAAAATTCGCAAAATTTCTCGACCTGTCAGTATTTTCCATTCTAAATAAGATGGATTTTTCCTAGAAAGTATCTTAAAAGGAGGAACACAGGAAAGATCGAAGAATATTGATCAAAGAATCAATTGAATTCACAGCAGAATTTTTAATACTGATACACAAGCAGCAAATCAGACGAATATTAAAGATTTTTAATAACTATTAAATAACTATCTGTTATGGACATAAATCGTATGCTTATTATAAAAGATACGCAATATACATAATTAATATTGAAAATGTGTTCATATAGTTCTTAAGAAATGTAATACAGTACTCAATATATGATATCTGTAATGAGTACCCAGTCATGCATTAATAGTATAATTTTTCTCACTTTTTATAATATTTTTTTTTTTTTTTTTTTTTTAATTATTGTCTTTAAAAAGTATATACGTATAATATACATTTACAAACTTCAGAAACTTTATTAATTAGTATTTTCATATAAATTTTGCTTAAGTGTCATTCAATTTCTAGTAATCCAAGTGCTATTATTAAAATTTCGATTATACGTCTTTTCATTTATACGTCTTTTTACGCCAGTCCCTTGTAAGACGTATAAACGGTGCTTTACTGTATTAAAACGCAGTGCAGACAAAAACTTCAATTAAAATCATACTTAATTTATAGTGTTTGTTGCTCCAATTGCGGTTTTTATGAACGGCCTCTATTAAAAGGCCATCTCTCTAAAGGGACAATTTTCGATAGCGTAAAATTTTCAAAATCGTATTATATTTATGCTATTTTAATAACTCGCTTATTTATCAATAAAAAGAAAGATAAAGAAAGAATAAGATTTTTGTTTGTATTTTAAGAAATTTCTTCTTTATGAAATATTTATGTATATGTTCGATAAACATATAGATATTTTTTATTTTAATTAAAGTTAAATATAATTAACTTCAGTACAGTAAAACTCGAAATTACTTAAACACAATGCTTCAAAAATTCACAAATCATGCTAAAACGAATACAGAAATACGATAATATATATTATATATAGAACAAGGAAAGAGAGATAAATAGTTGTTATATTACTTTAATAAGTTCTATTCTACATTTTTTTTCCCCCCGATAAGTGTTAGGCATAACAATATTAATCAATAAAATTTCGATTTACGGTGATTATAAGGGTAAAAATTTTAAAATATAAATACTCCAACATTCCAAAAAGCAAAAAGTAACTTAATATTTTATTTTATTTAATTTTTTGCATAATCGGGAAAACTCATCATTGTGTATTCCTGAAATTTTTATGATAAACTTTCTGTAAATTTTTCAAAAGTCAGTTGTGGTATAATGGTGAAGTAATGGGATGGTCTTAGCGTAGGTGGAGTGATCACTTTAAGGGTATTTTCCTCATATTTACGCAAATTCTGGAGAAAACCACGGAAAACTCAAAATAGCTAGGCCAACAAGCGTGATTTAGGAGGCTCGAACTTGTCACCTTTCCGTCCACCAGTTTTCTGAGCAGAACTTCTCTTGAAAAAACAGAGACTAAAATTATTAGTTAACCATGAAACCTGAATAAATAAATCAAGCTTAACTGAAAATTTTCGTCTAAATTACTAAAAATTATATTTTATCCCATGAACTTGTACTCTATCTAGATAACTGAAAAAGGAAATGTACCAAAAAGCAAATTTATTACTGTCCACACATTCGATAATGCACATTTTTCTTAAATAAATAAATTCATTTAATTTCTGTACGCTTGCATTTTTCAGATAGTCTCATTGAGATTTCAGGATATCCCAGAGTGCCTTTTTCCTACAGTCAATGTTTTACATTAACTCTAAGAAAATGTATCTAAAGAATGGTTCAATTTTATGGAAGCTTCATGTAATGTGTTATATAATGTGTTCATATAATGTGAATATCTGAAAATTTTATGTAAATAAAAAAGGCATTTATATTATGTACCAATAAAAAATAAATAAATAAAATAAAATAAACTGACTGTACATATTAGCATTTAAAAATATGGAATATTATATTTTACATATAAATGTAATATTCATACGACACCCTTTTTTGAAAATCAAGTTTATTAACTATAATATTTGATATATTTTTTATTAAAAGGTAATTGATAAAAATTAATGGACTATATATATATATATATTCATTTATATTAATAATGTTATGTATATCCATAAATTTTGCATATAAAAATTTCTTTTTTTAAATCATCCTTTTCAGTTTTGGTAAAGTTTGATTCCCACCAAATTTACTAAAGAATTAAAATCTCCATATATTTTAAAACTTATATATTCACGTATGATACATTTGCTGTCTCAAATAAGATTTTTTTTTTTTTTTTTTTTCCTGAGAAATAAAGTTTTTTAAATAATTGCTTTATATCTCTTTAAAATTTAGTTTAATCTGAAACTGTGGCAAGAGTAATAAGTTTTTCTTTTTAAAATACCTTTTCGCTTCACCAATATTTTGCATCCCTAAAATTACAGAACGAAAATATCACGCTTTTACTTTCAAATCGGTCCCTCAACATTCTTCCCCTCTCGGGGTCGTTTCAGGTTGGTCGAAAGTTGCTCCGTCACACCCCCTATTGTTAGACCTCAACCAATGGGAGTTCTTTTTATTCACGAACAAAACCGGATAATTTTGATGAAACCTTGTGGGTAACTTTAGTTTAGTGTTTAGTTTGTTGCCGGTAACGGAACAACGTGTTTACTTTCAGTTTTGTTAATCGTGCTATGATTGCTTCGAAGTGTTTATTGTATGCTTTGAATTCAGTCGCTTCTCCGTCCTAAAGAAACGAGTTTCCGTCACCATTTCTTAAGAGTGTTTGTATATTCATAATGATGCATCCAGCTATGAATATTATGCCAGGTGTTGGTAACATGGCCCCTCAACATCAAAATATGAACAATAATGCATCTGCTGCAAATAAACAATCGCATATTAGACGTCCAATGAATGCATTTATGGTCTGGTCTCGCGCTCAGAGAAGGAAAATAGCTCTAGAACATCCCAAGATGCACAATTCAGAAATTAGTAAAAGATTGGGAGCAGAATGGAAATGCCTGTCAGCAGAAGAAAAAAGACCGTTCATCGACGAAGCAAAAAGATTGCGTGAACAGCATATGAAAGATCATCCTGATTATAAATACAGGCCTAGGCGTAAACCCAAGCCCGCCATGAAACCTAGCGATCCCCAAGTTATGCCTTATTCCCTCGGCCACAACTGGGCTTTTCCTAATGCTTTAGATGCTCGAACCTTTATGCAGAATTCTCAAATTGGTGCTTATGAAGCAGAAGCAAGAGCTAATTCCATTACCACTTCCATGTCTCCTTACGCGATGCCATTCACTCATTACCCACCTACTACGTACAGTTCGAACCCATACTGCACAGAAAATCAACAACAACTTACGTCAATGTCTGCACATAATGTTCAATCTCAAGTTTCTTCTGCTTATCAACCTTATAAACTTATGTATTCAAATCAGAATCTTTGTGGCCAAGATATTAACAGAAGTGAATCCGTGCACAGTAATCCAAGTAGTTCACCTGCGATACCTCACAGCAGTCCAGAGCCTCAACATAATGGACCCTCTCCAGCTCATATGCAACCTCAGTCGGCTTCTTCGCAAGTACCAACTTCTGCTGCTCATCATTTTTCGACATTTCCAGCATTTAAGACAGAGCCTTCATCAAGTCCTCCTACTATGTCTATATATGGAGCAGCCGGAATGGGTTATGCAGGTGCTTTACCGTATACTTCCCAAGCTTCATCGCCTCCAGCTTCTGAATCTCCATCTTCTGGTAGAATGTCAGCAAACAGTGGCCGACCTGAAATATCAATGCCTAATCCTAACAGCCCACCTGAGCAATCTCAATTCCTCCAGCCCGTTTATGGAGTGCACCCTGATTATTTATCTTTAGCACAAAATGGTTTACATGCAAATTATTCTATGTACATGGCTAATCCAGCTCTCTGCAGTCGTGGCATGTTAACTTCCCAACCACAAGGACGAAGTGTACCAGTTATGATGTCTTAATAATTGAATATAGGTATATCAATCGTTTGTTGAAGCATTATAAAAGATTTATGTAATATTGATTTCAGGTCGTTAAAAACTCTGTATCATCTTATCTTATAAAAGTGTGCTGCAAGAAATTTTTATTTGAAAAATTGTGAAACTCGGACATTTGACTCTGTGATGAATTGAGCCAGTGATAAGAACAATTCCTTTTTTTTTTTTTTTTTTTTTCTTTTTTAAGAAATGTGTCACAAGAGTAAGAAATTTTTTTCAATCAGAATTCAGTAAAAACTGAATAAAAATATTGATTTTTGTGATAGCAATTATTCACTGAGGACTGTTATCATCTGTTAATAGAGTAAGATAATTTTTTTCTTATTTTTAGAGTTATTTTTTTTTAATTAAATATTTTCATTTAAAATTTTATGAATCATGTGTATATAATTAGGTAATTGATACCTTGTAAAGATTTAATATAAAGTTAATTCGATATAAAATCTGTTTTATAAGTATTTTTATTTATTTATTTATTATCTAATCTTTAAAATTAAGAAAGAAATCAATTGCTCGGAATTAAAGAAAGTTTTCGATATTTTAGAATTAGTTTCTTAATTTAAAAAAATGATTTTGCGGTATTGGTTCTTGATAAATTATCAAGGATTTTAATGTAGTATTGCATAATTTCCAAATATTTTTTTCATTCAAAAATTATGATTCATTGATAAATTATCAAGAATCTTAATTGATCATTTAATGCAGTTTATAACATGATTTAAAATCGACCTTTTTTCACTGACAGAATTTTATTCATAAATTATCAAGGATTTTAATTGAAGATTCAATGTAGTATCACATAATTTTCAAATGCTTTTTTAATTGAAAAATTATGATTCATTGATAAATTATTTTAAATTAAAATTAAATGTTCTACTATCGCATGATTGTTATTTCTTTTTAGCGACCTGTGAATAAGTCTATTTTTATTTTCATATAATGTATGAATTAAAATGTACATAAACCATGCATTATTAAAATAATCTAGAATAACATGCTATTAAATACAGATGAATATCTGAAATGCTTTTATAATATTTGATGTTTACCTATAAGTGCCTTTAATGGCTGCCTTCTTAATTTTTTCGATGTGCTAAATGCATTCCACATGTGATAGTGCCAAAAAATAAATGAGCTGTAAATATGTATATTTTTGTAAAGAGAAAAAAAATATTTGACTATTTTTTTTAGAATAATATTAACATATATTTCATAAAAATTGCCTGGACTTCAAAGAAAATATTTTATATGAAGAATTTCAATAAAACAAGGAATAAATAATATTCTTAATTGATAAGAATTTATTATATGTTATAATTGAAAAATTTTAATAAAAGTCTCAGTATCTGAAATAAATGCAAAATAATTTTACTGTTTTTATTATGTACATATTTTTAAATATACCAAGTAGTTAAATCTAATTTTTGAAAGAATGAATATAATAGCTTATTTAGACGCGTACCGATAATTATATATTTTAATTATTGCTGTTACTTTTCAGGGGTTATCCCTGGATTCAGGGTTTGAAATTTTTACTTTTTCTAAATTTCATGTAAAGTTATTTTGTTTTTATAGAAATTTCTCATTTTGAATGTTTCATTTGCCTTATAATGTATTAAGAACTCTTCAGATATCACTTGTGATATATCATTGATAAATCTCCCCTACCTGCATGCAAATAACAGTTTTTGGGTTTTTTGCATATTAAGTAGTTTCACAGCTGATAATTATTAATATTGCTATATTACTATTTCGTTCTTTTAGCTCAAATAAATAACATGAATTTTAAAACTATACTTTTTTTGTTAACCTAAACTGCTCTAATATAGAAAATAAATAGGTCTTTCTTTTTTTTTTTTTTTCTTAAATTTACAGTTAAATCCAATTATAATGCTGCTTAAGAAAATATTTTGCAAATGAGTTTTATAATTTAAAATAGTTAAATGCTTAAAATAAATAAATAAAAATTTAATGTCATTGAAAAATAAATGTTAACTAATATAGAAAAATATCTTATTTCGTTAAATGAAAACTATAAATGTTTCACTTTGAAATCTGTTGTTACAAGATGAATGTGTATATTATGTTAAAAGTTAAAATGTACAAAAGATTGTTGTTTGTAAATAAAATTTCGAAATAATTATTTTATTGTGTTTTTCATTCAATGGAGATTAATATTTTTTTCAGATTTTGTTGGAGAATCCCGGGAATTATGAAATTGGTAAAAAGTGATTATTGCTTGCTGATGATGAAAGAAAAAAAAAAAAAAAAAAATCACTGTTAATCTATAATAATCAACCAATTTCAGTATTTGATTAAAGAATATTTTCTGCAATGTTGGAAAACTTAAAAAAAAAAAAAATCCATAAATTTAAATATATATGTATGACAGGTGTTATTTTATTAACAAAATACAAAGTTTAAGTCTACACGACACATCAATCAATTTAACTTTTTTTTCTCTTATCTTATAATCCTATGGTATATTTATTGCTTTGTACTGTGTGGATCAGGATATCTCATCCAGAAGTGGAGTGTGATTCTGCTTTTGAATTCTACGCTTTGGCACATACCGGCTTTTATCTTAGTGATCATTTTAAACAGATAAATAAATTTAAATATTACTTTTCGAGATTGAAAATTAGGGCATTGAGTAGAGTTTATTTAAGTATAAAAATAAAAATAAAAAAAATATTTAAATTTATTTATTAATTGTTCACTAAGGTGAAATGTGGCATGTTATAAGAATTTAAAAAACTTTTTTTTTTTTCTTTTGAATGAAATATTGATTGGAAGCAATGAAAAATCCTGCAGGGTTTTATATGGGCCTAAAGAAAGTATAAACTGAGAGAAATAAAAAGTCTCATCTTTAATGTTTTTGATATTTCATTTTAAATAGCTTGCTTCTAATATCTAATAAAACATTATTTATGACAATATGTTCATATTTAAAATAGAAAAGAAATACACGCACATTATATATGTAGGTATGTAATGTGCAAGAAAAAATATATATTTGTATTTATGGAATTGTGTTTCAGAAAATGCAGTAAGTAGCTTGCTATTATTATTTAAAAATTAAGAGTAGTTCTATTAAAAAACTTATAATTTTATTAACAAAATTTTTAATATCTACAATTTAAATTTTTTTTTTTTTTATTATTTTCATATATTGACTGAAAATTGCAGTTTTTAATTAATGATTTGAATTAGTATACGCAAGTATTGAAAAGGAAAAAGAAAATATTTGTTCATCTGAATTTCTTACATTAATTTTATTTAGTGATGCTTTTTTACTCCCCCCCCCCACATGTTATACTTTGATGAAAAATATTTTTAAAAAGTTTGGAATTTAGAAAAAATTCTTTTTAAAATTTTTTAATATTATTTGAATTGGTATCTAACTAAAAAAAAAAAATAATAATAACTTGTACTTTTCCTTTTTTTTTTTTTTTTTTTTTTTTTTTCCCTTACAAGATTTCATAACTTTAATAAAATACCTTTTTAATTTAATTATTATTTCTTTTTCACAAGTGTAAAATGTTTGTTTTTATATAAAAATTACTGGCGCAGAAAATGTTCAGAAATAACTATTGTTATATTAAACTATTATCATATAAAATATAAATTAATAAAAATAGTTTCTTATATCTGTATGCAGATAAAATAACGAGCTTCAAAACATTGTCTATTTATCAAGGTTTTGAAGAAAAAACTGGAAAATCATTAATAAGGATGAATAACAATGTTTACTTATAACATGATAAGCTTTTTCTAAGCTTCCTCCAATAAATCTCGTTGATGCTGGTGATCCATGCAATATTTTAAATATTTCAAGAATTTTTTTTTTTCTTGTGAACACTTTTATGTTTTATTTATTTATATGTCACAAGGTATACAATGCCAATCTTCACAGATAGTCACAGCCCAAGTTATTCTATGGGGAAATGTGTTTATAGAACTCAATACCTAATACTTTTTTTTTATTTTTTTTAATCCCGTTTTATGCACACCGTTAAATTTATTTTATTTCACTTAGTTATTTTTTTAATTGATTTTTAAAATTTTAATCTTTTATTTTGCATCTGAAAAAAAAAAAAAAGCGAAAAGTATATTTAGTTTTTTTTTTTTTTTTTTTTTTTGTTTTGTTTTTTAACACAAAAATAAAATATTAATAATAAATTTTTAGTTACACATGAACATTTTTAACGGTTGTGATTTTTCTAAATGTAAAGACTGAATTTAAAAGAATATGTTAGGTAATGCATAATTTACAAAACAACCCCCCCCTCCTCCTTTACATTACATAACGTGTGCTTCGGCTCGATAGCCGATCAGGAGGATCAGGAATTTATCAGGTTTTAAACGACTTGACTAGAAAAGGATTACCAGCGCTACGATAATGAAAATTAATCCCCCGTCTCTTTGCATAAAGAAATTTCTAAACAATTAAGGCAATAAGTGGTTTAGGTCAGTGAATGGAGTAAGAAGGCTGATTATAATGATCTTGAAAGAAAGTTATATGATGATAAGTGTAATAAAAATGCTTCCCATACAAGTTTTACAATTATATGGTGAGGTTTATAAAACAATTTTATATATTGAGAGCATGACGTTTGGGCTCCTGACCCCAACCATTAGATAATTTCACCCCCTTCCTCAAGTAGTAAAGGGGAGGGTGAGAGGGGTGAGAATTTTCTTGGTCAGAAAAAAGAATATCCCAGTTACCTTTTGGAGATTTTTATCACTAAAGTTGGCGTGATTTTATTTATTTGTTATTTGTTTAATAATGTAATGTTTAGAAATGTAACATTCATATTTTCCGAACTATAACACTGTAAATATGAATAAATTTTTAAACTTATTTTATAAACAGATAAGTAAATTATATCTGTCTCTTTCAAGGGTCTGTCATAAAACGACACATAAACGAACTTATAATAAAGAACTTTGATTCTTACAAATTTATTTTTATACGAATGCATTTTTAAACTTTACATAAAACTAATAGTTTTAAAGTTCTTTAAAATTGTTTTTATTGTTTCATTATTTAATGCATTATTATTTATTTTTTATTTATTGTAAATAAAAAATAAATTTTAAATAAAACGTTAATTCAATCGTTAATATTAAACATTATATAAAACTAATAGTTTTAAAGTTCTTTAAAATGGTTGTGCTTCATGGTATTATTTAATGCGTTATTATTTATTTATTATTTACTTAAATATAGTAAAGCACCATTTATACGTATTTCAAGGGACTGGGGTAAAAAAGCGTATAACTGAAAAGAAGTATATTCGAAATTAAAAGAATAAAATTTTGATTACTACAAATTTAATGGCAATGAAGCAAAATTTATGTGAAATACTACTTAATAGTTTTTTTTTTTTTTTTTTTTTTTAAGTAATATAGTAACTATTGTATATTACACTACAGTATAATATGTATTTGAAGATAATAATTAAAATAAAATAAAATAAAATAAAAATAGTATTAATCATATGTATTGCGTATCTTTAATAATAACTATATAATACGATTTTTGTCGATACAGGTAGTTATTTAATTACATTTTAAAATATTTAACACTCACGTGACATTCTGTGCTAGAACTGCTTGTGAAATGAATTGAGTTTTATGAATGTTTTTCACTTGTGTTTTGATAAACCAGATCCCAGTTGACTATCTCTATTACACAAAATATATATTCGTTTCATTTGGTTTAGTGCAGTCTATAGATGTTAAACTCTACTTACCTGGAATTTCCCCCATAGACGTAATGTATTTGAATACTTTTGAGTGTCCCTGTACACGAACCATTGGCTTCATCTCAACGAAAAGCTTACTGTAACATCCCTATATGATACACATTTAGAATACTTATTTTGGAACTTCTGCTTCTATTTGTTCTTGAGATATGCTGATAATAGACACACAGATCATTCGCTAAAAACATGATTTTCGTATTCAGGGGACCTCAGAACATGTAAATATAACAAAAACTCACGTTCGAAAATTTGATCCTAAAACAATACTTTCTCGACCCTATGGGTAATAGAAAGTAATAACTAAATGAATGAATGAATAAAATAAAATCTAACAATGTATTATTTATCACTTTCATTAAAATATATTAATATAATAATATGAATATTATGTATATTAATATAACAATAATTAATATAAAGGTAATTTTTATAAGATAACGAAAAGCATAACAGACCTTTCAGTTACCTTAACATAAAGAATGGGAAGCTTTGGTATTTGTAAAAGTTTTTACGTCAGCTTTTTCCTTTTTTTTTTTTTTTTTTTTTTTACATTTTTACACGAAAATCGCAAAGTCAGTTTATTACTAATTAACAAACTGATATTTGTTAATCGGTGTTTATCTCAAGAATAAATATCATAAAAATGTCGGATCGGTGTTTAAACATATTATTATGAAACTGTCCAAAACCTTATTCAATTTCAGCGTTATAATTTGAAACTTCGTAAGTTGTTCGAAACTTAAGATTTTCTTAACATCATATAATAGAGGAAATTTTCGCATAAATCAGTATTACGCTTATTAAACATTATTACGCTTTTCTTAAAAAAAAAAAAAAAAAAAAAAAAAAATTGAACCAGCCTTAAATTGAAATATAAGATGATGGCATAAAATATCAATATATAACTTTCGATATTTCGTTAGCAAAATTTAAGATTTTCTTAAATTCCTAAAAAATTCAATTATCTATATATTAATAGGCAAACAGGAAATACAATTATATTTTCTTATTTACAAACCAGGATCAAACCCCACTTTCTCTTTTAGCTAAAAGAAACTTGCCAAACAGGGTTGCAAATTGCAGTTTTAAGAAAAGGTAAGATTAAGAAGATTAAAGGATTAACGGAAACTTATCTCTGTAAAGGGAGAGGGGGGAATGAAATATACCCCAAGTACCGAGGAGCCCAAACGACATAGTCCCTATATATTCTACCAACTCTTTGTATTCTACGTTTTGAGAAATGTTTGAATGATATTTTTTCTTTTGTTATGAAATTTATATCTCTTTGTCAAGGATTGACTAAGATTGAAAATTTCGAGAAAGATTATTCATAATTATTTTTTCTGAGCGAGGAGGAGGGGGGGGGGGGCATTTACTAATGCTTATTTTCGTGAAATGTGGATACTATAAGATATGTTTTATTAAGAAGGCTCTCTACTTATCGTCCCTGAAAGCCAAGACCAATGTTATCCTATGGGGAATTTTGCCCCGTTATAACCCATTAATGAATGTATGTTTTTAAATTCCGTTTTCACATTCAGAAAATTTACAACTGATTAACAATTTATCGATTTCTAAAAATTAATTTTTTTAAATCTTTAATATTTTATTTTGGGGTTGGAAAATGCAAATTTTCACAACGTAAAATGCAAATTTTTAAACTTAAAAATAAAATCTTAAAAATTAAGAAGATAGCATTTAGAAACCGATAAATTGTTTGTGAATTTTCTGAATGTGAAAACGGAATTTAAATATCAGAAAATTTAAACGGAATTTTCTGAATATGAAAACGGAATAAATTATACATTCATTAATGAGTTATAACGGAGCAAAATTCTCCATAACATTGGCTGTGGCTTTCAAAGACGCTGAGTAGAAAATAACCCTTAATATATATCTCTGATTAAGGAGGAGAAGGGTTACATCCTGCCATTAGGATTACTTTCATAATTAATTTAGCTTCTAAATTAGTTTAAAAATATAACTAATAATTAGCATATAGAATTATCAAAAATTTCTTTAAATAAATTAAATTAACATATTAAAAGTAGAAAGCTATTTTAACTCACAAAATCGATAATTTAATTGTAAAATTATACGTAACAGGATATATTTTGTATGTACAAAAATTGTTCTACATTGAACTTATTTATATAATTAAAATAAAATTAACTATCTAACTTATGTATAACACTGGTAAATAACTCTTACTCATATATGGTAGAGAAAGTATCACTTTTGGGTAAAATTTTAGAAACAGATTTTGCTGTATTTGAGGGGTTTTAAGGTCTCCTGAATACGAAAATCCGGTTTTCAGCGGTTAGTTTGTGTGTAGATTTAGTATCAGCATAGTCAAGAACCTAATATTAGCAGGGAATCCAAACTCGGTAATCTAAATCTATATCATATGGGGATGCCACTCGAAACAGGGCCGCGGTAGCCCATTTGGTAGAGCGCCGGCCTCGTAATTGGAAGAGTGCGGGTTCGGTACTCGAGCCGGCCAAAGACCGTCATGTACACTAATGGAGGCTGCTGCACGTAAAATCTGTCGTGGCCGCAATGTTCTCCATGTTCCCATCAAAAATTATACCTCTGGGGGTCACCGAAGCGGGAGAGCCATCCCTTCCGTGGAGGATCAAAATTGTGATGGCATGTCTCCGGACCACCTCTAGGGGTGTGTCCCAGACCGTCGCCAATTGCCCATCTGCGCAGCACTAGTGCGACGTAAAACCCAACCATCCAGCCACTCGAAACATTTTATCGAAAACGGACAAAAGGTTCGTGTACCGTACCGGGATAGACAAAAGTTTTTAAATACATTACGTCTATGGATGAAATTTTGAGTAGGTACAGTTTAGCATATTTAGACCGCACTAAAAATGAAATTGATAGACGTTCTTTCTATCTGGAAAAGCATGTTTCAGTTTCACATGGTAAAAAAAAAATAACCTTCGTTTTTACAGGGCTACACAAAAGAATAGCGATATATTAATGTTATGTTTGAAAAAGGCTTGAACTACATTTCTAATTGTGTAATGCATTTTTCTTTTTTTAAGCTGGGCTAACTTTATTACGTTATTTGATACGTATAATTTATAGATAATATACAGGGCTACTGAAAATTTGTTGTTTCTATCAGTTTTAGATAAAATACGCTGGGTGATAATTCTCTGTATGATTTAAAATAAATTCTAAGATTTATAAGGGCTTTAAAGTTTTATAAATGTAGCTACAATATTCAATCGGAGGATGGGAGTAGCAGCCTTTCCCCCTTTTCCTATGTCATTATCTGATTTATAGTTTTCAAAAATATTTTTCTTCTAAATTGAAACCAATAACAACTGTGGTTCAACCATTTTTAAGTGCACGAAGTTAATACAACATATTATTTAAAATTGTTGTATAAGATTATTATTATTAACAAAAGAAAAAAAATAGAGATGTCAAACTTTTATAAGTTACTAGTAGACTTTTTTCGTTTCGCTGGTCACTATATTTAAATGAATTAAAAAAAAAAAGAATCACCATTTTTATACCTCTTTACAAATAAAAACTAAAAATAAAATAAATTCAGGGGTCAATCCAGGCAAAATTTGGGTCCCTTTTGCGGCCCCTTCACAAGATTTTGTTTTATAAAAATGATCCTTTTATAAAATATTTTCAGTTATATTTTTAATGCCCTAATTTGGCTCAACGAAACTCTGTTTACATGATATTAAACATTATATATATAATGATTGGAAAATGTTACACAATATATATATATATTTTTTTTCAAAAACATATTTTGTCTTTCACAAAAAAGGGACCCAAAAATTAAAACATGGATCGACCCCTGACATTGAAATTGCTCAAAAACATCACTTCGCGTCCCCGCTGCTTTCGGCAGAAATTTCATTACTGCAACGTCTTGAGTCCATGTCTCTAATGTCTGCAAAAACGCCTTACCTGTGAACTTCAGTTTGGGTACTTATCGGATGATAGTTTTGAAACGAAGAGTATCGAAAAATATCGAGGGAGCCCTTTTATATTTAAATCGTAATTACACATAAACAACATTTTACGTTCTATACATAATATTTATTGCCACGTTATTTCCTATATTTCATTTGATGTATCCTATCGAACATAAAAATTATAGCAATTTCACGCAATAGTATGTCCGGCGATACAATATGCTATGAGCACTATTTCAGCCGGATTTTAAAACACTCATGCATTTATGGTTATACATATAATATTTCCCTTAAAAAGGAAAAAAAATCATTTCTATTTATTTATTTAAATATTAGTTTAAATTAATCAAAGATTTGTGCCCGACAGCGAGTATGGTCATGGAGACTCGAAGTTACAGATAGCAAGCAGCCCATTCTTTTGTATGCTAAATTAGCGTAGTGATATATAAATAAATAAATAAGTAAACCTTATCACGTTACACAGCTTTATTATATATCTCCCTTGGCGGCTTTTGAATTTTTGTCGTCGTATTAGCAGCGGATTATTATTATTATTATTATTATTATTATATATATTTTTTTTTTGCATAATTTCTTGTATAAAAGGGAAAAATTTTTCAGTACCTATTTCGCTAATATTTTTATCGGACACCTTTTTGTTAATTGATAAAAATCTTTCATATTCTGTTTATATTTCTAATGGTTTTTTTTAAAAGAAAACTAATCGAAAATCGGGATTCGAGATGCACTGGGACACCTTCATGTCGAATTACGTAACTGTTCGATCTATCATCTTTGCGCTACTCTGTCCACAGACATTGCTTTACATATATAAATACAATTGAATCTCGTTAACATGAATTACTTCTAACATGAACTGTTTCCACAATCCCCGTCAAAATGAAAGTCAGTTTAGCTATATTATATGAAGATTAGTTACTGATAGCATGAACTACTGATAACATGGATCAATTTTTTATCCCCCTTGAGATTCACGTTAACAAGGTTCGACTGCATATATATATAAGGATTTTGCAGCAACACGAAAAATTTATAATGAGTGTATTAATATATATACACTACAAAAACTAGTATGTTGTGGCCACCACATGACTTTCTTCTCTATTTTCCTATGCAAATTCACTCAGTAAAAATAAAATTTATTAAAATTCTTCCATGATGAATGCAGACGATTTACACTAGAGAAGTAGTGTAACACTAAATTATCCAAAGAAAGTCCCTTTTATACTCTATAATAACATCTTAAAAATATGTCACTTTTTTTTTTTTTTTAACTTTCTCTTACCCATAAGGTAGAGAAAGTATTGTTTTAGGGTCAATTTTTCGAACGTGAGTTTTTGTTATATTTACACGTTTTGAGGTCTCCTGAATCCGAAAATCTTCTTTTTAGCGAATGGTCTGTGTGTCTGTCTGTCTGTGTGTTATCAGCATAGCTCAAGAACAAATAGTAGCAGAAAGTCCAAACTTGGTATTCTAAATGTGTATAATATAGGGATGCTACCCTGAGCTTTTCGTTGAGATTCTCTGCAGTAGTTCCTGAGATACAGTTGCCCTAAAATTTTATCGCGCACACACAGGCAGTCATTTTCTTAAAATTGTCAAATTGTGTTTTAGACCTCTCAAAACGTGTAATGGCAGTATTCACCATTAACTTCAACTCCCGGTTCAATGCAAAAACTTGAAAAGCGTCTAAAGACAGTGTGCAGCTTTCCAGTAAAATTCGGCACGCTGTTTCTGCTATCTAGCATCGAGGATTTCACACAACCTTTGATTCGTTATTTTGACCTGAAAAATCTGAAAATAACTATACCGCTAGAGGGCGGAAACAACAGACGAAATTTTATGAAATTTGCACACCGTCTTTATACGCTTTTCAAATTTTCATGTTCAACCGGGAGTTGAAGTTATTGGTGAATAACAGCCTAAATCCATTAAAAACTCGAGGCCAAAAATTTTTACGAATCCAATACTTTCTTCTATTAAATATAGAAGAAAGTAAAAAAAAAAAAAAAAAAAAAAAAAAAAAATGAGTATTTTAATATTAACAAATTCGCAAAGTTTATTGCTTTTTTAAACTTAAATTTTATCAAGTTTAGAAAAAGATGGATGTTTAAAATCAAAGTACTAGTAGTTTTTTTTTTTTTTTTTTTTTTAATCTAATTATTATAATCTCTGATTTTTCATTTCCATGCTATATTATAGAAACAATAATAATAATAAAACTTAAAATATTGACATTTTATACGTGTAAAATTTACATAGGAAGATTATTAGAAATTTAATGAGCAAATTGTTTCTTTTTAAATAATATCAGATTCTTTTTATTTTTTTAATAGTACACTTTTGTTGAATTGTAGCATTTTGATAGAATAAAGTTTTCGATTCTTTACATAATTTATAAATTCTGTCTTTCTTTTAGTTACTCCTAACATTATTTTGGTCACATTTAGAGTAAAATTAAGAAAAATCTTGATATTTTATTTTCATTATATGAAGTACGCTTAAATTTTGTATATTGAAATTTATTCCCCCTCCCCCTCCGGAAAAAATAAATAAATAAATAAATAAAAATTACAGCAAGGGGTTTAAAACTGGTTAAGAGCAATGGGAAATATTAAAACAGGAATGTTTAATGCCGTGAAAAGATTTAAGATGCACATGATCCGTCAATTTTGATGGGTATTAACTAGTTTACTTAAAAAAAAAAAAAAAAAAAAAAAAAAAAAATCAGAATGTTTTTAATTTATAATAAACAGAGTTTTAAACGAAAACTATTCCCACTTTCAGATAAATTGGAAAATAGCTTAGCTTCTTCCTTTATTGACAATTTGCTTAATTTTTACTCTATTCAAACGAACTTTTGACAAAAGTTGCCCAATATATATAGCTTTCAACCTATGTAATAAAAAAATTTCGCTCAAGTGCAGTGAAAATATTTTTCATGAAAATGCTCATATTTCACGAGATATTAAAGATATTTGTAATTCGATTGCAGTATATTGTTTCAAAAGTGTTTTTTCAATTTATCTGAAAGTGGGAATGATTTTCGTTTAAAACTCGCGATATTATAAATAATAAACATGCTCTTTTTTTTTTTTTTTTTTTTTTTGAGTTTTAAAATAAGTGCTTATGTCTCCGTTATTTATCATGCTATCGTCACACAAATTCATCCATAAATTGTTTTGGGTCTATATTAACACATCCTAAAGTTACAGTTCATTTCGTTCACTTAACGATACAGTGTGATCATAAATACCATAGATTTTACTTAATTCGTTACCGGCCCTCTAAATTTTGTCTTAAACCAATCTTCACTGAAAAACATGAGGAAAACCCCATTTCTTTAAATATCCAAATGTTTCAAAACATTTCATTGAGAAATAAGTTTTTAAAATGAATTAAAAAAAAATAAAAAATAAAACTAATCGTTTGTAAATTTTGCTAAACATTTGAGCAGGAATATAAATAAATTTAATAATTTTTTTTACTATGTAGCTAATTATTTATGATAATGTACCTTTTGTCTTTTCAATTCATTCATGGATACATGAATAACATTTTCAGTGATAGCAAACGTGTATTTAAACTGAATGAAATTTTTGTTTATGCGCAAGCATACTACCGTTGCGGTAAAAGTAGTTTTAAAGGCATTTGTGAATGAAAAATGACTGGCCGATTCAGAAGTGCACTTTGTCGAAGATTTTATTTTACCATATATGCCTAAGGCATGATTTTTTTTTTTTTTTTTCAAATTCCATAAAAAATAAATAAAAATATTTATAATAGATGATTTTACTTTAAATCAAATTAAAGATTAATATAACTGTCGGTAATAGTTTTTTCATTAATGTGCACTGTTAAAAATTTCTGTAAATTTAATGTAAATATTTATCCAGAGTCTCTGTAAATTTACAGTATTTCTTAGTTAAAAGTGAATAATCGAGATTCTCAATCTTTATTTTGTATTTTTACCTAATTTTATTATTTAATTTTTTAATTAAAATTAAAAATTGACTTCTTCTACTTTAGAAAAAGCATTCCAAGTTCGAAATATATTCTCACCTATAATTAATTAAATTAATATTAGTTATTAAAATGAATGTATAAAATAAGTTTTTTAACATCTCTGTTTATTTTTGTCTTCAATTTTACGTAAGACTTAAGATAATAGATTACACAGAGTTTTCTGTTGAAATTTTTAACGTGTGATATTATCACTCATCATTTCAGCTAATAAGAAATTAATATTTTGTAGCCATCACAAAATTTCCTGCTATATTTTCCTTTGCACATTCACGCAATAAAAATTATTTAATAAAAATATTTTCCATTATTAAATTCAGACGCTTTTCATCTCCGAGGAGTATAATTTAAAATTCCGAAAAAAGTCAATTTTGTGCAACATAGAGAAATACTTTTTTTTTAGAAGATTTTTGCTAAAAAGGAAAAAAAAAATATTTAGCTTTGTTTCAAATTATCATGGTTCTATGGATTAGCCATTCCTTTTAAAGATACTGATGAGTTCTTTTGAAAAACACTCATATATATTGAATATTTACACCTTCGGGAACGAGGAAGGGTATTCGCTTTCCAGGAGGGGGAGCGATACTCCTAGAAATACAAAAATTTTTCCCGGTTGACTATAATTATTATAAATATATATTTTTTTATTTCAGATTGGTTAAAAATAAATATCCTTGTGTACATTTATACGAATTTTCGTCAAATATTGCCATATTAAAAATAAGAAAAAACTTGATGATAGTGCTACCTGCTTGAGCGACATTTATTATATATATATATATATATATATATATATATATATATATATATATATAAATAATAGATAACGTAATAAAATTTAATCTTAAAATTTAGCAATTAATAGAACCAAAACAATAACAGCACACTAAAATATAGAACTGAATTTAACAAAGAGGAAAGAATGACACAAAAAGTTGCGATATAGATAAGGAACAAATGAGTTACCATATTAACTTAAAATACTTACGCCGACCTGAAGGATAATAAATAAGGACCATTAAACTTGTGAAAGAGAAAAAAAAGATAATAAACCACATAATCAATTGGATATAAATGCTTAAACTTAGAAATATACTTTTCAAGGGGCGCATACTTCATAAAGCAGAGAAAGCTGCAATATATATATATATATATATATATCTGTGTGTGTGTGTGTGTGTGTTTGAATGCTAAAAAGTTTGCATTAAATTCTAGAATTCAAACATAAAAATATTTTTAAAAAATTAACCTACCAATGAATCCTGAATGAAATACCCTAATCTGTTTGGATTATGCTATTAAGCTATAATAATGTAAAATCGGGGTGAAAAATTTAAAAAAAAAAAAAAATAGTTAAGAGGAATTAATATATATATAATTTTGAATTTTAATTTATTAAATTTAAATAGTTTTTGAGATACTCAATCATACTCAATACTTATGTATAATGTATGTAAATTTTCATAACTTTACGACAGTAATTTACAAAAAAAGATTTATAACACATTCACCAAGCACTTAATAAAACTATTAAACATACTATGTACTATGAGAACATATCTATACTGATAAGTATAAAGGATTTAAGTCCATATTCTTGATTTTTAAGGAGACGAAAAATAAAGTTAAACTCACTAAAAACTAATCAGAAGAATCGATTAGGAAAAAGGGATTTCGTTGACTTATTCCCTTTATACCATTTAGGGATTGTCAACCTTCATTTAATAACGGGAAAAGATTGAATTAAATATTTTATACCATACATAAATGCTAATTTTCTGACTTGAATCTTTTTTACCAATGAATTTTCTCAAAGACTAAATGACATAGACTTAAATCCTTTATACTAGGGCTGTGCCGATTAATCGATTAATCGGTTCGGTTAATCGATCAATGCTTAGTCCCGATCATTTTTTTTAATCGAGTTAATCGGATCGATTAATTCGATTAAAAATTTTCAAAATCCGATTAAAAATTTCAAACTACGAATTAAAGTAAAAATGCCGTTGTGCCTACAAAATATTTTTTTGCATATTTTGCTAACAAACAGTCAAAGAAACATCCATCAAATTATGAGAAAGCAAAAAAACAAAATAAATGAATAAATAAATAAAACCTCTCAAAAGAAGTTGTTGCACTTTTGTTGATAGAGAAAAGGGAGAGGACAGTTATTAAACAAAATGCCGCTCCATGTGCATGCTGGAGCAACACCACTTGTCTGTAGCCTTCTACAGAAAGTGTTAGCTAGGGTAATAGTATTCTCAGGAACAAGAGGCTTTCAAAAAATAGAAATGCTAAAAATAAAAAAAAAAAGAAAAGAAAAGAAGTAATTGGGATTTCCACTATCCCTGTGATGTGGGAAATGTCAACAGAGTTTCACAATATCTTCAAGCGTTTATTGTCTGTTCAGAATTGCAGTAGAAACAGAAAATAACATTCTGTGTTCTAGTCCGAAGTGACAAAGAAGAACTAAAATATAAGAATTTGAGATTTTTATGATAATGATATGGAATTTCAAGAATTCATTTAAAAATAGTGACAAGCGAGATGTACAAGGCCTGCAAATATAAAACTAAAATATGTGTAAATTCATTTAACGTTTCTTTCAAAATGAATTGAAAAAATAATTTATTAAAAAAAAAAAAATTAAAAAAAAAAAAAAAAAATGAATAAGTGAAAATATTTATATAAAATTAACACTTAACACTTAATTACACTCTGAAAATTGATTTAGATTTCAGCTATGAAACAGATATAATTGATTCGACAAAAACTTTTGAAAAAAAAAAAAACTCAGTCAAACTTATGAATAATATATAAATATATACACACACAATATGAGAGTTTCATTCATCTTTGAAATAAAATTATATAAAGAAAAATGTAAACCGATTAAAAATCCGATTAATCGATTAATGAACTACGATTAACCCAGTTAAAACTCTTAATCGATTCCCACCCTTACTTTATACCAATCGATAGAGAATTTTTTTCTGAGTCTGACTATGTACTTAACTCAAAATTGACATTTTTTGATTTAAATCCTTTATACTTATCAGTATAGATATATATAATATCTTTCGACCTTTGATCCCTAGCTTGGCTTGTATGCGGTATTGCTCTTTCAACACAAACTCTCAATAATCTCAAGACAGCATCGAGTGAGAAAGTGATACCTATTTGTGACATTTGTCAATGCTCAAATTTACCGCAGATATGGATTTTTGAATTATTCGGTTTGGTTAGCCTATTGGTCATTATTACACTTAAGTTAAAATAGCTATAAATTACATGTCAACATACATAAGGTTGGAAAATTATCTTTTCGTGAAGATATAAATTTTTTTATTTCATTATTAATACAGACATGAAATTTTTTTTAGAACTCAAGAATGCCTACTTCATTCCGTTAGAATTGAAATCTCCTTGAATGTGTATGTACTAACTATTCGAAGATCCTATGCCTGGTTGGGATACCAAGCAAATCATGAGGGTCTTTCTAAAGGATTCTAACCCGTATTAACATGAATTTCGGAGAAATCCGAGGAAAACTCTGATGGTTAGACTAATGAGCATGATCTGGGATTGGACCCGTCCCGTTCCGTCTATGAACTTCGAGAGCAAAACCTCTCGGCCATATCTTCCAAGGAAAAAGATCTCAGTACAACGTTGACTTAAAAAAACAGCAAATGCAACTTAAAGTTAATTCCCATCTCTTCGAACACCAAAATGATTTCGACATTTTGAGCCTCTCGAACGATCGACCAGGTGCATTTTTCCAAACTCATTTCATCATTACTTTAGTTCGATGTATTTATTATACTGTACCATATTAAAGTATCAGTAATATGCGCAGAAAAGCTTCAAATCATAAATTATTTTTAAGGGGGACTGGCTATCAAATATTCCCATTTTATAAGATCAGCTCTAATTTTTTACTATTATTCTTATTCTTCAAATAAACTGGGAATCAAAACATAGAAAATTAATAAGTATATCCAATTCCCAAGTATTAGAGTGTATGGTAACACATTTGCTTTCCTCGAGCATGTGGCTTAACAACGTCTAGCCCTATCAAAGAAATAATCAGCTTAATTTTAATAAGCTTAATTTTTTATTTATATATGCTTCCAGCACAATTGTTTTGAAGAGCTCTAAATAAAATAGGTTTTAAATTATTATGCATTTAAATTAAATATAAAAGTCAAAATTACTGTTAATCATTTCGAAATGTATATATAGTATATATTAAAAAATAAATACTGGTCAAATTGGCTTTTGTGGGTTGTTGTAGCAAATTGTTCATTTATTTTTTTGTTCTCATTTTTATTGTTATCATAATATATATATATATATATATATATATATATATATATAACATTAGAAAGAAAAAAGTAATAACGATAGAAATAAAAAACGACAAAAATAAATAAAATAAAATGCCATATATCATTTTCTATAAAAACGATACAAATAGCCTCGAATGTCCACGTTTATTGCTTTATTCAGCAATAACAAAAATTACATTACCTTGAATGAAACTAATAAAAAAATTAAACAAAGCAATCTAAATGAATAAAGAAAAACGGACTCCAGTTTCGAAACAGTGCACATCTGTTTCACACACCGGCGCGGAAATACATAATCGCGCGGGAACCATCACATTTACCAGCCATAAAGAAAGGGCAGGGCGTGTTGCCTCTCCACAAATCGCATACTTTCACTCTGAAAAACATAAAAGAAAAGGATACATGGACTCAAAAAAGAATATCGTGCGAACGTATCCATCAAAGGAAGTGGTTCTCTTCCAGCACTGGACATAACGCGTGCAAAAAAACATATGGAAAATATCCGTCCGTAGCGTTGCGGTTCGTTGGTGAAATGTTTCAGAATTCAAGGATTTTACTTATTTACTTATTTATTTTAATCGGATTTTTTTCATTTTGCGTGCCGGACAAAAGGACTACCTTAAAACAGGAAATTAGGATCGGCGAGCTTACCGGACGTTCATCAACAGGTGGCTCGCGTTATTTCCGACGATATTACATTAAAATCGCGTATTTAAGCATTCATAAAGCTGGTGCAATATTACAAATTGAATCTTTTAACTAAGCTATTTAAATGATAAAATTCTTACATATAATAAGGGAAGTATAAACTTTTAACAAAAGTAGATTACATTTTATTTACTTATGAAATAAACATTGAATTAAAAAATAATAATTCTATAATTTTAGAAAATGGGACACAAAGAAAAATAACTTTAAAACAATCCTCTTCCCATTAATAAAATATAGCATTGTCAAGGTCGTTTTAGACTTTAGAAAAACTTCCTGTAGCTGGTCTAGTGTGTAATTTTGATGTAGCTAAATGAAATTTCTTCAGTTTGTTTTAAACAGAAGGTTTACTGTATTAACACGTAGTAAACACCATTTATATGTCTCACTCATTTATACATATTTTCTTTTATATTTATTTATTATGCTTATTTAGTATTGTCCCAATTCATTTTAATACAAAAATGCTTCTTTTATACCAGGCCGGACTAACCCATAACACTTAATGGGCCGCATTGGAATTTGGAAACATATCTTATTCAGGCGGCCGGGCCGTATTGACAAAAATTATGTCAAATTCCTTTGTTTCTCCACTGAAGATCACTGCTGCATATGATGGATGAATTAGAAACGGTATACAGTTATACTTTTCTAAGATAAGTCTTTACAATGAACGGGAACATCACGCAAGAAATTAACAACCTAGTTAGCCTTGCAGGGAGAGCATTCAGAAGAAATGGCGCTATATTCAAAAGCGACCTCCCAATTTGTTTGAAAATAAAGTTTTTATCAGTGCATTTTGCCTGTTTTAACTTATGCTTCAGAAACTTGGACAACTATAAAACTATAAAAAATGTGTAAAACTATACAAAACTATATAGTATATATAAACGTGTAAAACTATACAAAAACTTCAAACAACCCAGAGAAGCATATGGAAAGATGCCTGTTAGGGTTCACCCAAAGAGACAGAAAGCGAAACACTTGGATTAAAGAGCAAACCAAAGTTACTGATGTTATTTCTAAAATCAAGAAGTTAAAATGGAGCTGGGCTGGGTACCTTGCCAGAAGAAATGATGATAGATGAACTACCAAAGTCTTATTTTTGATACCGAGAGATAAGAAAAAACCGAGGAAGCGACCACTGTGTCCTGGGAGAGATGAAATTGTGAAGTTTGGAAGAGCTGAGTGGAGAAGAATTGCAGAAAGATTGGAATCACCCAGAAGAGGCCTTCATCCTGCAACAGACAGATAAAGGCTGAAACTGATGATGATGATTATGATATAGTATATTAAAGGAGTGCAGGGTGAAGATTTAAAACAGTTTACATTAGGGTTTACAACGCTCCTACTTTTTTACGATCGTTTTATTTTACTGTCAGCACAATTTCTAACCCTGGTTTACATTAACATTCAATTTGTTTATAAATTAATAACAGAAAAACAAAAAATTATGACTATACATTAAGAAATTCTAATAAGAAAATTTAATAATCGTTGAAATAATATTTTATCATAATTCTATAGAATATATATTAATAATTATAATACGATTTAATAATTGATCTGTTAATGTTTAATTAAAAACGATGAATGCAATATCTGTTTCTTCAGCTACGATAAACAAACGAAAGGTATTTTCAATCCGAAAATTTAGAACGGACTCTTATTAATTTCTTATGGGCTGACAAAAAAAATGAATATTTTTATATTTCACGAAATCTCTGTCGTGGGCCGCAAATTATTACTGATCAGGAACATGCGGCCAAAAGTCCACGGGTTGGCGGTTGGTCACCCCTGATTTACACGACGCAAATATCGATTATACACTCCTGCTTAAAAAATTGGCAAGATTTAGAAACTATCAGGTCCCCCCCCCCCCCCCCCCCAATTTAAAGACATCTTTCGATGAAATGCTTTTAAACACTGGATATGTAAAGAATAGGGTCTTCCTCATGTTTTTCAGTGAAGATTAGATTACGACAATAATTAGAGGGCTGGTAACAGATGGAACAAAATCAATAATGTTTGCGATCACCCTGTATAAAGTGAAGGAAATGATCAATTACTTTAGGATATGTTAATATAGACCCAGTACAATTTGTGGATGAATTTGTGTGACGATAGCAAACTAAATAACAGAGATATAAGCATTTTTTTTTTTTTTTAATAATAATAATAAAAAAAAAGGGGGGGGGCATGTTTTTTTATTTGTAATATACAGAGTTTTAAACGAAAATTATTCTCAGTTTCAGATAAATTGCAAAAATACTTTTGAAACAATATGCTGCAGTCGGAATACAAATATCTTACATATCTCATGAAATATGAACATTTTTATGAAAAACGATTTTACTGCACATGCGTGAAAGATAGAAACATTTTTATTACATAGGTCGAAAGCTAGATATATTGGACAACTTTTGTGAAAAGGTCATTCGAATAGAGTAAAAATTAAGCAAAATGCAGGTAAAAGAACGAGCTAGATTTTAGATATTTTCCATCGGTGAAATTTCATAAGACGTTTTTCACATGCTTCGTATTTAATTTCAAGATACAATTATTTCAATCATGCTCCAAAAGTACTTTTTTGTGAAAAATCTCTCATAAGCTTGTAACTGTAACATATTTTTGTTTATTTACTAAGATTCATGAGCTCATAAGGGGTTCTTCACAAAAAAGAACCCAGGTAGCATAGTATGGTATTTTCAACGTTGAACAAACGGCAATGCATTCCGTTGAATGATCGTTTTTCCGTAACGTTAATAATCTGAAAATATGTCTCGTTGATTTCCTCATCTTTCAACGGTTGTTTTAATACATTTTACAACGTAAAAAAAACCGTTGTAAAAGGGTTGTACGAAATCGCAATACTGTCGTTTTTTTTATAACTTAAAAAAAAGCAGTTGTAAAATGGTTGTTCAGAATCGCAATACTGTCGTGATTTTTATATCAGTTTTCAACGGTTTTTCTTATGTCTTATAAACGTTGAAATCCAAGAAAAATTGCTAGCTCTATAGATCCATTGAATTTTCGTTTCTAAAATATTGCTAATAATTTAAAAAAGAAAAAATTCATATGTTAAAAAAGTTTTGGAACATTCTTTTAAAGAAGGGAAAAAGAAACACTCACTTCATTCCTTGAAAAATCTTGTTTAAATAAATATACAGCATCCACAATTAGACGAGAACTCATTTATTTTTAATATTATGCTAGCTGGTAAACAAACCCAAAACCAAAGAATATTATAACTTTGAGCTTTTAAGGAAATTAACAGCTAGCAAGTTTTTTGGAAATTACGTAAAATGTCATTTACCTTTCACTACACTTTCGATGAAAAAGTTTTAAGTTGCGTTTAATTAATTATTGTTTTACAGAAAACTTTCGTACCATTTTAATAGGAAAGCGATAACTTCATCTTCATTCACATCACATTCACTTTCAAAATGGCACGCGTCGTATCGTAAGACGCTTTTAAGGTTTGCTACAATATACTTGGCGATTTCGCGTGTAGAACGGGAGAAAGCGTACAATATGAACTCCTACGTTAGTTACGGCTTCCGAAAGCTGAAGAACATCTACTATACTTGTTAATATAATTTTCTGAAAGCTTCATCATGTTACAAGATCTTTCGCAGCACACCTACTTCTAAAACTCTAAAGAAAATTATAACACGCACATCCCGCCTATTCACAATCGTGTATCGATATCAAGTTGAAGAGATTCAACGTCATTTGACAGAAATAATGACTTATAAAAAGTACCCATTAATTCGTTGAAAAAACATATTTTTTATTAGAATCAAAAAAGAAAACAAAAACTAATAAAACACCTATTTTAAAACGTCGAAAAATTAACAGAAAAAGTATAACCATAAAACAACGTTTGTTATAGGTTTTCTTTATTACTGAATAAATATTCGAAATTGTTCAGTGAGAATATTGCGAAATAAAAACTATTTTTCAACGGACATAAAATAACGTAACCAATTTTTCACTGTTCAGACTTATTTGCAACGCTATAACAACGTTATGTGCTACCTGGGAACTTTTGCAAAATGGTTGAAATAATTGCATCTTCAAATTAATTATGCTACATGTGAAAAACCCCTTATGAAATTTCAACTCTGGAAAATACCTAAAATCTAGCTTGTTCTTTTGCCGGCAATTTGCTTAATTTTTACTCTATTCAAATGACCTTTTGACAAAAGTTGTTCAATATTTCCAAGCTTTCAACCTATGTAATAAAAAATTTTCAATCTTTCACACATGCTCAGTGAAAACGTTTTTGATAAAAATGGTCATATTTCATGAGATATTTAATTTAAGATATTTGTATTCCCACTGAAGTATATAGTTTCAAAAGTTTTTTTTTTTTTTTTTTTAAATTTGAAAGTGGGTATAATATTCATTTAAAAATCTGTATATTATAAATTTAAAAAAAATGCTGTTTTTGATTTAGTTTTTAACACTTTCCAACAAGGTTGAAAAGTGTTAATGACTTCGGTTTGTCTGTCTGTCTGTCTGTCCGCGCTCTAACTCCCGTAAATATTTATGGAATTTATTGAAACTGATATATGTTATTCAAGTTCACTATCGGATGTTCCCTATTGAAAATGGAGTTTATACCTCTACTGGTTTGTATACAGGGATACCCGAAAGTATTTCAAAGCATTGAGTTCTATGAGAGGTATTTCTATAAACCATATTTTCATATCTTTACTGTACACATATCTTAATGAAATTGAAATACGTTATTCAAGTTCATTATTGGATGTTTCCTGTAGAAAATAGAGTAAATATCACCACTGGTTTATGTACAGGGACACTCAAAAGTATTCCAAAGCATTGCGTTCTATGAGAGATATTTCTATAAATCAAATTTTAATAACTTTACTTTCTTCGAAGTTTTATGAAATTGAAATACAGTAGCCACCGCTTTATAAAATCACGTTTGTTTTCGTCAAAATGATTTTATTAAGCGGTTGATTTTTATATCCGGCGAACATGTCCGAACTCAATTAAAGAGTATTACCTAAATATAGAAAGAACTTTTTCGTCCCCCTTCCATCTGACCTACCAACTATGCCATTCGTCTGAGTGGAGTTTTTGCTACTTATCATTCATGTAAAAGTTTTAGCTTTTAGGGACAAAATTACGTAAAAGATGCAAATTTTCTTTGACCTGGCATTCTTGAACCTCTGCTAGAAGTGCTACGTTGATAACTTCTGCTCTCCTTATTCATTTTCGCTTGCGATTCACTCTTCCGTTTGGTACAATGTAGGCACTAATATCATCTTTATTATTATGTTTACGTCAAAATAAAAACTACCCGCTTGTATATCTTGCAGCTAAGTTGCTTCAAAATAAGAACTACAAACTGTATTTGAATATTTTAAGACAGAAAAAAATACTCTTTGGCCAATCATCTGAAGAATTCATTCCTCGAATTCATAAATACAACACATGTTGGGGTGTGTTTTTCTTAATTTTCTTTCCTTTTTTTTTTTTTTTTTTTTTTGAGGCATATAATTTTTTACAAAGAGTAATAATGTGATGGCTTGCTATGTTTTGTTTCTTTTTTTCTTTTCAAAAATCCGGTGAGAAAATATAATTCGTTGTTTAGCTTACATTACATGATCCTTTTTACTGTTGAAGAGATTTTCTTTTGAGTTTATTAACCGGCGATGCTGATTTTTTTAAGCGGCGATTTGTACTGATTTCATTCCGGACCCAGCAATTTGATCAGATTAAGCGGCTAATTTTATTAACCAGTGATTTTATAAAGCGGCGGCTACTGTATATTATTTGTGTGCACAAAAGAATGCTTTGCATAGAATATAGCATGATTAGCATTAGATTTACAGGGTGACACAAAAATATTCATTTATATTAAAAGCTATTAATAAAAATTTGCTAGAATTGAATTTTCGTTTACATTAAGCGTTTTTAACACTTTCTAACATTTGTTAAGTGTGAATGTGATTTCAATTTGTGTATATGTCCGTCTGTCTGTCCGTGCTTTAACTCCCGTAATTATTAATGGAATTTTTTGAAACTGATATATTTTATTCAAGTTCACTATCGAGTGTTCCCTATTGAAAATGAAGTTTATACCTCTACTGGTTCGTGTACAGGGGCACCCAAAAATATTCGAAAGCTTTGTGTTCTATGAGAGGAGTTTCTATAAACCATATTTTAATACCTTTACTGTATAGAAACTTTAATGAAATTTTAATATGTTATTCAAGTTCCCTTTCGGATGTTTCCTATGTAAAATCGAGTACATTTCTAACTTTTTTGTGTACAGGAGCATTTGAAAGCATTCCAAAGCATTGCGTTCTGTGAGAGTTAACCAAATTTAAATAATTTTGCTTTGCACAAAGCTTAGTGCAATTGAAATAAATAATTCGTATGCACAAAAGAGTGCCTTCTATATAATATAGTATGATTAGCATTAGATTTACAGGGCCACACAAAAATATTCAGTTACATTAAGAGCTATCAATAAAAATTTGCTAGAATTGCACTTTCGTTTACATTAAGCGTTTTAACACTTTCTTATATTTTTAGTGGGAATACGATTTCAATTTGTGTATCTGTCTGTCCGATTGTCTACCTTTTTATGTGTTTGTTTCCGGCTCCTAGCGTCGGTAAATATTTGTAGATTTTTTTTTAAAATGATACAATCAAATTCACTATGGAATGTTCCCTATTTAAAATGACATTACTAGATCCTGTGCAACTAGTTTGTTTACAGAGACAACAACAACCAAAAAAAAAAAAAAAAAAAACAGAATTTTTTAAAAGTTATATTTAAGTTTTTTCTATTGTAAAAATCATAAAAACATTCACATGTATTTTTAATATTCTAAAATAATGTTTTGTATAGAAAATGATATGATTAACTTTTTCAGATTAAAAGTTATTCGAAACAACAATTACGTACAGTTGGAAAGTGTTACTGATCAATGCGTGCTGCATGATTTTTCTTTCTTGTTAGTTTTAAAATAAGTGCTTATATCTCCGTTATTTAACATACAATCGTCACACAAATTCATCCACAAATTGTACTGGGTCTGTATTAACATATCCTAAAATTACAGATCATTTCTTTGACTTAATGATACAGGATGATCACAAACATTATTTATTTTTGTCAATTTGTTGCTGGCCCCCTAATTATTTTCGCAACCTAATCTTCACTGAAAAACACGAGGATATGTTGGACCTGGATATGTTCTTTACATATCCAGGGTTTTAAAATATTGCATCAAAAGATAAATCTTTAAACTGAAATATATATATATATATATATATATATATATATATATATATATATACATAAATAAGTAAAAAAATCCTTACATTTCTGTACCTCTGTTATTAATTTTCTTAAATTTCGGCTGAAATTTTATTTATTTTTTATATCTCACAAACGAAAAAGCATCCAATGGATTTAATTCAATTCATAATGCTATATTTGACAGCCAAGGGGATGATTATTAACGATATTTTGTACTTAAATATCTAACAGTATGAATAAATAATTGTTACTTAATATAAACAATGTTCATTACAAATTGTGGTGATAGTAAAATAAAACGATAAACCTTAATATAAACGATTTAGATAATACCCCTTTAGTACCCTTATGTATTTGTAGTAAAGAGGACTCTCTCTCTATTGCCACCAGAAGCCAAAGCCCATGTTATTCTATAAAGAAATTTGTTTATAGAATTACACATTACCTAATTTTTTTTTTTAATTCTGTTTTAAAATCCTGAAAATCCACGACCGTTTAATTAATACTCGTTTACCGAAAATTGATTTCTAAAAATTTTAATATTACATTTTTGAGTTTAAAAATGAAAAAAATGTGTGTATATGATGCAAGTAATTTTTTTTTTTACTTCATTTGTATATTTATTCCTTGAAAAGATTTTTAAAACAGCATGGGTTGATGCGTTTATGTTACAATTCAGCCCCCTTTTTTTGGCCCTAAATGGTAAAAAAAAAAAAAAAAAAAGTATTTTTTGTTATCAAATTTTTTAAGTTGAATATTTTATATTTCCTTGTTTTGAGGTTGCTTGAATCCAAAAATCATGTTTTTAGTGGTCTGCATGCCTGTTATCAGCATAACCCAAAAACATGTATAACTAGGAAGTCCAAACTCAAAATTAAACAAACAGTTTGTGTGCAGGGGCATCCCAGAGAATTGTAATAAATTACATCTCAGGGTAAAATTTCTGATAGATAAAATTTAATTTCTTTAGATTGCATAAAACAAAATAAAATGAACATGTATTTTTATAAATGCAAAAGAATATTTTGTATAAAATATGGTATGAAAATGATTCATTCAAAGGGTTATATAAAAGGCTGTACTAGGAAACTGCTATGGAAGTGTTTTATGTGTCTTTCATAATGACCTAAATTTAACTACACTATGTAATGTGCATATAATTTATAGATAATATACAATGCTACTAAAAATTCAATGACTACATTCTTTTCTATTAAATGTAATTGATAGAAGCGCTTTACTAAATTTTGCCAAATACAAGAAATTTCCTTACAAATGATAACTACTTTCTTATGCCCTCTTATTTTAATTGTAGATGGTATATTCATATGGAGGGGAGATTCCATCCTCCCCCGTAACTGTTCATAAAACTTTTTCTAGCATAATTTTGAACTGTTTTTAAAATATATTCATATACAGCATTACTTATCTTACCCCTAAAGACCCTTTATCAGTGTGCATCATGGTCCTCCAAACTCCATTTTAACTTATGAAGAAAATGATCCCTATTATTATTTATTATATAATACATATTTTAAAATTTCATTCTCCCATTCAGAAAATTTATGACTGTTGAACTATGCCTCATTTAAAGGAAAAAAAAAAAAAAAAATGATTTTTTCTTTTTCCTTTCAACATTTTATTTTAAAGCTTTCAAATGCAAAACTTCACAATGGGAATTTTTGCCTTTTATAACTTCTAAATAAATCTGGGAAAAAAAAAAAAAAAAAAAAAAAATAGTATATTGTGACTACCACAAGGTTTTCTTCTATATTTTCCTATACAAATTCACTAAGTGCAAATAATTTATTAAAATTATTTAACACGATGAATACACATGATTTTCATCTTAGGGAAAACTAACACTAAATATCCAAAGAAAGACAGTTTCATTGCCTATAAATAACATCTTAAAAAATGCATTTTATAATGGTTATCTGACATGTCAAGCTTTTTACAGTTATATGCCATAGAGGTTGAGATATAGCCATCACGTTGTTGTTGATGAAATTTGAAGTATAACAACACTACCTATTGGCCGATAAGCATCCAAATTGTATTAGCATAATGTATCATAATGGCCTTCTCACATATCAAGTTTTGTTTGATAATATGCAATAGAACCTGAGATATAGCCTTTCCTTAAATTGTGGAAACTGCTGTGTAGCAGCGCCACCTGTTAAGCGGTTGACACCAAAAGTTCATAGGCACTAATTTATGTTCAGGTGCGTCTACATACAAATTTATGAGCAAATCTGTGCAGTAGTCCCTGAGATATAGCCTTTCCTTAAATTGCGGAAATCGCTGTATAGAAGCGCCACCTTTTGGCCGATAAGCATTCCAATTGAATTAGCATGTCTCATAATAGTTCTCCCATATCAAGTTTTGTTTGATTATGAATAATGAAATATTGAAGTATAGCCTCTCCTGAAATTGCAAAAATCGCTTTATAGCAGCGCTACCTGTTGAGCAGTTGACACCAAATGTTGATATAGTTTATTTTCAAGTCCTGAAATCTGAACAAACTGAGAATACAGACCTTTACTGTGAACAATTGGAGAGAATAAAACAATTTTTAACTAAATAGTGCCCATTGATTGTCAACGTAAAAGGCATTATTTGGCAAAACGATAATCCAAGAACGTACTGCACAAAATAAATCCTGGAAAAAATAATGAATTGGGGGTGGGAAGCTGGGAAATACTGCCTCACCTACCATACTTGACCGATATTGCACCACCGGATTTCCTTTCTGTTGGACTGCTACAACATTGTCTAAGTAGCAGAACATTTGAATATTTGGATGATGTCTAAAAGATTTCAGAGATAAGAGTCTCAGAGATTTTGCTCGAAAAACCTGATGATTTTGATTTGACCCTTTTGATTTTTATTGATCTGGCATTGAAAATTTACACACTAGATGCCAAAAGGTTATTGATAACAAGAGTGATTACATAATTGATTAAAAATAAAAGCTTGAACTTGTTTGAATTTATTGTAAAAAAAAAACGATATTACTTTCCATCCCCCTCTGTTTTCGCAGTCAGAAAATTCATAGCCGTTAAATGAGTACACATTTTTGAAAAATTCATTTTTTAAAATTTTTACATTTTAATTTTGAGTTCAAAAATGCGATTTTTCACAAAATGCATTTTTCTCATTTTCTAGTCGCAAAATGAAATACTAAAATTTTAAAAAATCAATTTTTGGAAAACAAGTGCTAATTTAACGCTTATGAATTTTCTAAATGTGAAAACAGAATTGAAAAATATACATTAGGTAATGAGTAATTATGTAATAAAATTTTCCCATAGAATAACATGGGCCAAGGCTGCCGGCGAGATTAGGTATTGTCCGCTCTTAAGGGACTTTTGTTGCTTTGTAGTATAAAGATATCTCATTCAAAAATAAAGTTTTATAAATTCCACTCTTTGAACATGTCACGTTTATCTTAGTGAGCAATTTTTCTTTAAAAAAAAAAAAGTAATATTTTATTTCATTAAGTTAATTGAATGCTTTAGTTTTAAAACTCAAAAAGAAATATTTAAATTTATAAATAATAATAATAAAAAAATTGCTGATTAAGATAAAAGGTAACATGTTCAGAGAATTTAAAAAAATATAACTTGAAATTTTTCATTTTTGAATGATATATCATCCGAATTCAAACAATAATCCTATAGGAATTTTTGTTGTGCTGCATCAAGTTTTCATTTATTTATTTATTTTTTTGTATCAAGGGATATTTGTTTTGTTGTATGGGATCCCAATGCTTTCATCCATCTCTTACACGGGAAGAGAGAAAAAGTTAATATGACTGGTGTGATACTTCAAATAATTTGACCAGCAGTCTAATCTCGTGTTAGTCTATGGAGAAATTTGTTTATTAAATTACTCATTAGCTACTGACTTTTTATTTTTACTTCCATTTCCCAATTTGGAAAATTCACAACCATTAAAATGTTTCTCACTTTCCAAAAATTGATTTTTTAATATTTTGTTTTGAAGCTATACAGTGCAAAAAATGCTCTGAGTAAATGTTTCACATTTTACAACTTTGAAATGAAATATTAAAAATTAAAAAAATTAATTTTTGAAAAAGGAGAAAAAATTTAATGGTTGTGAATTTACTAAAATACAGATTTCCAAAAATACATTATGTAACGAATAATTTAAAAAACAAATTTGTCCACATAGAATGTTGGTTAAATTAGGTGAGGTTTCTCCTTAAGTAGGAATTGTGAGCAAATTGGACAAATGAATGATTATTAGATCAGAAAGATAGAAAAATTGAGAAGATATTTGCAAGTTTCAATATTATCAAGTTTAATAGTAACTTTTGTCACATAACGAATATAGCTCATTATTGTAAGACATGGCATGGAAAACATAAACACATAATTTTGAATATGATATTTTTTTTTATATCTCCATGTGATAATTTTCTGATTCAATGGACATTTCCCCCTCAGTTCACAGGTGGCTGAGAAAAAAAAATTCTAGGGGAAGGATGCACATAGTATATGTATGTTACACACTGTATTTTGTTAAAATCTTATTTTAGCTGTGCATATATATGTATACCTTTTCATATATCACACCAAACTGTACAGAGAGTTTGAATAAAATTGACTTTGATTTTTGTTCATTAAATACTAATCTGAAACATATACAGTGGAGCACCTTTTATACGTTTCTCATTTATACGTTTTTCTCATTTATACGTTTTTCGACTTCGGTCCCAAATCATTCCATTGAATTCTAATGTTAAAATATTTCGTTTATACGACACAAGTAAATTCTTAATTTCACTTATACGTTTTTTTTTTTTTTTCTTCCTCCTTGTAGAATCCCAAGTTTGAATTTCATTCCAGAATTTAAAAAAAAAAAAAAAAAAAAAAAGATGAATGCTCTTTATGTTTTATTCTTATTTTATTATTTTTTTATTTTTTGGATTATTTTTTCTTAGAACTATGGTAACAAAGTGCGGTTATAGAACAAAGTGCGACTTGCATCGATAGCCTGGGGGGAAGGGGGGTTAGAGAAATTTTCAGAGATAATCCAAGTAGCCAGTGACCACTTGAAGACCTTCCACTTTCCCTTTTAATAGATTCCAGGAATGGGTATGAAAGGAAAAAAGCCCACAACTTTATAGGCATATTTTGTAAACTTGAAGATTTATTACTCACTTCCGTAGAAGATTTTCTTATCGTGTTTATTTGACATTACAGTTGGAGAAACATTTTTATTTTTCTTTCTTTCTTTTAATCCTTTGCAAAATGTCATCTTCATTTAGAGAACAAAAAGCTTTCTCTTTAAAGGTTAAAATCGAAATCTTGAAAAAAATTTCTGAATTTCTATATTTTTAATTATCATTTATTTTTTTTCAACCTTTTTAAAATATTTTAAATATAATTAAAAATATATCTTATTCGAATGAATGTAAAGGAAATCATGAAAATTGATTAGACTTTTATTATCAATATGATACTTTATTGTGTATTAATGTTAAAACGAATTTTCAGTTGTACGTTTTTTTCAGTTATACGTTTTTTAGGAACGGTCCCTTGAAAAACGTATAAACGGTGCTTCACTGTATTACAAATTAGAAAGTTTCTTGAAAATAGGCACGAATATAAAATGAATAAATATTTTTAAGGAATTTAATTTTATGAATTGCAAAATTTTAATTTTTATACTCTTTCCTTACAAAAATTATCCAATTAGTAACATTTTCCCCACACATTGATAAACTCATGTTTCATGTACAAAATGTCAACTCGGCTACACTACAATCAAATTTCAAAAGTACGACAAGACAGGAATGCTGACTTAAAAACCACTTTTCAGTATCTTGACATAAGCTCTCCAGTTTTAAAAAAGGATGCCGACAGATCTCATTTCGTAGTTCATACAAAAATTACGAATATAAATGTAACAGTGGAAATAAATAAACAAATTTATATTTTAGTTTTAGACTAATCCGTTAACAGCTTTAAGCGTATCTATAGAACTTTTTATGATACAATAGTAAAACTTTATATGCCCCCTCACTAGGGTATGGGTACTATTTTACTTATTAGAAAATTTCCTACTTTGCAAGCACTAATTTATGTTCAGGTGCATCTACATACAAATTTATGTGGATGTGCAAATCTGTGCAGTAGTCCCTGAGATATAGCCTTTCCTTAAATTGTGGAAATTGCTGTATAGAAGCGTCACCTTTTGGCTGATAAGCATTCAAGTTGAATTAGCATGTCTCATAATAGTTCTCCCATATCAAGTTTTGTTTGATTATACGTAATAGAACCTGAAATATTGAAATATAACCTCTTCTGAAATTGCAAAAATCGCTTTATAGCAGCGCTACCTATTGAGCGGTTGACACCAAATGTTGATATAGTTTATTTTCAAGTCCTGAAATCTGAACAAACTGAGAATACAGACCTTTACTGTGAACAATTGGAGCGAATAGAACAATTTTTAACTAAATAGTGTCCATTGATTGTCAACGTAAAAGGCATTATTTGGCAAAACGATAATCCAAGAACGTACTGCACAAAATAAATCCTGGAAAAAATAATGAATTGGGGTGGGAAGTATTGCCTCACCTACCATACTTGACCGATATTGCACCATCGGATTTCCAGTCTGATGGACTGCTACAACATTGTCTAAGTAGCAGAACATTTGAATATTTGGATGATGTCCAAAATGCTATCTCAGAGATTAATTTGCTCAAAAAACCTGATGATTTTGATTTGACCCTTTTGATTTTTATTGATCTGGCATTGAAAATTTACACACTAGATGCCAAAAGGTTGTTGATAACAAGAGTGATGACATAATTGATTAAAAATAAAAACTTGAACTTGTTTGAATTTATTGTAAAAAAACGACATTACTTTCCATCCCCCTAATAACATACTTTAAAGCTTAAGGTTGCATATCAGTCAGATTCACTCTTTCTCCCATCCCATGTAATCTTAAGTCTTTGTAGTATAAGGATATCTCATTCAAAAAAATAGTTTTATAAATTCTACTCTTTGAACATGTCACGTTTATCTTAATGAGCTATTTTTCTTTAAAAAAAAAAGAAATATTTTATCTCATTAAGTTAATTCAATGCTGTAATTTTCAATCTCAAAAAGAAATACTATTTAAATTTGTAAATAATAACAATAATAATAAAATAATTGCTGATTAAGATAAAAGGCAACATGTTCAGAGAATAGAATTTAAAAAATATAACTTGAAATTTTTCATTTTTGAATAATATATCACCCAAATTCAAACAATAATCCCATAGGGATTTTTGTTGTGCTGCATCAAGTTTTTATTTATTTATTTTTATTTTTTTTGTATCAAGGGATATTTGTTTTGTTGTATGGGATCCCAATGCTTTGATCCATCTCTTACATGGGAAGAGAGAAAAAGTTAATATGACTGGTGTGATACTTCAAATAATTTGTCCAGCAGTCTAATCTCGTGTTATTCTATGGAGAAATTTGTTTAATAAATTACTCATTAGCTACTGACTCCTTTTTTTTTTTACTTCCATTTCCCAATTTGGAAAATTCTCAACCATTAAAATGTTCCTCACTTTCCAAAAAATGATTTTTTAAATTTTTAATATTTTGTTTTGAAGCTATACAGTGCAAAAATTGTTCTGAGTTAATGTTTCTCATTTTACAACTTTGAAAAGAAATATTAAAAATTAAAATAATTAATTTTTGAAAAAGGAGAAAAAATTTAATGGTTGTGAATTTACTAAACATAAAAACAGAATTCCAAAAATACATTATGTAATGAATAATTTAAAAAACAAATTTGTCCACATACACTGTTGGTTAAATTAGGTGAAGTTTCTCCTTAAGTAGGAATACTGAGCAAATTGGACAAATGAATGATTATTAGATCAGAAAGATAGAAAAATTGAGAAGATATTTGTAAGTTTCAATATTATCAAGTTTAATAGTAACTTTTGTCACATAACGAATATAGCTCGTTATTGTTAGACATGGCATGGAAAACATAAACGCATAATTTTGAATATGATATTTTTTTTATATCTCTATGTGATAATTTTCTGATTAAATGGACATCCCCCCCCCCCCCCAGTTCACAGGTGGCAGAGAAAAAAATTTCTAGGGGAAGGGTGCACATAGCATATATATTTACACACTGTATTTTATTAAAATCTCATTTTGGCTGTGCATATATATGTATACCTTTTCATATATCGCACCAAAAATATAATACACTGTACGGAAAGTTTGAATAAAACTGACTTTGATTTTTGTTCATACTAATTTTTGTTAAATACTAATCTGAAACATATATTACAAATTAGAAAGTTTCTTGAAAATAGGCACAGAGTTTTATAAAATTAATAAATATTTTTAAGGAATTTAATTTTATGAATTACAAAATTTTAATTTTTATACTCTTTCCTTACAAAAATTATCCAATTAGTAACATTTCCCCCCACACATTGTTAAACTCATGCTTCATGTACAAAAATTAGACTAATCCGTTAACAGCTTTATTTAAGCGTATCTATAGAACTTTTTATGATACAATAGTAAAATTTTATATGCCCCCTTACTAGAGTATGGGTACTATTTTACTTATCAGAAAATTTCCTACCTTGCAAGTTTTAGAAACAATTTTGTTTGGCATATATTTCTGTTTGATGATGTATGACTCTTATCAACTTTTCGTTTAAATACTGTTCCCATAATCATAAAATTTGTAAGACAATTAATATTAAAAATAATATTTCAACTTTTTCAGAGAAATTTACCCACTCCACTCTTTGGAACTTACCAATTTTAGTCAAAATTTTTAAGTGGCATCCTCCTATGACCTCCAAAATACCAAACTTGAACTTCCTTCAATTTGTTTTTACTTTATGCTGATAACAGACAGATACACAGACCAACCGATAAAAAATTGCTTTTCATTTTCAAGGGACTTTTTTCAAAATTTGGATTCTAAAACAATACTCTGTCAAAGATATTGTTAAGATAAAGTAATTATCATTTGTAAGCAATTTTCATGGACATAGTTTAATTTTGTAGAGCAATTTATTACAATTACATCTGGTAGAGAAAAATGTATTCGCTCCATTTTGGGAGCTATATATACTGTAAGTTAGTTGCATATGTCCTACCCCCACATAGTTTACAGTTTACTTTATTTAGCACCAAAAGAAAAAATATAATACAACTCAAAAAGAATTTTGAGCAATTTTCAAAATTAGCTCATGATATACTAGTATTCTTTTGTATAGCTCTGTAAACCAGGGCTGGCCAACCCGCAGCCCGCATTTGGCCCGCCGTGTAAGGTTCTGCGGCCCACGACAAAATTCAGTAAATTTCTAATTTGACACCTAAAATCAGCTAAAACATCTAAAATCAATAAATTGCTTCTGACTTTTTTAAATGAAAATACCGATTAAAGTAGCTAAAAAAAAACAAATATTGTGCAAATTGATGTTAATAAAATATTATCATAATATCAATAAATGATTCTTACTATTAGACTTATGAATATATAATCATAAGTTTTTGATTGTTATATATTTATTTTATGAATAAAAATATATTTAATATACATATTTTCTGTCTTACATCCTCACAAGCCCATAGGAAAAAGAATTATTACATGTATACGGTTCATGCATTTATACAATGCAGCCCGCAATGAGTTTTGGGTTGGACAGACTTGCTATAAACGATGCCGTTTTTCATCATATCATATGAAAAACCTATTTTTGGGAATATAAAAATATATAATTAATTTAATTTTGTTTGTCACAAATTACTGACGTTAAAATCTACCGAGAAATTTTGCCCTTAACCCGTTAGTAGTCGCTATAGACAGCGCCACCTATTACAGATTGCGCATTTTTTATTTAACTGTCACCAATAATTTTAAAAAGTGATGTGATCGACGTTTCTTCGAGTTTATTCGCGTTTTATGTATATCAAATGCCACTTCTAAAAATTTTTGGTGGCTATCGAATAAAAAAAATCTTACAACACTTAAGAATGGGCGGCAAATCGACCAACTAGCGACTACTAACGGGTTAAAAGAAATGTATTTGAATTCTTCTGTATGTCCCTGCAAAATTGAGCAATTTGTCTAATCTCAAAAATAAAACTTATATGATACATGGGGGGGGGGAGGACATTTCCATCAGGCTTTGTATGGGAATCCAGTCTGTATTTAATTTAGATCCATCTATTACAAAACAGCTTACTTCACTCAATATACATTGTATTTAAATTCTGTATTTTAAAATTAATGTCAATTTATCATATACACAGAAAAATGCTCTTTCTCTCTCAATATGCAATAGTTCTTATCTGTTTTTATATTCCTTTCAAATTTTTGAGATTTTAAATATGCTTAATTTTTGTATGACATTATAAAAATTCTGAATAAACACCAGTCTCTTACACCATTTGTGGCTGAGAGGCTTTGCTTTCAAAGCAGGTAGATTTCGTAGGTGTTAAATCTGAACTAAGGTTTCATTCATTGACTTAACCGCTTGGAGTTTTCCGTAGTTTTATCTGAAACTCGCATGAATACAGGCCAGGATCTCCCTTGAAAGACCCCCATTTAGGACATTCCACTCAGGCTAAAACATTCGCATAATGAAATTGGCCTTAACACTGCACTGCCCAGATATTTATTTTTAAATTAACTGTACCACCCTTCTTATATAAAATGAATTGACTAACAGTGTAATATGGCCAAGCTCAGTGGCGGATCCAGAACTTACCTTTTGGGGGGGGGGGGGGGGGGCTGAGATTTTTCAAAGTGTTATTCCAGATCAAAGAAAAGTTTACAATTGTAATAGTCAATTGTGAATGTCAATACTTTTGGGGGGGGGGGGGGGGGTCAGCCCCCTAGCCCCCCCCTCCCCTTAAATCCACCACTGGCCAAGCTCATTGCAGCGAAAGGTGAATTCTTTTAAATTTTATCAACTTATGCAGTGTGTTTTTTCTACAAATTTCCAGAGAGGGTGTGTGTGTGTGTGTGTATAAAGACCAATTGTCTATAAGGGGATCTGATCTAGTCAGGATGGGATGTCTTTGTGGAGTTTTTCTAAGTGGTTTTAATCCATATTTACTTGGAAATCTTCCAACGAATAAGCCAGTGAGCGTGTCCTAGGTTCGTATCTAACACCTCCCGTCTATGAGCTTTAAATTCAGAACCTCTTAATCACTAATAAGGTTCAGAAAGAAATGTAAATCAGAGCTTTAAAAATCTACTTTTATTTAAAGTTTAACTGCAAGCTTTAAAAGTAAAATACATCAAATTTGTCTCAGATCAGAAAGAAATTTTTTGGATGCTTCTTAATTAAAATTGCTGTTTTCTAACCATTATAATTTTTTAAAAATTACTTTGGAAATTCTTTGCAGTTTCTAAAATTCCAGATTAAATAAATATTTCCCATGGGATGTTAATTACATACATTTTAATTCCTGATTATCAAAATTTATTTAAAATGTTTGTAAACATTTCACTCAGCTGTCAGTGTTATGCACATAAATTATATTCTAAAATGTATTTATGGCTAATAAATCCATTAATGATTAATAAATGTACAGAACAAGAAATATTTTTATTGCATGAAAACTTTTATTTACTATTCAAAATATTGAAAGATTAAATGAAAGAGCTTGAGAAAACTTCAACAAACGTTAATTGTCTTTTGCGATTTTAGAGGGGGCCTTGCTCCTGCATTTGAAACTTGGGGAAGGGGGGGGGGGGGGAGAAAATCCCATTCTTGCCCTATCATTCTGCTGCCCATGCCTCAGGAATACTGACCATGGGCCATGACACAATACATTGACTTGGTTGCTAAAAAATTGAAAATTAATCAATCTTGCATATAGCTATGAAGACAAATTTTATTACAAATAAGCAAATACAAAATGTATTAAAAAGTATACAGAATACATTTCTTGTCAAAACTGGACGGTTGTTTGAATACAAAGTTTTTATAAAACCTTCAAAAATACATATTCCAAATTGATTATTCAGGGAAATTCCAACATATAATGCATCCATCCTTTCCTACACTTACTATGAAATTTTTATCAGGAGAAATGCGCAGTGCTGTTATTTCGTCACTATGACCAATGCCAACATGAGTAACTACTCCCTCTAAATATTTCCATACCTAAATCATAGACAAAAATCAATGAATAAAAAATAAATGCAAGGTGATAAGAATATCAAACATATTTGTTAAACTGAATAGACAAAAATTTTTGAGAAAGACAAAGAATTAGTTAACTTAAGATGCCTGCCTACCTTTAAAATGCAATTTTCGGTCAAAACTTCAATTTTCTATTTTTGAGTTAATATTAAAGCCTGATATTTTAGCTTTCTAAATCAGTTTGAATTTTGTTTCTATCTTGCTTAGAACTTGAGTTACAGACATTTTAATATTAGTCACTTGCCAGTTTTTGAAACCGGAAGTGATCGGAAATGACTCTTAAATGTTTGTTTATATAAATGTTTTACTCAATATAAGCATCAAAATTTGTTACTGAATATAAAATGAATTTAAAAAAGAAAATAAGAAGCTTTGAAATAAATCAGGAATTTATTCAAATTATTTTTTATTTAATAGGTAAAATCTTGTTTTTAAATCTGTTTTCTGCTTTTTCTCAAAATGAGATTTTTAGCATTTTGCTTTATCCCAAAACATCGTAACTCCAAAAGTTATAATTGAAACGTTATGAAACTTTGACAAAATACACTTATGGACAAAAAAATTAGCGCACCAAGAAATAATTGTGGGATCGTAACGAAACTTGGCATGAATGTACATGTCAGGGAGATATGCAAATGATTAGAAATGCAGCGTGATTGCGCATTATGTATAGCCGGTAGAGGGCGTTTATTGTCGTTCTCTGTGGAGTATAAAAAAGGTAACCAAAGCTTATTTGAGTGTGCTGACTCATTTACAAAGGAAGAGCTGAGGTAGACATGCCATTACGTTGTTTTCGAAGACAATATGAGCAGCTGTCGCAGTTTGAGAGGGGGAGAATCATCGGCATGATGGAAACTGGGTGGTCAGCTAGGCGAGTAGCTCGTCAATTAGGCCGCTCTGATTGTGTTGTGAGGAGGTGTTGGGACCAGTGGACCCGAGAGATGTCATGTATACGAAGACCAGGCTCAGGACGCCCTCGACAGACCAGTCGTTGAGAAGACCGCCACATCGTAAGAAATGCACGCGTACAGCCAACTGCTTCATCGGCTGCCATCCAAGCAGAGGGAGCACCTTCACTAGGGGCCCCTGTGTCCTCTTCAACCATACGAAAGTGTCTGGCTGAAGGACACTTGGTATCGCGGCGTCCATTACATGTGCCGCCAATAATACCCAACCCCTCTGCTCTGTTTAGAGTGGTGTCACACTCGACGGGGTTGGATAGCAACCGAGTGGAACCACGTCGTGCTTAGCGACGAATCCAGATTCAATTTGGGCAGGGATGACTAACATGTACGTGTGTAGAGGCAACGGGGGGAATGCCTCAATTCTGCATTTTCTTTACAGTTGCACACTGCATCCACAACTGGTGTGATGGTATGGGGTGCCATTGCCTACAATACACGGTCACCCATAGTATAGATCCATGGCACCATGACAGCCCAGCGGTATGTCCATGACATCCTGCAACCACATGTGTTGCCACTCATGCAACGGCTCCCTGGAGCCATTTTTCAACAAGGCAATGCTCGGCCTCACATGGCAAGGCTGTCACAAGACTGTCTCTGCATTGTTACTACCCTTCCTTGGCCTGCCCGATCCCCAGATTTGTCTCCAATCGAGCATATCTGGGATCATTTGGGACGGCGAGTTGGGCATCCCACGAGATTGAACAAACTAGAGGCAAGGTTACAGCAAATATGGAACGAAATGTCTCAAGACACCATACAGAACTTGTATGCCTCAATGCCCGATCGTATCGCATCGTGCATTCGCTCTAGAGGGGGTCCAACAGGGTATTAAATCCTCCGTTCTTTTGCCTTTTTCTCTGAAATAAATTATCCTTTTTCTTTGATTTTCTAATCATTTACTTATATCAAAGTAGTCATTACGTATGTAAAATTTCGTTTCATTTTGACGACTCCTTCTTGGTGCGCTAATTTTTTTGTTCATGAGTGTACTCTAGAGGAATTGCTTTAGGGATTGAACACAACGATGAATCTAGCTAAATTACTTTTTGTTTTTTTGTCGATAGAAGTTATGAAATGTCATGTAAATTCATGATTTTATGTTATTGTCTCTAAAATATTAAATAACATGTTTATAGTTTTGAGAGTAGTTCACTCCCTTAAGGACCTTTCAATAATCTAAATAAAACTTACAGAATAAAAATATCTTTATTTAAATTTATTTATGATGTTTTGCAAAAGTGCTTTTTTTTTCGCAAATTTTATGCATATTTTGGGCCTAAATATCAAAATATTTTAAAATTTGTATACTTTTTTCAGGTTATTCACTGTTTTTTACTATATTCTATCATATAATGCAGATAAATAGGCAATTTTTCAATTATTAAAAAAAAATCACCTCCGAAGGTAGGCAGGCACCTTAACTAAATAAATTTTCCAGTGTTAAAAATATTTAGTTTGTTCTCAATTCTATTAATGTGTATGACAAGTGCACTTTGTATTTAAAATATTTTTTTTCTTTTCATATACTGCCTGATTAATTTAAAAGCAAAATAAAAATGTTAATATCCAAATTTTCTCCTTTGATATAATGTGAAACCAATTTAAAACCCAGTATATTGTGGTTACTACAAAGCTGTTTCTACTGTGATGCATCAATAATCCTGAAACCTATAATCTGGCAGCACCTGTAACCTGGCACTGAACCTGTAATCTCTGCCTGTAAATCATAATACTGAACTAGTTACTCACAGATGACCGTAGAATACATATTTGCGAACTTTTATGGATCACCAGTAAAGTTTCCGCATTTTCATTTTATTTTATTCATTTATAGATTGGTGTGAATTTTTTACGAGATAATCGAGATGATGGCGAAATTTCAAAAAAGAACAATGCATTTTATATCTCGCAATCGCAAATCTAAAAGTTATTAAAAAAAAAGAGATTGTTCATAAGTAAAATTTTAACTTATTTCAAATGTTACTTTAATTATTTGTTTTTGATGCATTAGGCATACATCATGCTAGAATAAATATTTGAAAACTATTGTTTAAGAAACATTTCTTTGCACGTTGTGATTGATTGATGATTTTGATACATTTTAGGAACATCTATAATTCAGAAAATTGGTAATTTGGTAACAGCTTTTTTCCACTGATGCCGGATTATTGATGCTTCACTATGTATCGTTCTATGTAAGAGTGCCACCTACCACTTCACTTATACAAAAATGTAATCAGCATAGTTTTTCACAATGAAATATTTTATACATATGCAGTTAGTGCAATTTTAACCAGTAGATGGTGAGATATAGCCATTTGGAAATTCAAAAAAAAAAAAAAAAAAAAAAAAAGTTAGTATTAGCAATGTTACCTCTTGGGTTATATGCACCAATATTAAAAATATTATAGTTTTATACAATATGCATCTTATACACATTATGTTTTTTGGAATTGCATTAGATGCCAATTAGGAAAAATGGTAGTTCAAAAACCAAGAAAAATACTGCACAGAATTAGCAGGCAGTATGCCAAAGATATGCACCAAACTATAATCATTATAGTTTTTCAGAATAAGCATCTCACAAATCAAGTTTCAGAGGTCAATGCAGTTTTTAATTTTTTGAGCCCATTTTTGTGAAAAACAAAATACTTTTGTGAAATTGTATCTATTTTTGAGAAAAAATTGGCATGTTAAGCATTCTGTTTCAGCACAGTCACTTTATTTGAGGCTGAAAACATGAAAATATTTTATTAACAAATTACTTTAAAAAAAGTTTTATGAAAGGGCCATTTTAATTAAATTGAATTTCGAGAAGGGGCCCACTTTATGGATTTGAACTTTGTGAACAGTCTTTTTATATGAAATGAAATTTTGTGAAGGGTTCCTTTTTAAGAAGTGGAATTTTGTGAAGAGTCCCCTAAAGGAAACAAATCTTGCCTGGATTAACCACTGCGTTTTTAATGTGGTTCCATTCCACAAAAGCTGAGATATAGATACCAAGCACATCATGAAAAATGCAGCTGAACAATAGCACCCCCATTTGTCAGTACGTAGCCATATTGAATCAGCATACTTTTTCATAATAGCCATCTTTTACACACATATCAAGTTTAATGCACTTATCCACTATAGAAGCTGATATATAGTTTTATATTCTCTTAAATGGAGAAAAGTTGCAGCACAGCAGCTACCGGGAGAAGGAGATACTAAACTCCAATTTATGTCAAAAACTGTGCATTTGTGTTCAGGATAAATCCTTGAAAATTGGAAGTTGAACGTATAACAGAATTCAATGTTATCTTCTTATGTATATAAAAGATCAAAACAGATCAAAAATTGAACTAGAATAATTAAAAATACTAAGCTAATAAAGTGAAATAATTTCCGATGTAAAAGGAAATTGATATTCCTGATGATAGAAAATTATATGTAATCTACACATTTAAGGCATTTATATGTAAAAAATATGCAAAATAATTAAAAGTAAAAAACAAAATAAAATACTGCAGAATAATAATAATATTTATAATAATAAAAAATTAATAAAATACGAAAATATCTTTCAATATTTTCTACTTTTACCATTTAATTTTGTACAAGTTAGAATTTTTAAAACAACAATATTGTTCTCTATTTATTAATTAATGTTACAGTATGAAATAAATAAAAAAACAATTACAGTAAAATGTTATTTATAAAAAATTTTAAATACTTTTCATTGGGATGTATTAATAAAAATAGTTTAGGACTTTTTTTTCTTAATAACTCATTTTTATTACAAAGGAGAAGGCACTTAAAAATTATGTACACATTTTAAATGAAATTAATTCAAATAAAAATAGCATATAAATTTGAAGAAATATTATATTTACTTTAATTATTTTATCTGCTCCTCCAGTAACAAATATTTTACCATCCTCAGTTATATCCATAGCATTAATGGAACCTGACAATGAAGCTTCTAGTGATCTAATCGGAGTCCCATCCAGAACTTCATAATAGGTAACTTTTCGATCAGTGCCACAACTAATAATTTGATATTCTCCAGGACCATAGCACACGGCTTGAAATAATGTATTGGCAAATACAACTTGAAGACGAATGAAGTTCCTGGAAGAAAACCACAGGTAGGTCATGACATTACAATATTACAAATGGGTAATTGTCAACACAAAAAATAGAAACTATATCCCCAAAGATTTAAAAGTATAAAACAATTTTAGCCCTTTAACGTGAAGGTTTGTACACTTGTAAAGCAATATTTTTGAATAAACAAAATGTTGGAAATAGATGGTAGCACTGTAAAATTATGGAATTTTTGTAAAATCACATTGTGAAAATACAACAGTAAATATATTTGTACTGATTAGTTTTGACTCAAAAGTAACAGAAAATGTACATTATAATATATATATACAGTGTGTTCCAAAAGACCCCCCCCCTCCTAACTCGAAAATGAGTCAGAATTGTGAAAAATGGCGAAACACGTGTTCAATGAATTCGAGAGGGACCACTTTTGGTGAAAAAAGTTTGGGCCTGGGGTTTTCCCCTGCAAGCGAGGGCAACTTCAAAATTTCAAATAGGAAGGTATGTCTTGTGATACATCCCTGGAAATGTCTCTTCAAAACAATGAATTTCATATAAATAGTTTTGCCCTACGATGATGATTATTAAGGTAGATACAGGAGTTTTAAACTTTTGAAATGTTAATTTTATACTCATGTATCCCCTTTGATAATCATTGCAGGACAAAACTGTTTATATCAAATTCCTTGTCTTGAAGATACGTTTCCAGGAATGTATCACAAGACATACTTTGCCCAAAAATGTTTGGGCCCGGGCAAGGGTGTAGTAGTAGTGCTGCTAGGGAGGGCAACTTTAAAATTTCAAACAGGAAAGTATATCTTGTGATGCATCCCTGGAAACGTCTCTTTAAGACAATGAATTTGATATAAATAGTTTTGTACTACAATGAATATTAAAGGGTATACATAAATATAAAATCCACATTTCAAAAGTATAAAACTAAAGTATCTCCTTTAATAATCATTGTAGGGTGAAACTATTTATATCAAATTCCTTGTTTTGAAGAAACGTTTCCAGAGATGTATCACAAGATATACCTTCCTATTTGAAATTTTAAAGTTGCCTTCCCTAACGCCCCCCTCCCCGGGCCCAAACTTTTTACACCAAAAGAGGTCCCTCACAAATTCATTGAACACGTGTTTCGCCATTTTTCATAATTCCGACTCATTTTCGAGTTAGGGGGGGGGGGAGACTTTTGGAACACCGTGTATATATTTAAATAAAGTAGCTTAGTATGTTTATTCAAATTCCATTATCTGTATTTAAATACAAAGTAAATGTGCAGGCTTAAGATGTGCAATTGCTAGTCAATAAAACAACACATATATGAAGAATTTTTTTTAGCAAATCTTAGATTCATAAGTGATTAGCTAAAAAATATTGACATTTCTAGAAAATGCACACATTTAAGGATTAACATGAAAAATCATTGTAACTAAGTTATTCCTATGAGTCACCCTTATAATGAGCAGGTGAGGTAGTTAGCAACATCCCTGACTCCCACAAGGTAGGGCTTGGTTTCAAATCCCAGACAAGGCATGAATGTTTAATTCTGTATTGTCAGGGGCTGCAATGGCTGCCCATTGGACTGTGTGACCCTTCTGAAATGGCCATTAATTTGGTGACTTTCCAGCCAGTGCTTAATATAGCAAATGCACGCCATTAAGAAAAGAAAAAATCTATATATTAATAGGCAAGCATAAAATTTGTTGTCCCTTTTTAACATATTAATTATGGGAGTAGAGGGTTGAAAATGGTATCATTCGAAAGGTATGGTTAGCCGGAAGGTGCGAATACAAATATTATTTTCTTACGATGTCAAGAAGGTATTTAAAAATACATTTATTTTTTATGCATTTTCCCCCATTTTTCCCTTTTATACACGTATTCCTTCACATTAAAAAATACCTAAAAGTAGAAAGTTGTTAAATCTGGCAATTTCATAAAGCTCAAACAAAACAATAGACACAGTAATTTGTATAATGTAGCATCACTATACGCAAGCGAAGTGATGACGTCGCTGTCTGTCCATGGAGCCATGTAAAAGATTTTCTATGTTAATTGTCCATTGAATTTTTTGTAAAAAATTATTAAAAAATAACGGAAATTATCTGCCGATTTTAATTCCGATATTTGGGTATAGTTATATATAAGTTACTGTCTACATGTGTTTGATTGAGTTATTTTTTCTGTAAAATTGATAAAATTTTAATTTAAAATCACAAAACTCCAGAAAAAAAAATGGCAAACTTCCAGTTTCGAATGTAAACATAAACATTTCATTTCAAAGAGTGATATTTAAACAATAAATATTGAACTAATATACTAAATAAAAGGAAAATGGATTTGTTACTAACTGCTGCATGTATAAGTAAACAATAGGGAAAAAATTCCGATTTCCGTTTTTTGCTGAATTTACATGTTTTGAGCTTTCTTTACGTTTCAATTAACTGAAATTGGCTACTTATTTTTTAAAAAAGTGTCTTTATTGCTAGCTTTTGTGGGTAGAAGAAGCAAGTAGAAGATACATAAAAACTTTTGATTTCCGGTTTTCGATGAATTTACACGTTTTGAGATTTCCTTGCATTTTAATTAAGTGAAATTAGTGAAATTGACTACTTATTTTTATTTTTTAAAAAGTGGATTTATTATTCTTTCCTCTGCATATATAAGTAGAAAATATAAGATTCAGAAATGTTTTAGATTTTTGGTTTTCGATAAAGTTACACGTTTTGAAATTTCCCGAACTCAATTCGACCATTTTTGAAAAATATCTTTTTTTAGTGCTAGAGGCCTATTTCAGTCGGTACAGTTGTCGAATTTTTAAACGTCACTCTTAATTAGTGCTAGAGGCCTATTTCAGTCGGTTTATTGAATGGGGATTTACTGAATGAAGTCCCCCCAAGGCACAACTTTGACATGAGTCCCCCCCCCCCCAGGCCCAACTTTGACATGAGTCCCCCCCAAGGTACCGATATTTCAGTCGGTACAGCGTTGTCGAATTTTTATAGTACACTCTTAATAGTGCTAAGGGCCTATTTCAGTCGGTTTATTGAATGCGGATTTATTGAATGAAGTCCCCCCAAGGCACAACTTTGACATGAGTCCCCCCCCCAGGCACAACTTTGACATGAGTCCCCCCAAGGAACAACTTTGACATGAGTCCCCCCCAAGGTACAACTTTGACATGAGTCCCCCCAAGGCCCAACTTTGACATGAGTCCCCCCCAAGGCCCAACTTTGACATGAGTCCCCCCCCCAGGCCCAACTTTGACATGAGTCTCCCCCAAGGTACAACTTTGACATGAGTCCCCCCAAGGCCCAACTTTGACATGAGTCCCCCCCCCCCAGGTCCAACTTTGACATGAGTCCCCCCAAGGCTCAACTTTGACATGAGTCCCCCCAAGGCCCAACTTTGACATGAGTCCCCCCCAGGCCCAACTTTGACATGAGTCCCCCCCAAGGTACAACTTTGACATGAGTCCCCCCAAGGCCCAACTTTGACATGAGTCCCCCCAGGCCCAACTTTGACATGAGTCCCCCCAAGGCCCAACTTTGACATGAGTCCCCCCCAAGGTACACCTTTGACATGAGTCCCCCCCAAGGCACACCTTCCCCCCAGGAGCGGACTGGGTCCTCTGGAAGGGCGCATACCTTGGATTTTCGGAGGGCGCAAGCCGCTATTAGTTAGTTATATATAACGGAAAAGGGATGGTTCAGGCATTTTACAGGTAAATAGTAATATTTTACATAATAATCTGCTAAAGTTGAGTGTTTGTGTGTTTGTTTGCGCCCCATTCCTTTATCCTTTGAGCTTTTGGTTCCAAATTTTGCACACACATTATATAACAGGTGGGGGAGGGGGCACATAATGATGTATTTTTAGTTATTAAATTTCAGTTAGCTTTTTAATTTTTTCTATATTCAATGAAAGAGAGAATTGGATTCGTAAAAATTTTCGACTTCTAGTTTTCAATGGGTTTACATGTTTTGAGAGGTCCAGAACACGATTTGACCACATTTAAAAAATGTATGTGAGTGTGTGTCACAAGAATTTGTGGCGACTGTATCTTAAGATCTAATGCTCAGAATTGCATATAAATTTATATGCAGATTCACCTTGACATAAATTAGTGTATCAATTTCTGGTGCTAATCGCTCAACAGGTAGCGCTGCTATACAGCGATTTCAGCAGTTTCAAGGAAGGTTATATCTCAAGAACTATTGCACAGAAATGCATATTAATTTATATGTAGATGACCTTGACATAAATTAATGTCTATCAACTTTTGGTGCCAATCGCTCTACATGTCGCACTGCTATACTGCAATTTCCTCAATTTCAGGAACTACTGCATATAAATGCATATGTAGATGCACCTTGACATAAATTAATGTCTATTAACTTTTGGTGCCAATCGCTTAACAGGTAGCGCTGCTATACAGCTATTTCCGCAATTTCAGGGATGGCAGTATATTTCAGGAATTACTCCAGAGAAATGCATATAAATTTATATGTAAATGCACCTTGACATAAATTAGGTTATGTCAACTTTTGGTGCCAATCATTTGACAGGTGATTCCGCTATACAGCGATTTCCACAGTGCAAGGGAAGGCTATATCTTTGGTTCTATTGCGTATAATCGAACAAAACTTGATATACGTAAAGACCATTATGAGACATTATGCTGACTAAATTGAGTGCATATCCGCCATAGGTTTCGCGGTTATATTGCAGTTTTTCACGAGAACATGAAGGATGTTATCTGCACGGTAAAATTTCACTTTTATTGGTCATTTAGTGTAATAATCAGCATATATAGTTACGCTCATCAGTGCCTGATTTTGTCACACTTTAGGCTTAAGTGATAGGCTTAAGAGATTTCCTTGGACTCTGACTCCTAATTTTCATACTTTAGTTACTTTTAAAAAATCTAATTGTCAGATCGATCAACTGTTTAATCCGGCGGATTCAGGAAAATTCCCTCTTTCATTTGGTACCATTTGTAACAAATTTATGATTGGATTTTTTAAAATTAACTAAAATGTGAAAATAAAAGCTTTAAAATACATTTAAAATTTTAATTGTTGCCATTTTTTTTTAGCATAAAATGAAATATGCTTTCCCGTAAAAAATAAATAAATAAACAAACAAACAAACAAACAAATAAAATAAAATAAAACAAAATAAAAATAAATTTGCTTATGCATATGAAAAATTGACGTCTATAAAATAATAATTTTAAAGGTAACAAAGTGAGAAAATTTCAGCATAAAATGAAATATGCTTTCCCGTAAAAAATAAATAAATAAATAAACAAACAAACAAACAAATAAAATAAAATAAAACAAAATAAAAATAAATTTGCTCATGCATATGAAAAAGTGACGTCTATAAAATAATAATTTTAAAGGTAACAAAGTGAGAAAATTTCGCACGGGCTGGCTAGCAAATGAATTATTTAAAGTGAGAAATAAATAAAATGAAACGATCATTTTTCAACGGGTGCCTTAGTCGCCCTACAACAAACTAGTAAAGAATAAATACTGAAATGAAATTCGTTTGCATTCATAATGAATAAAAAATAATTTGTATTGCGTGAATTTGTTTGAGAAAATATAGAAGAAAGTTTTGTGGTGTCCACTGCATACTAGTTTTTAATTGATTTTTAAGAATTTTAACATTAGCTCTACTCTATGGGAAATTTTTATTATTTTTCATTGTTGCAGTGTTTCTGATTTTCATATGAAGTAGAGACAATAATGCAAAATATAAATGTCAGCAGTGTGTAACTTTCATTTGTTTACTTACGTAATATTGCAATTACATAAACACTACCATCTATTACAATATGACTTATACATAAGACTCAAAATACTGTTACGAAAAACTTGTCGACTTTCTTATGTGAGAAAGTAGTTCGTAAAAAACAGGCAAGTTCTGGTCGACGAATGCACTTTATTTTGCGTAACTTCTTGAATCTTTACAACAAAACTGCTATTACAACAAAAAAAAATCTGGTGTGTAACAGCCACACGACTTCCATTACCCAGTACTACACACATTATAAACATTTTATATACATTTTTGATTTAAATAAGTAACAAAATTGCTCTATCCGTCAAATAAGTTATTTAAAATAATAATTAGAAAAATAATAATGGGCGGACCTGAAATTGAGCTATTTATACAGGACGCCTATCAATTTTCCTGAACTAACCAACTATATCATTCGAAAGGACATCTAATAGAGTGTTTATATAGCAAATTTGAAGAAAATCGTTCGAGCCGTTTTTGAGATACGGATTTACGGTCCCACTTCCGGTTTCCGATGTTCCACTTCCGGTTAAACTCAATTATTGACAGGAAAACAATAATTACATACAAAAGCATATTTAAAAGTGAGTTAAAATGGCGAGTTTGAAAAAAATCCGTACAACGGTTTTTAAAGGAACGCCTTTGCGAGGCCTGAAATTGAACTATTTATACAGGACGCCTATCAATTTTCCTGAACTAACCAACTATATCATTCGAAAGGACATCTAATAGAGTGTTTATATAGCAAGTTTGAAGAAAATCGTTAGAGCCGTTTTTGAGATACGGACTTACGGTCCACTTCCGGTTTCCGATGTCCCACTTCCGGTTTTTCAATTTTTACCAAAATTTGGAAATTTCATCTGTACACCAGACGTATTTCAATTCTAAAGTTTCGTAGCTCTATCTTTATTAGTTTCTGAGCTATAATAGCCAGAAGATTCTCCACATACATACACACACACACACAGACACACACACACACACATACATACACACTGACCAATTGCCAAAAACCACTTTTTTGGACTCAGGGGACCTTAAAACGTGTAAATCAGGTGAAAACCCGATATCGAATTTTCAGACCGAATACAATACTTCCATTACCTACGGTAGTAGGGTAATGGAAGTAATAAAAAGTCCAATAGTACTATTAAATTGTTTAATGTTTTGCAAGAAATCCAATGAAACTGCCACTCGTACCGCAAAAGTCACTATTCGATGAATGCTCTGGAATAGTCCCTACTGTAAAAAAATATGTAAAACCATGGGGTTTGAGAGTTTAATTTTACGGGAAATGACTGTTTTGCTATCTAAACGGCTAAAGCCCATAATTTGATGTCATGGAAGCATAATTTTAGAGTACTGGCATTTTTTTACTGGCAAAAGTTGTTAATCTTTACTCAAATCTGCCATCAAACTGTATTTTTACGTTCAAATCCCTTCAAATGTAAAGTGATAGTAATAACAGGAGACTTGGCGTTGAAATATTAAAACCCGAGTAAACTACTACGTCAGAAACGCCAAAGAAAAATATTTGAGATGCATACAGCTGTTTCGGTAGCCTTAAGCGTAACGTCTTCAGTGCAAAAAGAATACTGAATCAGGAAAAGTGCTTATTCGGGTTTTAAAGTGCTAGCTTTTCAGTGACGTCATATAAGAATCACATCGTATTTGAAACTGAAAATATAATTGTAGTTTTATTGGTTGAGAGTTTATTTAAACACTCATGGAAGTAGCGATTGATATATTCAAAGTTGTATGTTTGTCAAAACGTAAAATTACAGGGGAATACATTATTTGTGGTCCATATGTTTTTTTGGGCTTTGGCTGGAATCTCTGCTGCTGGGCATTGCCCATAATTAGGCTTGAATTTTTTTTACTGTACAAGAAAGCAGTCACTTGCTTTTGTTCCACAGGAGCAAAGCAAATAACATATTAAATACTCCAGAGCATAAATTATCGCTAGCTAACGAACAAAGTTCTGTCTCTTAGAGCACAATTTTCAAAGTGCAATCGCTCAGAATAACTCTGAATCGTAGTGACTGCACACTTATTCGCTGAAGTCAACTCACTCTTATTTAGAGCTTTTGACGATGGGATTTCGAGGTATTTCAATCCAGAAACCCATGAAAAGTTCTAGAACTCGGCCCCCGTGTATAGTACGGATTCGAAACTTCGGGAACCCTAAACTACTATTTTTGTCAAATTATATAGCTAAATTCGTTGCCAAATTTTTTGCCAGGAGGGATTTCATTGAAAGTGAATGAACTTCCCCTTTGCCTGTAAAACTAATTTCACTGCAACAGGAGACAATTGTGACAGGAGAAGAGATTTAATCCGCTGTAACAATACTAAATGTCTTTCAGAGCTTTGATAACAGAATTTGCTTATTATTAAATCATTATCGATTACTGCACGTTTTACCCTTTAGATCTGCATCACAAGAAGGGCCTCAAGATTTGACTGACATAATATTGATCTTAGTCTGATTTTAATAAACTTTAGGGTAGAAAAAACTCTTTCACAGCTGACTTGTGCCAAAAGGCTGATTTACGTCAAAAGAACGTTTCTTCTTTTAATACAACACTTCATTTTTGATTACAACAACGAAAACGAAGAAAATTTTCCAATACATCTAATATTAAAATCATTAAAAATTAATTTAAAAAAAGCTAATTAAAATTTAATAACTAAAAATACATCATTCTCTGTCTTACCTGTTAAGTAGTGTGTGTGCAAGATTTGGAACCGATATCTCAAAGGATCAGCAAATTAAATATTAAGATAAGAGCGCCAATTTCTAATTTGGGAGGGTGTGCTAAACGTGCCAGTATACTGAATGTGTTGTTAGTTTCAATTCAGTTATTTTACTTAATTATACTAGGGCATCTCCGAAATTCATTTGTATTTAGGATTTAAATTAGTTCAATCACTCACTCCAATCTCCCGTTAAAAATTGTCTTATTTCCATATTTCCAATAATGCTGTTTATAAAAATTTTATTTGATTGATGCCACGGGTTCAACACTCAGATATAAACTCTTGTGCACTCCACCCTTCTTTACTTATGGGATAGAAATCGTGCTGAGTTTAAAGGCATATCTATAAGGCTTGTGTATTGCACCCGCCTCAAAATCTCTTTTCGGAGGTTTAAACGACCCCACGCGCTAAATAAGCAATGTTTCCTTTCCTAGTAATGCAGTTTTCATGGAATAAAGTATGTATTATGGTTGTTTTCATAAAGGCTCGGATTTGCCACTCATATACAATGATGAATTGCATTGTAAGACTAACAAAGGGCATTTACTTGGCAATAGGCTAGCACATGGTGTATGGTTTATGACCACGGCGCATTGAATACTCATTCATCTTCACCTAAAGCATAAAAATAGCCTCTAATAAAAAAAAAAAAAAAAATCGATAACAAATTTCCCGACATTGGCCCATGAGGGCGCACCAGCCTATTCCACAAGAGGGCGTATCGGCCTGAGGGCCGGTGGGCCGGCGGCCCAGTCCGCCCCTGCTTCCCCCTCATTGGGAAAAAGAGAAAAAACGTTGTTTTGCGGCTATAAGACAGTTTGGTCTTCCAACGTTATTTGTTACAATATCTGCAGCTGAAACACATTGGTTTGATTTAATGAAAACTTTATTATGGAATTTAGATCGTCACGAATTAACTAAAGAAGAATTTGTCGATATTAACAAGTTTAGCAGTTGTTTTTTTATATTAGTGTATGCAAAATTAACTGTATCTGATACTTTTTTTTTTTTTCAAACACTGTACTTTATGAACGAATCGAATTAATTTAATAGAATTTGATACTTGGTTGGACCTTGGTCTGACATGGTACCTATTAGCTTCTGGGCTGTATCACACAACAAGGGGCGTTTTCACGTTGCGAATTTCTCTCATTTCAGGAAAGGCTAACATCTACAGAGAGAAATAGTTATATTAAGTAAAACTCTGTTGATTCAGTTAGAGTGAATATTGGCAAACAATTGCCGCAGCTGTGTTGCAATTGCATTCCGTTTAGGACAAGGCAATAACTTTGCTTTGCTTCGCTTTGCAAAAAAAAATGGTCGAGTTTCGACCACTGGGCGATACTAGTCTTTATAATTCTCTCAAGCACAGTAAAAATAAAAGATTTAATTATTTTTTTTAGGAATCATATTCAAAAGTGCTGAAATGTTCACTCTGCGGACTCTCACTGAAAGGATCTTACTGAATATAGCAGCCTTTAAAATCAACTTTAGAAATATTTTAGTCAAAAAAAAAAAAAAATGGAAAAATGTGTACAGAGTGGATAATTTTATCTTAAGTGGATAAATCTGAAGCAAAATTCAAATGTACTTGATAAATTAATCATGTCCATTTCTTCCATTAATCTACTCACTGTTTAAGAAGCACTAAAAATGTCATTTTCTCCTTTATTTTTTTAATTCTTGAATTTCTTTTTGACAACCTTGAATTAAAAAAAAAAAGATATTTTCATTTTTTCTCCCCCCCCCCCCCCCTAGATTGTCATTCCCCCAATTACATTAAGAAATTGATTGCTTAATGGACATGTATACTTCCATGACCACCTGAAAAATGTTCCTATTTCACTATTAAAATAATAAGATTACTAAAATAAAATCTATATATTATATTTATATAAAATGGTCAAAAACCAGCCTATCACCCAAGAATTAATATAAGTTTCTAAGCTGGTATTAAGCATATTCATTTGACATATGCAATAATTTTGAGTCATCAAAGCATTTTGTTCAACATTAATTTTCATTCTTTTGCAGATTTAGAAAAACAGCAACAACAAATAGTGGATTTTCATTACTGTAGTTGGAAGTTTGGAATGAAAAAGAAACATTTTTAGTAAATTTTTCAATAGCATTTTTAGGTTGTATTTTGAGTCAAAACTGGCCTGCAATAATAATCAATCCAATAAGCTTTCTCAGATTTTGTGAACATTCTCTCAACGCATCAGTTAAATAAACTTTTTTACATACATGTACTATAACTTATCTAGAGTTAAATAAATAGTTCTTAATTTGTTCATTAGATTGGTGTTATTATGTATCTAATGTCTAACTGAACCAATTTTTTGGTCTTGAACTTAATTTGAACCCAATTTAAACTTTCAGCAAAACATCTTTGTATGAGTCTGTAATTGAAACATACTGCTGGGTAACTTTTAATGATACAGTAACATCATAGATCACATTAAACAAAAAAAACTTCTGTTATTAACACATCATATAATTTTAAAATAATTATATTAATTAATAATAGAAAAACTGATATTTAATCATAATAAACAACCTAGTATTTTCATTAAAATAAGAGTTTGGTAACAAGAATAGCTATAAACAAGTTAAAATAGGTTGAGAATATAATTTTAAATTATTATTCATTTATTTATTTTACCTTTTACAATTTTACTGAATTATTTTGTTATAATTTTAATTTCTGATAACAATTCCATAAGACTTAAAATTCTAAAAGAATATTAGAATATATGAGTTTTAAAATAGTGTATTAAAAACATATATACATTTTTTTTTTCCCCCAAATGGCAAATTTTTGAAATATAGTGCAGTATATTTTACTGTGGTTATTTATTTCGCTTATTTTTACTGACTTTTCTTTTCCTTTCTGAATTATTCTGTTTAAAAGAAAAAGGGTGAATAGTCCGAAGGTTTGCACTATTTGGATATAGTAAAGAGTTACAAATTAGGAAATATTTGTCACAAAATGATTTTTTTTCCTGATATTTATACATTGATTTTTCAGCACTTAAAAAAATCTAAAAGTGATAAATTCCTTCTTTGTGTGTGTTTTCTTAGATGCAAGTTAATAAATATGTAAATAAAAAATTGAAATTACAAAGAGAAGTTTAGGCTAAAGAAAAGGGAATTTAAAACAAAGACAAATAGCAAGATGTTAAACAAGTGAAACTTACTCTAAATCCCATATGATGCATGATCCATCACCACCTGAAGAAACACATTCCTTATCATTGCTTTTCATACAAATGCATGTTATGCTACCTTTGTGCTCTTTCATAGTTCTGTCTAAAACCTAAAATAATACGCACCACAATTTTGTATACTTAAATGTAATAAAACATATATTTAAGAAATATTACAGCTAAGATTATATCATAACCAGGCTTAATTTCTAACAGAAAAATTATGAGAACGGTGTTTTACAGAACTTTAGTATGTATGAGTGTCTCATTTTATGCAAGTTTACTGATGAACTTTGAAATGTTTTGTTCCAGTTTTCGAAGTTGCAAAAGAAATCTTACAAAAATCAGCAAGGCACAGTCTCATTTTTCATTGAAATTTGCAGTTAAATGGATTGTTTTCATATTTGAAAATGATCTACTGCTTATTTTTCTGCTTTTGATGTTTTTTTTTTAATACATATAACTTAAAATTAAAGTTGAATTTTAATTTCTCAGTAAAATATAGAAAAGTGAGAGAAAAAACCCGCCAATCTACAGCTGGGGACAAAATACATAGATGAAAATAATTGTATGCCAAATTACATTACAGATGTAGACATTTTCACAAGAAAATAATAGTAAGGATTGTAGTAAAGAAAAATGGCAGTTCAGGGATTTTGAAAAAAAATCAATGGATATTAACCATTCCCTTCTAGTAAATATCTAAGTTGAGGGTATTTATCACTTGATCGATGCAGCAGAGCTCATATGGGAATTTGCCACGTACAGCTTTATTGCTGAAAGTTGACTTTGTGAAGGTGTTTCTTTGCTGAAAATGGAGTGTTTGTAAAAGTGTCTCAAAGAAATATGTTTTTGACTTGAGTTCTGTATTCATAGTAAAAATTGTCAGTATTTGATATGGAAAAAGGTGGAGTGAGAAAATTTAACAATACTAAATCAATAAGTTCACATCCGGCCTATTCTACAATGGCTTTCAAAAAATTGATATGCTAAGAGAGATGCATAACTCTGGATGGTGACTATATGTAGTCTTAAGAATAACAAAGAAAACTGAAGTTTTTGATTTCAATTACTTTATAATAATAATAAAAACTTTGATACCCTTACATACATAGAATATGTAATATAATAATATATGGCTGAATATAAAAATATGATATATAGAACAAAAAGTTAAATCACGGTGATACATTTAAACATATGAGGCATAACATAATTACATGGAGCAAGAAGATGACGGCACACTTGCTGAAAAAAATCATTAGAAAGTTTGGATTCAACAAAAAGTAAATGAAATCAGACATATCAGTCATTCATTTTTTATATCATATCATTCTTCCCAAATCACATAAAGTTGTGTAACACTATACAGCTTTTTATTTATTTATTAACTTTTTACAGTACTTACATTATAAAAGCACCATTAAAATTTATATCCATATTGCTTTTTATATAAATTAAATTATTTATGTCCTATCATACAATAAGTCCATATTTTATGACATTTTTTCACAAATTTTCATCAAAATTTGCAGAAACTCAATTGTATGGGATTTTTGGTTATTCGAAACTAGGCATTTCCCAAACACCCTGGTTAATTAATCAAGAGTCTACTGCAGTAGCACCAATGTTATTGTCACTTAGATGATATTCTACCTATTATTGCCAGAAGCCAAAGCCTATGTTATCCAATATGGAAATTTGTTACTAAAATTACTCATTACCTACTGTACATTTTCAAATTTTGTTTTCACTTTAAATAACATTCACGTGGAGATTTTTTTTTTTTTAACTTTCCAAAAATTGATTTAATTTTTTTTTTTTTTTTTTTTTTTTTTAATATTTCACTTTTAAGTGATAAAGTGGAAAAAAAATACACTTATTTCCTTTTTCACATTCTTTAGCTCCAAAATAAAATATAAAAATTTACAAAATTAAATCTTATAAAAACAAGAACAAATTTAACAGTTGTTAATTTTCTAAATCAGAAATGAATTAAAAAATATATATTTGGTAATGAGTAATTATAGTAATAAATATCCTTATTGAATTGCATGAAACTTGATGATCAGAGATGAGAAAAAAAGGGGTGTTTCACCTAACATGGCCGGCTGTCTAATCCCATATTATTCTATGAAGAAATTTATTTTGAAAATTACTCATTACCCAATGTATTGTTTAAAATTCAGTTTTCATATTTTGAAAATTCACAACCATTAATTCGACTCTTGCTTTTCAAAAAATGATTTTTAAAATTTTTAATATTGAAGCTATATTGCACAAAAAGTACTCTTAATTAATTATTTGCGCTTTAGAGCTTATAAATTAAAAAAAAAAAAATATTTTTCCTACAGAATAACATGGGATTAGACAGCCAATTAATTAAGTTAGGTAAAATATCCCCTCAAGGGGATAGTGGATGTGATAAATCATTTTTGTAAATTACTGTCTTACATTTATGAAAATTTTTATACATATACTACATTGAAATATAAATGTATTAAGTGCATTAAAATTTCTCAAAAACTATTTAAATAAAGAAAAAAAAATCAAATTTAAAATTTGTAATTTTAGCATTCAAACATAAAATGTTTGAAAAAAAAAAAAAAAAAAAAATCAATGAAGCCACAAAGCAATACCTAAATATGTTTAGAATATAATTATTAAACTATAATCATGTTAAAATTGCCAGGGGCGGAAGGGGGGGGGGAATTAAAAACTAGTTAGGAGGAAGCATTTAAAATTTTTTTAAAAATATAAATAAATAAAATAAACCATCTCTAATATTAACATTACTACAAGTAATAATTTCTAACAAGCCTGGCAAATGGGCCAGGATTTTGTCATAAAAAGCTTTTTGAACCAAGCACAAAATTACACAAATGATAAATTATTTTTACTTGTATACTAGTAGTAATATTCCAAACTCTAACATCCCCTTCACCTCCACCACTAACTATTCTCTTGCAATCAGAAGTGGCGGCAATTGCTGTAACGCCTCTCTGATGAGCATTTTCAATTGTATATAAAGGTTTTCCTGTTTCTGGTGTATGGGCTCTGATTTTTCCATCATTCCAACCTAAATTAAAATGAACAAACAAAATTACTATTCAGCTGTAGATTTTTAAATTAATATGCAAAATACTGAAATGGAGAATCATTGTAATACAGGGTGATTCCAAATTCATGGTACAAAACAAACTTGGAGGAGAGGTAGAAAACAAGGATACAAATGATATTTACGTAGGATTCTTTAGTTATAAATACAGAGTTGTCTCATTTCAACTGAAACAGAATGTTCAACAACAACTTCTGCACTAATGAAGATATTTTTAATAAAATTTTCAAACAATTTCAAACAATCATTTATTGTATAGGCACAAGTGATGCTGTGAAGTGCAAACACAGAAAATTATACAAAAGGAAAGGAAAATGGAACTATTGGTTAATTCCGCTGGTATTAGCAGGAATGGCACCAGCTAGGGGGCCGGAGAGGGGCACAGGCCCCCTGTCGGGTAGTCTGTGCCCTCCCCCCCCCCCCATCGGGACACACTCATAAAATCTCACGGGGGAAAAATACAAAATTTTCAGTTTTTCTACTTTTGGCAGCATTTTTCTTTCCTTGTACAAATTTGGAGCATTCCAGTTTTCTTATTCTATATTCAATAGAAGAAAGTATTGGATTCATAAAAATTTTCAGCTTTCAGTTTTCTATGAATATACACATTTTGAGGGGTCCAGAACACGTTTTGACCACGATAATTTTAGAAAATGTCTGTCTGTGGCATGATGATTTCCAAAACCACGAGGAGTACTAACAAATGGAATAGTACAAATATTAACAGTAACATTATTAACAGTATTGCAGTTTTTGATAAATGCTTATATAATAAACTCTATGTAGTGCCCCCCTGTCGGGGAGGTGGTGTCCCTCCGTCGGGGAATTTCTGGTGCCACTACTGGTGAAAAAACTGCAGCGTGAAAAAAATGCAGAATTACGTAATCATAAAACACTTCATATTCTATAAATCTATAATTCTAGTGTTCAGTTTCAGTCATAGAATCTAGTCAGGTTGGGAGAGCTTCACTTATTTATTTTATTAATTACACATAAATAGATTTACTATTTGCAGAATTTTAAAGAAGAATTCACAATTTATAATTAAATTCAGGAGTTATTCAGGAAAAATATTGTTTCTCCATAAAGGAGCCAGGACCAAGATATGTAAATCATAACTCTTCCATGTTCAAGAGGAATGTACTTCCCTATTTAAGACAGGCCGAAAAACTAAACTAAACAAAAAAAAAAACATTTTCAGAGAGAGAAAAAAAGTTCACCTCTCATTTGGCAAAGAGCCAACTACCAGTCGGGGGGAAGCATGAATCGAAACCAGAAGCTACGTTCAAACATGCTCCGCCCCCATGAACGAAGGTTCATAAAAATATCCTAAAAAGTACAATAACAACATTAGTGTTGCTACAATTTTTCATTTTCTGTCTTCAAACTGGAAATAGATAAGAAAAAGAGAGATTAATATACATAATGAAACATTGTAACTAGATTATTAACATAAGTGGATAAAATACAGGAACAAAAAAATAAAATAAAATAAAATAAAAATAAGCTAATGTTCACAGTTTCAGGTTTTTAGTTCAAAGTTTTTAAAATGGCAGAGGAGATAGTTTGGCGATCGGACTCTTCAACTCTCCATAAATAGTTTTCAGTAGAACTACACGAATCTTGCCATCTGCTCCAGGAAATAATTTGATTATGCGACCCAGTTTCCACTTCAAAGGGGGCTGATTATCATCTTTTATTAAAACCAAATCGTCTTTCTTGAAATTTGCAATTTGGTTTATTTATTAGCCATTTTGATCGCCTTTGCAAGTCTGATAGGTAATCTGAGGACCATCTCTTCCAGAAACTTTGAAAAATTTTTTGTAGAAGTTTCCATCTTTCTAGCAGGGATAGGTTAACTGAAGAATAGTCAGGTTCTGGTATTGAAATCAAGGCAGTGCCTATGATAAAATGTCCTGGAGTTAGAGCATTTAAGTTACTGGGATCACTCGAGAGCGCAACAAGAGGTCTTGAGTTCAAGCACGATTCGATTTGAGTAATTAAAGTGAGAAACTGTTCATAAGTTAATATTTGTTCGCCAATAGTTCTTTTTAAATGACCTTTCATCTGTTTTATTCCAGCCTCCCAAAGGTCTCCAAAATGGTGGGCCGACGGGGGATTGAAATTCCATTTGATTGTTTCTTCGGACAAATATCTGTGGATTTTTTCCTCAGAAGAGATCAAGGACATCATTTTTTTCATTTCATTGTCGGCACCTACAAAGTTCAATCCTCTGTCTGAAAACAATTCTTCAGGTTTTCCTCGTCGAGCAACAAACCTCTTCAAAGATGCAAGGAATGTTTCAGAGGTGAGATCACTGAGTATTTCCAAATGAATTGCCTTCGTGGAAAAACAAATATATAAACAAATATAACTTTTATAAGATTTAACACCTCGGGCCTTACGAGGTTTGATGAGAAAGGGGCCTGCAAGATCAACCCCGACTTTCGAAAACACTCGCGATGGCACTACACGAGCAGCTGGAAGATCACCCATCAATTGAGAGGCTAAGTTCGATGTGGTTCTAAAACACTTCATACAGTTCCGCAGATTCCTTTTCACAGCGTCTCTTGCATTAATTATCCAATATTGTTGTCGCAGGACTGAAATTGTTAACTGAGTTCCACTGTGAAGATGTTTTTCATGAAAGTACTTTATAATTAAATCTGTAATGTGATGCGTTTTAGGAAGTATCATTTGGTGTTTTTGACTCTCAGGTAGGTTTGCGTGTCTTACTCTTCCACCAACATGAAGAATTTCATTTTTGTCTAGAAAAGGATTTAAAGAAAGGAGTTTGTTACTAGCATTCAGGTTTCTACCAGATTTTAAAGTCTTTATTTCCTCTCCAAATTCATGTCTTTGAACCAACTTCACAATAATTTTAGTTGCCTCATCAAGTTCTTGTATAGTTAAAAAGCCAGTATTTCACACAGATCGACATTTAGTATTTTTTATAAATCTAAGACACCAAGCTGTAACACATCTTAATTTAGACCAAGATGAAAACTTAGTAGTTTTCCGTTGTTCTCTCAAAATCTTTTCTTCAGGTATTTTGACTTCATTTTCCGGTAGTGGTGTCGGTAAGTGCTCTTCTTTCAACCAGATTGGTCCCTTTAACCATTCTTCATTCTTCAACAATTCAGTTGCTGTGCAACCACGAGATAGCACATCAGCGGGATTTTTAACCCCTGGACAAAATCTCCACTGAGACGGGGCTACTAATCGTTGAATTTCACGCACTCTGTTCTCTACGAAGGGCTTCCAGTTACTAGCACTTCCTTTGACCCAATAAAGGGTAATTTGGGAATCACAGAAGCATAGTATGTTTTTGACGGGAATTGAAAATAGCCGCCCAAGATAATGAGCTAATCGAGCAGCTGTTAAGGCTCCCATCAATTCAAGTCGAGGCAAAGTAAGTTTTTTGAGAGGAGCTACTCTTGTCTTTGACATAATAAATGAAGTTTCACGGGAACAAGGATCACGAAAATAAGCTACTGTACCATATCCCTTCAAACTGGCATCGCAGAAAACACAAATTTGTATAGTTTCAGGAGTTAATTTTTCAAAATTCGTAAAATATTTTCTAGGCACTTCAAAATTTTCTAAATCCTGTATTTCACTATGCCATTTCTTAAATTTTTGTGTTAAAGCATCGGGTAAAGCAGAATCCCAATCAACACCCTGCTCCCATAATTCTTGCATTAGAAATTTAACTCTTATTATAAAAGGGGAAATAAACCCTACAGGGTCATACACCTTTGCTACAGTTTGTAAAACAATTCTCTTAGTGATAATTTCATTATCAAATCCTTCTAACAGAGATTGAAAGTCTATTCTTAACGTGTCATTATTAGTTGACCACATTATTCCCAATACCGTAGAGATATTTCCCTCATTTATTTCTTCATCAACGTTTATTCCATGTTTTTCCCACAATTTGCTTAATTCGTAAGAATTACTTTTAAATTTTCTTAATGTCATATTGGCATCTTTAAGTATTTTCACAGCACCAGACGATAAAATAAATACTTCATTTACAGAATTAGCGCCATGAAAGAGATCGTCAACATATAAGGAAGTATCAAGCATGTTAACAACTTTCTCAAACAAGTCTTTATATCCCTTTATATGATGTTTAATGGTAGCTGAGAGCAAAAAGGGTGATGTTGTAACACCAAAAGTTACACGGGTCATGCGGAAAACCTTTAATAGAGGATTTTTATTATTTATATTATCAAACCATAGAAATCTCAAAAAGTTTCTATCATTTTCTGCAACCTGTATTTGCAGAAAAGCTTCAATGTCACAAACAAAGGCAATTTTATGAAGGCGGAATTTCAAAATAATATCCAAAATATTAGGATTTAAATTGGGGCCAGAAAATAAACATTCATTTAAAGATTTTGCTTCTTTTTCTTTGGAAGAAGCATCAAACACTATTCTGACCTTTGTGGTGGACTTATCTGTTCTTATCACCGGTCTGTGGGGCATATAATATACACCAGTTTCATTTTTGTTTAATTCACACTCCTCTATTATACCCATTTTCTTTTGTTCCTCAAGAATTTTTTCATATTCGTTTTTAAGCCATTCATTTTTAGTCAGTTTTGTTCTCAAATCCCAAAGTCTATTTTTGGCTATTTCTATATTAGATTTTAATTCATTTTTATTTTCCTTCCACAAAAATTGAATTTCATATCTTCCCTTAACAAAATTTAAACTTTCATTGAAAGAATTAATAATTTCTATATCTCTCTGTGACAGAGATTCATTCTTACTGTCACATATTCCAAGTGATTCTAAATCCCAAAAACGCTGCAAATCAAAACTGTCAAATTTATTGACAGATACAAAATGCAAATTAATTACCTCTGTACTATTATTATTTAATTTCCCCACTACAGTATATCCGAAAATAGTATTAGCAACATATAAATTATCACCGATTTCTTCAATGATACCTCTCTGTATTTTCCAAAAATAATCCGCTCCTAGCAAAATATTAATTTTGGAATCACTTAATGAATTGTCTGCCAATTTCCAGTTTTTATTTTATAACTTTCAATATAGCTTTCAATTTCTGGTTCGCCCCTTGGACTTTTCAAGGGAGTCGCGGTTATTAAGTCTGTAGCTAATACTTCAACATGAATGAGCCGACGAGGATTTATTTTGCTACGCAGTTGAATATTAAAAACTTCGAATTCCTCTTCTTTACCTTTATTTATGCCAAAAGCAAAAACAGTTAGCTTTTCTTTTCTTACACGGGTTAATTTTAATTTGTGAGCCAATTCTTTAGTAATAAAACTTTTTTCACTTCCGGAATCCAATAAGAGTTTGACAGTTTTTGATCTAGAATTAGATTGTGCTATTACGCAACATGTTTGCAATAACGCTGCCTGATTACTATTTTTCAAATGCGAATTCGATACTATAGCGTTCTCTACTACTTCTGGTTTCAAGTTTTTTGAAAAACAAAATAATTTGTTATGATCTGTTGCTTTACATTTTTCGCAAGGCTGCGATTTCACTCTGCACTGTGATGACAGATGAGATTTTAGAAAGCACTTATAACACCTGCCATCCTTCTTTAATTTTAACCTTTTCTCAACATCAGTTAAATTGGTACATTCAAGAGAAGGATGATCATAATTCTTGCAAAATATGCATATGCTTTTTACACCTACATTCAATGAATTCATTTTATTTGAAAATTTTCTGTCAGTAATTTCGGATTTATTTTTATTTACAATCACCGAAGCATTTTTATAATTAATCATACTAAGGGATTTTTCACGTGATTTAAGTTCTATTTTAAGAAAATTAATTAAGTCTGTCACATCAGACTCATCCTTCTTTTTATCACTTTGCCTTTAATATTCAACTACTAGATCGTTTGGCAATAATTTTAATAAAATTGGATTCAGTAAATGACCATATTGGCTTTTTGTCACCCCTAAATTAGATAAACTGCGAATATTTACTTCACAAACGTCGAACAGTTTTCGCAACTCACTTATATTTGATGAACTTTTCACAGATTCTAAATTCAATAATTTATTCATATGAGCATTAATAATAATATCCTTTTGCCCAAAACGGTTTTTCAATACCTCTATGCACTGATCATAATTTTGCTCCGTAAGTGAAAACCCTTCAATAACATTGTACGCTTTGTCAGTTAAAAGCGTTTTCAGGTAAGTAAATTTTTCAATTTTTGTAAGATTTTCATTTAGATGAATAGAATTTTCAAAACAATTGAAAAATTCGTTCCATTTCTCAATTTGCCCACTAAATTTCGGTAAGGACATCTTCGGCAATCTTATTGCAGAAGTTTTTGTTTGGGTTTCACTGACAGAACAATTTGAATTATTGTCATCTATATTATTACACCTTTTTAATCTTAGTTTTATTTTACATTTGGCAGAAATTATTTGCTCGCCATATTTATCGCTTGCTGTGATATCTTTTTCGTACTCTTTTATGTCTTATATTAAATTTTCAATTTTTTCATTTAAACTTTTTAATGACATTTCTCTTTCACACAACATTTCTTTAATCTCATTAATTTCGTCTGATTTTGTATTTTCTATATCGTCTGATAATAAATTGTCTAATATTGTAATTAGTTTCGTAACACTAGAGCATTCCAATTCAGAAATTTTAATTCATCAACCTGGAAATTAATTTTTGATAGAATGGAGTAGAAGGCTGATTTTTACCAACTATGTGAAAAATACCAGAGCCGGGAATCGAACCCTGGGCCTTCCTAGAGCATTCCGTAGAACGCTTAGCTTTTAATTTATCTATGTTCATAGCGAGCAAATAATCAAGTAAAAAAGAAAAAAAATAATTAAAATAATTAAAATTTCTAATTTGATTTAATCAATGTTATAAATAGTAGTAAAATTTTGCTTACCTGGTTCAATATCCAGGCAGCTATCGAAATATGATGCATCCGAAATTCCAATCATTATTATTTCCAAGTTCTGTTTTCAAAATTCTTAGACTTTTTAAATCTGTTAATCCAAATGAATTAATTTCTAAATGTAATTCCAATATCATGGGATTTCACTTATCCCGGGTTTGATACACCATGAAAAAACTGCAGCGTGAAAAAAATGCAGAATTACGTAATCATAAAACACTTCATATTCTATAAATCTATAATTCTAGTGTTCAGTTTCAGTCATAGAATCTAGTCAGGTTGGGAGAGCTTCACTTATTTATTTTATTAATTACACATAAATAAATTTACTATTTGCAGAATTTTAAAGAAGAATTCACAATTTATAATTAAATTCAGGAGTTATTCAGGAAAAATATTGTTTCTCCATAAAGGAGCCAGGACCAAGATATGTAAATCATAACTCTTCCATGTTCAAGAGAAATGTACTTCCCTATTTAAGACAGGCCGAAAAACTAAACTAAACAAAAAAAAAAAAACATTTTCAGAGAGAGAAAAAAAATTCACCTCTCATTTGGCAAAGAGCCAACTACCAGTCGGGGGGAAAGCATGAATCGAAACCAGAAGCTACGTTCAAACAACTGGGTAGTAGAGGGCATTAGATGATGAATTGCCATTCAACATTATGCATCAAAGTAGGGGAAGATACCATTATTGATTGAGCTGTCGTCAATGATAGGAGACTTTACATATGCCAAAAAAGCAGACATGCATTACATGTGTGGCTTTGCAAAAGACAACACCAGAGCTGTGCTACCTAATTCCTTGTGTTTGAGCCTCAGCATAACACTTTCCCCAATACATTCCTATATAATAAATGATTATTTAAAATAAATGTAACACTATTGAAAATTTCATTAAAATATCTTCATCAGCGTAGAAATTAGAAACAAAACATCTTGTTTCAGTTGAAGTGAGACACCCTGTATTTATGACTAAAGAAATGGATTGTGACCTGGGTTTCCTATGTGAATATTGTTGTTCCCTTGTTCTCTTCCTCCCCTTCCAGTTCGTACCATGAATTTGAATCACCCTGTATAAATTTACTGCAACTAAGTGAATATATAGAATATAAAATAGAATATTTTGATTATATATGTAGAATCTTGGCTGGGTGTCTAGGGGTGGGGCATTGATGAGTTGCGACTTAGATGACTACACGTTTATTACGAAACATATACAACACAAGATACACAAAGAAATAAATGATTATAGCAGAATTTGTATAATTAAGCAACAGCTGGTTTCGAGGCTTAGCACATAATAAACTCTCTTGAACAGTATATCCGTAACAAGACAACATTTTAGCACCTACTCGTGCTATATTCACAAAAACAGAGTGCTATCAAATAGTTAAAATGAAGTAATGAGCCCTCCATGGCTCTACACACTTATCAAGAGCACAACAAGCTCTAATTAGCAGAAAATGGGCCTGTCAGCCTACGCGCTGAAGGTCTCAACCGATCTCCACTGCAGCCGGATCTCAACTCCTCCGTTTGTCATCTCGTTCAATGATACGCATCAGAGACAGCGCCATCTGTTGGCTCTGCAAGGAACTTCCCACAACGCTCTGCCATTCTGATGTTGCGGTGACCTCACCGTAAACCAACCTGAGATACTAAAGGATATCTGCAAAATACAATTAAAAGAAAAAAAAACAAAAAAGAGAAACAGACATTAAACAAATTATGTACATAAAAATTCACAGTTAACTTTTTCTGTAATGTTTATCAGTCCATTTAGTTCAGTCTATTTAGTTTGTGGAATGCTATTTTTATTTACAATTAGAATCGAAGAACCAGAATCTTTTAACCCTTTAAGTGGAATATCATCCACTAAAATATCAACATATTCGAGCTCATTAACAATTAGGTTAATCGGACTTGTTTCGTATTGAACTACTGAATTCGTAGGAAGATTTTCACGGAATTCTTTTTTCTCAGCAATACGTTTAGGACACACTCTAGCGAAATGAAATGTTTTCCCTTTTGCACCACAAGTATAACACATTCTTTCATGCTTTTCGTGAGTTTGATTAGATACCGAATTACATACTATGGGATCTTTATTATTATAATGTGTCTTTCTAAAAGGAGTTTTGTTTACAAACCGCTTATTCTCTGAACTTTCGTTTTGCGTATTATTATTAGTTTCAATTAACGATTTCCCTCTATAAGAGTAGAATAAATCACACTCCCGACCTAATTCGTTGGGTTTAAACCAATTTTGACCTTCTCGAACACTAATATGTTCCTTAGTTCTAGAATCCAACGTTTCATATAATTTATCAGAAACTATAAGATCACACAATTGTTTAACATCGTTCACCCCTCTCAATCTACAATAGTAATCAAAAGAAGCGCTTAGACGCGAAGCGAATTGGACATGAGATTCTGACGGATTACGCAACGCATTTTTAAAATTACTTAAACATTCACGCGGCGTTGGTTGAAATTGTCTTAAAATTAATTCCTTAACTTTTTCATAATCGTTAATTTCTTCGGTGGTTACGTACGCAAGAACCTGATTACATTTATCTTCCAATAAATTAATCAATATTTCCGATTTAAATTTAGACGGTACATTTTTAGAAACGAATGCTTTTTCAAGGGATTGAAAAAATAAGTGCAAAGCTTCCGGTTTCTCAGGTACTGAAATGGTTAAAGTTCGAATACTTCTAATTAAATTTTCTAATGATTGTGAAGTAGTTTCTGAATTTGATTGCTCAACATTATTACTAGAATTATTTGCTGCAGCCTGTAACTTTAAATTCTGTAACTCTATTTCTTTTTCTAACTGGGATAATTTAATTCTTTCTATCTCAATTTTGGTTTGTTCTTCTACAGATTTCAACTTTTGTTCTTCTACTAACATTTTAATAACACCTCTAACAAATTCTAAATCATTTTTATAAATATCAGAACTCTCAATTAAAGTTTTGATTTCAAGTACCTTAGCTTCCGCCGGAACAGTTAGGCCTAATTCTTCAGCAATTGTTCTTAAATCGGCTTTTCTAATGCCTTGTAACACGTTTTGGGCCATTATAACTCTAAATAATTACTTATACCAAAAAATATTTCAATACTTCTACCAAATTAATATCATACTTAAATAGAAACAAAATAATATGAGAACAATTTTCTCAAAAAATGATTCTATGGTTTTTGTTCTCAAATCAAAATTATCATGATTTTTAAATAACCACCTGCAGAACAATTTGTAATATACAACAGAATACTTAGATCATCTTATATATTTCTTAATTATTACACATATTTCATATAATATCACCATTATCATTACTGTTCTCTATTTAATAATTGTTATCACTTTCGTTTTAAAATAATATTGTTATAATATTATTAAAATATTATTGCAAACAGTAATAAGCAAAATTATAAAAGATTACTCAGAATATTTTTTCAATCATAATTCTTATTTCTATTCATTCTTCTCAAGTAATGTATTTATTTTTATTTCATCACACACTGAAACCAAAAGTGTTCTCAAATATTTCACCATTAATTTCTAATTCAAAACTGTATTAAATTCCTTTTTCTCAATTTATGCATTAATCATTAATTATCAAATAGAATGATAAATATATAACAATAACAGTTACCTTTTATAACTTGTTGGTGGTAATATCCCGGTCGAGCCCCCACTTGTAGAATCTTGGCTGGGTGTCTAGGGGTGGGGCATTGATGAGTTGCGACTTAGATGACTACACGTTTATTACGAAACATATACAACACAAGATACACAAAGAAATAAATGATTATAGCAGAATTTGTATAATTAAGCAACAGCTGGTTTCGAGGCTTAGCACATAATAAACTCTCTTGAACAGTATATCCGTAACAAGACAACATTTTAGCACCTACTCGTGCTATATTCACAAAAACAGAGTGCTATCAAATAGTTAAAATGAAGTAATGAGCCCTCCATGGCTCTACACACTTATCAAGAGCACAACAAGCTCTAATTAGCAGAAAATGGGCCTGTCAGCCTATGCGCTGAAGGTCTCAACCGATCTCCACTGCAGCCGGATCTCAACTCCTCCGTTTGTCATCTCGTTCAATGATACGCATCAGAGACAGCGCCATCTGTTGGCTCTGCAAGGAACTTCCCACATATATATAAGAATTAATAAATAAACATATTAAAAAATCAATGTCATTTAAAAATGTAGATTTTCCCCCCTAATTTATATGAATGATAAAAGCATTGTTAAAACTTGCTGTTCCGAACATTATATTTTTGTAATACATTCTAAGGAGAAAAAAAAAAAAAAAAAAAAAAAAAAAAGGAATTAGGAATTAGGAAGACAAAATTATCCAAATTAAATAGCAAATATTAAACAATTGTAAATAGTAATATAAAAACTGATAATGCTTTAGATTTAATATAAACTAAAATGTAAGAAGAAATTAGAACTGATAAGAATTTCTATAACAACACATAATTAAAGCATCTGCAATTAATTAATAAAGGACTGTTTTTATATTACAGATTACAATCACTACATATTCATACCTTACTTAAAGATAAATAGTACAAGAAACTCATTTTTTATATACATAACAAACACCCCTATCCGTATCCACCCCCTCTCCCACCACACACAAATATGATAACCAAAATTATAATTTCTCATTCCATGGAACGGAAGTAATTTTGAAACTGAAACTTTAAATTAATGATGAATTAAAATTCTGCTTGTGATTTACTTTAAAATGCTTAGCACATCTATTTTATGTATTGTATACCCCATGCATGCATTTCACATATATATTGATTAAAGCATCTAATCAATAAAAAATTACATGTGAACGAAAACTAAGCATAAATTAAGAATTATAAAAAATAATTTCCATTGTGATTTTTTCTATTTTTAATTCTTTATAAATATAATATTTTAAAATTCTTTAGAATTGTTTTAAAAACTTTAGTTTTTTTCTATAGATCTAGATTTATCATTTATATGCTTAAACAATGTAGCAATGCTAATACTTCAAACCAGGGGTGCAGAATATGCCCGAATGCCCAAACGAGGTTCGGGGGAAATTTTGAATATTTTTTTTAAGAGAAAATAAAAATGTAAATCAAAAATAACAATTCGCTACTTTGAAGTGCTTATACACTAACAGCGATATTTTTATGATAGACTGCATATTTATTCTCTTAAAGATTTATTACATAGAACAAATGACTTTGTATAGCAAAGTAGATTTTTGCATTATTGAGGGAAATTTATACTGTGTTTGGGGGAAATTTCCGAGGTTTGAACATTTTCTGCATCCCTGCTTCAAACAAACAAAGATAGAAAGAAAAAAGGAGAAAAAACAAAGAATAAAAGACAGAGAGAAAGAAAGAGTTCATCATACAATTTTGAAATCTTCATTAATAATAATAAAAAATATTTCTAAAGTATACATCTTTCTATAACAATAACAAGAAAAATCATTTATTCTGATACTGAGCCAAGCAACTGAATGACATTCAAATTTTATATGTCAGTTGATTCAATATCATTCTGCATGATAAAATTTCCATTTTTTTTTTTTTTTTTTTTTAATTAAAAATGAATTTAAATAAGAACATTGTTAAAATGAAGATTATATCATTAAGAATATAGTATAGGAAAATAATGTATCATAAGTTTTAGAAAAATATAATAAAAATTTTCACATACCACTTATGATTGATCGACCATCGTTCATCACAAAAATTGAATTGCATGTCATATTTGGAATTTCAATTCTAAGCAGCTCTTGAGAAGAATTTAAATGCCAGACTCTTATAGTCTCATAAGAACAAGTCACAAATATATTTGAGCATTGGCTTTAAAAGAGTAAAAATCAACATATTAGTGTTAATGGTTCACAACCAAATATAATGATTGCTTATGAAACTAAATCAATCTGACAGTAAAATAACAGTACTTACTATGGAAAAGTAATATCGTTGACAGCAGAACCATGACATGTATAATAACGTTCACATTCAAATCCAGAAAGGTTTACACGATAGATTTCTGATTTATCAGATCCAACATAAAACTAAAGGAAAAAAAAAAAAAAAAAAGCGTAAAAAAAAAAAAAAAAAAAAAAAAATCATTCTTTAAGCTATCATTAAATGCAAACATTTTTTAAACTGTTGAACTGAAAAATCTCTTTGTAAGAAATATCATAATTTTATTAAAAATGGAAAAATGTTCAGTTTCAGGAATAATTTATTGTTATAATTCGTTATTTAATATATCTCTCAATATACTCACACATATTGTTATTTTAAATAAAATTGATACTCATAAGTATACACTACTAGTTGAACTTCACTCACCTAATGTCGATTTTTAAACATGTATTTCAAAATTTATTTTCTCTTTCCAGTTTAAATTATTTAACATTGATTTACATGATATATTAAAAATCATAGCATAATGATATTTAGATAGCTTAAAGTCCAAAAACCTCGAAGAAATTAAAAATGACATTATAGACTTTTAATTCAACATAGAAATATTATTTATCAATTCACCAATCATGAATATTCATTTAGACAAACTGGAGTGTAAGATTGATTTTTTATACCAACTATGTGAAAAATGCCAGACACAGGAATCGAAACCAGGCACTCAGTTTACCATGTGGATATTCTGCCACTGAGCCACCTTGCCTGGCTGATTACCAACTCAGCTATGTGAGAAATGTTGAGTTGGGAATCAGGGTTCAGGGACAGAGCATCAGCATGGTAAGCGGAGTGCCCGGGTTTGATTCCTGAATCTGGCATTTTTCACACAGTTGGTATAAAAAATTAACCTTACACTCCAATTTGTCTAAATCACTTTTAATTCAAATTTTATAACAATGTACCTATTAATTTTATCTTTATCTTTTTTTTTTTTTTTTTTTTGGCATAACTGAATACTGCATATTTATCGCATTATTAGTATTTTCCTGTGCCACATCAAAATTCTATGTGTCAACAAAAAGAGTTTATATATATTTTAATGTTTTGTTTTATTTAAGCTTTACTCTTTTTAGATGAATAAATCTTGGAGGATTATTTGGTTATTCAAGCTTTGTTTTCTGTGACCCTAACAATTATATTCTAAACTTTTTGGAAATAAATTTTTAACATGAGATCGTCTCTGTACATGAACCAATGAATTTTATAAGTTTTATTTATTATTTGAATCAATAAACAAAGCTATATGAAATAATAGTAGATTGTAAGATATTTCATTATCTACTAAATGCAGATAAAAAGTGTTGGTTTTCAATTGTAACATGTTTATTTTTCAAATGGTATCACTTTTGTGCTAATATGTGAAATATTAATGCAACATTTTTTTTTTTTTTTTTTTTCAATAATGGCATTTTTTTAGTTTCAAGAATAGCAACACAATCTAATATTGTGGTAGCCAGGAAATTAAGGCTATCCTTATCACGAAGAAGATTCTATCGACTATACATTTTATTCCCTTATTTTTATTCAGATTTTCAGTGTTAATCTCTTATGTTGCAATTTATTAATGAATACTGATATCAGACAAGCACTGGGAATTAATTTAAAATCATGATGAGAAGACAAGTAATGTTACAGTTAATCTTAAAAATATAACACTTATTTAAAAAAAAGAAAAAATAAATAAATTTGGATAAATTATATGTGAGAATAAAACATAATGCAATACAAGGATTGTTTAGCTTTATACACACGTGTATATGTCATATATAAATACAGAAATGCACACAAATACCTATACAAAATGCCTAACACTGAATATCTTTCTCTCCCCCCCCTCTCCTGATTATTGTATTGCTTTGTGAAAAATGTAAATTTAAAAATATTAATAAAAGCGTTGTTGATCAGGTTTGATTAGTCAAGTTGTCATGATCTCCCTCTGTCCCCTTCTTTTTTAGATGCAAATATAAAATATTTATCTACAGAATATCAAAAGAAAAAAAAAATGCTTATAATTCTTAGACTAAGTTTTTAAATTAATTTGAAAATAAATAAAGAAAGAAAAAATTAAATACTTTTATTATTATCAAATAAAAACAAAAAGATATTAATTATATTTTTTTCTAAAATAGGAAAGTTCATATTCTTAAAATCTTAAAATTTTGAAAAAAAAAAAAAAAAATGTAGGTATGTTATGTTACAATATGCTGGGATAGATCAGACCTGTTCAACACAAAAGATACTGAGAGCTGAATCAAAAATGCACTTTTTTTCATGTGGGCTGCACTGTCTGTATATACATATACACATACAGTCGGTAACAAAAGTGTCCGAACACTAGCAAAAATTCCTATGTAAAAAAAGTACACGTCATACGGTTTTGTTAAATAAATCCTTATTGAATCACGTTCTTACACTGACTAAGAACATGATTCGATAAGGATTTATTTAACAAAACCGTATGAAGTGCACTTTTTTTACATAGGAAGTTTTGCTAGTGTTCGGACACTTATGTTACCGACTGTACAAGGTTCCCACGACCCTTGAATTTGCATATTACTAACTTTGAATAAAAATTTTTGTCATAAAATAAATATACATGATTAAGAAGAAATTTATTTTTAAAGAATAGTTGTGGGAGAATTCTTTAAAAGAGTCAGGCCTACGGAAACGCTAATCTATACATTTAAAAAGAGTACTTCCACTCACTCACTGACTCGTCAACGCACAGCAAAATCTACTGGAGCCACTGACTCGAAACTGGGTCAAATTATGGAACATATAGTGTAAGCACCCACTAAGAAGCGATTTTGCAAAATTCGCCCCCTAAGGGGCAGTAGGGGGCAAAATGTGATTTCACAAAAACCTTCATGTATCAAAGAAAAAAACAGATATGCGTAAAATTTTTGCTATAAAATATAGCTAATTCAAATATCTAAAGACCAATTTCTGGAATTTTAGAAATTCAGTCCCCAAGGGGAGAAAGGGGGCAAAATGTGATTTCACATGTGCAAAACATGGTTTTACATTGTACTCCTATATATCTCAAACAGAAAAACAGGTATATGTGAAATTTTTGCTCTAATATATAGCTAATACAAATACCTAAAAACTACTTTCTGGAATTTTCGAAATTCAGCCCCCAAGAGGGGACGGGAGGGGGCAAAACATGATTTGAAATAATCCTTTATATTGCAAACAGAAAAAAAAAAAAGATATATGGAAGATATTTTTGCTCTAAAATATAGCTCCCACAAATACATAAAAACTAATTTCTTTAATTTTAGAAATTTGTCCCAGGTGGGGCGGGAAAGGGGGGCTATGGGGCAAAAAAATAGAAATATAGTTAGACCATTCAAAATTGGTACAGATAGGTTTTAGAGACCTGCAAGTCAAATGAGGATATTTTCAAAAGTGTAAAGTTATTAGGGGCGTCAGAAAGATAGGGGGAGGCGAAGGGGCAAAAAAATAAAAATAGAGTTAGACCGTTCAAAATTGGTACATAGTGGTTTTTGATACCTACAAATCGATTGTGGAAATTTTCAAATTTGTAAAGTTATTAGGAAAGGGGGGGGGGGCAAAAAAATAAAAATAGAGTTTGGTCGCTCAAAATTGATACATGGAGGTTTTTTGATACCTACAAATCGATTGCGAATATTTTCGAATTTGTAAAATTATTAGGATAGACAGGAAGGGGAGGTGAAAGGGCAAAAATATATAAATAAGAGTTAGAGTGCTGAAAATTAGTGTTGTGAGGTTTTGAGGCCCGATAAATCAATTGCGGATATTTTCGAAAGTACAGAATTATTACGAAGGCGGGAAGGGATCAGGAGCAGGGGTAAAAATAAAAATAAATTCAGATAAAATGTTGGAAATTAGTATCATTAGGTTTAAAAGCCCGAGAGAATGACTGCGAGTATTTTTTAAAGTCTAACATAATTAGGAGGAGCGGGAATGGTAAGTGAAGGAACAGGTGCGCCTGTATACGCTGCCGCAGGTAGTGGTGGCCTGAACCGATTATTCTACTGATGGTGATGGAAGAAGATTTTTTTTTTTTTAATTTATGTTTTTCCCTTATGATAATATAGTGATTCATTAGGAGTGACGAACATAAATGCGTGCGCACAGCACATAATTGCCTGCGCTACCAAAGGCAATGGAAACTCGGTGCGACATTTTTAGTTCCTCATCATACTATAGGTATGGGGAACTTAGGTAATCGTGAAAATTTTCGACCTCGGTTTTTTTACTTTTTTACACGTTTTCAGGTGTGAGGAATCCGAAAATGACAAAATTTTTATGGTGGCTGTCTGTAGGGTGTCTGTTAGTCTGTTAGTTTGTTAGTCTGTGTACACGATATCTCAAGAACAAATTGTCGTAGAGAGGTCAGATCAGTTTTAAAATATTACTTTCGACACTGGCAAGAACCCTATTCATTTGCAACATTCGATTTAAAAAACTTCAGCAGTTATGCGAAATTTACGATTTTCTTAACATGGGAGAATAGGACAAAAATTCACTTAAACGTGCATTAAATGGAAACTTTTTACTGTAAAAATGTCAAACCAGTTTTAAAATATCAGTTTTGATGCTGGAATGAACATAAGTAATTATAAACATGCTACTTTGAAAATTTCGCAAGTTATTGGATATTTACGAATTTCTTAACATGGCAGTATAGGGCAAAATTTCACATAAACGTCAATTTTTAGAGATATTTTCATCGTAAAGATGTCAGACTACTTTTGAAATATTATTTAGGACACTGGCATGAGTATTAATGACTATGAATTTTCCAATATAAAAATTTCGTAAGTTATTGGAAATTTACGAATTTCTTAACATGGCAGATTAGAGCAAAATTTCACAAAAACGTCAATTGTGAGGGATATTTTCCTCATAAAGATGTCAAACCACTTTCGAAATATTATTTAGGATACTGACATGAATACCATAGAGTATGATTTTTCCAATTTAAAAAATTCATAAGTTATTTGGAATTTACGATTTACTTAAAATGGCAGAATAAGGCAAAATGGAGCATAAACGTCCATTTTAAGGATCATAAATATATCAGACAATTTCAAAATAGCATTTATGATACTTGTATGAACATGATTGACTACAAATATTCTAATAGGAAATTTTCGTAAGTTATTCGAAATTTAAGATTTTATCAACATAGCAAAATGGGGAGATATTTCATAAAAGTATGCATTTTTAGGAAAGTTGCATTGGAAATAGTAGCATGAAAATAAACTACAAAATTGATCCCAATAAAATAAATTAATAGATTAGAATAAGATATCGAACTGAATGGTGGGTAGCCTATTAGGCGAGGATTTTGTTCTATCACTGTGTCAAGCGTTTGGTCAAATTCATTTCTCTTAACATGAATATAATAAGTCCTGTACAAGAAATTTATGAGAACATGCATATGATGGGGAACTGAGCAGAGTCCACCTATGCCAACTAGTTTCCAATCAGATTTTTTTTTTTTTTTTTTTTATGTTTGATAAAAATTGACACTATTTTGAGAATTCATTAACTATAGTGATTCATTTAAAAATAATGACCAGCGAAGCGGGCGTAGCGTGCTAGTATATATTATATAGCTGATACGTTATAATATAATGTGATGTAAATATAAATATTCCACAAATACAGATATCATCTAATATAATTTTACTTCAGAAGAACAGGTTTCTTGGTTTTTATATTGTTAACAGAAGATAGCATTATATAAATCTTCCAAATTTCGCTGTGCCCACCAATGTAACAGATTATATCATATTATGATATGAATGATGTATCAGATCTCAGATAACTTTATTGCAATTAATAGATGATTTAAATGTTAATTATTACATTTAAGCTAGCATTTTAAGAGCTATGATCAATCAATAATACCTGATGTCCATCTCCTCGTAAAGCAATAGAAGTGACAGTACCTAATATAAGAGTTCTCCTTTAGGAAAGAAAGCATGAGAAAAGAGAAAGAAAGAAATAGTACCAGAAATAGAAACTGTACACTGAATGAAGAAAAATCACATAATATACATAAACAAATTATTACAGCACATTATAATATGAAAAAATGACCAAAAAAGAAAAGAAAATAGTATTTACATAAAATGTTTGAAAATTAATCTTAAATTTTGTAAAATTTAATAATTGGAAATTTGACTTTATATATATATATATTACCAAACATGTGTGATACAATACAGGCAGGATTTAAAAATTTATATTATCCTAAAATGCTACAGATATATTGTGTAACTGCTCTTAATAATATGCAATAATTGATTTAAAATTTTGCGTTTCTATGTAACAAAAAAAAAAAAAAAAATTAAAGCTGTAAAATAAACAGCAAAAATGGACAATCAGAAATGCAATCAAAAAGTGATATTAAAAATAATTAATTGGAAACATACTCAGCTTCTTTTAATCTCATTTCAGTCTTTGGTTTAGATTTTTTACTTTTGGATGACTTATCTTCAAGCCTTTTAACAGGATCTTTGACAACTAATTCTACCTGATTGGCTCGGCAAACAATTCCATCACCAGTACCTATTAACAATTCTCCAGTTTTTAAAACAGCTAGAGCAGTCACGCCTACCAAATAAGAAAATAAACAGACATTAACATAATATTTTTCTTAAGATAGATCAAATTTGAATTACTTTTGAAATAAATGACAGTAACACATACTCTTGAGGGCTTACATGATTTTTGAAGGCTAAGAAAAAGCATTTTTTCTCTCTTTCTCTCTCTTTTTTTACTTCCATTACCCTACTACCGTAGGTAATGGAAGTATTGTATTCGGTCTGAAAATTCGATATCGGGTTTTCACCTGATTTACACATTTTAAGGTCCCCTGAGTCCAAAAAAGTGGTTTTTGGCAATAGGTCAGAGTGTAAGTATGTATGTATGTGTGTGTGTATATATGTATGTGGAGAATTTTCTGGCTATTATAGCTCAGAAACTAATAAAGATAGAGCTACGAAACTTTAGAATTGAAATACGTCTGGTGTACAGATGAAATTTCCAAATTTTGGTGAAAATTGAAAAATCGGAAGTGGGACATCGGAAACCGGAAGTGGGACCGTAAGTCCATATCTCAAAAACGGCTCTAACGATTTTCTTGAAACTTGCTATATAAACACTCTATTAGATGTCCTTTCGAATGATATAGTTGGTTAGTTCTGGAAAATTGATAGGCGTCCTGTATAAATAGCTCAATTTCAGGCCTCGCAAAGGCGTTCCTTTAAAAACGGTTGTACAGATTTTTTTCAAACTCGCCATTTTAACTCACTTTTAAATATGCTTTTGTATGTAATTGTTGTTTTCCTGTCAATAATTGAGTTTAAACGGAGGTGGAACATCGGAAACCGGAAGTGGGACCGTAAGTCCGTATCTCAAAAACGGCTCTAACGATTTTCTTCAAACTTGCTATATAAACACTCTATTAGATGTCCTTTCGAATGATATAGTTGGTTAGTTCAGGAAAATTGATAGGCGTCCTGTATAAATAGCTCAATTTCAGGCCTCGCAAAGGCGTTCCTTTAAAAACGGTTGTACGGATTTTTTTCAAACTCGCCATTTTAACTCACTTTTAAATATCCTTTTGTATGTAATTATTGTTTTCCGGTCAATAATTGATTTTTTGTAAAAGTTGGTATCTCAAAAACAGCTCTAACGATTTTCTCTTTAGGTCACTTTTATGTTTTCTGATCACATTATCTCTCAAAAATGAATATAATACATGTAATAGTGGGTAATGGAAGTCGTGTGGTTGTTTCACACCAGATTTTTTTTTTTTTTTTTTTTTTAATAATAAAAATTTGAATTTAAAATTCTGAGCATATAAAAGAGCAACATTTAAACAATATTTTGTAAAATTTTCATTAAAAATTTTGGAAAATTCAGCTGATGGATCACGATTTTTTTCTTCTGAAAAGCGGTGTACACATTTCTCAAAAACTAAAGCAGCGATCTTATTGAAATTTTACACACTTCTTCAGAACAGAATTTACTTGAATAGAAAGTGATTGAATGAAGGTTTTTTTTTTTTTTTTTTCTTCTGATTACAACTAATTTTAACAAGGTGTGACATGACCGGGATAAAAAGTACCAAGATTGTTTTTGCACATAACTCTGTCAAAAATTCATTTTTTTTTTTTCTTTTTAAAGAAATCCTTCTTTCAAGCACTAGACAATTCTCTTTTGAACAATAAGATTGATGTATTAGTTTTTGAGAAATCATGTCCACTGCTTTTCTGAAGGGTCTCTGGGAAATCAAGGCCCACCAGCTGAAATTTCCAAATTTATTGTGGAAAATTTATAAAATATTGTTTAAATCTTACTCTTTTATGTACTCTAAATTTAGAAAAAAAAAAAAAAAAAAAGAAGAAAGAAAGAAAGAAGGAAAGAAAAAGAAGGAAGGAAAGAAAGAAAGAAAAAGAAGGAAGGAAGGAAAGAAAGATGGAAAGAAAGAAAGAGAATGTTTTTTTTTTTTTTTTCTTAACAGAGGTGATATCGCTTTTCATGCAAAATCCATGAAAACTATTTGTATACAGAAAAAATGGCAGGGAGGAGAGGGGTGACTTTTTAATGACATATCATGTCTATTATTCTATGAAAAGTGATATTTAGAGAGTTCTTAATACACTATAAGGCAAATTAAACATTAAAAACAAGAAATTTCTATTAAAAAGAAAACACAAAATTAAAATGAGACAGCAAAAATAAAAATAAAATAAAAATAAATTCAAGAGCAGCCACCGAAAAGTTTCACCCCTCCTTCTATATTCAAAAGAAAATAATCTGGTGTGTCACTCACGCGACTTTCTCTTACCCTGAAAATTAATACTATAAATGCAGGTTGGAGTTTAAGAGGTAAGATAACGAGTACTGCAATGCAAACCTATATTAAACAATTCAAATGAGGCTTCGGAAGAGTTTTATATGATAATTAGTTCTGTGTGAGGGGGGCTACCGCCCCCTTCAACCCCCCATTTCATTAATGCACCTACATTTATATAGAATTTAATTCGGTTATTAAAAAAAAATTTATTTAAATTATTATTTTAAAAAATTATCTTTTATGATAATGCAGACGATTTCCATATTAGAGAAGTAGTATAACAGCAAATATCCAAAAAAAGTCTATTTTATCCTCAATAAAAAAAAAAAAAAAAAAAATACTTTTTTTTTTTTTTTTTGTTAAAAGTAAAAAAAATCCATAACTTTGTTTTAAATTATCGCAGATCGATGGTTCAACCATTCGTTTTAAAGGTATTAGCGAGCTCTTTTGAAAGATACCCATCATGAAAATTTACTCCCCTCGAGGGGGGACTTCCCCCCCAGGGGGGAGGCGAGGCTCCTGCATGCATAATTTTTTTTCCCAGTTAACTATCTCTATTACAAAAAATATATATTCGTTTCATTTGGTTTAGTGCAGTCTATAGACGTTAAACTCTACTTACCTGCAATTTCCCCCATAGACGTAATGTATTAGAATTCTCTTGATTGACCCTGTACACGAACCATTTGCTTGATCTTAACGAAAAGCTTACTGTAGCATCCGTATATGATACACATTTAGAATACTAAGTTTGAACTTTCTGCCATAATTTGTTTTTGAGATATGCTGATAACAGACACACACACACACACAGACAGACACACACACACACAGACATACAAACAGACCATTTGCTAAAAACATGATTTTCGTATTCAGGGGACCCCAAAACATGTAAATATAACAAAATCTCGCATTCGAAAATTTGACCCAAAAACAATACTTTCTCTACCTTATGATGGGTAAGAGAAAGTAAAAAATATCAGATTTATAACAATATTTTACTCCAGCTTCTGATTTTTGTTTTGATAGGTTCAGTTCAGAACATGTTTTGCCTATTTTTAGAAAATGTCTGTGTGTGTGTTTTTGTGAGAGAGAAAGACATAACTTTTGTGACAGCTCTAACTTAAGAATTAATGTGTAGAATTTCATATAAATTTATATGCTTTTAATCATCAATATAAATCATTGCCTATCAATTTTTAGTGCAAATCCCTTAACAGGTGGTGTTGCCATCCTGTTTTTTCATAATACGGCAGTATAGGACAAAATTTCATGTACATAATGTATACAACATATGTATACAATAACAATTATTTTTGACCAACCAAGTATTGTGAAATAGAAAAAAAATATATAAAAGTAATAGTCAATCAGGAAAAATGTTTTATGTAGGAGTGTCCTGCATTGGTGGAGGAAGGGGGGGGGGATAGGGTGTAAATTTCCTATACGAGCATTTTATTTTTATGTATTTTATTTATTTATTCGTCAATACCTTTAAAATGAATAACTAAGCCATGTATCTAGGATAATTCAAAACAAAATTATTGATTTTTTTCATAAATAATAATAATAATATTAAAATTTCCCTTCGATATTCATCTGTAGGGAACAAAATTCACTTTCTTTCGACATTCAGTGTTATACTTTTCTGAGATGAATATCGTCTGTATTCATCACAGGAAATAGTTTTGATAAATAATAATTTAATAAATAATTTGCATTTGAGTGAAATCATACTTGTTTCTACAATTACTCATTACACACTCATTAACAGTTAAATTTTTTTAATATAAATCTTCAAATTCAGAAAATTTACAACCTTTAAATTAGTACTCATTTTTAAAAAAATATATTTATAATATTTTATTTTTGAATTAAAAAGAATAATGAAATGCATTTTTAGCTAGAAAATGAAATATTAAAAATGTAAAAAATGAATTTTTCTAAAACGAGTACTAATTTAACATTTGTCAATTTTCTGGATGTTTAAATGGAATTAAAAAAATTCATTAGGTAATGATTATGGAAACCAATTTTTTCATAAATAACATGGGCTTTAGATGTCGGCAAGATTAGGTATTGTCCTCCCTTAAATTACTAGTAGCATTGTTTGGGCCAATTAACTATGCTAGGGTCTTAGACCTGGGGAAATGCTCTCTGTGGAGGTCTTTTTCAGTGGTCCTAGACCGTATTTATGTAAATTTTGGAGAAAACCAGGGGAACTTTGAACAGTTAGGTCAAAAACTATGATCGAACCTGGGACCTCCCATTTTTCAGATTTAAGAATAAAACATCTCGGCTGCTTTTATGAGCTGATAACTTACAAGAGCTAGAAGTTTTTTTTTTGTAACATTCAAAGTAGATTTAATTATGATAATATTTATTTATTTATTATCCATGTTCTGTTAAAGATGGAAAGTTTAGTATTACATAGTTTAGGATTTAACTTCATGACATTTTCAAATCGTATTTTTTAACAAATGAATTAGTTTCTCAAAGATGTTTGATTTATTAAACTAACATTATTTAAATTTAAAGAAGAAAAAAAATAATAATAAACTGAATTTTGTAGTATAATTACATTTTTAAAATCACACCAATGACTGATTCATCTTGGATTTTTTTTCTTTTTAAAGTATATATCAAAACTACAAGCTTAAAACTTCGTATTTGCTATGTATCTTAAATTCTATACCAATAATAAAACATTGCAAATGATAGGTAAAATTTCACACTCACCACCAGAAAATAAACATATGTCTCCAGGAATATCTTTACTGATCATTCTTTTCAAACAAAATAAAAGTTTTGCATCATATGTGTGAATAACACCATCAATCAATACTAATTGCAGTTTTAAGATATCACCAGAAGCAGTTCCACAATATAAAATAGAATCACTTTTATCAATCTTCAAAGAAAAAAAAAATAATAAATAAGCATTTCAAATAAACAGAGACCTTTAAATGGCAATGCAAAAAGATTAAAATGATTCTATTCTAATTCCCTGATATTTTACGGAGAAATTCATTAACAGAATAATTCGCAATTTAGAGTATTTTTTAAAATTACGTTTTCACATTCAGAAAATTTACAAATGTACTTGTATCAGTACTTGTATTCCAAAAATTGATTTTTTTAAATTTTTGTTATTTCATTTCATAACTACAAAGTGCAAAAAAATTCACAAAAATAAATAAATAAATAAAAAATAAAATAAATAAAAATAAAAAATCAAATTTTAATGCTGATGTCTTGCCCACAATTGTCAATAGATTGGCATGCTGGTGTAACACCCCCCCCCCTCAACACTCCAATTATCTAAATGTACGTACAAAATGGAAATATGAGCAGCTTGTTTTGTTTTTATTTGAAAACACCCATTCTTTTGAAAAAAATCAAGGGATCAGAAGAAAGCCTTATTTATTTATTAAAGGAATTACTAATTTTTTTCTTAGATGTAACGATAATTTTATAGAAAAGCTTATCTTTCTATTATTAGGCAAATTATAAGAGGGTTTGTTAAAATTTTATAAGAAGAATTGTGACCAAGTTTCTAAATATATATTAATAAAATTTATTTGTCACAAGGAAATATGACAGCATTTATAATTTTCTGAAAATCATTCAAATTGAATTAACTAACTTTATAATACAGTTAATTAAATTATTAATTTAAGCTACAGAAATCGCCTAAGGAAAAGTAGCGAAAAATCTTAAAAGAAATTGTCAAGAAGTTTTCTCTAGTGAATAAAAAATTACATGGCTTTTTGAATAAATAAATAAATTACAAATTATACTTTTGTTTTAATAAGCAAAAGTTAGGGTTTTTCAAGCATGACATGACTTAAGAATATATATAATATATATATATATATATATATAATCCTCTTATAGTAAAAGAAAAGAATGAGAATGAAGAATAGTCAGTCAAATAATTCTCTAAAGAAACATACATAAGCCAAACAAAATAACTAGATATCTTAAATTGATTTAATTATTTCTGTCATACTGTATGCAATTTGCTAAAAATTTACAGTTTAGAGTGCCTGATAACACCCAAAAGGAGATGTTAATAATTGTAAACTCAAGATAAAAAAGGAAAAATAAAATCAAACATACTTTTAAAAACTACAATCACTAATGTTATCTAAACAATTAAAATTATTCCTAAGAAAAATAATAAAACTAAAATTATTACTTACTTTAGTTTATAGTCCTCTGTTTAGCCTCGAGGCTAAATAGAGTTAATCTTGCAGTTAGATGTAGAATCTTAATTAAAGTCTTTACTTAAAAATTGAAAATAAGTTTTAACTAATGATTATTTTAACAACTAAACCAATGGTTGAATTTAATTAAATGTTAATTTAAAAACCTCTGTATGTACTATGTTAAGCCTCTTGCCTTTTATAAACATATCTATCTTTATGTAAAAACAATTTTTGATTAGTTCTATGGAAACAATACCTCCAGACAATTGTTACTGATCAAATTGTGAATTAAAATGCTAAAGAGCACAATAATAAACTAAACAAAGTTTACCTCATAAAAATATCAAACAGAAACTCATTTTACAACTATTTTAAAAAGAACAGAAAAATAAAATCTCTGTACATACAATCAAATGATCGATACAAATAATATGACATATTTACTCACATCAATACAATTGATTTCTCTTTTAATTTTTCCAACAGCAGCATTTGATGGAGTAACTCTCTTACTCTTGAAATCTATTTTCCAGACACGAAGACTATTGCTGTAAAAAATAATAAATAGTGTTCACATTCTTAATAAAATAAAACAAATAAATAAAGATTTTTTAAGCACTTTCTGAAGGCAAAATGAGATTTAAAAAACTTGTTAAAGGCATATTATATAATTTTATACATAAGTTTTGACCAAAAGAGATCCTCCAACAGGTTGCTTAAGGGGACTCTCTACCTATCGTCCCCTAAAGCTAAAGCCAATGTTATTCTATGAGAAATTTTGCCCCATTATAACTCATTAACTAATACATATTTTTAAATTCTGTTTTCACTTTCCGAAAATTCACAACTATTAAACAATTTATCGCTTTTTAAAAATTGATTTTTTTTATTTTTAAGATTTCGTTTTTAAGCTCAAAAAGGAAAAATTTCACATTGTAAAAATTCGCATTTTACAACCTCAAAAGAAAATATTAAAAAATAATTTTAAGAAAGCGATAAATTGTTTAATAGTTGTGAATTTTCTGAATGTGAAAACGGAATTTAAAAATATATATTAGTTAATAAGTTATAATGGGGCGAAATTGTAAATAGAATAACACTGGATCTGGCTTATGAGGATAAGTGGAGAGGCCTCTGCATATTAAAAAATATATATACTTTAAAATTTTTATTATTCAAACCCATTTTTATAAATTATATACAAATAATGTTTAAGATAATTGGAACTGTACTGGTAAGGAAAATGAAAGTTAAAACATCATAAAATAGTACATTAACTAAGAAAACGGAAATTGAAATCTAGGATCTTGCCAACAAGCATGGTCCAGAGATAGGCCAGGCAGAAAGGCCTATAAAGATTCAGAATTAAACCAGAAAGGCTCATAAAGAGCAAGACTTCAGCCAGAAATTCCTTGATTATGCTTGCTTGAGAAACTTAAGGAATTTTAATTTACATATTTATTTTAGTTCAATCACTTTTTTATCATGTTTTAATTTTTTATTTTCTATAAGTACTCAGGAAGAAACTTTGAAGTTATTAGTTCATAATTTTTCTTTTATTTGTGCTCTTTTAATGTTGTTTTTACTTTCTTTTCAACAAAATAATGCCACAGAAAAATTAAATTTGTCAAAACAAAAACAGATGTCCTTTTTCTTACAAATTCAGAAGTTAATAAATGGCCATTTATGTATACACAAAAGCAGTAATATGTAAGTAATATATAAATAAATAAAAAAATGGAAACAATAAGAGAAAAAATATTTAAATTTATTACAATGGATTGAATATATTAATACAATTGAATTTTAGAAGATCTTGATTATAAATTGACACTCCTACGTCCTTAGTATAAAGATAAACTTCATAATAAATTAAGAAATTTTATTTCCTACAAATATACATTTTTCTCTGTGTTTTAATTTAGAGAATAATGAGATTCAAAAATGTAAAATTTTCAATCTTTCCAAAAATATTTATTTTCTTTATTTAACCAATTAAGAATAGGGATTCCCCCCATATAATTTTTGTTTTACAGGTGCATTTTCTATTTGTGAATTTATAAATGGATATTTTTTAATGCCATAAAAGTATTAATTACAGTCTTTAAATAAAAAGCTAATTCATTCATCTCTAGTCAGAAACAAAATAAACAGGCAGAGCTTTATTCATACAATTATAAATATTACTATAATATTATTGTATATTGTATTGTATTATATTACTATTATTGTATATTGTATTGTATTATATTACTATTATTGTATATTGTATTGTATTATATTACTATTATTGTATATTTTTTAAAGTCTTTTTTATGTTTACTGTTGTCACCTATACGGTGTGGTTAGTGTCCCTGCCTCCCCCATGGTAGGGGTCAAGTTTGAATCAAGGACAAGGCATAGATATGTTGTCTCTGTTAGGGGTAGCGATAGCTGCCCATAGAGTGAGCTCTGTCACAAATGGACATCAATCCAGTGACCCTATGGGAAATACTTAGTCGCAAGTGCCATGTCAATGAAATAATAATAATAATAATAATAATAAATAAAGTATGTTTGAAAAGTATACTGTATATATTCTAAAATTTTCAAAAGTATATGTATCATGTATATTTTGGGAAAAATGAATGAGTATTTGTCTATAATACATAACATAAACTGTGTTATTATTAATATACATTTTTAAGGTATATTGCTTACCTATGAATAGACTACAGATATATGTATTACAAATATATATATCATATTTCCTCACAATAATGTGAAAAAAACAGGAAACAGATCATGGTAAAAACTATTAAAATACAATCATTACAAAACAACTGAAGATTACATAATGAAAAATGCATAATTTAACTAAAAGATGATTAAAAAAAAAAAAAAAAAAAAAAAAAAAAAACTCCCAAAAACAGTTATAATGCCATCAGGGTTATTTATGACTGTAAGAATGACAAAAATGTTTCTATAATGGTGAAGGTTTTTTGAAAAAAAATCATCATTAGTACCAACAATGTTATCAAATAAACAAAAAGGATGTACTGTATATTAAAAAAAAAAAAAAAAAAAAAAAAAAAAATGATTTATTAAACTTAAAAACTTTGCATAAATTGAAATTATAAGATAAAAATACAATATTAAATATAAATATGTGTGACTTACATGCAAACTCTAAAATGTATATTAACCCTTTCTGGTAAAATGACGAGTATATCTCGTCATTGGTTTTTCATGTCATACAGCCCAATGATGAGCTATACTCGTCATTGGGCTGTTGAACATCTGTTGAACATCAACCCTGTCACTATAAATTTTTACTAAAGGGAAAAGTGTTGGGAAATAAAGACCACAATCAATAAGAGTAGTTTTAAATAAAAATTAAATGTTTATTCCATGCAACATTTTTCATTATTAAATTTTACCGGAAGGGGTTAAGAGTCAAGTTAAGATGTAGTATATTATCTATTATAAGAACTGAAAAATATGCATAACAAAAGCAAAAATCAAACATATAAAACAGAAATAACATAACTTACCATTATTAATACAAAGTCATTAAGAAAATAGGAGAATTATTGTAAGAAGGGAAAAATATTAAGATGTTTCTGAAAATAGTAATGGATTAAAAAATCCAAATTATCTCTATTAATTTGCCGGACATCTCAATAAAAACACTATATACATATATATTATCCATATAAATTTTCAGTTGGAAATTTTGCAGTTTTTTCCAGTTTTTGATGGAGATAATAGATTTTTATCTAATTTTCAGGTTCTTCTTAACACGGATGAATTCTGCAATTTCTCCAAATTTAATATAAATAACAAAATTTCTACATTATAAACTAGTTCGATTGTTTAATATTGGAAATATATATATATATATATATATATGTTTTTATTTAATTAAATTTTTTCCATCACTGAAATTTATTTCAAATGGATATTTAAATCACAATTATGAGAAAAAAAAATAATATAGCTTTAAATTCTGCAAACAAACTACTTACTTTCCTGCAGAGACAAAAATGTCATTTCTAGTATTTGCACAACGTAACAAATTGGCATATCCTCCAGCAAGTGGAGCTGCTGTATTACCACATAATGGAACCTGAGCATCCACATCATATACTACGACACTAAAAAGTAATAAAACGCTCATAAAAGCATAACTGAAAATATCAAATTTACATTTATTAATTTAAAAAAAACTTTTTTATGCGTACTAAAATATTTTAATTGTTAAATTTATAAATAATTAAGTAAAACAAAGCTTTATAATGTGAAATACCTTCCACAATCTTGTCCTCCAAGAGATATGACATATTTAGAATCACATGAAAAGGCTACAGCTTCAACTTTTACTCGGTGAATATTGTGGGAACCATATTTTTTTCTTTCATTAAAATTCCAGACTATTACATCAGCCTATAAGAAATGGAAAAATATTCACTCAGTGAAATCTCACATTTTACAGCTTCAGAATAAAATATTAAAAATTAAAAAAATCAATTTTCAGAAAACAAAGATTTATTTAAAAGTCACAAGTATACATGTGAAAGTGAAGGTCGATGCAAACTTTTATTTTTTGGGACCATTTTTGTGAAAATCAAAATGTTAAACATTTCATAATACAAACAATGAAAATAGTCACAATTAGTAAAAATATTAATATTTTATATACTATCAGGGGTGGTTCCAGCCAGCGGAGAGTCCGTGCCCCCATCTAATATTTCTAAAATCTGTCGAAGAAAAATGACAACGTTTTCAATTTTAGCAGCATTTTTCTTTTTCCTTTTACGAATTTGGAGCATACCAATTTCTTTCAGCGTACCGTTTTAATTCTGTATACAAAGTAAAAGAAATATTATAATCCCGATTTATGAAATGCATGTTGTATAATTTAAAAACTTCTAGTTGTAGAATGTTGAAACTTTTATAATATTTTATTAATTTTATTATTCAATACCAATTTTTCTCTACTTGACTGCCCACACTTTCTACTAAAGGGCAAAATTAACAGTCGCCACTCATCACATGGTGACTAAATAAAAAAAAGATGACGATTAAATAATTGTGTATCGACTGCCACTACAGTCGCCACTTTCTGTGATTTATAAAAATTTTAAAAAGCTAGTGACGACGATCGCGATCAAACACCTCGCGGAAGCCATGTAATTTTCAATCTTTCTCCATCTAAAGCAAAAATGTCAATGGTCATTTAAAACTTAATTTGTTTAACTCTAGAATCTAAAAAGAGATAGATTTACTCAATATTTCTCAGGCATGTAACTTTTTGTGCCCTCCCCCTCCCCTCCTGTTAACGATCGGCAATCAAATACATTGCAGAAGGCTTGCAATTTCTAATCCTTTTACATCCGCAACTTAAATCTTAATTTTCTTTTTAAACTTACTTTTTTTAGATTCTAGAAACTTTAAAGAATAAGAATATTTTTTCCTGTCTGAAAGAAATAGTCCTCTCCCTCTCATCCTAAAAAAAAGTGCCCACTAAATTTAAAAAGTGGCTACTAATGAAGTTGATAGTACTGGCTAGACCCACATGTGATACTAAAGACCTGTTCATTCGTCAAATTTAGCCATGTGAATTTTCAGAAGACTTTTTTATCCCACGAGCTTGTGAGTAGAACAAACACACAGGTATTATCAGAATGCGTTGTATGGGATAGCATGTCGTTGATATGATGACATAATATTTATTAATTTTTCTTATCACATGTGGTTTTAGAGTAAAACATAGGTGAAATCATAATACATTACTAATGTAATTAAAGGAAAAAATCAGAATATTTGTTCTGAACTGTGGCGCCATCAGCAGCCGTTTTTAGGCATAACAGAACACGGGTTTTTCAAAAGGAAAACCGTTGAATGAACAGGTCTTTAGTATCACATGTGGGTCTAGGTAATGGCCACTAATGAATTTTCTCAGTTTTGCCCTTTACTTTCTACACACCACTTTATTTGTAGTGAATTTTTTTTTCATTGTGTAATTACAATTAAATAAGAAGAATACAGCACAGTAATATCACCACCTACCAGGGTTGGGTTTTTGACGTTAAAAAGTGGTTTTTGACATGACAAAGGTTTAAACCGTCAAAAACCCGTCAAAAACCTCTACCGTCAAAAACCAGTACTGTCAAAATTCAACATCTATAATGAGCTAGAATCTGGTTAGAAATAGGATTTAGTAGTATTTGCCATATACAATTAATATCTAAATATTATGCTGTTTATAAATTAACAAATCTTAAAACAATTTGTAGATAATTTTTAAAAATTTATGTAAATATACTGGTTTATAACCTAAGAAATATATTCAAATATGCATAGATATATTTTTTATGTTTATGTTTATTTATATTAATATTTATGAATTTCTAAAATTCCAAAGTTACTTATGAATTTTCACATAAGCCATGAAAACACAAAAATACTTGATTTTTTTTTTCCTTAAAGTAAAACATAATATATGTGGGCAGAAAATTAATATGAATTTGAAAATAATTATATTTATAATCTATATTTATTACACTTATCACTTATTAATAAATTTTTATCTGTTTATTATTGATTGTATAAATATTTGTACCTGTTTATAGCGTGGACTATTGTATTGGTGTTTTGGGAGTAAGGCTGATTGACTACTCTAGTGTCTTAGGCCTAAGAGTTGTGCCCTCAGTGTGGGTCTTTCTAAAGGGTCTTAGTCCGTATTTATACAAGTTTTGGAGAAAACCATAAAAAACTCTGAATGGCTAGACTAACGAGCATGCCCTGGGATCGAACCCAGCACCTCACGTCTACCAGCTTTGAGCGTAGAACAGTTTGGCTGCTGGTGGGCCCTACAGCTTAGACTAATAATTTTTTTTTTAAATCTGTACGGGTAAATATTAAATTATTACAATTTATACATGCCCAGAAAATATATTTCTTTTGTCTGACGGTAATTACAAGAATTTCAGATGCAATTCAAGCTTGTTTAACATTCAGAATTATTGCTTTTTCTTAAAAACTTGCAATATCAGCAGTCGTTAAAAAAAAAAAATAATAATAATAATTCTATAAAATATTTAAATACAAAATATTAGGCTCTGCATTTTTATTTTAGTGGTTAAATGCATAATACTAAAAGCACAATACTAAAAAAAATGAAATATACAATGTTGTATTGCAAATAAAATGATTTGTCATTCAAAATGATCTATCAATGATTTGTAAATCATAAATTTTTAGAAGCCTAAAGTTTTGTTTTTATATTAATCAAAATGTTATAATAATGTTTCTCCAAAAACATTAATATGTTTACCTTTTAAAACATACTTATAAATAATATCTTATTGAAAACAACTATATTCTTAAAGTATCATATAACTAAGTTTAACATGTACTATATTAAGCATAGTTATAAATAAATTTCATAATAATACATAAAAGTATCACAGCATATTTTGAATGGACATAGAAATAATTCATAATAAAATTTTAAAAGCCTAAAGTTTTGTTTTTTATATTAATCAAAATGTTGTAACAATATGTTTTCCAAAGAACATCAATCTATTTACTTTGCAAAAAATCTTTATGAACTATATTTTATTAAGCTAAGTTTTTATATGACAATTAAATTATAAATATAGGTTTTGTGTTTTTGACATTTTTGACAAGGAGGTTTTTGACATGACGGTTTTAACCATGGTTTAAACCATCAGAAACTGTCACGTGTCAAAAACCTGCCACCTATTGATGAAAAAATAAAAAACATGGATCATCATCAGCAAAATTTGGAATTTTTTCATTTTAACTATTTTTGAAAATGTATGATGGAATTTCTTGTGAGCCCTTACAGTGGGAGGGACCTGAGCACATGCCGCAAATGCCCTGTTATAAATCAGGCACTGACAATGATAACTCAGGAGGGGAGGAATACTTTTCTTATATAATAGATACATTTTATTTTAGAAAATTTGGAGTGGAAGGCTGATTTTTATACCAACTATGTGAAAAATACCAGAGCCGGGAAATCGAACCCGGGCTTTCCGCTTAACGCGCGGATGCTCTACCACTGAGCTACCCTGGGTGATAACCAGTGGCGGCTCGTGCACCGAAAAGTGGTGAAGAGGCACACATTATTTTACGCTGTATTCATTCATAGAATATAAACTTACATTTAAATAACTATTTTTAGTTAATTTTAATTAAGACACTTAATAAAAATTATGATTAAAAATACTTTATTATTATTTTTGAGCTCTTCACCTATTTTCGATTCACGAGCCGCCACTGGTGATAACCAGCTAGTCATTTCTTACATAATTATATTTTTCACATTGTTGGTATAAAAATCAGCCTTCCACTCCAAATTATCTAAAATGAATTAAGGTTGACGATTTAAGAATTTCTAAATTAGATGCATTTTATTTTAAAATAAGAATGTATGGTACTTTCCTTTTATAGAGCCCCCAAGTGATGCTATAAAAGAAAACTTAGTATGGTATTAGTACTTTTACTTTTTATTGTACAAATACTAATACCATATTTAGTACTAACTAGCAGGCTTTGCCAGCTTCGTTGATCACTATATTTAAATGAATAATAATAATAAATCAGTTTGTATACTGTTTTACAAATAAAAACTAAAAAGAAAATACATTGAAATTTCTCAGAACCTTGCTTCGAGTCCCCGCTGCCTTCTTCACCTGCAAAATATCTCTACTGCTTGCAACAATGCTTTACCCATGGACTTCAATTTAGGTGCTTCTTGAACAACAGTTTCAAAATGGACAGAATCGAGAAAAATCAAAGTAGTACTCTTATATTTAAATCGAAATTACACATGAACACAATATACATATTTATTATCACATTTCCTGTATTTTATATGATGTGTTTCGAACCATAAAATGACAGAAATTTCCCGCCAAATATACTATTACAATGTGCTACAAGTGCTATTTCAACAGTGTTTTAAAAAATAAATATTTTTATGGTGATATATAGTTCCTATTCTAAATATTTTATTTTGATTTATTTATTTAAATATGAATTTTCATTAATCAAATAATCATGCTCACCAGTGTGCAAGTGCATGGATATCTCAGAATTACACTTAGCAGCACATTTAATAGAATGTTAAATGAAAGTAGTGGTTGGTATATAGAAAAATAAATGAATAAAATATGTAGCCCTTTAGCTTAGTGAACAATTTTTTATTTAAAAAAAGAAAAAAAAATGTTTATTAAGCTAAAAAGCAAAATGTTTTAATATTAAAAAGTGAATTAAAAAAACTTTAGTTTTGAATGAAATATCTTTATAATACTAAGCAACAAAGCCCTCATAGGATTACATGGGGAAGGGTAAAGAGAATCGGACTGATGTAAAGCCTTAACATATTTCTCAAATAGGATGATGATTGATGAATATGTAATGTAATATTTTGCTCAATTTTAACAACATTATGTTGTTGAACCATTTAACAACATTATGTTGTTGAACCATTTACTATAATAAAGGATAATTTTCTTTGTTAAAAACCATTTAGCAGTAAAGAAATAATTCTTTTTATTTTATTTTTTTTTATTTTATAATCCAATTTATTTTTCTCCCTACCTTTTGTAAATTTGTTATTTTTTAGAATAATTTTATAACTAGCTGAGTGACTAACCTAAAAAAAAAAAAAATGAAAGAAAAAGAAGAATGCATCATTCATAATATATAATTGTGATTAACATTGATAGATTATTTAAAACTGAATTCTCAAATAGATAATTTTCTATTAAGGTACTGTTCCACTATTTATCAACTAAAACATATTATTGAAATTTTATTTTTCCAACTGAGCGAAAATAATGCCTGGACCGGGACTCGAACCCTGGATCTTTGACTTACAAGGTCAAGGATCTACCAATTGAGCTATCCAGGCCGACACCCCGGTCAGCATTACTCATTCAGACAACCTTTAGGCAGAAACATCTCTGGTCTATCATGTAGATAGCTCAACAGAAAATAAGCTGCAGGAAATGGAAAACACAATTAGATAATGGGAGAAAGAAATACAATAGTCCGAGTCCCGGTCCAGGCATTATTTTCACTCAGTCGGAAAAATAAAATTTCAATAAAAATATGATTTTCTTCCAGAGTTGATTGTGTGATTTTAATTAAAATTAAAACATATTATGCTTAAGCTTATGTTCTGTTTAAAAATAGAAATAAATAAGGTAGTAGTAAATTTATTTAGTTTGAATTTATGATACTTTTCTATTTGATAGAAATTGATTAGGCAATCTCATGTTTTTTTTTTTTTTTTTTTTTATGACCCCCTACAATAAACTGCCAAATTATGTTTAAAGCAGCAGTGGCTCTCTGTGTAGTTTCCTGTGGCCTGCGAGGGGTCTAACAATATTTAAATTTTGACAACTTTGGTTAAAAGATTAAAAATTAATAAATCCTTTCTCACTTTTCATAGTAAAAATACCTTTAAACAATTATGGTAGCTAAAGAATCCCACTGTTGTAATGAAATATCATTGGATCCATTATACATTCTTTTTATTATAGTTGTTAATGTATAGACATATTATTTTTTTTACGATTCTATTCTTAATTTTTGAATCAAACTAACTTAAATTAATATATTCCACTCCGAATATTCCTCCTGCCCTCCCTAGAAAAAAGTCTATACATACATGATCCATGCACTCACAAACATATTGTTACAAAATTGTAAATAATTGTGTTTATTTTTGTATAAATTCTTTCAAAGAGGCTTAGTAAGTTGATAAAGTGCTAATTTTGTGCATTTCTAGTCGTTATAGCGTTGAAATAGCCTTATTTTCCCTTAAAAACGCATTAAAAAGCCCCAATAAGGCAGGTAATGGATTTGGCGCCAAATTTGGCGACTTTTTCCTCCTTGGAGATTTTTTTTTTTTGGCGACCTTGGCGAGAAAATCCTTATTAGGGATATACCAAATATGGAAGCTGTAAGTTGATTGGTTGACCACTTTCTAGAGTTTTCTCGAAAAATCTGGGTTCCATGGAACAGTATATAAGGAGCGCTTTCTCGCCAAGGCAGTCAGTTCAGTTCAGTTTTCAGCCAGCTTCGCTAGTGCTTGCATTGCTCTTGAGCCTCTTTGGAAGAGACTTGCTTTATGTGTTATTGCTATACAGTTTGTACTGTGGATTTGCTATTGACAGCTGTTGTTTAAGCTGTGTTTACTGTTTGAATTGAAGCTGATACTTGGTTTATAGACATGTATTTTTCTGGAACTTTCTGTGAATAAATTACTGAATTTTTGTAAGTTTGGCCTTTCATTCTCGGACAACTCACGAACCCCCAAGTACGCAACATTTCTGGTGTCAGAAGTGGGATTGTCTGTGAATGGTGATAACGAGAGCTATGGAGCAAGAGATAAAAAAACTGCTAGAAAGCTTAGCTACCCAGATGAATGAAATGAAAGCTGGACAGGAAAGGATGGAAACCGGATTGATAGAGAAAATAGAAACAGGACAAAGAGAGATGAAAGAAAGTATGGAGACATCGCAAAGAGAGTTGAAAGACAGTTTGACTGAAGAAATAAAGGTGGCACAAAAGAAAATGGAAACATCGCAAAGAGAGTTGAAAGACAGTTTGACCGAAGAAATTAAATCTAATCAAGATGAGATGAAGAGAGAGCTTTCAACGGTGAAAGAATCAATCGAGGGTAAATTAACGGTGATGGAAAATAGAATGGATAGAATGGAAGAGAAAGTTATAAAGATAGAAGAACATTTTGAGGAGAAAGTTTTGAAAATAGAAGAAAGTTTTGAAGAAAAAGCTATGAAGATAGAAGAAAATGTTATGAAGGTTGAAGAGAGTGTTACGAGGATAGAACGGAGTGTAGAGGAGAAATTTAAAGAAAACTTTGATCAAGAGCTGAAAGGAAGGTTTTCAGAGATAGAAAGCAAGTTTAAGAGAATGGAGGAAGATCTTGAAAGAAAAATGAAAGAAGAGTGGAACAGAGAAGTAATAGGGAATGAACTGCAGAGCAAGATTCGGAATCTCGAAGAAAAGTTAGAATCCATGCCTCAGGAAACTGAAAAGAGAGATAAAAGAATCCAGAATCAAGAATTTATTAAGCTATCCACCTACGACGGCAGTTCCTCTTGGCATGTATATAAGACGCAGTTCTCCATCGTAGCTGAAGCTAATGGCTGGGACCCTGTTGCAAAGACGGCTCATCTGGTAGGGTCGTTGCGGGGCGACGCCGCAGATATTCTGGAGACCCTTTCGAAGGAACATCGATATGACTTCGAAGCTGTAACCAGAGCGCTAGAGCTACGTTTTGGAGCGAAATGGTCCAAAGAATATAGTCGACTCCAGCTAAGGTCCCGTCGTCAGAGACCAGGGGAAAGCTTACAAGGACTGGCATCAAACATCCAGAGGCTTTCACAGACTGTCATCCTGAAACACGCAATGATCTGGCCCTTGAATATTTCTTTGATGCTGTCGGAGATCCAGATATTCAAAAAGCCCCCAGACTCTCCGGCGTGAAGGATGTGGAGTCAGCCTTGGTGTATGCCCTAAAGATCGAGGCAGCCCAACAAGCCTCCCATGAACATCGCCAGAACAGCACAGTAGAAAAAGTGAATGGTTCTCAAGCTGATTTAAAGAGATTTAGAAAATGATTGCAGAAATTAATAGAAGACTACGCCTTCTTGAGAGTAAGAAAGAAGGGAAGACTCCAACAACTAAATGCTGGGGCTGTGGAAAAGACGGGTATATCAAACGAAGCTGCCCAGTAAGAACACCTAGAGAAGCAACCAAGAATGTCTCTGAAGTATGCCACCCAGAAGGAGCTCTTCGGAAAAATCCAGATGCCTCCATCTGAAGATCATAAATACAGCTCTAAAGCCGAGGATAGACACCAAAGAATACAGCCAGTTGCTCGCCAAGTTACTATCTCAACACCATCAGAACAAGATCCCGATCCATGGAGTGACGAAGAACTTAGAAACTCCCAGTTGGAAGATCCTGACGTAAAGCCAATATTACAGCTGAAGGAGACGACCAGCAACAGACCTACCTGGCAGGACATTTCCAGATTTAGTCCCATTACGAAAAGTTATTGGGCACTTTGGGACTCTCTTCATATCAGAAACGGCGTATTATACAGAAAGTGGGAATGTGATGATGGGAAAAGCTTCAGATGGAAAATTGTTTTACCAAGATCAAGAATTCCAGATGTTTTAGAACAACTGCATAGTAGCTCTACCGGAGGCCATTTTGGGGTAATGAAGACTCTGCAGAAAGTTCGGGAACACTTCTACTGGTGCAAGGCAAAGGAGGATGTGGAGAAATGGTGTAAATCCTGTGATGCTTGTGCGGCACGTAAAGGCCCACAGAAACGAAGTCGAGGAAGACTGCAATGGTATAATGTGGGAGCACCATTTGAACGGATTGCAATCGACATCTTGGGTCCTTTGCCACGGACCTCCAGTGGAAATAAATACATTCTCGTCGTGATGGACTACTTCACCAAGTGGCCTGAGGCATATCCCATTCCCAATCAAGAGGCATGCACAGTCGCAGAAGTCCTAGTGCAGCAATGGGTGTCAAGGTACGGCACGCCCCTACAACTTCATACCGACCAAGGTAGGAACTTTACCTCTGATGTTTTCAAAGGACTGTGTCAACTACTCGGCATAGACAAAACCCGGACAACACCCTTACATCTCCAGTCGGAGGGCATGGTCGAGAGGTTCAATCATACCATCCTGAATAACCTCTCTCTTCTAGTATCAAGGAACCAGCAAGATTGGGACTTGAAGTTGCCATTGTTCCTGCTGGCTCATCGAAGTGCTGTCCATGAAACCACCGGCTATACTCCAGCCCAGATGCTCTTTGGACGTGAACTTCGTCTCCCATGTGGTCTCCTGTTTGGTTGTCCACCCAATGCGCCTTCATTGCCCGAGGAGTACATCCAAGATCTCCAGGCACGATTTGAGGACGTACACAACTTTGCTCGGGAGCGGATTAACATGGCAACGGAGAAAATGAAGACAAGGTACGATCTAAAGGCTACACAATATGAGTTCCAGGAAGGAGAGAAGGTCTGGTTGTGGAATCCTGTTCGACGCAAAGGACTCTCTCCCAAGTTACAGTACAACTGGGACGGACCATACACAGTCTTAAAAAGGCTAAATGATGTAGTGGTGCGGATCACTAAAACACCTTCATCAAAACCGAAGGTGGTGCACTATAATAGGCTAGCCAAGTACCACAAGTAACGGTAATATTAAAATTAAAAATGTAAATACTGGTAAAATTTGCGCATGCGTAATGTAAATATTTGTATATAGATACTTGTACATATTTGTGAATTTTGTAAATATTTCTCACTTGATTTTTGTTTCTATTTTGTCGTTATATGCAACTTAGTTTTGTATTTGAGATTGTGTAAATTTGGTTACTTTCGCCTCTTAACCAAGGGTTGCACTGCCCGGGATGTGTAGTCCTTGGGAGGGGGGCAGTGTTACAAAATTGTAAATAATTGTGTTTATTTTTGTATAAATTCTTTCAAAGAGGCTTAGTAAGTTGATAAAGTGCTAATTTTGTGTATTTTTAGTTGTTATAGCGTTGAAAAAGCCTTATTTTCCCTTAAAAACACATTAAAAAGCCCCAATAAGGCAGGTAATGGATTTGGCGCCAAATTTGGCGACTTTTTCCTCCTTGGAGATTTTTTTTTGGCGACCTTGGCGAGAAAATCCTTATTAGGGATATACCAAATATGGAAGCTGTAAGTTGATTGGTTGACCACTTTCTAGAGTTTTCTCGAAAAATCTGGGTTCCATGGAACAGTATATAAGGAGCACTTTCTCGCCAAGGCAGTCAGTTCAGTTCAGTTTTCAGCCGGCTTCGCTAGTGCTTGCATTGCTCTTGAGCCTCTTTGGAAGAGACTTGCTTTATGTGTTATTGCTATTCAGTTTGTACTGTGGATTTGCTATTGACCAGTGGCGGCTCGTGGCAGGAGCTGCAGAGCTGCAGCCCCCCCAGAAATATTCGAAAAAACTATTTTATCAACTTTCAAAATATTTTGAAAATAAATATTATTATATTGTATAGTATTGTGCATATAGAAAAGCAGATTACATCGTTATCATGAAAAATTATTAAAAAGCTGAGAAAAGTTAACCATTTTTAAACGTAATAGCACCTCGAAAATTCGTAAAGGGACTGCTCGTCCATGCAGCTCCCGAAAAAAGGGATTTCTTTAGGGAAAGAACAGTTACAACCGCCCCTACTCGTTTTCCCTACCAGTTTCGACCATTTGGTTGGAGCTGCATCCGCTGCAGCACCGACCTGATTAGGGATTTCGGTAATGCTGGAAAAGAACTAATTCCCTTTGTAATCTACGTTTTTTCTTCACAGTTTTTAATGCGATAATCGCTGTGTTTGATGATTATTTATGTATGAGAGGTAAAAAAAATTTAGCATGAAGGTTATTCACGATTATATGAGAAAATATAAGTCATTTTTATTTATTTTTCAAGCAGATTTTTATTTTATATTACATGGAAATTTCGAACGGTTTTTCGGTTTCTTGGTTTGCCAATGGCAGAAACATTGAAACTGAATAGACAGAATCTCAATTTTTATATAAATTTTGCCTTAAACATAATATTTAAAATTTATCAAGTGTTTAATCGCTTTGTTGATAAGGTTATTATTATAATTATAATTATTATTTTTTTTTTTCACTTGTATTTTAGTCACTAATTTTTTTTCTATTTTGATGAGAAATATTAGCAGTCGAACCTTTCTTAAAAACACGAGATTACTAAATTTTTAATTTCTGACATTTTCATACAAGGAAGTTGGAAAGCATTTATAACTTCGCTTCATCTCTCTTTATATTTGAGTGAGAACTTTCAGAAATATGCTCGGAAATTTAAGCATTTTAATATCCGTTCTTTAGATTGGCCACACTATTTTACCTATATACTTCTTTTACGAGGACACACAAAACATCCAGAATGCACTGCTGGCTTGGATAATATTTCAAACCAAATTAAACTGATACATACTATTCAAGCCTTTTTAAATATCTCTAAAGAAAATGGTGTTTTAACATTTATAGATTTTTTTTTTTTTTTTTTTTATTTTTTTTATGCACGGCAATACAGAAGATGTGCAGCAAATTTTGGAAATTTATTTTTAATTATACAAAGGTTTCATATTTAAATGAAATTTTAGTTTACTGTACATGTGTGTAAAGTTCGCATAAAAAAAAATAATAACAATAAAATATTCGTAATGTTAGACAAGCATTTCATAATCTATGTGATGTGCAAGATTTTACGTCAATGTTAACTCTTTTAATTGATATTTCAAAGGATGTTCTAAATAAATTAATGAAACGCATCATTATAATTGCACTTTTAAGATACGAGCATTACATTACTATAATGTTTTGAGGTCTCCTGAGCACATTTTTGCTATTTTTACAGTGTTATGTATGGTGTGAGTAAGTGTATATATGTGAGTGAATATCATAACATCTAAATGCTTGGTTCGATTGAACTGAAAGCTAGTAGGTATGTGAAAGGTCACCATCAAACGAGCTGTATAGAATTTGATGGATGTGAGACTTATAGATCTGTTACAAGGACACAAAGAAAAATTCCTTATCATTTTGATTAATGGACTTAAATTTATGAAGTGCGATTGCGCCTAAATGTTTTATCCAACTGAACTAAAAATTGGTAGGTAGGTTACAGGTAATCGTCACGCAATTTGTATAATTTTGATGAGTACAGGACTTATACATTTTTGTACAGAGACACAAAAAGAAATTAAATAAAGTTAACAAAATAAAATATCCAGATTATTTTTTTTTCTTTGTAATGAATGTCCAATAATATAAAATTTTAAATCTATGCTGTATCCTGTATTGCTCTGCTTCTTGCTCAGTCTGCGCATATAAAACCCGAAGACCCCGATTAAAACAGATTATTTAGAAAATCATTTTCGCTTTTTTCTCAAATCTTACGTAGACATGCAGCTATGCAGCCCCCCTGTAAAGGAATCTCACGAGCCGCTACTGCTATTGACAGCTGTTGTTTAAGCTGTGTTTACTGTTTGAATTGAAGCTGATACTTGGTTTATAGACCTGTATTTTTCTGGAACTTTCTGTGAATAAATTACTGAATTTTTGTAAGTTTGGCCTTTCATTCTCGGACAACTCACGAACCCCCAAGTACGCAACAATATAAACACATACACATATGGTGTGGCCTGCCTGAATAAAACAGATTTCCAATGCGGCCCACCAAGTGTTTTGGGTTAGACAGGCCTGGTTTAAAGCATTCAGCTAAATTGCATGAAACTCTAAGAAATAATTTACATTTTTATAATGAATTTAAATATTAAATAATTTTATAACAATGTAAATAAAAATTCACTCAAGCTGAATAAATTTCAATATAACTTATTAGTTATCTATATATTTAGTATTTATTAGTAAAAATCATTTTTTTTTAAATTTAGAAACCATATATGTGCCTTTTGCATAAGAATTATGAAATACAACTTATAAATAAAATAAAATTTAGGAAAACCAAACAGATAAAAGAAGTAGCATCGCAATTTCCAACTAAAACAACTAAGTAAATATACAATTATTTCTTTTTTAAAATTCAAAAATCTTGGTAAAATGCACCTCTTTACAGTCTGAGCTACACCCCTGCTAAACTTTGTAGCTCTGTGATCAGCAGCTTGGACTCCAGAGCAGAGCATACAACCTATGTAATAATAAGCTATTAAGCTACATAAGTAAAGAGAAAATATATCACCCTTTGATCACCTAAATTAACAGACATCTTGTTTCATATATTTTATTCAGCTTACAACATATGGGTTTGCAATATGTAGCACTAAAATTCTGTCATTGCTACTCATTTCACTTTTTGGTTGTTTATAATATTTATTGAAAAATCACTTTTTAAGGTATAACTATAGTAATTTTCCCACAACTGGATTTGGCAATTTTTCTTTGGTGCCGCTTTGAACGATAACGATGTCGTTCTGGATTCTTTGTAATATATTATGGCAGTCTATATGCTGTTTATTTTAGATTTAAGATTTAGCTTATGATTTTATCATTTATGATTTTTAGATTTATGATTTAGCCATAATCGCCAAATCCAGTTGTGGGGAAACACTATAGTTGTTCCCTTTTTAAAATTATGTTACCCAAAATGCTATAAAAGAAAGTACTATAATCAAATTATTACAAGCGATAAGTACATATAATAGGCAAGAATTATTTTGTACATTTTTAATTAATAATCTTACTTTGAAACCCATAAAATTTTCTTGACCAGATACTAACAGACTTCCATCTTTTGAAATTGAAACACATGAAACAGTATTTGAATGTCCACAAAAGCGATATTCTTTTCCAGTTCCAATATCCTTTGCAATTACAGTTTGACCAACTGCATACACAATATGTTTCTTATCACAATGAAAAGTTAGGCCATTTTTTATCTTACCTGTAAGGAAAAAAAATAATGTAAAAAAAGGAGAGCTAATAATAAAAATCTATGTGAAAGAGAAACAAAATAAATAACATTTTACGATTTCCTTAATAATTAGGAAAGGGTAAAGGATTGGATAGAAAATTTTCAATATGAAGTAATTTCTTTGAATTTTCTTTATCAATATCGAAATTAAATGGGGAAATGATTACCTTGAAAGGCAATAGTAGAAATGAGATTAAGTTCTGGTAATTTACTAGTGTTCTCGATGCTCATACTAAATCAAGTAAGTAAAATAAAATAAATGGTCTTTTACGATACTTATTATTTACCGAACAGTTTCAAACATTCTGTTATCGATATCGAATACAGAACCAAAAGCTTCCCACTTCTTCTAAAAATAAAAAAATAATTTGATTTGTTGTTTGTTGAGATCCGCGGTAGACATCTCGTTAGTAGACACAAGGGGTAGACATATATGATTCACATGAATTTTTCATTTTAAGTTTATTAAAGCTAGTCGCCATGTCGCCATAGCAACTAAAAATTGAATTTGCGGTTGAATGAACACAGCCATTTTTGTTTTATGAAAATATTTTTTAAAAAGTATTTAAAAATCATATTTCTGTATTCCTGAAATGAAAATGGACAATTTAAAATCTAGAATTATTTTTAAATTCACGAATTTCAATTAATTTTAATACTGAGTATTCAAAAAGTTTTGTTGTTTATTTATTTAAAAACATCATAGAATCGATTTAAAATATTTTAAATATAGACAGATAAAACTCCTCTAATTTTATAATGAAACAAACATTCATAATTTTTATTTAAAAAAAAAAAAAAAAAAAAAAACTGTTATCTCACTGAAATTGACTGAAACTGTGACTGTTAACTTGTGTTGAACGTTTAAGAGCAAATTTCTCTCTATGGCGCTCTAGAGAAATATTTAACGTAAATATTTAATATTTTGTAAATTATATTTAATGTGCTGGAAAGTAAAATGTTTCGAACAAGAAAGGACGTCGAAGAACATGTTGCGAACATCTTAAGCAAGATAGACAATGAAAATGAAGTATGTATTTATGTGTCGGTGTATAATTTTCAAAATCATTATGCAACTGACCTTAGAAAATGATTATATTAAAGAGACTATTTTGATATATGCTTTTACTTTTAATTATTTTGTATTAATTTTCATCTGTCATTTACCTCTATTTATTTTGAAACAAAACAGTTGCTGTTGGACTTTACTGATGATTACAGATGTGTAAAAACTTTTTCCATTACTGATCTATTTTTATCTAATTATATTATTATTAATTTCAGAGAACTGCTTAGTGATATTACAGAATTTCTATTTAATTTCCGTGTAATAAATTGTGAAATTATTTCCTTTTAAAACTTTACATGTTGGCCTTCAAATGTAAAAAAAATAATTTGTTTAATACGGATTCTTGATTCATTTATTTTTAGAACCATTCTGTTGTTTATATGATATTTTGAATATATTTCCCCATCTAGTTTTAATTCATATAATAAAAGCATGTTATATGTAATGTGCAGGGAAAATATTAGTTACAGATAGGATGTCCACTATTTCGAATAACCAGGTAAATCCTTAAGGTTGCTGTGTAGTGACAAAAAAAAGTCCTTCTTAATCATCACTTCACTTCAAAAAAGGAGAAACGGGTATACACTGACATTCTGACAGCTCCCCCCATTGACATTCTGACAGCTTGCCCATCCCTCCTCTCTTATTACTAATTGAAACCTGAAAGAACTACTTGTAGCAAAGCTTCCTAGATCTACTATCAAGCCTGAAGGTATCACTGCGGACAGCGTGTGACGTCACAACCCGGGTCCCTTATCTGTAAGAAACTGATGTCCATCGGGTCCGTTTATTATGTTTTACTATCTTACCTTCTGCTTGGAATGCATGTAGCAAACAATGTTCGTCTTCACCTCACACTTCACATACATTTAAATTACATTTTTCATGAATGAATTTTTAGATTCCATCATTCAATATACTTCAATTGAGTTAATTTTTATTTACATTGTATTGCGGCAGAATATGAGGAAAATTTTTTGAAATCTGAAAATCAATGTTTTCTATTATGTGGATTGTCTAAAGAAAAACTAATGGATGACGGATTAGAATTTGAAGGAATTTGTAATTGTGGTAAATCACTAACTCAGTTAATTAATGAATGTACAAAAACAATGTGTAAAATTCTTTTGAATAATTATACGAAGACAAGAAATGATTAATTTCATAGTAGATCCTCCAGAAAATTAGCAACTGTAAATAATAGATTTTTAAAAAAGGGTCAAACAGAGATTTTAAAAAGCGTCAATTTCTTTTAAATTTTTGTAATATTTCTAAAAAAATTAAATATTTTTTTAGAAATGATAGCAATTACGTAAAAATTCTTTAAAAAATACGAAAGTCTCTCACCAGTAGTCAAAAAATTCTGCTCTCGAAGACATTAGGTGCCGGGTTCGATCCTAAGTGGCACATGTCAACCTATCCTTTCGGAGTTCTCCTTGTTTTCCCCCGAGACGTTTAAATATAGGGCTGGAACGCCGTAAAATGACCACCACGGAGGACAATTTCTCCAAATGACAAAAAAAAAAAAAAAAAAAAAAACTTTGTTTTAATTATCACGGATCGTTGCTCAATCATTCGTTTTAAAGGTATTGACGAGTTCTTTTAAAAGATATCATTATTGAAAATTTACACACACACACACGCAAGGTTGACTGTTATCCTGGTTGACTGTTACTGTTATGAATAATTCTTTTTTAATTTTACAATAATTCATTAAAAATTATTCTCATTTATACGAAACTTTGTCCTATACGGGCACATTAAAAATTATGAAAAGCGGAATGGCAACACCACACGTTAAAAAGTTTTAATTTTCAAATTTTTGTTTCATTTTTATTTATTTTTCTCTTTCTTCTGAATTCAATAGAAAAACGTCTTGGGTTTGTAAAGATTTTCTATTTCTTGTTTTCGGTGGATTTACACGTTTTGTAAGGGACAAACACGATCTGATCAGTTTTAGAAAATGTCAATATATGTATGTGTGTGTGACAAAATATTGTGGTATCTGTATCTCAGGAACTAATGAACAGAATTTCATAGAAGTTTAAGTTGCTTCTTGACTTATAAATGTCCTTCAACTTTTGGTGAAAATCGCCAACAGGTGGAGATACCACGACGTTTCATGATAATTATTAATATGGCAGTATAGGAGAAAATGTTGTATAAATGAGCACAATTACGATTATTTTTGACGAATCATCGTGAAATAAAAAGAAATACTTATAGGTTAGGTTGGGTTGTGAGGACTGCATTAGGGTCCTAGGCCTGAGAGGAATGTCCTCCGTGGGGGTTTTTCTAAGGGTTCCTATACCGTATTTACACAATTTTGGAGAAAACCACGGAAAATTCCGAACGGCTAGGCCGACGAGTGCGATCTGGGATTGAACTCGGCACTTCACGTCTACCAGCTTTGAGCGCGCAGAACCGCTCGGCCGCGGGTGGGCCGAAATACTTATAAGAAACATTTGTATATATAGGAGCATCTTTCCATCCTTGGAGGAAAATCCTCCCGAATGTTGTAAGCTTTCAATATAAATATTTTTTTAAAGAAATACTAAATACCTTTAAAATTTATAGTTGAGCCGTGTATCTTCGATAATTTCAAATAAAGTTATCGATTTATTTATTTATTTTTTATTTTTTTCTTTCAAAAAAAAAAAAAAAGAAGAAAGAAAGAAAGAAACACTTCCTACAATCTCGAATGTAGAGCATAAAATTATTTTTTTTTCGAAATTTAGTATTGTATTTCTCTGATATGAAAGTTGTCTCTATTCATTGTGGAAATTAATTTTTGTAAGTAGTTTGTACTGCGTGAATTTGTTTAGGAATTATAAATTTATCTGAAACAGATTTTTTAAATATTGTTTTAATTTTTTTTCGGCCCATGTAATTTTAAATTGAATGATCCAAAACATTCTTATATATTAATCTGAAATATTTCTTAAACATCTTATATTTATGACTTCAAATTGTTTACTTTAAATGTTTGCAAAACAATTATAGTAACTCAAATGATACATTTATACTTTAGGAAGTAATCTTCGAAAGCCATCAATGAAAATTTTGCAAAATATGTATGTAAAACATTTTCAATTATTGTGCTTTGCAAATAGGGGATAATTTTAAATATAAATTTTTAGTGTTCTTAAAATATAAATTTAACATTCAAATTTCGATCTTCATATGTTAAAAATTGGAAATTTAAAAGTACTGAATATATCTATGCATGTTAAAAATTCATTATTCTTTTGGCAGACATTATTTCAAATTTATTCGATATTACCTATAAACTGAATGATTTTAATTTTGCACAATACAGACTAATTTGAAATAGTAATTCAAATATCTCGTATTTATTATAACTCGATTTTTTTTTTTTTTTTTTTTTTTTTTAATTTACAAATCAGCATTTACTAAAGAGTTGTTGTATCTACATTTCAGAAAATAAACTTTCAAATTCATGTATAAAAATGATGAAAAATGTGCAGACTTAATATTTTCAAATATGTTACATAGCCAAAAATAGAGAATTTAAAAAATAATTTTTTGTACTTTTAAAGATAGAATTTAGATTCATATTTCAATTTTTATAAGTCACAGTTTGGAAATTTAGAAAGAGTGAATGCATGTACATCTAAAAATTATTAATACTTATTTTTTAAGTATTAATTTAATACTCTTTGTACAAAACTTCGAAGTTGAATGATCTTAATGAAATTATGAATATATCATAATACTTTTTTAAATTATGTAAAAATATACAAAACTTGATTTATTGCATTATATATTTGATTTTAAAATACACTTCTATATGTGAATATAATTAAAAATAAAATAAATATTTGGTAAAATATGTATAATAAAAATTTTCATTTATATTAATTTTCAAATGAGCACTATTAAATATCATTTTTGTTGTTTTAACTCAAATTTAAATCTTTATATGCTAAAATTTGGAAATTTAAAATTAAAGAACGTGTGTCAAGATTTATTATTATTATTATTTAAATATTTTAATTTCCTTGGTGTAATAGTTATAAAATAAATTATTCCAATGGAATTCGGTGTATTTCCCTCGTTTATTAAAATGCACAATGTATAACATGTACAATTTTAGTTTTGTAACATCAAATATTTGATTTTAAAAAATACTTAATGATGTAAACACGTATAAACATAAATGAAAGGGAAAATATATCTATTTTATATCCCACTGTTTTTTCTGGACGTCACCTACTTCTCAATTTTTATCACTGTTCGGTAATTTTATGGTCATGAATTTAATTTGGAGAATGGAAAAGAATTACTTTTAAAAACAAAAAACTACAATGTTTATCAAGTAATAATAATAATTGATTAATAAATTATAATAAATGTAATTTATAATTTCAATGCCCCCCTCCCCCCCAAATTTTCCCCTTTCTGCAAATGTTCATGTTTCATATTTTTTCACATCTGTAGCCCCTCAGAAGATATTTAAAAGTTAAAGTAACCCTTTTCACCGCGCAAATAACATTTATAGCCATAAAATTACCGAAAAGTAATAAAAATATAGGGGCGTCCCCAAAAAAAACGGTTGGTGATAGGGCAAAACTGGCGTCATATTCAAATTCGGGAGGTCATTTTACATAAGAGTTTGCAAAAATGGTGTTGGGTCAATTTTCATGCAGGCAGCAATTTTCTGTATTATCAAGTTAAGTTATAAGCATTTTTTAAACAAAACAAAATTTTATGTGATGTACTAGTCTATAAACATGTTTAGTGCAAATCGCCCCTTTCATTTGGTGCCTTATTTGTAACAAATTTTTGATTAGATATTTTAAAATTAATAAAAATATAAATATAGAAATAGGTTTAAAATAGGCATGTAAACTTTTAATTGTTGCCCTTTTTTTTTCAGCATAAAATGAAATATGCTTTCACGTGAAAAAAATAAAATAAATAAATAAATAATAATAATACATAAATAAATAAATAAAATATTAAATTTGCTCATGCATATGAAAAAATGACGTCTATAAAAATAATAATAATAATTTTAAATTTTAAAAGTAACGAAGAGATAAATAAAGTGCGAAAATTTCGCACGGGCTTGCTATAGCAAACGAATTATTTGAAGTGAGAAAAAAATAAAATGAAGTGACCATTTTTCAACAGGCGCCTTAGTCGCTCTATAACTAACTAGTATTATATAAATAAAGAGAAGTGTGTGTGTGAGTGAGTGTGTGTCTTTCTGTATGCGCTCTGGAGCACAAACTACTAATCTCAGAGCTACACAACTTAGCAGAGTGGTTGTTGGGGGCATTGCAGGTGTGTACTTCATCGACTTTTTTTTTTTTTTTTTTTCCGATTTTATCCATTGGCTTTTCTGATTCATTTTCTAAAATTTATTCTTTCACTTTAGTCGTCTGCGTATAATACAACGCATTTTAGACTGCTTATTTATTTATTTATTTAATTCATTCACGTAAATGCGAAATATTTTTTTTTCTTGCATTGCAATCGTATGTGTATCACAGCAACGTATTTTACAATATTTATTTAATTCATTTAATAGAAAGCGAAATGTTTTTTATTTATTTATTTACTAGCAGGTTTTGCTAGATTTGCTGGTCCCAGTATTTAAATGAATTCTCAAAATTGAACACTGTTTTTTTTTTTTTTTTTTTTTTTTTTTTTAAACACTTTATATACATAAAAATATACAATAAATCCCATTGGAATGAATCCCTTTGAGCATTAGTTCGAGTACCCGCTGCGTTTGGCAGCATCTTTCTCTCTCGTGTTATGTCGGCTCAAGTCTATGAGGTCTCACTGCCTAACGCAGCGACATTTCCCGAAATTTTAGTTTAGTTATTTATTGGACGACAAATGGAGCTGCTATTGTTCAAGAACTACGATTTCGCAGATGGGTATATCCCAGCCTTTTCATTTTTGTACCATGTATTAGCAAGACCCAATCACTCAGTTTTTTTGCCCTCACTGTAGAATTATAAAAATTCAAATAGAATAAATTTATAATTTTACTACAATTAATTATATTAAAAAAATTATACATAAACAAAACTGTTATAAATATATGTATATATATCTTATTTAAAATTTAATATGTTTAGTTTTTTCTACTGTATTGCCATTTGATTTCAGTAAATATAATGTATAAATAATAATAATAATAAATCGCTTTTGCATGTATGAAGGAATTAAATAAATAAAAAATAAAGAGTTTATAGCCTTAAAATAAAATTAAAAGGAAAATTAATATAAAAAAATAAAAAAAAAAAAAACACTTAAAAGTCGTTAAGATACACAGACGATTGAAATGTAAGAGTAAATTTTAGGAAATGAAACCGAAATATGAATACATAAGATCGGTAGAAAAAAAAATTCAAAATTCAAATTCAAAATGCGAAAAAAATCTCGATGAGGTGTACATTTGCAGAATCCCGGCTATCCATTTGCCGAGTTTTGTATAACTTAGTCACAGCAACGCGTGGCCGGGTCTGCTAGTGTATATATATATATATATGTTTTTCCCCTGGAGATGGAAATGAATATATGAAAAAGACGCTTTATTCCTTATCTTCTTTCGAGATTCGGGGTGAGGGGAAAGAAGGAATGATTTGTTTAAAACTCTGAAATCGGTAATTTAGGTATTCATGCCTGTAATATTAAAAAAAAAAAAAAAAAAAACTATATATATTTCTTTCTTTCTTTTTCTTTTATTTATTTTTCTTGACATCTAAAAGCTTATATGAAAAGTTCTTGCTCCATATCCTATTATTTTAATTTAGAAAATTCTTGAAATTTATAAATTTTAATTCTGTAATAGCATTTGTTACATTTTAAACGAAGATTATTATGCATATCATTAAAAAAAAAAAAAAAAAAAAAAAAAAAAACTTAGAGGGAATAGACGCGTTAAAAATCACGCTTTGCTACACCGCTCCCCTTTAACTTTAGAGGACGAATTACGAAAGATCCTGAAATTGATTTTATAAATTCGCATTTTGCATTTCAAAAATAAAATTTAATGGATGTATTATTATTATTATTATTTTTTTTAATATAAAGGATGTGTAAAAAACTATTTTTCTCTGTTTACGCCTTTGAACAAAACACACTATTCTGCTTATAGTACAAATACGTAATATGAATTATTACACTATATCTGGAGAAACATCTTTTTCTACAAGTAATACGAGTGAAAAGTGCTTACGTCCTCTTCCAATTGCCATTTATAGCCGAAGGGTACACGAGTAAAAGTTAGCGACACAGGAAGTAATTTATCACGATCCATCATTTTCCCCCTACACAGAGATTGAAAATAAAAGAAGATCACAATATTTTTTTAATTTTTCGGCCGTTTTACAAAAAATTAAATGCATGAAAGTGAATAAAAGTGGTATGACACAAAACAAAAAATTTTTTTACATCTCTGAAGAGTTTTTCTTTTTAAATTTTCCTAATTGAACTAAAGTTATCGATGTTTAAAGTAAAACATATGCAAATTCGCCCAGAATAAATTTAATTTAAATGTGTTAAAAATCACTTCTTCAAAAAAATAAAACTGTAGAAAGGTGTGAAAAGTTGTCCTCTACAACACTGACAAATATTTTGCAAATCTATTGGTTTTTTAATTAATTATTAAGGGACAAAATTTCCCCATAGGTTAACATGGAACCTTGAATATTCAAGATGGCGGGTACACAGCAACCTTAAGAGCAGACAATAGGTAATCTCGCTGACAACCGTAGCCCATGTTATTCTATGGGAAAAAAAATTTCTATAATTACTCATGTCATTACCTAATGAATATTTTTCAATTTTGTTTTCACATTTGGGAAATTTGTAAGTGTTATTTTCCTAAAACTGATTTTTTAAATTTCTAGTACAGTAAAGCTCTGTTTATACGTCTTTCAAGGGACTGATGCAAAACGACGTATAAATGAAAAGACGTATCTGGTATCTGTCCAGACTTTTCAGACTGGGTCCTGTTTGGGGGAAATTGTGAAAAATCTATAGGTAATTTTGTGAATCAAAATTTACTGTAGAAATCAATCTCTTCCGAACATTTTGGCTAGGGTCCTCTTTTTGTAAAAGGCCCACCAGCGGCCGAGCGGTTCTGCGCTCAAAGCTGGTAGACGTGAGGTGCCGGGTTCGATCCCCGGTCGCGCTCGTCGACCTAGCCGTTCGGAGTTTTCCGTGGTTTCCTCCGAAACTTGCGTAAATACGGGCTAGGACCCCTTAGAAAGACCTCCACGGAAGGCCCTCCCCCTCAGGCCTAGGACCCCAGTGTTGTCAATCGGCCTTAATCCCTAACACCAACACCAACACCTCTTTTTGTAAAATTGTAAGAAATTTCATTTTGCAAAATAAAATAACAATCAAAATAAGTATTTGTTTTGAACTATATGAACACATTTTGAATATTAATTATATACTTTATCTTTTTTTGAATATTAATTATATACTTTAATTTATATCTTTAATAAATAAGCATACAATTTATGCCCATGCAGATAATTATTTAATAACATTAAAAATCTTTAATATTCGTCTGGTTTGCTGCTTGTCTTGTCTATGAGTCTTAAAAATTCTACTGTGAATTCAATTGATTCTTTGATCAGTATTCTTCGATCTTTCCTGTGTTCCTCCATTTAAGATGCTTTCTTGGAAAACTCTGGCTTATTTAGAGTAAATAGTGACAGGTTGTAAAAATTGGCGAATTTTAGTAAAGTGGAAAAGACGTATAACCAATATTAGCAGCGTGTAAACGAAGAATTTTTGCATCAAAATGAATAGGAATGTATTAGGACTTCACTAAAAGAATGTATAAATGTAAAAGACGTACAAACAGTGCTTTGCTGTAGAATAATTAAATTAATAATTTCATTAATCTAATTATAGTTTTTTCAGGTAGGAAAATTTTCCCAAATCACTATATGTATATACATATTTTATTTCAGTGTGGTTATATTTTAATATAATGCAGTAGTATTTTAAATTTAGTATGTTTTATTTACTTTTCATATTATTTGCAATAAGAAGAAAGCATCTAGATACTGCAAAATTTTCGTTTTATTTGCTCCTTCTCTTCTCTTTCCAACAATTACTATGCTATCAATATTCTATTTACGGCATAAATTATGTCGTATACAAAGTCTCCCTAATTTTGATTTTTTAAGGATGGAATCACCCTAATTTAAGTTCTCAAAGGTTGGCAGCTATGATATAGGCTATATGCATTTGTTCTTCCAGGAATGCTGTAGAACTATTGCTGGTAGGTTGAAAAGTCAGAAAGAAAAGTAAGGCCTCTGAATATTTAAAATGTTAGAAAAGGCTATTTGGTACCAAAATGTTTTTGAAAAGACTGGCTGCCAGGTGCTAAAATATATTTAAAAAGGCCACAGAGTGAAGCACCTTGCCAAACTAGCCTAGAGTCAGCACTGCTCTCTAGAGAATTAAATAGGATACATTAATTTTTCTTTATCCCTTAATTTAATGCTTTTGTAATGAAAAAAAAAACCTGTTGTTACTTTTTTTTTTTTTTTTTTTTAAATGAGTATATTAATGAATGATTTGATCTAGGCATATTTGGACACTGCTTATAAAATAAATTTAACAATGAAATTTATAATCTGTTCAATTTCTGTTCCAAGGAAAGTAACTTAAAGATACTCTACTTTATTTTGATGTGTTTCAGACACATTTGGCCATGTATACAAGGTAAATTCAGGTGTGATTGTGTTCAGGTAATTTACCTGATTTCAGGTATTTTTCTCATTTTCAGTATCACAATTCCAGTTTTTCCGGTTGTTAAATTCATAAAAGAAAACTAAAATATCAAATTCATATGACTGCTAAACCAATAATTAAAATTATTTTTTTTCATAATGAGAGAATTGGATCTCCTTGCAATAAATTACATGTTCTCTATCCCTACAGTTACTTCTGTAAATTTAATGAAGTATGAAATATGACTATCTAATGCAATAACCTCGTGTTTTTAAGTTTGCGTTATAAAGATCTTCTACTGTACATATATATGAGGGCTGTTTTTTCTTTTTTTTCAACCTCCGATCGCACAGCATGAAGGCCAGACATGAGGCAGGTGATTGATGTTCACAGTATGTGACTGTGCATCTCCTCTTCTACACGCTCTGTCACTGTCGAGTGCAACACGCTAATTCGTTTTCAGCTGCAATCACATAAACATGGCTGTCTTTATTGATTCTCCCGCCAAGTGTGAATTGAGAAGTGTTATTTGTTTCTTGCAGGCAGAAGGGAATAGTGCAGCAGAAATTTATCGAAGAATGAGTCGAGTGTATGGAGACAGCTTTATGACTGAGGGTGTTGTTCGTGAATGGTATCGAAAATTTAAAGATGGCCAAACTGATGTGCATGGTGAAAGGTCAAGGACGCAAGTCTGTTGCCACAGACGATCTTGTTCAACGAGTTGACCAAGTGGTTAAGGGAAGGTGTAGGTTCACCATAAGTGAATTATCGATGAAATTTCCGGAGGTGTCAAGACCTGCCTTGTACTCTATAGTTACTGAAGAGTTGCGCTACAGAAAAATTTGTGCTCGCTGAGTTCCAAAGATGTTAATGGACAACCACATAACTTGCCGAATTGCAGCAGCTTTATCGTTTCTTGACCATTACAATATTGGTGGAGATTTTTTTAAATGCATTGGGACCGGTGATGAGACATGGATTCAATATGACATGCCCGAAACAAAACGGCAATCTCAGCAATGGATGCACACAAATTCTCCAAACAGACCTAAAAAATTCAAATAAACCTTACACAACCGTAAGATTATGGTAACTGTTTTTTGGGACCAAAAAGGTGTGTTGCCTGTGGAGTTTATGCAGCTGGGGACAACAATTACTGCAGATTCTTATTGTGTGACTTTTCTACTCTTACGGAGGGCTATTCAAAACAAAAGAAGAGGCTTGCTAACTTCCGGAATTGTTCTGATCCATGACAATGCCCGTCCTCACAGTGCTCGTGTAACCCAACGGCTCCTTGAGATGGGGACATTAAATGGGACATTTTCGAACACCCACCATATAGTCCCGACCTAGCGGCCAGTGATTACCATCTTTTCCCGGAACTAAAGAAGCGACTTGAAAGGCAATTCTTCCAAACTGACGAGGAGCTCAAAGAAAAAAAAAAATATATATATATATATAAAATACCAGCTGATCATAAATTATAATTTTAAGTTCATTTTTTCATTGAAAATATTTAAGATAAAGCTTTTTATTTATTTGCGGATGTTAAATTTCTTTGTTACAAATAGCAGCATTACATTATTATTATTATTATTATTATTATTTTTTTTTTTTACACCATTGATCACGTTTTAATTTTCCTGGAGAAAGTGACATCATCGGAGACAGAAAAACAACGTAACAAAATAAACTATTTGCAAATTAGCAGAGTACTTTTGTTAATGCAAGCTTTTTAATTGATAACTTCATTAATTAAGAGGATATAAATTTTTAACCAAGAGAAATGCCTTCTTTAGAGTATTCGGCAAACATTCATACCTTTCATAACGCTAAGTACACTATTGTTAGTGAGGAGATTCATTTGTCAGGCAAAAAAAATTGACAACTGCAGCAGTAACCTTTTTTAAAAAATAGTTATATTGAGAAATGTGGGCAGAAAAGCAATTTCGTAGCACTAAATCATAATTAAAATGTATATATATATAATTTCGAATTAAGTCTAATTTGCCATTTATTTTGAAAACACTACTATTTCAAACATGCATAACAAACTGAAACATATAAAATATATTCTTGTTATATACATAATATTCATTCAGAGACTAACATTTCTTTGTAAAATTATGATTAAATACAATATTAAACAAATTTATGTAAAAAATTAGCCACTTTTTGCAACCAGCTAGATTGCAATACTTAAAAAATTTAACCATATTAAACTCCTGCTCAGTTGTGTCTATGACGACGACATCCTCTTTCTGTTTCAGAACCTTCAATATCCTGTCAGTATTCTTAAATGAATCACTATCTATCTTTTAAATCAGAAAAAATAAAAAGTAATTTAAAAAAGAAAGTTAAGGATCAGGAGGAAAACTCGTTCTGGGAAAATCTTGGCCCCACTGCCTTTAGCAGTGCACGCAGGCCTGTTTAAGTTTGGCCCTTTTAACAAATCATCATATTTTAAAGCCAAAAGATATAAAGAAAATTAAAAAAAAAAAATTCTTATTGGTGAAGTTTTCAATCTGGGTCCCCACTCCCACAGCAGCACATACATGCACAAGCTATGTGCATTTTACACCCCCTAATAATTTTACACTTTTGAAAGTATATATAATCTATTAATTAAGGCACTATCTCTATTTAAAAGTTTTTGCCTTTCCTCCAAGTAGTGTTCATGTTATGCGTTTTTCAAAGGACGCCGCGCCCTGCCCTTTTTCATTTTAGCGCTGATGCGCCCTGCCCTTTTTTGAAGTGAAAAATGTGCCCTGCCCCTTTTTGGAAGAGAAAATCCACCATTCACTTTTTAAAATTGAAATTGTGCCCTGTATTTTCCCATCTGCTATATCGCTATTTTTTAAAGATATTTTAGTGTTTTTGATCAGATATAAGATTGAAAAATGAATTTAAAATTAAAAAACTCAAAAATCCTAATAAGTATAATTGCTAAGCTTATTGTCTAAATTACTTCAAATTTAGTATCCGATTGTAAAATTTTTTCTACAATCTAGAAGTCAAAATTGTAAATTCATTGGAAATATAAATTTTTACATCGTTCCATGTTTACATGTGTAAATAAATGCTAAGTATATTTTTAATAAATAATTAAATTAAGATAGACATGAATCCAAGAAGGATAGTATGTGTGTGTTTGTGTGTACCAGCTGTGTTTCTCTGTGAATTAGGTGATGAGATAGATAAGTATTCTCTTTTTATTTGCATTTATTTCATTTGTTTGTTCATTTAGTGGACTGTACATTTTATAAACCATTTAGTGAGTGGGAAAGAAAGTGCCCTTTCGTTTATCAATATGTGCCCTTTTGCAAACAAAAAAGTGCCCTTTTTGATAAATCCGCCCTGCCCGTTAAAAAAAAAAAAAAAAAAAAAAAATGTGAACACTACCTCCAAGTAATAACCCCCTAATCATTTTACACTTTCCAAAGTATCACAATAGATTGCTTGCACACCAAAAGTTAATAATACAAATTTTCAAGGTTCTGTCAACATTTTAAAATTCCAAAATAATTTTACACATTTAAAAATATCTGCAATCAATTCCCCAGTGCTAAAATCCTAATGCAGCTGAACCTCATTAATTAACCAACGTGAATCTCAAGGGGAATAAAAATCTTATTCATGTTATCAGTAGTTCATGCTATCAGTAACTCAGAAACTCATCTTCATTTTAATGGGGATTGTGGAAACATATACTAAATAAAAGAACTGGCGTACAAACAATATTCAAACTAAAATCTTCTTTACACGCAATAAAACTAATGAAAACGCTACTGGTTACAAAAGGACATATAGCCTTTCTTCCTCAAGTGCAAACACTTGCTACTGCCGTCTTGTTTTTGCTGCCAAGGCAATTGCACGTGTTTGCACCTGAGGAAGAAAGTGTATGTCCTTTTGTAACTGGTAGTGTTTTCATTAGTTTTATGGTGTGTGAAGAAGTTTTTAGTTTGAATATGTGGAAACAGTTCATGTTAAATGTAATTCACGTTTAATCATGTTCATGTTAACGAGGTTCGACTGTAGTAACAATTTTGGATGATCTAAGACTGTTTCTACATTTTTCCTCCTTTCGCCTCCTGTCCTGCCCTCTCCTAATAATTTAATATTTTCGAAAGTATTTGTAATCCATTCCTCACCCCTAAAAACATCTTACAAGGAAACATTTAAAAGGTGTCGTCTTCAAAAAATATTGAAAAAAATATATGTGATTCTACTCTTCATAAAACACCAGAAAGTGAAAAAATTATCATCTGAAATGAATTACAGCGACCACAAAAAATTATCAGAATTAAGCATTTTTGACGATGTAGCACTGTCAGGCAATAAGTTTGCTAGTACCGAGATTGCCGTGTACAAAAAGAACAGTGTTTTGCTTCACCAAGTAGCACTCAAAATCAATCGCCAATAGCAGTGTGAAATCGCCGAATATGCTTAATTTTGATAATTTTTGTGGTCGCTGTAATTCATTCCAGCCGATAATTTTTTCACTTCCTGGTGTTTTATGAAGAGTAGAACCACATATTTTTTTCAATATTTTTTGAAGACGACTCCTTTTGAATGTTTCCTTGTTAGTACAAAATTTCACAGTGTATGTGAATTTGACGCTCTGAATAATAATGATAATAATAGTCTGATATTGTCCATCGGTTATGTGATAACAATGAAGTAAAAATTAATTTTAATGTCTTCATACACTTTAACTATCTGTAAAGTTCTGTTACAATCAATGTGTCACAGTTTCATTTCCCTATTACAGTTTCAGGAGAGCACTGTGCCCTGCCTGCCCTATGACTGAAAAAATAGCACACTACTTGCCCTTAAGGGGGACTCTCTACTTATCGTCCCCGAAAGCCGAAGCCAATGTTAATCTATAGGAAATTTTGTCCCGTTATTACTCATTAACTAATACATTGTATTTAAATTCCGTCTTCACACTCAGAAATCTCACAACTATTAAACTTTCTATCGCTTTCTAAAAGTGATTTTCTTAATTTTTAATATTTCATTTTTAAGCTTAAAAATGCAAAATTTCACATTGTGAAAAATTCACATTTTACAGCTTCAAAATAAAATATTAAAAATTCAAAAAATTAATTTTTAGAACGCGATAACCTGTTTAACAGTTGGAATTTTTCTGAATATGAAAACAGAACTTAAAAATATGTATTAGTTAATGAGCTAGCTATAAAGGGGCAAAATTCTCCATAGAATAACATTGACTTTGGCTTCCAGCGACAATAAGTAGAGCCCTCTTAATCTAAAAAAGTTACGCCATTACATTACTGCCTTTTATTGAAAGTAACCTTCAGACTGAAGATATGTTATAAATAAATGTATATAACAATCAACATTCGTTCATACATCAGTAACAAGTAAAATTAAGGTGTAAAGAAAATTAAAATTTAAAACTTTTTCTTCTATTTATACCTAAAATCAAAATTTCAAAATGAGTGTCTAGGTTTTAAATGTTAAATATGCCCTTAAGGATCCAAAACTACCTTCATGAATCTAAGAAAATGCCCTTTTTTATTAGCAGCACCCTGCCCTTTTTTAAACCTGGGGGAAACTGTGGTGAGTGTTCCTAGTTAGTACAATATTTGCTAGTAAGTACTGCAGCACTAGTACAAGATAGAGTATTTATAATACCTAGGTATAATAATATATTATTAGGTCACTAAAAAAAATAAAAATTAAAATACTGGTTGTTTTATTCTTCAGTGTTTTCAGGGGTCGATCCAGGCAAAATTTGGGTCCCTTTTGCGGCCCCTTCACAAAATTCCACATAGTAAAAAGGGACCCTTCACAAAATTCTAATTCATAAAAAGGGACCCTTCACAAAATTCAAATCCATAAAAAGGGACCCTTCATAAAATTCAAATTTATAAAATGAGTCCCTTCACAAGATTTTGTTTTATAAAAATGATCCTTTTATTAAATGTTTTCATATTTTCCGTATTATTTTTAATTAATGCCTTAATTTGGCTCAACGAAACTCTATTAACATAATATTAAACATTACATAAAGTGATTGTAAAAACGGAAGATTTTACACAATATTTTACTTTTTCACAAAAATATTTTACATTTCACAAAAATAAATAAAAATTTCACAAAAATATTTTGTTTTTCACAAAAAAGGGACCCAAAAATTAAAACCTGGATCGACCCCTGGTTTTAACTGATCAATATTTTTTTCTCTTTCTCTGTAGAAGCTCTTGAAAGGGTACACATTTGCAAGGTTATTTTACCAAGTGAAAGATTATGAATCTGCTAAAAAGTAAGTATATGTGACTTCACTTTAAAATATTTAACTCTAATCTAAAATGCATATGCATTCATCATAACTTTGTAAAATTATATACTATTTAATACTATACAAATTGAAGACTAAATATAAGATAACAAGTACTGTTATATAAACCTATGTTAAACAATTTAAATTTGACTTCGGAACAGCATTTGACAAGCTTTGTGAGGGGCAACCACTTGGCAACTAAAAAAAAAAAAAAAAAAAGGTGATTAAAAGTATATATCAATCGCCACTACAGTTGCCACTTTCTGTGATCATTAAAAATTTTTAAAAATCAAGCGATAATTGTCAGTTGAATGCCTTGTGATTTCCGATCTTTTTCCATCTATGGCATAAATGTCAATGTTCATTTTAAACTTGCTTTATTATATTCTACAACTTATAAAGAAGTAGACTTGTTTAATATCTCTCACTCATATAATTTTTTTAACCTTCCCTCTTGGCACTGGCAAACAGTAATTACATGCCCTACAGAAGCTTTATGGTTTCCAATCTTTCTCCATTCACAGCATAAATGTAAATATTTATTTTAAACTTGCTTTACTATATTCTACAACCTATAAAGAAGTAGAATTGTACAATATCTCTCACTCATATAATTTTTTGGACCTTCCTCCTCCTGCTACTAATGATCGGTGATCACACAGACACCCTATAGAAGCTTTATGATTTCCAATCTTTCTCCATCCACACCATAAATGTAAATATTCATTTTAAACTTGCTTTATTATATTCTACATTTTATAAAGAAGTAGAATTGTTCAATACCTCATTCATGTAATTTGTTGGACCCTCCCCCCTTCTGTTAACGATTAGCGAACACATGCTCCACAGAAGCTTAATGATTTCCATTCTTTCTCCATCCACAACATACATATAAATATTTATTTAAAACTTGCTTTACTAGATTCTAGAACCTATAAAGGGGTTAATTGTTCAATATCTCTCATTCAACAATCAAATGTCCTGCCAAGGTGCCAAGCACAATCTTTCCATTATTATATTATTTCTCCCTAGTATGTACTGTATATTTTCCCCACTTAAGCTATTTGGCAAATGTGCATCAAATTTTGATTTAGCTTAAATAAGAATTTTTCCTATTTGCTTTCTTTGGGGTAGAAATCTTCCCTTTTCCTTCTCATTTTCAAGTAGAATTCTCCCTATTTTTAAAGCTACTATTTCTAAAGTTGGCAGCTAAGTAAGTCATTTCAAGTTCCTGTATCTATATTTTTAAGAGGAAATAGTACTAACTCTATTGAAATAAAATCATTTAAAAAGGTGTGTCTTTAGAAATAGGAAAAAATAATAAAACTGCTAACTGTATTTGCACATAACCATGTAAAAGGTTATGATGCTGCCAAATTGGTTAATTCAATCGATGTGAATAGTGAATAATAACAGCTTATTTCATTTAAATGAATGAATGAAAGAAAAGTACTATGAAATAAGCAGTCGTTATCGCATTTTGCGACCAGTTTTTTAATTTTGACGCCTAGAATTCCAATCACAGGTGCCATATTTGACGCCTGGATTTTTTCCTCATCATACCTAATAATTTTCCTAATTCCATCAGACTGTAAACAAGTCTATTTCAGTCAATTGAACCTAACAAAAACTGATTTAAGAATTCATATCTCTATGAAAGTAGTTGATGATTTGTTAATGATTAAATTAAACAGCCCTAAATCGGAAGATTTCTGCCCAGAAAATGCTATTAAAATGTGGTGGAATGATGTATCTTCTGGGCGAAGAATAAATTTGCGATATTAAATATGTATGTTTAATATTGTGAATGTAATTACATTCATTACATAAATATTTTTTATATAATCTTGCATATATTATTTACAAGTTAATGCTTTATTATTATTATTATTATTATTTTTTTTAAATATACATATTTAATTATAGATGGCACCTAGATTTTTAATTTGTACGCCCAAAAAATTTAATCCAGGCGTTATTTTTACGCCTAGTTTCAAAATTCTTATTTCTCCCACTGTGTCCAAGTCCCGGTTAAAGCAAGGATTTTTGTAGAACTTCGTGATCCACTTTAAATTGTAGGCCTTGGTCTAATGAGCCTTAACATGCAATATATGACCATAGAGTGACAACCTCAACTCAACCTAACAGTCATCACTTCTTATTTTCTATTCCTATGTGTATCACCATTCAGTGCAGAATTGTCCATGAGAGTAGGTGTGTCTTTCATAAGGAATTATGCATCTGTCTGTTGAGTGGTGTGTTATTAGATTTAAGGAAGATTTTCTGCTTGTGGGACCTAGGCCTTTGGTGGAATGTCCTCTATTGGTGTCTTTCCTAAAGGTTCTAGCCTGTATTCATGCTAATTAAAAAAAAAAAAAAAAATGAAAACTGTGAATGGCTAGATAGATGAGCTGAACTTGATCAGTCTGTTACACAGCAACTCTGATTAAGGATCTTGTACTTGTGTACAAGATGTATACAGGGGGGGGGGGGGGAAACTTACTGACAGAAAATCATTAAGGATTTCAAAAAATCTAATCTATCGAAATCATGTTTTGCAAAGAAGGGGGGAATCAGAATACCAACGATTATATTAAACAACATTTTATTATTTCTTTGTTTCAAGAATGAAAAATATATCTGGGCTTGAAGAGAAATAACAATACACTAACAATTTTTTACCAACTCATATTATATGAATAGCTCCAAAATCTGAAGGCTGCTAGTAATTGAAAATTTCAAGAGCTACATCCCTTTAAAAACTTTAAATATACACCTTGCATGCTTATCTATGCTTATTTGTTAATACTTGCTTGTTCACAAATTTATATATATATATATATATTTATATATATATATATATATATATATATATATATATATATATATATATATATATATATATATATATTGGCAAAATCACATTAACCGGTTTTAAGGTCATCTCACAATATCTTTAGGCAAAATCCCAGGAACAGAAAGTGCTTAAAACTGTGATGCACGTCGCAGAACAATTGAGGCTTTTGCAGAACATTTCATCTATCCCCTAACTGGAGGATGTTGATTGATATAGCTAACATTCTAAAATTAATAAAACCTAGATATGCTCAACTGATCTGTAAATCTGTTAGCATACTAGAAAATTGCTGGAAACAGTCATTGATTCAATGTATAGACAAAATTTATAAACATTTTGTAAGTAGTATATCCACATTAATGTGACAATATTAATGCCAAAAGCCATTGAAAAAATTGCAATTTCTGGGTGTATTCCTCAGTTTTAGATTATAAAAATTTTAAACCATGTTTTATTATAAATGTGTAATAAATATTTTACTAATTAGTATTATTTTTATGCTTATTTTGCATTTTACTGTGCTTTGACAAATTTGGACAAAATACCTGCAGAACATCTGCAAATTTTAATGTCTCGTTGCAGAACATCGGATATAATTCTGCTCCTGGGGGCAAAATATCATCCCACTTACAAGGTCACTTTTGTGTGACCTTTTACCATAGTCTGACCTGACTGTATATATATGTAACGTAATTGGGGTGTCGTAATATTATGTGGGTCGGTATTCCAGTCATGTGAGCATCTTAGAAAGGATGAGAAGTCCAGAATCACTAATAATCCTTTATTAAGTTCCAGATGCAGTCTTGGCCTGAATGTTAGACATCCTGAGCGTCATAAGTTCCGTAACTACGCCGAAAGTCGGCCCTTCTCCGTAGCGGCACCCCACTGGGCCCGCAGGTTTCATTAGCGAGCTGTTACATGATAAGATTAATATTTAACGTTGATTTATTAGGCAGTTCAATATCGGAAAAGCCACGATTTCTCGTGTGTCCCAGCTTAAATACCGTCTACTTTGGCGGGAATATTTTGTCCTGCCCTGCTTAATCATTGGCTATTAACTTTATGATTGACATATATATACAGTGAACCTCATTAATGTGAATCTCAAGGGGGTTAAAGAATTTGTTCACGTTATCAGTACATGCTATCAGTAACTCAGAAATTAATCTTCTTTTTGACGGTGATTGTGGAATCAGCTCATGTTAAAAGTAATTCGCGGTGAGCGTGTTCACGTTAACGAGGTTCGACTGTATTATGGTGGCCATTAGTCAAGGGATCATGGAAAAGTCAGGGAATTTCATGCAAAGTCAAGGAATTTGACAAATTTTGTGATAATAAGCCATATTTTAAAGCTTGTTATTGTAAACTGCTAAATTGTTTGCTAATTTTCTGAAATTTTTGTGGAGAATAAACAGCATAAATCAAGGAAAAGTTAAGGAAAATGATGAAAAGTAGTTATGGAAAAGTCAGGGAATTTAGAAAAGTTCTAGTGCTAGCCATCCTGATATATGTATGATAGAAAAAAAAAATTAAACATTCATTAGTTTTTAACCTGTCGTGGGTTATTTCACTTGTTAAATTTTAATTATTCCATGCAAAAATGTAAAAGTGCTGGAATAGAATATATTTCAGTTGTTAATGGGTTTGAATCCCTAGATTATGCTTGTCTATCTAGCTTGAGGTTTTCTGCGGTTCCCTCTCTGAAACTCATAGGAATAATGGCTAGGACCCTATAGAAAGACCCTCACAGAGGCACTCCATCTATAACCAAGTCTCTAGTGCAGGCAGTTGACAATCTTTTCACCAACACTAGCACCATGCAAAACGCATCTGATAGATAGATACTTTACCTTTTTTTTTTTTTTTTAAACTTGATTACATTTTATGATTTGTCCATATAACAAATTTGATGACTTAGTACCCATTTTAGTTGCCAGATTATGTTTATAACTAGCTTGATTACAACTAGCCCTGTATGTTAGAAAAATTAAGCAGAAATAAATTATTTATGCATGATAATCATAATAAAGATAGTTATATTTTTGTTTATGTCAGTTTGAAAATGTATTTGCATTTTCTAGGTACTTAACTGGTTATTTAAGTCTAAGGCAGCAGTATGCTCCTGCACATAAATTGATGGCCCAGATTCATGAAGCTACAAACAATCTTGAAAATGCCCTGCACTCTTATAAACGGTTTGTCTTTTTGAACATTGTTTTTTCTCATTTAATTTTTAGATACTTATTTTTTAATGCTTTTGTAGAACTTGGAAATAACGAATAATTGGGGGGAGGGATATATATATATTGCATTCAGTAGCGAAGCGATGGAAGCAACACTTCCCTTATTTAAGATTTTAAAAAAGTAACGTTGGAAAGACTGAATTGATTCTTCTGCTTTTGGAAGCACTTCGCTTTGGCGCTTCCATAGTTTTCTAAACTGCGCCTCGCCCCTGATTGCATTTTATATATTTTTAAATTTAAGATTTTAAGTAGCAAATCCATCCACCTCATGTGTCATATGTTTTGAGCAACACAGAATCTGTTGGATACATAATTCATGATATTTCAATGTTAAGGATCAAATGACAGTAGGCAAGCAAAAATAATTTTCTGTTATTTTGGTAATTTCACTATTAAAAAATTAATAATAATAATGATGTCATTGCTATTCCGTAATATATCATGTCTTTTCTACCTTCTTATAAAAATATGAAGTACTTTATATAAATGTATTTACAATATAGCTATAGCTATCATTCTTTACTTGTTGATGTTTTACTTTTCAATTAAGTTAATATTACGCATACTTTTATTACTTACATGTTGGAAAGGTAAAAGTTTAATTTATTATCTTTTTTAGTTCTCTGGAATTTGATTCTAATCAGAAAGATATCATTCTTAAAAGTAAGCATTTCAAATTTTAGTATATAAGGATTATTATTATTATTATATGTATTTATTAATTTGATTAATTTTCATTCCTATAGTTTGTGAACTCTACTGTCAGTTACCAGTGGATCCTGAAACAGCTAGGGTAAGCTGTATATGTTTATATCCTGTTATTATTTGATTTTGGATTAAGTTTACTTATTGTTTACTTATTATTATTATTATTTTAACAGTATTGGGCTGAAAGAGCTGAACAGTTATTTCCTTATCACGATATTGTTTTCAAATTAAGGGTATGATTTTTTTCTATCTTTATTAATTAATTATTTAAATACTGGTTGACAATTGTTAATTTCCTTCTATTTCTCAAAACCCCCATTCCTTATTTGTTTGTATTTTTAATTCTTGATCCTCTAAAAGTGAGGGTGACGAATTTCATTAACTCAAATCTTTCAGCAGAAATGTATTGTAAAGTTTAAACTTACAAATTCTTCAGTACAAGATTTTTTTTTTTTTTTTTTAATAAATCTATCGAAATTTATAGGTTTGTACTAGAAGTGTTTCCAAAATTTTTCGAAGTTAGAGATTAAGCGTTTTATTTTGTCTTCATTTTTTATTATTTTCCTCTTTCAGTGTTTGAAAGCGAAATTTCATGAAGCAATGCTGAATTTATGCATGAAATATGATTCTTTGAATGTGATTTGCGTGTTGCAGTTCCTAATTTCCAACACTGTTTCTATCTTTGGTCAGTGTGTGATACCGTGTAGTTGGCATCTTGCTGAACTGTCATTTACCACAGTTTAATTGTGTAGGTTGATATCTCTAAAGTTTCATGTAGAAGATATTGATGATAGGAAAACATCAGGTCACAGTAGCACTTACAACCTACCATGAAGAGGATAGAAAATATTTCACTGCATACTGAAAAGCTATTTAACATTTTTATACTTTAATTGTTTCATGTTTGTTAATATGAGATGTTACTGCATGTTAAAAATAAAAATCTACATGAAAATAAAAGGTCAAATGAGGAAAGAAAAATTGCTCTAATTATATTAAATATAATTGATGAAAATTGCACTAAAGCATGAAAGAAACTTTTTTCCTTTGTAATTAATTAGTATTTCATGGCAGTGTTTTTTTTTATTTTAATAATTTAAAGTAAGGCTTTTTTTTTTTTTTTTTTTTTTTTTTATAACAATGTACTATATTTCAACAAACACTATTAAGTGAAATTGCTAAATAAAATTAAATCAAGATTTCTACTCAATGTATATCAAATAGAATTTTTTTTTTTTTTTTTTTTTTTTTTTTTTTTAAGTTGACCATATTATAAATGATAGTATTCTATGCATAGCTTTATTCCTGGTATCATAAGATAATAATGTATAAATATCATGTGTCACCCCCCCCTTTTTTTTTTTTTTTTTTTTTTTTTAATATATCTTAATTTTTAATTATTTTGTTTAGGAATATCTGGTATCAGCTGAAGGTGAACCAGATAACCAAGAGCTTGAAAACTTGATTGCATCTGATTTGGTAATTATCTTTATTTTATACTTAAATGGATAAAAAAGAAGGTTTTGCTGTAATTTTAAATAGTTTAACAGTTACACACAGCTCTTAGTTTGTGCAATTTTCAATTAGTGCTGCACCGAGTAGCACTTTGGCCGAGTACCGAGTACTCGGCCTTTTACTACTCGGCCGAGTACCGAGTAGTTGTAAGAAAGAATAATTGAAATTGACAGGGTTGCCAACTGCTCCGATTTCTGCGGAGTTTCTCCGGAAAAATTTAAAAACTCCGCAATTCCGCGAAGTAATGTTTATGCTCCGCAAATTCAGTTTTGACCACCAAACTAAATATTTTTTTATCAAATACATAAAACTGAATAGTGGCAGACACCGGGAAAAAAAAGAAAAAAAAAAACTATTTTTCTTTTTTCTTTCTTTCTTCTTCTTCTTTTTTTTTTTTTTAAGAACCACACGCTTTATCCTTCATCGTGCAATACTCATAAATAAATAGTAAAGAAAGAAAGAAAACATTCTAGTGCTAGGCATTGCGTAATCAAAATATTGCTGACTCAGAATGGGAACAAGTATTTGTTTACATTAGCTAAGAGTGTGTGTAATTAAAACCACAAACTGAAAGGGGGGAAGAAAGAAACCAGATGCTATGATTATGCGGTGTTTTGATTTTCATTTAAACTATATCAATGTTTCAGTTATAGGTCATTAAAAAAATTGTTTATTTTAATTATTTATCGATAAAAATAATGGATTCAAAGCTACTGAACTTTAAGGCCATTTGACAATGCTTTATTTAAGATTTATTTGAAATAATTATGCATTTATTTTATCATTCACTCAAAGCATTAGTGATTTATTATTATATCTTCATTTGTATCTGGGGAGAAAAATAAATAAATAACTAAACAAATTATGACCAATAATCTGCAAAATTCTAAAGTTTACAAAACATATGGTCCCAAGCTATGCAGATTAGAGGGAGTTGACTCAGAGATGAGATCATTTACACATTTATATGAATATCGGAGATTTCATTTTTAGATTTTTATGTGATAGTATAATTATTTTGACATTCATGAAAATTGTTGAAAATTAATTTTTTTTTTTTTTTCCCTTTGTGTTTTTATTTTTTTATTTTTTTATGTAACTAAATAATCTACTTTCATATATTGTCTTTAATTATGTATGGAAAATATGCCATTATGCAAAAAACAAATTACTTTTGGGTTTTAAGTTTATATTCAGACTTAATCATTTCCCATTCTTATCTCTCTTCACTGTTTTGCTAAATATATTTGATTATCAATAAATATTTCTTAATTTCATATGATTATTGTTAATTTATTTTTGTTAGTAGTTTATTTCTTTTCTGTCTTTCTTTTCTCTCTCTCTCTCTTTTTTTTTTTTTTTTAATGTATTTTTAAAATTGCTCCTCAAAGTAGCCAAAATGCTCCTCAAAATTTCTCTGAATACTCCTCAAACTGTTTTTGAAAAGTTGGCAACCCTGAATTGACGTATATATGAAGAATTTTGCACATCTTGAAATTTAAAAAAGGCTTTTTGAACACAAAATTAAGTTAAATGGCAAACAGTATGTTTACATGAAATGTTTCAGAAATTTTGTAGTGCATATACACAATTAGGTTCATTGTTATATTTGATACCTCCAGCTTAGTGGATTGTTAAAACCATAATAACTGATAACTTCATTCTTTATTATATAGTCTTTCTCAGATGCGAATCATTCTCAGATAATTCTTAGAGAATATAAAAGTTCTTTATACACTCAGGCTTAATTTAAGATGCATGAAATTTACATATGAAATGAGAACATTAAAATAAATATTTTATCATCATTTCAAACATGATAGACTTCATTAATCTTCAAATTCTAGAAGAGTAAAAAGGTAGGTGGTTTCGGGCCATAATTTGCAGAACAACAAATTTGATACTATATTTTTAATAACATTTTGGTGTATTTACCTTTTTCATAATTATTATATTTTAAATTAAAAATCAATCTTTTTTTTTTTTACAGTTTATAAGTGTCTTACTTTTATTTGCACAAATATGTAACTAAAGTTTTATCTACTACAGTAGTATTATATAAGGGGTTCTTTTTTCTAAAATATTTTATTTTTGTCTGTTTATAGATACAATTTTATGTACAAAGTTTTTGTAAAAAAAAAAAAAAAAATTACACACATACAAGATGGTTATACTTAAATTCTGTAACTAAAATGGATAAGCTCAAATCATGAATCGTCTCTATATCGAGTTTAGTGGCAATCTACTTGCCCGTTTTAACTGCAGAAATCTGTTTGCAGCAAAAGTTTAATGACTATGTTTATATTTTCATATTTTTTTAGTTTAGTTATTAAAAAACAACTCTTATGAATACATTTCTTTCAATAATACATAAAAATAATGAAATTTTTACAACTACTCGGTATTGGCCGAATACTTAGTCCATATTTGGCCGAGTACAGAGTATATAACGAGTACTCGGTACAGCTCTGTTTTCAATCACTCATTTCAAATGTGTATATATGAGACATAACTGTATTGTTAACTGTTTAATTATGATGAATTAAAAAACTGACAAGAAAGAAACTGCAGCAAATTTTACATTGCAAGTATTATTCTTATTTACACAACTCTGTAAGTTATCTAAGTGTTTATAAGATTTTTTTTGTTTTTTTTTTTGTCAAAATTTATTATAGGCTGTCCAGACTTTTCACGCAGGGTCCTGTTTTTATGAAATTGTGAAAATTTCTACTTGTAATTTTGTGAATCTAAATTTAGTTTGACAGTAAAGTTCTTCCAAACTTTTTGGCTAGGGTCCTCCTTTTGTGAAATACAACAAAAATGTTTGCTTGTTCAGGTAGTCTGTTCGTTCCACTGAAGATTAATTTTGAAAATGAGAGATTTATCAAAGGCCTAAGAAAAATTTTGTGAAGGTTCCATTTTTAGGATTAAAAAAAAATGTGATGGGTCCTGTGTTAGGATAAAATTTTATGAAGGATCCTGTTTTAAGATAAATAATTTTGTGAAGGGTCCTTTTTTAAGATATAAAATTTTATGAAGGGTCCTTTAACGGACCCAGGTTTGCCTCTGGACAGACCCCTGATAGGTCATATAATCTCTTTTTTTTTTTTACTTTCCATTTCCTGCGTTATAATTTATTGTTTACTGCCTTGTAACATTTTTTACATTTTCTGCCTATATTCTTTATATATTTCTGCAATTGTTCTTGTTCTATCTATCTATATTTAGATGTGTTATATTTTCAGGCTGCTCAACCAAAGAATGTAGATCGCCGTATAAAGCTTTTACGACTTTATCTAGACACAGAAAGAGTGAAAGAAGCTTATGATCATGCCACCATGATTGAAAGCAAAAGATTATTTCCATACAGTATAGATTGGTATTATTTATTGTGTGATATATTTGAAGTAAGTTGCTTTTTTTTTTATGATTAATATAAATTTATTTTTATATATTTAGTAATATAAATTAGTATAAATTAGTATATTTAGTTTATATATTTTATTTTATATATTTAGTATTTTTATATATTTAGTATATATATTTTTTTATATATTTAGTAACAACTTATATCATTTATATAGAAACTTATTTTTTTTTTCCTGGTGCTATTAGTCATGATTTAATCTATAAATGAATTTATTTTATTCCCTAATTCTGTTATTTTTTTATTTAAACTTTTCTATTACATTTTATTGAGTGAAAAAAATCTGGAGTGACTCCACTCAACTTTCCGAGCATTAAGTAATTAATGGTCATTTAAATAAATTAAAGTAAGGAAAGTTGTTAAATAAGCAAAAGAGAAAATTATAATAGGGTGTTTGAGTATTTTTCACCATATAATATGCTGTTTAATTTAACACAATTGCACTTCAAATAATTTGAGTCCGTAGGTCATTATGATAAAATATTTTTCTCAGTGAACCCTGTAAAAATCTATAAATGCTAGAATCACCAGAATCTATAATGAGCATGTGATCATGTGAAAAAACTGCAAGTGCAAGATTCACAAAAATCTATACATTTCTTGTGATGGTGACCTATAACATAGTATATAAATTTTTAGCTCAGTTGAATAAAGCATTTAGATGCTCTCACTTTAAAGATTTTGAGCCCATAGGCCATAATGATGAAGAATTTTTCTTTGTGTAGCTGCAGAAAAAATATAAATGCTACATTCACTAAAATTAATAGAGTTTGTGCTATGGTGACGAATAGCATACATATACACTTTTAGCTCATTTGAATAAAGCATTTAGATATTATGTTCACATACACACACACACATACATCATTGTAAAAATAGCACAGATTAAACTTAGGGTATCTCAAAACGTCTAGATGCACCAAAATCTCAAAGCGGAATTTTCATCATGATTACAATGCCTTCCTTACATATGTCTCTTTGGAAAGTAAAATGTATTAATGAAAAGGTATTGTTCTGTAAATAAAATACAGTTTAATGTATATTTTATAGGCTTATCAAGAGGAAGATGGCAAAGAATTAAATTGTCAGTTTTATATCAACTACTTGACGGCTCTAGATCATTTGATATTTCTGACACTTGCTGAACCGCATGCCCTTATGCAGGAAAGTCTGAAAAAATCTTGTAGTATTAATGATGCTGCTGCTGTGTTACTCACGTATGTATATACTTTTAAAAAACATTTTACAGAATTTTGAAACTGTTTTTCATTTTTATTGAATTACTTTTTTTGTAAAATAAATTTTATTTAATTTTTGTTTATTGTTAATTTGATAATTAACATTTTTGCATACATTTAGAGTTTAAATTTGAAAAGGGGCTATTAGAGCCTAATGATTTTTTTTTTTCTTTCATTGCTAACTGTTGCCGTAAGGCTTCCTGATATTATAATGGGTTTACTATTTTAAGATTCTGATTGCTAATACAATCTATTTGCAGTAATTAAAAAAGAGAATTTAAGGAAAAAATATCTTACTATTCAGTTTCAACTTTATTTGGTCTAAGCTGGTAGATGAGAAGAGCCAAGTTCAATCCTAGGTCACGCTCATTGACCTAGCTGTTTGGGGTTTTTCATGGTTTTCTTGGAACTCGCATAGATATGGGCTAGGACCCTTTATAAAGACCTCCACGGAGGGCACCCCTATTCAGAAATTTCACAATCGTTAAATCAGTATTCATTTTCAAAAATTGATTTTTTAAATTTTTAGTACTTCATTTTGCAGTTAAAAAATGAGAAAAGTACAGTTTGTGAAAATTTGCATTTTTGAACCCAAAAATAAAATATAAAATTTTTTAAAAATCAACTTTTTGAAAATAAGTAATTTAATGGTTGTGGATTTCCTGAAAGTGAAAACGGAATTATAAAAAGCACATTAGGTAAAGGGTAATTATAGAAACAAATTTTCCCATAGAAAATAACATGGGCCATGGCTATCGTCGAGATTAAGAGTCTGCTCTTAAGTCAGTCGTTTTTATCTAAAATCTAAATGGATTTAAGAGAGTGTACACCCCAGTGGCAGAAACACCGTGACACGGTGACATAGTCACAGACACAGAAAAACGGCTTGCGGACAGTTTTTGTCATCACTGATAAAAAAAAAAATTGTCCGCAACTTTCGGATAACAATTCACTTATAAAAATTTCTGTATCAAAACTAAAACTAATACTTTTATTATTTATATTGAGTTGTGTCAAACATTGCTATAGAATATTTAATTGAATGAGATGAACTGAATGAATACACAATTGTTTATACTATATTGTTCTGTAGTAAAATTGTATTCGTGTATTGTTGCTCGATATCGCCACTGATGTTAAGCCCCCCCCCCCATCAGCTTTCAGGTTTTTTGAGTGTAAGCCATTTTCACCCCCTGATTACACACAAATTTTGCAGACAGATTATGAGATTTTAAAAGCCTGTCGCAGACAGCTACAAAACTTTCTGCCACTGGGTCTTACACTTTATATAGGCCTCATGTTTAGGACAAAGCTATTGAAAAGTTTTCTTTACTTTAACCACTTCACCAGCCATTTTCAGATAACTCTTGAGAAACGTAGCCTTCCACATACTACAGTGGCTGTTGAAGTGGTTAATTAACAATTGAAATCTTTTTAAAATTTATGTTTATTTTATCATGTTTTAGGTTTGACCAAGTATTTAAAAAAGCTGTGCAGATGAATATCAAAGAAGGTTCTTGGACTTACTTCATTCATCATATGAAAGGACAACTGTATTTTCACATGACATCTCTTCTCATGAAAAGAATTAAAATGGTAGGTGTGATAGCAGTTTTGTAAAAAACAAAATTTCCAAATTTGCCTTTTTAATATTTGTGACAGAATCGGCAAGAATATCTGAATTGAAAATAAGATTTTAAAGTTGGTATAGAAGCAGTTTTATTTAGAATATAATTGTGTGTCAGGAGAGTTACTGCCTCCTGACACCCTATTTATTGTAATATAGTAAAAATATAGGATTCAAGACTTTAATTAAATTTAAATGTTTATTCCAAATTATTCTGACAATTTTCACCAGCACAACTCTTTGAAATTTATAAATTTCAATAAAACTTCTCCAGTAGTAACCTCATATGGACTTCAAAACACAACATTTGAATTGCAATTATTTGTTTTTAAGTTATGCTGATGAGAGCTATATACAAAACTGCAGGGGTGCAGAATATGTCCGAACGCCCGAACGAGGTTCGGGGGAAATTTAAACTGACTGGGGAAATTTTGAATATTTTTTTAAGAGAAAATAAAACTGCAAATCAAAAATAACAATTTGCTACTTTGAAGTGCTTATACACTAACAGCGATATTTTTATGTTACACTGTATGCTTATTCTCTTAACGATTTATTACATAGAACAAATGACTTTGTATAGCAAAGTAGATTTTTGCATTATTGAGGGAAATTTATACTGTGTTTGGGGGAAATTTCCGAAGTTTGAACACTTTCTGCACCCCTGCAAAACTGTGCTTTAATATTGAGGGAGTCGAAAAAGCGTAATTATACAAAAAAGAAACCTGAAAATTTAACTTGAAAAATACTTTATTTACCTTATTGGTATGAGAAATTAATTTTCATCCGTGAGCAATTTTCTTAAGCATGGTAAAATTTAGTAAAGCACTTACACCAATTATATTCAATAGGAAAAAAAAAAAAAACTTGGTAGGCCAGTATGTGATCTATATATGTACACATCACATTGCTTACTTAAATATAGTCCTATAATAAAAATGCACACCACCACCTGGAATGCATGTCTAGAAATTTCCAAGCATAGTCCCACTATATTCTAGTTCTTTTGAGTAGCTCAGTAAATGAATGATGAATGATTTCCATACCATGTTCTAGGCAAAATATGCTTTTATGCCTAAAATAAAAAATATATGGGCATTTCATTTGGTTTGGTGCAGGTTATAAGTGTTCAACTGTACCTATTAAATATTTCGCCCATAGAGTATTGTATTTGAATTCTCTTGGATGACCGTGTACACGAACCATTTGCTTGATCCCAACGAAAAGTTTAGTTTATCATCCTATATGATATGTATTTAGAATGCGAAATTTGAACATCCTGCTACTATTTGTTCTTGATATGTTAATAAGACACAGACAAACCAACTATTAAAAACAGGATTTTTGAATTCAGGGGCCTTAATACGTATAAATATAAGAAAAACTAAATTTTGAAAATTTAACTGAAAACAATGTTTTCTCTACCACGTATTTGGGTAAGAGGGAAAAAAAAAGTTTAAACTAGGTTTTTATTAGTATATTTTCCATTCACATTTATACATATTTGTAAATAAAAATTGCCACTTTAAAAATTAATATTTCAATAATTATTATTTTATCTAAATATAGTTTAAAACAATAGTAATAAATATGGACCAGATTAGATTTTTCAGCTGTTTTGTAGATTTTAATTTTTTTTCTGTTATAATGTACTAGTAATAAAATTTGTGTTTTGTGAATTAAAGTTTGTAAATTCTGATATGAAGTTCTGTTAAATTATCTGATTACAGTTTTACATATCCATGTTAATGAAAACATTAGTAATTTATAAACTAGATTTTTTATTTATTTTTTAAAATATTTTCTATTGGAATGGGGGGGGGGGTTGTAATTAGTGAATGAAAAATTTGTTTTTATATTTAAAAAAATGCAGTAAAATACCCCAACCTCAAGCTTTTTTTTTTTTTATATAATATGAATTTTGGTGTATTATTGTAATGTTTTTGGTAAATATATATATATAAGGACTTAAGATAGAATTTTTTTTTTTTTTCTTCTGATTTATTAAAATAAAATTATGAAGTTATGAAAACTTAAGATTTATTAATATGATTTTTTTTTTATTATTTTATTCTACTCATGTATTTATTATTATTTTTAAATAGGAACAAGGCAACCCAAAGGAAGCATATAGATTTAGTGCTGGACTTGCACTTGTTTGTTACACATTCAAACCTGTAAATCTTCTACACGAAGTGTGGTTTTCACAAATGGAAGACAATCAAAAAACTTTTACGAATTTTTTCCAACAAGGGTGTTTGAGGATAAGTTTTATAGGTAAATATATTTTTTACTACAAGCTACAATTCACTGTTATTCTATCTTCCTCAGTTTCATATGGTATAAATTTTCAACTTGCTGCTTATTATTATCAACATTAATGATTCTCAGTATTTCAGATTTGTATTGCTAATATTTTTAAAAGTCAATAAAAAAGCATTATCAAAATTTCACCATCAGTGTTTATGTGTACTGATTTTTTTAAAAAACAGGTTTAATATTTGTTGGGTGCTCTACTTTCATGGATTGGGAAAGCAAGATGCTAAGAAGATATATGACAGTGTATTAAATATATTTTAAAAAGAAAACAGTGTAAATAAATGACATACATCAAACTGAATGTTTTTTAAATGAGGGATTTTAACAGATTATGAAAAAGGGCATTTTTGAAAGACACTTTGATGAACAAGATTTGTGTACGAAGAATTCTGTAAAAATAGGCAATTTTAAAAGAATTTCCAACTACTTAATTGACAAACTTAAAATGGATTCATCACAAAAATCAGCAGTATTAAAACAGATCTTTCACAGAAAATTGAGCAATTTAAAAAAAAAAAAGTTTCTCAAAATACTCAGCTTGCTTTATAAAATTCTAGGACCTATAAAGATTTAGAATTCTTCAGTATCTGTCACTCATTTAATTTTTTTTGTCCCCCCCCCCCTCCAAATTATATTACTAACTGTCTTTAGACTTGAGTATGTGAGGTATTCAAAAGATGTATAGAACCGATTTGTGTTTGTAAAAAAAATGCATGTGTGTTACGCTGTTAGAAGAAGGATACATAAAAACACAAAAGTATTATTTTTGTATGCATTTTTAAAAGTTTGCCTTATATATTACATTTCCACATGATTTTTATTTTTTAAATTGTGAATGTTTATTATTAAAAGCCCTAAGAAGAAAAATTGTCATGCAAAATCTCCTGTTTTTCAGAAAAGTATTTCCTACTTTTTTACTTTTAAAAGTTGGCATCTCTGGTAGTGTATAATAATATAATAATAATAAATAAAATTCTGGTAATGAACACCAAATGTAAAAAAATTGCCAACCTTATCTGAAAGCAAATATGTATGTATATATTTCTATACATAAGCATGTTTTTTAATTGTAATTTTTACACAAGAAAGTGGTAATCGGTGTAACTGAATTGTATTATTTCACAAAATTTTCTTTTTATCAAAAATGTAAGTCAGATTAACAATAATAGGACCCTGAGGGAAAAAAAAAAAAAACTGGATGAACCTCTGGATACATAACCTTGTTCCTCTAATATGAATCCTTCAAAGAGTGTGTCAGAGCTGTATCATGGTTCACCTGCTTCTCAGTCGTATCTTTTCTGCTGTGTGTTTGTTACATCAGCTAATCAAATAAAACCTTTGCCTTTCCATGTCAACCATTGAATACTAAGTAAAATAGATTGAAGTTAAAAAAACTTTATTTATTACTTTACTAGAATGATTTTCTCATCAAAATTCTAGTATTTCATTTCAGTATCTTGACTTCGCATATTATTTTAGATTTTTTTTTTTTTTTTTTTTTTAATACATTTATTAAAAGTTTCTTTGAGAATATTACTTTATTATTATTTTGTATACTTATTTCATTTCAGTATCTTGACTTCGCATATTATTTTAGATTTTTTTTTTTTTTTTTTTAATACATTTATTAAAAGTTTCTTTGAGAATATTACTTTATTATTATTTTGTATACTTATTCTTTTTCAATACTTACTTCATTCTTTGCATGTTACACAGGACATGTTCTTTTAAGTTTATGCAAAGATGACAAAAGTAGCTGGCTTCAGAAAGTGAAAACTGAAGTTTGCATTCCTCAGGTAAGAACTTTTTACTATACATGTCTATCTGTGTGTGTTTGAATAATACATTTTGAATCTTTATTAATTGTTTATGTATAAGGTTTACACTATCAAGAAAACTTACTGTTCTAAAAAGGATCACCAAGGTTATGATTTAGTGGTCCGAAAATATAAAGTGGTAGGCAGTGTATTGAACAGATATATTTACTGCATAGTATATATTAGTGCTTTTGTGCAGGAGCAACACAGACATGGGGTATAATTCATTTAACTTTTTAAATACAAAAACTCTTAATTTCAAATGTAAAAAAAAAAAAAAAAAAAAAAAAAAAAAAAAAGTTCATAAAAGAAGTAGATGATTTACTTAAATCATATGAATAAGCAGAATTGTATTAAAAATTAGTAATGATGTTTCCACGAATTTATGTTTTAAAAAAAAAGTTTTCATATATAGAAAGTAAAACAATTCCTGCATATTAAATATAGACATATTAAATGTTTTATGGTGATAAAGTTCTTGCTATCTGCATTTAAGATGTGTGTAATACAAAAACCAGAAGGATACTCTTTTAAATTTATCATTCTGTATCATTATTATTTGTTTTGTTTTTTTGTTTCACATGTTTTCACTGTTTTATTACCTAAAAAAAATCATGAGGGAAAATGAAAATTATAGCTGGATTTATTGTGAAATTTATTTTAAAAAATTATAATTGTAAAATGCAGAAAGTAATTTCTGATAAACAATTAAACAAAAGGAAACCATTATTGGAAAACCATTTGTTGCATAATGAAGTACAATTTTTTGGTTTACTTTCTAAACATAGATATGTAATCATGTCAAAAATCAGACTTTGAGATTTTGGTGTTTCTATATGTTTAGAGGCCCCCTGAGTTCATTTTCACGATGATATATATATTTGTGTGTGTGTGTGTGTGAGAGTGAACACAATAGCATGACCTAACTCTTTTTCCAAATGATCTGAAAGTTAGTACGTATGTTAAAGGTCACAATAATACAAACCCTATTGATTTTGGTGAAGACGAATCATAACTCACATGTGATGGGATGTTAAAATTTAACATTTTAAATACTCAACATGCAGCCGACTCTTGTGGCAGAATTTTTTCAAACTTTCAGTGACAAACCTCACTAGAGCTATATTCTTTCTGCAAGATGATGATAATCAATAATAAATATGTGCATTACTAACCAGCAAATAACACAACCTTTTTTGTTTCTAAAAATGTTTATATTAATATTAAACCTGTATAAACTTTTTAAAAAACTTTATTATAAAAGTTAATATAAAAGGTCAATTAATTTTTTTTTTTTTTTTTTTTTTTTTTTAAGAACAATAAATAAAATGATTATAATCTTTATGAACCAATAGTTAAGAAAATTAAAATTAACTGAATAAATAAAATGATTCATAGGATGACAGGAATTAAAACATTAACACAAGAAAATATTACTTGCAGCTAGAATTTCTGAAGAAATAGTGAAGAGCTATTTGCTCTATTTAATTTTGTTATAATTTATAATCTTTTAAATAGATAAAACAAAAATATGAAATAGTAAATCATATTTTAAAGTATTAGCTTACAAAGTTAATGAAACACCCTGACCTTATTTTAAGTAACAAATTAAATAGAAAAATAAGAATAAGAGATTTAAGGTATGGAATGTTTTAATTAACAAAAATAATTAAAAAATCAATAAAAACTTTTATTATTTAAACATAAAAATATTTTTAAACAATAATTTATCAAAATGGGTTTTATAGAATATATTGTGGAACTGTAATAATATAAAATTGAAGGAAAAAGTTAAAAATTATTTAAAAGGGAACATTAAAATAAAAATAAATAAGCCCAAACGTATTAAAATTAAAATATGAATAATTATTCAATTCAAAAAAGAAATAAATAGAACAAAGATTTAATGATTTTTAAATATGTATAGAGCTAGAAAGTTATAATAATTTTTAATGACTGTTTTGCATGCATAATGGTTGAATAATCTATTTAAATACAATGTCTGTATACGATCTGTAGCTGTCAGAGACCCTAATTGCCAACAGCTGAATCCCACTTTATTATATAGGGAAAATTTTTATGAGAATTAATGTTTGTAGCACGCCTATGCTACAAGCCCAGCGCCCTCTAGTTACCCGGTTGCTGAGAAACCAGAAATCATTCCAGAGAAGGAAAGTGACTGTGAATGCAATGCGTGGTCGACGTTTGCCGCAATGGCTAATGACCACAAAAACACATTATGTAGGATGTGGAACTCTTTTTTCTTACTATTTAATCAAATCCATTTAACTTTCCCCTGTATATAGTTCCTTTTGTTTGTTTGTGTGTTAAGTGTGTAACTTAGAAATTTAAAATAAATAGTGTTACACTAAATCAGCCTCATTTTTCAGTTTTGCACCTACATGTTTTTATTATTATTATTATTTGTTATCAAAAAATCTAGAATATTTAAATTTGCCTTCATTTTTCTCAAAATCATTTCTTGAATTTTTAATATTTCATTTTGAAGCTATAAATTGGAAAAAAAAAATAACAAAGTGCCTTTTTGCACTTTATTACTTCAAAATGAAATATTTAAAAAACTGTTTTTGAAAAACAAGGACATATTTCACAATTGGAAATTTTCTGAAAGCATACATAGAATTAAAAAGAAAAAGTAATTCTCATCACAAATTTCACCATAGAATAATATGGAGTTTGGCTACTAATAGCAGAGAAGCTGTACAAAATAATTAGCAAGGTATGGCTCAGACCATGTAAGGGTTCATTTCATTAAAATTCTTTTGATTTTTATTCATTTTTGCTTTTTTCTATTTGTTCTATTTTTAAGCATAACTTGTAAACTCACAAAATCATACTTTTTAACAGTTGACAATATTGGATGATGGATGTAATCCTCTATTAAAAAAAAATTAATCTGGCAATCTGAGAAGATTTTTTTTTTTTTTTTTTTTTTTTTACCTTTAAATGTAAAACCAAAAATGAGATTTTTCAAGTTCAATTTTAGATATTTTAAGCAAATAAAGAAATATTCAGTTTTTTCAACTGGATCTTCAGTTACAAGTTATGACGTCATTCATTTTATCCATTAAATTTTATTCAAAATCGAGCTCTTTATTTATTTAGGCAATTAATTGTATTTCCTGTTGTTTGCATAAAAAGTGATTTAAAACAGCAAAATTGTGCACTAAACAAAATGAAATGAATATATATTTTTTATATGCGTAAAAACATGTCTCATGTAAAATATGGTAGTGAAATTATTCACTGTTCATTTACAGGGCTACACAAAAGAACTAGATTATAGTGTGACAATAGCTGAAAATTAATGGATGTGTATTTCAGGTTATGCCGTGTTATTGAATCATGCCCAGTGGCAGAAACACCGTGACACGGCGACATAGTCGCGGACACAGAAAAGCGGCTTGCAGACAGTTTTTGTCTGCACTAAGAAAAAAATTTGTCCGCAACAATTCACTTATAAAAATTTCTGTATCAAAACTAAAACTAATACTTTTATTATTTATAATTATTTGTGTTGTGTTGTGTCAAACATTGCTGAAAAATATTTAATTGAATGAGATGAATTGAATGAATACAATTGTTTATACTATATTGTTTTGTAGTAAAATTGTATTTGTGCATTGTTGCACGAGATCACCACTGATGTTAAGCCTCCCCCTCCCCGTCAGCTTTCAGGTTTTTTGAGTGTAAGCCATTTTCACCCCTGATTACATGCAAATTTTGCAGACAGATTATGAAATTTTAAAAGCCTGTCGCAGACAGCTTCAAAACTTTCTGCCACTGGGGAATCATGGAGTCAGGTAGTTGAGTCTGCTGTTCGTTGCCCATTTGGGTTAACTTCAGATGTTTTGCCTGCCACTTTTTTTTTTTTTAAATGTTTGTTAACTTTAAGAGTTAACATCACTCTTTTCTCTTTTACATAATGAATTAATAAAGTTTGGAGTTAATTATTTTAGAGTTTAATATTTAAAATCAAGTTAGTGCTGGATGCTAATTTTTATCATTTGTCTGAGATAAATTTAAATGATTGTTTCAATTTTCTATATTAATATTCTGATTGTTAAGTTTTAACTCTTCGTGTTAAGTTTGTTTAATAAAATTGTTTATTTGTTTTATAATGACTTTGTCATTATTTAGAACTGTACTCTGCTATTTAAACTAAGCCATATTCGCGATATCACTTTAGTCAGCGAGAAATGTAACCCTTTGGTACCTTTCTGCAGAAACGAACGGCTTCTGCAAAAACGAAAACTTATTTTGCAGAACATTTTTTTAGCACAAGCTATTGCACTGAATTTTTCTTCTTTAAAAAATTTTTGTTTCCTAAAAAAGAAAAAACTATCTGCAAGGACTGAATGCCGTTCTACGACTATGTTGCTGTGCCGCCGCGATTCTGCCATGGGGCAGCCAACGTAATACTCAGCGACCTATAAATAATTTCCATTTTTTGCCTGTAAGTCAGCAGAAATAGACTTGCTTGTGTGAAATGTAGTGTTTTTGTAGCAAAAATTGAAAAGGAACTTACTTTCTGAATTGATTTTGTTTATTTCATTTAATTAAATAATGGAATTAATTTATAAAATTAGTCATTTTGTTTATTCATGTATAAATTTTTGTTTATTTAGGTGAAGGAGAGAATTTACAATAGGATATTTTCTTCGCTGTTCCAGAAAGAAAAACTTCCATTATCCTATTTCATTTCAGATACAACATTTGAACAGTCGTCCTTAGAATTGCCATCTGATTTGGCCTTAAAAGAATATGATAAATGTAAGTTATTAAAACCATCAATCTTTGTTGCTTGTGTTTTGAAATATTTAGGCTTATTTGCTCTTTGAATTCTACAATACAAATAAAGCGTTAGTTATTGTCACATCTCCTCTTTGAAAATCTATTAAAATTGAATTCTTGGTTTATCATAGATTTTTAATTATGGATTTTCTATAGATTTTAGATTTTTTTTTTTTTTTTTTTTCCATTTAAAAATTAATCTTACCCAGATTATTTTAACTTTATTTTCTTATGATTTTCAGATTTATTTATAGTTTAACATTAACCCATTAACTGCCAAAACTAGAAATAATGATTTTTTTCTAAATACAAACAGTAACACTCATTATTTTGATCATATATAACAATAATTTAAAATAAAATTATGAAAATTGGTCTTAACTTACTAAAAATAGTGTTGTATTTTCACAATTTCATTGGAATAATAGTATAAAATGAATACAAATAAATGTTTATGGAAATTGTTAACTGTTAAACGCAATTATTTCTGGTGTTACGTGAACACAACACCAGCGGGTAATGGGTTGAGAGATAATTTATGTGCATCTGCTAATATAACTGTTTTCTCTTTCTCTTTTAAATATTAGGATATTTCACAAACTTTAAAAATTGTATAAACATATAATTAATTTTGCTTTACTGATAGTTGGAATCTTATTTTTCCAAAACTTTTCATTATTATTATTATTATTTAGCTGCATATAAACTATGTCCTGAATCCTTACATCATTTGGTGTGGCTAGAACTGCATAGAGAAAGTGCAAAAATGTCATCTTTTGATTTCATTAGCGAGGTATGTTATTCCTTTTATATTTCCTTTTCCATTTTCCTTTTCTTTTTTTCTTATTATGAATTTATATTAAAAATGTTTATAAAAGTGTATGTGTATTTTTGGGTACTTCACCAAAAATTTAACACTAAAAACATAAGTGCTTGCTTATATATATATATACAGTAGAGAGTCAAAAATCCTCACAGCTCGGGACCAGAGGTTGTGCAGATTTTAGGATTTGGCAGATTTCGGGGCCCATAAAAAAGGATTTTCATTTTGAATAATAAAAACAGAATATTATTAAAACTAAGCATATATTAGTGAATAATAACACTGAATATTAAATTACTAGGTACATAAGAATAATAATGAGCATTAACAAAAATATGCAATGAAAACAATAAATACTAATGAAAAAATATATTTGTCAAATTTAGATAAAATCTGTTCACGTGTAGCTAGTTTTAAACTAAATTTGAACCTTCATGATTTATTTATTTTTCTACAAATTTTATTTAGTTCTTCCTTACAAATTATGCCTTCATCAGAAAGCATTTTAAAAAATTAGTTTGTAATTATTTACCTGATTGATATCTTCATATCACAACAATCATTATTTTCTTTTGATGAATTTAATATACTGTCAATAATTTCATTAGCAGCAATTTGGCTCTTGCAATCTTTCATAATGCAAACATAAAATCTGTAATCAAGATCTTTTTCAAAAATTCTGATTTGCAATTTTTTAATTTATTAATAGTGAATTTCATTGTTTGTATCTGACAAGCTGTGCGGATTTCGGACTTCGGCGGATTTTAGGTCGGTGGATTTCTGGCTCTTTACTGTATAGGGGAAACTGGGGAGTCTTGGTCATAAGGAAGGCTTGGGCCCAGTGTTTCCGCTACGGTAGCATTTTTCGCGAAATGCTAAAAGACTTATCCAAAATGTGAAAATGAAATAACATGTTTTCGCTTTTTTGCTAAAGCACCTTACTAAAGACAAATTGGAAAAAAAAAAAATCTTCGAAAATATTATAACGAATCTTTCATGGGAAAAAAAATTGCAACATTGATCAAGAAAAGTCCATCGTTTCATGCATATAAGGAAAATCAAATGCCGAACTATGCATAAGAATCGCATACAGGAAATCAATTTGTAAATAAGCATGAGGCATTTGTAAAGTGGTCTAATATGAAAGAAAGAAAAATTATAAATTGTAAACCAAAAAGCTTTCAATAGCAATAAACAAACTTCACTTATAATACTTTATTTTTTATTTTTGTAAGTTATGTTTTTATTTTCAGATACAGTATAAGCTTAATGTAGTTTTACATGCCATAGTGATAATTATATCTCCAGAAAAATAATATAATTCGTATATAAGATGTTCATATTGTATTAAAAAAGTTTTACAAAATAAAGCAATAATCTAAAAAGTTCAATATTTTTCATGTCTGCAAGTAAATGTGTTAAAGTACATGCTTGTACTATATTCAAATTGATCTGGTTACAGTGGTAAGTTTAATTATTAATTACTTTTTTGTTTTTTATTAAAAAAAAAAAAAAAAAAAAATCATCTTTGTATAACTCTTTAAAGACCTGATTAAAAACTTTAATTTACAAATGAAAATCAAACATGTTGAGGCATTTAGAATAATGTGTAAACTGATATTCATCTTTTTCTACTGCTTCTGGCATTTTCACATTTTGCTAAAGCTTTTTTTTTTTTTTTTTTTTTTTTTTTTCAGATTTTAGCTTTTTTGCTAAAGAAAATTTTTACTCAGCTTAAACCCTGGCTTGGCCCACCCTTCAATTTTAGTATTTAAAAATATTTTAGCATTTTCTCACTGGATGCTAGTCAAAGCTACTGCTGTTATCGAATGCCTACCTTAATTTCATTGAGCTTCTTCTTAGCAGCGTGGAGAAAATAAAAAAAAGTTTTTCAATCTGAAAAGGAAAATTTTTTAAACATAATTTGTAAGATTTTTTGAGACAAACCATTTGAATTAAGTTTAAGTAAGTAATTAAATTATTTATTTTCCAATTTTTATTACAGCTAAAATACTAAAAATCTATTACTCAAATGTAATACTTGTATACATAATCTTCAAGTGATTTCAGAGTGTAAAATTATAATATTAAAAATTTTACACTTGATGCTTTCAAAATTACCAAAAAAGGTTATTATTCTGCACCTTAAAATTATACATTATTGCATGGGCCAAGCCTCTCATACCATGGAACAAGTCTCCCTTATAAAGGGAGGATTAGTCCCCCTTGACTATGTTTTAAAAATTAATAAATTTAGATAAGAAAAAATGCTTATACATATTTTTTATGAAACACACAAATAAATAAATAAAGGAAACTCACTTGAATTATGCATATATGTGATTTTGCTGAACTATGCTAACTGTACTAAATAAAATGCCAGGAAAATGATATTTTTGCCTAACTAGGAGTGTGAAATCTTTTCTACATGAGGCCTGCTACTCAGGCATTGGGCCAAATTTAAATTTAAGAAGGTTAAAAAAAAAAAAAAAAAAATGTGCTTTTGAAAGAAAGGTGTCTTCTTTTTTCTTTTCTTTTCTATATTGCTTATTTTTATTTCAAAATTTCTCTCAGTATAACTTTTTATTTTTATTTTTTCAGATTTTTAAAAATCTTCAGTACAGTCATAAAAACTTGTCTAAGGGTAGCTGTGAATCCCTGTGCGTGTTAGATTTAGAAGCTTATTTATGTGCAGCTGTATATCAGTCTAAATTAATGATGGAAATAAAGAGCAATATTAATTCAAGAAACGATACAGTCTTATCTTATCCACCTGACATTATTGATGCTCTTTGTACTGCTGTACAAGCTTCTTGGTGGAAAGCAGCCTATGGCCTCTACACTGCTTCTGTTAAGTATGTATATAATTTGCATTTTTCTTAGTTTCATGATATTGTACTTTTTCATTTGTAGGATTAATTATGTAGGTTCGTTAATCTGCTAATATCTCTTTTGTGATACACTTACACAATGAAACCTCTCTTAAGGGCCCTCTTCACTCACTGCCGCCGGAAGCTGAAGCTAATGTTATTCTATGGGAAAATTTTCTTTACAAATAACTTAGTAACTAATACATATTTTTAAATTCTGTTTTCACATTCTGAAAATTCCCAACTGTTAAATTGACGGACCTTTTTTAAAAAATTATTTTTTTAGCTGCAAAATACGAATTTTCAATATGTGAATTTTTTTTCATTTTGCAATTTCAAAATAAAATATTAAAAATTAAAAAAATACATTTTTAAAAAAATGTCAATTGAACAGTTGGGAATTTTCTGAATGTGAAAACAGAATTTAAAAATATGTATTAGTTAATAAGGTATTTGTAAAGAAAATTTCCCCATAGAATAACATTGGCTCGGGCTTCCGGCGACGGTAAGTGAAGAGGGCCGTTAAATCTATCTCTATCGAAAAACTTCTTCACTTTAGGGTCAATTTTTTCCTGACTCAAATCTTTCTTATAGAATTTAATACAAATGTGTATTTCTTTTATAGGTTTCACTTAGGGTGAACAAATATATATATATATTTTTTTTACAGCAACAACTTTCAACACTAATATTAGTAAAAATCTAACACTAAAGATATATCCAGATTTTTCCTCACAGATTGTTAAATGCAGAAAGTCACTAACGGGGGGATAAAGATTAGGGAATAATCCAAGGAATCCAAGTTGACCATTTAAATTAAATTAGTTTAATAAGTTTAAAATCTACTATAGGGCAGTTCTCAAAAGGTTCTCAAAACACATATCATAACTTTAAGCTTTAATAATAAATATAAATGTAATTCTCATTCACTTGAATTTTTTTCACTGGAATTCTAATTCTGTTCAAAGACAAGAATTGACTCGATTTATTGTAAAAGATTTGTGTAAATATTTTAAAATTTTATTATTTTGGACTAAAAAGGTGAATTTTGGACATCCAAAACGTTAACTGATTCAAGATGTAGCACCAGAAAAATTTATAACTTATTTTCAAGTGATTTTAACAGAAAATAATGTGTAGTCATAGAAAAGTGATGATTGTTTGATGATTTTTCGAAAATAAACCGGACTTTTACCGTAGGAAATATTTTGCATTTTGTTCTGTCCAAAAGTAACGATCTAAACAATGCTATTTTAACACAAACAATATTAAGTCTAAGTAATCTAAACACTCTTATCTTTCTTTAAAATAATTTCCTAAATGTTTCTGACTGAATGTTCCAACTGAAGGTCTAACTAAAAGAATTCTGCATTAAAAAGATCAAAAATTGGAGGTAAAATGAAATAGTCATAATTGTTGCTAATAAAAGAATGCAGCTATTTTTTTTTTTTTTTAATTATGAAAAGTTATCATGCAGGGTGGCGACAATCATGGAAAACAGGGACATAATTGAAAAATCAGGGTACTTTATCGATCGGGAAAAATCAGGGAATTTTGTAAAAACACGCAAAAATCATGAAAGTTTTCATTTTTCCTCTGAAACATGACAGATCGCTAAACAGATGTAATCTTAGTCGTGATTGTACAGGATTGGCTGCTTTCTAATTGAATCTCACCAAGTTAACATTTTTTTAAAAACTTTATTTTTTTTATTAAATATTTTTAGTGCACCAACATGAAAAATAAGTTTTGATATTAATATGTTGTGCAATTAAAATTATTCGTATTTTTGTAATTTTGTTAATTTTTCCCAGATTTGGAATTTTCTTTTTCTTTTTGTGTGTTGTTAACAGAGTCAACAAAGAAAAAAAAAAAAAAAAAGATTGAGATACTTTTGCCCATCAGTATAGTTTTTCAATTACAGTGGTTTGGCAAGCATGTTACACAAGAGTGTGATATACACAAAATTATGGCATGTACGCAATAAGTAATGGAAATCATGGAAATCTGTCAAAATTAGTCAGGGAAATCAGGGAACATTTTTTCTGAATTTCTGTAGCTACTCTGTCATGGAAATAGCTCAATGTGTTTAATAACTCATTTTAAAAAAGTCAAATAAGTAAAGTGAGTAACTTTCATCATGAACCAAAATCTAATATTAAACTGCTTACCCAATGTTAGTCGCAAATTCAAGAAGAAATTAATAATTATGCTTATTTTTTTTTTTTTTTTTTTTTAATATTATTATTATTATTATTTTGTAATTTAGAGTGTTTGTTTACAAAGTTTTTATTAGTTATCAAATCACTCAATACCGGTGTTTTGGTATATTATATTGAAATTTGCCTTTATATATTTTTAACAATTTAGAGAGAAATTAGGAGAGAATAGACATACTTTACAACAAGGTTTGGAAGTGATTAGAGGAGTTGGCTGCCATGGAATGGAAGTTCAGTTAGTTATCCACTTGGCTCGCACATTTGCTTCAAAAGCAGATACTTTAGACAAGGTATTTGTTCCTTTTCTATGTGAACTGTCTAATTTTTGTCTCACTAATTTTTTTTTTTTTTTTTTTTTTTTACTATTGATGTTGTTAAAAACTGATTCATTTTTACTGATTTATATACAGGAATAAGATATTTCAGCTATAGTTGAATTCAGCTTTTTGTAAATTTAGCCTTTCAATATTTTTTCTAGTCCTCCCCTCCCCTGCTTATGTCTTTCACATTCAATTTATTAAGCTTTTTTGTTTTTCCGCCAATCTCATCCTTGTATAAAAAATTTGAATATAATTGATTTAATTCTTAAATTAAAACCATATCATTTTCATTGTGCACATATTGCTACGCTACATATATAATACTATTACTGGTATTTTTTTGGAAAAATTCTATTTTAGCTTTACAATTATGTGGAAGAACATCAAATTTAAGTGAATTATTTTATTGATATTAATAAAAGCCCAATTTCATCTGACGAGCTTCTTTTTTGACATTTTGTTTTTATAGAAACACCAAGAATGTTTATAGATAATGCTCACTACTCTAAGCATTTTTATCAGATTACCTAATTTTACAAAATTTAGATATTTAATTTCGAATAGTAATTGAATAAATCATTGACTGTTCCATTTAAAAATATCGTAAATTTCAAATTGAAATCAATTTCAAATGTAACACAGACTTTTGTAGATTTTAAGGAAAAGGGACATTTTACAGTAATTCATGCTTGAATAAACAAGTAAACTCAATTACTACAACCTGTAATTAGTATAATATAATTAGTTATTTGTCTTCAGGGGTCGATCCAGGCAAAATTTGGGTCCCTTTTGCGGCCCCTTCACAAAATTCCACATGGTAAAAAGGGACCCTTCACAAAATTCAAATTCATAAAAAGGGACCCTTCACAAAATTCAAATCCATAAAAAGGGACCCTTCACAAAATTCAAATTTTATAAAATGAGTCCCTTCACAAGATTTTGTTTTATAAAAATTATCCTTTTATTAATGTTTTCATATTTTCAGTATTAATTTTAATTAATGGCTTAATTTGGCTCAACGAAACTCTATTAACTTGATACTAAACATTACATAAAGTGATTGTAAAAACTGAAGATTTTACACAATATTTTACTTTTTCACAAAAATATTTTATATTTCACAAAAATAAAAATTTCACAAAAATATTTTGTTTTTCACAAAAAAGGGACCCAAAAATTAAAACCTGGATCGACCCCCTGGTCTTAGTAGTTCATTTGTCTTTACTAAAAAATTATTGTATTGTACTATTTGTGATATAAAAATCACATTTCTGTCAAAATTATAGTAAAGTGATTTAAAAAAGAAAAATCTACGAATCAGAAAAGAGCTGTTTATGTTATGTACCACTTTCTAAAACTTTGCTGAGTTTTGCAATTTTACATTTAAGGCTGTTATGAACAAGCACCATATTCATTACTTTACTTTCCAGAACACAATTAAAAACATATACATATTTTTTATTTATTTGAATATATTTAGCATATAATGTTTTTGTATGTTTTTCTTTTTTTCTTTTTTTTTTTTTTTTTTTCATTCATATTAGCTTGTATTTTATAATGTTTGAGAGAGAAAATTTCATTAGAATATTTATGAAATGGTTTATTCCTTAGGTTTCAGAAAATAAGACTGATAAAAATAAAAATAAGGTCACATCAGAAAATGTTAGTTCTTTGTATTTCCGGGCCACACATTATTGGAACATAGCTTTGGGGATGCTTGATAAACTGATTTCTGGAAAATCTTTGAACTTGCCAAAAAATCCAATGTTTGTCCACTCAAAGAAAACATTATCAAAGAATGACATCAAAGCACACAAAGAAGAAGGTGAATTGTTTCTTGCCGTAAGGTTGATGGAATCAGATAAATTAAATGAAGCTGCTGAGCGGTTATCAAAACTATCGTCACCTTATGGATCTTATTATTTAGCTCTTGTAAGTTTTGGATTTTTATTTTCTATATGCACAATTTGGATATTTTTATTATTGATTTTTACATTTACATGGAACTAAGTGTAATTTTAAAACAGCTTCAAAAAAAAAAAAAAAAAAAAAAAAATTAAACAGTTTTCGGGAGCTAAATAGTTAAGGCGAATTTTCTGAATAATGTAAAAGGGAAATTTAAAAAATATATATCAAGTAATGATTAAAAAAGAATTATTGCTAAAATTAATTTTTGTGCAAGAAATATTGTTTCTGGAAATATAATTTTACAAATATTCAAGAATAAATGTAATAGATTTATCAAAGAAAATGTCGACTTTAACTATAAAATTACTTTTATTAAAAAAAAATCACTTAACTTTTATTAAAAAAAATTGGGTAATTTTTTAAAAATTTTTTTGTAAATTTGGAATCATTAGATCCCAAATGATTGGTCTCACCAATGGCCGAGAGATTCGATCACACATTGGGCTATTCTACATAACTATTCAGAGATTTTATGATTTTGTCTGAAACTCAAATAAATATGGGCTAGGATCCTTTAGATAATATCCCCCACACCCTGTGACAAAATATTTTTATGCTTTTTGCGACAAGCCTTGTTCATGCAAACCTTTTCTGCAAGACAGTATCGACATATTTTCTTATTTACACAAAATGACTCGTGCGTATAATTAAAAAAAAAAAAAAAAATCGGCATTATTAGTAGATTATTGAAGAAGTCTTAAATATAAGACAGAAGTTTCTATTTTCTACTGAAATTTAGGAATATCTTTTATTTTAATGGACAAATCTTTCTGCAAGTGAAAATTTTTTTCTGCGCCAATGTTGCAGTGTTGCCTGAATTCTGCCAAAGGCCCCCACAGACAACTCTCCACCCAGACCTAGAATCCTTGTGTAGTCAGTCCACTTTAACCACCTATATCATGACCTGAGTCACTGAAAATTAAATTATCTGGAATAGCAATTTTCTCAACACTGTAAATGTATAAAATTATGTAACTTTCTGGTATAGAAATTTTCACCAGCAAATTCCTTGGAGTTTGTGGATAAAGAGATGTTAGTAATTTTCCATGTTTCCATAACATACTCTACTTTTTTCATAAACCTTGTCATATGCATTGTAATAGAGTTTAGCTTAACAATAGTTTCTGAATTACAAATCTACTGTAAGTAAAGTATACAAAAATATGAAAATATTGTAATATTATTCTCAAAATGATGATAAATGTTTTTATTTTTTTTTATAATCTAGGCATGGTTTTCTTTTCTTGCTTGAATTTAAATATCATTTATTGTTAAAATTTGAAAAATTTACTTATGAAACTTTTCGTTTAATATTATTCTGATGTAAAATTGATAGCATGTACTGAATTTTAAATTATAAAAACTATTTTTGTTTACAGACATTAAAGAAACTTGCTTCTCAAGAACAAAAGTTTTCAAGTACACGATCTGCTCTTTTAAACAAAGCTAAAACTTCTTTGCATGAAACATTAGATCGCATAAAGGATGATAATACTCATCCACTGAACAAAGAAATATTTATTGAATTAGAAGATGTTGAAAATGATCTTGCTTTCGAATTGTCTGTTGGTAAGTAAATTTTTATAAAAATTTCCATGTTGTCATTTTTAATTTTTGTACAATGCATTGATTCATAAATGTATGTACAATTCATTTGCTTTTTTATTATGATTAAAAAAAAAATGTGAAATGTGTATATATTACTAGTTCTCTTTCCCTCCTCAAGACTATGAAGATTCCAAGCATATTTAGTGAATTTATTTCAAATAATAAATATTTATATGATTATTTCTTTTCATCGTATTTAGGTCTTTACAAGTTTAGAAAATTTGTACAATTTCCTGTAATGCATGTTTTTTTAGTTCAACTTTTTGTTATTAAATATTTTTATATTTTCTTCAAAAATTCATATCCTCTTCAGGATCGCACTAAAATAATGAATGCAATATATATATGTGTGTAACAATGATGATCTATTAAGCATAATATCGACTGGGATTTTCTGACTCTAACAAATTTAAGTGAAAATTTTCCAATTTAAGTGAGAAATTACATAGTGTACACTATGCCGATATTTTTTTAAAAATTACAAAATATGTAAATCAAATAATTGTAAAAAATCAAGTGAATGTTAAAAATGGAAGTTTAGTAACTTTTGTTTATTTTTCATTTTTTCTTTTGTGGTTAAGGAACCAATTCTGTTTCAAAATTCAGAATCTAAATTTTCATCAGAAATACAGAAGGAATTGCTCAAGTTTTTATCATTTAATGTGCTTACAAATGTATTTATTTGATTTTGAGTACTCAAAGAAATGCAGTATGTATGCAGTAATTGGAACAATAAAAATTATTTCATATATATTGGGTTGTTCAGAAAGTAATTTCGTTTTCCTCAGCAGAGGACTTTATTGTATTTTTTTCACAATTAAGCTGCATTACCATTATATATTGTGACAGCTGATATAGGAAGGCTTGCTTGGGAAAAAGTTTATTTTATTCTGCTCAATAGGTTTTGATTGGTGCCCTATCAAATAAAGAAAATCGGAAGCGACATTTTTGGCATATTTTGTTTTTGTTATCAAAAAGGCGAAAATACTGTTCAAACAAGGAAAAAAGTGTACGATGTGCATACAGAAAATTTATTTAAAGAACACTAATGTCAAAACTGGTTTACCGAATTGTGTTCCGATAATTTTGATGTTGAAGATGCATTATGTTCTGGAAAACCAGTTTATGCTAATGAAGACAAAATAAAGTATTGATTTATGAAAACTGCCAAATAACAACTCATGAGATCGCTAAGAAACTGATCAAAGTGGAGAATATATAATTCAATAAAATATTTATACAATATAAGAAAATTGTCTTTCATTTTCAAAGGAAAAAACGAAATTACTTTCTGAACAGCGCAATAATTTAATCTTTAGCTTGCACAATTTGTAGCTGTTTGTTAATAAAATATGCATTTCTTTATATATTCTTTTAACAGAGCTTTAGAAATATAAAGTGGCTAAAAATAATTATTCAATTTTTTCACTTTTTCTTAAATCAAAAAGTTTTAGAAGTTAAAAACAGAGTATTGCAGGCTTCAAACCATTTAATCAAATGCAACTCAAAAATGTTACCAAACACAACTTTAAAATAGATGAAATATTCAATTAAGAATGTGAAAAAATTGAGGGTGTGGGGGAAATCTCCCTTGTGATCAGTTTTTAGTGGATTTTTTTAAAAATGTAGTGGGATTGTTTTAATCCCACCTTCACCCTCTAACGTGAATCCTGCTTTTAAACTCAAAGCAGGTATAAGGTATCATTTCTTATTTAAAAAAATACTGATTAACACATGCAGTGGCGTATCCAGGATTTTTCCAAGGGAGGGGTTCGTCCTTCCAAATTTTTAATTAAGTTTATCTAAGTTTAATTAGGTTTATTTAAGTTTAATTAGGTTTAATTAAGTTTATTTTTAATTAAGTTTAACAATCTTTTAAAATATCATAATTACTTGCCGAAAATAAGAGTAAGAAAATAAAAAATATTAAAACAAACTCACCAATTAGAAGACCAAACTAAAAAATCTTTAATTAGCGACGAATAACGTAGAGCCTGTACAAACTGCTACACAAAACATAATATTCAATACATAGTTACGCAAAATATTTCATTGAATTTTCTTATTTACAGAGCGAAGTCTAATCGACGAGAAGTTTTCGCTAGTTCATTTAAAATGTCTTCTACTGTTGGGGTTTTGTTTGGGTCACTACTTCAATGGTCACCCCTTCCCCATTTGGTCGACCCCTCTTGTCCTTGAGTATAAACTCGTAAAGGAGAAATCCTTTCAGAGAATTGTTTTCAGGGGAAATATGTTTCGCGCCGCGCAAATGAAGTGGTTTAGTTATTTTCAGGAGTGTTTATCGTAGAGTAATGAAAAAAAAGTTAGTCATAATTTTAAACCACTTCGTAGAAAAAAATATTCTACGCTTGCCATACATTTTTTCCACCTGAAATGTGAAAAAAAATCTAAGGAACAGCCTAATTTTTCTTATCATACATTTTGTCAAGGGGGGGGGGTTTAAACCCCCAAACCCCCCCTTGCATACGCCACTGAACACATGTATCATTGTAAAATTTGTAAAAAAGCCACTTTAAAACACATATACTTAAAAAGATATTTAGTTAAAAGGTATATTTATATTAAAATACATTTTCAAAGCTTTTTATCCTGATCACAGTTACTTGTAGCAACTGAGAGCCCCAATAGATTGTCATTGTAAAAACCATATGGATTTATATAAGTGTAGGACTTTTTTTTTTAATTATGATACAAAGTAGAATTTTTATACTTCATTAATTATATTTCATTATTATGCTTCATTTTTACTACCATCCCATTGGGGTCTGTGGACTCAAAATATTTACAGTCTACTTTAGTAAAAACCGATAAATATTTGTTAAGTTTAAGCTTATCTTTTATAGGTCTTTTATTCATCAGTGCCAAAAGAATTTGGATGTATTACCATTCATTGAATGACATGCAACTTATAGAAAAAATACTCAAACACTTATTATGATTCTCCCTTTCGTTTATTGAACAACTTCTTTCAATTAAATTTACTTAAACGACTGTTAATTACTAAAGTTAAGCTACTCCAGATTTTTGTCATTAGGATCAAATATAATGGTTGCCGCAATAAGCATCACCGGAGTCAAACCATCCCTGAATGGGCCATTCCTGAATTTAGGGTTTTTGAAATTTTATTGTCTGTAAATTTTATGGTAAATTATTTTGCTCTTATAAAACTGTTTCATTTTGAATGGTTAACTTGCCTTATAATGTATTTAGATCTGTCCAAATATCACTAATGATATGTATAAATAAATACTTTTGGTACTAACCATATAGTATATCATATATAAGTCATTCATTTTGTAGCAGTTTTCAGAGTTGAGTTTTTGCATGTTGGGTAGTTTCACCCTTGAGTGTGTTGGAGCTGTGTCACTTAGAAATTGCATATTTCTGTTAAAACCTATTCTGCCTGTTTCCGTAATATTAACTTGACAGAAATTTTCTTTTTCTAATATGCTTTGCATTTTTATTTCTTCGTTATTATAGAAGTGTATAACAATTTAAATTCTGTGCTTTTTCTTTTATTTGTAGCCGGAGAAAATAGCTGTGATGATCCTGATGAAGTAGATGCCTATGATGAGTCATCTTTTCAAAGTTTTTCTCTTGGCAAATCTATCTATAGCACCCCAAAGCCATCATCTAAATTCATGTCCTCAAAGCATTCAGTGAAAAATATTAATCACTCAAGTCCTACAAAGGTAATTTTGTTTTGTTTTATTTATTTACTTTTTGTAAAACTTTATTGTTTAAAAATATTTTGTATACAATGCACCCTTATTAAGCTCTTTTTATTTATTTATTTTTCTTGAAATAACTAAAACATAAAATATTTTCTAGCTTGGAGATGAAATATGAGTTTAGTATAAATACGAAAATAAATATGGCTGAACTGCATCCAATGAAAGTGTGTCTAGTAGGATTGCACAGAAATTCTTTAAATAGTGGGGGGGGGGGGGGGGGGATTGTTAATATTTAGCCATACATTAATCTTTTCAGTGGTAAGCAACTATAAATTAGTACATTAATAAATATTTATTTGTTTTCCAGTTTATTTGTTTATATATTAGCAATGTACCAAATAGTGATTTTGGCCAATTACTGAATATATAGCAAACCAAATAGTAAGTATTCGGCTAACTGATAACTTTTACATTCAGGTGTCAAAGTGATAAGTTTTTTCTATTTTTTCAATATCAGCATTTTTATTTAGTAGTAATTTCTTTTTTAACTTTGAAAAAATATTTAAAGAAAAATTATTATTCAGAAACAGTGGTTTATTTAAATGTAGAAAATTATTTGAAAATATTACTATACCAGGGTTCCCAGCAGGGACTAAAAAGCAACTATTTGCTACTAAAATCCACCCTAGGCGACTAAACTGTTTTGGAGTAGAAGTGGCTTAAAAGCTACTATTCTCAGGAAAATGGAGACTATTTTGAACAAAAAGTTGTTCTCTGCTATTTTTTCTTCACCTTTATTGCATTTTTACTTCCATTACACGACTACCATAGGTAATGGGTATGTTTATTGTATTTGGTCAAAAAATTTAATTTCGAGTTTTAATCTGATTTAAATGTGTTAAGGTCTTTTGCGCTAAAAAAAAAAAAAAAATGGTTTTCAGCAATTTGTGAGTGTGTGCTTGGGGGGGGGGGGGGAATCTTCTGATTACCGTATCTCCGAAACTAAGAAATATCGAATGATGAAATTTCTGATACGAAGCAGATCTGGTGTATAGATGATTTTTCCAACTTTTGGTGATAATTGGAAAACTGGAAGTGTGACATTGGACACTGAAAGTGAGGACCATAAGACTGTATATAAACTCTCTCTTAGATGTTATATTAGTTGATTAGTTCACACAAATTGATAGGCTTTCTTTATAAGTATGCCAATTTGAGGTTCTTGCAAAGCAGCTGTACACTTTTTTTTCAAACTCGCCATATTAACTCCTTCTTAGATATTCTTTTGTATGTAAGTTGTTGTTTTGTGGTCAACAATTGAGTTTGTCACGTTTTGGTGTCAGTGAAGTTATCTGAAAAACGGCTCTAATGATTTTGTTGAAAATTGCTATAAAACCCCTTTTTAGATATTCTTTTGCATCAAATTATTGTTAATTTTCTGTGGTTATTACAGGAAAATCAACAATCATGCTGATTAGGTAAGTCATTTTTAGATCTCGAAAATTGGTGTCTCAAAAAAGGCTCTACCGGTTTCCTTTTTTTTTTCTTCTTTAAATCTCGCTATATAAACTGTATTTTATATGGCTTTACACATGTATCAATTTTCTTTTACAAAAAAGGTATCTAATTTCTTGAGTCAATTTTATACCTTCTGACCACATTATCTCAAAAAACTGCTTAAGTATTTATTTTTTTTAATCTAGACAACTATTTGTATCGGAGTGGCTACTATTTCATACATTAGAGGCAACTAAAGCAACTATTTTCGAGTGCCTTTCATGCTGGGAACCCTGCTATACATAAATAGTGATGTGATGCTAAGTTCACAGCAAAGAAAATTTCTAACTGTTAGGCTTCTTAATAACACTTAAAATTTCCTGGATGCCATCATGTGACAAGTTCCTTGTAAACTCTACCTTTAAGGCATACACATTAATAATAATTTTCATGCCAGATTGTTTTCACTAAATCTGTTTTCTGACAAGAAACAAAGGAATAATGTTATATTTTTTAAAAATAAATGAGCAATTAGCTTAAAAATCTCCACAGAAAGGGTTAAAGGGGAAAATAAACAAATTGCACTTTTTAATAAATTCCTGTCATAATAAAAGAAAGTTTGTTATTACAATTGAATAAACTGATATTAAGAAAAGTGCTCTTTTTAGATAATTTAGAAGAATTTAATTGAGAATTAGATTTAAATTAAATTTTATTTATTTAAAGGTTATTTTTAACTGAAAACTAAATTAAATAATTTTGGAATAAATTAGACCTATTTAAAAAATATGTGAGAAACTTGCTCACAATAAGCATCTTCAAACTTTGAACGCTTATGAAAATGTAAATAAAATATAAAATCAATATATTTTTTTCCATTGCTGCAACCAAGAAATTCAAATTAAAAATCAAAATAGCACATTACCATTGAAAAAATCAAAGTTGGCAACCCCCAGTCAAAAATTTCACTTCATTTTCTAAAAGTACACACAGTTACCAGTCAAATGATACCTATTACATTTTTCTGTGTCAGTTAGTAACAAAGTAACTTTGAATGTTGCATCCCTTCCCCCCACCTTAGTCTGTACATCTGTTGGCAACTGGCTCATATCATATTTACAAAAAATGGCCTTTTAGAATTTCTTAATCTTAAATCTAAAATATTTTAATGTTTTATAATAATTATGATTTTCTAAAAAGTCTTCATAGATATTGCAAAATAAACTCAAATTTTCCTTCTTAAAATTCAATTTGTTTCAAATTTCATAAATGTAAGTTTAGATATATATTCTAAAAATTATGTATGTTTTTTTTTTTTTCCTTTCAGCATTACGAACCAAGCCCTGAAAGATTAGATGCCCAAATTAGAGCATTAGCATTAAATCAAGATACTCTTGTGAAAGCTTTTCTTCAACAACAACAAACCCTTTTAGAAACTAATAATTCACTTGTTGAAGCACTTAAACAAAATAAAGATGTTTTAGAACAACTAAGAGTAAGTATTTTTTGCATTGTTATTACTTAATCTTTTACAAACAATCTTAATTTTTATATGTACAGTGAAAGTTTTTAGTTAAACTAATGTTTAGTAAGTCTAGACAATAAAGAATCTCTGAATTTGATGAATAATTTTGCACATTACAATATCTTATATTTTGAATGTAACATTTTGAACCAAACATTAGAATTTCCTTCTCCTCCCAGGATTATATTAGATGAGCTTTGTGTTTTTGCTTTTATTTGTTATCTTATGCATATGCAGGGTTTAACCTGGGAAAAAAGGTTCTTTAGCATTTTAGCTGAAATACACAAGCTGTATTTTAGCTTTTAATTAATTTAATTCTTTGAGTTCTACTGATTTCTTTTTCTTAACTTGGTTGTCCGCAATTTTGTTTTCTGCACTCCTGCTCAAAAGTTTAGCAAGATTTGAAAACTATCATTTTTTTTTTTTTTTTAATTTAAAAATTTATATCTCATTGAAATGTTTTCAAAAATTGGGTATTTAATGTTTTTCAGTGAAGATTGGTTTAAGACCACATTTAGGGGGACAGTAACAAATTGAGAAAAATCAATATTTGTGATCACTCTGTATCATTAAATGAACGAAATCATCTGTAACTTTAGTATATATTAATATAGACCTAGTACAATTTATGGATAAATTTGCGTGACGATAGCATGTTAAATAACTGAGATGTAAGCCGACTGAGTGAAAATGTTTTCCTTTACCTGTGGCTTATTTCTGTCGAGCTATCTACATGATAGACCAGATGTTTCTGCCTAAAGGTTGTCTGAGTAAGTAATGCCGACCGGTTGTCGGCCTGGATAGCTCAATTGGTAGAGCCTTGACCTTCTAAGTCAAAGATCCGGGGTTCGACTCCTGGTCCAGGCATTATTTTCACTCAGTCGGAAAAATAAAATTTCAATAAATATGATTTTCTTCCAGTCAGTTGATTGTGTGATTTTAATAAAAAAAATTGAGATGTAAGCATTTATTTTAAATCTCCGAGAAATATTAGTATGTTTTTTATTTATAATATACAGAGTTTTTAAATGAAAATTATTCCCACTTTCAGATAAATTGAAAAAACACTTTAATATTATACTGCATTCGGAACATAAATATCTTGAATATGTCATGAAATATGAGCATTTTTATGAAAAATGTTTTCACTGTGTATGCGTGAAAGATAGAAAATATTTTATTACATATCTTGAAAGCTAGATGTATTGGTCAACTTTTGTCAAAAGTTCATTTGAATAGGTTAAAAATTAAGCAAATTGTTGGCAAGAGAACGAGCTAGATTTTAGTTTATTTTCTAGTGTTAGAATTTCATAAAGGGTTTTTCACATGCTGCACAATTAATTTGAAGATCCAATTATTTCAATAACTTTGCAAAATTCTTTTTCGTAAACTCCTTATGATCTCAAAAATATGTTAGAAGCTTATAAGGGGTTTTTCACAAAATTTTGCTTAATGTTTTAGGAAATAATCTCGTTTCAAATTTTTAGCGAAATTCTTACTGACATATTTTAGCAGAATGCTTAAAAAAAAAAAAAAAAAACTAATGATAATTTGAATCTTGTACATAATGTATTCAGAATTTATGGTTAATAGCCAGTGGTCGATTGACTTAAGATTAATATAACCACATTGAAAATGTGAACAGCAACTTTTAAAATTATTTATGAAATCAACAGCATGTTTGCATAATGTTTGTACAAAATTGTTGACAATATACGGGGGTGGAAATTTGGTGCAAAACTCATACTGGTGTTTTCACTTTCAGATAAATTGAAAAAACACTTTTGAAAAATATGCTGCATACCGGTGTTTATTAAACAAAATTTTCATCTGAAACAAACGATTTTAAAAGTAGAAAAGTTTTTCAAACAAATACTAGTATGAGTTCTACATCAGTTTTCCACCCTTGCAAAATATATATTGATACTAGAAAATGTCAGTTATAAATGGCATACGCTTATTTTGATTTTTTTTTGTATAAATACAGAAAATTTAAAGGAAACGAAAGATGAAAATGTAATTTTTGGATGTTTACAAGAATAAAATATTTAAAAAGGAAAGATAAATATTATATATCATGGTCTAATATTTTAGGTGTTTTGCAGAGTTTAACAAAAATTATAGTAAAATGTCATTTTTTATAAATAACATTAATGCTATAAATGCAAAGTTAAAACGTTCTTTAAATAAAATGCATATTTGCCATTTTTAAGCCTGGCAGATAATGCACATTCATTCTTTAATTTTTTTCATTTTTCTTAAACTATTCTTTATTCTAATGTAATGTTTATATTTAGGTATAAATAATCCTATCTGAATGTTATAAAATTTAATCACAATAATTTATTAATTAACCAGCTATAAATATATTATATACTAATTACTTTACTAATTGTTCCAATTTCAGAAACAACTAGAAGAATTAAACTTAGGGGAAATAAAATCTCATCAAAAAACAGTACCAAAAAAGCCTGTTTATAAGACAAATATTGAACGTGGAAATGAAGAAGAAGAGTATTTTGATCCAAATGGTATTCTTGATTATTATGAAGATGGAGGAGGTGGGGGTGATGATTACAGACATCCAGGTTACACTTTTGATCACCCTTCTCGATTGGCTCATGAACCAACGCGTGGAGCTTCTGCAGCATTAAATTATGTTGTACCTCCAACTCTTCCTCCTCCTGGGCCACCTCCTCCTCTGAATCATTATAACTATCAATATCCACATGCTATGTTACCTACTCCTCCAGCAGCTGTTCCTGAAAGATCACCATATTATCACCCTCCCCCAGGACAAGGTTTACCGTTTAATGAAGGACAGCAATTACCCCAATTCCATTTCCATGTAGCATCAACTATTGGAAAGCCTCCTCCACCATTAAGTACTAGCTTACCCCAAGTTGTTCCAGGATTACAACCTCCCTCTGCAAGTGTACCACCTTTGTCTGTACCTCAAGTTGTCTCTGGTTTACCTGCACCTCCTATAAACATGCCACCTATTTCAACTGGTTTGCCTCCTACTGCAGCACCTTCTTTACCAGTTGCAAATCCATGGTCAAAAACAAACAGTGTACCTCATGCTTTTCAAATACCCCTTCCTGCATCTGGAATCACTTCTCTTCCTCCTGCAGTAACACAAGTTACATCTTCAGCCACATTACCTGCAGTTACTTCTAGTCATTCACAGTTGAAAGATTTATTACAAACACCTCCAGTTAAAACTATTACTTTTGGACAGCCGATAAGTACAGCATCAACTTCTACATCTGTAACATCTCCATCAATTTTCTCTGGTTTGAATAAAACACCCGAAACACCAAAAGAACGAATTCGTTATGAAAGTGAAACTGCAACAAGTCCTGATATTGATGGACATGACTTAGAGAGAGAAGTGATGGGTGATTTCAAGCCTTTAATTCCTTTACCAGCTGAAATTGTTGTTGAAACTGGTGAAGAAAATGAAGTTGTAAGTATTTCTTTTATATCAATAGTTCAGTTTTGTGATAGTGCTACTGTATAATATTGTACTAGTTGGCCCTCAACCTAGCAATCCATGTTTCTAAATTTATTGCTTCTTATTTAAGTGCTCTCATGTCAGGTTATCATCTATATATATAATTTGCGAGAGAGATGACGATTCCGGTTTGTATTCATCTGTATAGCAAGTTGCCATCCAATTTTCATACTTTAGTTAATTTTAAAAAACCTAATTGTTTGATCGATAAGCTGTTTAGTCCAACGGATTCGGAAAATTTGTCCCTTTCATTTGGTACCTTATTTGTAATGAAGTTTTGATAAGATTTTTTAAAATTAATTAAATATGAAAATAACTTCAAAATTGGGCATTTAAATTTGATTGTTGCCAAAAAAAAAAAAAAAAATTACCAGTTTTTTTTTTTTTTTTTGCATAAAATTAAATAATGCGAAAAATTAAAAATTTATAAAATATTAAATTTGCTCATGCATATAAAAAATGAAAATATGAAAATGGATTAAAAAAAAACAACCATAACCTTTTTTTAAGACACTTCAATTTTAGATTTTTTTTCTTTTTTGTTTTGTTTAAATAGTATGTTTTTGGTATGGATGAATGCATGAAAACCTAGTCATTGATAATCCTGGGTAATATTTTAAAATTTTGATGCATAAATAGATCGGACATTTTTCGCCAAGGACTCTTAATTTCGTTTAAGCCGAGTAGCGCATCAAAAATATAAATAAATTAATAAAATATTGAAAAACAGAAAAGAAAGAAAAGGGAAAAGAAACAGAAAAAATAATCGCATAAATTATGTATTTTGGCCTGAAATGGCGATAAAAATTCAAAAGTCGACAAGGGGAGCTATATTAAGGCTGTACTATGATCACATTTACATATTTAATTAATTATTTATATATTTTTCTACATACCAACTGCTATTAACTAACTCAATTACTATTATAACCATAAAAAATTTATTGTCTCATGTGATAGATGTAGCCGATCATAGCATATTGTAATATTAAATTTGGCTTGAAATTGTTGTCATTTTATCGTTGATAAAGTAAATCAAATAAATATAGAAAATAACGTGCAAGAAAATATTATGCACACTACGTATATTGTCGTTCATATGTAACTGGAATTCAAATATAAAACTGCTACTTCAATTTTTTTCGATACTGTCAGGGGCGCGCCAGCATTGTCAGACGCCTGTGTGCAGAGTTTCAGTTGGCGCCCTATATTACCCCCCCCCCCCCTTTTTTTTTTTTTTTTAAATCATTTTATAAAATGTTATTATTTAGCAAGTCAATTGAATCTCGAACCTTAATAGTAGTAAGTTTATTGAATGGCTAGTAAAAAGAGAAATGTATCAAATAAAATGAAATTTGAAAAGAAAGAAGTAAAAAGTGCAACTTGCACAAAGAGAAAAACTCCCTTATACAAGAAGTTGCAAAAATTCGAGGTACAATTGTGAAGGTAAACAGAGGAAATTAAAATAGGCAGATTTAGTGTTAATGTGGGTGCAGAAATGCGTTGAGGCATTACAGTAAATGGCTTAGATGAAAGCTGTAAGTGTAAACGTTTCTATTTGTTTGGGTCTAATTTTTAAGTAAATATTTAAACACACTCACACACAAAAAAAAATCTTAGTGAACTAAATCTTCCTTCACTTCATTGCAACTTTTGCAAGTATTACGCATATTATACTGATCCAATATATCCGTCTCTATCCATATTGTTACCGAAATGTCGATTTTCTTATATGAAAAAAGTAATTGTAAAGAAACGGACAGTTTCTTGTTGAAAGATACATTTTATTCAAACTGTTCTCGAAAAAAACCAGTAAATTATCATACTCAAATTCATACCTCAAAGAGGTCGTAAAACAACGTTAAAAACACCACAGAGTAGAATTTCGCTCATTTAAAAATAAATATAAACCATTTAAATGGAAAGGAACGTTCAGAACAGATGTCCGAATGCAATTGATCTTTGGGTGTGTCTCTTCTGTTTGAATAATTTCTGTCGTGATTTGGCGAACTTTTGAGATTATTCTGCGCCAGAAGCCAGTTGACGAACCCAGAAAATTCCAGAAATCGGCTCTTATTGAAGGTAGAGCTTCTAAACTTCGGAAACACTAAACTATTACTTTTCACCAAGTTTGGTCGCCATGCCGCAAAATTCATCGCTAAGTTGCCAAGTCTGTATCCAAGGCTGACAATCACCTCCTATTCCACTCCCGTTAAAATTGAATGAACTGCTCTTTATTTGCACTTGTAAATCTGCTTTTATTGCAACAACACTTTTCATTTAGAAAAGTGGTTTAACTCTTTGCAATACTATAATGAACAAAATTTTTGATTAGTCATACTATTGCAGTACGTTTGCACATATCAATGAGTTTAACATTTTGCACTAGTACAGATAAAGGGAATTTATAAGTATATAAAATTAGAACTCATAATAATAATAATAATAATAATCCCGTAGTGAGTTCTATTTTTCTCAATTTCGTTGTTTAAAACTCTCAAAATACTCTTAACATCAAATTAATATATGACTATCGATATAACGACTCGAAACTTGGTCAGATTATAGAACATAGTGTAAGCACCCCCTAAGAAGCGATTTTGCGAAATTCGACACCCAAGGGGGGTGGGGGGCGCAGAACGTGATTTCACATAAACCTTCATATCTGAAAGCAAATACCAGATATCTGTAAAATTTTTGCATTAAAACATAGCTAACACAAATGCCTAAAAATCAGTTTCTGGAAATTTGGAAATTCGGTCCACAAGAGGGGGTGCATGGCAAAATGGGATTTCACATGCGCAAAAAGGGATTTCTAAGAAACCTTCATATCTCAAATAAAAAAACAGATATACGTGAGATTTTTATTTCAAAATATAGCTAACATAAATACCTAAAAACCAATTTCTGGAATTTTAGAAATTCGGCCCCTAAGGGGGGACAGGGGGCAAAACGTGATTTCACAAAAACCTTTATATCTCAAAGAAAAACACAGATATCTGTAAAATTTTTGCTTTAAAATGGAGCTAACACAAATACCTAAAAACCAATTTTTGGAATTTTAGAAATTCAGTCCCCAAGAGGAGGGGGAGGAAGCAAAACGTTATCTATATTATATCTTCTATATAATAATATAGATATTTCTTCTATAATAAAGTTTTAAAAATAATTATTTTAATTTTATGTGTGGGTTGGTTATGCGTTCTCAACACGCACTATCAAGTAATTTTACGAAATTTCCCTCTGCCTCCCTCCTTTAAGGGGCGGAGTGCCGGCAAAAACACGTTTTTAAGAGTAACTTTGTTCCAAAGTGCCTCAGGAAAGCGATTTTTTTATATGTCGGGTGGTTACGCGTACTCAACACACACACTACAAAGAGGTTTTGTGATGAATTTCCACCCTACCGGTCTTGGGAGGTGGGGTCTAAAAGCATGTATCCATGTGTAACTCTGCACTAAATTAGCTTAGGAAGGAGATTTTTTATGTGTGGTTCGATGTGCAGGGGGGTAAAAAACACATTTTAAAATATAATTCTGCTTCAAATAATCTCAGGATCTCGATATTTTTTACGTCTGGTTAGGTAAGTGTATGCAAGATGCACTATAAAGGGATTTCGAGAAATTACGCTCCCCCTCTTCTGGGGCTGGCGTTGGGAAAAAACAAGCTTAAATATACTCCAGATTACCTTAGAATGATGAATTTTTTTAACTGGGTTTTGATTAAGTGTACGCAATATGCACATTGATGGGAGGAAATTTTGCGAAACTTTCAACATTACCCGTTAGGGAGAGGGTGTAAAAATTAGGTAAGGTACTGCAGAAGCCATTGGGGCTCATGATTCAAAAAGTCTGGGGAGCAGGAAAACCACTACCAAAGGTAGCAGAAACTTTAACTTACATTTTGACTGATTTCTTTCTTTCTTTCTTTTTTTTTCTTAAGATTTTTTTTTTATTATTATTGATATGAAATATTGAGAATTTATTTCGATATAATGACCAGCGAAGCGGGCAAAGCCTGCTAGTAAATGCATAAAATAAGAGTATATAATAAGTATTACTTGGTAAATATAGAAAAAAAAAATACTTAATAGGGAAAGAAAACATCTACTGAAAGGAATTTTGCTCATTTTCATTATCTAAACTTTTTATGTAATTTGTATGTAAATTTATATGTGTTTTTCCATATAGTAGTAAGATACAAAAATCTGTTTTAAACTATTTTTCCGCCACGTTTGTACGTTGCACAGATATAAATAATAGGTACATTTATAAGTAAATAAAATAAGAATATATAATAAAAATTATTAAGTTTTAAAGTAGATTATATGAACATTTAAACAGATAATATTATTTAGTGAAATGTAATTCATTTGTTCATTAAAATCACACAATGAACTGTGGAAGAAAATCATATTTTATTGAAATTTTATTTTTCCGACTGAGTGAAAATAATGCCTGGACCGGGAATCGAACCCCGGATCTTTGACTTACAAGGTCAAGGCTCTACCATTTGAGCTATCCAGGCCGACATACCGGTTGGCATTACTCACTCAGACAAACTTTTTGGCAGAAATATCAGGTCTATCATTTAGATAGCTCGACAGAAATAAGCCGCAGGTAATGGAAAACACCATTAAACAATGGGAGAAAGAAATGCAATTTTTTATTAAAATCACACAATCAACTGTGGAAGAAAATCATATTTTATTGAAATTTTATTTTTCCGACTGAGTGAAAATAAGTCAAAGATCCGGGGTTCGACTTCCGGTCCAGGCATTATTTTCACTCAGTCGGAAAAATAAAATTTCAATAAAAAATGTAATTCATTTGATTAAATTTTTTTTAATTCTGGAATAATATATATCCATTTGATCCAAAGTATCTTATGCTATCGATGTAATTACAAAATTTAAAAATCTGTCTCATGCCGTTGTAGAGCGTAAGTATTTTTTGATCATTTTAAATTTAGAAAAAGATTGTTCCACTGATGCTACTGGTAATTATGACAGAATAATCTCCAAAATATTTAATGATAGGATAATTTGGAGTAAGGTTACGCTTAAAAACGTGTTTGAGATCAAGGAAGAAAAGGGGGGATTTCGTAAAATCAATAGGTGTTTGATACATAGAAACAATTTACGCACCAAAATCTGTGATTGCAGCTCCCATAGATCTTACATGACAAATTTCGCGCTAAAAGCGGGGGGGGGGGGGGGGGGTCTCAAATTCACCCCATCTTTACGTCCTCCCCCCCCCCCTCAAAATAATAATAATAATAATAATCGAAAATTACAAAAAAAAAAAAAAAAAAAAAAAAAAGGGGTTTGGGGAAAAATCCTAAAGACGACGCATACCTGTTTTCAACATTTCAACATCTGTGTACCATTTTTAGTAGAATTATTTCGATAGAATCCGGAATTTGCGAATTCCCCCCTTTCCCCTTAAAAATAAAAAATTCCAAAATTGCATTTTTTTTTTTTTTTTGTACTCAAGTCTAGTCATCCCATATACAATTTAACCACCGTGAAGTAACTTGGAGTCGAGTTATGCTTATAAGCGTGTTTTTTGCTTCCTTTCTTTGGAAAAGGTGAAAGGGAATTTCGTAAAATCCCGTCAGTATAGGCATCGAATGCATCTAAACAATGCACGCACCAAAATTCGTGACTGGAACTCCTATATATTTTCCTGTACCAATTTAGCGCTAAAAGAGTGGTCTCGAATTTGCTCTCTCCTAAACCTCCCCCCCTCCCCAAGATCAGGGCCCGACTTAGACTACCTGCAGCCCCGGGGCAAGCCTATTCTGGGGGGCCCCCTTGCAGTGGCATAAGAGGTCTTTAGGTTGCAGAATTTCTGTATTCGCCTGTAGGGGGCCCCTTCCAGAAGGGGGGCCCAGGGCATTTGCCCCGTATGCCCTGCCGTACCAAGATCGAATATCATAAACACCAAAAATAGATTTATGGAAATATCCTTAAAGAGATGCATGGCTGTTTTCAACATTTTTGTTCCATTTCTGGTGTATTTCCACTCAAAAATCGAAATTTACAAATATCCCCCCGAAAATTGATTTTCTTTTTCACTTCTTAAAAATCAAAAATTCCAAAATCGTAGACAATGACTATTATATTTATTTATTTATTTGTACTCAAATCTAGATTCATATGCAATTTCTTCACTGTGAAATAATTTGAAGCCTAGTTATGCATATAAACGTGTTTTTGTCTCCTGATTGGGGGGGCGGGATTTACAAAAGTTCATAGATATAATTTTAAGTTGGGTAATTCCTGCCAAGTGTTGTTGTATTCTGTCCAGCTGTTCTCACGTGATACCCAGACAAAAAGGTTTTAAACATGCAGACACAACGACCGCATATGCCGCACACACAGAGAAAATTTTCTGAAATCGGATTTGGCTTTCACGATGTGTGAAACATGAAGATATCACAATGTTTTTCGAATTTGAGACATTTACTGACAAAAATCTGATTTTATTAATATAGATGTTACATCGATATTGCAAAAGGTAAAAAACTACTCTGAATAAAATCTCCGGTTCTATTAATTTTCACTTTTGTAAACCAGTTATGTTGTCTTTTTACTAATCTAAGTGGCCTTTTTCCGACAGAAGAGGGGGGGGGGATTAAGGCGCTCTTTTAAATTTTAATAGAATGCTTTGATATGTTAAAAAAGTCAAAGAAAATTTTGCTGAAGGTAGGAGCACCTTTAAAAAGTTATTCCACTTTTAGTGTGTCCTTTCACAAAAAACACCTAAACTGTTGAGAACCACAAGTTTTGCCAGTATATATTTCAAGGCGCCTCATTTAGCCACACTAGTCGCATGACTTCAGGCCGGCATTATAAAATCAGATTTAATAAAGCAATAAATTTTTTTTTTTTCTTTTTTTTCTTTTTTTTTTCAAATAATTTATTCTCGGCTGGCGCCTTTCTTTACCTGGCGCCTGTGTGCGCCGCACACTTCGCACACCGGGTCGGCGCGCCCCTGGATACTGTCCGTTTCGAAACTGTCTTCTGATAGGCACACAAATGAAAGCCCACTGGGAAGGTATTGTCACAGGCAAAAGAGACAGATACCCGAGAGTCTACGAATGAGTGGGTAGCGGGGACAGGAAGCGGGCTTTTGAGCAATTTCATATATATATATATTATTATTATTATTATAAAGTGATATAGAAAAGAGTCTTCTTTAAATATAGTGACCAGCGAAGCAGGCAAAGCCTTCGTTGATTCACTACCTTAATTGATATCACATTCCGTCATTTTTGCCAGGGTTATATACTAGTAAATGATAATATATCTTTATGTCATAGCATGTACAACAATATCATAATGTTTTTAAAATTTTAGAAAGCTCCAAGAAATTAAAAATAATGTAACTTTTATATTTCAGACCAGTTATATTGCATCATAATCTGTTAAATAGGTTTAAAGCGGCCGTGTGTCAAGCAGAGTTGTATGCACTAAAAATATAAAAGAGCAGCTGTTAAAAGTATGGAGATTTACATTCAGAAGAGTAATAAAATGGAAATTGTTATAAAGTTGCTATAGAAAATAAATAAATAAAAATAAGTTTTATGGTTGTCAGGCCATGTTGGTTTTTTGACGTCAAAAACTGGTTTTTGACGTGACATGTGTCAAAAATTGGTTTAAACTGTCAAAAACTGGTTTAAACCGTCAAAAACTGTCGAAAACCATAGGTGAAAAATCTAAAGTATAATGTTAAATGATTTTATGCACATTTTTAAGTTGCAATGTACTAAGTACATAAATTAACATTCATTATTTGTATATATATATAATATTTTTCTAGAAAAAAAAAAAAAAAAAAGAGTTAGGAAACATATCAATGCATCATCTTAAGAAAAGAGTGAACGTTATAAATTTTTTGTTAATTGTCTTAAAGGTATACAAATTTGGATATATAGGTGGTAAATTATAATAATACAATTAAGTATATAAATTCTTTAAAACTAATTGAAGAAAAAAAAGAAGAAAAAAAATTAAAAATTGCTTAAAATTTTAAAAATTTTCCTCTAATTATTATTATTAATTTTTCCTCTTCGATTTAGCATTATTATGGTTTAAAAAAAAATATTAAATGTATTATTAGGTTATTACTTTGTGAATTTAATGGTAGATTAATTTTTAAAATTATGTTAAGTGCTGAAATTTCAATGAAAATTTTTAGCATTCAAACATAATATTTAAAATACAAAAAATATGCTGACTGTAGAATAAAAGAGTTTACAGGGAGAATTCAATAAAAAGGGCAAACTATTTTCAAAAAAGGTATTTTATTTGCATAATTTGCAGTCTTCTATGTTGTGATTTTTGCTTGTGACAAAAGTAAATTATTAATTTTACATGCATATATGTAAGCTATATGCATTTGTTCTTCCAGGAATGCTGTAAAACTATTGCTAGAAGGTTACATATCCGGAAGAAAAGCCTTTAAAGGCTTCTAACATTTAAAATATTAGAAAAAACATTTGGTACTAATATTTTTTTAAAAGGGCCGCCAGGTGCTAAAAATGGTGAGAAAAGAGCCACTGGGTGCTAAAATGTGTTTGAAAGAGCCGCCAGGTGCAGCTTCCAGTCAAATTAGCCTAGAGTTAGCACTAGAAAATCTGGAGTGACTTCACTCGAAATTTTAATGTATTTAATATTATATTTCAATGCATATATAAAAATGCAGATTTTCATACCTTTAAGGCAGTAATTTACGAAAGAGATCTGTCCACCATCCCTTTTATTGAAAATAATTAATTTAAAATTGCATTATGTAATTCATATTAAAATTTAGTTCACCTTAGAATATACAAATTCCTATGTTCGAATTTTTGTTTTTTGTAAAGATATAAATTTTTTGTACTTAAATAGATATCATTAGCATTCATACGAAACAGATAATAAACTTCTAAGAATTATTTTTAACCATGAGAGACATATAAATTAAACACTCTTTTGTAAAATTACAATTTTTTATTTCTCTAAATATGACTACTTCATTGTTAAAATATACCAAGAAGTGTAAAATGTAAGGTTTTTGACAGTTTTTTGACACAGGGTTTTTGACATGACAGTTTAAACTGTGGTTTAAACCGTCAAAAACTGTCATGTGTCAAAAACCTGCCAACCCTGTTGTCAGGTAACAAGGAAAAAATTTTGTTTATTAGAGATTATCACCAAATTCATGTTTGTGTTGTAATGCTGGCAAGAATTATAAATTTATAAATTAAATCGTAAAATTATATATTTATACATTTATGATTTCATTTATAAATAAATGAAAGCATGGAGTTTTATAAATTCTTAGCTGCAAGGAAAAAGTGTGAGTAAGCAACTAAGAACTAAGCATTGTAATAATATAATTAATTTTACCACTTTATTTATTGCAAGCGGAGTTACATTATACACAGTGCCGGCCCTAGCAAATTTGGCGCCCTAGGCGAAAAATTTTTGTGGCGCCCCATTAAAACAAATTTTTAAAAAATGTAAGAAACACAGACAATACAATTATACACATACAAATACTTTAATAATAATCAACTATTTATTTTTATTACATATTGCATGTTATTGTTTTTTCGGTGCTACTTTTAGCGGTAGTAGAAACAATATCCTTCAAATGAATTGTTTTAGCTTCATCTTGATCTGTTGATAATGGTGATAGTCCAATAAATCGTTCTCACGTCACTATAGAACGCTGGTAAGTTTATATTAATTTCAATTATATGAAGCTGGGTTCTCTACTGGCCACAGACACAGGAAGTGTCAGCAACAATTTTATTGCTGTTACTAAATTCAATACGCAATGTACTAATTCGTTTTCACAAAAATTATTCAAAACTTCCTGTAGTGTACTTTCATCAACATCCTTAGTGTCTCCTTGAGTCAGATAATTTCCTAATCTTCTACATAATTTCAAAATCACTTTGAAAGTATTTTTTACGACTCACAATCGTTAGAAAGGCATCAGGAAACATTATTTATCTTTTTGGTCTGTTTGAACGTCTCACCATTCAAATTTCTTGCTGTATCAAGCAAAGAAATATAACAATTAATCTTAAAATAATGTTTAGCATCACTTGTTGATTTATCAGCTGACTGCATAATTAAACTTCTTTTTCATTTTTCGTAATCGGGCTGGCTCTGACTCTGACTCCGATGGGAATGATACCTCAATATTAATTTCTTCTGAAAATGCCTCCTGTTTATCAAATCCGAAATCACTTTTACAGTTTCCAAGAAAAAAATTTTGTTTTTAGTAGTGCATTAGTAGTGGAGTTTGGGTCACATTTTCACCATTGGCGCGTCGTCTTTTTTTATGTACTATGTACTGACGAAAACTTTCTTCACTTATTTTCAAATAGGAAATTAGCATTTTTTTATACATGATCTGGCTTGCGTTCGTCGAGAATGGACAACTAGAACGAGGTGGAGCTTTCAATGTTTGTGGGAAAAAGTTATGCTATGATAGGCTACATTTCACTATTTGTGGGTTAAAAGAAGACTCCTACAGGTTAAATAAAAGAAAATCGTCAGGACTTTGAATGACGTCAGAGAGTCATGTCGTCTATTCGCTGCAGATTACCCATAGAATTTTCTCACATTGCAAGGATACATAAACTCAAAGTGAAACCGGAAGCATTTTCCATGTTCTGTTTATAAAAGCCTCAGTCTTTATTTCTTTCATATCAAACTATTGTTTATTTACTAATTATTTTGAAAGATGAAGCAAGATTTTTCCTTATTCAGATTCAGGTGGAAAAATCTTTTGTTTTTTCAAATTATTATTCTGATAATGTTCCTTTAGGATTCGGACGAAAATAACTTTTCAAATGAGCCTAGTTTGCTTTGCTAATGATATTTTTTCTCTAATTTTCTCTTACAAAATTGTACTCCATTTTTTTTTTTTTTTCTGTTAACGGCTAGTCTCAAGTATCAACTGTACTGAAAACGAAATTTCACATTTTATTACTAAGTTGAGCTACTTTAAAAAGAAACTATAACAGAATCACTTTGTAAAATTTCAAAAAGCCCCCACGCATAGCCCCTATAAAGTCACCTAGTCTAAAGAGCTAAAACTTCTTTTTAGTTAGAGCTAGCTTCCTTCAAATATTATTATTATTATTATTATTTTCTTTTTATGTCAGTTTTATAAAATTAAAATATTTATAACTTTTCGTATATAAAACAAAAAGTAATAAGATAAATAATAATGTAATACTTATACACATTCTTACTTTTATAATCTTTTTCAATCAATCATCTGCGTCAGACGTATACAAAGGTAATCTGAAGTAATTCTTTTTTCTTTCGATTGCTACACCCTTGTAAAATTGCTTTTCTACGAGCTGAGCAACTGAGAAAATTCGAATCAAATAATATCTTTTGCGTGCAAAACACACGTAAAGTTAAAAAAAAAAAAGGCTGAAGTTTCATCTTTTTTGTCAGTTTTTTATAATCATTAAACTCAACGTTGTGCCAATACATTAAACCACTTCGCTTTATAAAATGTGCTCTTGCAGCAAAAGCAAATTTATAGTTAAACTGGAAACAAAAATGACAGTCTATACATTTCTATTAAGGTCGACTTTGACAAATTGATGAGTATTCAGTAAAAAATGGTAGTTTCGAGTTGCCAAAGTTTCGAAGTTCTAATTTCAATAGAAGCCGAGTTCTGGAATTTCCAGCTACATTTTAGCACAGAATTAACCCGATATTTTACCATTTGTACTCAAGTATTTAAAAAGAAGCTGATTAACTCCCGAGAAGTCGATTGTATTCAGTAAATTGTTCTGAGCAATCGTCTCATAGAGATTGCACTTCAATCATTTGATTATCAGTCCTGATCCTGAATAAGTGAAATTCCTGCTCTATAGTGTAATGTAATTAATGCTCTTTACTTTACTTTTGTGATACAAGTGACTGCTTGCCCCAGGATTCGAAATAATCGAAACAGTCCAATAGGACTATTTCGAAAATACTCTTTAAAATACTAGTTTTATTTGTTTGTTTCGAGAATATTCATTGAATTGACAGTTTTGCTGGACTGTTTCGAGAATATGAGTTAAATAAAGCTCATTCATCAACTTGAACCTATATGTGCATTTACGATCTTCTTTTCTTGAACAAGAAAGTCGCTGTTTCGTAACATTTGATTTGGCACCTGATGTAAGGCAGATACACTTAATGATTTTGACTAGAAGTATTGAAGAAGACATGAAAGAACTTGAAGCTTAGACTCTCTGGTTTAAAGAATTGAAAGCTGGACAAAATCATATGATAGCAGCACAACATGAGATGAAAATTGGACATAAAGAGATGAAGGATGGATAAAAGAAGATGAAAGCTAGACAACATGATTTGAGAGAATAGCTGACACCCGGACAAGAGGAGTTAAGGATAAAACAGAAGCCATGTAAGAAGAGATTCGTTGAAAAGTTAAAGTAATTCAAGAGAAAATGCAAGAGCGAGAGAAATTTTTGAGGAAAAAATAAAATTTACAAAAATTAAAGTTGAAAAGACAATTCAAGCAAAGTTTCTAGAAATTAAAGGTTCCAATTGCCCATATGTAGCAGTAGTGCGACATAAAACTGACTTTCCTACCCTCCAGAAATAAAAGATAGCTTTTAGGGAAAGTATTTAAAAATAAGAAAAGATGGAAAGACCGAAAGGAAAAGACCGAAACATAAAAGATGTGCAAGGGATGATTCATGAGATGAAACATGATGTGCAATTTAGACCCTTGAACGGAAAGTCAAAACTTTATAATTCCAATAAAGTACAGCCCCATTAAATAATGACTCGGTGACTTTTAGATATAGTGTAAAGCTGTTAACAATTACATGGACAGATTTAATGACGGACTGTTTTCAAAACTCAATTCGACATTGTAAGTTTTTGAAATAAATAGATCGTTATTATGGTAAAATCAAGCCAGTTGTTTGTGACTTTCTCTTGCGCTTCTCATCAGATAAATTAGATTGACTTTAATGCCCTGAAAAGTCAATTCGAGGATTATCCATTTACTTCATTTTTACACGTCCAATTGAAAACGTGACAAGAAAAACTCAGTAAATGTTTCCAAGTCATAGCAGCAGACTTGTATCTTTTAGTCCTTTCTAGACAAAGATTGAAAGTGTTTAAAATTTTCACACAACATGAGTGCTGTGTTTCCAAGACTATATTTTATCTATTCTAAAGTGCCGTTAGATAGTAATAAATAAAAAAAATGTTGTCTGGATTGTGCCGCCCTCTAGATTTTAGCGCCCTAGGCCATCGCCTAGTTTGCCTATATGGTCGAGCCGGCCCTGATTATACACACATTACAAATAGAAAAGGAAACATTAAAAATAAATTAATGTAAACATTACATATACAAGTATGAAATAATAATTTGGCTGTTAGTAATAAAAAGGCAATAGTTTGCCATTTCTCTTGTGATTTAATTTTTGGTGTATGGTGAACGCGAAGTGAAATTTCCATAATTATTTATTTATTCATTTTTGTTGTTTATTATAAAAAATGATCCAGGTATAATCCACTATGGCAATATTTGTAGATGTGAAAAGTTGGCTACCACGGTGAAGATGCACATGCATCGGGAAAGAGATATTAATTTTCAGGAAAAGTATTTTTAAATAAGAATTCTTTCACCTAAATGGTTGAACCAGTGTTGATAAATTGGAACTTGACAAGGATAACTAGGAGGTGTCATCTTTTCAAAAGAGTGCTTTTATTGTTGATAAAGTTTTAAAAAGAAGAAATAAGTTTATGATTGAATATTAAATTATTTAAAAGAAATAAATGATAGTTTGATATGATATGTTAACTTATTTAAAAATTAAATAATAGATAGATAATTATGATATTGTGATTAGTTGATTCTTAAATGGTAGATTAATGTAATTCAGTCATCAATTTTATTTTTATTTTATTTCAATACAGATGAGGTCGGAGATAGATTTATCTCTAGGATTAGTTAATGATATATGTTGAAATCTTATTTATTTTATTTATTTTATTTTATTATTATTACCATTATTATTATTATTATTATTATTATTTTTTTTTTTTTTTGATAATTTTATATTGGAATCTTAAATTCTCCGAACTCAGCTGCATCAAGATGGCTGCAAGAGAAATTAGAAAGAATAAATAAACTCTTACCTCAAATTTGAAATGAAAAGCAGATGTGATGCATCAATAATATATTAACTTTCATCAACACACTTTGTGATAGTTAGCTCCGGAGCCATAGATAATATAACAGAAGTGCATATAATAGTATATTTATAAAAACATACTTCCTTAATTAATCAGATTGTTCATATGTAATCTTAGACATAATAATAATTATGATTGGGCCTATAGGCTATTTTACATAGACAGGCTAGTCTGATTTTCAACCATATAAATTGACTTATTATAAATTGCGGCATCCTAAGTTGTCACACAGTTGAATACAATGTATCTTTTTTCAAGTTTATGGTCTGGCCTGTGAAGCACTTTTATTAATACAGGCAACTCAAATTTCTGACCATATAAATTAACTTGTTATAAATCGTAGCATCTTAAGTTGGCATACAGTTGATTGGGATGTATCATCACTCAAGTTCGTGGTTTGGCCCGTGAAGCAATTTTATCAATACAGGCTAGTTAAATTTTTTAGCATATAAATTGACTTATTGTAAATCGCAGCATTCTAAGTAGACACACAGTTGAATGGAATACATATATTTCAAGTTGCTGAGTTGTTTTCATATCAGATATGGAGAATTCTACCAGAATAATAGTAGATCATTGGTTGTCTTTGCCACAGAAATGAGGATCGTTTTGCCACAGAAATGAGGATCATTTTGCCACATCCCTATCGTGGCCGTTACTTGTCGCTTCCTCTTGATGAGTAGACTCGCGGCAGAATGCCTCTCCGCCGAAGCGGAGAAGCCACCACCAGCCTCTTTCTCCTACTAACACTTATGCCCTTGTGTGGTCTGTTTCTGTCATCAGAGCATCCGTTCTTTCCCCAAACGCTCCCTCTTCCTATCCGAATAGATATGCGAGATGAACAAATGTGCATTAAATATTTTTTTTATATGTATATTCTCTGTTTATATCTTTAATCTTTTCTTTGAAAATATTTTTGCTAGGGCTATAATTAAATTCTTTATAATTTTTTTTTTTTTTTTTTTTTTTTGTATCTAAATTCTAATTTTAATAATTTTATATTTTTTTGAAAAGGACGCCAAAATGACGCTCATTTAAAATTCCGCGGAAGATTACCTCCGGAATTTTGTTTGTCTGGGAATTTTGAAAATTCGGAATGCGGGGGTGGTAAAATTCTTGAGCGTCCCTTGGGACTCTGGGGTGAATGCACTAAGTTGAACTCGTATTTTCTGTGGGAGGTAGATGAAAAGAAAATGGCTAGATTTTGAAGCTGAAAATATTCTCTTGAATATATTTTTCACATAATCTTAAGCTATTTTAATAGTTCTGGATATTATTAATTCTGATTTAATTTAATTTTTTTTTTTTTTTTTTTTTTTGAGCATTTTAATTCAGATTATTTTTCTTAAAACTCTCTTTTAGAAATTATTTAATGATTGTTTTTGGAAATGTTTTTTTTTTTTTTTTTTTTAAATATTTTTATTTAGAGTTATAAAGTAAGCCATGTTAAAACTATTTTGTAGTTTTAACAATTGTCGTGTAAGTTTTGGTGGTCCATGCCACAGCCAACCTTCATATTTCTTCGAAAAAATAAGGAACAAGCGATTAATGCTCAATATGAAATTTTGTTACAGAATACTTCTAGAATGCATTATAGAAAAAGACTTGAAATTATTATTGCTTATGTTTACGATGTTTGAAGATTTAACTTATAACACAAAGGAAGGGTTGAAACGCGACGACACTAAATGCCAACTGCAGAGAAGAAAAATACAGTGATGTTTTCACAGTGTGAGTGGGATCCACTATGGACTGCACTAAAGAACCTTGAAAAACCTGGTAGCCAGTGCGCCACTATGAACCAATCAACGTGCAAAAGGAGGAGCATCATAGCTGACGTCACACCCCACTCACCGTTCGCTATGGAGAGAGAAGGATGAATAGGGAGAATCTCGTTGATGCTAAAAGAAACTGAAATTTTAGTGTATGCTCAATTAGCCAGATAAATAACTGGACGGTTTTACTTACAAGTACACCTGTATATATTGTTACTGATTTTGTTTCTTCACGTCGATGTTTTTTGGAAAAAAAAAAAAAAAAAAAAAAAAAATGATCTAATTAAAAATTTTGACTTAAAGGAAATTGACAAATTTGGATTTTAAGTAATTTCTAAGGAAAAAAAAAAAAAACGTTGTGCAATATGACACTCTCCCTGAAAACATAGTAAAAAAAATTTAAAAGACAGGAGTAGCATGGAGGTTACGAGGGGATACACAATGGCATACATTATGTCGTACTCTGCAATGCAAAACATACAGTTACAATTGTTCTAGATTAACAGTAGAATTACGGAAGGTATCATTTTGACACCAAGCAAACCTTTTTCTTCAATGTTTCTTCTATTTTTTCACAAATATCCTAATCCTTTCTTGACTTTTCCTAAATCATTGTGCTTTTCAAAACAATAAAGTTTTCAAGAAACCATATATAACATCTTACAAAGGTTTATACCAAGAACTATCTGATTGCGATTCTGGTTCTGCAATGGATAACAATTTTTCAAATAAGGATGAAAATGGAACCTCTAGTGATTCAGAATTTGTTATAATGAGAGATCATGTGATATCATCTTCTGTCTCATATGAAAATGAATTAGCTCCCAATAATTAAAATTCTGACATAACTAAGAATGCCAAAGCAGGAACTAGTACTATATGCTCAAAATGGAGAAAATAAATTCAACGTTATTCAGCCAGCTACTTGTCCATAACCTTTAAAATTTACTCTAATCATTGTAATTTAGTTTTTTATTGAATTTTCATTGAATTTTTATATAGGAAAATAAGCAGTTTTTTTTTCCAGGGATCAAATGACCCCTGCCGTATTTCTAGGTATACAAAGATCGCCGTAATTCTAATGTGAAAGACATAGTACATCCATCATAAAGTAGAGACATTTGTAAATACATAACAAGGCTGTTAATTGGAAAAAAAGGAACATATATATAAATGACATATGATGAATGAAAATGAGAGGACACAAAAATATTTTATCAATAAAAATAGAATGAAAAATGTGCATACAACTACATGTAATAAGGAACATGACTGGTATGATATGAGCATCTCGCTCGAAATTTTTTTATTTTTTTCAAATGGAGCTTTACTTCCTAATAGTAGGATGGATCTCTTCAGTCTCTCTTCTTCAAAAACAGTTAAAAAAATAATTTTTGCTTCCTGTGATTTTCACACTCCCGCCACCGGCAATAATTCCTTCAGTCTCTTGAAAGCTCCCTCCCACCAGAAAAGGGATTGAGGGAGACAGGAAATAGGGAGACAGGGAAGTAAAACAGTGATAGAGACTAAAAATAATTAAAGTTAATTAACTTCTTTTCTAATTTATATATGAAATAGTAAATTCAGAATCAGGGAAAGAATCTGAATTTAAACATACTATAAAAAAAAATCTGGAGTGACCCCACTCGACTTTCCGAACATTGGATAATCAACAGTTTTGTAGATAAAGTAAGGTAAGAGGAGTTAAATAAACAAAATAAGTTAAATAAACAAAAGAGAAAAAATTGTAATAGGATGTTTGAGTATTTTTCTCCACATAGTACACGATGTTTAATTTAACGCTACTGAACTTTGAGTCCATAGATCATTATGACAAAGGATTTTTCGTTGTGTCCCTGTAAATCACCAAAATGCTTATAGTTAGTGCAACAGTGACGTATAATATTTATATAAATTTTCAGCTCCATCGGATAAGTCATTTAGACGCTGTTATACATTAAATTTTGAACCCATAGGCCACAATGATAAAGAAATTTGCATTTTGTCCCTGAAAAAAGAATCATTAAGTGCTAGATTCTCTAAAGTTCATAATGTTTGTTTGACGGTGACATATAAATAAATTTTAGATTCATTTGAATAAGGCTTTTAGTCGCTGTCACACTTTAAATAATTAGCCTATAGACCATAATGATGAACAATTTTTATTTATGTCCCTGTAAAACTCTGTAAATGCTACAGTCACCAAAATCTAGTATGATAGTGACCTAAAACATGTATATAAATTTTCAACTCAAACAGGTGAGGCATTTAGATGCTATTGCGCTTTAAATATTTTCACCCCATAGGCCATAATGATACAGCATACTTGCCAACTTTTCCGGTTTTTTAACGTATCTTCCGGTCTTCTGGACAGATGATGAAATCTTCCGTTTTTAAAAAAGTCGCAGATATCGTTCATTTTAAAAAGAAACCCAAATGTTCTACGAAAACTCCTGATTCTCAATCTTTCTCCATCCATAACATAAATGTCAATATTCATTTCAAACTTGCTTTATGAGATTCTAGAACATTTAAGGAAATAGAATTGTTAAATATTTCTTGCTGATGTAATTATTTTTTGCCCCCCTCCCCTTTATTTATCTCCAACTAGTGATCAGCAATCTAATGTTCTGCAGAAGTATTTTGTTTCTTAATCTTTTTCTTTATCCATCTGCAACATAAATGATAATAACAATTTTAAAGTTCTTACATTAGATTCTAGAAGTAGAGTTGAAAGAGTTTAATATTTCTTACTCTGTAATTATTTTTGTACTCCCCCCCCCCCCCCTTCACCAGATTGTGATCAATGATCAATTCTAGAAACAATAAAGCAATGGAAGGGCTCAATATTTCTCACATGTGTAATTATTTTTAGATCTTTATTGCTTGATTTAATGAATCTGTTTATTTTTCCTCAATTAAATTAAATATTTGTATGTCATATTTATACCAAATGAAGAATATGATGAAAAAAAATGAAGAATAATTTTTTCAGGTAGGAAAATTTTTCCCAAATCAATTTAAGAAAATTAATACTCAGTTGGTTATATGCAGGTTTGAAACTGATAATTAGCTACTGCTACTTTTTTTTTATATGTATGATTAATGTACATGCACAAAAATCATATTCTATATTTATTTAAAAAATTAGTTATACTTTTAACTTAACTAAGTTTTTTGTCTATTGTGAAATAAATTTCTTACAGATTCTGTTTTGTAGATATTTATATGTTGAAGAGGAATAACTTCATTTAAAACTTTTATATATTTAGTATAATCAATCTATAGTAAAACGTTTTTATAGATTGCTTCTAAATATTAAAATTGTAAAACTGTATTGTTTAATATGTCAAAGAGAAAAAAAAAATCTTCCCTTTTTTCATGAAATCTTCTGGTTTTTCAACAAAAATCTTCCTTTTTTTTTTATTGAAATTGGTTGGCAAGTATGATACAGAATTATTTGTTGTGTCCCTGTAAAAAATCAATAAGTGCTAGATCCACCAAAACCTATACAGATCGTGAAACTGTGACTTATAATATGTGTATAATTTTTTTGCTCAGTTTAATAAGGCGTTTAGACGCTACCACACTTTTAAGATTCTGGTCCCATAGGCCATAATGATAAAGAATTTTTCTTTTTGCCCCTGTAAAAAAAACTGTAAGTGCTAGATTCACCAAAATCAATAGGGTTCGTGCTACGGTGACTTACAACATACGTACAAACTTTCAGCTCATTCAAACGAAGCATTCAGACGCTAGCGTGTTCACTCACACACATACACACACACATACATCGTTGTAAAAATTGTAAAAACAGACTCAGGGCACCTCAAAATGTATAGAAACAGCAAAATCTGAAATTTGGATTTTTGACATAATTGCTATACTTTCCTTACATATGTATGTTCAGAAAGTAATAATGGAAGTCTGTAAATAATTTTCCCAGAGAGGGGGGGGGGGAATCATCATTTTTTTTTTTTTTTTAATCATTATTAAATTAAAGAAACAATGGTTAAATAGGGGAAAAAGTTATTTAAGAAAGCATTAAAAAGTAAGTATGGCTGAATATCACATAAATGTGCATTTTAGTGTTTCAGGTCTTTATTATTAATTTTAAGCAAATAAATTGTAAAATTTTATTATTATTCTTTAGAAGTACCTTTTTAAAAAAGCATCCAATCATAAAATGTGAGTTTATAGCAATTTCAGTATTTTTTAGAAAATTTTAAACCTTAAAATCGTCATTTTCGTGACTGTCTCCAAGACCAAATGTTTACATACAAAGTATGTTTTTTACTAAGAAAAATAAAATGATAATTATAATAATTGTTAATTCTTGTAAAAAAAACTATTTGTTTTCAAAGGAATTTTTTTTTTCTTTTTAATTACGTTAATTTTCATGCATGAGTAATTAAAATGCTTGTATGCAAGTCTTGACGTCATTTTCGTGACACGTGAAAATAACTTCATATATCATCAAGGGATGGTGCCAACATTCACTTTTTTTAAAGTTTAAGATCAGAAATCAACATTGACGATATGTGGAGAAAATAAATCTCAAGAAAATTAAAAACAGGTAAGAGTTAACATTATTTTCCTGGGCGGAATGGGCGATGTACGTCTGGAGTATATGCTTTGTACATGGGGTGTATGCTCTGTGTGCGGAGTGTATCTCCTGGCAGGGTCACCCATGGCGTGAAGGCCATTCCGATTTGCTCAGCTAAGATCTGCAGGCGAAAATTTTGCATCATGGATTACACCAGTAAGTTTTCTCATACTGCATCGCCCGTCGCGCAGCATAAAAAGGGGCGCGTTCAGGACTTAGGCAGAGGGCCCTGTTCGAAAAATTTGTTACAGTCTCCGGCATCTGGTTTACCCTCGGGTGTAACTAGTGCGAATGCTACCGTGACTACTGGTTTACCTTCGGGTGTAACTGGTACCACGGTTTCAGCTTGGTCTGAGCACAAGGTTCAGGATGCTGACTCTGGTTTGGTCATTGCCAGTAATGCAGGTCCATCTTCTGGTGGAGGGGCTGGCTCCGTCTTGCAACCCACAGTTGAGGGTTTGCCTTGCGTTCAGGTTCTGATTAAAAGCCAGAAGAAGAGACAATTGTCTCGTTCAGCTGCTAGTGGTAGTGGTGGTGGTACTAAAAGGCCTCGGCCTGCTGGTTCTACACCATCCCCTACTGTACAGGTGACGCAGAAGAAGTTAAGGAAGGAGGTCCAACCTCGGAGGGAGGTTCGAACTGGGAAGGATGTTCAACTTCGGAAGGACGTCCAACCTAGTGAGAGCATCCAACCTGGGAAGGACAACCAACCTTGTTCCTTTGCTCATGCTGTCAAGACGACTAGGATAGCCATTTATTGGTTTCACAACCAATTTTTAAAGAATAAAGCAGGCTGGAGTCTTGAAATAGAACATAGAATAATTTCAATATTTTCTTTTAATCAAACTGCACACATTTCCATAAACAGATATTGTTGAACACAAACATAACTATTTACAAACTATTATACATCAATTATATACAGAGGGCCCGTAAATTAAAATAAATTCGAATAATATTCGCACCATAGCGACATATTGATCAAAAACAGAACATTCTTTCGTAGCGGTAAACAGAAGCATTCCGGTAGCACTCGCTTCAACTGGAGAGGAGTTGAGTTGTACTGCTGAGTTCTGCAGTTATTGCTGGCCTTGGGGAAGGAACTATTACAACTGCTCTAGTTTTCCAACATCCTCCCCACTTGAGCGTTCTGCAAAAATGCTCAACAGAAATATGACACTGAAAAATACTAATAGAAAGGTTAACAAATGACAATATATATATGAATTACATTAAACATCTAATAATAAAAAAAAAGAAATATATAAAAAAAAATATTTAGAGTTCACTTTTTAAAGAAAAAAAAAATGTTTTTATAGTTTTTGAGCAGTCTTATGTTAAAATTACACATCAAGTCTTTTTACTGGCCTCACTACCCTGCCAAAACGTGTCTTAAGTAGCTCTCCATCATTAGGCTTCTCACTACTGTTATTTGTTTTTGGTGCAGGATTTGGCACATGCTGTTCAAGTCTTTGTGTGATTTCAAGAGGATAGAGTCTCTGGATTGGTCGTAGTAAAACTCCTTTCGATGTTCTAAGCTTAACCAGCCTAATAATTCCATCTTTACTAGGAAAGAGTTCGATGACCTTTGCCAAGGGCCAACATAAGCGTTTCTTATCGTCGCTGCCAATCAAGACTATATCACCCACTTGAACTGTGTCGTGACTTTTGGGGATCGACGAACGTAGAAAACCAAGATATTCTCTTCTGAATCTTTGCTTTAAAGATTCTCTTACTCTCTGAATATATCTGTATCTTTCAACAACGTCAGTTTTCTCAATTTGATCCAAGTCAGGTACATCACTTGTTCGTAATTCTTGAAGGAACAGTGAAGGCGTTAGAACATTTAGTTCTTGATCTTCAGATATGTACGTTAACGGTCTAGTGTTCATAATAGATTCGCATTCACATACAAGCGTATGTAGTTCTTCTTGTGTCAGAGAGGCTCTACCTAAGTTTTTTCGAAGCAAATCTTTGAGAATTCTTATAAGTCTTTCCCAGAACCCTCCCCACCATGGGGCTGATGGTGGGTTAAATTTCCATCTAATTTCCTTTACTTCAAACGTTCGTTGAATCTCAGTCCAATCCAAACTCTTCAATGCATTATTTAATCCAGTGAAGTTTGTACCGTTGTCGGAGTATAACACAGAAATCCGTCCTCTTCTCGCTATAAATCTTCGTAAAGCCTGAATGAAAGCATTCGTACTAAGTGATGGAATCAATTCTAAATGTACAGCCCTAAACACCGCACAAGAAAATAGTACGATCCAAACTTTTTCTTTGGACTTGGTGAGCAGAGGACCCGCTAAATCAACTCCTGAGACTTGGAAAACTGCTGTTAATTTCGTGCGATCTTCTGGAAGAGGAGGAAATGGTACTTCTAGATGTTTAACCTTTTGCTTCTTACAGATATTACACTCATGTATGACACTTCGAATAATTCTTTTTCCCTTTAAAATCCAAAATCGTTCTCTCAAAATAACAAGTAGAGCAGACGCTCCAGCATGCTTGTTGACAATGTGCTCTTGCTCGATAAGTCTTTTCACTACTGGATGTTTGGAAGGAAGAACCAAAGGAAAAATAAAATCAGAATTTTCATTTTCGTTTGTAAGTCTTGATTTCAGTTTTAGTATTCCCTCATCATCTTTATAAGTTTGGAAATTTACGAGAGATCTTTTGCCTTCTTTATCTGTAAAGCATTCAGTCTGTACACAACGAAAAAGTGTCTTTTGAGCATTTTCAATTTCTTCAGATGTAATATTTGGATATTTTCTTAAGTCTTTAGATTTCGGTTGAAAACGTAATATCCAAGCTATGATTTTAACAATCTTGGAAAATTTTGAAACTCTGTTCGCTAATCGGGATACAACAGATTCAAACTCAATATTATTAGCAGAAACTACAGTTCTTCTTTTTTCTTGAGCAATCTCTTCTTCATTGATATTTATGACTGACTTAGGCCATTGCTCTCTTGGATTCTTCAACCAGACTGGTCCCAGCCACCACTGAGATTTTAACAACTGTTTAGCTCCACATCCTCTGGATGCAAGATCAGCAGGGTTCAATTCACCGGAAACATGGAACCAATTCTCAGCATCAGTAAGTTTCCTAATTTCATTTATGCGATTATTTACAAAAACTGACCACTGTTCTTGCCGCTTAATCCAACTGAGTACTGTAGATGAATCAGTCCAAAAATAGGATTCTATTTTTTCCATTTTCAGAGCATCTTTAACTGATTTGAACAATCTTGCTCCTATTGTAGCTCCCATGAGCTCTAAACGTGGAATTGTTATCTTTTTCAGTGGAGTTATTCGAGATTTAGCTTGCAATAAGTGGATGTTCACTACACCATTAGTGGACTCAGATCTTAGAAAAACGCATGCGGCATAGGCATCTTTGCTCGCATCTACAAATGTATGCAAACTTAGAAGTGACGATTCAGTCACACCAGTCCATCTAGGTATTTTTCTGTCTTTTAAAAAATGCAAATTTTTGACCCAACCAAGAAACTTCTTTTTAATTTCATCACTAACTTCCGCATCCCAATGTTCTTTAGTTTTCCATATGGCTTGAAGCAAAATTTTGGGTTGTATTAAAGCTGGGGCAATATAGCCTGTCGGATCGAAAATTTTACTAATAAATGACAAAATTTTTCGTTTCGTTAGTTTTTCTGTCTTATCAAATTTTAATACTTCATAATCTATTTCTAAGGTATCAGAGTATTTGTCCCATATTAAGCCTAACACTTGTGTTTTAGAATCTTGAGAAGGGATTTCAGGACAAGCTGTACTTTCCCAGCCCCTAAGATCAAATTTCCCTTCTTTCATAATATCTGTGGCATACTTCACAAAGTTATCTAACTCTGAAATGTTATGTACACTGGCCACACAATTATCCACGTAAAAACTGTCACGCAATCTTTCCAGCAATTTTTCAGAATACTTTATTTTCAACGATTCAGCTGACAAATGGTGATGAATAACTGCCATGAGTAAAAAAGGGCTGCTGGTTACCCCAAAAACACAACGTGTATGACGGAAAACCTTTATGTCATCTTTGTCATCATACCAGAGGAATCTTAAGAAATCTCGATCTTTTTCGTGCAGAGCTATCTGTAAAAACGCTCTTTTAATGTCAGAAATAACCCCAATTTTGTATAAGCGAAATCTTGTTAAAATCGAAGGAATGGTTTCAATAAAGTTAATACCAGTCTCTAAGCAATCATTTAGGGATGGATAACCAGGCTTCTTAGCTGAGGCGTCAAAAACGGGCCTAATTTTCATAGAGGTCATTGATGATGTTTCCTTAATTACTGGACGATGGGGAAGGTAATAAGAATTAGCAAGTGCCAATTCTTCAACGGGAACTTCTTCAATAATTCTATCATCAATCCACTCTTTAAAAACTTCATGGTATTTTTTACGATATCCAGTTTTTTCTAATTTTTTAACAGTAGATTCTAATCTTTGTACTGCAACTTCGTAATTGCTCGGTAAGCAAGCATGATCCTTTTTCCACGGTAAATGGACCTCATATCTTCCATCTTGCTTTTGTTTGACTGTTTCTTTAAAATGTATTATAACAGCCTTTTCAATATCTTCCCTATTACTTTGTTCTATAGGATCTCTAATGCCAAGGAGTTCTAAATCCCATAATTTCGAAACCGATATGTCTTCTTGTGAAAGCATACTAATGACAGACATATTTATATCTCTACAACTACTGGACTGAGGGACTTTTCCCATCAAAGTCCATCCTAATTTCGATTCCATGGCGACTAAGCCTGACTTAAGTTGTTCTCGTCTACCAGTAAATAATTTACCCACGACATCTGCTCCCAAAAGAACTTCGATAGGCCCAGAATTGTCAATGTCAGTTAAATTGATTCCTTTATTTTTTAACTCACGTATCCAATTTCCTTGAGTTATCGCAGAAATATCATTACAAATAACATTTTGATCTAGAGCATCTAAGCTACAAATATAATCATTATGAAGATTGCTCAAATAAATTTTGTAACATATGTGTTTATTTATATCTGTTTTCTCTCCACCGAATAATGAATGACAAAATTCTTCTTCTCTTACAAAATCGAAATTTAATTCTTCTGCAGTGGATTTCAATATATATGACTTTTGAGACCCTGTATCTAGGACAACTCTCGCTTTGCGCTTCGCATTTTTTCCACGCAGCATTACAACTAAAGTTTGTAAAAATACAATATTAGTGGCATGCGATTTTGATTTAGTTTCTTTTTGTGTAAACATTGTGTCAACACACTTTTCTTTTATTTCATCGTGATTCGAAAGTGACCTAGAACCTTCATTATTTTTATTAGATTCCAACGTGGGACACATAAATTTTAAATGTTTCTTACTACAAATCTGACACCTAATGTTTGATTTGCATGAATTGGCTACGTGGCCCTTAACTAAACAGATTCGACATAATCCCTTATTTTTAATAACTGAAAGTTTCTCGCTTAAAGGAATATAAAATGCTTTCTTACAAAATCGCATTTCATGATCTTTTGAACAAAACGAACATAAATTACTTTTTGAATCATGTGTAATTAGTTCCATTGCGGATGGATAATTATCTTTTACATTTTTATAAGTTGCTAAACCTTTATGTTCGCGCTCAGGAAGCGTATTACAAAGATCGGTTCTGCTCAATTTAATCTTTTCTTCGGACTGTACTTCATTTCTTAAAAACAGAAGTATGGCATCAAGACTCGATATTTTATTTTCAGTTTCTAGAATTTTTCTCTGTCGTTCAAATAAACGTAATATATTTATGGGTAATGAACTTTCAACTAAGGGATATAAAATTAGGCCACACATATCACTAGTAACACCCAAAGTGCCTAGCGCTCGTAACTGAGTAGATAATTTATTATATAAACCGCTCAAAGAACAATTTTTCTTATTATTAGAATTAAGAACGAGTTTTAATAACTCCCTAACATAAAAATCGATCAAAAGGTCTTCTCGACCATACCTTTCTTTTAAGCTCTGTATAGCCAAATCATAATTTTCTTCAGTTACGGGATATGACTGAACAATTTCTCTTGCTTCTGATTTAATTTTAGTTGACTGAATCAAATAGTGAAATTTATCTGCTTTACTTAAATTTTTATTCTCATGAATATTCTTAAATTGGTTCCAAAATGTGAGCCAATCTTTTAAATCTCCCCCGAACGTGTAAAGTTCAACTTCAGGGAGACGCTGACATAATGTTTTACCCAATTTGTTAATCTCTAATTGATTATCATTATCAACAATATTACATTCTTTTACATTTAATTTTTTGTGATTTTCTAAAAAGCGTTGAGCTCTTACTTGAATTCTCAGTGCTTTTTCCCTATATTCTTCTACAGAATCAAATTCTGTTTCAAATTCTTGATCTTTTAAACTATCTAAATATGTATTATGTGTCAGTTCTAATGTATTAGATTTTTGTTTAAATAAAACTAAACTGATCTCTACTTCTTCGAACGAAGAATTTTCGTCTGCTAGTATATTTTCTAGCTTGTTATAGGCCCTCGTAAAGGAAGCTCTGTGTGCAGTTTTATTTCTTTTGATTATTTCCATTTTTACTATCAAATAATATAATACAATATTCACTCAATATTTATTTTACTAAATTATTTTTAGTAAATTTCGTTTTCATAAATTTGAAATCACCACAAGATAAACTTCAAAACCAAAATATTTTCGTTTTACAAACTTTCAATTGACAATCATAAACTTCAAAATATTTCTATTTTTATTATATCAATAAATAATACACTTTGTATTACTATCTAATACTATCTAAATGATATAATATATTCATTAATAAAATGCATTCATTTATGAAATATTCTTCGTAAGTTTCGTTTTAATATTTCTTTTTTTTAGATCATCAATGAAAAACTTCAAAATGGAAAAAATCTAATCTTCTTACCTCTTAATTATTAATCATTCTACTTTAAAAGACACCAGGCCCACCCGGGGGCGCCAGATATTGGTTTCACAACCAATTTTTAAAGAATAAAGCAGGCTGGAGTCTTGAAATAGAACATGGAATAATTTCAATATTTTCTTTTAATCAAACTGCACACATTTCCATAAACAGATATTGTTGAACACAAACATAACTATTTACAAACTATTATACATCAATTATATACAGAGGGCCTGTAAATTAAAATAAATTCGAATAATATTCGCACCATAGCGACATATTGATCAAAAACAGAACATTCTTTCGTAGCGGTAAACAGAAGCATTCCGGTAGCACTCGCTTCAACTGGAGAGGAGTTGAGTTGTACTGCTGAGTTCTGCAGTTATTGCTGGCCTTGGGGAAGGAACTATTACAACTGCTCTAGTTTTCCAACACCATTGTTAAGAGGGATTTTCCTTCTGACAAGTTGTCCCTGGATGATTCTGACAGTATTCAGCGTGAGATTTTGGTGCTGATTGACTCTATTCCTTTTGGAGACAGTCTGCCTGAAATTCTCGGCAATAACTTGGTCAAGGGAGCTTTGATTCTGCAGTGTGGTAATGTGGCTACTCTGGAATGGATCAACTGCAACTTTGACAAGAAGGTTTTGGGTGATTTGGTGCTCAGGGTTCTGAATGCAGATGAGTTGCCCAAGCCTGTTAAGGTTGCCTTCAAGACCAGAGATAAGTTCTCGGACCCTAGTTCGTTTCTGAGGCGTCTTCAGCGTTTCAATCCTGAGCTGAAATCTACGGAGTGGCGGGTTTTGCAGTTCTCTGCGGGACCGAGCTCTGCTAGATGGATTCTTGGGGTTGATTCCGAGGATGTCGAGGTAATACGCAGGGCTGATTACTGTGCACTTACTGGTCTAGATCGTGGAGTCTTTAAGATTCTTCATGATCCAAACAAAAGAGAACCTAAGGAGGCAGTGTCTACTGTTCCTGTGGTCCCTTCTGATGCTTTGTTAGCCTCGGACTCTACTGGGCTCCATGCTCACATGGATCTCCCTGCTTCTGAGGTGTCTCCTGATGTTGAAGTGGTGCCTTCCCCATCGGCTTCTGCTTCCTCTCAGGTTAGCTCCTTGGGCACTGCTCTGGGTCTGTCTGACCTTGCACTGGACTCTGAGTCGGAGGGCTTAATGCGACCTGACTCACCTTTGTCTGTATGTGAGATTGATAAAGCTTTGGAGCTTTTGCAGGAGGACTCTCCTGAGATGGGCCATGATGGGTAACACTGCCTGGCTTTTCACTCTTTTCTTTCTCCTATTATGTGTCAGATTAGAGTTGGGCAGTTGAATCTCCATCACAGCAAGGCTGCTTCTGCCCTTCTCTCTAAGAGGTTGGCTGATGGTGAATTCGATATTGCTCTTATTCAGGAGCCTTGGACCCATGATGGTAAAGTCATTGGTCTTAGCACTAAGGGTTTCAATATTTTCTATGACACCTTCTGTGATACGCCCAGGGCTTGCATTATTGCTAGGTCTGAACTTAATGCCCTTAACCTTGTCAACTTCCTGAATAAGGACCTGGTTGTGGTTAAGGTTAATCAGAAGGACAGGGTTACTAATGCTAATTTTGTCTTTGTTTCTGCCTATTTACCATATGAGGAGACTGACCCTTTGACTGATTTGGCTAAGGCTGTTTTCAGTTATTGTTGTTCAGGTTTTAGGCTCATCTTTGGCTGTGATGCAAATGCTCACCACACTTTGTGGGGTAGCAGTGATTGCAACAAGCGTGGGGATGTGCTGATGGATCACATTTTATTTTACAGCTTGTGTATTCTTAACAGAGGCAATGAACCTACTTTTGTTACTGTTAATAGAAGAGAGGTTATTGATCTGACTCTGTGTAACTCTTTATGCTTAGAGTACATTTCTGATTGGAAAGTTTCTGATGCAGTTACTGCTTCTGATCACCAACTGATTACTTTTTCAGTTAAAGGTCTCTACGATGTAAAGGTAGAAAGGAGGAATCCTAGGTCTACTGACTGGGGTTCTTTTGAAAAGTTTCTCAGAAGAGGACTTTCCACCTTTTCTGGTAAGTTCAACTCTACTGATGATATCGAGTTGACTGTTGACCAGTTGCAACAGATCATTCTCAATTCTTATCATAGTAGCTGTAAGCTTACAATCACTAGCTCCCCAAGGCGCGTTCCTTGGTGGTCTTCTGAGCTTAGTTCTTTGCGTAAGAAATGTAGGAAGCTCTTTAACAGAGCTAAGAAATCTGATGAGTGGCAGGCCTATCGGGATGCCCTCACTACCTACAATAAGGCTATTAGGGCTGCTAAGCGACGTTCTTGGCAGTCTTTCTGTGATGGCATTAATGATATTTCTGCCACTGCTAAGGTGGCAAAAATTTTGACCAGGGACTATAATTCTAGTCTCAATGCTATTCGACTTCCTATTGGCAGATACAGTGAGTCGAGTGATGAGACTCTAGCTGAACTGCTGAGAGTTCATTTTCCCGGCTCTGGTGCTACTGATTGTGATAGCCATAGCTCTCTCTCTTCACATACTTGTGGTAAGGACAATTGGGAAGCTGCTAAACTGGTGGTTACCCTTGATAATGTCATATGGGCTATTAAGTCTTTTGAGCCTTTTAAGTCGCCAGGGATGGATGGCATCATTCCTGTGCTTCTTATCAAGGGCATTAATTTTCTTGCCCCCATTCTTTGCAGAATTTTTCGTTCTTGCATTGCTTATGGGTATATACCTCAATCTTGGAGGAATACTAGGGTGATTTTCATTCCTAAGCCTGGGAAGGATAACTACTTTGATGCCAAATCCTTTAGGCCTATTAGCCTCTCTTCTTTTTTGTTGAAAGGAATGGAGAAGCTGGTTGACAGATACCTTAGGGACTCTGTTATTGTTGATAGGCCACTGTCTTCCTCACAGCATGCTTATCAACCTGGAAAATCTACTAATACTGCATTGTATGAACTTTCCTTTCTTTTAGAAAAGTGCATTAATGATAAAGAAATTGCCCTTGTTGCTTTTCTTGATATTGAAGGGGCGTTTGATAAGGTCCCTTTTGACATTATCATTCGTGCTCTAGACTCGAGGGGTGCTAATCCTATTTTTACCAGATGGATTGCTAATTTGCTATCCTCTAGGTTGTTTGTGCCTCTTTTATGGGTACTTGCATGAAGGTTCATGCTAGCTCAGGCTGTCCACAAGGGGGAGTGCTCTCTCCTATTCTGTGGTGCATTGTTGTCGACTCTTTGTTAGTCCATTTAGCCAACCTTGGTATTCCATGTGTTGGTTTTGCTGATGATGTGGCTATTGTTGTCAGGGGCAAGTTTGGTAACTCTGTCTCTGATGTAATGAATGGTGCTCTTCAGCATGTTGCACATTGGTGCTCTGATTCGGGCTTATCTGTTAATCCATCTAAGGTAAGCCTTGTTCCATTTTCTAGGAGAAGATATCTAAATCTTGGTGATGTCTACTTCCTGGGTAATAGGCTAATGCCTTCTAATGAGGTCAAGTTCTTGGGTGTATTCTTCGACACTAAGTTGAACTGGAGTAAGCATACTGAGTATTGCTTACGTAAGGCCTTAAAGGTCTTTTGGGCATGTAAGAGTTCCATTGGAAGAACCTGGGGTTTATGTCCCAGGGCTGTCCATTGGATCTACTCCATGATTATATGTCCTATCATCACTTATGGCTGTATTGTCTGGTGGTCTCGGACTAGGCTGACTACTGTTAGAATTAGCTTTAATAGGTTGCAAAGGATGGTCTGTGTTGCTCTTTCAGGCTGTATTAAGACTACTCCAACTGCTGCCCTTGAGTGTTTGCTTGGGCTTCTTCCGCTTCATTTGCATATTGAAGCTGAGGCTTTAACCTGTATGAAGCGTTTTATGTGTCTGGGCTTGTGGAAGGATTATTCTAGACATCTGTCTTGGGGTTCCCTCATTTCATTTGTTGCTGATCTTCCTTCTTTCGTTATGCCTAGTGACTACATGGTTATGAAATATGCCTTTCATAAGCCTTTTAAGATCTTTTTCCCTTCCAGAGAGGATTGGCGTATGTCTCCTAGTTGGCTTAATGGCAACTGTTTGGTTTGGTATACTGATGGTTCTAAGCTTGGTTCTCATTCTGGGGCAGGTATCTACTGTCCTGGGGATGAAACTCGGCTTTCTTTCCCTCTTGGAAAGTTTGCCACAGTTTTCCAAGCGGAAATCTTTGCTATCATCTTATGCTGTAAGGTGTGCTTAGATAGGGGTTATCATAACTTAACCATTCATATCTGTTCTGACAGTCAAGCGGCTCTCCTTTCATTGGTGAGGTGTAAGTTCACTTCTCTTCTGGTTTGGGAGTGCTACAAGGTTCTTTGTGAGCTTTCTTCCTACAATAAGGTTAGTCTTCACTGGGTACCTGGTCATATGGGCATACCTGGTAATGAGCTGGCTGATGAGTTGGCTAGGTCTGGTTCCAGCACACTCTTTTGTGGCCCTGAGCCTGTTCTGGGAATTTCTCCCACTGCTTTCAGGGCTTCTATCTTCAAGCTCCTTGGTAAGGAGCACTATAGGCAATGGCGTAATTCTGATGGTCAAAGGCAAGCAAAAGAGCTTAATCGTGACTATCCTGGTCTTCGTCATAAAGAGCTTTTAAAGCTTAACAGGAATGGTTTGAGGAAGGTTATCGGCCTTCTTACTGGTCACTGTACCCTTAAGAGACATCTGAACATTATGGGAATCAGTTCTGATCCCATTTGTCGGGGTTGTTGTCTGGAAGAGGAGACTGCTCGGCACATTTTATGCGACTGTGAGGCCTTTTCTGCACACAGGTTTGAGCATCTTGGTCGGCATCTCATTGAGCCTTGGGAGCTGCAGGATATTCCTGTCAGGTGTTTGCTGAACTTTGCTTCAGCTACGAGACTTTTCTCTTAAGGATGCATTTGGGTCGGGGTACAATAGACCTCTGGTCGATGTGCCTAGTTCTTAGGTCCTACTGAGAGCTGCCCTCCCTGTCAAGTCATAAGTCATAACATTATTTTTATTGTTTACATGCTGTGCGTATTTTTATTGCTTGTCATTTTCGAGATGCATAAAAAATAAAAAAATATTATTATAAAATTTAGAACAAAGTTTTATTTTAATATAGAATGACGACCAGAAGAAGGAAATGTGACAATATCGGCTTAGTGAAAGCATGTTTTTCTGTACAGAACGAATTATTGACGATCTGTCATTTTCGTGACGGTCATTTTTGTGACGTCACAAAAATGACATTTGTTGCAGATTTACTATTTTGTAAGCCCTGGATTTAAATAATTTTTACTTTCTTCTATATGTAATATAGAGAAAGTATTGGATTCGTAAAAATTTTCGACCTCGGGTTTTTGATGGATTTACACGTTTTGAGAGCTGTAGAATACGATTTGACTATTTTTAGAAAATGTCTGTCTGTCTGTCTGTCTGTCTGTCTGTCTGTCTGTGTGTGTGTGTGTGTGTGTGTGTGTGACAAAATTTTGTGGCAACTGTATCTCAGGAACTACTGCACAGAATTTCATACAAATTGGTATGTAGTTGCACCTTGACATAAATTAGTGCCTATCAACTTTTGGTAAAAATTGTCTTACAGGTTGCGTTGCCATCCCGCTTTTTCTAAATTTTTAACATGGTGATATAGGACAAAATTTTGTATAAATGTGCTTAAAGAGAATTATTTTTTAGTAATCATTATGAAATTTACAATAATTATTTATAATAGAGATAGTCAACTGGGAAAATTTTTTTGTACGTGTAGGAGCTACGCCACCCCCCCTGGGGGGGAAGTCCCCCCTCGAGGGGAGTAAATTTTCAAGATGGGTATCTTTCGAAAGGTCTCATCAATACCTTTAAAACGAATGGTTGAACTATAAATCTGTGATAATTTAAAACAAAGTTATCGATTTTTTTTACTTTTAACAAAAAAAAACTTAGAAAAAAAATCGTATTTTTTTTTTTTTTTTTTTTTTTTTTTTTTTTTTTTTTTAATATTGTTACTGGTTGAGTATGTATTACTTTTAACAAAAAAAAAAAAAAAAAAAAAAAAAAAGAAAGAAAAAAGAAAGAAAAAAATCGTAATTTTTTTTTTTTTTTTTTTTTTTTTTTTAAATATTGTTACTGATTGAATATGTATATAGGAAAATATAGAAGAAAGTCTTGTGGTGGCCACAACATACTAGTTTATTTTGAGTTAAAAGATTTGTTGGTGTAGGATAAGCTTTATATTTAAATATTTAAAGTACTTTCCGGTAAATATTTAAACTTTATTTTTTATACTTTAAATATTTATTATTTATACTTTATTATTTATACTTTAAATATTTAAATATAAAGCTTATCCTACACCAACAAATCTTTTAACTCAAAATAAAAAATTATTTAAATCCAGGGCTTAAAAAATAGTAAATCTGCAACAAATGTCATTTTCGTGACGTCACAAAAATGACCGTCACGAAAATGACAGATCGTCAATAATTCGTTCTGTACAGAAAAATATGCTTTCACTAAGCCGATATTGTCACATTTCCTTCTTCTGGTCGTCATTCTATATTAAAATAAAACTTTGTTCTAAATTTTATAATAATATTTTTTTATTTTTTATGCATCTCGAAAATGACAAGCAATAAAAATGCGCACAGCATGTAAACAATAAAAACTAGTATGTTGTGGCCACCACAAGACTTTCTTCTATATTTTCCTATATACATATTCAATCAGTAACAATATTAAAAAAAAAAAAAAAAAAAATTACGATTTTCTTTTCTTTTTTTTTTTTTTTTTGTTAAAAGTAATACATATTCAACCAGTAACAATATTAAAAAAAAAAAAAAAAAAAAAAAAAAAAAAAAAAATACGATTTTTTTTCTAAGTTTTTTTTTTGTTAAAAGTAAAAAAAAATCGATAACTTTGTTTTAAATTATCACAGATTTATAATTCAACCATTCGTTTTAAAGGTATTGATGAGACCTTTCGAAAGATACCCATCTTGAAAATTTACTCCCTTCGAGGGGGGACTTCCCCCCCAGGGGGGGTGGCGTGGCTCCTACACGTACAAAAAAATTTTCCCAGTTGACTATCTCTATTATAAATAATTATTGTAAATTTCATAATGATTACTAAAATATAATTCTCTTTAAGCACATTTATACAAAATTTTGTCCTATATCACCATGTTAAAAATTTAGAAAAAGCGGGATGGCAACGCAACCTGTAAGACAATTTTTACCAAAAGTTGATAGGCACTAATTTATGTCAAGGTGCAACTACATACCAATTTGTATGAAATTCTGTGCAGTAGTTCCTGAGATACAGTTGCCACAAAATTTTGTCACACACACACACACACACACACACACAGACAGACAGACAGACAGACAGACAGACAGACAGACATTTTCTAAAAATAGTCAAATCGTATTCTACAGCTCTCAAAACGTGTAAATCCATCAAAAACCCGAGGTCGAAAATTTTTACGAATCCAATACTTTCTCTATATTACATATAGAAGAAAGTAATAATGTTAACTCTTACCTGTTTTTAATTTTCTTAGATTTATTTTCTCCACATATCGTCAATGTTGATTTCTGATCTTAAACTTTAAAAAAAGTGAATGGTGGCACCATCCCTTGATGATATATGAAGTTATTTTCACGTGTCACGAAAATGACATCAAGACTTGCATACAAGCATTTTAATTACTCATGCATGAAAATTAACGTAATTAAAAAGAAAAAAAAAATTCCTTTGAAAACAAATAGATTTTTTACAAGAATTAACAATTATTATAATTATCATTTTATTTTTCTTAGTAAAAAACATACTTTGTATGTAAACATTTGGTCTTGGAGACAGTCACGAAAATGACGATTTTAAGGTTTAAAATTTTCTAAAAAATACTGAAATTGCTATAAACTCACATTTTATGATTGGATGCTTTTTTAAAAAGGTACTTCTAAAGAATAATAATAAAATTTTACAATTTATTTGCTTAAAATTAATAATAAAGACCTGAAACACTAAAATGCACATTTATGTGATATTCAGCCATATATCAATGAAATAAATTTTGAGTATCATTATCATGATGTTTAAAATTATCAATATTTAACAGTTCAATCTAGCCATACCTACCATCATAGAGATTTCAACAGAAGTTAATGATAGAACCTGTAATGGTATTGCTGCAGAATTTGTCAATATTTTTGTTTGTAGAAAGTAGTTCATAAAAACATTAGGTAGGTAGATTCTTGTTCATAAATGCATTTTATTTAGTGAATATTCTGGAAGTTGAATAAAACTGTTATTTGTGCCACAAAAGTCAATTTTCAACGAACATCTTAAAATAATCTAATAAAACAGTCATTCATACCACAGAAGTCAAATAAACAGCGTTAAATTCACCATAAAGTAGGAATTTCATTAATTTTGAAACAACGATAAAACAATTAAAAAATAACCAATCTCTCAAAGATGACTGCTTAGCTCAGAATCGGAGTGGAAAGTAACTCATCTAGACTCTTGTTAGTGATTTATAGAATTTTTGAGGTAGTTCTGCTCTAGAAACCAATGTATCATATTGGAAAATACCAGAACTCTGTGCCTATTGAAGTTAGTGTTTCAAGCTTTGGCAACACTTTACTACAACTTAGCCAAATTTTAGTCCAAATTACCTCATTTGATGTCAAGTCACAAAGTTTACTGCTGAAGCCAATCTTTGTGAAGTTATAAAAATTGCCAATTGTTCCCAGTTTAATTCTAATACTGTATAGAAAATAGTACATAAAGAAATAGGCATGTTCTGGTCCAATTATCATCAATAATTACTCTTCCAATTTTATAGTCTTATTAGTTATTTATAGGACATTTAAGGATTTTCTGTTCTAGAAACCAGTGGATCATTCTGGAAAATTACAGAATTCGGTTTCTATTGAAGTTAGAGCTTTCTTCAAAATTTGGTACTCATAAACCATTTTACACTAAACTCAACACCCAAGTTTTTTGCCAAGGCTAAAATCTTCATTGAATTTGTTAACTCTGTGAGAGTAGCAACCAAATTTGGCATAAAATAGTAGTTCAGGGTTTCTAGGATAAGTAAGCCGTTTCTCAGTTTTAACGAAATTAATTCTTTTGGTTTAGTATTCTTACCTTTCCCCTAATTTTCTGCAAAGAGTACAAAAGTAGGCTATATACACTTGAGTGAATTTCATTGTACTTTAAGCTATGGAATACTATTTCTGAATAAGTGATGTTTGTGTTGTGCTTGTGTGGTGTATATAATCCAGAGTTTCCCCCAGGTTTATAAAAGGGCAGAGCGCTGCTAATAAAAAAAGGGTTGTTTTCTAGATTCATGAGGGCAGTTTTGGATTCTTAAGGGCACATTTCAAAACCCAGACACTTATTTTAAAATTTCAATTTTTGGTATAAATAGAAGAAAAAATTTTAAATTTTAACTTTCTTTACACCTTGATTTTGTTTGTTACTGATGTAGGAACGAATCTTGATTGTTATGCACAGTACATTTATTTATATTTATAACATATCTTCAATTTGAAAGTTATTTTCATTAAAAGGCAATTAAGGACACAACTTTTTTGGATTAAGGGCAAGAAGGGTGCAATTATTTTTGCATGAGGGGCAAGAAAGATGCTATTTTTACAGTCATAGGACAGGCAGGGTGCAACCCCCCCCCCCTTCCTAAAACAGTTTGAGGGAAACTCTGTATAATCCTCTTACTTATTGTGACTTTTCTGGTTCAAATAATAGTTTTCTTGGCCTATTTTCATGAGTATTCATCAACTGGAACCTGCCTTTCGATTTACGTTTCATTTAATGCACTTGAAAATACCGTGTTTTCGTAATAATATGTACTGGCATTATATTGTAATAATATAATATTTCAATAGGTGTGTGAAGAATCATGTGAAGTCTGTATCAGATTTCTTATAATTCTTTCTGTTAATCTCATCTGTAACAGACAGAAGATTAATTAGTTTTATTTTGGTGTTTATTCATGTTAATTAGCAATTAGCAGACAACTCTTTTATCGATTTTTTACTTTGAAAATAATATTTAATACATTGTTTTCATGTAGTATATTTTTATGCATATTTTTTGGCATTAACCAAACACTTTTTATTTGCTGGATGTTCTCTTTAAAGTTTTTCATTTTCCCTTGGTTAGTGTAAGCTATCCAATTAACTGAAATTTAATTTTTCCGACTGAGTGAAAATAATGCCTGGACCAGGAGTCGAACTCCGGATCTTTGACTTACAAGGTCAAGGCTCTACCAATTGAGCTATCCATGCCGACACCCCGGTCAGCATTACTCACTCAGACAACCTTTAGGCAGAAACATCTCTGGTCTATCATATAGATAGCTCAACAGAAATAAGCCGCAGGATAAGCTCATTGGTAGCGCCTTGACCTTGTAAGTCAAAGATCCGGGGTTCGACTCCCGGTCCAGGCATTATTTTCACTCATTCGGAAAAATTAAATTTCAATAAATATGATTTTCTTCCACAGTTGATTGTGTGATTTTAATAAAAATTGTCATCCAATTAACGTTCTTTCTTCAGCTACTTTTTTGATTTCATAATTCAACATTTCTGTGGTTCTCTTTTCAATCATTTGAAATCTTTGTGATACCAATGGTGTGTATTCCAAGCTTTTTCCCTTGAAAAACTGTGGTTGTGTTATATATAATTTAGAATAAATATTTTATTCTGAAAGTAATCTAAAAGATACTAATAAATATAAAAAATTGTATAACTTGGTTTTGAAAGAGATTTATATAAATTAATTATAAAGGTAAATTTTGTATTTAAAAAAAAAAAAAAAAAAAAAAAAAGTCATTTCACAAGGATCATTTTCTAGTAATAGTTTAGCAAATATGTAATTGCATACATGTGAAAATAAATATAGAAGGAATTATTATGTATAGGTATATTGATGACTTGATAGCGTTTATTACCACTAATAATGACACTGATATAAAAACCGATTTTTATCTATCTTAAAACTAATTAGTACCAGTTTTAATCTTTTAAAAACTTAATTTCTTGGATTTAGATATAAATATTGTTGAAAAGGAAATGGTAACTACTATTTTTGATAAAAGAAATGATTTTGATGTTATTAAATTAATACACTGGAATTCTAATATTAATAAACTGATGTACAGAAATGTCATTTTAAACTATCTTAACCAGAACAAAATATTAATTACTGATAACCGCGATAAAATTAATGATATTCAAAGTTTTTTTTTTTTTTTTTTTTTTTTTAACATAATATAGCTATGATAGCCTATGTTATCCTATAGATTTTTCAAATTGTTACATTATGAAGAAATATTTAAAATATATTAAATATGATTTTTTTTTTTTCGCACAATCAATTTCACCAATTAAATCTTGATAAAATTTCTACATTTTTTATGTTAGTTTCCTTGTAATATAAATGGCACTAAGATATTCTATTTTCTTGGATTGAATCTTGTTGTATTTTGAAATGAATTGAGATGGTCTGATGTAGCTGTGAAACTACCTTGGACATTTTTTTTTTTTTTTTTTAAATTGATTGAATTAGTCTATGGTGGCTTTAGAATTTATCTATTTATTTAACTGGTTTTAATAAATTTTATCCTGCAGTTTGTGTAAATTTTGATCAATTCTCAATTATTTCTTATTTCATTTTTATATTAGCCATAAACACATTTTTTAGTTAAACTGTCTGCTTAGGAGCAGAGTTGAGTCTTATAAAAGCATTAGGCTGTAACTCTGCCTGTGTCTAGAGCATTCAAAGCATTTTTGACAGTTTAATTCCTGTGTTTTATGATTTTGGTTTAAGTTTTACTCTAAGTTTCTACTCTTAAATTTTTGATTTACATGTAAGTTTGTTATAGGCTATTTTTGTTATTTTTTTAGTGTTTTGTAGGATTAATATATATGTGTGTGTTTATATTTATTAACTTGATATCAACATACTGTTTTTCATATTTAGGTTTTATTTGAAGACAGAGCAAAATTATATAGATTTGTAGATCAAGAATGGAAAGAAAGAGGTATTGGTGTTGTAAAAATTTTGCATCATGAGGGTAGTGATAGAATTAGACTGTTGATGAGACGAGATCAAGTAAGAACTTCTATGTTTTTTATGTTGCTAATATGCTATTTAAACTATTAGCTCATATTATATATTGGCATGTTAAATTTTCCTGCTATCCCTAAAGCCAGAAGTATCTGTAACATATCAGCTTTTAGGCACAAACTGTTTGTATTGCTAATTAATTTATTATGAATTTTCCCTCTTATTTTTTTTTATTTCTAGTAGGATTTTTTTCTAGTATTGCTAAAATTGTGCATTATTCACATACTAGCACACCAGTGCAAAAGTTTCGCACTTTATTTCTTTTATTCCTTACCTGTAAAAGGAAAGAAGGGAGTAGGAGGGGCAAAAAATTAGAAACTGAGTTAGACCGTTCAAAATTGGTATATATAGGTTTATTGGGCCTACAATACAAGTTGAATGAGGATATTTTCAAAAGTGGGAAATTATTAGGGGGCAAGAAGGAGGGCAGGGTGGGAACAAAAAATTTGAAATTGAGTTAGACCGTTCAAAATAGGTATATGTAGGTTTTGGGGGCCTACAAGTCGAATGAGGATATTTTTGAAAGTGTAAAATTATTAGGGGGCAAAAAAAGTAGAAATTGAGCTAAGACATTCAAAATTGGTATATATAGGTTTATTGGGCCTACAATACAAGTCGAATGAGGATATTTTCAAAAGTGTAAACTTATCAGGGGGGGGGGGTCAAGAAGGGGACAAGGAGGGAGACAAAGAATTAGAAATTAAGTTAGACTGTTTAAAATTGGTATGTATAGGTTTTTTGGGGCCTACAAGTCAAATGAGGGTATTTCCGAAAGTATAAAATTTTTAGGGGGTAGAAAGGGGGGGGGGCACAGGGAGCAAAAATTAGAAATTGAGTTGGAGCGTTGCAAATTGGTATTATTAGGTATCAAGGACCGATAAATCCATTTCTTGGGAAGGGAGGTGAAGGGAGCAAAAATTAGAAATTGAGTTGGAGCGTTGAAAATTGGTATTATTGGGTATCAAGGACCGATAAATCCATTTCATATATTTTTGAAAATGTAGAATTATTAGGAGGGGCGAGAAGGGTGGGTGAAGGATTACACGCAAACAATGATTTTTTCGTTTTATCTTCTTTTCTTAAGGATAAAAGTTTATGAGATATTATGCAATTTTGTGAATTCATTAATTATAGTGATTTATTTAAAAATACCTTTTGAAGAAATGTTTTTAAACTCCAGTATTTGTCTTCTTTATTAAAAGATTGCTAAAATTTCTTCTTCCTTTTTTTTTTTTTTTTTTTTTTTCCTTTTTTAATTATTAAAAATACTGAATGTGTTATAGAAAAATAAATGAAAAAATTAAGTTTATTAGCTAAAAAATAGGTTTTTAATATGAAGATGAAATCCGTCAAGCGTGAGAAACTTGCTGACACTGATTTTCCTAATCTTAATTATTAAAAGCTTAGCATCTCTTAGAATATATTTTGCTCATAAATGTCATTTTATTGAAAAATTCTGCTTTTTTAAAAATTATTCTGCTATTATTTATATTTCCAGGTACTAAAAGTTTGTGCTAATCACTATATTACACCAAACATGGAAATTCATCCACTGAAGAATTCTGATAAAGCATGGACATGGGTTGCACAAGATTATGCTGATGAAGAACTTCGTCCTGAACATTTCTGTATTCGTTTTAAAACTCCAGAGATAGCAAATGCTTTTAAAGCTGCCTTTGAAAAAGCTGTAAATATAGCAAAAGAAGCTGAAAGCAAAAAAGTATCTAGTCCAAAAGCCAATACTGTAGTAACTTCTCCTGTATCATCAAAACCATTTGGTTCAAAATTTTTGCCCAAGCAAGGATCATGGACTTGCCCTACTTGTTATGTTAGTAATTCTGGTGACAAATTATTGTGTGTTGCTTGTGAAACAAAGAAACCTGGTTCACAGAATTCAGCAACTGCAGTGAATTCTACTTCTGTAATTGCACCAATGGCGTATGATTTTGGTTCAAAGTATTTACCTAAACCAGGCTCATGGACATGTTCTATATGTTATGTAAATAACCCTGCTGACAAAACAGTATGCTCTGCTTGTGAAACTAAAAAACCAGGCTTTCAGACATCTGTTACATCTTCGAACATTTCAACTGTTACTACCACACTATCCTCTGATTTTGGAGCACAATTTTTACCAAAAGCTGGTTCTTGGACATGCTCTACATGTTATGTAAATAACCCTGCTGACAAAACAGTATGCTCTGCTTGTGAAACTAAAAAACCAGGCTTTCAGACATCTGTTACATCTTCTAACAATTCAACTGTTACTACCACACTATCCTCTGATTTTGGAGCACAATTTTTACCAAAAGCTGGTTCTTGGACATGCTCTACTTGCTATGTAAGTAATTCTGCTGATAAAATAGTTTGTGTAGCTTGTGAAACCAAAAAGCCTGGTGCTCCCATATCTACAACAGTATGTACAACTCAGGCTGTTTCAAATATTTCTCCTGCCTTCGGTACTAAGACATTATTAAATTCAGCTACTTCAAATAATTTTGCTTTTGGTAATCAAGTTAATGCATTTACCAGTGCTTCTTCATTGACTGATAATACTTCAAAAAATGTATTTGGGGGATTTACATTTTCATCAGATCCAATTATTCAAGAAGCAGAAACTCCAGAAATGAAAGACAGAGAAATTCTTTTAGTTTCAACTAAGTCAAAAAATGGCCCTCAAGTAACTAAAGTCAGCACTTCAAAAACTACTCCTTTTACTGGGTTTATTTTTAAAGCTCCAGCTATTACAACTGTTACTTCTTCTGTTCAGTCTACATCTGTTACTACCAGTACTTCATCTTCTGGTTTTGCTTTTAAAACACCAGTTCTTACATCTACTACTACTTCTTCACTATCATCGACTAATGTTACTACTACTAGTTCTAATATCAGTCTTTCAAGTATTCAGAACTTAGTGGAAAATGTTAGTCCAGCATTTGTTTTTACAAAGAGCTCTGAAAAAGAAACTGCTCAAACTAAAACTACATCTGATCTAACATCATCAGGATCTGTTTTTTCCAATCTTACATCAGACAATTTAAAATCTAGTGGAGGTTTTATATTTGGAATGAAACCGGGAACACAGCCAACTACTTTTACTTTCGGGCAAAAAACACTATCAAATAAATCAAGTGAGACAATTGGATTTAAGCCTACATTTTCCACTGCAACTAACGCTCCTGCAGTGTTTGGAGGAGCTGTGCAGAAAGCAGAATCATCGCAAAATGTAATTACAAGTGGTGGGACAACTCAGAAAACTGATGCACCACAACTTTCTTCAATTTTTGGTGGTACCTCTAAAACAAATTTTTCTCAAAATGCATCTATATTTGGTGGAAAAGCACAATCATCTGAATCAACAACACCTGTATTTGGCAAAACTAATAGTTTTGAAGCTACACAGGATAAACCACTTTTTGGTGGATCAAATGAGAAATCAGAAAGTAACAAATCAATTTCATTTGGAACACCTCTTAAATCAGAAGCTGTTTCCAGTAAGCCTACACTTTCATCATCTGTATTTAATTTTGGAGCTACTGAAGAAAGTAATAAAGAAACTGCCCCTATTGAATTTAGATTTGGAAGTCCACAAAATTATGAATTTAATTTTAGTGGCGTAAGAGCAAAAAGTCCAACAAAAACACCTAAATCTCCAGCAACACCATCAGATGTTGAGGATGATGAAGAAAATGAATCATTTGATTCTGATGGTATTTACTTTCAACCTGTGATTCCTTTACCACCTAAAGTAAGTAGTTATTTTATTTATTTATTTATTTTTTAACAAATTAATTCAGTTTCCTATTTACCCCATTTATTAGAATGTTATGGTATACTAAAATAAAATTAATGTAAAATTCATCCCAATTTTGATTGTTGTTTTCTTAACTTATCATAGTTGTATTTTTTTATTGAAAATTGAATCATGTTCTACTGTACCTAGAATGTTCCTATTCATTAATAGGAAATGTGATAATAAGGTTACTGTTTTCTAAAATGGAATATTGAATCCAAAAATGGTTTGTTTCTTCAAGTTATCTTTCAAAGTAAAATTTTATTCAAATTTATTATAACTTTTTTTACATTATATATTTTGTTATTGAATAATAAATAACAAATTAAGAAAAATCATAAACCTCAGATCAGTTAAGTCATTTTAAGCACAAGTTTTTGTTTTTTAAACATTAAGTGCCATGTTAGTCATCAGTGGCTGACATTGAACTTTCCATTTAGACCAATGATCACCAATCATTTTTACAAATCAAGGCCGTATTTAGGGGAGGACAACAGGGGTTGAAGCCCCGAAGCTCCCACAAAAACTTGGCCTTCGCAAATTTTCATATTTTAGCAAAATATTTTTTTAGTGAGAAAAATACTAATTTTACCTTGTGGGCCACTAGTTTACAACCTCTTATTTGGGCCACATCAATCATCGGTAACTGATACTAAACTTTCCATTCAGACCGCAACAATTGCTAATGACTGACAGTTTAAAATACAATAAAAAAATTACGTTTTTTTAAGTAATTAAAATTTATTTGAAATGTACTTCTAAGCAGCATACATGACCTGACAGGGATTTTCTTATAAATGTGTGTGGCACTTACTATGCTAAATATTTTTTCAGAAATGAATAAATAAAACTAAAAATCTGAGGAAGACTTTTTTGGAAAATATATATTCAGAACTGGTCAAAAATAGCTATCGCTGTTATAATTAAATTAGTTGTATTCGCTATTATCATTCTTAATGATTAAAAAATAATAAAATTGAAATATGTTCATGTATTTTTTGTTGAACATTTATGAATAATGCATAAATGAAATAGAAATTCCTCTATGATTTGTTTTCTTGAGTTTGTCTAATACGCCTGACCTATTACATTATATATTAAAATAAGATTTTTAATTTCAGTATATTGTAAAATTGTAGTAACATTACATAGTAAATTTGCTGGACTATCTACTGATTTAAATGCTATTTGGAATAACTGTGGTGGTGGTGGCTGTATCTGTTGATTGTCATTAATAATGTATCCTTACTTATTCTGTTTTTATCTTGAACATTCTTGATATATATATTTTTTAATATCATTAAAATATTTTTTCTTTTTTTAAATTTTTAAAAATACTTTTGCTGAATCATATAGGTTGACGTAAAAACTGGTGAAGAGAATGAAAAGACTCTTTTTTGTAAGCGAGCCAAACTTTTTAGATTTTGCTCTGGTGAATGGAAAGAACGTGGTATTGGTGATATTAAAATTTTGTTTGATGAAGTTGGCAAAAAAGTTAGATTGCTTATGCGTAGAGACCAGGTATAGTATTATTTTATTCATACTTTAAACATATTTTTGTGCTTACTATCACATTGAAATAATCTGATATCATGTAAAATTTATATAATAGAAATGTTTTTAATACCCACTGTAAAAATAGTAAGGTTTTCAATACAGATATTTTGACAGATACATGTATGCAATACATACATGCAACATGAAAATATTCAATTTGGTCTGTAGCAAATATACCAAATTATTAGAAATTGTAAATAGCAATCATACCACTGTTGTAATCTCCTTCAGTGATGCTGCTAGTCTTTCAAAATCCTGGGTCCTTAGGACCCATAGGGGGTCCTCTCATAAATGAGTTTATATACAGGGTGGTCCAAAAAACATGATAGAAAGTATTTTAAGTTCCGGATTTCAAATGTACTGATATAAGTATAATTCTTCCATATTGTAATTGCACATATATCGCCATTTAAGGTGAATGCTTGATTACCGGAAATAATGAATAACCAATATGGAATCACTGACCTTGGAAGAACGATTATTTATCGTAAGAATTTTTTGAGGTGCCATAGAGGTCGGGAAAATACTCATCTCAGTGTTGTCTCACGACTGTATCCACAAAGGGTCATGGTGTGGTGTGCCATATTGTCGAAGCGGATGAGTGGTCCGATATTCATTGACGGTATGGTCATGGGAGTGAAGTATCGAAAGTTTCTAAGGCGTCACTTTGGCCCTGAAGCGGGCTGTCTCAACATGACGCGCCAGTACTGGTTCATGCAAGATGGGGCTCGTCCCCATAGAACTGCTGATGTCTTCCTGTGGCTTAAAACGACATTTAGTGAGCGTTTGATTACATTGGATGCAGAAAAATTCACGGGGCACGGGATAGAGGGGTCCCCATACAGTCCAGACCTAAATCCGTGCGACTTCTTCTTATGGGTTTACACCAAGGACAGAATCTATAGGAATCCCCTGATTTACTTGAGGGCCTGAAATTGACCATTCATATCTTTATTCAATAACATAGGTTTCATGTTCTTGCATATTTTATTTTTTCCACAACGATTGCTTACTTTTTGTCATGTTTTTTGGACCACCCTGTATTAAAGATATAAATGAATTTTTAACCAGCTTTTTTTGAGATTGTCTTAAAACTAGTATTATTATGTAGGAGGTGGTTACTGTTAAGGAACAAGTGAAAACATGTGGACTAGCTCAGTGTACTCTCAAACCAGAAAAAAAAAGGGGGGGGGGGGAAGAAGAAAAAATATAGTATAATTGCAAATTATTATTATTATTCGAAGCATTTTTAAAAAGAAATTATCAGCATTAAAAGAAAAAAATGAGGTTTATTTATTTATTTATTTATTTTTGAAAAAATGAGGAGTTTTGAGATTTTCAGATTGATTACAAAATTTTGTTACACATTCCACTTTAAATACAGTACAGGTAATCTGGCAATTGTGGGACTGACTTGATTGTAGTTATCAGAATTTTCCAGATATCTGTCCCTACTGAAAACGGAAATATCACGTCTGCAAAAGCTTCCACCTTCCTTTCACCACAGAATAACCAATAAATTGTACTGATAACTTAAGTAATGCATTAGAAAATTAATCTGGTGTGTCACTCACACGACTTTCTCTTACCCTGAAATTTAACACCAAAAGTACAGATTGGATATTAAGGGTTAAGATAACAAGTACTGTTATGTAAACCTATGTTAAAACAATTCAAATTAGGCTTCGGAACAGCTTTATTTGACAAGTAATTCTATTCTTTTTTAGAGCAGAATGCTTTAAAAATATGAGGAAAATATCAGTTTTAAACAAGAAATATATTTTAAAATTTGCTTTTTTTTCTTTCTTCCAGTTTGATTTTTTTTAAGAATGAAAATTACATGTCTCCTGGGACCTGTCAATAATTTTTTTGTGTCCTGCCTTTGATTTTTCGCATAATTTACACGCTATGATGTGTAAGGAGGAGCATATCTGCTCCTTGTTATTTAATCGCAGTTAATTACAATAAAACTATATTATAAAAAAATAAATAAAAAATCTATAACTACTTATTTTTATGCTGCAGTGAATAACAGGATTCAATATAAAAAGTAACTAGAGACATGTATGTTTCTTCAGATTGAATTTGCTAAAAATAAGCAGGTTTCTCAGTAGTTACTTTTCTTCCTTTTGGCCAATTAAGGGCCCACTTCACTCACCGCCGCCGAAAGCCGAAGCTAATGTTATTCTATGGGAAATTTTTCTTTACAAATAACTTATTAACTAATACATATTTTTAAATTCTGTTTTCACATTCTGAAGCTGTTAAATTGATGGACCTTTTTTTAAAAAAAATATTTTTTTATATTTTATTTTGAAGCTGCAAAATATGAATTTTCAATATGTGAATTTTTTTCATTTTCCAATTTCAAAATAAAATATTAAAAATTAAAAAAATACATTTTTAAAAAAGGTCCATCAATTTAACAGCTCGGAATTTACTGAATGTGAAAACAGAATTTAAAAATATGTATTAATTAATAAGTTATTTGTAAAGAAACTTACCCCCATAGAATAACATTGGCTTGGGCTTCTGGCACCCCCCTTTAAGTGCCCACTTCACTTACCGTTGCCGGAAGCCCAACCCAATGTTATTCAGTGGAACATTTTGTTTACTTATAACTCATTAACTAATACATATTTTTAAATTCTGTTTTCACATTCAGAAAATTCACAATTGTTGAATTGATGGATGTTTTTTAAAATGGATTTTTTTAATGTTTAATATTTTATTCTGAAACAGTAAAATGAAAATTTTCACATTGAAAATAAGCTTAAAAATTAAATATTAAAAATTAAAAAAAAAAAAAAAAAACCTGTTTTTAAAAAACATCCGTCAATTTGACAATTGTGACTTTTTTGAATGTTAAAACAGAATTTAAAAATATGTATTAGTTAATGAGTTAAAACAAAATTTCCCACAGAATAACATTGACTTGGGCTTCTGGCGACGGTAAGTGAAGCGGTTCCTTAATGTTAACTTTGAACATGAGTTTTAATGTTACAAAAAATAGAAAATGAAGTAATTTTTAGCTGAATAGTTTTCCCAAAGTATATACTATATTATTTATGGAGGTTTTCTTTTTATCACAAGTCTGCAATCAAAAAATTACATAGTTTTTATTGTTTCTCATAGATTTTTACCCAAAGAAACTGAAAATAATATTTAAAAAAAAATTAACTGAATAGTTTTCCCAAAGTACAGGGTAAGTCAAAATGAATATAGCGATTACAAACGGCTATACCTATTTAATGGAAGAGAGTATATCGATAAGATTAACACAGAATGTAGACGGAACTCCAAAATTTTGTATACATACGTCATAGATGTTCTATGTGACTTCCCTTGGTCCCACGGACAACATTTTGACGGTTGTCCATTTCACGCCATACATTCTGAAGCAAGTCTGCAGTCACCGACGCAAGCGCATTACTAATGCGTACTTTGAGACCGTGCAATTTTTATCTATAGGTTAATGTGAAAGATAGGGTGTATGTGCTTCCCATGCCCAAAACAATTGAAGAACTCAAAGTATGCATTTGCAATGCGCTTGCGTCCTTGACTGCAGACTTGCTTCAGAATGTATGGCGTGAAATGGACAACCGCCTAGAAGTTGTCCGTGTGACCAAGGGAAGTCACATAGAACATCTATGACGTACGTATACAAAATTTTGAAGTTCCATCTACATTCTGTGTTAATCTTATCGATAAATTCTTTTCCATTATATAGTTATAGCCGTTTGTAATCTCTATATTCATTTTGACTTACCCTATTATATACTATATTATTTTTGGAGGTTTTTTTTTTTTTTTTTTTAATCACAAGTCTGCAACCAAAAAATTTCATAGTTTTTATTGTTTCTCATAGATTTTTACCCAAAGAAACTGAAAACAACATTAAAAAAATTTTCCCTTGTGTCGTTTTATTTTATTTTTTTAATTTAATATTTTATGTATACATATATAAGTGAATGATATACAAGAGAGAAAAAAGAAAAATGCTGATACAATAAATGTTCTAAAGAATAATATAGCTAATTTATCAGTAAAGTGCATTACAAAATTATTTAAAAAAATGAAAAAAAAAATGCATATGCATGAATAAATTTCATATTAATTTTTTATTTTAATGAAGTAAAAGTCATAAATATGAAAAAGCTATGATGTTATCAGGGGTCATAGTGCTTCTATATTTTTACAGTTCTTTTATTGAACTCGTACCACAACTTTTAAAAAGAAAGTTTTTCATCCTAAAATATGGCAAAAATCTTTAAGAAAAATTTCTTTATTAAAATTGTGGTGTGAGTTCAATAAAAAAAAAAAAAAAAATCGTAAAAATATAGGAGCGCTCTGACCCGTGTGTTAACAGAGTTATATAATAGTTTTATAAAAAATTATTGAAATTCTTAAACTGATGGCAGGAATAAATAAATATTCAATGCCATTGATTGGCATTAAAAGTATTGATATAAAAAAATAATTAAAGAAGTGGGATTCAAAGAAAAATACTTTTTTAATAATTATGATAAATAAAATACAATTAAAGATCTTCATGGAAAAGTTTCTTACAATAAGTACAAAATATATATGTAACCAAACCTGCCCCCATCTTTCTTCAACTAGTGTGCTGATAAGTCTATTACAGATGAGACTTTTTACATTTTTTTTTTTCCTTCTTTTTTTTTAGTTTGTGAAAAAGAAATCAACGTAATCAAATTTACTTATTTGATTTAGTCTCTATAGTTAAGTTCTTCTTTATGGTATTGTCATCAGCATTTTGTTTTAAATTTTCTTTCTTTTAGGTTCTGAAAGTTTGTCTTAATCATTATCTAACAAAAGATATTGTGTTTGAGAAGCGTGGGGATAAGACTTTGTCTTGGGCTGCAACAGATTTTTCAGAAAATGAACCTACTCCTCAACTTTTTGCTTTAAGATTTAAAACTGTTGAATTTGCTGAAGAGTTTTTGGCTGCAGTGAACAATGCCTTGAATTGCACTGAAAAGCAGAGTTCTAATCAAAATGTAGAGAAAGCTGCTGCCTCATTTTCATTCAAGATTGAGGCTAATGCTCCAAAATCAGAATCCTTATTTACTCCTGGTAGTTTAACTGCCCGATTTGGATGTTCAACCAATTCTTTTGGCAGCAGCCCAGCCTCATTTCCTTCATTTGGTGACTTTTCATTTAAAGATTCTACTTCTACAACCAATTCTTTCTTTAAATTTGGTTTAACAGCCGATAATCAGAAATCACCAGATAGTAAAGAATTCATTTTTGGAAAAGGTAAGGTGAATTTTTTCATTTTTTTTTTTTTTCAATTATTATATTAATGTTTACTTTCCGAACATACGTTATTTAAGGTAAATATTGTGATCATGAAAAAATTCAACTAAGAGATTTTGGGGGGCCTATTAGTTTTAGGTTTCCTGAGTTCATTTTTGCAATTTTTACAATGACATATACTTGCAAACTCTCCCTTATTTCAAGGAAGACTCCCTTATTTTGGGATTATCTTTCAATCTCCCTTTTTCTCATGCATTTCTCCCTTATTCTGAATATTTTAATGTTAAATATAAATTATTTAAAACTTCAACAAATATCCAATTTTTTAGGCTTGAATCTGAATTTCTGGCGCTATTTTTAATTAATAATTACTAAACTTTTACTTAATAATTAAATTTAATTTACACATATAGATTTCTGGCAATTTAAGCCTTGGATTAAACTATTAAGTACTGTCATATGTTGAAAACTCATCAGTATTGTCTAGGCCTGAAAATGCCGCTTATAAAATCTCCTCTATTTTGATCCTTTAATGTTGGCAAGTATGCAGTGATGTATATATGGGGGTAAACATGATAATGTCTTTAAAAGCTTCGAATGTTTGAGCTGAAAGTTGGTCAGTAGATATGCTGCAAGTCATCATCGCACAAACTGTATAGATTTTGATGAGTCTAGTAATTATAGTTTTTTACTGGAACGCAAAGAAAAATTCCTTATCATTATGCCCTATGGACTAAAATTATTTAAAGTGTGATAGTGTGTAGGGCCTTATTTGATTGAGCTGAAAGTTGATAGGTATGATTACTATGTTATGAGTTGCTTATTGGTTAACTCTGACTTTTTGATTTAGTAGCACTTAATGAGATTGATTATAAAGTAATAAACTTATTTTATTTGATTCTAGAATTTATAAAGAAGTAGAATTGTTCAATATCTCTCATTCATATAATTCTTTGTGACTCTCCTCCTTCCCATTTTTCCTTGTCTCTTATGATTTGTGATACAAACACACTGCAGAAATTTTGGTATTCCCAGTCTCTCTGTATGTCACATATATGTCTATTCTTTTTAAACTTGTTTTATTAAATTGTAGAATCTGTTTGTTTAATATCGCTCACTCTTGTAATTTTTTTTTGCTTTTGCTTTTTTTAATATATACAAGATTTTGTATCCATTTCACTGTTTGATGATCTTGACACACTTTGGTTTGAGCACCAGTATTTTTATAAATGGATCGCTAACACAATAGAAGAAGTTAGATCTTTGGAACCATCACATATGAAATAAAGGTTTTGAACAAAAAGGCTACTAGTGAGCTGCCAAAGAAAATGTCTGTGCTTATTAGATTACTTAAACATGCAGCTTTAATCCCAGTATCAGAAGTTTCCTGTGAAAGTTTGGGCTTAGTCACTAAAAAAATGAGCAAAAATGCAATTAAGATGTATAGATGGCAATGACAAGGAAACTGTAATTATTGAGAGTTTATATTTCTTAATGGTTCTCTATCTGGTTATGCATGAACCAGAAAATTTTTGAAAACTGCATTAATTTCAGTGTTTAGTTGGAGTCTCTTATTACAAACATTTTACAGTCAGTATGACCAAAATCATGCACAAAAATATTTCTTCTTGTGTGATATCAAGAATAATGATTCTACTTTGAAATTTTCATAAGTTTTTAAAAATTGATTTTCTTAACATGAAAGAATAGGGCAAGATTTCACATAAACATGTATTATAAGGATTATTTTCATCTTACAAATGTTTGACGAGTTTTAAAATTTCATTTGTGTTACTGGCAAGAATATCATTAAACTATGGGTTTGTAAACTTCGTAAATTTTTAAAAAATTGCACTTTTCTTAACATGGCAGAATAGTGTAAGGTTTTGCATAGACTTGCTTTATGGGGTTTATTCTATTGCAAATACTTTGGAGTTGCTTGAAACTGACAGTGACCCTGATATAATTAAACACTAAATTAGAATATTAATTCTCAGAATTTCTCTAGGGGATGTCTAAGTTCATCTTAAGCAAAATTTTACACTAATCAGAATCATCTTAAAAAGTGAAAAAATATTATAATTTGCATATGATTTGACGGGGGAATGAGTGTTCATGGATGCGAATTTCGCAAAATTGCTTCTTAGGGGATGCTTACACTATACTATATGTTCTATAATCTGACCCAGTTTCGAGTCAGTGGCTCCAGTAGATTTTGCTGTGCGTTGATGAGTCAGTCAGTGAGTGACTGAGTGAGTGGAAGTACTCTTTTATATGTATAGATAAAAATATAAGCTAAAAGTACAATATATATTTTTGATTTTACGAGTTGTTAATTTGATAACTTTTGTTATTAAAATTTTTTTACTGGTTTTTTAAATTGAAATGTATACTGTGCTATGTATGCTTCTTTTAGTAGTGTTTATAAAAAAAAAAAAAAAAATCATGTAAAATTCATGATAAATTTAAAGTAGTTTGCATTTATTTTCTCCTCTCCTTCTTATTTTACAGGCTCCGAAGAGAAAAAGACTGATGATGATAAAGGTAAGAAATATTGTGTGTGCGTGTATTTCAGAAAGCAATAAAAACAGATAAATAAAATTGATTATGTGTACATATACATGTCTCTCTAATGCTATTTTACTGTATACTTTTGTGAATACAGATAGGGATTAATTGATAAAAGTATATTAAGAGGATTTTATTATTTTTTAAAGCTATTATAATTTTAAAATTAATATAAAATACTAGAGGAAACATTAAATTAAATAAGTATTTAAAAAGCCTGCTTCATTCTCTCCTTGGGCTCATTCAACCGGACGCTTGGTCATCATCAGGGAGTACTTCTCGTGAAGTGTTTCTGCCTCTTTCCTCTTCTTCTCTTCTAGGGACCCTATATATAGAGAGACTGAACATTGGCGTGCCGGCTTTTTGACAAAATTCTCCACTTTAGTGCCAGTTGATAAATTGCTTTAATTTTCGAATACTTTTAAAAGATAAAAATGCATAATTATTTATTTTATATCATGCTTTAAATACTTTGAATTCTCTTATTGCATGCTGTTTTACGTATTTATTTCCTAACGTATGAGATAATTACTTTATCTGCTAGCTATTAGTTTTTAAGTTGTGTTTTGCAATATATTTAATATGTTAGATCTCAATGTATTTTTCTGATATATTTTAAAATACATATTTAAAATAACTATATAAAAATATATTTTTTAATTAAATTGTTAGTATGCAAAATGTATCGGATTTCTTAAAATAAATTGATAAAAATAAAGAAAATAAGGTGTATATTATTTGGTAGCATATGAAATATAAATTTCTTTTGAATAATAATTGCCATAATACATTTTATAAATAATATTTAAATAAGTAATTATTTTTATTTACATAACTAGGGGGCTCTGCCCCCTGCTCGCTCCGCTTACCAACCTCCGAAGGAGGCTTAGCCTCCTCCCCGACTCACTTTACATATTAACACATGCAGAACTCTGTCCGCCTATTCGCTGCTTTCTTTCACTGAAAAGGAATATTAATAGTGCATATTACAAGACAAAAGCAGAAAATTATTATGGAAATCCTCATATTCAATGTCAAATTGAAATATATAATATTTATATATATATATTTTTTTTAATAGAAAGAAAATCATAATATCTAGACCATTTTGCATTACAGCTTTAGTATATGACCCTTTTTATTTCTTTTTTACAACTTTAAATCCGGACCACGGTACCCCAATTTGTAGAGCGCCGAGCTCATAATTGGAAGATTGTGGGTTCGGTTCTCGAGCTGACCAAAGACCGTCGTATACACTAATGGTGGCTGGTGCGCGTAAAATGTCGTGGCCACAATATCCCCGTTCCCATCAAAATTATATCTCTGGGGGACACGGAAGCTGGGGAGCTATCCCCTTCGTGTAGGACCAAAACTGTGGTGGCATGTCTCTGGAACATCCATAGGGGTGCGTCCTAGATCGTTGCCAATTATCCATAGCTCAGTAATGGTGCGACATCAATCACAACCTACCTAATTATCTACCTACCTACAACCATGGTTCATATTTTAATTTTCCCGTGTAAGAAGATTAATTTTCTAAAAGTAGAGAAAAAAAAATTGATATTTATTTTCTTTGTTTTTTACATCCATGGTTTCTGGCCGTGGTACCTTAGTCGGTAAAGCGCTGAGCACGTAATTGGAAGATTGCCGATTCGATACTTGAGCCAGCCAAAGACCGTCGTGTACACTAATGGTGGCTGGTGCACATAAAATCTTTCGTGGTCACAAAGTCCTCCATGTTCCCATCCCCACTGTACCTCTGGGGATCACCAAAGCAGAGGGGGATCCCCTCTGTGAAGGTTCAAAATTGTGATGACATGTCTCCGGAACATCTCTAGGTGTGCGTCCCAGACCGTCGCCAATTACCCATAGCGCAGTATTGGTGCGACGTTAAATCCGACCAACCTACCTACCTACATACAACCATGGATCATATTTTAATTTTCTCAGGTAAGATGACTTCATGACAGAAGAACGTCGCCACTGGGAGAAACTATTTTCAAAATGGCAAGTAGAGTACCTTCATAAACTTGCCGTTTTTAGTTAATAACTTCTTTAATTAAAATGATAGAAATTTCTAAGCGACTGAAATGTCTTCCTTGGAGTACTTGGAACACATTGATACCTCTCATGACGTGAAGGACCCTGCCCTCCATTAGAAGATGCTGTCGCAGACAAAAAAATTTGACGCCAGTGACAGTAACTTTTTTTTAATATATAGAAATATTTAAAAAAACTAAAAAAAAAAAAAAAAAATCAATGAATTAAGCAAGTGTAAATTAAATAAAAACATTTTTTAGTTTCTAAAGATATTAGTTAATATTTTTAATTAAGTCATTACTATTAATAATGTGTAATTGAAATAAATAAAATATGTATTTTTAGCTTGTAAAAATATTACGTAAATATTTTTATAAAATAATAAAAAATAATTTCTGTTCTTCTGCCGTAGTTTTACATTTGTTCATGAATTACTTGACAAAAACTAAGATTACCGTATTTTTATACGTAGAATGTATGTACTGAGAAAAAATAAGGTAGAATTGCTTTCACTAAGGTAGAATTACTTTCACAATCAATGTATTTTGCTTAATATAGAAATATACAACAAAAAATTCTTCAGTTTTCCAATAGGAGTTGAAAAAGTAATCATGTCGAAGGTTAAAACAAAATTCGTTTTTTCTAAGACAAAAAAAAAAAAAATACATATTTATATTCTGCATTACTTTCTGCAGAAATTTAGCACTATTTCCTTTCATTTATGTTGTATAGTAAAGCGTCAATCGCAAAGAAAAAAGCATTACGTTCTACGGGGATCGCTCCGAATTGGCACTAAAAGGGCAGACTTTCGGCCAATGTCCAGTCTCTCTATATATAGGGTCCCTATTCTCTTCAAGCATGGAGCGCCATCTTCCGTCAAGTTGGTCATTGGCTTGTCTATCATTTCATGCACATTTGTTGGCTGTTTTTTTTTTTTTTTTTTTTTTTTCACTTGAAATAAATATTGAAAGTCTTTAAAAATTAAGCATTCATTATTTAGATTAATCTCATACAGCACATAGCTTATGATGCACTTTGTGTTGTCTGTCATTCAGTGGCGGCTCGTGAACCGAAAACAGGTGAAGAGCTCAAAAATAATATTGAAATATTTTTAATGCATAATTTTTATTAAGCAGGGTCTTAACTAAAATTAACGAAAAATACTTTTTCAAATGTAAATTTATATTCTATAAATGAATACAGTGTAAAATACAGTGTGCCTCTTCACCTATTTTCGGTGCACGAGCCGCCACTGCTGTCATTGCTGTTTATGAGAGCTATCTTATTTACTGACCAAAAATATTAGTCAGGTGACATTCACACCCGAAAGGCAGGGATGTCTCACATGTTTGATTCGACTGGAGAACTTGTTTTTTTTCTGCTTTTAGGTGATAGCACAATGCAAGCTGTAAATGTTTGATTGGAATACATATCCCTATTTGTATTGCAGTTGCAGATAAATTTCAGGCTTCATGTTGGGTGTTGCTGACAATGAAAACTAATTTTGAAAATGCTCTTTTATACATATATGTATATAGTATATATTCAAAACTGCAATAACAATTATGTTTTATAATTTCATTCACCAGTTAATATATATTATTTTATTTTTAGAAATTGAAATTATATACGAGTCAAATGGAGCTGCTCTATCACCTGAGGATGCTGCTCTATGTGAAAAATTACAATTACCATCTTCATTCTTCTTATATAAAAATAAGCCGCCTTGTCCTGGTTGCATAGGATGTGAAGATTATCATCCCCCTCCTGAAAGTAATTAATATTTTAAATAATGATAAATAAATTGTTTGTTAAAAGGCTATGAAATAAAGACATTATCATTATAAAAATATTATAATGTTAATAAACTCTAATAATACTATTAATGTACACTGCTCATTTGTATTATGATATAGGTATGTATTTTACTTATGACATTAATTGTCCCCCCCCCCCCCCCCGCCAAAAAATAAATAAATAATAATATAATAAAATAAATAAAATAAAATTTCTTGGCTAAAACAATATTTAACATATCTTTTTAAAACTTTATGTAGCAACAGATTTTATCTGGAGATAAACTCTTAATTTCATAGTTGATTGCTATTTTTTTTTACATTAAAATGTTTTTATTTTCTTGTTTAAAGAAAATAAAGAGAAATACTCAATAGCATGTAATCAGTAGATTTAGCAATGCACTACAACATAATATGTAGAAAGAAAGAAAAAGTATCTGTTAAAGATTGCATAACATAAATAACCTTCTATAGTATTATGTATAACATAATTTTTTAAAGCATTTGTATGAATTACATAAAATAGAAAACAATGTGTTCTACTATTTTTAAGTAGTAAGTAGTTTTGTGTATTGTTTATATATTGTGTATGCACCATATAGGACACTAAATTTTAATAAAATAAAACAAATTGCATAACGGAAATGTATTTTCAAGCACTGATATCCTGTAATGAGAATCTTTTTCTTTTGTATCACCCTTTACACAAAATATTATTATTAATACTTTTCTAGATTTGGGAAGCTTCTTTCAAACCTCTGTTATAGAATTTGCAAATATTTTAGAAACATATATTTAAAAAAAATATTTTTATTTGTAGGTATTGCATTATTGTTGGATTTGACTGTGGCTGCAATATTTTAAAATTGTAATTTTATAATCATTGTTGATTTCTGCAAAAATGAATATATGAAAAATAGTTGATCATTGTTTTTATTACACCAAAGCTGGTGTATACCATGTTGATGTATGTAATGGTAACAATAAATATTCTTGTTATGCATCCTTTCATTATTTGGATAAGATTAAAAAAATAAAAATACACTTTCTTTGGGGGGGGGGGGGGAGTGGAAGGGAGACTTTATTCTACAATTATTTCCAGTACCACATATGCTTTTAATGTCAAATGCAACTTTTTTTTTTGCTTTAAAAAATGTATAAATGTTAACTAAAAGTGAAAGGTAAATTATAAATCTATGCATAAAATAATGAAAAATTTCTTTATTCTCAAAAAGCATTTACTGGTACAAAAACAGCAAAATAGTTAAAGCATTTTTTTTTTCTCCAACTGTAGGTTCATTATCTGTTTTATTTCCACCCATCAGTTAGTTGGCTTATTCTTTTGTATTGGGTTATTTTTATTCACTTTATATTATTATATTTGATATTTTTACATATATATCTTATATATTTCTAGGCACATCAGTTAAAGTTTCTGAAAATGATACTAGAAATATTTCTGACTCTACACAAGATACTACGCAAGTAGAATGTGAAAACACTATGTTCAATACTGCAGGTAGTCTTAGTTTTGCCGATATAGCATCCAAACCTGACTTAGCAGCAACAACCTCTCCCAATCAGAAAAAGATATTTGAAGGTGCAGGAAGACCTCTTTTTGCTAATTTGAATTGTTCAGCAGAAGGGGAGGGAGGTAAACTATTTTAAATATTAAAATGTACTGTTTCATTATTATTTCATTAATAATAAGTTTCATTTATTAGGTTAGTAAATTGTAACATCAGAATTATTATTATTTCATTAATAAGTTTCATTATTATTAGGTTAGTAAATTGTAACATCAGAAAATTTTGTAATTCCTGAGGTAAATTTGATTCTATTTCATGTAAAAATAAAGTTAAAATTTGCTTGAAATTGTCTTCATTTTCAATTTAATTTGCTTAAAATTAGAAAAACATAATCTTATTATCAATTACAATGTTTCTTTTTGATTTTATTAAACTCGAGGTAAATAAAAACAAAAATCTATTATCTGATGCCATTAAGGTGTGAAAATTGGGATTTTCAGTTAGTCGCCACTTTTTTTCAGCTTAATAATAGCCTGTAGCATTTAAACTCTCTTAACTATTTTTTCACCAATTTTTAATTAATTATAATTAAATGCATATCTATACAGCAGACCATTGATTGGTAGAAATTATTCTAAGCATTTTACAAATTGCAGATTTTACTGTAAGTATTCTTAAGCAAAATGGATGCACATATGTAATAATTAAACATACTTACTATTTGAAGGAAAATGTTATACAGTGAAACCCTGATCTATCATTCCCGCATCCATAGTTTTCCCGCATTGATTGTTTTATTTCTATGCTCCCTGCCTAAACTGTATTTAAATAACGTTAACAGAAGCCGCATGTATCGTTCTTCAAAAAGTCATTTTACCACATTCATTGTTGTAAAATTTTTCTTATGACCGAAATGAAATTGAAAATCAAGCGATTCCATATGGCATTCAAACTGGAATTGCTTCTTTTATCCTAAAATAAATCTTTTCCTCCTCCACAGAGGATCAAAATTGTGATGGCATGTCACCAGACTATCGCCATTCACCCATTAACGCCATTCACCCCTAGTGCGATGTAAAACCCAATCAACCTCAACTACTAAACCTTATGCTGTTTTAGGTGAAGTGCAGGTATTGTAACATGTGTCTATGGATTACTGAATATGGATTGTGTGCTTGGCAAATAAGTTATTCTACTTTGTGCAAAGAGGAGAATGGATGCATACAGTATGGCCAGCTACTACATTTTTTCACATTCCTGAGGCTGAGCCTATGCCAGCCAAGTGTGTCTGACGTAATTACAGCATTTAAAAATGCACAATTTTTACTTTCTTCTATATGTAATATAGAGAAAGTATTGGATTCGTAAAAATTTTCGACCTCTGGTTTTTGATGGATTTACACGTTTTGAGAGCTGTAGAACACGATTTGACCATTTTTAGAAAATGTCTGTCTGTCTGTGTGTGTGACAAAATTTTGTGGCAACTGTATCTCAGGAACTACTATACAGAATTTCATACAAATTGGTGTGTAGTTGAACCTTGACATAAATTAGTGCCTATCAACTTTTGGTAAAAATTGTCTTACAGGTTGCGTTGCCATCCCGCTTTTTCTAAATTTTTAACATGGTGATATAGGACAGAATTTTGTATAAATGTGCATAAGGAGAATTATTTTTTAGTAATCATTATGAAACTTACAAGAATTATTTATAATAGAGATAGTCAACTGGGAAAATTTTTTTGTATGCGTAGGAGCCTCGCCACCCCCGCTGGGGGGGAAGTCACCCCTCGAGGGGAGTAAATTTTCAAGATTGGTATCTTTCGAAAGGTCTCGTCAATACCTTTAAAACGAATGGTTGAACTATAAATCTGTGATAATTTAAAACAAAGTTATCGATTTTTTTTACTTTTAACGAAAAAAAAAAAAAAACTTAGAAAAAAAAAATCTTTTTTTTTTTTTTTTAACGAAATTTAACCAGACTTGGTATTTAGTTGGCCCCTGACATAAACTGTGGCTGATTAGATTTGGGGATCAATCGCTCAACAGGTGGCGCTGTGATCGTATTTTTTCTAAATTTTTAACATGGACAAAAGTAGTACAAAATTTCGTATAAATGTACATAATGAGAGTTATTCTTAACCTGTGATTGTGAAATTAATATGAATTATTGATAATAGTAGTAGTTAATTAGGAAAAAAATTTGGAAGCGACCCCCCCCCCCCCCTCCCCCTCAGGGGGGGGGTAAATTTTCAAGATCGGTATCTTTCGAAAGGTCTCGTCAATACCTTTAAAACGAATGGTTGAACTATAAATATGTGATAATTTAAAACAAAGTTATCGATTTTTTTTACTTTTAAAGAAAAAAAACTTTGGAAAAAAATCATATATATATTTTTTTAAAATATTGTTACTGCGTGAATTTGTATAAGAAAATATAGAAGAAAGTCTTGTGGTGGCCACAACATACTAGTTTTTATATGCACATGAAATGGCAGAAAGCACCAGAAAATGTTGTAAATCTGGAAAATCCCCATTTAATTTATAAAATGAACAAAAAATCCAACATAAAATTACTGATTTTTAAAAATAAATATCACTTAATGTTCTACAACTTTGATTTATCTCTTTGATAGTTTGGAGAGTAACAAATTAGTTTTTATTAGTAGTGTCGTACATATATTGTATGTATTATTTCATAAATATTGTTTTTTTCGTGTTTTGACTTTAACCCACATTCATCGTTTTCACGCTTTCATTGTTTTTTTCTATGCACCCCATAAAAAACGATCGATCGAGGTTCTACTGTATTTTTTTTCCCTTGATATTTTTGTTTTATACTGTTTTCTGTCTATTTAAACCTTTTCTTACATTTTCATTTTGGGAAAAAAAAAAAAAAAAGTTTTATTCTGGTTTAACCAGGGTTGGTATGAGAGAAATTTATTGCAGATGTGAGATGATAATTTGGCACCCTCTTCTGATATATATATGTATATTTATTTAGTCCCTACATGTTTAGTGGTGAGTGAATTATTTCAAGTCTAGTATAATTTTTTTTTATATTTTGTATACTATTCTTGTTTTTCCTTATTTTATTTTTATTTATTTTTATTTTATTTATTTATTTATTATTTTTTTTTTTTTGTATACTTCAGCAATTTGAATCAGTAATAATGAACAATTCCATTTTATACCTATTTATAAGATGCAAACATTGTCTGAATTATTGGGTAACTGTGGCAAAAATAGCTACAAACTGCTCTTTCACTATTAAAAAGCATCTTCCTCTATGTGTTTAAAAAGGTTGAAGGGTGCAGGGAAATGTAGCATCATATATCATTTTCAAACATAGTAGAAAGAAAGTATGGTACTTGCATCATTAGAAAAGTACTTTTATTTAAATATATCATCATTAAAATTTCTTAGAAATACTTTGTTTGTAATTATATAAAATGATCTTTCATTCAAGTTTTATTTGGTATTATCAAATACCTGAATTTTCAAGATGATTACTTAGTCGAGATAAAAGTATATAAATATTAATAAGGCTAAACATTGGCCATGGTCAATTTGTATAAATATTTGTGAAAGTATATTAACTCATAGCAAGAATAAGGGATTTGTTTCAAAATATTAGAGTTTAAAACTACATCAGAGAAATCTAGCATTTCAAATGAATTTTTGCAATAGCAAGCTCGATAAAGATCTCTCTAGTACTGAACAAACAAAAAAGAAATACACTTGGTAAAACTGGTGTAGGGTACTGTTAAATAAATAAAAAATAATAATAATAACAACAAAAAGTTGTGAGCAACACGACATATTTTGGAAGTATAAGCTGTTTTACCAAGTGTATTAGTTTTCTACTTCTACTTTGTGGGTGTTGCATGTTCCTTTATTTATTTATTTATTTTTTTAAATAAATGGATGTGTGTGTACTCTTGAAACACATTGTGTTTTTTAGTTTTTTTTTTTTTTTTTTTTTAAGTGTGAAAAAGCTTTTAAATAAATTGGAGTGAAAAGAAGTTTTAATCCTGCATGTATGTTATAATATATTCTTTAAAATACTCACAAAACTAAATAAAATTACTTGCTGATTCTGGCTAGGTTTTGAAATTAGCCTAAATATATTGTCAGGATTGCTGTTTAAGCAAAGTTTCTATTTTTGAGTCTTATACATCCATCAAACCAATGAGGGACGCATGTGGACTATGTCTTTAAGATGTCAAACTAAAGAATAAATCTAGGTACGATAAGATCCAATTTTGGCTATGTTAAATATTTGAAAAAGATAATGAAACTAAATGAATAAAGTAAAAAAAAAAAAAAAATGTATACATTATGATTGGCTGTCAATGGTTTGGGGGGGGGGGGGATATTTTTCTATAGAACTTTTTTTTTTATGAGTGAGAAACAAAAACATTGATCAAATTAATGAAAAATATATGTACCTATCATAATTCTAAGTATAAAGAATTTGAAAAATTAAGTGTTTTTGGAGTATATTTTTACATACACTTATAAGATTATTGGTACATTGTTCAGTTTAAAGCTTTAATTTGTGTTCAGAGGTGATAAGTTCCTCCCCCCTTCCAAGTAATCAATACTTTGATATAGAGTATCATCAACATGCAGTGTTTTGCTATTTAATCATTTTATTTCTGTTACTAGTCATTGTAATTTCATAATTAAAATAAAAGGAAAAAATAATTTTATCTGCTATCCTCTAAGAGTTCCAGAATTTTAATCTATTAAGTTGTAAAAAAAAAAAAAAAAAAAAAAGAGGTGCACAAACCTTTAAAGGCGAAGGTCACTTATTGTAACTGATTAGTGTATGGAGGGCCTTTACCCTGATTAACCTTTAAATAGGGGCTATTGACAGCAGTTGTCACTTTCACTGTAGGATTTTATAAGAGCCCTTCTTTAAAGGTTAATATGTGTTTACATGTATGATATATCTGCTTAACTTTATTAAATTTACCATTTGCAATACGATAATTTATTCCCAATTTTTAAAATTAGATTTATAGATAAAAGTAAATTGAATAATTACAATATGGAAAAAAAAAATATTTCTAGAACTTTTCAGATAATCCCAAGTTTCCCTTAAAGGCTATATTTGGCTTACAGGCTACAGTTTGTGCACCTCTACAATAAATGATGTTCAAAATAACTGTATATTTCATCAAATTTGATTAAATTCAATAGAATTAGCAGTGTATATCTTTATTATTATTGTTTTATCTGCTTTCATTTTATAATAAATAAAAACAATATTTGAAATTATGTTGTAGATGAAGACACTGTGGCTGAAGGGCCTGATATACAGTTTGAGCCAGTTATTCCTTTACCAGAGCTTGTTACTGTAACAACTGGAGAAGAGGATGAAACTCCTATTTTTGTAAACCGTGCCAAACTTTTTAGATATGATTCTGCTAAAAAAGAGTGGAAAGAAAGAGGTGTTGGAGATTTCAAAATTCTGAAACATAATGAAAAGTGTAAGTTTATAATTTATTCAGTCTTTTGAATTTAAGTTGTTAAAGGAGTGTAAAAGATTTGTGTGGGATTTTTTTTTTTTTTTATTATTATTCCTTTTCTTGACTATCATTGATCGTAAGTATTTCAGGGTGGCGACAATCAGAGAAATCATGGAAAAATCAGGGTACTTTATCAATCTGGAAATATCAGGGGAAAATCAGGGAATTTTTTAAAAACACCCAAAAATCATGGAAATTTTCATTTTCGGCCAGCAAGTACGACTAAGATCGCCAAACAGATGTTATCTTGACCATGATTGCACAGGATTGATTGCTTTCTAGTTGAATCTCGCCAAGTTAACATTAAAAAGAAAAAGTAGTACAACATGAGAAATAATTTTATGTCTTGATGTTAATATGTTGTGCAATTAAAATGAGTCATATTTTTATAATTTCGCTAATAAATTTCTCCGGAGTTTTGAATTTTTCATTTTATTTTCCTTTTTAAGTGAACAAAGGAAAAAAATATAAAGACTGAGATATTTTTGTCCATCAGGATTTTGAATTTCAGTGGTTTAGCGATCATGTTACACAAGTGTGTGATATGCACAAAATTATGGAATGTATATAATAGATAACAGAAATCATGGAAATTTGTCAGAATTAGACATGGAAATCATGGAAAAATCAGGGAAATTTTTTTCTGAATTTCTGTAGCCACCCTGTATTTGATCAAAATTTTCTATCAAATTGTCATCTGATTTGCATGTTTTAAAATCCCCTGTGTCCCCCCCCCCCCCCCCCCCCAAAAAAAAAATTTTTTTTTTTTTTTTTTTTTAATTGAACTATGCATGTGTCAGGTCTGCTAAGTATTTCAGTCTCTTCAGAACACTTCTACCACTATTTCATGAATTTTATTGATTAGAGATAATATATCGCATTTTAGCAACTACTTATAATTAAAAGCTTTTTTCTTTTTTTGCAGCAAAATGATTGCACAGTCAGCAGTGGCTGAAAAAAATCTTTCGATAATATGCAGAATCAGCTTTGAAAAAAGTGAAAATTTCATCGATTAATCGATGATACAGATTTTAGCAATTATCTGCAATTAAAATTTTTGTCAATTCACTGATCTCATATTTTGACTAAAAAATTATTGCAAATTTTGGTAATTGGTTTTTAATAAACCACAGGTTGTATTGATTAACATTTAAATAATTTTATCAATTTATTGGGATTAAGCATAAATTTGGTTCTTTGTGGTGAAATATTGATTTCAAATTCCAGATATTGATTCAAATTGATTTCCTTCTGTATCAGGGGTAGTCAACCTTTTTGTACCTACTGCCCACTTTTGTATGCCTGTTAGTAGTAAACTGCGGACTGATGTTTCTAAGCACACACCCAGTACCTCAAAAACTGTTATTTATTATGTAAAGAAGTAACTTTATTTTGTAAAATTTATAAAACATAATTATACCAAGTTAAAGCATGTAATAACAAAGCAGTTTTATATTTGACTGTTTTTAAGAAGTCAATTAAATTTTTAAAAATGAAAGTGTTTTAGCGTCGGATGAAACCCTTACCACCAACCATGAAAGTAGGAACGCCCACAAGTAGGTGGTAGGGACAGAGTTGACTACCGTTGCTCTATATGAAAAAAATGCTTTATAATTGTCTGTTTCTTGTTTTTTAAGTATTTCCCTATTAATCAAACATGTTATATGAATGATACTCCATTATATAATGTTTAAGGGAAATATTTTACTAAGATATTTTACTTTTTCTTCCCTAAATAATCATTTTACATATAACTAGCAGGCTTTGCCTGCTTCGCCGGTCATTATATCGAAATGAATTCTCAAAATACCATATCATTAATAATTAAAAAAAAAAATAAAAAAAAATTGAAATCAGTCAAAATCTAAATTAAATTTTCCGCTACTTTCGGTAGTGGTATTCCTGCTCGTCACAGTCGAGTCTGGAGCCCCAATGCCTTCAGCAACGCCCTACTTGTTTTTTAGCCCCCCTCCCTCGTGGGTAAAATTGAAAGTTTTGCAAAATGTCATCAAAGTGTACTCACACTTAATCAACACACACACACCAAAATTCGCCATTCTAAGGTAATTTGGAGCCGATTTAAACTTGAAAATGTGTTTTTTGTCCCGCCTGACCCAAAAGTGTTTGTGTGGGGGGGAGAGTAATTTTGCTAAATTACTTTATATTGCATTTTGTGTACACATACATAACCGATACATAACAAAATTGAGATCCTGAGATTATTTAAAGCAGAGTTATACTTTAAAACGTGTTTTTTTCTCCCCCCGCTCTTAAAGAAGTGAAAGGGGAGGGAATTTTGAAAAAATCTCTTTACACTATGAGTTAGATATATATATAATTAACTCACACATGAAAAATCTGCAACCGTTACGCATGGATACATGTTTTTTGCCCCCCCCCCCCCCCCCCCCCCCCCCCCCACACACACACACACACACAAAAAAAAAAAAAAAAAAAAAAAGTGGTACGGTGGAATATCACAAAATCGCTTTATAGTGTGTGTTGGGAATGCATAACCAGCCCGCACATAAAAAATCACCTACTCCTGGAAACATGTTTTTGCCTCTGAGGGATTTGGATTATGAGATGAAAGTCATTATTGAAAATAATTTTAATAAAAAATCTGTACAATGTTTACTTGTATAGGAAAGATATAGAAGAAATTTTTATGTTGGCTACAACATATACTAGCAGTTTTTTTTTTTTTTTTTTTTTTTTTTTTTTACTACTCATGAACCACTAAATTCATTATTTAAAATTCTGTATGCCACTAATAGGACTGATTAAGAAATGTAAATAAATTTCTAGAATAATGATCAGAGAATACTCATGTATGAAATAAACATATTTAATATGAAATATTACAATTGTTTATTTTTTTTTTTAAGTAAAACTTAGATGAATATCTAATCATAAGAATGATGCTTAAAGATTGTTCGATTATAATGAAATAATTGTGGGGGGGGGGGAATAAACACCTTTTTATTGCTTAAGAAACTCAATCCAAATATTTAAATACAGTGATAAATTTCTACTTTCATATATAAAACTGTAATTAGTAACTCTAATAATATGCACATTGCAGGGCTCCCACTAGGTCCGTTTTTTGCTTCAAGTCCGTAAATGTCCGTTTTTTCGTTACTTGGTCCATAAAGTCCATTTTTACAGGCAATTAACCGACTGTTAAACTTTAATCGATGCTCAGTGCCGAAAATTGTTAAAATTTTAACAGCGGGAGCCGATCATTTTATTTTACTCTTTTGCCCCCTTCCTCCTTTCTTTCTTCCAGTAATTTCTGTAGCATGCACGTGGTAGGAATCACTTTGTGATTCTGTGATCGTGAAGGTACGCTTACTGAAAATGTAAATAAAATTATTCGTCATTCTGTTTACGTTATGTATGTCTCTCTGAAAAGCGAAATTCTTTGAGTCATTGAATTTGCTTAGAGCCGAAATTCACGAGTTCATTCTCGCAGGATGGCGAGATTCATGTCCAAATTAAAGATATCTGTGAAAAAAATTCCGCGAGCGTAAATCAGCCCCCTTCCCCCGCTCCTTTTTTGTTTTTCTTATGAGCTTTGCCCAGTACAAAACTGTTTCTTACGTAAAGGTTTATATAATTTTTTTTTTTTTTTTTAAGTTTGCACTAATGGAACAAATGAAATAATTGCAAGGATCAAATTAGGAAAAAATAATTTTTTAAACGTACACTTAACTACGATCGACCATCTTAAAATGAGCTTACACAAAAATCGGCGAAATAAAGTAAATTTCTTATAAAAATATACATTTTAAAATTGTTTATTGAAAAAATTCGAATATAAGAAAATTGCATAATATTAGATGGGAAAAAAAGGGGAGGGGGGAGAGATTGTAATTTTTGCGGTTAGTGGCTAACGAATTGCTTATTTTCGGAATATGCTTTAAAGAAATAATAATAAGTAGGAGGGAAAGAAAAAAAAAAAAAAAAAAGTCGAAATAATTGCTTATTTCAGCAGTAGACTAAGAAAATCGCAAATTTTCACAATTAGCAATGAAATGGCCCTTTATTTCAGAAATTTGCTGAAATAAATAAATAAAAAGCATGGATTGTATCAGTAAACGGTGAAATGATTGTGTTTGCGGTCGGTCGCAAATTTTTTGTATATTTCGGGAATTTGTTTTGAAAAAAGCATGAAATGATTGCGTAGGTTAGCTGTCTCGGCTGCACAATTATCGCTTATTTCGGGAGTCTGCTTTGAAAAAAAATGTGGCAATTTTATCAATTATAGATGAATTGTTTATTTCGGCGATCAGTCGCAAAATTATCACATATTTCAGGAATCTACTTTGAAAAAATGCACAAATGTTATCAATTAGCAGTCAAATAATCACATATTCAACAGTAGATCGCAAAATTACATATTTTGGGAATTTGCTTTGAAAAATAGCGTCGATTTTAAGTCACTTTTAAATAATCGCGCATTACGGCAATCAATCTCAAAAATACTGCGTATTTTGGGAATCTGTTTTGATCAAAGTACGAATTTTATTAATTAGCAGTAAAATGATCCCGTATTTCGATGATCATCGCAAAATAATCGCGTATTTCGACAGTTAGTAGCAAAAAAATATATATATTTTAGGAATCTGAATTGAAAAAGTCTAATTTTATCCATTAATGATGAAATGATCGCGTATTTCGGCAATCGATCGTTAAATTGCCGATTTAGGGAAACAAGTGGTTTTTTTTTTTTTTTTTTTTTTTCCAAGAGCCAATTTTAAAAAAAAGGAGAGCATAAAAAATAGAATTAAAAATTAACTGCTTATTTCGGGAATCTGCTTTGAAAAAAAGCACGATCTTTTTTTTCAGTTATCGCTGGAATGATCGCTTATTACGATGATAGACTCAAAATTACTTGCTATTCCGAGAATCTGAAAAATAAAATAGAGCGATTTTGTAAGTTAGTACTGAAATGATTGCGTATTTCGTTGATCGATTGCAGAATATCGCGTATTTTAAGAATTAGCTTTGAAAAAAGAAAAACAAAATGTAAATTTTAAGCATTAGGGACAAAATAATAGCCTATTTTCAGCAACTAGTTGCAAGTAAATATAAATTTTCTCCGTTAGTGGCGAAATAGTCAATTATTTTGGCAATCAGTTGCAAAAATGTTACATATATCTCTTATTATTATGATTTGTCAAATAAATAGCTTCTAAAATAATCATCAGCTGATAAGATAGTATAAATTAACAGTGAAAAAATAGCATTCTAGCATATTTAAGATCTTATCATGAAGTAATTAAACAGTTTCATTCAATATATACATTTTTTCCTATGAGATAACATTCTGCATAAAAATAAAATAAGAGGCTAGACATTGTATCCAGTGTGTTATTCAACTCAAAATAATATGAAACTTTCAAGAATCATGTGCTGTGAGCATGTGATAAGAAAGTTTTCCATTAGACTTGAGGATGATGTGTACATGGGCAAACACATATCCATGGGGACATTAATTTTTGTTACAATTAAGCAAAAGCATGTTATTAAAAATCGGGATATTTTTCACCACAAAATACAGTTTTGATATTCCAAATTCCAAACTAAGAAATCTGTGCTGAAACGACAATTTGATGCTCCAAAATGAGTTTTTTTTTTTCCTTACACCGAAATTGCTCCAAGAATTTTAGCAATTAAAACCTTGCTTTTGTCTATCAGTGGTATAATGATCCTGCATTTCAGCAACCAGCTGCCAGAATATGGCATATTCAATCAGTTAGGTAGACACACAAAGAAATTTTGAGGATTTGTAGTGAAGTGATCACATGTATCTAAAAAAAGCTTAAAAAAAAAAAAAAAAAAAAAAATTAAGATAAGCAATGAAATTATTGCTAATTAGTTGTAATTAAAATTACAGCATACATTTATTCTATTGACCTATTATTTAAAAAAAAAAAAAATAGCGATTTGATAAAGAATTTGCACATAATTTATCAATTAGTGAAAAAAAAAAGTTTTTTTTTTCCCCTTTCCTGCAATGACACACAAAAAATGTTTTTTCTTTGTGTATATAATTACTAATCACATATTTAGGGATTCAGCTTAAAATAATAAAAACTCAAATTTTGCCAGAGGCAAAAAAGATCTCATGAAGTTTTCTTTAATTTAGGTACTTTTTACTTTACATTACTGTTTTATGTATAGAAGTTGCTAAAAAAGTGTAGAAATTTTTCAATTTATTTTATTGATAATACAATTTGCTTAAGTAATATGCTAATACCATAACGGTCTTGTTGTTTTGTTTTCCCTTAAAAAGTAGTTCCATTTAACCCCCTTTTTTTTTTTTTTTTTTTTTTTTAATGTGGTCCCCATTTGGTCCCTTTTTTCATGAAAAATAGTCCCCTTTTTCCCCTTTTTGTAACAAAAATTGAGTGGGAGCCCTGACATTGTTCACTCATTAAAATGTCGTAGGAAATTATATACAATCTTTAAAAATATCCCATCTATTTTCTGTCTAAAGCTGGAAATTTTGAAGTCTAATGTTATGAGTGTGGGAGATTTGGACAATCCTAAATTTCAAATTAACATTGGTGTAATCAGTGGTGGACTTATATTTCTCGAAGATCGGGGCGAAAGTCTCACTGGGGGCCCCTATTTGGAGTCCATCTTATATTAAGGTCTCCTTGCATTCCTTCACTGAGTTTAATTACTACATAAAAAGACATTAAAAAAAGTTTTAAAATTGATTCATAAGCCCAATTTAACAAGCGCCCCATGAGCATTGACCCCGCTTGTCCTACTTTCGTCTAGCTTTGCATAAATAAGATTTTAGTTTTGTTGTTGTCGCCCCTATGATCACTTTTTGTATTTCAAGGCTCTTTATTACAGGAACCTACAGCTTAGAATGGAACTGTTGAGAATGTTTCAGGTTAAAATATTGGCACAACAACTTAAGGATTAAGTTTCTTCAGAGGCCCTCTCATGATTAGAGGCCTGAGTCACCTGCCCCCTCTGCCCCACTCTTGGTACACCACTGAGTGTAATTTCTAATAGAACATTTAAAGATTTAAATAATGTGTAAATTTTTCTGCACACCGCCAAAAATTTTTCATGGTCTACAGACCACTAGTTGACGACCACTGACATATATATATATATGTTATGAATACGATATTTTACAGCTTCAAAATAAAATAAATTAAAAAAATTATCAGATTTCAGAAAACAAAGAATCATTTAACAGTCAACATTTTTAAAAATATAAAAATAGAATTTGAAAATATGAATTATGTAATAAATAATAATGGAGATTATTTTTTTTGTATGTTAACATAGGGTTTTAGCTGGCTTTGACATGCCATTACGCGTCCCCTTTAAGCATGCAAAAGAAGTTTACAGTTTTATTGTTTTTATGAATAATTCAGAAAACAAAAAAATAAACTTTTTTAAAACCCTGATTAAATATATTTATAAAAATAGAAGAATAGAAAATAACAAAAATTTTATATGATGTCAATGCTAATAAAATATAGTGTTTGACTGTCTGTTTGCAATGTACAGGAAGAACTATGGCACGTACAGTTCTAAAAATTTTTGCTAAACAAAGAAATGTGTGCAAATTTGTAACATCTCTTTAGATTTTTAATCATAAAAAGGAACATTTCTTTTATGCATGAATAAAAAAAAATGTTAAAAGTTAAACCTGTGTCATAAACAATTTCTGACAAAACTAACATGAGAATAGCTTTAATTAATTATTTATTCATTTAGATATTAATTTCAGTTAATCAAATAAGCTTATGTTTTTTTTTTTTTTTTTTATTGTCCACAAATGAATTGGAATGTAAATTTAGTTTATTTTAAATTAACTGTGTTTCTAATCAACATAATATATCTGAAATAATAAAATATCATTTACATTTCATTAACATCTGTATATCACAGTATTTGCCCATGGCTTGGGATCCGGACATAATATTGCAGGACAAAATCTCACGTCAAAAAATTAGTATGATCTATTTGATTTTGTGTCACGTGTGATCTCTGGAGGGGGCCACAGGGTATTAATTAATTAAAATAATTTATTAAATAAATCATAGAGTTGAATTTCATTATTTTATGTATATTTATTTTTAAGTTATTTTATCTTTTGCTTTTCACTATTCAAAATAGATTTTAAAAATCATGTACATCACTGCTGACATTAAAGCTGAACACTGTTCACAAACTTGGATTAAAAATTTTAAAATTAATAAGCACAATTGAATTCATTATGACTAATTTTGACAAAAGTTAATAAATATAGCCTTTAAACTATTTTATGTAAGATTTATAAAAATTTTTGTTGTAGGTTTGTCAGAATGTCAGTGCTCTGACTAAGGTATGTGTTGTCATGAAATTTTATACAACATTACTAATAATTACCAACTCATTTTACTTTGTATTCATTTACGTTGGCGATATTTTGTCCAGCGAGATTCTGTCCCCAACCCTCATGGCTTTGATTTGCTGAAGATAGTTGCCAATCGAAATATATTCATTTAAATGTTATATTATTCTTTTTTTTTTGTTGTTGTTGTTCTTTTAATTCATTTTTAATATAGTGAGCAGAAAGTGGATTATGCCTGCTAGTTTATTAAGTAAAACAATTTATTTCTGCAGTATTATGTTGTTATTCATTTAATATTTATTTATTAGTAAGGTTCCGTATCATCTTGAGAAGAGAACAAGTTCATAAAATTGCCTGCAATCACTGCATAACAGCCAATATGGAATTGTCTCCCTTAGCTACTTCTAACACGGCATTATGCTGGACTGCTTTAGATTATTCTGAAGGACAGCCTGAAGCATCACAGTTTGCTGTAAGATTTAAAGTAAGCATTGAAATTTTACTGGATTTTTGCAATTTAGGAAAATCTGATTTTGTGGGAAGGTGAGGCTTGAGTGGCTGTAGTGAAAATTAATTTAGTTAGTATTAATTTACTTGGCTGGTAAAAATAAATAAAGTGGTAAATAGATAAAAATGGCTACATGTGACACATTGTAGCCCCCAATGGACTCTTTTAGGTCAGTACTTAGGATGTGGGCTTCATGAAGATAAATAACAATTTCTGTTTGATTTTTTTAATTAAAATTTTTATGATAGGCTAAAGGCTAAATATAGAATATAATAAACAGATTAAGAAAGACATGCCACGGGAGTCTTGATTCAATAATCAGGCAGAATACTGATTAATATTTTTAATTTTTTATTGAAATCCATACTATTGAGGTTTTTCATACTTACAAAAACATATTTAGTCACTTTTTGTATTTATAAAATTGTTAAAGCACTTCACTTCAAGCAAATTCATTTAAAAATCACACTTATAACTACTTATTTTGAATGTGCTGTTTGCAACTATGTAATCCTAATCCATATTCTTGTCATTCATAAGTAAGTTGGAAACTAGTATGTAACTGGATGTATTCCGTGGCTAAAGAAAACACACTGATAAAATCTTCCAGCTTACACACTCAAAAGTAGAGGACAGACTACCAAAAATGAATTTAAGCAACACTCAGTGTTGCCAGATTTGGGGACTTTTTTATTCAACTCTCACCAATAATTTTGAGAAGTGATATTTGCTATACATAATAGACGTTTATCTTTCGAAGTGCTTAGGCAACCGTTACAATTAAAATTTAACGGCGGGGGTTGAATAAAAAAGTCCCCAAATCTGGCAACACTGGCAACACTCGCCATGAAGCAAATGGGTCAACAACCCTGAAACCGCAAAAACATACTTTTCATTGGCGGCCAGTGACACCACCTGGGCAAAAGTGGCATTATGTCACTGGATTAATAACCAAGGAGGGAAAAGAAGAACCCTCTAACTATCTATCGTGCATGCAGTGCAGTGAAGATGACAGACTGAATGGAGGCAAAAATGAAAGGATAAGTGCAGATAGGTGCAATTTTTTTTTTTTTTTTTTTTTTTTTTGGGGGGGGGGGGGGGAGATTCTTATTGATGATCTTAATATCAAAAGGGCATAGAGACTTTAGAGTGTTGGTTAAAAAAAAAAAAAAAAAAAAAAAAATAGAATTAAAGCTGTAAGGAAGTAATATAAATTTTTTCTCTAAAATGTTTATCGAATGTATTAAAAATTGAATTCACTTAGTAAAGAAAAGCTTATATAATTGTAGTAAAAATGTAAGACAAATATAGAGAATTATTCAAGAAATATTACATTAACGTAATACATGTTATAATAATTGTGGTAAAAATGTAAGACATATGTAGGAATTTATTCAAAAAATATTGACACATTCACAACTGTTGACGTGAATTCACATCATTTCAACTTCTATTGCTATTTGCTGCTGATGTAAATTCACGTCTTTTCAGATTATGTTCCTGGTTACCACTGACGTGAATTTATGTCATTTAAAGAATTCCTATGGAAATCGATAGTATTATTAGGGTATTAATTCTTTGATAGTGTTACAGGTTCGTTCTAATATTATATGACTAGTCTTCTTTTCAAGCTTCAGATAATTGCAAAAGTAACATTTGAAAACATTATATCTAATTTCTATCTATGTGTAAGCATCAAAAGTTTGCGGCAACTAGCTTGAGTCTACTTCAGTATTCCTCAGCAATCAGTATTAGAAAAAGAGGAAAATATTCCGGTTGTGAAAGTGTTAAGGGCCCGCTTCACTCACCGCCGCCGGAAGCCGAAGCTAATGTTATTCTATGAGAAATTTTTCTTCACAAATAACTCATTAACTAATACATTTTTTTAAATTCTGTTTTCATATTCTGAAAATTCCCAGCTGTTTAATTGACAGACTTTTCTTAAAAAAATATTTTTTTAATTTTTTATATTTTTATTTTGAAGCTGCAAAATTTAAATTTTTAATATGTGAACTTTTTTCATTTTGCAATTTCAAAATAAAATATTACAAATTAAAAAAAATACATTTTTAAAAAAGGTCCAACAATTTAACAGTTGGGAATTTTCTGAATGTGAAAACAGAATTTAAAAATATGTATTAGTTAATAAGTTATTTGTAAAGAAAATTTCCCCATAGAATAACATTGGCTCGGGCTTCCGGCAACGCTAAGTGATGAGAGCCGTTATATTGGATTTTTTTATCTCCCCTCCCAGTGCACCCAATAAATGAGCAATTGTATCAAAATATTAGATTTTTTGTCTACTAAAACAAATGTTTATTTTTAATTAATGTTTTTAAATATAAATGCAAAAGTATGAGTAAGTTTATTTCTGCTTTTCTTATTTTCCTATATTGAGAACTTAAACATATATGCATACATTATTAACTTTGTTATATTTAAATGTATTTTAATTGCATCTAAAGAAAACACCTTTTTTTTTTTTTAAGCAGAGGTATTAATAAGATTAAATAAATTGCAGACATAGCAACTGCTCTTTATACTTAACATTTCTGTTAATTTTAAAAGAGTGGAAAAACAATTTAATACTAATTTAATTCATACATAACCATTAGGGGTGCCCCTTACATGGGAGGAAAATTTTGTTTTTGCTTTTTCAATTTTTCAAATCATACCTCTAATTTTTTTTTCTATTTGACCCTAAACACCTTTTGGGCTAATGTTAACATTTTCCGAATTGACAGGAAAATCCTGATATCTGTAGTAGGATTTTCCCATCAATTTGGCGCATGCTAACCATAGATATAGTAATAAGACATAGATTGATCAGTGAGAGGGAAACATGATTCCTTTTTACTTGGTGAAAGTCACTCTAATGGCTGCCTTTCCCTGAGTAAATTACACACAGGAATACACACGGATAATTTAGCAAATAAAATTTATGAATAATTTATTTACTAAAGGTTTATAAAAAACTCCAGATACAGTTTCAAATTCATTTTTCTTTTTTTCAATACCTTCTAATGGCTGATTCCAAAACTTTTTTCGGCATCAAAAATTTTTGCTGGATAACAAGGGGTTGATAGATCTATATATATGTATTACTATGTCTATGGTGTTAACATTATCTGAAAAGCTGATATTTTGCTAAAAAGTATTTAGGATCAAATAGAAAAGAAATTATAGGGTATGTGTATCAGATTTCAAAAAAGAAAAAAAAAAAAAAAAGCCCCCATTTAAAAGGCACCCTAATAATCATGTCTGTTATTTTACACAAGTTTACTGTAGTTTTTTAAATACATTGTATTTATATTAGCTGGCTGTGAAAAAGCTAAATGTTATTATTTTTCATTTTTTCATAGACGAAAGAAATGCTGGAACAGTTCAGAGAAAAGTTTAATGAATGTGTCGCTATTCTCAAGGATGCTTCAACAAAGCCTGCTAAAGGTAATTTTATTTATGATTTCATGATGTTGGGGGAGGGGGGGGGGTTTAAAACTAGCTTTATTATTAATTATTATTTAAAAAAAAAAAAAAAAAAAACTTTAATATATTTTTTTTTTTTTTTTTTTTTCATTTTAAGTCTTAAGAATGTTGGCTCACAAATTTGGCTGGCCTTGAATTTAATTAAATATCATTTTTCTATAAAATCTCTAATTTTCAGCTAAATTTAGAGAACTGTAGACTGTGAACTCATAATCTCTATTTACGGCCAATTTTTACTTCCATTACTCATCTATCATTGGTAATGGAAATATTAAATCTGATTGAAAATTTTGATATAGTATTTTTATGAGATTATTATATTCCAAAACAAAAAAGAATTCCAAATCTCAAAAATGGCTCTATCATTCTTTCTTTCTTTTTTTTTTTTTATCTCATTTTCATTATCATTTTCTGACCTAGGTCACTTCATCATATGATTGTGTCAAATTTGAAAAGTTTACAATTTAGAAAAAAATAATATAAACAAAACCTATTATTCATTTGATTATAAACCATGAATGGATTTTTATTTATTATTTTTATTATTTTCCAAGAAAAATAAAATAATCTGACCTAGAAAAAATATTTAATATATCCTATCCATAGTTTTCAATATTTCATGTCATTTAGAATCTTCAAATTAACAAAAATTCCTGTCACAAAATATCCTTTTTTAAAATGTTATTTGTTTAAATGGAAAATTGGAAATATCTTATTTCTTCCGTCCCTCATTTTAGCTATTTTTTTTTTTTATTTATTTAAATTATTATTATTTAGTATTTTATGTACATATATATTTATTTCCGTATGTCGTCACATGTTTATATAAATATAATTATGTATGTTTCAGATCAAAGTACTTCTGAGAGTGTCGAAAAAACACAATCTTCATTACAAGAAGAATCGCCTGCACAAGAAAATACTGTAGATACTTCAAATGAGCACGAGTCTTCAGGATCCGAAACGAATGATGAGGATGAAGAAAGTGAAGATGGCATACTATTTGAAAAGAGAGTTTCATTTGAAATTTCTGATGCAAATGACAATGAATTCAAAGTAAGTTTTACTATTTCGTTATATTTGTATTTAAAAATGAAAATATTTTTACAAAGTAACATTGATATTAGCAGTGTAAACAGATTTTAAAAACTTTATTTATTATTATTATTTACTTATATATTTTTATTTTTGTCCAGCAATTTATAATTTTAGATCACCAAAACATAGCCTTGGTGGTCCTTTTGGACCTGTGAATTTTCATTGCTGGCATGAACCCTATAGATAATTGTTATTAGCGACAAAATTTTGGAGAATTAAATTAAAAAAAAAAAAAAAAAAAAAAAACCTTTGAAGTAAAAAAAGAAAATATTTTCATTTGAAACTTCAGTGTAATTAGTATTTTTTATAACTTCAACCGAACTTAAGAAATATATGTGGGATAGCCAATTTTTCGTAGGCGTTAAACAAAAAAAAAACTAATTCTTATTAATCACTTAAAATTTAATAAAAGATTAAAGTACCTTATACAAATATTTACAATGATTATAGTTTAAATTAGTATTCAACGGCCGACTAGAACAGTCATATTTAAAAAGTCAAAGTTCACAGTTTTTGTCAAAAGAGGATTACACATAACTTTCGTTTTTGGTTACTTCGGAAAAGCACACGGCAAGAAACAGAACATAATCTCTCGGCAAACTTTCGTCGTCAGCGGAACAGAATCCGTGCGTCCACACGTCTCAAAATTCAACCATCTACTCTCTTCTTTCCGGCAAGAGCTCTCCGCTCCCATCAATGAAAATGCGTGCTCCGGAAGTGACATCCGTCTGATGTCACGACTACATCATTCCTCTAAGATTCTACACTCGCCGTCAGCAGCAAAGGGAAACTGGGTAGTTTTGAAATCAATGGTTATAGGAAGCAAGGGGCCGATACTACATATATTTTAAATGAAGAGGCCAAATAAATTTACATTTAATTTTATAATTAAATGACCTTTCCTTGCAAAACATGCTGCTTATATTTTGGTTAAAGTTATAAATACTAATTGATCATTGTCACTCAGCAATATTGTAGTTAGTTTGAATGACATAAATGTTAATAAATTATCTGTAAACTTCAACATTATTTATTTATTTTCTCAGATATATGAAATTTGAAACTTATCGATTATTATTACTTGAAACATCTTGGGAAAAAATTGGTTTATTTTACAGAAATATTTTTTTCTTCATTAATCAGTTGCTACTGTTAGGAAAACGTACAAACATTGCGAATAGGTAATTAATTATTTTATAAAAGTTACAATTCATTATTTTCCAACTTCTCTGTGAGCAAGGATGATTCAAAATTCTTTTTTCAATTTGTCTGTGTGGCCTGTAAAGTCACTCAAAATTAACTGAAAATTGTGAGTTCAAGCCTTTTATTATTATTATTCAATTACTTCTTTAAAAAAATTGAGGATGTGTCTTAAACTCAAAGAATCCCATGACTTTCAGCTATAAATTGTATGCCTTATTAGTGCTACTAAGAGCAATTTGTTTTCACATGCTGTTCTAATCAAACTTTTATCCCCTAACTTTTGCTAAAATAAATGCTGATTGTTCATATTTTTAATAGACGTTTTATTTCTCTAGCCTGTAGGAATGGGCCTTCTAAAAATTACATATGATGATGATATTTATGGTTATCATGTGTATATGACCGCAGATGATGGTAGCATCTTAAGTGATCATATCATAGCCATCCAGACTGCTCTAAGAACTGAGAAGAAAAAGGCTTCTTGGTCTGCTATTGATCTCTCCCTTGATCCTCCGAGGCGTCGAAGATTTAGGGCCACATTTAGTTCTATTGAAGCTGCTAATGAATTTGCCACTACATTTGAGGAAGTAAGTACTTTATTTACATATTGTTTAATACTTTCAAATGTTATCAAAGTACTGAAAAGAAAATAATGATAACTAATATATATTTACTTTATCTATTTGAAAGCTTTAATCTTATTACTTCCATTACCCGACTACCATAAGTAATGGAAGTGTTGTATTTGATCAAAAATTTTGAATATCTGAGTTTTCACCTGAATTATATGCTTTAAGGTTTCCCCAAGTCTTTGCATGTCTGAAGTTTCAGGCCATTTCCATTCAGTATATTTTTTAAAAAATTGAAAAAATGTAAAAAAAAAAAAAAAAAAAAAAAAAAAAAAAAAAAAAAATGTTCATGTCTCTTTTTTTTAGGGACATCATCAATTTCTATTTTGACAGCTTTACAACTTTGAAGGTAACACCTACATTTCTATCCTGTTTGTATAAGATGTGTAGAGGAAAAAGCAAAATTTCCTTCTCATTTGAAAAGTTATTCAGTTAAATTAAAAAAATATATATATATGAAATCATGTAATTGAAATATTTTGATGAAATGTGTCGTAAATTAAATGAAATATCTTTGTCTGTGTTCTACGAAAGTTTCAGAGAATTATTTCAACATCTGTGAATTTAAATGCTGAAGAAATCTAAAAACAGTATACATACGTTTTAAAGGGAACTATATATATATATATATATATCAAAATCAAAAAATAGTTACATACGATCAGACATCTGATGTGTATGTTAGCAAAATATGATGAAGTTGCCATGAATAGTTTTTGAGTTTATAAATTCTATAACAAAAGTGTTTTGCCCTATTTCAACATTTAATAGCACCTTAACTAATGCTTTTATGTATAAAGGGTTTATTGCTGCATGTTTATTACCTTTATCTATACAAAATTGCAAAATTCTATGCTTTTATGTAAAACAGTGTTTGCTGTATAGGCCCAGAAAGCGAAAAAGACACGATGAATTAAAACCTACAGCGATAGTAGTTATTTTATTTTTAATAGAGAGTTTAATTTATGTACTTCGAGGCAAATATTAATGTCAGTTTGGGTTGTCACTGTATGATCAGGGGTCGATCCAGCTTTAATTTTTGGGTCACTTTTTTGTGACAAACAGAATATTTTTGTGAAAATTTTATTTATTTTTGTGGAATATAAAACATTTTTGTGAAAAAGTAAAATATTGTGTAAAATCTATTGTTTTTATAATAACTTTCTGCAGTGGCGGATCCAGAACTTAACTTTTTTTTTTTTTTTTTTTTTTTTGGGGGGGGGGGGGCGCTAAGATTTTTCAAGATGTTATTCCAGATCAATAAAAAGTTTACAATTGTAATATTCAATTGTGAATGTCAGTACTTTTGAGGGGCTTCAGCCCCCTAGCCCCCCTCCCCCCCTTCTCTTAAATCCGCTACTGACTTTATGTAATGTTTAATATCAAGTTAAGAGAGTTTCGTTGAGCCAAATTAAGGCATTAATTAAAAATAATACAGAAAACATAAACACATTTAATAAAAGGATCATTTTTATAAAACAAAATCTTGTGAAGGGACTCATTTTATAAATTTGAATTTTGTGAAGGGTCCCTTTTTATGAATTTGACTTTTGTGAAGGGTCCATTTTTATGAATTTGAATTTTGTGAAGGGTCCCTTTTTACTATGCTGAATTTTGTGAAGGGGCCGCAAAAAGGACCCAAATTTTGCCTGGATCGACCCTTGATGATGGATCATAAAAAACAACTTTATAAAGCAAGTGCAGCCTGTAAAACTTATCACAATTTATGCAAATAACATTATCTCTTAGAAATCACTCATAAATCAAAATTAATTTTTAGAGGGGGGGGGGGGGAGGGGACCTTCATTTTTAAAATATAAATATAGTATGTTAATGATGTCTACAAAATTTTGTTTCAGGGTAAAGAAGCTGCTGTACATTCAGAAATTGTTGAAAAAACAGATTGTTTCAATTCTTCTGGTAAGCTCTTTCAACTCTTTGCATTATTTACTTGTTCACAATACTGTATTGGCATTAACTCTCCCACGAAAGCACTGTGTCTTGCTTGCTATTTGAAACTCAAATGTTAATCTTTTTCTGTACTTTCATTGAGGGAATAATTAGGTTTAGGGTTTAAAATGTCAGAGATTCAATAACTTTTGTCAAATGATTTACAATTTATGTTGGGATCATTGTCATTTATTCAGTTGATCATGTGGTATTGTTAAAGTAAATATTTACACTGAACAAACAGACTGTAAAGTAATTATAGTACATCAATGGTTGAGAGGGGCAGTAGTTAAATAAACAAATATTTTTAGATTCTTAGTTAATATTTTTATTGATGCAGGTAAAAAAAAATAAATTAAAATTAAAAAAATAATTATTTTCTCTTCAACTAATAATTTACTTTAATAACAAATTCATTTTTAATTAATTAATTAATTTTTTTTATCTTGAATAAAAGAAAAAGAAAGAAAGACCATGTAAGGACTTAAACTCAATTCTTTCATTTCTCAAGCCAGACCATGCTTTCTTTTTCCTTGTTTCTGTTTTGTTGGCTTAGAAACTGCTAAAACTTCTAGGGTCTTGCCCTCTGGTAGCACGAAATTTGTACTGTATCCTATGTTTTTGACCATGTTTTTTAACACTTTAATCGTTAAGCCCATCTTTTTCCCCCATGCACATTCAAAATAAAATGCTGGTGTGACTAAATTTTGAAATAAATATTGCTTTATTCTAAAAGACAAAATTAGTAATTATCTGCAGTATTTCTCATATTTGTACTATGCATCGTATTAATCTTATGAATCATTAAATAGATTTCTGAAAAACAGCTAACAGTGTAAGGGTTAATTTAAGCTTTGTTTGGTTTCAATAGAAATTTTTGTCATTCATACTTTCCTTCTAAGTCAGCTCTTCAATTCTTATCAAGTTCAGTGAACATCAGGCTTCATTTTCAGATATAAACTGTTATTTTTCTGAAGAGATAAAAATAAGTGAAATTTATTCTAAAATATGCTTATGCAGTAATGGTATGTTTTGAAATATTATGTTATTATTGCATATTTGTATTTTAGGATTTGTCAGTTAAGGTTTTTAATTAACATTTTTTAATGCAGGGATGTTAAATCTTATTATTAAATGTTTTTCTTTTTTAGGTCAACAAACATAATCCCTTGCCTTAATCATTAGGAAATTTTTGTAAGTATACAACATTCATAATTTTATCTTTAGAAATAAAACAAATGACTGTCCTTTTTTTTTTTTTTTTTTTTTGGGGGGGGGGATTGAATGACTTTATTCAAGCACTCGACAATTACACAAAAATCAATATTTCTAAAATCTGCTACATGGGTTCACTAGCTACTCTCATTGTAGTTTACATGGAATTTTTCTTCTTTTTTTCAGATTCAAATTGGCACCAGTTATAGACATAGTGTGTTGCAGATTGCCTCAAATTCAATATCTCGGGAGAATTGCTGCAGTGTTGCCATTTTCTAATATTTTCTCAAAAAATGTTTTATAATACAGTAAATTCCTGATTATCCGCGGTGAACGGGGAATAGGCAACTGCGGATAATCCGCAAAATGGTCAAAAAGGGGATATAAATCAACGCATAAAGCCTTTTTAGCAATGCTATTTAATTAACAGTTAAGCATGGCCTACATATACAATTTAACATACTAATAAAAATTTCTTACTTACATTTTGCTCTATTTTTTAACAAAAAAATCGGTCAAGCATTTTTGTTTTTTTTTGTGCTAAAACACTTTTTCTTAATTTGCGATTGCAGTTTCTTTATCAGCATTTTGTCACAAAGCGATACATCGTCCTGTTCCTCGAGATATTTTATAAGTCCGTCTGCATGTGCTAGGACTGCGTCGTGGCTCATCCTCTGCTGAGTTTTATCTCCTTCTTCCTCTTCTTCTTCACTATCTTATGAAACTGGGTCTAATGCTTGGCCCACAACTTGTTCATCTGTAAGGTGTTCAATACCTGGATCATTGGCGTCACAATTAATCCACTCTTCAATGTTTCCTTCATTGACTTTTTCTCCTCCAGTAACAGATTTAGCTAAATTTGCCAAATCATGAGCAGAAATTTCTTCCTCCTCTATATACTCTACCAAAGTATTTTCCACATTTGGTAAAATTTTTCTCGAAGACCTTATCAATGTAGACTGCTTAACTGGCTCCCAAGCAGTGTGTATCCCATAAATGCTATCAAGAATCGTGTAATATCTCCAAAAGCCTTGAAGGTCATTACTCTCTTCGATCTTTTTTTTAATAAGTTTGTTCTGTATTTTTAAATTCAGGAATCCGACTGCCGATAATCGGGAGTCTACTGTATACTTAAATATAAGCTCAATAACTACTCCAAGTGCTATTTCTCTATCACCTTTCTTTCTGCTCAAAAAATTGTCAATAAAAAGCTCTTTTTAAGGTTGTTACAGTGGCATTGCACCCCTTAATCAATTTGATCATTTCTATGAGCATTGCAAAAATTAATGACATACATTTCAGTTTCTGGAAGTCATGTTTGTTAACCCCTTAATGCGCGCCGTCCTCGCTGCGAGGACGCAAAATTTAAGATCCAGCTGCAAAAATTAATCCCGGAAATTTTTTAGCAAAAACTTATGTTTATAACATATCAGAAAAGGCCAGTTTTTTAAAACTCAAAATTTAAAATTTCTTTTATTTTAATTTAGTTCAAAAATTCTGGTGGCAGTATAATTTAAATGTTCGAAATTGTCTTGCGCCGCAAAGGGTTAATGTTTTTATTATTTATTTTTTTTAATAGCCTAGGAGAAGCTAAAACTATCTTTCAAAATCAGTCAAGGACATAGTGATGAAGAAATTTATTTATGGGAAAGTGATTAATTTTTAATATTCACTCTCTACACATACATATTCTTCAAGGCTACACTTGTATTTAGAGATTGGCCTGGAAAATTTGGGGGAAGTGTATATTTCTTCCTCTAAGCAACGAAGTATACTTTTAGAAATTTTAGATTTTCTGCTTATTACAGGCCTATAAAAGCAATATAACATTTAAACTCCATAATACTGTACACACCCTTTTCATTTTTGTATAACTGCTAAGATCCTTTATAACAAAAACTATTCTTTTAACCATACTTTAAAGATATAGTAATGTATTATACAAGAGTTGCTTGGGAAGGTAAAAGTCGCACACTGTTTCCTCAGAGCAACTAAAATATTCTATTGGAAGTTTTAGATTTTTTTTTTTTGCTCGTTTAAAAGGCCTAAAAGTGCAATTCTATAATACTACACACACTTTTACTATTTATCTAACTATTAAGATTTTTTTTTCTTTCACTATTCTTTCAGCACGGTTCCAATATCTAATCTGTATGTCAAGAACATACATATTATAAAATAATGTACTGTAGTAAATTAATTATTCCAAACGATTCTGAATGAGTCTGTTATTATTAAGCTGAAATCAACTATTAACAGAAAAAAAAAGTTTTTTGAAGAATCTTTTTTCTGGGAAACCTACAATCAGAAACATGAGCTAAGCAACAAAAAGGGGATGCAGTGAAGTGCATCACTCACTCACCCCACCCCCATATGTTTGTACATGACCCAGGAGCAGAATTATATCCGATGTTCTGCAATAAGACATTAAAATTTGCAGATGTTCTGCAGGTATTTTGTCCAAATTTGTCAAAGCACTGTAAAATGCAAAATAAGCATAAAAATAATACTTATTAGTAAAATATTTATTACGCATTTATAATAAAACATGATTTAAAATTTTTATAATCTAAAACTGAGGAATATACCCAGAATTTGCAATTTTTTCAATGGCTTTTGGCATTAATATTGTCACATTAATGTGGATATACTACTTACAAAATGTTTATAAATTTTGTCTATACATTGAAGCAATAACTGTTTCTAGCAATTTTCTAGTATGCTAACAGATTTACAGGTCAGTTGAACATATCTAAATTTTATTTATTTTAGAATGATCAACATCATCCAGTTAGGGGATAGATGAAATGTTCCGCAAAAACCTCAATTGTTCTGCGACATGCGTCACAGTTTTAAGCACTTTCTGCTCCAGGGGTACATGAAAAGAAATTTCCTTCCGTTTCTGGTTTTAAATTATTAGGAATTTCAGCAGGAGAAGACACATATTTCGCACTCCCAAATGAAATTCCCTATGTCATCTTTGATCAGAAATATACTTTAATCTGTTCATGAAGAGTAAAAAATTTCAGTAAGCTGTAATAAGCAGACTCCCCCCCCCCCCCCCTTAAATTTTAGAATAATGTTAGAAATTTGACTAGACACATTTTGGTAAAACAGTCAGAACATGACCAGGGTTCATACTTCTCAGGGAATTAAAAAGTTGTTAAAAAAAGTCAGGGAAAATAAAAATTTTCATTAAAAGTCACAGTCAGGGAAAATAAGTTATAAAACTTGGAAAAACATTTTTTTTTTTTTTTTCTTTTTTTTTCTCTCTCAAGTTATGTTTTTCTTGTTTAGCTTCATATCAAAATTTAAATGATTAATTATTGTGAAAATACGCATGTAAATCAGGATCAGGGAAAACCTGGAAAAGTCAGGGAATTTGAAATTACTGAAAAAAGTCAGGGAAAATTGTAAATATTGCTCAAAAACCTGGAAAAATGATGATATATAAATCTGGAAAATGCTTTTTGAGCATTCAATTTATATCGCAAGTCACGTTACTATGTTGTCTTTTATGTCGCGAGCTATGTTCTGTTTTATACCATGAGCTATTTTTTATGTCACAAACCAAATTTTGTAACTGGAATTTTCAAAAAATAGACCTGGAAAAGTCAGGTAATTTTATTTTTGAAATTGAGTGGGAACCCTGGTAAATAATGATTTCTATCATGATCGGCAGTAATATGACATCATACAGTGGTGGAAGTAGCTGTATTTTACCTGTCTAGAGGAGCGTTTCTTGTAATATGTCACTAATATTTTCTTGAAAATTGTCTGGGAACTCGGGGAAAACTCAGGAAATTTTTTTCCCATATTTGAGTATGAACCCTGATGACGTTTAGAATACACACAGCCAAAATATCATACAAAAAAAATTTGGGTCTGGAAAAGAACCCTTCACAAAAATCAGCAATCTTAAAACAGACTCTTTACAAAAATCACTGATATTAAAACGGACTCTACAAAAATTGGCGATATTAAAATTCATTCTTACAAAAATAAAATAATTTTTATTTATTATTATTATCAAAATATTGAGCTTGCTTTATTAGATTACAGGAGCTATAAATAGATTTAGAATCGTACAATATCTTTGACTTGTGTATTTTGTTTACAACATAGATGTCAATATTCTTTTTAAACTTACTTTATTACATTCTAGAAACTATAAAGAAATAGAATTGTTCAATATTTTTCACCCATATAATATTTGTATTGATATATAATAATTAGATTATTATAAAAAAAGTTAATGTATTTGTACAAATTAATTCCCTATTATTATTTCAGAATAATATGAAGAAATCTTCCAAATCATGTGATAAGATCATATTCCTGTATTAACTTCTTCTCATCGAAACATCATATAGACTGTTAGCAGCTATCATTCTTCTGAATCAGTTAAAACTTTTTCAGAACTTGTAAAGACATAATTTTTTTGTAAAGTTTGAGTTCATATCTTGTATTTCAATTTTGTCTTGTAAATGATTTTAATTTCAAATTGTTGTGTTGTTTTTCATTCACTTTCTGATTTCACGAACAAAATAAATTAAAAAATTGAAATTAAATCTTTTTACACCTTACTGAACTACACTTAGGTTTCAACTGATCATTCTACATTTGAGAATTTTAGTCATTTCATGTACTAAAATGAGTGTTAATTACAAGTGAAAATACAAATCATATATAAATTAATGCTGCAAATTTCCACATAAAAAGTGCTATAATGTATATAAAAAAATTCTTAAATGCTCCCAAAAAAAGAAAAAAAAAAAAAAAAGCTTTAATAGACATGAAAACAGTGGTCTGCCTATATGAGCCTTGAAATGGCACTCTGTTTCAAGTGGTCTTGCAGTTAAAGGTGCATAAAAAAAACCCATACAAGTAGATAATTTTATTTTTAAAAAAACATGCGATTGTTTTAAATATCTGATATAACTTAAACAGACAATTGTAATGGAACATAGTTTAGAATATGTTGTTTCAAATATAGCATCTTCTATTAAAAAATAATAAATAAATAGTTCCAAAATGTCCACCAGTGGGTGCCTTTTCTGGAAAAACATTAACTTTAAAATAATAAATGGCTAAAACGGAATACAGAAACAATATTAACTTATTTCTGATCACCTTGAAAAAGTTTGGTGTATCATAGAGGTGTTGCAACGTTGAATGACTTAAAGAACTCCATAATGCTTTATGTGTGAAGCATCACAACTGATCAGTTACGATCTGCTGTTGTACACACTGTCCATCGATTTGAAATTTTGCAGATGAATGAGGGTGACCACATGGAGCACCTTTCCCTACATCTTCCTGGACATTATAAACAACTTCTCCTCTTGTGCAATTTCGTCCTAATCTGTTCTTGTTTCTGCAAACTGAACTGTTTTTTTTTTTTTTTTTTTTTTTTTTTCCTCTCTCTAAACAGTGTACTGTTATTTTTTCCTTACTTTTACTTAATGTGGTTCGATGACAAGGTGATCAGAAACTAGTCAATAAATTGTTTTTGTATTCTGTTTTGGTCATTTATTGCGTTAAATTTAATGTTTTTCTGGAAAAGGCTCGCTCTGGTGGACATTTTGAAACTAAAATTTGTTTTTTGAAATTTCGTGAGCGCATCTACTTGTGTATAGTGTATATACCAAATTTTGTTGCATTCCGTTCACCTGTTTGCGCTATAGGATACTGTTTGTAGGGAAAGTTTAATTATAACCACCCTGTACTTTTCAAATAAACTTAAAATAAATTTATAATTCTAAAATTTATTATAGTTCAAGTGTATCAAAAAATGTATTTTAGATTCAGGTTTTTAATTAGAAATAAATCATGAAACATCTTAAAAAATAATAAACAGGTAATTTTATTACAATAACAATTGTCTATACATCTTTAAGCTGAAGGCTGTACATCAAATTCCCTCTTTTGTTCTTCCCATGCTATCCAGTGGGTTTTTTGTTGCTTCATTTTATAAAAATTTCTCATTAAAAAATGATGTTTATTGAATTCTATATATTTTTAATATTAAAAAAATAAATTTAAATATTTCATTTTGACTAGAGATAGTCTTAATTTAGTTCTAAATTTACTTAATGATATTTAAACTGATTCTTAAAAAAAAAAAAAAAAAAATGCTCATTAAGCCAAAAGATGACATATTCAAAGAATAATAGTCAAAAAAACAGATTTCGAAAAACTTCAATTTTGAATGTGATATTCTTATATAACGAAGCAAGAAAAATCCTATATAGAAAAACATGGGGAGGATCTGACTGATATGCAGCCTTAAATTTAAATATTGATGATTCTGTGATATTTTTATTACATTGAGAGAAATTTAGTACTCTGTGTCTGTAGCTGCTTCTGAGAAATTAAGTTTAGCTTCTATGTTTTTTTATTATTATTTTAAAGATTAGAATTCATATTCAATAAATATTATTTAAATTTAACTAATTAGTTAACATTTATCTCATATCTTTTCTATTTTTAAGATATGAAATAGTTTAAACAATTTATTCATCAATTTTTTCACATAAGAGAGCACCATCAGAATAAAATAAATATTTAAATAAAACTACTGCATTTTCATTTATACAATTGTTCCATTTCCTACATCTGAATCTGAGTGTTCACTTGCTTGCATGCTTTGTTGATGAGGAAATTCAGATTTTTTTAAAGGCTCTGCAACAGAATAAAATAATTTAAAATCTATGTTGTATTACGTAATATTTTTCTTCTTAAATTCTATCTTTTTAAATATATATATATATATTGCACCAAGCTATAGGTTCATGTCACCTTAGAGTCAGTGTTAGACTTACCAATATTTATTTGCAAGAATTTACAGAAATTCTCAAAGATTAACAGCAACCAAATCTACTAAGGTAAAAATACTTCAACATGGGGGGGGGGGGGGGGAGCACAAAAAATATTGCACAGTTTCACAATATTACAAATAGTGAATAAATAGCAGCTTTGTTTACACTCGCACCACAATCAAAACAAAGACCCCTGAAACGATGGAAGATCTTTTTTATATATGTTTATTGGCCAGTGGTGTGATGTTGTAATGATTATATTAGAGGTGCACAACGGAAGGACAGATATTTTAGCACACATTAGTCATCGGTAGGAGAGAAAAAATGAAAAAGAAAGAAAAAATATTTTATTTATTGCATTTGCAAAACTGGCATTTAGAAAAAGTTTTTTTTGTTGTTGTTTGCGGGGGGTGGGTGGGGTGGGAGGAATTGTTGATTTATACACATTTCTGTTTGAGAGCTAAGTTTTCCATTCCATTTCTCAATAATGTATCCTTCATTTTTTATTGGAATAATCTATTGGTGAGTGATCTTTATCTACCTGGGAAGATTAAAAACTGAAAAATGTAACAATTAGTAAGTAAAAGCCCCCCCCCCCCCCTTTTTTTTAAAAAAATCTTTCTCTTGAGTGTGCTAAAATTAATGATGAAGAAACGTAAATTTATTATAGTAATTACCGTAATTTCACATATATAACCCACTGCGGAAGGTAACCCGCAGAATAAAAAATATATTTAAAAATAATTATAACCGAAAGATACTCTGCACTAGAAGATGCCCGCACTTCTAAAATCCCATGGTCGAAAATCGCCGTTTATAATTTCAATACTAACTGCTATTATTTTAATAATAAGTAGGAAATATACAAAGAATAAACAAATATACAATTAAATATAAATAATAAACAAATAAATTTACTTAGCTATAATGAAAAGGCAAATAATCATAACTTAGTATTAATCTTTCCAGCTTATAGTAATATAAATTATTATAAAATGGAGCAACTTCTAATGACTAACACCTTTATTCAATGCATTCAAATCCATCGAAGTCAGGTTCTTTCGTATCAGAATTAAAATGTTGTAATATTGTTTGGGGCAGTTCATCTTCTTCATCCTTATCTTCTTCATCAAGTTCCTTTTCACTGTCCTCAATTTCATTGTCATTATAAGTACGTTAATAATTCAGTCTTTTTGAATCTAGATTTTACGGTAGAAGGAAGTTAAGAGTTAAGATACAAAACAAAAATAAGACTGGTGTTGATTTTTTCCTTGTTTGCGATAGACACCCCGCACCGGATGATACCCCGCAGGACATACAAAGTCAGGTTTTTTTATAGGTTACCCACGGGTTATATACGCAAAATTACGGTACTTTCTATTAAAAAACTTCAAATGTGCAGTTAGTCGAATTTATTTCTATCCGGAGACATAAAAAAGAAATACAAGTCCGGTGGGTTCTTATTATTTTGTAAAACTGACAAAAACACAGACCGTGATAATGGTGGCCATCATTTATGATTTATGAAGTTGCAAACAGAAATGGGGCAGCAGCTAAAAGAATGTGTAGATAAAACCAAGATTGTCAGTGGTCGTGCAAATACTTTGGTTACATTTGCAAAAATATAAGATATATCACAGATTTTCAGCAGTATATTCAGTTGCGAATGGCAACTATTATGATAATTTAGCTGATTGCTAATGGGGACATAACACGTAACTACAGATGTTATTAGCAGGAGGCATGTAGGAGGCTGATTTCCTAATTTGTCTAAAGGGTCCCGTTGGTTGCTGTCATAATAGTTTAGCAACCAAATCCTCATTAAATTCATTAAGACTTTTGCAGACCATGTTCTTTCTGTTACACCAGAACAGGAAGGTGACACAATACATTGTTTGAAATTCATGTGGAAAATCGCAATTAAAACCCTGAGAAGCTTTTTCACATATAGATCTCGCCAATGTGATCTAATACCTCAAAGCGGTATTTTCATACCCACTTATCTACACTAAAACTGCTTGTTTTGGTGTACTACCTACACTGGTGTTTTACCTACACTAAAACTGCTTGCCTTTACATTTGTGCTAGGTGTTTTTGAGAATCCCAATATAACCTTTCCCCCCCCCTCCTTTCTCTGCAAATCAATACATTTTATTTATCCCTTTTTTTGTATTTTATATATATGATATATGTATTTAATTCTTTTGCTTACTATTCAATAACTTTATGATTATTACACCTTGAGATTCACTTGACTCGCTGATTGAAAAATTTTTATAAAAATTTTATTATATATATTTTAAGAAACACACACACACATACATACACATATATAGATATATGTTATACAGCGATTACATCTGCACAGTTCCATTCTTTTATATTACCTCGTCTGTGGCCCTTCATGTCCCACTCAACAGCGAGAGTGGCCCACCAGCCAAAAAGGTTGTGCACCCCTAGATTACATACTTCTAACTTTTGGAAAAATAAAGAAAATTCTAGAACTTCATTTATTTTGGTGTTAGAGCTTTGAAACCAGACATTATATAACAGGATGTTTCTCAACAAAAGTGGCCAAATATATCGCCAAAGGGTGATAATTATGCCATCAAGGCAGGATTTCTGTAACTGCTACTTTATAGGGTTACTTTTACAGAAAGATAAAATTAACATGAGTGTAATTATTTTAACAATTTATCATAATATTCATATAGGGTAAGTGCTCCAGTGATTGGCATGCTCCAGTAATTGACATCTATCCTGAAATAATTATTATATAAGAATTTTAACATTTTATGTCAAACACTGGAGCATAGGGTGCTAATAACTGGTAAAATGAATAACTAGTAGTGTCAGACACTGGGATATAGGGTGTCAATTACTAATAAAAGGAAAAACTGACAGTGTCAATTACTGGAACATTGAGTGGGTGTCAAATAAAAATTCATTAAAAAAGAAAAAAAAAAAAAAAATGTTAGCAAATGTATATATTTTATCATATATGTGGTTCTGAATGTCTTTCATACCATATGTGCTAACTTAAGATTTCTAAAAATATTTTCTGATGACTAGAACATTAAAAACATTAGAGATTGCTCTAAAAGTGTCAATCACTGGTGCACTTACCCTATTTAATGTTGTAAGAAATGATACAGTGCATTCCAAAAGTTTATAGACAATAGGTTTTTTCTTATTTTATAATTAAAAAAATTTTCAAAATCATTTTTAATTATATGTAACTTCAAGACAATAATAATATGATACAAAAATAATATCTTACAATCACAGACATTGTGATAGAAACTAAAAATGAAAATTTACTGTCCCAAAAATTTATAGGCAATTTATTTTTTTTCTTTAACATTCAAATTTTTGAGTCATTTTCCCTAATCGCTTCAAAATCTCGATCAGGCATGCTCAAAACAAGAGTTTGAAGAAATTCTGGCTTTAGAGAATACCAACTTCTTTTAATTTGCAGCTTTAGATGTTGAACCGTTGTTAATTGATGCGTCTCTAGATAATGTTCCCCAAAGGTTCTCCACTGGGTTTAGGTGAGGACTTAGGGCTGGCCGGTCCATAACATTTACTTGGTTTTATCTAAACCATTGCATTGTTGAGTTTGACAAGTGAATGAAACAATTGTCTTGCTGATATATGCATTCGTGCCTCCCTAGCAACTTTCCAAATGGAATTAACTGCACTTCTAGCATTTTCTGATAATTTTCGGAATATTGACGACCTTTAAAAAAATATCAGTAGTTCCATAAAAGGAAAATGCTTCCAGCACCATGAATGAGCCCCCTCCTTGTTGTCTGCTAAAAAAAGTTTGCAGTTCCTTGCAAATATCGTGCCAGTAATATGCCCAACCATCAGAGCTATCTAAATTGAGCTTCTTTTCCTCACTAAATAGAACATTCAATCATTCATCTGTTCAATTCATGGGATTTCGACCCCACTGAACACAAGCATCTTTATGTTGTTTTGTCAACTTTGGTGAACGATGCATTTTGTGATAAACAAGCAATTTACTTCCCTGCAGTCGTCGATGCACTGTGGATTTTGATACTGGAACGGTCACTTCTCTAGAAATTTACCATAAAGACAGGTTCTATGTTAAAACTAATCTGAAAATCTTTCTGTCTTGCCGTTTAGTTGTTTTCTTTAATTGCCCAAAACGTGATTTTGTTTCAAAATTGTCACCTTTTGACAAAATTTGGTAAATACCAGCCCTGCTGCATCCAATTTTTTTTTAATGTCCACAATTTTCCTTCCACGAGCTCTCAAACAATAAATTCACAAAATTTCATTTTCCGAAAACTGCACGTTGCGAGGCATCTTTACAATCAGTCGAAAAATATAGACACCTTAGCTTTTATCTCAGGAAACTACTCCATCACGAGTACATGACCTTGGAAAATGGAAATTTGGAGATCAGTACTTCAATCAACTTTTAACACCTGTTGTCTATATATTTTTGGGACAGCATTACTTTTTTTTTTTTTTAATTAAATTCATGATTGTTTAAAGTTTTTAAAGTATTTTATTATTTTTGTTTCTTTAATACATATTTGCATAATTTATCTCGTCTTTCTTACTCGTTTAATTCGCTCTTAAATCCAAAAAACGGTTGTCTATAAACGTTTGGGACGTACTTCATAGCACTTAAATTCTTATTTTTATCTTTGTTTCTCCCAAAGCACTTTATGGAATTTAATGAATTTTTTGATGGATTTATTCAATAAAAGTTAATAATATCAGCTAATTTTTTCTGTTCCAATCTCAAATCTCTGTATTGGCAGTTTTTTTTTTAAATAATACTGAAAATTAAAAATTTTTAAATTTGGAAAAAAAAATAATGAAAATTTAAATGATGTATAATTAGAAAAAGGAAAAAATCAATGCAATATCTTTCTGCAATTATTTTTTATTAAAAAAAAAAAAAAAAAAAAAAAAAAAAACAGGCAAATTGGTCAAGTTGTTTACAAGAAAGCATATCCCCAAGTTGTATTCATAACATAATGGCTCTTCAAAGATTAGTTTCCCCTCATATTTAGAGATTTGAGACTATAAATTGAAGCAATTAGCTGATATTGTTAAGTAACTTTTATTGAACAAATCCCAAAAATTCATCAAGTGGTGTTTAGAAGAAATATGGTATCAAAGTTGAGTCATAAGGAGCCTTGCCCATAAGAGTTATCAAAGCACTATACTCCCTTTTCAACTTGACAACTAATTCTTCATACAAGTTGGTAAGTGAGAATAGTCAACAAAAAGTTTTGAATTTTATGCACATTCATGGCAAAAATCAGTCATTACATTGAGCAAGAAATAAAATAAAAAGCAATAAGTATATGAAGATAGAATTTGGATCTATAGGTAACCATTTAAGGTCACCAAACAGTTTTTAAATAATCTACCATATACCAAAGCATTCAGAAATATTATAAATATTAAGAGATTGCTCTATAATAATGCATATTATGTGATTTAATGAAGTTTAAACATTATTAAATTATTGAATTGTAATAATAGTATATTTATTTTAAATATATTTGAAACAAAAAAGATTTGAAGGTTTTCTTTTTCCTTAGTTTGTTTAATTATTCCCAAATAAAATAGATATTTCTTACCTTTATCTGATTTCCGGAATACCTCTTCAAAGTGAGCAATTATAACTATGCAAAAATAAACCTATAAAAGAAATAATATCACTTAAATATATTGTATGTATTTCATTTTAAAAAAGCTAGTTAATGTGAAATTAAAATTTTGCAATTAAATCATCTTTCAACCAGCGTTAGTGAACTTTTTTGATAAGTGGGCCAATTTTTTTTTAAACTAGTCCATGGGTCAACAAACCAGTGGCGTCACTTTCGTAGAGGTTGAAAAGTTACAATTAATTTGGAAAAATCAAAAACTTTTTAATAGAAAAACTTCACTGTTAAACAACTACCCCTTTTCTTTTCGTTCTTACTTTTAAAATCCTCCCAAAATTTTTATTTTCACAAAAGAAGAGCAAAATTCAATGTTAAAAAAGTTACATCAGTGGGGTAATACCATCCATTACAGTACCAGTTAACATTATGCCCAGTTGTATCTCTGTAATGGGTATTGACATAGAGAAAAGCGCATTTCTATTATGAAATATTTTTATTAATAAAACTTAGCTATATACATGTGTAAGAAGTTGAATTGTGAATGTGTGTATTGATACGTTATGACAAAAAATCAGATAGTCAATGCCCACTTGAAAATATTTTTCTTTTTTAATATTAGACATTTTTAATATTAGACATACTCTTTTTCATGATATAAAAAAAAAAAAAAATGTAAAAATCAATACAGGTGTCATTTAAAAAGCATTTGTGGATCAATGTCTAACTTGTGAGTCATAGGTTCGCCATCACTGTTCTAGACAAATGTATAAACTAGCTGTTGTATCTTTTTTACGTTTAGGAAATGGCAAAAGAAATAGAGGGAATTTGGTTTAAAATCAGTACACACAAATAAATATTATGATTAATAAAATATATTCATAAATTTTAATAATTCGTTTTCTGTATTTATCAGCATAGTAAGCTGCAAATATCATAAATTTTTCTATTGTAGTTCGAATTTAAAATTATTTGAATTTGAATTATCTGCACTTTTTTTTGAACAAAACGTTATTTAAAAAAAAAAAAAAAATTTAAACAAATGCAAAACAGATTTGTACTTAAAATAATGTGTTTTAATTATACTGCCAAAGATAGATGAAGAAATTTGAAAATGTTTCAGGTAATTTCATGAACATAGTGTATTAAAAAAAAAAAAAAAATACAATGGGTTGTAAAAGGGAAACATAAATAATTCAGAACACTGAATTTTATAATTATTAAAACAGTTCATTTGAAAAAGAAAGGGTCAATGATCACAACATGTACAAACTTAAATTATAAAAATATTTAAAAGAAAAAAGAAAAGAAAAAATAAAGGCTTTCACTCCACAATGTACTAAAGGCTCTGACTCTGCAGAAGTAGACAGAATTTTACTGTGAAACTTGCCTCTGGTGAGATAGGACTTCGAAATACTTTCATATTGTATTATCATCGACAATGGGCTCATGATTAAAATGCAAGTAAAAAGTGAAATCAGTTCGGCAGAAGTGCATTAAAAATGAAGTGCAAAATTTGACACAGGCAGATAAATTTTTGCACCTTGTTATCATTGAAGAATTCAAATGCAAACTTTGAGCAAAACTGGTAATGGTTAAACAGTTTAAAAATAGTTTGCAAGATGTGACCCAGACTGATAAAACAACAATGTTAAATGAAATTGTGTTTTTAAAAAAAAGTTGAAATTTGTTTTATATTCTGAAGGCATTTTTGGCTTCCTTGATGTCTGAAACGTAAAAATATTGCAAAATTTTACCTTTCTATTCAGTTTGCGTACGAAAGTCTTATTGCATATGCACAGACATTTTTTGCTCATTACTGTACAACTAATAAAAATTTTAAAATGGTTGATACATATTTTAGACCGACTATTTGCCATTCTATTCTGTCCAGCCATTTTTACATTATATCCGAACCAAAAAAAAAAAAAAATAAATAAATAAAGCATTCCAGGCATCCCCCCACCTCCCTACAAATATATATATGTATGTATATATATATATATTTTTTTTTTTTTTTTTTTTTTAAGACAACCTCAAAATGCATAATTATTCAAAAAAAAAATCATCATTAAATATTGGAATTCAAATTAATACTCTTAGAAATATATAAGAAATTTATTGTTTTCATTCCTAATCAGTTTGCCGGGATTTTGTAAAATTTATTAAATCATTTCCATAGTTACATTCAATAGAGAATAATGCATTTGCTTAATTTTGAGTAGCCCTTTGATAATTTTAATTAGAGTGCATAAAATTAATTATTATTATTTTCTTCTATATTCAGTAGAAGTATTTGATTCATAAAGTTTTTTTTACCTTTTAGTCTTAGATAGATTTACATGATTTGAGAGGTCTAGAACATTTGACCACTTTTAGAAAATCTGTGTGTGACAAATCTTTGTGGCAATTGTATCTCAGGAACTACTGCTCAGAATTTCATAAAATTTGCTCTATAGTTACCATGACATAAATTAATGCCCATCAACTTTTGGTAAAAATATAAAATTGATTTCTTAAGACTAGTAGAAGAGGTGAAAATATTATTGAATTTTAAGCAAAAAAAAATTACCATTTTACTTTGGAAGAAAAGTTTTATTTTTTCCTAGCGAAAAAAGAACGATATTTGATATACAAGGTGGTAAAGTAAATGCCAAATACTTTATTTTAAAATTGATGAGTGAAGTTCTAGTAATTAAGAGTCACATCAAAATCAGATTATCATCTTTTGTCGAAAATAACAGAAATATGAGTGTAAGAAATTATTTTACCAATATTGGCAGGATAATACATCCAATAACCAGTCCACTTGTCAAAAAATCCTCATAAGGAAATGCTTTACTCTAAAAGGAAAATAATGATAATTTGAATAAGTTATGTAATCATGTTATACAACTTACTTATAATCACTCTTTTAAAAAATCTGTTGAAGTAAAAGCCTTTTCAAACAATATCATAAAAAAATAAAACTAATTATCTTTTTCTTCTCGAAATGGTAATTGGATCTTTCCTTTTGCTGTATTATTCATTCCTGTAAGTGTTTAAGCTGTTAAATTAAAAATCAACTGTTTGTAAACTGGAACTTTATAATAAATATTAAACACACATTCTTATTTAAACAATTGTCCTATAATACTGTCTAATTAACATTTTTTTTTTTTTTGGTTACATATAAGATTGGAATCTTATAATAATCTAGTATAGTATTTACACCACTTTCGTTTACTTTGCATTGTTAGAAAATTAATAATAATAATGACCATCTTCTGTCAGGAACAATTCCAGTTAGACCGCTTCAAAACATAGACTTTTGGTAGCCTTTTTTTTTTCCCCTTAGAAACGCTATGTATTTTTATTTTTATTTTTTTAATCTGCATAAATGTTGCATCATTAGAAAGATCTTTCAAAACTGAACATTTTTTGTGCTTACACTTTTCCCTTAATCTCAATATGTAAAAAAGATTTCAACGAAAGTTTATAACTACCATTGCAATTCTAAAATACCCATGGTGAATAAAATTAAAATGTAATATAAAATTCAATCATAAAAATTATAGGCTAATAGTTATTACATCATTTTCTTGCAATCATGATAATGTACATGATATAAAGAAACAGTTGATTGTGACGCCATATTTATCAAATTAGTTAAAATAAAATAAGGTACCTAAGATTACTTCGTTACAAATATGGTACCTTATTTGTTCTGAAGTTTTGATTAGATACTTTAGAATTAATTAAAATATGAAAATGATTTCAAAATTGGACATTTAAATTTATGATTGTTGCCAAAAAAATTTTCCAGTTATTGTTATATATATATATATATTTTGAGGGAGAGGTAGCATAAGATGAAATAATGTTTTCACGCGAAAAATTAAAAATAAAAAAATATCAAATAAATTTGCCCATGCATATAAAAAATACTTATTAAAACGAGTCGAAGAAGGAAGTGAAATAAGTATTGAGTTATATTACGATATATAATATGATTCGTTATATTAGACGTATCGTCCAGGGTTAGTAGGTATTTTCGTTAAAAGAAATAGTTTGTTCGTTCGGTGCAACTTGCACATTAGTCCCGTCAGGTGCAACTTGCATATTAATCCCGTCAGGTGAAATTTGCACATTAGTCCCCTTTAAATATAGTGTCCATCGAAGCTAGCAAAGCATTCGTTGATTCACTACCTTAACTGATTTCACATTCTGTCATTTTTGACGGGGTTATATACTAGTAAATAAATAAAAAGATAAAAAAAAAAGAAAATAGATTATTTCAACTTAAGATGTTAGCAAGGCAGAAAATAAAATAAGCAACACAATCTCTATGGTGAATGTGTCCTCTTGGTTGTCCATTGTTTGAGGAGGAAACGACATCAAAGCATTGTATATAATACTTATTTCATACTTAAAGTATTTTAGAAACATTTTGAACATTCCCAAAGTATTTTAAGGGGATAGTGGAAGTTGAAAATCATTCTTTGAAATTACTGTCTTAGAGTTATGAAACTTCAGATACATATGCATTAAAATGCATCAATATTAAGTATATTAAAATTTCTCAAATTTTTAAATAAAAAAATTAAAGGTTTTTTTTTTTTTTTTTTTTTGTTAAAAAAGTTCTATGTTACCTAGTTTTTTAAATTTTCCTACAGTTTTACATTGTTATTGTTTTTCAATATATTCTAAACATAATTCAGTATTACAATGTGGATTTATTGATAAGTTAGTTTTTTACAAATATTTTGATGTTTGAATGCCACAATTTCATGCAAATTTTTAACATTGAAATATAAAAAAAAATATATTTTTTAATTAACTTATCAACCAATCCACAAAGTTTTATCCAAATATGTTTAGAATATATTGATAAATTGTAATAATGTAAAATCAAAGGGAAAATTTAAAAACTAGTTAGCATGAAGCATTTTAAAAGTTTTCAAATTTAAAATGTTGAATTTTATTTTTTAAATTTTAATACTACATTTAATATTGATACATTTCAATGGATATGTATGCAAGCTTACATAACTAAGTAATTTTAAAGTATGATTTTCAACTTCCACCATCCCTTAAACAGTTGAAAAGTGTTTTAGAAAAAAAAAAATTATATGTTATTGCTGTGTGGTAGAAAGCACCAACTTTGCAACACCCCTTTCCACCCATTTGAATACTTGAATACTGTAGCTGCATTTATAAAACATTTAAGGTTGTTATCAAATTAAATAATCTGATGTTGCATTCCTACTACTTACTCTTAACTTCCTAGTTTTAGAAGTAGTTCCATTCAGCATCTCTTTCTGTGTGAGGGGGCTCCCCCCCCCCCCACACACACACACAACCTCCGTTTTAATATTGTACTTGTATTCATGAAAAATTAAGACAGTTATTATATTTAAAAATGATTTTGAAATATTCAGAGAACATTAACCCACACCACTCTTTGAATACTATCCATCTTCATCAAAAAGATTCAAGTGGCATCCCCATATGATCCTTAAAATGTTAAATTTGAATCTCATTCATTTATTTCGTCAATAAATCCGGACATGTCAACCTCTTAAAAATTTTATTTTTGGATTCGAGTAATCTCAAAACTCAGAATTATACAGATATACAAATAATTAGATTCAACAAAGAAATTACACATTTTTTTACTTTCTGCCTTTACTTTTCATTATTTCAGCTCTGAAACTTACAGAATGTAAAGAACATGTTATATCTCATATATTTCACTAAATCAATTAACGGCAATACTGTGAACATTGATTCAAAATAATTTTTTTTTCTTTCACGGTACAGTCGGTAACAAAAGTGTTCGAACACTAGCAAATATTCCTATATAAAAAAGTACGCTTAATACAGTTTTGCTAAATAAATCCTTGTCGAATCCTATTCTTAGACTGACTAATAATAGGATTTATTTAATAAAACAGTATTAAGTGTACTTTTTATATAGGAATTTTTGCTAGTGTTTGGACACTTTTGTTACCGACTGTACTTATAATTTAACAAATTCTTAACGGATTTCAGGAAGCAACCAATCAGGAGTGAGGTAAATTTTACATGACGGTACAAAATTTACTATCATAGAAAATTCATGTAATGAGATATGATCTCATGAGATTCACATCTCATTTATATCTCATATATTTCACTAAATCAGTTAACGGCAATACCGTGAACATTGATTCAAAATAAATTTTCTTTCTTTCACGGTACTTATAATTTTACAAATTCTTAATGGATTTCAGGAAGCAACCGATGAGAAGTGGGGTAAATTTTAAATGACGATACAAAATTTACTTTCATAGAAAATTCATATCTCATTTATAATGAGATATGATCTCAGGAGATTCATATCTCATACTGAGATTATGAGATTCGTATTGAGATAATGAAATTCATATCTCCTTTATATCTCATATATTTCACTAAATCAATTAACGGCATTACTATTAACATTGATTCAAAATAATTTTTTTTTTCTTTCACGATACTTATAATTTAACAAATTCTTAACGGATTTCAGGAAGCAACCAATGAGGAGTGAGGTAAATTTTACATGACGGTACAAAATTTACTGTCATAGAAAATTCGTATAATGAGATATGATCTCATGAGATTCACATCTCATTTATATCTCATATATTTCACTAAATCAGTTCACGGCAATACCGTGAACATTGATTCAAAGTAATTTTTTTTTCTTTCACAGTACTTATAATTTTACAAATTCTTAATGGATTTCAGGAAGCAACCGATGAGGAGTGGGGTAAATTTTACATGACGGCACAAAATTTACTTTCATAGAAAATTCATATCTCATTTATAATGAGATATGATCTCAGGAGATTCATATCTCATATTGAGATAATGAAATTCATATATAATTTATATCTCATATGTTTCACTAAATCAATTAACGGCAATACTGTGAATATTGATTCAAAATAAATTTTACTTCTTTCACGGTGCTTATAAGTTAACAAATTCTTAATGGATTTCACAGGAAACAGCCGATGAGGAGTGGGGTAAATTTTACATGACGGTACAAAATTTACTTTCATAGAAAATTCAGTCTAGCGGTAATTTTGTCAAAGAACCATGCCTATAATATAGAAGTAGGTCACCCAAAAAATATAGCATTTATACAATATATATGTATATTTAATATTATTATTATTACTAAAGTTTGTATAAAGTGTGAATGACCTTGTATCCTGTAATGATGAATGCCTTTTATTTGCATATTTTAGTTACATTTGTCATATCTGTAATCTTCACAATATGATTTCCTACACATTATATTTACAAAGTGTATAATACTTACGTATTGAGTAGAAAGGACAATGATTCCTGTTATGTCCAGGACTATATCAGCAATTAACATAACTAAGTTTGGAATGAAGAACATTTCTCGGCCCTAAAAATAATATTCATTTGCATTAAAGACATGAGATAAAATATTGTCTAATAAACACAAGATGCTTAATGTATTTATATGTGTCTACCTAGTATCACCTAAGACCATCTATATGCAAATTTTTCCAAAGCATTGAATTATACTTTCATTGTTTATATTACTTTGCTCTTATATTTTTATTCTTTTTGAAGCGTTTTCTGTAGATATAATAACAAACTTATGTTGAAATAAAAAATATATAAAAAATCCACTTTTCTTTTCCTGTATAGGTTTAAAATTATTCTTAAAAACTTTTTCTCTAAATCATTGATAAATTTACATCCATTCATTCACAGCCCTACAAATATGAATCATTGGCTCATCAATAGATATTTGGTTCCTTCAGTTGTGACCTGATTAATGAAATTAGTGTGAATTGGCCCAACAGCAATTTTTTGCCTTCTTTATTGACATTTTATTTGTTGGGTATCTATGATTAAAACACCATAAAAACAACCTTATGAGTCAAACAGTAATCAATGTGTTAAATTTGCATAAGATGGATTATTTCTAATCTTTGTGTAACTTCAAAGAGAATATATAATTTTATTACACGTATTGAAATAACGAAGGGGTCTCTGCATACCTATATTTTTACGTGCGTTTTATTATTTTGTCACACACTATCTATAAAAAGAAGTTTTTCTTGAAGGTTTTAGTGCTATAACATTATTTAAAAAATTACTGTTCTGAAATAGTGGTGACAAAAATAATAAAACATGCATAAAGTATAGGGATGCTGCAATCCCTGAATGACGTTAAGGACATTACTTTTTTTATGCAAAAATATAAAAACAGCAAATAGTAAATATCAAAATATAATTGCCAATATAAAATGCTGTATATGAGCACACTGTCGGTGTCAGGTCATTCATTCAGCCAACAGACATTTATAACTGTTGGCCAACAGCCAAAGAACCCATCGAAAACAGTGGTTGTTTCAATGTTAGCTTACATAAATTTTGTTTGTAGGGTATATAATACGATAAATATCCAAATCAGAGTTATTTGGCTCACGGTTGATATTTTGAAATTTTTATAATTTAGAAATATTTTTACCCCTGATTCAGAACAAATATCTGGTAAAATATCATACATTTGATACATGTTCCCAACAAAGTTTAGCACCGAAATATTCAGCAATTCTTACAAACTAAGAATTGTCAGAGTTATTTTGTTGTATTTGCACAATACATCAGCATTTTATTTTATTTGAAAATTGACACACCATGAAATACCATTCAAGTGCCTCTCCCCCCTCCCCAATCTTCAAGAAAAATTGGGATATATTTGGGGAGGAGGTGGGTAAACGACAGAAATTGGCATGACTTTTCTTGCAAAAATTAAGTGATATAAAAAAAAAAAAAGATTTTAAAACAAAACATACATATTATAAGTTGCTGTGATTGAAAAAAAAAATCTGGAGTGACTCCACTTGACTTTCCGAACATTAAGCAACTAACGGTTGTATAAATAAAGTAAGACAAGTCGTTAAACAAAGAAAAGTGAAAATTGTAATAGGGTGTTTGATATTTCTCTCCATTGTTTAATTTCACGCTATTGCACTTTGAGGCCATAGATCAAAATAATAAAGAATTTTTTGTTGTGTCCCTGTAAAAAAAACTTTAAGAGCTAGATTCACCAAAATCTATACAGTTTGTGCGACTGTGCATATGTGTATAAATTTTCAGCTTAATCAAATCGGGCGTTTAGATGCTATCGCACTTTAATAAATTTGGGCCCATAGACTATAATGATAAACAATTTTTCTTTGTGTCTCTGTAAAAAATCTACAAGTGTTAGATTCACCGAAATCTATACAATTCGTGTGACAGCGACTTATATCATGTGTATAAATTTTTTGCTCCATCAAATAAGGCGTTTAGTAGTCATTTTCGCACTTTTTAAAATTTGAACCCATAGGCCATAATGATAAAGAGTGTATTCGTGTAAAAGAAACTATAAGTGATAGATTCACCAAACTCTATGCAATTCGTGTGACTGTGATCTATAACATGTGTATAAATTTTCAGTTTATTTCAATAAGGCGTTTAGACACTATCGCACTTTTAATAATTTGAGCCCATAGATTATCATGATAAAGAATTTTTTGTTGTGTTCCTGTAAAAAAACTATAAATGCTAGATTTACCAAAATCATTACAGTTCGTGTGACAGTGACCTATAACATGCGTATAAATTTTCAGTTTATTTGAATAAGGTGTTTAGACACTATCACACCTTAAGTAATTTGAGCCCATAGGCCATAATGATAAAAACATTTTCTTTGTGTCCCTGTATAAAAAAAAAAAAAAAAAAAAAAAACTATAAAAATTCACCAAAATCAATAGGGTTCGTGCTATGGTGACCAATAATATATGTACCGACTTTTAGCTTATTCGAACAAAGCGTTTAGGCGCTATTGTGTTCGTTCACACATATACATACATCATCGTAAAAATAAACGAACTCAGGAGACCTCAAAACGTATAAAAACACCAAAATCTCAAAATCGGATTTTTGACATGTTTACAATACTTTCCTTACATATATGTATGTTCGAAAAGTAAAAAATACAGTTAACTTTTGGTTAACTAACATTTAGCTGACCGGAAAAATCAGAAAACCCTTTTTATGCACTTCCAGTATATTGTTTTAAAAAATTTGCCTCTCTTTTAGGAAGCTTGTATTTTCCATTTTCAAATAACCAGAGTGTCTGATTTTTAGGTTGATTTCTTTAGAAATCGACCTATTGCAATCACTTCGTTTATCTATATATATATCATGAAGCTACATAATTAGAGGAGGGGGAACGGTAATGGCGGTAAGCATTGAAAAACGGACCTAAAGAGAAAGTGGGTGATAGGGGGCGCTCCGAACATACTAGACTCATCGTTTACATGAGAAGTATGCGGGAAATTTAAGATTTTAATTGATATTAATTAATTTAAATTGCCCACAAAGTGATAATGGCGAAGAATTGTTTTGCTTATGTATGTAATAGCGGCTTTCGATCAGCTATCGCAAAAAATAAAGCTTTACGGAAGAAAAATCCAATTTAATTTTCTGCTCCTAAGGTTAGCTATTCCCACTTAATTTAGAGCTTTAATCTACTAATATTTAACAGATAATTTTCATTTCTAGTATTATAAGTAGTTACTCATTTAATATAAAATGCATATTTCCGTTTTTATGGACCAGTGTCGTTTCTTTTTTGTATTTGAAGGCCTTTAAAAATTCTCATTTTATGAATATTTGTCTTAAGAAATGTGAATATGAAAAAAATGTACAATAAGCATAACTTTATTCTTTGTGACATGTCATGCTATTTAATCAATTTCAGAAATGAAATTTGATTTGTTGATGAATAAAAAATTTTCAATGACTTACATGTTTCGTTTCTTTATTTAGATAAATAAACAGATAATACTATATGTATTAAGTATTTAAAAAAGAAAATAACTGACATCTAATGATAACTGTCTACAAAATAATATATATCTTTATATATATATAAGATAATCAGATTTGCATGTTATTGGGAACTATAATTATATATATTGGTCAATAATACATGCACAAAATCTGAAATTCTTAACAAGGTAAGTGTGTGTGTGTGGAGGGGGGGGGGGGGAGAGGGGCTGTTTGTTCAAAAATTTCAAAAAAATTAAAAAGAATAATAAATAAATAAAGGATTTTTTGAATTAAAAATAAAATAAATAAATAAAATAATACTTTAATGATTTTCATCTCTTAGTGAAAATAGCTTGCTTTTAATGTCTAATTAACCATTTTAATTAATAACGATTAGCTTGTAATAAAATCAAGACAAACCATACGTTATGTACGTGTATGTGTATATGAATATATATATATATGTATGAAATAGTATTTCAAAGTTTTGTGAAATTAAAATAAATTTGCTTTTCCCAGAATCCACCCATGCAAGATAACGGTAAAATTGTAAAGATTGATTAAAAAAAAAAAAAAAAAGAAGTTTTAACATTGAAATTGGAAATTTCTTAAGTAAATTTATTACAGTGAAAGAAGACAGTAATTTTATAAACCTTTTTGTAAATTACTGGTTTAGGGTTGGGAAAATTTACGTACGCATTGAAATATAAAATATTAAGCATATTAAATATTCTCAAAAACTATTTAAAATTTTAAAACTGAAACTCTAAATGTCAGTTTTTTGGAAATACTTAAAATGATTACTAGTTTTTCATTTTTTTTCTCCTGGATTTCACAATATTATAGTTTAAGAGCATACCCTTAACGATATTCAGGTATTACTTTGTTGATTCCTCGTAAAATGGGTTTTTTTAAATATCTGAATGGTGAAATGTAATATAATTTTTGAGTATTCAAACTTAAAAATATTCAGGATGTGGTGTATGGTATTAAAACAAATTGTCTCTCTCTGTAATGAGGCTTTAAAATATAATTTGTATTTTCTTATACTGAGGAAGAAAATTTATTGATGAAAGATATCAGTATTAAAAATTTGCCATTGCCCCTACATGTTCGTTTTTTTTTTTTTTTTTTTTCTAGTTCCCTATTTGTAGTATGAGTAATATTTTTAATTTCATAAGGATTCAATTAAAACAATTTCAATTGTGTAGATTTATAAGAAATTTTGTCCTATACCGCCAAGTTAAAAGTTCAGAGAAAACGGGAGGGAAACAATACCTGCTGCACGATTTTCACCAAAAGTTGATAGACCCTAATTTATGTTAAGGTGCAACTACATATCAATTTGTATGAAATTCTCTGAAGTAGCTCTTGAGATACAGTTGAAATTATACAGACATTTTCTAAAAAAGATTAAATCCTGTTCTGGACCTCTAAAAACATGTAAATCTATCGACAACTGGAAATCGAAAATTTTTACGAATCTAATACTTTCTTCTATTGGATATAGAATAAAGTAAAGAATATCTTTATGGCTTTAATTTCAAACAAAAACTAAAAGACAGATTGTTTTTCTGTACTCCTTTATATTTTCGAAAAACAAGGCTGCAAAAATATATTTTATTTTTAGCAATAGAGGAAAAAAATCTCACAAAAGCTTCTTCACAGCTTTATGTCTAAAGAAAAAATTGAGAAAAATATTGCATTTGTATAGCCTATATATGGACTAAAACTTGTTTAGCCATCCTGTAGAGTATTATTGTATCATTTTCAGTAGAGAACTTGGCACTTAAATAACATATATTAATTTTAAGGTATTTTATTAATACCACCAGAAATTAAAGAACAGACACACCAATTAAAGTTATAATCATGCATTAGCAATGTTTTAAATTATTAAAAACGCTTAACACAATTAAAAATGCAGTTCTAACAATTTTCAACTACAGCCCATAATGCATCTGAATATTTTTGTGTATCCGTTAACAGTAAATCTTTGCTATTCATACCCTGTTTCACAGAAAACATATTTTTAACCATAATAAGGTCAATTTCCTTATGTGTTGTTTAGTACAAAGGTATTAAAAAATTTTTTTTTCTTAATATTATCTATTATTGAACGAAATATATTGAAATTATTTTGAATATCTTTGTATATAAATTAGTTGCGCTCTGTAACTGGAAAATTTTTAGATAAATTTATTACGAAAGCGGGTGGTAAACTTACATAAAACGCTTTATAAATTACTATTTTATAATTATGAAAATGCACATACATATGCATTAAATTATGAGATTATTAAGTATATTATTTTTTCTCAAAAATTATTTAAAAATAAATAATTCAGAATTTCAGATTTTTTTTTTCAAAATATTTAAAATGATTACTGCTCACTAATTTCTAATTTTTCACCTTGATTCTACCTTATTATAGTTTAACAGTATATTCAAGTATTACTTTATATATCTATATACATGTATTAAATCTATATTAAGGCCAGTTGTCTGCTCTAGAAACTTGGGCCAGGGTGGATTGCTTCCTTGGGTCTTTCTAAGGGACCCTAGCCCATATTTATGCAAGTTTTGTAGAAGATAAGAAACGTCTAGGAAGACAAATGACATGGACTTGAACCATGCTCCATGCAACTTTTCTCTATTGGCTTAAAGTTATTGGGGACTTAGTACTAGGGACTTGAGCCTAAAAAGGATGCCCTCTGTAGGGGTCTTTCTAAGTGATCCTAACCTGTATTCACGTGAGTTTCGGAGAAAACCACGTAACACTCTAAACGACTAGTTCGACAAGTGCTTCCTGGGATCTAATCCTGCACTTCTCGGCCACTACCTTTGAATGCAGAATCTCTCGGCTACTGGCGGGACCTATTAACTTAACCAAACCTCTAAAATGTTGGTATTCGGTTTAAGGTGAATTGTCTACACTAGGGACATTTACCTAAGAGGTACTAGCCCATATCATTCGCGAGTTTCGGAGAAAAACACGGAAAACTCCGAATGGCTAGGTCGACAAGCGTGACCTGAGACCGAACCCAGCACTTCCCATCGTCCAGCTTTAAGGGCAGAACTTCTCAGTTACTAGTGGAGCTGTAGGAAAGAAAATTATAATAATAATTAGTTTGCAGGGAGTATTTATTTAATAATTTTCAAGAAATGTAAATATAATAATTATTATAATATTTCATTGCACATGTGTGGAATATATATATATATATATATACATATATGTGTGTGTGTGTGTGTGTGTGTGTGTGTATAATTGAAAGAAAGTTTTAATTTATATAAAGGAAAAATGTTTAGTGCGAGTTCAAAATGTAGATATCTAAAAACAAATTATTTCAAATGCTAAATATTAAACATTGAAAATAATTTCAAGAACAATTGATAAATATTCCTTAAATATACAGTTCCTTGGTGGGTTTTTTCTTTTCTTTTTTTCCTACTTATTATTATTATTATTATAATTATTTGGAACATTTCAAATTGATTGTTCCATTCCATTATTATTATTTATTTATTTATTTAAACGAAATACAAGACTAATTTATTATTATTATTTATTTTAGATTTCTCAAAAAAGTTTTTGCAGAATGATTTTAAAATTATCGAACTTTCGGAATCTACAACAGTATACGTTGATGCGGATTTAATAAAAGTTTATTAACTTATTCCAAATGAAAATCCGCGATTTTTTGCGCAATCCTTCCTTATCTTTTCTTTTACCTTTCAATAATTCGAAAGACGGAATTTCTGATACCGCCGCGTGATGGCGCTGCAAAGACCCGAGATGTCTGGGGAGAAGCGAAGGGAGAAAATTGGGGTTATTCTTAAAACATCGCGATCGCCGTCCTCTTTATAGGTTCATGATATATATATATATATATCTATAATGAAAATTTTGTCATCACGATAACTCCCGAAATAATACTCGAAATCGAACCAAATTTGGACAGTCAACTTATCTTATAAATATCTTGGATGAGTTCGTTAACCAAGTTGCTCCGACTTTTTGTTTTCAAGTGGCAGCCACTTGAAAATTTCAAACCGACATTGTAAAAAGCATATTTAAAGCAAGATTTGCTTGAATTTTGTTGTAAATACAGGTCACATGAGGGTCTCAATGATGTTTATTAATGAAGTTTATCCGCCATTTTCAATAAAGTGGCAGATATTTTAAGTTAAGCGGGACCACTTGAAATCAGGCTACCACTTGAAAATTTAAAATCCCTATAACTTCCGAAATAATACTCCAAATCGAACCAAATTTGAACAGTGTCTTAACTTATCTTATAAATATCTTAGATGAGTTTGTTAACCAAGTTGCTCCGCCATTTTGTTTTCAAGTGGAGACCACTTGAAAATTTCAAATTCAAATTGTAAAAAGCGTATTCCGAATTTTTTTTTTATTTTGATGTATACATAGATTACACAAGTTTCTCAAATAACTTTATTAATGAACTTTATCCGCCATTTTTAATAAAGTGGCGGATATCTTAAGTTAAGCGGGACCACTTGAAATTAGGCCACCACTTGAAAATTTAAAACCATGATAACTTCCGAAATAATACTCCAAATGGAACCAAATTTGAACAGTGTCTTAACTTATGTTATAAATATCTTAGATGAGTTTGTTAACCAAGTTGCTCCGCCATTTTGTTTTCAAGTGGAGACCACTTGAAAATTTCAAATTTAAATTGTAAAAAGCGTATTCCGAAATTGTTTGAATTTTGATGTAAATACAGACCACATAAGGATCTCAATGAAGTTTATTAATAAACTATATCCGCCATTTTTAATAAAGTGGCAGATATCTTAAGTTAAGCGCGGTCACTTGAAATCAGGCTCCCACTTGAAAATTTAAAATATCGATAACTTTTGAAATAATACTTCAAATCGAACCAAATTTTGACAGTGATATTATCATATAATTATCTTGAATGTTTTCACTAGGCAACTTGTCCCGACATCTTGTGTCTAAGTTCCAGCCAATTGAAATCACACTGCCACTTGAAAATATGCCATCACGATAACTTTTAAAATACTAAACTGATTCAAATAAAAGCTGGTTAGTGAACTTTTGGTTCAAATATCTAGGATATGTTCACTTGATGACTTGATCCGCAATTTTATTTTCAAGTGGCGGCCACTTGAAAATTTGTCATTATGGTAACTTTAGTAAGACAGAATCAATTCGCTTCAAATTTGGGTAGTGGATTTATCATTCAAATATCTCAGATAAGTTCGCTAGGCATCTCACTCCACTTTTTTTTACAAGTGGTGCCACCTGAAAATTTCTTATGATTATAATTTTTGAAATTCTGATTTAATTTAAACTAGAACTGGACAATGAACTTATCGTACAAATATACTGGATGATTTCGATGGGCAAGTTGTTTTGCTATTTTGTTTTACAAGTCGCAGCCACTTAGACTGCCTCTTGAAAATTTGCCATAATAATAACTTTTGAAACACGGCACTCATTTAAACCACAGTTGGACAGTAACCTATGCTTCAAATATCTTCGATGTCTTTGCTGGAACTTTAGAAATACTTAATAAATTCAAATCAAAGTTGAAAAATGGATTTATCATTCAAACAACAAAAATTTAGAAAATTCACGTAACTCGTGAACCAATCACGTTATTGCGTCCAACTTTTGTATATCGATAATAAGTATTTTCTCGCCAAAAGTCGCCATAGGGGAAATGTCGCCAAATTTTGCGCCAAATCCATTACATGCGTTACTGGATCTTTTTAATGCGTTTTTAAGGTAAAATTAGACTATCCGCGATTGTAATGAAATGCTCGCCCTCTGGTGGGCTAAGGTGAAATTATCACACCACTGCATATCCTCATATTATGCAATCGACTTTCCATGATGAAATGGCGGAGAAAGAATAATAATTACACGTGGCTGTTATATTTACTAACAACTGCAGTGTTCAGAGAGCGCCATCTATCGATCATTACGAACGCGGATTGTAATGCTAAAACAAACTAGAAATGCAGGAAACTAACATTTTATCGACTTACTAAGCCTCTTTGAAAGAACTTCTACAAAAAAAAATTATTTTCAAATTTGCAACGATATCTTAGATGAGCAACTTTCTCTGCCATTTTTATCGAAGTGGCAGCCACTTAATTTTTCAACACAATGACTTTTGAGATTTTGAATTAATTCGAACTATGTGTGTACAGTAGACTTATCTCACAAATGCATTTCATATATTTGTCAACTTAACCCTCCATTTTTTTTTCTTAGCGCCGGCCACTTGAAAATTTTAAATTCACATAAAAGTGTATTTATGAACCGAGCTTAAAACTCCATATGTGCATAGCCTACATCAATATTTCTACCAAGTGCATTAATAATTTGTAGCCGCCATTTTGAAACAAAATGACGGCTACTTGATAAGGAAAAAGAAATCAACCTACCCTTCCGAAAAAGCCGGAAGGTCTTGTTTAGTTTTTAAATCACAGGAAGTTTTTTATTTCTTTTGTGTTAAAATTTATGTTTGATGGTTTTTTTTTTTTTTTTTTTTTTTTTTTTTTTGTATTGTAATCCAGAAAAAAGTTTTGAAAATATTAAAATTATTTATCCATTGATCATTGAATAAAATATATATAGTCTTTATGTGTTTTAGGTACTATTAATATTGAAAAAATAAATAAATCTATATTTTACCTCTATAACAGCAGGGACGAGAGCAAATGAGGCAATTGTGTGAAACGCAAAATAAAGAGCACTGAACACAAAAAATAGAGGATTAACTGAAATATAAAAAAGAACAATAAATTACAAGATTTATTACATATACACTCACCAAAAATTAAGCAACAAAGTAAAGGCGTAAACAAGAACGAAAAATCATGCAGTATTATGCATTGATTAGTAACATTTTCCAACTGTACGTTCTTGTTGTATTGTATAATATTCAATGTTCTTTGCCTACGTTATACACAACGGGCAGATACAAGGACTGAAAGACATATGTATAGACCATGAAGCTAGAGAAGCCCTCTAGCTTCATGGGATAGATTAAACAAATTCCTAAACACTCTTAAACATTGTTGAAAAGTGTTAAAATGCATAACGAAAAAAAAAAAAAAAAAATGCTGTTCTTAGATTCTAATTACAGCATCTATCTGAAATTTTTAGTGTAGCCCTGTAAATCTGAACGTTAACCATATCATATGCTATACAAAGCATTATTTTAGCATATTAACAATAAATGTCAATCTTTTTATGATTTTTGCAGTAGAAAGTTATTTAAATGTGATTTATAAAATATCTGTCCTAAAACGTAATTCATTGACATTTCTTGGGGGTGTCTCTGTACACAAACCTGTACATGACCTATTAATGTCATTTCAAATATCGAACATTCTATAATAAATTTGAATAATATGTATCAGTTTTCAAATATTCTGAAAATATTTAAGGACTCTGGAGGCGGACAGATACACAGATGGACAGACAGATATACAAATTCAAGTCGTATTTATTCACAAAAAATTGTTAGATAGTGTTAAAAACGCTTAATGTAAACGAAAGTGCAATTCTAGCAAATTTCCAATAATAGCCCTTAATGTAACACAATATTTTTGTATGATCCTGTAAATCTTAAAGCTAATCTTAATGTATTCTAGAAAGCGTTCTTTTGTGCATATGAATAACATATTTCAATTTCATTAATATTTGTGAAAAGTAAAGTTATTAAATTTGGTTTATAGAAATACTTCTCATAGAGATAGAATGCAATAATTTGGAATAATTTCAGGTGTCCCTGTATACAGACTAGTGCTGGTATTTACTCCATTTTCTATGGAAAACATCCAATGAAGAATTTTGAATAACATACTTAAATTTCATTAAACTTTGTGTAAAGTAACGATATTAAAATATGGTTTATAAAAATGGGGTTTGGAATACTTTCAGGTGTCCCTGCACACAAATCAAAGGTGATATTCACTTCATTTTCAATTGGGAACATCCTGATAGTAAACTTGAATGATACTTATCAGTTTCAAGAAATTCCATGTATATTTACAGGAGTTAGAGTGTGGACAGAGAGACAAACCAAAGTCATTAACATTTTTCAAACTTGTTAGGAAAAGTTAAGAAGCATATGACATAAATACTATTTAAGTGACTTAATGAAACATTAACAATTTTTAAATTGTAATGAAAAACACAAGTCTAGATATAGTATGTAGAAAAGCTTTTTGTAGAGCAATTAAATAACACAATGTAAGAATGTTTGACAGCAAAAAATGTACATTAATCGAAGTTTGTCAATTTCTGACAAGAATGCAATATATTTTTTTATTTTAAATTATCCGCGCCTATTTACAGAAAAGATCAGACTGTCAATCAAAGGTTCCATAGCTCGGGGAGGGTTTAAGAATGAATATCCTCAAGATCAGAAAACACCTAGAATCCGTTTGTAAGCAAATTTAGACTCACCATTAAAGATTGTGGTATCTTACAGAAAGTTGATATTTGTTATCCCCAGATGTGAGGATTTTGAACATAGTATAGCCCTTTCAAGGGCGGTATAGCATGACTTAATTTTAATTCCTAGCTAACAATAGCTCATCCCAGATTTTTTTTTTTTTGTAGAATTTTACTTTTATAACTTAAGAATGAAAACTTCATTTCTTTCTTGTCTTCTAATGCTGTTCTTCAATTCTGGTATTAGCAAAATTATTCTTCACAGCAACGGGTTAAAAGCTCTTGTGAGAAGCCGTTGATAATATACAAATCCTTGATTGCCCACCATTCAGTTTAGTTCTGTACAATTTCATGTAAACAATTTGTACTTAAGAAGCTCATTCTGTTGACTACTTAAGATCAGAAGAAAGTTGATGATAATAGTTTTACAGATTCGGAAAATGTGGATCTTGGACGTTCTCTTTGTTCTTTTGTTTATATATATATATATCTATATTAATAAAATCAGAGTTTTGTCTGTAAATTTGTCAGAATCGAAAAATTTTGCGATATCTTCACGTTTCACACCCCATGAAAGCCAAAAATGACTTCAGAAAATTTTGCCTGTGTGTGTGTGTGTGTGTGTGTCATCGTGTCCGAATGTCGCTTTTTTTTGTCCGGGCATCACTTGAGAACGGCTGGACGGAATTCAACGGCGCTTGGCAGGAATTTAGGTCTTCACCCAACTTAAAATTATATCTATCAACTTTTCAGAAATTCCCCCCCCGTCCCCCCCCTAGGGGGTAAAAGACTAAAACACGTTTGTCCGGGCATCACTCGAGAACGGCTGGACGGAATTCAATGGCGCTTGGCAGAAACTTAGGTCTTCACCCAACTTGAAATTATATCTATAGAAATTTTCAAAATTATGATTAGTGTTTAAATTGTGGGTAAAAAACGCCTGCGCATGCGCCATAAATATTTTTTCACTAAAATGCTTTGAATGGAAAAATAAAATATAAAAATATTTTTTTAAGTTAAAGACTTTTGTATTCGCGTGATTCGCACTAAAAGATTGAAATGAAGTGTTGCCATCTAAGTTTCATACTTTAGTTAATTTTAAAAAATCTGATGTGGGCACCACATGACTTCCTTATACACTTTTAGAAATATACATAATGTTAAAAAACATTGTCACTGGACCCGAAACAGTTGGCTAAAAATATTTTTAAAAAATGCATGCATACGTAAAAAAAAAAAAATAAATAAATAAATAAAATAAAATTGTGCTTTGAGGGGACTCATGTCAAAGTTGTGCCTTGGGGGGACTCATGTCAAAGTTGTACCTTGGGGGGACTAATGCCAAAATTGTACCTTGCGGGGGACTCATGTCAAAGTTGTGCCTTGGGAGACTCATGTCAAAGTTGTACCTTGGAGGGACTCATGTCAAAGTTGTGCCTTGAGGGGACTCATGTCAAAGTTGTGCCTGGGGGGGACTCATGTCAAAGTTGTGCCTTGGGGGGGACTCATGTCAAAGTTGTGCCTTTTGGGGACTCATGTCAAAGTTGTACCTTGGGGGGGACTCGTGTCAAAGCTGTGCCGTGGGGGACTAATGTCAAAGTTATGCCTGGGGGGGACTCATGTCAAAGTTGTGCCTTGGGGGGGGGACTCATGTCATAGTTGTGCCTTGGGGAAGTTTTAAATGTCTAGCTGGTCGGGAAGTTAGTTAAAAATCGATTGCAAGATTTGTACTGGTAACGCTGCCGAAGGCAGCAGGAACCCTACACAGTTGGCTAAAAGTATTAAAAAATGCATTTTCACCGTGTTCTGATCTAGTCTGAAAGTTTCAAATGTCTAGCTAGTCGGGAAGTTAGTTAAATAATTTTTCTGTTGAATCGCATAAACGCTGCTGAAGGCAACAGGTATCGGAAACAGTTGGCTAAAAATATTTGAAAAATGCATTGTCAACGTGTTCTGAGCCTTTCTGAAAGTTTCAAATGTCTAGCTTGTCGGGAAGTCAGTTAAATTGCAAGATTTGTCTAAACCGTTTCTGAGTTATTACCGTTTTTTGATACATTATGGCCAAAACCTATGTATTTTTGTCATTATGAACCTAATTTTCCTAAATATCTCCAAAACCGAAAATCATAGAAAGTCCAAAAAGGGAGGTGCACAACTAGATGTTATAACAAACCTATGTACCAATTCGCAACTTTCTACGTCCAACCGTTTTTGAGTTATGCGACATACCCACACACACACAGACACACACACATACAGACGTCACGAAAAATCGTGTAAAAACCCTTATATCCCTAAAACGAGAGCTCGTGTTAAGACGACACTTGCAGGTGTGCAACTAGACATCATGACAGTCACACGTATAAATTGGCAACATCCAGCGATCATTCGTTTTCGAGCAATGTGAAATACAAAATCCATTTCGCAAATCGGGATTACTATACTTCCTTATACTTTGTATAAGGAAGTAAAAATCTAATTATATCGAAAAACTGTTTACACCCCAGGATTCAGAAAAATCATCTCTTTCATTTGGTACTGAATTTGTAATGATAGGTCTGATATTTCTAATTTATTTTTCCCTTTATCCGTTTTTCCGTTGCCACTTAAATTTCATACTTTAGTTATTTTTTAAAAATCTAATTGTCGCATCGAAAAACTGTTTGAACCCCTGGATTCAGCAAAATCGCCCCTTTCATTCGGTATCAAATTTATAAATATAGGTCTGATATTTCTAATTTATTTTACCCTTTTTCCGTTTTCAACCCAGATTCGATATGGAACAGCTTTAGTATTTGATCCCTTTGGCAAAATTTGAAATTCGGCACCGAAGTAGCTCGGACGTTTCTCGCCAAGATCTTTAATTGCACAATTGAGATAGCCAATTCAGTTCATCGCAAAAATGGCTTAAAAAATTTAAAGCCGCCAAAGGGGTCCCATACTAAAGCTGTGCTTTTTGTATTTATTTATTTATAATATTTTCTATTAAGGGGCCGCTTCACTGACCGTCGCCGTAAACCCAAGCCAATGTTATTCTATAGAGAATTTTGTTCAATTATAACTCATTAACTAATTCATATTTTTTTATTATGTTTCCACATTCAGAAAATTCACAGTTGTTAAATTGGCCGCCGTTTTCTAAAAATGGATTTTTAAAATTTTAAATGTTTTATTTTAAAGCTGTAAAATACGAATTTTTAATATGTGAAATTTTGCATGTTACTGCATAAAAATAAAATATTAAAAATTAAAAAAAAATCTGTTTTCATAAAACGGCGGCCAATTTAACAATTGTGAATTTTCTGAATGTGAAAACAGAATTTAAAATTATGAATTTATTAATGAGCTATAATTAAACAAAATTCTCCATAGGAAAACATTGGCTTGAGCTTCCGGTGACGGTCAGTGAAGCGGCCCCTTAAAGACTTCTGCGGTCACGAAATTTGGTGCGTAAATTGTTTGTATGCATCTGGCACTTATTGTAACTGGATTTCATGAAATTAGAAATCCCCCCCCCCCCCTTCTCGGAGTCGGAGGGCAATAAACATGTGTAAAAACGCGTTTTTCCGTTTGAATTCGCTTTGAATTATCTTAGAATGGCGAATTTTGGTGTGTGGATATTGATTAAGTGTACGCATTATATACATTAGTGGGATTTTACAAAATTTCGAACTCACCCGCTGAGGAAGGGGAAGTAAGAAGTGGGTAAGTTGTGCCGAAGACAGTGGGAACTCAGACTCCTCACGTTGCGAGCGAAAAAACTTCTACCAATCACAGCGAGAACTTAGGTTATTAATAAAGATATGGGATTTTGACAACTCATTTAAGTTTAATGTCCAGCAAAGCGGGCAAAACCTGCTAGTATATATATATATTAGTTAAACTTCTATCTTAATACAACTTTATTAGTTATTTATTTTTTAACAATGTAATTGTTTTCTGTAGACATATTATTTTTTAAGGCTTTCTGTCAGAGAAAGTACACATCAGCCAAATCCCATAATAAACAATTGGGAAATTTGAAAAAAAAATGTATATATATAACTATTTATTATTTAATATATATATTTTTTTAAATTCTGCTTTCATATTCATATAATTCATGTTTATTAAATTAGTCCTTGTTTACCAAAAATTATTAATTTTAATTTTTGATATTCTACTTAAAAACTTTAAAAGGCGAAATTTTACTAAATTAAATTTCTCAATTTACTTATTTCTGATAAGGGGCCTTAAGCAGAGGAGTTTTAAGCACCTGCTATCCGCAGAAGTCAAAATTTGTTGAATTTTGAGCTATTTGTGAATATATTTTCTTAATCCAAAATTTTCACAGAGAGCACTTGATTTGGATTTCTTTGTGAGCAAGATTCCCTAAGGGGGTTTATAAATATTAATTTGTCTCTTCGTCATTTTTCCCGTTTAATTGCTTGATTGACAAACATTAGTGATACGACACACAAATAAATCGAAATTATAACTGCAAGTGTCTCGACTGTCGACTTCTCTTGTGTTGGCCTTGATGTCCACCATGCTACAGGCAGCTGGAATTGCTACGAGCCAGTGTTGGGCATAATTGATTAAAAAGTAATTGAATTACAATTATTTTACTGTCAATCGATTAACAAGTAATTGATTGCAGTTAAATTGAATGACTTATTCAATTTATTTGTAATAAATTACTTGTTAATCGATTGACAGTAAAATAATTATAATTGTAATTTAATTGTAATTCAATTACTTTTTAATCAATTATGCCCAACACTACTACGAGCCTTCTGCTCACATTTTCTGCCGTAGATTCTTAATAACCAGCAGAAGTTTGTATTATAGAAATATAGCTGCATAACTTATATAACTATACCAAATATACCCATAGTTATAGGCATATCAAATTATTACAGTAAAGTAACTTTTCATGTCGGACATCCCTAATACTGGATGTCTATTTAATGGCTATTTTTTCCCCCCCAGTCTCTAGAGTAAATCCTTTTGATTCTTCTGAATTAATTTCCTTTAATTTTGTCCCCCGGGTTTTAGGTCGGGTTCGTGTCGGATTTAGGACGACGGGAATCTCTTTCATAGGCATCATAGGTTCGTGTCGGATTTTGAACTGACTTTAAATTTAGCTGTCGGGTTTCAATCGACCCATACAGGACATAATCATTTCCTTCAAAAGGATGAAAGCTATTTCACTACGCAATTAAACTAGTTTTCAGATTTGATAGATAAAGTTAACGCCGCTGAAATCTGTGTTGAAAATTCCAGGGTTCCTACGTGTCAGGAAAAACCTGAAAAAATCAGGAAAAGGCAAAATTGAGAGGATAAAGTCGGGAAAAAGCAAATCTCAGTTAAAAGGTCAGGAAATAACAAATTTGTACTAACAAGTTGAGAAAAAAACTGAGCTTAGAAAAAAAATCGTTGGTAGTTTTCAAGAAAAATGTAGAGTTTACACTGGAATTTCTAACCTATTCATACCTTATCTATAGCAGTGTATTATGTTTTTCTAGATATTCAATTTGTAAATCTGTTATTTGTCTTCAAATCAATTTCTTCTAGTTATTCAATAACAATAGTAACAAAATATTGGCTGATAACAGAAGAATTTTGAAGGAATTGGAAGGGATATGACTGTGAATATTAGTAGCCAGGCTGTGACTAAAAAGGGGCTGCCTCATGAGAGGGTAAAAAGCACTTACAAAAATAACTGTTGATGATGTAGGCAGAGTTGCCAACTTTTATAATTTATTCTGAAGAATTGTTAACACCAGCCTTTTTTCTCTTGTCAGTAATTTTTGAAGACTAAGTGTTTCTTATTTAATCGTAGTCACATATTTGAAAAAAAAATCAATCTATAAAAACAATTTCATCCTTTTTTGTATTTTTATTTCCTCATCATGCAAAATAGGAAGGGGGAATTTAGCTAATCATGAAAATTTTATACCTGGGTTTTTGGCGTTTTTACACATTTTGAGATATAAGGAATCCAAAAATCACAGACCCTCGCAGAGGGCAAACAGTCCAGGCCTAAGGCTCTCATGTAGTCAATTGACCTTAACAGCAACACTGAAAATCACAAAACTGATGTGTTGTCCATTCGTAGATTATTCGATTTGTCAGTACACATTATCTCAAGAACCAATGACCGTAAAGAGATTAGACAATTTAAAAAATAACACTTAAGGGCGTATCAGACTCGACGACTTTACAGGCGATTTTAGAGCCAACCACTGATTAGCGCCGATTTTTCGGAAAAAATTGTCTCTACTTCCAGTGTGATAGCGCAGACCGAAGTTGCCCAACTTTTTCAGAGCTGCCTTGATAAAATTGTCCGTATACTCAATTTCTCCTCGGATTCGTCCAATCAGGATGCGCTATTTTGATACGCCATATTTCCAAGATGGCGGAACACGGGAATCGCTTCAAGTGGAGATTTGAAGAAGAAATATTATCGTTAAGCACGTTTATTTTACCGTTAAATGATAAGAATTTTCAATTAATCGTTTTTATTTTCGTATGGCGTTATGACAATAGTTGTAAAAAAGATCAAAATAGAGATAATAATGCGATATTTTACACAAATGAAAGGGAATTTTAACGCTAATCATTATGTATTTTATTCGCGCCAAGAAAAGTGATAAGCGTCAGAAGTTAGTCTTCTTTCATCCAACTTTTCACCCGACTATTGTAACCTCTACGGTGTTTTCGTCGAGGAAAAATCGGCGCTAAAGTCGGCTCAAAAATTGGTTGTTTCTAAAGTTGCTGAATCTGATACGCCCTTTGGGATACTGGCAAGTACACTGTTGATTTGCACTGTTCTAATTTAGAAACTTCGTAAGTTATTTGAAATTTACAATTTTTGCTTTCTTCTATATTTAATAGAAGAAGGTATTGGATTCGTAAAAATTTTCGACTTCCGGTTTTCGACGGATTTACACGTTTTGAGAGGTCTAGAACACGATTTGACCATTTTTAGAAAATATCTGTCTGTCTGTGTGTATGTGTGTGTGACAAAAATTTTATGGCGACTGCTGCTCATAATTATATCTAAATTTATATATAGGTGCACCTTGACCTCAATGAGTGCCTATCAACTTTTGGTGTCAACCGCTCAACAGATGGCACGTGTACGCTAATGGCGATTGGTGCTCGTTAAATTCCCTCGTGGTCGCAAAGTCCTCCAAGTTCCCATCAAAAATTATACCTCTAGGGGTACAGGAACGTAGGTTTAACTCGGCTTTGATCCGGATCAAAATTCGAGTTCCTGTTGTTTGGCTAGTGCTGCCATCTTTCACCAGCTTCTGGAGCTAAAGTCTTTCTTCCTCCCTAAGTGGCGCTCCCCTGAAAAACGGAAGGCGCGCACCCCTCTTGCCTTAAATCCGGTTAGTTCCACTACCGGGGCTCGGAATTTCCGAGTGGCATACGACGACAACAACAACAGATGGCGCTGCTATACAGCGATTTCCGCAATTTAAGGGGAGGCTATATCTCAGGTTCTATTGCGTATAATCAAACAAAACTTGATATGTGAGAAGGTCATTATAAGACATGGCACTGATTTAATTTGAATTCTTATCGGCCAACAGGTGGCGCTGCTATACAGCGATTTCTGCAGTTTAAGGGAAGGCTATATCTCAGGAACTACTGCACAGAATTGCATATAAATTTATATGTAGATGCACCTTGACATAAAATAATGTCTGTCAAGTTTTGGTATCAACCGCTCAACAGGTGGCACTGATACATAGCGATTTCTGCAATTTAAGGGAAGGCTATATCTCAGGTTCTATTGCGTATCATCAAACAAAACTTGATATGTGAGAAGGCCATTATGAGACATGCTGATTCAATTTATATGCTTATCGGTCAGTAGTTGGCGCTGCTATACTGCAATTTTTCTCGATAATGAGAAGGCTATATCTCAACTTCTATGGCATATAACTGTACGAAGCCTGATATGTGAGATAACCATTATAAAAACGTGTTTTTTAAGATGCTATTTATAGACAATAAAACTGTCTTTCTTTGAATATTTATTGCTAGTTTTCTCTAAGATGAAAATTGTTTGCATTCATCCTGCTAGATAATTTTAATAAATAATAGTTTTATTAAGTTATTTGCATTTAGTAAATTAATATAGGAAAACACAGAAGAAAGTCTTTTGGTGGCCACATCACACTAGTTTTTGTATAGGAGAATAGGGCGAAATTTTGCATTAATGTGCATTGAAAGGAATATTTTTATTGTGACGATATCAGACCAGGTTTAATATATCATGATATTGGTATAAACATGATTCACTATGAACATTCTGTTTTTAAAAACATTAAGTTATTCAAAACTTACAATTTTCTTAATATGAGGGAATGGAGCAAAATATGAGGAAATAGAGCAAAATTTTGTTTAAACATGCATAGTTTAGGAAGAATATTTTCATCATAAAAATATCAAGCCACTTTTAAAATATTATTTATAGTAGCATGAACGTAATTGATTATGAATATTTGAACTTGCAAATTATTCTAAATATAAGATTTTCTTTATATGTAAAATAGGACAAATATTGCTTTTTTGATATTTATTTATTATTTTAATAAATATAAAATTATCATTATTATTATTATTATTTTATGATTTTTCTGAGAAATAAGAATATTTGATCAGTTGCATAATTTACCTAAATGATGATACAAGTCTCTATTGAATATCAGCTCATTTTAAAATTTAACTTAAAAGCCAGGATTTTCGTTTCCAGAAATAATGTAAAAACCTAAATTCTCTATAAAACTTTTTTTTTTTTTTTTTTTTTTTTTTGGGGGGGGGGGGGTAATTTGAATAGGAATTTAAGTTAATCTTCATACAATAGGAACTTTTATGTTCTGTAACAGTGCTTAGCTAGAACAGATCTGCGTCTACTCCAGTGCGTGTTTACAAAGGCAAAATGGAATAAAAATAAAAATAAAAAGAGAAAATAACAGAGGAAAGTTGTTCATTTTATTTTGTTTGAAGAGATACTGAAGATTCTCTCTTGTACGAAATAAATATATTAATAAAATATTTTATCTATTATTAATGATTTTTTTTTTTTTTTTTTTTTTTTTTTTGTTCCATACAAGCACACATACAGATAAATTAAATGTAAGACATAGATGTGAGTAGTTTTTTCACTTATTTTATTTAGTTTGCTTTTTTAATCCCACACCTACATGTGTGAACTTATAATATCACACTGCATGAAAAATTCAAAAAGAGCAATTTTACTTGAAAGGTAATCTTTTTTATATACAACTCAGCCGTATTAGTACAAATTATGTGATTTCATAGACATATTTCTTTACTGTTTGAAATTTATTTGTAAAATGTGGCGTATTTGCTCGCATTTTCTCAAATAAATTTTATTTCATTTAAGTATTTATTCTTTATTTACTTATTTATTTTATTATTATTATTGTTGTTGTTGTAGGTTTAAAAGTATTTAAGAATAAACTATTTTATGTTTAAAGATAAATTACTTACACTGGAACTGTCCTTGGTAGTCATCATTTTGAAGTACCATAGGTAAACCTATCATCAAACGCACAATTGAGCCGATGCAACATATTACACTAAATCCCTGTAAAAGAAATGAATAACTTTTTTATAAAATGGAAAGGATAAAAAACAAAAATAATTTTTACTATTATAATTTATTATATTTTCTGTCCTAAACAGAAAGTAATTTGGAACGAGAGGCCTATTTATAAAATGTGTGTAATGAATGTATTATAATAAATGTATAGTCGACAATAAATAAATAATATTATAAAACCCGAATAAACTACTATGTCAGAAACGCCAAAGAAAAATATTTGAGGTGCATACAGCTGTTTCGGTAGCCTTAAGCGTACAGTCTTCAGTGCAAAAGAATGTAGTTTATTCGGGTTTTAATATTCCAACGCCAAGTCTCCTGTTATTATAAATAATATTATAGTTTTAAAAAATTAAAGAACACTCTTATATAGAAATGTGAACTAAAAAGTACAAAATATCTATCTTAGTATTAAATTGCAGGGTAAGAGAAAATCGTGTGAGTGACACACCAAAATATTGACATACATTTAAATCTTTAATTAAAATAATTTAGAATTAAACAAAACCATTTTAAAAAAAATTCTCCTGACTGGGCTCGAACGCTAGACCTTTAGGTTCGTAGCGTGGAGCTTTACATCTCAGCCGCGGCGTTCACGTAGGGAAAGTCTTTTTTTACAGTATAGATTTTTTGTTTGCTCCCAGAGCGATTACAAATTTACATACAGGTGAAGCTAATAAAAGCGTGTTAATAAATAAACACCCCTGACTAATTTTATCTTAGAAACATGCGGCTAGTGCTGATCAATTTGTAATAACGTCTAGTTATTAATGCAATAGTTAAATTTTGCTTAGGAGGTCGTCTTCATGTTAAAATTTGCCTCAACTTCATTTTTACTTTCCGAACACTATAGTGAGGAAAGTATTGTAATCATGTCAAAAATCCGAATTCGAGATTTTCATGTTTCTATACGTTTCGAGGTCCCCTGAGTCCGTTTCCACTTTTTACGATGATGTATGTATGTGTGTGTGTATGTGTGTATGTGTGTATGTATGTCTGTGAGGTGAACACGCTAGCGTCTAAACGCTTTGTTCGAATGAGCTGAAAGTTGGTACGTATATTGTAACGCACCATAGTACGAACCCTATTGATTTTGATGAATCTAGCACTTATAGTTTCTTTACAGGGACACCAGGAAAAATTCTTTATCATTATGGCCTATGGGACCAAAATCTTAAAAGTGCGATAGCATATAAACGTCTTATTCAATTGAGCAAAAAATTTATACACATATTACAGGTCACTGATACTCAATCTGCATAGATTTTGGAGAATCTTGCACTTATAGTTTTTTTACAGGGACACAAAGAAAAATTCTTTATCATTATGGCCTATGGGACCAAAATCTTAAAAGTGCGATAGTATCTAAACGTCTAATTCAATTGAGCAAAAAATTTATACGCATATTGTAGGTCACAAATACTCAATCTGCATAGATTTTGGAGAATCTAGCACTTATAGTGTTTTTACAGGGGCAGAAAGAAAAATTCTTTATCATTATGGCCTATGGGGCTAAATTTTTAAAAGTGTGATAGCGTCTAAACGCCTTATTAATCTGAGCAAAAAAATTTTACACATGTTAAAGGTCACAGTTGCACCAACTGTATAGATTTTGGTGAATCTAGCACTTACAGTTTTTTTACAGGGACCCAAAGAAAAATTCTTTATCATTATGGCCTATGGGACCAAGTTTTTAAAAGTGCGATAGCAATTAAACGCCTTATTCAATTGAGCTGAAAATTTATATGAATATTATAAATCACTGTTGCACTAACTATAAGCATTTTGGGGAATGTAGCGTTTATAGGTTTTTACAGGGACACAACGAAAAATTTTTTATCATTATTATCTATGAGCTCAAAGTTCAGTAGCGTTAAATAAAACATCGTGTCATAGATGTAGAAAAATACTCAAACACTTTATTATGGTTTTTCTCTCTTTTGTTTGTTTAACAACTCCTCTTTCTTTACATTACCTACAAAATTGTTAATTACTTAATGTTCGGAAAGTCGAGTGAAGCCACTCCAGATTTTTTGGAATGGTAACACTCATTTTTGACTGCATATTCGAATTACTGCGGTCAAGGCTGTTCGGAAAAAGGTATGATTTATATATTTTAAATTAATTCTTGATAGAGTTACAGGCAAAATTGTATTAAGGGTAAATCCCTTTCTTTAAAACTAGTATGTTGTGGCCACCACAAGACTTTCTTCTATGTTTTTCTATACAAATTCACTCAGTTCAAATAATTTACAAAAACTGTTATTTATTAAAATTATCTACCATGATGAATGCAGACGATTTTCATCTTAGAGAAAACTAATACTAAATATCCAAAAAAAAAAAAAAAAATAAAATAAATAAATAAAGACAGTTTAACTAACATTTTAATAAATGCGTTTTAATAATGGTTATCTCATATATCAAGTTTCGTACAGTTAAATGCCATAGAAATTGAAATGCAGCATTCCCGTTCCCGGGAAAAATTGCACTATAGCAGCGCAACCTATTAGTAGACATACATCCAAACTGAATCGGCATAATGTATCATAATGGATTTCTCCCATATCAAGTGTTATTTGATTACACGCATTAGAACCTAAGATACAGTCTTCCCTTAAACTGAAGAAATCACTGTATAACGGCGTCACCTGTTGAGCAATTAGTACCAAAAGTTGATTCGCACTAATTTAGGTCATATATCAAATTAGGTCTATATATAAAATTATATGCAATTATGTGCAGTATTTCCTGAGATATAGTCCTCCCTTAAATTGTGAAAATCGCTGCATAGTAGCGCCACCTGTTGAGCAGTTGACACCAAAAGTTGATAGACACTAATTTAGGTCACAGTTATATAAAATTAGGTCAAAATGCATCTACATATAAATTTATATGCATTTTTATGGAGCAGTTCCTGAGGTATAGTCTTTTCTTAAATTGTAGTAGCAGCGCCACCTGTTGAGCAGTTGGTAGGAACTAACTTATACCAAGTTGCATCTGTATAGGAATTTATATGTATTTTTGTACAATAGTTCCTGAGACATAGCTTTACCCTAAATTGAGGATATTGTTGCATAACAGCGTCACCTGTTGGGCGATTGACACCAAAAGTTGATAAGTACTAATATATATCAAGTTGCCTCTATATATGAATTTATATGCATTTTTGTGCAGTAGTACCTTAGATATAGCCTTCCATGAAATTGTGAAAATCACTGCATAGCAGCTGGCGTTTAACACCAAAAGTTGATAAGCACTAATTTAGGTCATATATAAAATTAGGTCTACATATAAAATTATATGCAATTTTGTGCAGTAGTTCCTGAGATACAGTCGCCACAAAATTTTTGTCTCTCACACACACAGACATACATTTTCTAAAAACAGTTAAATCGTGTTCTGTACCTTTCAAAATGTGAAAATCCACCGAAAACCGGAAGTCGAAATTTTTACGAATCCAAGTAAAAATTAAATTAAGGTCTCACGCGAAAAAATGTTACTTCCATTCAGATAATAACCGGAAAAAAATGTATGATAATTTTAAATATAAAATAAACTAAAGTAATGATGATTAAGAAATGATGTAGTATGCATCTAAACTTACTTCAATAACTATTTTAAATCATGTTATAGATGACACAAATGATAAAAAGTGACCGCTCCCTAAAAGCAATAAAAATTGAAACATCACTGTAACTCGAAAAATAATGATAGGAATGAGATGTACATTTGGAAACCCCTATTTTTTATGATGCCTGTTCTATTCGCGAAAAAAATAATATGTCATTTTTTTAAATGTGAAATTATTAATAATTTTCACAATTCAAAATATGTTTTTTAACTAAAAATATGCATAGAATATGTTTGGGTTACTTCATTCTAACACATCAAAAAGAAGAGAAAAATAAAAAGAAAGAAAGAAAAATTTGAATATAATAGTTTTTTGGGAAGATATGAATTAATGTTTGTCACAATCATTTAACATTAGCATCCCCATATTTTGACAAATTATAACTTTATGAAAAATTGAGAAAAATATATAAACTATACTATTTTATAGGCTCATTTGATCGGAATAATCCAAACAAAGTGTCAAAAGTGGGAGTTGCCATTGTAAAAGAAGTTGATGTAGACGATTGCGCAAAAATTATTGCACATGGACATGGTCTATAGAAGTAAAGATACAGAACTGCAGAAAAAAAAGAAAAAAGAGACATGGCATTAAATTAGGGTCATTGAAAAAACTTACCCCTGTTACATAACCAACGATTATAGTTCCCTTTTTCAGATCCCAACAGCAACACAAGTTCATACTCAGTATGATTTCTTAAACTAAAAATTTTTTCAAGAGATTTCCAAGCACAGGATGGCCAAGAAATTTCGAGAGTGATCGTGCTGGGCTTCTGTTTTTTTGCGATGTCATTTTTTTTTTTTTTTTAATGCTGAGTTATGTAAAAGAAAGAGATAAGTGGGCTTAAGTTTAATACCACTTGGGATATTCTACATTTATTCTTTGTTAATGGAAGCTGCATGGATTTAGATAAAGAACGTTTTGTAGGACAGTGAAGGAGAACTGAAATATTTTTCGAATCATTTTGTGTTGTTTTTTGGATGTTCCCAATCATAAGTTAGATCCTGCTGGTTAGAGTTGAAATACCAACCTAAATATGCCAAGGGTTCTTTTTTTTTAATAATGAACAGTTTTAGGTAAGATAAACTAGTATTTAATACTGTTTGTCAGCAAAAATGAAGGCTAAATGAAAATTTTCAAAAATAAGGTAGATAAAATATACTTATTTTAAAGGGGCGAAATGGGGGAGCATACAGATATATAATTAGTCTTTTCAAAACAAAAACTGATATGGAATAGAATAACATTTTAAAGAAAATGTTAATTTTTAATTTTAATACATTAGATATTGATAAGCCCAGAACTTCTAAATTTATTAAGAGGGGGAGGGTCTAATTTGTTATTATTTAAAAGGACATTATGTATAATTATACTGATTCAGTGTAAGTGCATAGCGATTGACAGGTGGCGCTTCTATATTTGTTTTTGCCCCATGTAAAGGCTATATCTCAGCTTTTAAAGTAAATGCATCAAATTTGAATGTGAGATGTTCATTATGAAAAATGATGCTGATTCAATTTTGATATTTATTAGCCGACAGGTAGCATTTTCTGAGAATTTACATTTGACTCAACATCTATATTCACACCAAACTTCATATGCAAAATCTTTATTGTAAGAACAAGGAGCTATATTGATTAAATTTTTGTGCATGTTAACCGTCAGGTGGCGTTATTATTTAGATAGATATATAAGAAAATTATGTGATTGTCTTAGTATAATTGTTTTGTATCTCGCGGTTTTTTGATAGTATTCCAAATCAAAAAATATAATACCATCTTTAGTTATCAATTACCATTATTTGTCAGTTAGAATCATTGCCACCATTTGTTACCACTATTGATACATCAACTGTTTCCAGAAAAACAAAAAAAAATGTTTTATTCTCCAGCCTACAAATATCATCGATATGTGATGCAGCAGTTACATCAAGAGACAAAAGTTACGTAAAGAGGTCACTTAGACGAATATATTTAGACTTCTAATAAAAGTAGAAAAGTGAATAATATTTTTGAGTTTTTGGTGTCAAACAAAATGTATGCTATCTTTTAATTAAATTATTCCCATTCTTGCAGAAATAAAACATTCTAAGTTTGCTGATTTAGTTCCTCGTTTAACGCAGATTATCTCAGATCTGTGAACGCATATGTGTATCTCATATCAATATATCTTCATTCACATACGCAGTATGTTTCCCATACTGAGTTACAGAAATACTATTTTATAAAATTGAATGATTTCTAACAAGCATTGTTAATAAGATTAATTAAGCCAAAATAAATAGGAGACAAACGTAATGAGAGATGAAAATATAATTAAGACAGACAAAAAAAAAAAAAAAAAAAAAAAAAGAAAGAAAAAGAAAAGAAATTCATGTGACTACAAACTTGCTCTCACCTCTGTCACAATTCATAACGACCTGGAACCTCGCCTGCAAAACTTGCTGAATTCGTTCATGGACCTTTTAATATCCTCCCCCCCCCCCCACCCTTCCCTTTAAGCCTGACCATTTATATATTTATACCCCAAAAAGCTTTCATAAATAACGAAGACTCTCTTTCAGCATCTTACCTGCGTAAGATACATATATTTATTGCGTCTAATTTCGCTCTACACTGAAAAGAAGGGAGAGAAAAATATAAAGAATAATGCGAAAAAAAACTGATTTGTATCCAAATGCGAGATTTTTTTTTTTTTTTTTTTTCTCTCTTTATGAGTAGAATTATATTTATTTCTTTAGCAAAATTGTAACGAAAAAAATAAAATGCGCCCTTTTCTCGCATTCTGCGTTTTTTTTTTTTTTTTTTTTTTTCTAAAGTAAAAGTCGTTCTCTTCAAAGAACCTGGCAATGAATGATGGAGTAAAGAAAAAAAAAGTATATATTAGTCTTTCTGCGGTGCTTAAAGCGAAAATAGACATCCTTTAAATAGATTTCGAGGATTTTTTAGTTAATTCATAATTTTATCTTCGTAAAGAAAATGCCATCTTTCCTAGTATAATTCAGTAGTGGAACAAAGAAAAGCTTCAAACCTTTCCCATTCATCAGTCACTATGCATCAGCCCTGGCATTTAGCTATTCACGGAAAGAGAAAGTAAAATTTTCTCTGATGATGAATATTTGTTTGTGTTTGTCGAGCGCATCTTTATCAGACTAGTCAAATTTGTACTTTGTATATGTAAACTGATATTTTAATTCTAGTAGTGTGTAGATAATAGCTTTGGCAATATAATATGCACTCTTTATCTTTATCTTATAGAGACTCATCTTTTATCTCAGTAAAAGATAATGAGATGTTCCAAATTATACACGATTAAAAAAAGATTAAGAAAATGATTTATTTGTTACATACACCATAATTTTTTTGAATTCTTTATATCTTGAAATATATTTTGACTTAGTTATATATATACACACACACATATATATAATAATGATTTATTAAGCGTAGTAGAAGTCAAGCAACAGATACAAGATCACTGAAACCACAAAGGCCAATAAGAATGAACAATTTCTTTATGTAGGAGAAGCTCAGAAAGGTGAAAAAAATTCATCAGGGGATGAAATACACATAATATGTAAATATTATTTAAAGAAACCAAATTTATTAATTAACAGCCTGCATAACAAACGAAACAATAAATTAACTCAACAAAAATCTTAACCAAAAAAAACATAAACTAAATCAAAATTTATGTTAAATTAATTTAAGAAACTTAAGAAAAGAAGGAAGGAGGCAGGCGGCAAGACTTGTGGGGCCGGCAACACTCTCCCAGACTGCCAAGACCAGAATAGGAGTTATATGGATTAAAAAAAGCAAAATTTCATAGCAGATAAAGAATATAGTACAACTACAGTATTTCCCACAGCTGAATTTGGCGATTTTTCTTTGGCGCCGATTTGAACGATAACGATGTCGTTCTGGACTGTTTGCGATATAATATGGCAGCCTGCATGTTATTTATTTTGGATTTATGATTTTACGATTTAGCTTATGATTTTATCATTTATGCTACATGATGTATGATTTTTAGATTTATGATTTAGCCAAAAATGAATCGCCAAAAATAAATCGCCAAATTCAGTTGTGGGGAAATACTATAGTTGTTCCGAATAATGAAACTACGAAGCAACAATGAAATTTATAGATTGATTACTATGTGTTTAATAATATGATTAGATTTTTAAGAATAGTTGACAACTCAACAATGAAGAAACTGAAAATTTGATGGAAAAAGAAAGATTGCATATCTGTATATATATATAAATTACGTGTCACGATGTATGTCCGGGGTAAACTCCTAAACTAAGGAACCGATTTTAATGAAATTTTGCACACTGTGTGCAATTTGGTCCAACTTGAGAGATAGGATAGTTTTTATCTCAATGTATTGTCACAATATTGTTTTATTGCAATTATTTGTTAATTATAGACCTTTATTAAACTTGCTCCAAAATATCTGTGAGTTCCATTAATTTAATTGTTGCCAAAAAAAAAAAAAAAAAATACGAGTTCATTTTCTTTCGACATAAAAATAAATACATTTAATCAAACGTGAACGTTAAAAAATTATAAAAAGTTAAATTATGCATCTCACGAAAATTGACGTCATAATCAATTTAAAGATTTTATACACATTGATACATACTAATGTAGTTCTATCATAGATATAGTAATATATATAGATCTCTCATCCCCATGTTATCGTACAAAGATTTTTGATGCCGGAAAAAAAAAAAAATAAAAGCTTTGGAAACAGCCATTAAGTGGTATTGAAAAAAAAAAAAAAAAAAAGAAAGAAAAGAAAAGAAAAGAAAGAAAGAAATATGAATTTGAAACTGTATCTGGAGTCTTCCATTCCCCTTTAGCAAATAAATTATTCATAAATATTATTTGCTAAAATATTAGTATGTATTCCCGTGTGTATTCACTCGGGGAAAGACGGCCATATTTTGGTAAAAACGTCACCTTTTCCCAAATGAAAAGGAATAACTTTTTTCTCCCCAATGATCACTCTATTCTATATATACTATACTATATCTATGAGTTCTATACGCAAGCGAAGTGTGACTCACTGATCGTCTGTGCAGCCATGAAAAAGATTTCCTATGTTAATTGCCCACTGGATTTTTTGTAAGAAATTATTAAAAATCGAGGAAATTTATTTCCCGATTTTAATCCTTATATTTGGGTATAGATAGGTATTAGTTATCGCGGGTGTTAGATTGAATTATTTTGCTGTCAAATTGACAAAATTTTAATTTTAAATTTCAAAACTCTGTCGCCCTTGGTTTTTTTTTATTATTATTATTATTATTTGGCGATCAAAAGCGTGACACGAAAATATACATGCCAGATGTATGCATTGTACGAAATGTAATATGTATCATTCATTGTACGTATGTATGACATGTAATATGTATTGTACGAAATAATGTTTCATATTATTCATTACTCTTTTAATATAAGTTGTTAAAATAACCATGATTTTTGAAAGGAATTAAATATTTTCGCCAGATAATTTGGCGATATTCTTTTTTTTTCGCCAAGGATGACAGAAATGAAATATATTCCGCTGCAAAATATTAGTATCTTACATCAGATATTTTATTTAGACATTTGAAAACAAATTTGACTTCAAACTATGATAGAATATTTATCATTTTCCTTTTAATTAGTATATTATTAGTATATTAAAATTTAAAAGCATGGTTTATAAAAAGTTTTTATTTTTATTTTTTTTTTATCTTATAATTATTCTTATCTTAATCCTCAATGTTTCCCATCTTTATTAACTTGAATTTACTATTAAAATTTTAACATACTCAAAAACTTCTCATCACTTCGTTAAAATACACTAAACTTTTCCAAAATCTTTTTCTATTTAAAATGATACATGTATTTACTTTAAATGTCCAATATTTCATAAGATATCCAATTTTAAAGTTTTAAAATATTTATCAAATTTACTTATTTTTCTGGTTTAGCCTTATTGTTTTCCTTTTTATAACTACAGCTGTTGCCCTCTTTAAAATATTTAAAATGATGAGGTCATTTTATAGTAAAATTATCCATTATAGCATATATTACATTTCACTCCTCCATAAAAATTGATTTAAAAATCGTCTGTTTCTTTTATACTTTTATTTTAATAGAATTTTAATAGAATTTAATTTATATATTAGTCATTTTAGCAATTTTATCCAAAGTAGCATTAGAAATAATATATATCACTTCTCCATTAAAATTTATAGGACCCTACAATGAAATTAATTTGTGCTTAATATCAACACTACGAAAATTTTTATCAATCGCTTCCAAATTTTGACCTAAGTTTCAAATCTCAACCCTGTGGGTTTTTACATCGGCTACAACGTTTTCGTCTTTGTTCGTAAATAATAATTTGACTGTACTAAATAGTTTACAGCCGTATAATTCAACGTATAACTTAGTCACAGCAACGCGTGGCCGGGTCTGCTAGTTAATTATAGATATACATTAATAGATAGTTAGATAGATAGAGATATATACCACGTGACCCATAAGTCTATAGATATCTTTAACATTCATAAAAAAAATGAAGTAATTGTTAGAATTGAACGCGGTTTGCGAAAAAGTTGTTCTCTTGAAGGGAGGAATTTTTTTTTTTTTTTTTTTTTTTTTTTTTTTTGTAAAGAAAAAAATAACAGTTAAAATTTTCGTCGAAAGAGGGCGCTGTTCGTGAGTAAATTACATATTTCTGGGGAAAACTATATTTCCCCACTAGAAATAATCTAAAGGTATTCTGCAGGTATTTTTAAAGAAAATCTACAAAAAATCTTAAGTTATTTGGCCCATTCTTAAAAAAAATTACAAAATTTCTTTAGAATGTCTTTAAAATTTCTTAAGATATTTTATAGAAAATGATAAATCTTCAAAATATTTTTAAACATTTGAAGAAAATCTTAAGAAAGTACTATTTTCTCGAGAATATCTTCAGATTATTTTTAGCGGGGTTATTTGCATGCAAATGCTTATAAACATATTTATTCTATTCTATGTGTCTGCCATCACCACAAATTACTGATTGCAAAGGAGTTACATCACCTCTAATTGTAGCTTCAGTCGGCAGTTCTAATCTGAAGAAAAAAATCTTCACAAATAACGCTTTATCCTTTTTCCACCTATTCAGCATCGCAATTAAAACTTCATGTATGCGCAAGTAGGAGGCAAAATAAGAAATAAGCTGTGTTGATCGTAAAACCGAGCGATTTATAGGACTCTGATTTGCATATTTCTAGTTGCACATGCGTGCAGCGCCCTCTATCGGCAAAAAAATTAACAATATTTTTTTTTATTTAATTAAAAAAAAAAAAAAAAAAAAAAACTCGTGAATAACTTTTTTGCAAATTGCGTACAATTTTATCAATTTCTTCAATCTTTAGGAATTTTTAAAATGTCTACCGATTTATGGGACACCCGGTGTATACACACACACACACACACACACATATATATATATATATATACGAAAACTTTTTCAGACACTTCACAGGAAGAAATGAATATATCACATGAAGAAAAAGAAGATTTATTTAAAAAAGGTAATCAAAATCCAAGAATGAAAGCATACATTAAACAATTCTCCTTCAGAGGGCAATGACTGAATAATGTATGCAAATAATAGGTGAATTTCTGAGTATTTCTAAGCCAAAACATTTTGCAAATATCACCAGATAGCTGTTTACCAGAATTTTCCAAAAGAACCAAATATATACACTGAGGGACTAAAAAAAAGAGACATCCTCGGATATGCTCCTTTTCTCTTTCTGCAACCGCCAATTTTATCGTTTAAAAGCAAATTTTCGAACAGATTTTATTACGTCACACTACACGTACACGTTAGGATTGAGCCCAGTGTTAAAAACAAAATGCAAATGTCAGGAAAATTATAATTCTAGAAAGTATTTTAAAAATGGCAACGATAAGGCAATTAATTTTAGAATGAAAAATCAAAAAATATTTTAATACGTGAGATCCGCGATTGTAATGAAATGCTCGCCCTCTGGTGGGCTAAGGTGAAATTATCACACCACTGCATATCCTCATATTATGCAATCGACTTTCCATGATGAAATGGCGGAGAAAGAATAATAATTACACGTGGCTGTTATATTTACTAACAACTGCAGTGTTCAGAGAGCGCCATCTATCGATCATTACAAACGCGGATTGCAAAATAATCAAATGTTAACGAAATATTTATAAGGTGAATTTTAGAAATATATATATATATATATATATATATACACTAAGCGACAAAAAAAAAAAAAAAAATAAATAAATAAAAAATAAATAAATAAAAAAGCCGCACTGCAGAATAAATGTCTTTTACCTTTTTTAACCGACTTCAAAAAAAGAAGGAAGGTTCTCAATTCAAACCGTATGTTTTTTTTATGTTTGTTAGCTCATAACTTCTGAACGGATGCTCCGATTTTGATACTTTTTGTTTTGTTGAAAAGGTCTTGGTCTACAATAGGTCCCATTGTAATATCTTTACGATCTAAAGAAAATACAGGGTGCCCAAAAAAATCAGTCCCACTCTTTTAACTGCTCAACGGCTGCAGCTATAGTGATAAAAATGGTATGTAAGTATAGTAAAGTGGCCATGCTGTACAAGGTTAAACCGCTTACAACACCACCTGGTGGAAAATAGCGGAGTTAGTGTTCCTATCTCGAAAACCGTTCTAAAGAAAAAGTAAATTACAAAACTGAAGAGTATCACCGATTTAGTACAAAAAGATAGTTTAGACATTCATACTAACGTTCCTATCTCGAAAACGGTTCAAGACAGGGGGAAAAGGGGAATTATAAAATTGCAGGGCATCATCGATTTAGTACGGAAAGATAGTTTTGACATTGATGCTAAAAATGCAAGGCTAAAAACGTGCATTTTTTTGTTCGCAATTTTTTACACTATACATACTTGAGCTACATTGCTCATGGTGACATACGCTATATAGTTCAAAATACGGTTACTTGATACTTTTTGTTTTGTTGTAGAGATCTTGATCTGAAGTAGGTCCCATTATAACTTCTTTACAATTTAAAGAAAATAAAGCGCCATCTGGTGAAAAACAGCGGAATTAGCGCTCCTATCTCAAAAACGGTTCAAGATGGGAGAAAAGTTAATTACGAAGTTGTAGAGCATCTTCGATTTACTACGAAAAGACAGTTTTTAGACATTATTGCTAAAAATAGAACGCTTAAAACGTGCAGTTGTTTGTTCGCAATTTCCTACATTGTGCACACTTGAACTACGTTGCACACTTTGCAGCGTAGCGGATGACACGTATACTCTGTGGTTCAAAGTACTGTTACTGTAAGCGGTCACATTGATTAGCGCAAAGTCGTTTTCAACCAACTTCAGAAAGGAGGGTGTTCTTAATTCAAGCTATGTGTTGTTTTTGGTGTTTATAAGCATATAACTTCGTAAGATATGCTCTAATTAACCGACTTCAAAATGGAGCAGGTTCTCAATTCAAAGCGTATGTTTTTTGTTTTTGTTTTTGTTTGTTAGCTCATAACGTCTGAACAGATGATCCGATTTTGATACTTTTTGTTTTATTGTAAATGTCTTTGTCTGCAATAAATCCCATTGTAAGATCTTTACGATCAAAAGAAAATACAGGGTGCCCAAAACAGTCAGTCCCGACTCTTTTAACTGCTGAACTGCAGCTATAGTTATAAAAGTGGTATGTAGGTATAGTTAAGTGGACATGTGCTACGCGATTCAACCGCCTAAAGCGCCATCTGGTGGAAAAGAGTGGAGTTAGCGATTCTATCCCGGAAACGTTTCAAGACAGGGGAAAAAAGTGAATTATAAAATTGCAGAGCATCATCGATGTACTACGCAAAGATAGTTTAGACATTAATCCTAAAAACAGAACGTTTAAAACGTGCATTTGTTTGTTCACAATTTCTTATTTTGTGCACACTTGAACGACATTGCATATGTTCTAGCGTAGCGGGTGACATTTATGCTATGTAAAATTCAAAGTATGGTTATTTTAAACGGTCACATCGATTAACGCATAGACGTTTTAAACCGACTTCATAAAGGAAGAGGTTCTCAATGCAAACCATGTTTCTCGTTGTTGTTGTTGAATTTTGTCACTTTATAACTTCGTAAGAGACGATTTAATTTTAATACTTTCTTTGTTGTCGTAATGACCTTGGCCTGAAATAGGTTTCATTATGATTTCATTAAAATATAAACAAATTACAGGATACTCTCAAAACTCTGTTCTCACTCTAACTGTTGAACGTATGCAGCTGCACTGGTAAAAGCAGTATGTAAGTATCGATGTTGAAACTTCTGTCCGTCAGCTGCAATGCATATTTTACTCTTTGTTTGAACTTTACGCTGCGCAATTTCCAGCGCAGCGAGTAACACGTATTCACTGTAAAGTTCAATATAAAAGCCTAACAGAATTTTCGGTTACGAATACAGCGTATCCGTCCTTTAGATTTCTAAAGACTTTTTAATTTAACGTATGTTCGTTCAATAGATAGTTTTTTACTCATATCCGATAAAGGCAAGAAAAGTAGCACAATTTAAAAATGCAGCATTTGAGAAAAATCAACTTAAAAATAACTTGACTAGAATAAAACTGGCACAACTGTCTCTTGAGTGGATAATTTTCTAGATGAAGATGTAACTTTTTTGTTCACATTGGGTGCATTTCATGTATTTTTCAGTGACATAAACCATTTTTTGAGTAATGCCACTTTTCTTGGAACTTGTAATTTTTGAAATTTCCGTCTAACGCCTTCTGATGCTCTGTTATATAAATAAGTTTTCACTGAAAAGAGAAAAATAAAATCTTTTTGTAAAAAAATAGAACCGACTCCAAAAAGGAACTACTATTCAAACAACTAAAAATGAAAGAAAATTGGCAGAAAATGGAACTGTAAATTGCGCCTAAAAGTATAAAATAATTTCCTTCGCCAAACAACCTATAACACTACAATTAATCATAACTTTTGAAGTCGGCGCAAAATTAAATAAAAATTGATACCTTTATTCAATACAAAAATCAAGTCCTATTCAAAATACACATCTCACATTGTTACCTGCAAAACTCAACCGAGAACTAATTTGATTCAAGGAAACAAATAAGATTTCCTATGCAGCAAAAGTTTGCGAAGATGCTGGTATCTGACGTTCTTGGTGAAAGAAAAATCGCAAAATTATCTGGCAAACATATTTAATTTCTTTGGGATATCATGATTATTTTGATAAGGTATATCAAGGGAGAAATCAAGAATATGAAACGACACATCGTACAATATATATTTTGAAAATATACATCTTGCGTGTATATTTTTGCATTCCGTTTTGAACGCCAAATCCAAAAGCCACCAAGGGTGATAGTTATCAAAGTTATACCAAATTTGCAAAGGAAACTCTAACTTCGTAGAAACATAAATACCGCATTGTGAAGAATGTTCACTGTTCTATGTAGATGCTACTAATGGACCAATTGTATACAGTGATAAAATAATAAAGGAAACATGAAAATGGATCATTCGAGACAACAGCATTTGTTGCTACCGATCTAAAGACAAACCTTTAAAAACTAATTAAATTTTATTTAATTTTGCGCCGACTTCAAAGGTTATGATTAATTGTAGTGTTATAGGTTGTTTGGCGAAGGAAATTATTTTATACTTTTAGGCGCAATTTACAGTTCCATTTTCTGCCAATTTTCTTTGATTTTTAGTTGTTTGAATAGTAGTTCCTTTTTGGAGTCGGTTCTATTTTTTTACAAAAAGATTTTATTATTTGTAATAACTTTAAAATTAATGTTTGAAACAAATAAAACTGTCTTGTTTGCATAATACCAAATGAAGGAAATGATACCTATGTACATTTTCGATTTAATAATTCGCTTTATTGCACTTTACGAAGTACTTTTTAAAAATCTGCATAAAACTGTCTTTTTGAACATAATGCAATAACCATACACTTTGTATTCTATTATGATTTATTATAGGAAACAAACAAGTTTTATTTTAATATACAATATAAAAGTATTGATTTGTTAGATCTATGCAATTTTTTATTAAAAATATGTATTCTGCATTGGGTTAATTCCACCTTTATATGGAATTACTATTTTAATGCGCAATGGCATAGTTTTATATAATGTTTTAATATAAATCTCAGAAATTTCACTGTGCCAAATATCACAAATATTTTTTTATAGGTCTGGCAGAGTTACAGGTTGCAAATTTCGAATTATCTCCCCTCTCCCCGCCTTTTTATAGACGAAACATTTTCGAGCGGATCGCGATTAGGACTGTTTCCATGTCTGGTAAAGAAGAAATTCTACTATATCCTTTGTGGGATTTAACTTAAAGTGAAAAAAGATATGATTACTTACAGAATTATAGGTTCTCATGGGAATGGATAGGAAATTTTGACAATTTGAAGTGAATAAACTTACCACAGACGCCGTGTAGTAATGTACATTTTCATCTTGAAATGTTGTTTGTGAAAATGTCAAAGATACCTCCAAAATAGTCGATCAGGCACCAATTTTATGAAGATTGCGTTTTATTTCGAGTTAATCAATCCCTTGAGAATCAAAATTTGTCCGACTGTTTGAAAAGTTATGCACCTCCGTACCCTAATGTACGGAGAATGTGTCACTGTTTTAAAAGTGCGATTTTCATTAAGCCGGTGATATTTTCGTTGTCAGATCTGCTTGTTTTCTTTAGCTCGAAATAAGCTAAACGTGACTCATCAGAGAGAACCAGTTCAGCACAATAATTAATTAGCCATTTTTTAATTTTTTTAGCCATCTGAGGTCTTGCTATCCTAATTATCTTCACTAAGAGTGAAATTTTTTCAAACTTTCTGTCATTTAAATCTGATTTGTTTAATAGCTGCTGCCCGTAGTTAAAGAAATTATGCTGCTAAACACTTTTCTGAATCTCATTTATGTTTTAAATGTAATACAAACCGATTTTATAAGCAGCGGCTTTTTAACTTACGGTCATCTCGCTTGGATGAGCAACATGTCCGCCTAAAGCAAAATTTCCTGTTTAAACGGCCAAAAAATTTTATATCTTGCTAAAAACCATTTTACCAATATTTCGTTAACATTTAGTTATTTTACCATCTCACGTATTAAAATATTTTTGGATTTTCATTCAAAAATTAATACTTTTTGTGGCATCGTTAACTGCCTTATTTTTACCATTTTTGAAATAATTTCTAAAATTATAATTTTCCTAACAATTGCATTTTATTTTTAACACTGGACTCAAAGCTAAAATGTATGTGGAGGATAACACAATAAAACCTTTTCGAAAATTTCCTTTTTAAACGATAAAATTGGCGAATGTGGAAGGCGAAAAGGAAAATATCCAAGTGCGGCTTTTTTTTTTTTGTCGCTTAGTGTATATATATATATATATATATATATATATATATATATATTTAACTGGAGCAGCTTTAGGCGGCCACGTTGCTCATTCAAGCGAGATGACTGCAATTTAAAAAGCAAATATTTAAAAAATCGATTTGTATCATGTCCAAAACCCAGAAAAGATTCAAAAAAGTATTTAACAAATTAATCTATTCAAAAACAAAAAAAGTCATTATTAAGAAGAAGAATTAAAAGAAATAAGTCTTCAGATGACCAAAATTGAAAAAATATATTAGTTAATTATTGGGCTGAACTGGTTTTCTCTGATGAGTCAAGTTTAATTTATTTCGATCTGATGAAAAAAACTAGGAGGACGGCGAAAAATGTGACCGACTTGATGAAAATTGCTGGCTTAAAACAGTGACACATTCTCCGTACATTATGGTACGGAGGTACATAACTTTTCAAGAAGTCGGGCAAATTTTCATTCTCAATGGATCAATTAACTCGAAATAAAACACAGCCATTATAAAAGTGGCGCCTGACCGACTAATTTGAAGGTATTTCAGACTTTTCCTCAAACAACATTTCAAGATGATAATACACCTTGCTACAAGTCGTCTGTCGTACGTTCATTTGATTCAAATTGTTAAAATTATCTATCCATTCCCATGAGCACCTATAATTCTGTAAGTAATCATATCTTTTTTTCACTTTAAGTTAAATCCCACAAAGAATATCGTAGAATTTCTTCTTTACCAGACCTGGAAATAGTCCCAATCTCAGTCTGCTCAAAAACGTTTAGTCTATAAAAAGGCGAGGGAAGAGCGGGAGGGAGGTTTCGAAATTTGCAGCTTACAACTCTGCAAGAACTAGAAAAAATCATTTATGATATCTGGTTCAGTGAAATTTTTGAGATTTATGTTAAAACACTGAATAATACTATGCCATTGCGCTTAAAAGCAGTAATTCCATATAAAGGTGGAATTGATCCAATGCATAACACATATTTTTATTAAGTAATTATTTAGATCTAACAAATAAGTAGTTTTGTTCCATATTTTAAAATATATTATAACTTATTTCATATAATAAATCGTAATAGAATACAAAGTATATGTTTATTATATTACGTTTGAAAAGAAAGTTCTATGTAGATTTGTATTAAGTACTTTATAGAGTGGAATAAAGGGAATTATCAAGTCGAAAATGTACATGGGTATCATTTCATCCCTTTGGTACTATGCGAAGATGACAGTTTTATTTGTTTCAACAATTAGTTTTGAAGTTATTGCAAATAAAAAAGGTATAAGTCAATTTTTCTGTAGTGCAACTTTTTTTTTTTCTGTTCCTTAGTGTAGATATATCCAGAAATAATTTTTATTAGCTATATGAAAAAATCCATTCTCACTTGATATGACAGGATCCAAAAAATCCCGTATTCACAAATAAGAAACTGTTTTGAAATAAGTATATGAAAAATAAATTTACCTTCCTGGGCAGTGTTCATCGATATAGTAAAGGGTAGCAATGCATTTCCATCACTTAGATTTAATAGAAAAGAATGTTTAGCTTAATTTTGAGTAGCCCTGTATATTGTACATATATAAATTATATGCACATCACATTGTGTACTTAAATTTAGTCTTAAAAGAAAACACCTAACATATGAAATACGCTTCCAGCAATTTTCAAGTTTAGCCCCAATACATCCAAATACTTTGGGTAACCCTATAAATGAATGATGAATTATTTGCATACCACAATTTACACAAAATTTGATTAAATGCATATGGAAATATGTTCATTCCATTTTGTTTATGGCAGTCTATAGATATTACACTATACTTACCAAAAATTTCCCCCATAGACATAATGTATTTAAATTCTCTTGGACGTCCCTGTATACGAACCATTTGCTTGATCTCAACGAAAAGTTAAATGTAGTATCCCTATATATGGTATTGATTTACATTTAAGATACCGAGTTTGTACTTCCTGCTGCTATTTGTTCTTGAAATATTGTGATAACAGACAGACACACACAGAGACTAACAGCTAAAAACAAGATTTTAGGATTCAGGGGTCCTCCACACGTGTCAGTATAACGAAAACTGAATTTCGAAAATTTGACCCCAAAACAATAATTTCGCTACTATATATATGGATAAGAGAAAGTAAAAAGAGTGATAAATTACAAGCTAACATAAGAATGTCTATCCATATCAGACTTTAGCATTTAGCAAAAAGTAACAATGATAAAGATATTTAAAAGTTAAAAAACGCTCTGAAGCTGAATAATTTAATCATCAGGATCGTACAATTCTTCAGAGAGTATTAAAAATGTAAGATTTCAAACTGTAGTAGCCATATTTGAAAAAGAAAAGAAAAGAAAATTAATAATAATAAGTTTCGAAACGGACAGTATCAAAAGTTTTTTTTTTTTTTTTTTTTTTTTAATAATAAGCGCGCATGCAAAATTAAATAAAAATTAAAAATCTAATTTTGCAAATCTCAGCAAAGCATGCCAATTAAAAACTAGTATGTTGTGGCCCCCACAAGACTTTCTTCTATATTTTCCTATACAAATTCACTCAGTAACAATATTAAAAAAAAAAAAAAAAAAATTAAAAAAAAAAGCGATTTTTATTTCCAAGATTTTTTTTTCGTTAAAAGAAAAAAATTGATAACTTTGTTTAAATTATCACATATTTATAGTTCGACCATTCATTTTAAAGGTATCGACGAGACCTTTCGAAAGATACCCATCTTGAAAATCCTCCCCCCCGCCAGATGCCCCCACATGCAGAAATTATTTTTCCTAATTAACTGCTACTATTATCAATAATTCATATTAATTTTACAATCACAGGTTAAGAATAACTCTCATTATGTACATTTATACGAAATTTTGCCCTATACTGCCATGTTAAAAATTTAGAAAAAATGTGATCATAGCGCCACCTGTTGAGCGATTGATCCCCAAATCTAATCAGCACCAGTTTATGTCAGGGGCAAACTAAATACTAAGTTTGGTTAGATATCGTAAAAAAAAAAAAAAAAAAAAAAAAAAAAAATCGATAATTTTGTTTTAAATTATCACAGATTAATAGTTCAACCATTCTTTTTAAAGGTATTGACGAGACCTTTCGAAAGATACCATCTTGAAAATTTACTCCCCTCGAGGGGGGACTTCCCCCGAGGGGGGGGTGAGGCTCCTACACATACAAAATCGTTTTATCAGTTGACTATCTCTATTATAAATAATTCTTGTAAATTTCATAATGATTACTAAAAAATAATTCTCTTTATGCTCATTTATACAAAATTTTGTCCTATATCACCATGTTAAAAATTCAGAAAAAGCGGGATGGCAACGCAACCTGTAAGACAATTTTTACCAAAAGTTGATAGGCACTAATTTATGTCAAGGTGCAACTACATACCAATTTGTATGAAATTCTGTGCAGTACTTCCTGAGATACAGTTGCCACAAAATTTTGTCACACACACACACAGACAGACAGACAGACGGACAGACATTTTCTAAAAATGGTCAAATCGTGTTCTACAACGTGTAAATCCATCAAAAACCTGAGGTCGAAAATTTTTACGAATCCAATACTTTCTTCAATTGAATATAGAAGAAAGTAAAAATATATATATATTGTTTTAGAATATATTTAAATTAATTAATTTCTTAACTCTGTTAACTTGCAACGATTTTCATGGTACTCCATTTATAAAAGGGATTTACTATACTTGAAACAGCTGTGTGCTTATGATTAAAGCATAGCTGATACACATAAACTAATGAAAATCTAATGGAATAAATAAAATCTAGATTTTTAACATTTAAGTATACTCTTATACAATTTATGAACTTTTATAAAAAGTATTTAATTTATTTTAAAAACGCGTTTTTTTTTTTTTTTTTTTTTTTTTTTTTTCCAGCTTACAGTTTTTAAGAAGTCGTCATTGGGAAACAAAACACTGAGAAAAAAAATATACCGCTTTCATCTAGAACGAATTGGTGGTCCTTTTCTAAATTCCTAAACTAGAAATATAGATTTCCGAGCTATCAGTATAAGTCACGCCAATACACTGAGAAAAAATTCTATAACTGACATCTAGAATCTAAATTGTGGCTCTAGTAAAAATAGTTTCATGTCATCCTTATAAATTCCTTTATAAGAATTTTTCTAGTCCCCTTCGAAAGCGAATTCTAGAAACGTCTATTATAATTCTTGAGCGTTTGCCTATACTATCGAGGACAAACCTATTTGAAAATATCTCCAAATAAATATGAATATAAGAGGCGGGTTTCAGCAGCTATAATCTTGGTTTATGACCCAATTCTAGAAAATCAAGCGAGAATTTCTCGTAATACAAAAGATTCAGAATATTGTTTCACCCTCTAGAAATGTGTAGATTAGAAATTCTCGACCATTTCGTCTATTCAGTTTATTGGCGTGCCTTATGTGCATGGCTCCGAAATCTATATTTCTAGTTTAAGGATTTAGAAAATGACCATTTATTCATTCTAGATGAAGGCGGTATATTTTTTTCTCAGTGAATACCAAATTAAATTTAACTAGGCTGAGATTTAATATGCTTTATATACAGTCGACACCGGTTATAACGTACCTGGGATATAGCGTACTTTCGCTTATAACGTACTCAGATGCTTGGTCCCGAATGAAACCCTATATAGTGTAATGGTTTACATCTTCGGCTGTAACGGACTATGCAAAAGCCTTAATCTGGTTATAACATACTTTTTAGACTGGAACAAAAAGCCAAAATTGTATGTCAACCTTGCATTTCTGGTTTAGAAATCGGTATATTTTCTTGGATGGAGGTGCCAAATGAGGAGGTGCCAAAAGTATCTGAAGCATTGAGTACCATAAAAATTTTATCGCTGTTCGTTGAATTCCATACTGACTATTCAAAGACTGTGCAAAATTCCATTATAAATATTGAAAATCTAATTTTTACTGTGTCATCTAATCAAAGAAAACAACGAAAAATAACAGATTATTTTTCCAAATGAACATGTAAGTAGTAAAATGTTTTTTTTTCTTTTTTCTTATTTTATTTTGAGAAACTCATGAACTTTCTATTTAAAATCTCTATTATTGCGTGTGCAATTATGCACCTTATTCTTTCGTTAGGCACAAAATTTTATTGGAAATATTGCTTATAACGTACTTCGGTTATAACGTACCATATTTTCTGGTCCCCTGACAGTACGTTATAACCGGTGTCGACTGTATGTACATATGAAATTCATTTAAATCGGCTTAAAAGGGTTATTTTAGGACAAAAGGTCATACATGAAAATAGAAATATTCTATATAAAGAGGAATTAATCTGGCCAACGAACTTAAACGAGAATTTGATATTTTTACAAGCGTGGAAAGTTTCATGGAAATCGCCTTATAAATAATGACATTATCACTATGAAGAAAATGCCATTTACAACTACAATAAATGAATGCATGTGTAAACAATTTTTCTTTCGTAAGACTGCAATAAATAGGTTTTTATTTTTTGTAAAGAAGATAACTAAAAGGGAATGAATATTCTACTTCTCAATTAATTAATACTGTAAATTTTAAAGTTATAGAATACAGTTAATACTTTTTTTAAGAATACAGTATACTGAAATTATAATTTAATCAGAGTTAATGTCGACGAGAGATGAAGGAGGATTTAATGGTTTTATTGTTTACTTTCTTCCAACATACATAAGATGAAAGGATTGGATTTGTGAAAATTTTTGATTTCCAATTTTTGATGGATTTGCAGGTTTTGAGGCTTCCTCAACCTAAATACGTTTGATCATTTTTTAGAAAATGTCGGTATCCCTGTTTGTGTGTATGTGTTACCAAAGTTTTGTAAGTGATGTATCTCCCAAAATAGATAGGATAAAATTCTAGAAAACCTTACATTTAGTTGGATTTGGATATAAATTGATGCTGATTAGATATAGGTGTACATCGCACAGCAAGTGCACTTTTGTGCTACAACTTTATCCGTTACTGAAAGGCTATATCTCATCTTTTGTTGTGTTTAATTACACAAAACTTGAATTGTAAGATGGATATTATGAAAAAATATGCTGATTCGATTTGGATGAATATCGGATGACAGGTGGTTCTGTTATGATGTGATTTCTTCTGTGTTCGGGAAGGCTATATTTCAGCTTTTACAAATGCATTAAATAATTTATAAATGCATTAAACTTGATGTGTACCGTGGCCATTATGGTAAATTACACTGAATTAATTCGGATGTATATCGACCGTCAAGTGTCTATTACTAATTTTCCGCTATTTTGAAGATGTCTATATTTCAGCATATATATATAAGTTAAAATTTCACCAAACTTTCTATGTAAAATTTTCGTTGCAAGGTCCGATTAAATTTTTGATCATGTTAAGCAGTAGGTAGCGCTGTTTTCAGAATGATAGTGTTGTGATAGCCACATTATACTAGTTTGGTTAAATAATTTTAATGGTAAAATATTTTTAATTACTTTCGCTTGCTTTTTGAAATAAAACAATTAAATTTTCTAAAACATAAAATGCTTCAAATTAATATTAGCCTTATACAGGAATTTTTACAACAAAATGTTGTATATTTTCCAGTATGCAGTTTTTCCAGTTGCATATTGGTTGGCGTTTTCCAGAAATATACCTTTAAGGGGGGGGCTAGAGCCGTTGAAATTAATTATTATTATTTTACATTCTACCGCTTCTTAAATCAAATATTGTCATGAAATCTGTCATATTTATATATAAAGTATGTTTTAACCATTTCATTCCCAATTTTTTCCCTCCATAAAACAATAAATTTTATATTTAGTCATACATTTATTTTAAAGGTAATATATATAAATATATATTTTTTTAATAGGAGTAATAGAAGAGTACGAATTAATATAGCTAACAAAGCAACTGAGAGGTGTTTGTTTATGCTTAACATAACCACTGATGCCATTTAAAATCATAACTTTTCAATAAATAAAAATATCAAAATTTTGGAAGAAATACATATTGTAATAAATTAAAATAAGAATTATAAACATTAAAAAATAAAATAAAAAATATTTCAAACAGTTAATTTACTTAACCCTTTATATCTCAAATTACCTTATTTTTTGGAAAAAACAGTTTGAAACTTTTTTATTTTATTTCTTTGCTGCATGAGAAACATCTCGTATTAAATTTAGCTTAATCTATAGCTAAACTATAGGGAAATCTTAAACTATAGGGACTTTGAAGTTTCAATGAAATCCTGTAGTAAGTTTAGGCTATATTAAGGGATTATTTTGATGGGACTTTAAAGTCCCGGTGGGATACAAAGGGTTAAAGGATAAAGAGTAATTCTAGAGATGGAAAGACCTCTTACATGGGGAAAATAATACAAAATAATTGCTTAATTTAAAACTGTCCCATGTAAATTCCGAATTATTTTATATCTCCCCCGCTCTCTAAAATTGGAAAGGAAAAATTCCCTCAGACTGAGCCATTTTTTACTCAATCGACATGATGAAAGGCAACTTCTCACGTTGAGATAAATTCTCTCAAATCATTGAGCTGCTATAAGTGGCTCAGATTTGAGCCAACTGAAACAAGTTATTTTTGAGAGAAATCGGGCCAAATTTGAGTGAATCTGTTTCTGTTTGAAGTTGGAAAAAGGGGAAGAATTTGCATGTACCGTGACAGAGGGCGCAAAAATCACGCTATTGACTTGCAATTTGGTACACATATTTATGAGCCCAACAGAATTAGCTGTATAGCTTCAGGTGTGTATTCCATTTGCATTTCGTGTACACGGACATGCCAAAGATGTTCTTATCATTACGTCCTATGAGAAGAATTTCTATGTACCGCAATAGCGACCGCAAAAATCAAGCTTTTGACTTGCAATTCGGTACACATATTTATGAGCCACACGGAATTTTAGCTGTATAGTTTCGGGTGTGTATTTCATTTATAGTTCGTATACAGGGATACACCAAAATTTTCTTTATCATTATGGCCTATGAGCAGAATTTGAATATACCGCAATAGCGGCCGCAAAAATCCTCCGATTGACTTACAAATTGGCACACACGTTCAGGCTCTGTATAGAAATAGTTGCAAAATTTTTTATGTCTATACTTTATATGGATTGTATACATGACACGTCAAAATTCTTATCATTACGGCATATGGGGTGAATTTCTTTTAAACGCATTTTGACATCATTAATTTGCAATCAACAAAATGAAATTTGCGTACATTACTCAGATGCTTAAACTTATGTTTTATGCAGAAACTATCTGCTCTAATGTTTCCTAATTAATGTACTACCACACAAAAGTGTTTTGACAATGCAACGTAATCATTTAAATTATGTAAAATTTCGAACAATTATTCATGAAAAACGTAGAATAAGCTGAACAGTTTTTACTTGTGTGTGCAATGTTTATGGTTCGTTTACGGAGACACACAAAATAATTTCGTGATATTAGAGCCTATGAACAAATTTTTATTTAAGCGCACTTTAATGCATTTATACTGCATTCAACATAATGGAATTAACATACGTTATAAAGATGCTTAAAAGCATGTTTACTCTAAAAAAAGGATTAGACTAAATAATTTATTTACGGGACCCCACAAAATAATTCCGATGACGTACTGTAATCATCCAAATGATGTCAAATTAGGTTAAAATATTAATGAGTTATAATTAATTAAATAGGTGTATTTATTTTTATTGTATACAGTTACTGTGGCTACTTTTCTGGAATACATAAAAGAATTCCGTACTATTACAGTCTATAGTCGGTATTTTTTAAAAGTGTATTTTAACATGGTTAAATTTAACTTGTAAGATATAATGAAATTTTATTAGAATTTTAAAAGAATGTTTTTCAGTGGAGAAGTGTGGGCATAGATTTGGTAATTCATTTACAGGGTTACACAAAATAATTCCGATATTTTATGTAATCATTTTGCATGAAATTTGGTATAAGTATTTATGAATTACAGGGAATTAATTCAAGACAATCAGTTATTAGCAATACATACATGCATACATATATATATATATATATATATATACAGATCGTTTTAGAAAGAGAGATGGAGCGGGGGTTGAGGGTGGCGGTAGCCCCCCTCAGAAACGTTTCTGCTTATGTAGCAAATTAGTCGAATCAATATATATATATATATATATATTATATAATAAAGAATAAATAAAAACGATCTCCTGAATAATGCGTAATGCAAATAGTACGTTGAGGCTCCTGATCTGCAGATCCACTAGTTAGTTATCTATCATTAATAGAATGTAGCTGAGAAAATAATGATGTACCTTAAAAGAAATTATGATGCAGCATTTTTAGTGGAAGTAAGACAGGATAAGAATCCGCATCGGAAAAGGAAACCATGCAATTTGCAGAAACAAACCGGAAATATTGTGAGGTTTTGATAACTGTGGCAACCTGGAAACACAATTTCTTACCTGGTAATATTACTAGATATATTCTATAGAAAAATAAAATAAAATAAAGTAAAGGTCAAAATTGTCAAAACCGGATTGGTAAGACATCGGACACATTTATAGGCTTCATTGAGAAAAAATTCTGTAACTGACATCTAGAATCTAAATTGTGGCTCTAGAAAAAATAGTTCCATGTCATCCTTATAAATTCTAATCCCCTTGGAAAGCGAGTTCTAGAAGCCCCTATTAGAATTCTAGAGCGTTTGCCTATATTCTCGAGGGAAAGTTATTTAAAAATCCCTGCAAATAAATGAGACTACAAGAGGCGGGTTTCTGCAACTATAATCTTGGTTTACTACCAAATTCTAGAAAATCAAGCGAGAATTTCTCGCGATATAAATGATTCAGAATATTTAGAGCATTCAGAATATTATTTCACCATCTAGAAATGTGTACACTAGAAATTGTCGATAATTTCGTCTATTCAGTTTATTGGCGTGCCTCATGCGCATAGCTCGGAAATCTATATTTCTAGTTAAGGGATTTAGAAAATGGCCACTTATTCATTCTAGAGAAAGGCGGTATATATTTTTTCTCAGTGTTGTTTTAAAAGTTTTAAGTTCTCATCATGATTCTTTCTGAGGATACGGATGCTCATTTGATTTAAGTGCAACAGTCATTTCTATATACTACGTTTTCGAGGTTACAGTTTTAATAGTATAAAAAGTTGTATCCGACAATATATAAAAATATTTTTAAGGTCAAACTTACTAAAAAATTACTGAATTTCTTGTTTTTAGATATTATTTCATACCATATTCTACAATTCTATTTATTTTCCTGCAATATTATACATATATTTTTTATATGCTTCTATGCATAAATATATATATATGTTCATTTCATTTTGTTTAGCGCAACCTAGATGTTAAACTCTACCTACCAAAAATTTCGCCCATAGTCATAATGTATTTGAATTTTGTTGGATGCCCTGCAGAAGAATCAATTGCTTGATCTCAACGAAAAATTTAGTGTAGAATCCCTATATGATGCAAATTTAGAATACCCAGTTATGACTCCCTGCTATTGTTTGTTCTTTAAATAGGCTGAACAGACACACAAATACATACACACAAACAAAGCACTAGAAACCTGATTTTCGAATTCAGGACACCTTAAAACATGTAAATATAACAAAACTGAAATCTGAAATTTGTCCCCAAAACAATACTTTCTCTATCGTATATGGGTAGAGGAAGTTTAAAAAAAAAAAAAAAAAAAAAAAGAAGAAGAAGAAGAAGAAGAAAAAGTACTACGGGAATTTGTGTAAGAAAATATAGAAGAAAGTTTTGTGATAGCCCCAGCCTGTTAATTTTTAAATGAAATGCTATCTATGCTTTAATTTATATACTTTTAACACTAAAAGTTTGCATATAATATTCAATTCTACCTCGCTCTATTTAATTTTATGTTACTGAATTTTAAATTTGAATATCGACAGAAAAATATATTTATTCTTATTTCTTCATAAAACAATTGCTGTTGAACACAATTGAGAGAATTACAGTGAACGCTCAGTTATACGACTCTCTCGGTTATACGCCGAATTCACTCGGTCCCATCCGCGCTTTATGAGAAACAATGCCAAATTTCGCTCAGCTATACGACTTTTCTCTCACTTATAAGACGCTTTAGATTATGGCACGGGCACACGGAGCACTGGCCCAGCGTCTCCAAATTTAGGGGGCCTCATTTCCAAAAATTGAGAAGTAATAGTACAATTTTTTTCATTATACATCTATTAAAAACGAAAATTCATTAAATTTTTCTTTCTATATTTTATTAGAGAGCTTAAACAGTTATTAACCCATTAGTAGTCGCTAGTTGGTCGATTCGCCGCCCATTTCTTCAGTGTTTATTCAACAGCCACCAAAAAGTTTTAGAAAAGGCATTTGATATACATAATCGACGATTATTCGAGTCGATTCGCTTTTTATGTATATCAAATGCTACTTCCAAAACTTTTTGGTGCACTGTTGAATAAAAACTGAAGGGATGGGCGGCAAATCGACCAACTAGCGACTACTAACGGGTTAAATTTTGTGACTTATTTCCTAAACATTGGCTGATCAATGTGCTTCAGTTTTTCATTTGTCTTGAACATAAAACTAACGAGTTTGTTATAGGTTGTAAAAAAATAAGGAAATTAGAAGGTATAATTGAAGACAATTTTTTTTTAATGCACTATTTTTCTTTATTTATTTTTGTTTTTTAGAATGGGTCCTTTTGGCGAGCTTTTTAGAGCAGGGTAAGGGGGGCTCCAAATAGCATCAGCGCCCCGGGTTTTCAAAAAGCATAGTCGGGCCCTGGCTTTAAGCAGTTCAAGCAATTTTACATTTCTCAGTCAAGAATTCATTTTATAATCTTTAAAGCACATATCCTGCACGTTTCCTTACCCTTATCTTCACTTGTTAAAGTGATTAAAGTGCATTATTGTTAAAGTGCATTATCAATAATGAATATTCTTCAAGCAAATTACAGTCATTAGATTTAGGTATTATATAGAATTTTCAAGAAAACTACAGAAGGAGTTTGATTCGTCGTCTTATTTTTGATCGTGAAAATAGAAGGGAAGCTGCAACAATTTCCATTTTAGGTGCTATGCATCTTACAGCATCTGCATGGAAAAATGTGACATTGCAGACAATTAAGATTTGTTTTAAGAAATGGGATGTTTCACAAGACTAAACTGCTAGCTTAATGCACGAGCCCGATTTTGAAAGCATACAGAAATCTTTAAATGGCGAAGACTAGGATGAACTGCTAACAGACGAAAGTACATTTAAAGATCATATAGAATATTAATGAAAATCTTCTTGTGTCAGAATTGAGAATTGTTGAAGAAATCTTTGAAGATATCAATAATGAAGATGTGAGCAATGTTCCTGCTGCTGCAGCTTTTCCAGAAGCAAATGCAGCTTCAAATAAAGGGTTTTCCAAAAGGGATGATTCAATTTTAAATGGTTAGAATGGCAACACTGCGTATTATTTTTTGACATTTCTTGTGCCATTTGTGTTTAGTATGCTATGCCATTTAATCATGCCAAGATACACGCTTGAACAACGTTTCGAAATTATTAAATTGTTTTATCAAAATCAGTGTTCATATGTGAATACTGTGAGAAATTTGAGAAGAATTCATGGACGATGTTATTCCGTTAATCGACTCGATCGATTGTGATTTTTTTCTTTGGGGATATGTTAAGTCACAAGTTTATGCTGATAATCCAATAACAATTGAGCAATTAAAAACCAACATTGAACGTGTTATTCGTGAAATAACACCAAATTTATGTGAAAGAGTGATGGAAAATTGGGTTGACAGAATGCGGTATGTACAGAGAAGTCGTGGTGCTCACATGAACGATATTATTTTCATTTTTCATACTTAATGCCATAATGTAAGCTTTCAAATTAAAAAAAAAAAAAAAAAAAAAAAAAAAAAAAAGTGTCACTGAATAATTTATGTTTTTTTTTTTTTTTTTTTTTTTTTTTTATTGTATCACATTTAATGGAAAACCCTTTTTATTATATCCATCAAAATGATTACTCCCAAAATAGTTTAAAAGCTTTACCAGACATAGTAAAAGACATTTTCTCTTTTCGTTGACAGCAGAGACAAACTAATATCACTTCATTTTCTGAGAAAATCTGATCTGTAAATCTTTAAAATAAACATAGTGGTAACTAAACTACAACTTTGTATTTTGTGAACTTTTTTAAAAATACATTTTATGTTTTATTTTTTTGTTATATTTTATAAATTTTGTTAAACTGTAGTACTCAAAACTTATCGTTTTTAATATAGGTAAAATAATTAATGTGTTTAAAATTTGAAATTTATATAATAAGACGATCTCTCACTTATACGACTCTCTCAGTTATACGACTTTTTTTCTACGGTCCCCCAAAAGTTGCATAAGTGAGAGGTCACTATAGTTTCAAATTACATATCGAGTTTCAAAGATCGTACGGTAGCTCACGGGCGAATCTAAAATCAATTTAGCTTTAAGTGGTCAACAATATTTGGACTTGTAAATACTAGTTTTGCCGTGACCGGGTACTATAATATGCTAAATAAAATGTATGAACTTAAAAGCTTTTTACTCTTCACAGAATAAACGTAAATTTTTGGAATCATTTCTGCTAGGGAAAATGGCATCGATGCAAAATATATAAATCTGGATATAAAGCGACATTTAGTGACTACTAATTTATGCGCCTTTTAAGCGGTTTGCTTTTAAAACAACATATAAATGAGATGATTTTTTCTTTTCTTTTCTTTCTTTCTTTCTTTTTTGTTTTTCAATTTGTCTTTATTATAAACTAGATGTGATAAACTTAACAGCTAAGTGGAATAAATGAAATTGGTGAACATTATTTCTGATAAATATGTTAAAGGATTTGTGTTAATTACTAGCAGGTCTGCTCGGGTAGTACTTATAAAATTTTTGAATTAAAGAAAAAACAAAGTAAAGAAAATATTAGATGGAATCAAAATGAAGTTAAATGAAAGTTAAAATCTTCCAATTTTATGATATTGCAAACCGTGAGTTATATATATGACCGTTGAGTGTTAGCATCAAAATATTTTAAATATTAAAATTGAGAAAAAATTTTAATGGAAAAAAATTAGGTAGTGCTGTGAATCACTACACGTACTAGAGTACTGCATCGGATCGGGTTGACATTTTTTTTTTCTCTTACGGGTCGAGTTGACTGATCTTTTTTTCATGCGGGTCGGGTTCGGGTCGGGTTGACTGAATTTTTTTTCTTGTGGTTCGGGTTCGGGTCGGGTTTGGTTTTTGACAATTCGGGTCGACTTGAGAACACCTTTCAAAATATTTTTTACAATTATAAACCTAAATTTATAGGCATATTTATAACTCTGTAACTAATTTAAACATGCTAGACGTAGGATGTATCGGAGCTCCCTATTCGTATCCGCGGATATCCGCCAGAAAAATAGATCCGTGTTTGTATCTGGATCTATTTTCTTTTCTTCAACGAAATTAATATGTATCTTTTGTAGAAACTGTATGAAAATTAGAAAAGTATTATAAATTTTTCTTGACTGTTGTTAATATATAAATTAAAGAAATACAGTATAACCTCGCATTTACATTCTGGAAATTGAAAAGATTTCGCAATTTACAATTTTTTTTTTCTCTCTTCTATATTTAATAGAAGAAAGTATTAGACTCATAAGAATTTTCGACTTCCGATTTTTAATGAATTTGCACGTATTGAAAGTTCCAGAACACGATTTGACTATTTTGAGAAAATATTAGTCTATGTCTCTGTATGTGTGTGCCAAAAATTTTGTGGCGACTGCAACTCTGGAACTACTGCACATAATTGCATATAAATTTATATGTAAATGCACCTTGACATAAATTACTGCCTATCAACTTTTGGTGCCCATCGATCAAGAGATAGCGCTGCTATACAGCGATTTCTAGAGACCATATATTAGGAACCTATATTATGCAGGGTCTGTAGCGATTTCCACAATTTAAGGGAATGCTATATCTCAGGAACTACTGACGAGAATTGCATATAAATTTATATGCAGATGCACCTTGATATAACCTAGTCCTTATCAACTTTTTGCGTCAATTTCTCAAAAGAGGGCGCTACTATACAGTGATTTTCACAATTCAAGAGAAGGCTATATCTCAGGAACTATTACACAAAATTGCAAATAAATTTATATGTGGATGTACCTTGAGATAAATTATTGTCCATCCACTTTTGGTACCAATAATTCAATAGGTGACAGCGTTTTCCATAATTTAAGGGAAAGAGATATCTCAGGTTCTATTGCGTATAATAATTAAAAAAAAAAAAAGATATGTGAAAAGACCATTATCAGACATTACGCTGATTCAATTTGGATGCATATAAGCCAATGGGTGGCGCTGCTGTACCGCAATTTTCCCCGAGAACGGAAAAGCTTTATCTCAACTTCTATGGTGTATAACTATACAAAATTTGATATGGGAGATAACCATTATGAAAACGCATTTTTTAATATATTTTTTATAGAGAATAAAGCTGTCTTTCTTTGTACTTTTAATGTAATTTTTCTCTAAAATGAAAATCGTCTGCATTCAGTATGGTAGGTAATTTTAATAAATAAGAGCTTTAATAAATTATTTGTACTGAGCGAATTTGTATTAGAAAATATAGAAGAAAGTCTTGTGGTGGCCACAACATACTTTTTGTGTGTGTGTGTGTGTGTCTTTTTAAATACTTTTATTTTTAATAAAATTCAATCCTCGCTTTTATGTGAGCGAAATTTTGAATTTTCCTCTATTTATACTTGTATATTACAGCAAATATAGAGGAAATACTTGTTGTGATTTCATTTAAAGTTATTATGTTGTGACCACCACAAAACTTTCTTCTATATTTTCCTATAGGAATTCGCCCAGTAAAAATATTTTCTTAAAACTATTATTTACTAAAATTATCTACCATAATGAATGCAGATAATTTCATTTTAGAAAAAAAAATAACACTAAATATAAGAAATGAAAGACAGTTTAATTCTCTATAAATAAAGTCTTAAAAAATGCTTCTTCATAGTGGTTAACTCATATATCAGGTTTTGTACAGTTATATGCCATAGAAGTTGAGATATAGCCATATCCCGTTCTCAGGGAAAATTGCAGTATAGCAGCGCCACTTACTGGCTGATATGCATCCAGATTGAATCTGCGTAATGTCATGTAATGGCTACGTTGATACGTGTCAAGTTTTGTTTGATTATACACAACAGCACCTGAGATACAGCCTTCCCTGAAAATGCGTAAATCGACATATTCGCACCACCTGTTGAGCAACTGACAAAAAATTTTGGTGGGCACTAAATTATGTCAAATTGTATCTGCATATAAATTTATATCAAATTCGTTTAGTAGTTTCTGAGCCATAGCCTTTCCTGAAATTGTGAAAATCGTGGTCTAGCTGCTCCACTTGTTGAGCAAATGACACCAAAAGTTGATAAGCACTAACATAGTCCACGGTACATCTGCATATAAATTTACATGCAGTTATCTGCAGTAGTTCCTGAGATACGTCGCCACAAAATTTTTGTCACACACACACAGACAGACACATATTTTCTAAGAATAGTCAAATCGTGTTCTGGAGACCTTAAAACATGTTAATCTATCGAAAAACGGAAGTTGAAAATTTTTACGATTGCAATACTTTCTTCTATTGAATACAGAAGAAAGTAAAAAGCAATATAAAATAAACACATTTAGGAAACGGATTCCATCAAGGCAGATAATAACTAGTATGATATGGCCACCACATGACTTTCTTCTATATAATTTAACGCAAAATTTATTCAATACAAATTATTTATAACAAAAGTTGATATGTGAGAAGACCAATATGAGATATTATGCTGATTCAATTTGAATGCCTATCAGTCAACAGGTGGCGCTGCTAAACAGCGATTTCAGCAATTTAAGGAAAGGCAGTGTCTGTCTGTGTGTGTGTGACAAAAATTTTGTGGCGACGTATCTCAGGAACTATTGCACAGAATCGCATATAAATTTGTATGTAGGTGCACTTTAACATATGTTAGCGGGGGCCATGGGACACGCTGACCACTGAGGAAGCAGTCCTACACTCGTCAGCCGACCTCACCTCCTCGTGGTAGCCGCTTCGGCGGTGAGCTAACGAGGCGGCATGGACGAGATTATTGCAGGATGTCTCAGCCTGGGCGACTTCGCCCTCGTGATCTTTGATCATGATTATAAAGTAGAGACTTTATAAGGGTGCTAGCGGTTCTCGCTAGCACTTATATGCTAGTGGTTCTCACTAGTATATTCTAACCTATATATTTGCGGGGTCGCTCAGAAAGGGGACATCTGTGCGACCTCAGCTTAGCAGCTTTTGCTGCAAATCGGGAGTGTCTGTGACCCGATAGGGCATAAGCTAACAGTTGTGTCCAGTGGGAAGTTCGCTAGTGCCAGGATATATAAGTGTTATCTGGTGCGCTCGCATTGACGAGGATGATGATGACGACGATGATGACATTGCAGGTTGTCTTCTGAAGAGCGGCTCTGGCCACTTATTCTCCTTGTGTTTTTGAAATTCAGTGTAACGTCCAGCCACGTTGCAGGTGCTTGAAAATTCTCCTGGCGTTGGCGTCTGGCGTGCCTTGGTAATGGCCCAAGGTTAAGCACTGTCTTTCCTCAGAAACGGGTGCTGGCGGTTCTCGCTGGCACTCATTATGCTAGCGGTTCTCGCTAGTGTATTCTAACCTATATTTGCGTGGTCGCCTGGAAGTGGTACAGCCGTGCGACCTTAGCTTAGCAGCATCTGCTGCAAATCGGACGTTTCTGCGACCCGATAGGGCATAAGCTAGCAGCCTCTAATCTTTCCTTTTTGAGGGCGTCCAGGCAGCTCTGGGCGTCACTCAAAATTATTGGTAGATTACCAGAAAATCTCACCCTCTCTGGTTAGACCAACATTTTTAAATCTACAGCTGGTTTAAGATGAGGGTTTTTACTTTGCTTTTGCTCACGCAATATAAGTCGAAGGTTTTCTTCCCAATGATTCAAACTATAAGGCAGTCACTTCCTGATTATTGATATATGATTGATAAATGATTATCAATAAATAATTGAATAATAAATATAGAAATATATATATATCATAAAAAACGACAGTTTTTTGAGTGACGCAGCAAAGCTCAAACAAAGCTTAGCAGCGACACTCTATTATACAGCTAGTTTTACATCAAAAAATTTGGAAACGCCGACATTTAATATCTCAGTAAATAAGAGATATTTTGATCTGATGTTTTCAGAATAATATTTTATCTTCTGCATGATGCTATCCTGAAAGTTTCACACTTCCACATTCTATATATTTTGAGATCTGAAATTGCAATTTAAGACTTCAAAGGAAAAATGGTAATTGTGTGAGTTTTTTTTCTCGAAAACGGCTCGAAGAAATTTTATGAAATTGATACATGATATTAATTTATTTTGTCTAAGAATCGTGACGTGCTTCGTTTTTCTCTAAAAACTCTTGTTTTTTATATATTTTACTTTGAAAATGGAACTATATTACCTCGCGGATTACACTATTTTCTTTCGCATCGCTCAAAAGAAAAGAATGTAATCCGGTTTAGAATGTTCGCGGACGTATACAGTCTTCGTTTCCATTTGAAATATTCAATCTCAGATAGGTAATTTGGCTCCATCTATCGGCAGTTAGTGTCAAAAACAAACTTACAAAATAAAATATTTTTCTTTCTTTAATATATATATTAAATGAGTTATTTATTTGGAGATTTGTATTTTATATAATATTTTTTTTATCAAAAATATTCATTCAATTCCATTGTTTTCAAGTTGATACGTTGTTAACTTTCAAAATTGGTTTTATTTTAAAAAGTGACTGAAACAACAAAAACCCTTTTCTTTACTTTCATAAAAATGATAGATAATATGATAATCATATGCAAATATTTGTAATTTTTTTTTTTTTAACTAAGTGATAAATCACTTAAACTATGGACAGAAAAAATCCTGAATAATAATAATAGTAATAATAATAATAATAATAATAATAATAATAATTAATTGATTAATTTGCTCATTAAATTTCTATAATATAGTATGTAAATGAAATATTTTACAAAGATTGTAATAATTATAATATATCAAATCCAAATCTAAAATTTCATGTTTTCTGTTATTATTATTATTTTTTAATTTTATAAAATAATATTGCAATGAAATTAAAAAAAAAAAAAAAAAAAAAAAAACTCGGTTACCAAACACTTAAATGCATTGGAAAAACTGAAAACAGAATTAAAATTAGTAAAATAAGTAATAAAATAAAATGAAGTAAAATACATCTTTATTTGACTTTAATTTAAACCATAATATATTTTTAAAAATATTAATTAATTAATTTTGTTTTTCGCATTGTGATACTTAATTACGAAATAATACATTTCTGCAAAGCATACTGGCAAAATAATTAAGAATTATACAGTGTATTATTTTATAAATTACTTTGTTAATTAAATTTCCAGTAAAAAACTATACTACTTATATATTTATCAGTATAAAAGTTTCACATTTTAAAGATTTTTCTATTTTTATTTATTTTTCTCTTTTAAATCAAATCTATACTTCAAAAATAATAATTATTTCTTTCTTAAATTTAACAGTAGGGAGCAGGCATGAATATAACAATAAAAGCTACTCTAGAAAAAAAGAAAAAAAAATCCTCCTTCACTTGTACAGACTTATTTCTTACATATAATATTGATATAAAATGAAATTACCATGCATCTGCAACCTTTAAATTAGAAATTAATAATACATTTCAAATTTTGTATTATTTTGCAAATTTTGTTTATTGCCTTTATTCAGATATTGCAGTTTATTGCCTTCCCTTAGTTGTTTCCGATAGATTTGGGGAGGAAGATGGGACTTTTAGAAAGAAAAAAAAAATTATAAGTTCCTTAAAAATGTCCCACCAGCGGCCGAGCGGTGGATGAGAGGTGCCGGATTCGATCCCATCCTGCACTCTTTGACTTAGCCGTTCCTTCCGTGTTTTTCTCCGAAACTCGCTTAAATACGGGCCTCGACCCCTTAGAAAGACCTCATGGAGGTCATTCTACCTATATGCCTAGGACCCTAGCGTAGTCAGTTGGCCTTAAAACCTACTACCAACCAACCTTAAAAAATTATCGTTGAAGTGATTGCATCTAGAAGATTTCTCAAAGTGCTAAAAAATCCTTATCATTTAAAATTTTAATGTTACATCTCTTAGTATACTTTTTACCCCCATAACCCAATTTTAGAAAATGAGGCAATGTCCAAAATCCCTTCACCACGTTTTAGAAAATTTTCAGGAATTCTAGCCAGGAAGAATGTGGGAACTATGTACAGTATATTTAACCAGATAGGAATAAAACTACATTCAACAAAACATTTTCTAAAAAAACGTTTTCCCGATTAAAATTTCAAAGTGGTCTAACTGATTGCCCCCCTCCTATTTTCCCCATCTGAATTAATTTTAAACCAAACAAAATTTCCCTCAGATTGATTAAGCATCTTTTTTAGAATTATCAGAGTTTCCAAAGGAGGATCTGATCCCCACCCCCATGGTGTTAGGTATTTTGGAAAATTACTGTCAAATCCTTACAACATTTTACTTTAAACATCTAAAATTAAAAATATAACAAAATATTAATATTTTGTTCATTCAATTGGACCATTTAAAAACTTGTGTTTAATTTTTTTTTAATCTAACCAAAATCTATGCGGTGAATGGAGCTCTTTAAAAACTTATTCATAACACTTTTTTACAAAAACTTTCGTACACAAATTATTTTTTGAACATTTATTTTAAATATTCTGTTGAACTATTTAAGAAACAGATGAACCGTTGAACCAAAGAAATTGAATATTAAATAAAATAAAATAAATCTCTCTCTCTCTCTCTCTCTCTCTCTCTCTTTTTTTTTTTTTTTTTTTTTTTTTTTTTGTAGAAATTGTTTGTTATTTTTAAAATAACCAGCCCCAGCCCCTATTATGCCTTTGTAATGTTGCGTGTTTCCATCACACAACAAATATTCTTTCTTAAAGTTTTTTTATTTATCACTTTTCATAAATTTTTAAAATTTCATTTAGTTTGTTATTTTGTTCGAGGTAAAATTTAATGTGGTATGAACTATGAAACTGCACTTTTTAAGGGTTACAAACTCATTGCCATGCTCCTTTAATTTTATATTTTAATCATTAACCCCTAAAAAGTAATGATATCAATACAAAAAACCCTTAACGGGTTAAAAGTTTGTGACGCAGCACTGCACTTTATGGCTATAAGAATTAGAAATACGGGTCTTAAAAATAATGATATCAAATTTTCAGTGACGCTTTGCTATTAATTAAAAAATACAGAGATTTTCTTATTTGAATTTGTTTTTTTCATCTATTTATTTTTACAGTGTAAACGTTATTTTCAACATAAAATAATATATAACATTTATTTACCGATACCTTTTCATTCACATCTCTTATAATATCAAAATATGTGTTTTAAAAGAAATGATATGAAATTCCAGCAACGCAGTGATGTTACACTAAATGATTTGTTTTTAAATTCCACTGCAATTATTTTGTTTTGCATATTAAAGTATATTTGCACATTGAAATATTGCTTTTAATTTTCAAATACGCAGTCAAATATATCACTTTCATTAAGTTTATATTATGTACTGAAATGTATTTATTTCAATGAATTATTTTATCTTTTGCGTCACGCTATCCAAAACTATAAGTAAAATTTATGGAAATGTTTATTTTGTGCCATCTTATCCAAATTAATTGAAAAAGCATGCAAATAGATAGTGTGCTGCAAAAAAAAAAAAAAAAAGCGAAATTTTTAGTTGTAGTTTTGGATGGCGTGACGCAGAAGATAAAATAATTCATTGAAATAAATACATTTCAGTACATAATATAAACTTAATGAAAGTGATATATTTGACTGCGTATTTGAAAATTAAAAGCAATATTTCAATGTGCAAATATACTTTAATATGCAAAACAAAATAATTGCAGTGGAATTTAAAAACAAATCATTTAGTGTAACATCACTGCGTTGCTGGAATTTCATATCATTTCTTTTAAAACACATATTTTGATATTATAAGAGATGTGAATGAAAAGGTATCGGTAAATAAATGTTATATATTATTTTATGTTGAAAATAACGTTTACACTGTAAAAATAAATAGATGAAAAAAACAAATTCAAATAAGAAAATCTCTGTATTTTTTAATTAATAGCAAAGCGTCACTGAAAATTTGATATCATTATTTTTAAGACCCGTATTTCTAATTCTTATAGCCATAAAGTGCAGTGCTGCGTCACAAACTTTTAACCCGTTAAGGGTTTTTTGTATTGATATATATATATATATATATATATATATGTATGTATAGAAATATAGATCATTGTGGCACCCTTTAAAGGTTGCTCCTTGCATGATGATTTCGTTGCAGGATATGGTCTTCTAGGCGGCTTCTACTTGAGCTGCCGTTTGTGTTGGACCCTCAGTGATGTGCGCAGGTCTGTCAAACATTTGACTGGTGGCGCATGAAAATTTTTCACTGGTGGTGCATGACCGGACGGCTTGGGAAACCTCTGGTTGTAACGACTCGGTGCCCATATGGGCATTAGAGTCTGGGCAAACAGGGTCTGTCCAGGTGTCCTGAGTAGAGCCTGTCGTGTGGCAGTTAAGATACTGGTTTAGCAAAAAAGGTAAGCGTGTGCAGATCCTCCTAGTTGGCATGTAAGTGTGAATCGGCTAGTGTGGTGAACCGCGTTGGGAGTGTGGCACTTTGGACGGCCTGCTGACGTCCCCAGAAGGTATATGTGCCCTTCTGGCCACCAAACCGAGATTCGGCCAGTATCGAGTGGCCTTGTCTCGATTTTGACTAGCACTGGTTGGTCCAATGGTGATAGTAAGGGTGTTATAATACTGATTGCCGGTCTTGCCTGGATCAGTACTTGCTGTCGCGCGGCAGGTATATTGCTGTCGTAGTGTTCGAGATTTCAATTCTTCGGACCGTATGAGCTACTTAGCGAGCCTGGGCCGGTTGATGGTGCGGCGCAAGCGCCGATTTCCATTAACATATACTAGCGCCTATCAGCTTTTGGTGTAAACCACTCAACAGGTGGCGATTCTACAAAGCAATTTCCACAATTTAAAGGAAAGCTATATCACAGGTTCTATTGCATATCATCAAACAAAACATGATATGTGAAAAGGCCATTATGAGACATTATGCCTACTCAGTTTATATGCTTATCGGCCAATAGGTGGCGCTGCTATACGGCAAATTTCATCGATAACGTGACGAAAATATCTCAACGTCTATGTCATATAATTGTACGAAACTTGATACCTAAGGTAACCATTATGAAAACGTATAAGATGTTATTTATAGACGACAAATCTGTTTCTCTTTGGATATTTAGTGTTAGATTTCCCTAAGATGAAAATCATTTGCATTCATCATGTTAAATATTTTTAATTAGTTTTAATAAATTATTCACACTTAGTGAATTCGACAGGAAATTATAAAAGATATTCTTGTGGTGGCCACAACATACTAGTTTTTTTTATAATTTACCAACTGTGTGACAATGAAAATTTACTTTATTTTATATGATGTTATATCATTTTACTTTGTTTTGCTTGATTTTTAGATGAATAAGTAATGTTGATTTATTTTTCGTGTTTCGGGTCGGGTTCGGGCTAGAGAAGTCGGGTTTCGGGTTAAAGAAGTCGGGTTTCGGGTGTAAAGAAAGCGAGTTCGGGTCGGGTGCGGGTCGCAAAAAATTCTCTGTTGCGCGTTCGGGTCGGTTTTCCGGTTGATAAATTTTTTTTTGTCAGGTTCGGGTCGGGTTTCGGGTTGATTTAAAATTCATCTATCGTGTGCGGGTCGGGTGCAGGACTCTAATTCAGGGGACATTCAAAACGAGTAAATGTAACATAAACTGAATTTCGAAAGTTTGTCCCAAAAACAATACTTTTTCAACCTTATGGGCAAGAAAGAGTAAAAATGTTTTTCCTCCCCTTTTCCTCTCGCATTAATTTAAAAAATATTTAAAATAAAATCGAGAAAAATCGTGCTAAAGTAATGAAACAGCATGGACTCTTGGCAAAATTTGCAATTTGGCACCGAAGTGGCTCAGACGTGATATTTCTCGTCAAGATTTTTGCTTATGCAATTGCATATCCATTTTAATTCATTGCCAAAATGACAATAGAAATACTATAAAAAACCGCCAATGGAATCCTTTGCTAAAGCTGCACCAAAGTCATTTTAAGAAATAAATACAGTAAGCGATGCTAAGGAATGAAATACAGTTTCTGCATGCCTTTATATGGTTAGACTATATTTGAAGGTGCCCCTTGATTCTCACCAAGTTGTGATCGCGGTAAATATATTAAGGTTAGCCTATTGATATAAAGGTTATATGTATATAGTTATATGTATATAGTGTATATGTATAGGTTATATGTATATAGTGTTATAGGTTATTTACAAAAATGCACCAAACAATTTCGCCCTCAAATATATTTTTACGCCTTTATATGGATGAATAAATTAAAATAGGTCCTGTCATACTAAATTAAATTCTGTTTACAAAGTATGTAAGCATAATTTTCTTTTTTTTTTCTTTCTTATTATCATTATTTATTATTAGTATTATTATTTGTGGTACTTTATAAATTATTTATCCGTTAGTGTGATCGCAAACAGAAACAAGAAGTAAAGTCATTGGCGAAAAATTGCCGAGCTACTTCTGTGCCAAATTTCAAAAGTTGCCAAGGGTTTGCCTATATTAAAGCTGTTCCGTTTTGACAGACCGTATTGGAAAATTTCATGTTTTAAATAATGCATAAATCTTAGGCAATAATATGGTTAATTCATTGTTGTCTGTTATCTATATCTATATCATTATATAAAGCGCAAAAAATTGTTTGTTTGTGGAGGGTAATCTCTGAAACTACTGAACCGATTTAAAAACTTCTTTCACTGACCGAAAGCTACAGTATGCCATATTGTTATAGGCTATATTTAATTTTGATAAAATAAATTTTAGTTTAAAATCTGAGCATTTTAATTAAAATCCCCATAGAAGCCGTGGAAGCCGTAATAGAAATGGAAATAATGAAATATTAAAAAAATTAGCTGCTGCCAACATAAAAGAAACATTTACATATTCATTTCGTTTTTAAAATATCTTGACGTGAAAAGAAAAGAAATATATTTGCACGTGCATTAAATTGAAATTCATATAAAGCTTTTTTAATTGTTAAACTTACACGTTAAATCTGACGTCATTATAGAATTAAAAGTGTTTATTTTTCTAATAATTTAATTTGATATGATATGATATAATATCTAAGCATCAATGTTTAAACCACGGAGTCTTTATTACTCCGCGGTTTAAACTGATGTGTGTAAACGAAATTGGAATTTAAAAATAAATAAATAAATAAATAAAATAAAATAAAATAAGAAATTCTATTTTATAATATTATTTATTTTAATTTATAATTGTTGCCAAAAAGATTTACGAATTAATTTATTTTTAGACATATAATGAAATATATTTTCACGCGAACAATAATATAAAAAGTGAACTGAATTTTTTGTAAAAAAATAATAAAGATCGAGGAAAATTATTTACCCATTTTAATCCCCATATTTGGATATAGATATGTATTAGTTATCATGTGCATCCGTTAAATTAAATTGTTTTTGTTGTAAAATTGATAAAATTGGAATTTTAAATTTCAAAACTCTAGAAAAAAAAAAAAATGGCAAATTTCCATATTCGATTGAAAACATAAACATTTCATTTCAAAGGATGATATTTACACAATGAACATCCAACTAATAAACTAATTAAAAGGGAAAGGATAAATATTCTATCACAATTTGAAGTCAAATTTGTTTTCAAATGTCTAAATAAAGTATCTGATATAATATACTAATATGTTGCAGCGGAATAGATTTGATATCCGTCATCCTTGGCGGAAAAAAAAAAAAATATCGCCAAATTATCTGGCGAATATAATTTAATTCCTTTCAAAAATCATGGTTATTTTAAAAACTTACATTAAGAGTGTAACGAATAATATGAAACAATATTTCGTACAATACATATTACGAAAATATACATCTGGCATCTATATTTTCGTATTACGTTTTTGATCGCCAAATACAAAAAACGCCAAGGGTGACAGTTTTGAAATTTAAAATTAAAATTTTGTCAATTTGACAGCAAAATAACTCAATCTAACGCATGCATACAATAACTAATACATATCTATACCCAAATATGAGGATTAAAATCGGGAAATAATTCTTCTAGAATTTTAATAATAAAAAAAAAAAAAAATCCAATGAGCGATTAACATGGAAAATCTTTTTCTTGCATCCACGGGCGGTCAGTGATGTCATACTTCGCTTGCGTATTGAGATGTTTAAATTTATTTGGCGACTATTTTTAGCAACTACCAGTTATGGCAAGTAGCTCAATATACATAGCGCATACAGCCATTACTGAAATGTAAATAGCATTTAATTATTTGAGTTACATTATGTTGACTGGAAACCTATTTAATATACCTATGCTCTATAGCTATACTAATATAAAAAAAAGAAAGGTTTATATGCATATGTAGAGAACGATCGCTAGAACTAAAAAGCCGATTGCTTTTTTTTTTTTTTTTTTTTTCTTTTAATAATCAAAAGTTACACTGTCTCTCTCTAAGTGCTAGAAGCTATAATAAATTTTGGTAAAATAAATTTTTAATTAAAATTTTCAATATTTTAATTGAAAACAAAGCATAGATTTGATATCTATCGTCATTGGCGATTTTTGTATTTGGCGATCGAAAACGTAATACGAAAATCTGTATATTATCGTAGTAAATACGAGATGTATGTGTTTACTTCAATTACCCTACTACCGTAGGTAGTGGAAGTATTGTATAGGTTTTGGCAATTGGTCAGTGTGTGTGTATATGTGCACGTGTGTGTGTAATCTTCTGGCTGTCATATCTCCAAAACTAATAAAAATAGAACTACTAAACTTCACAAGTGATTCAGGTCTGGTGTACAGATAAATTTTCCAAATTTTCGTGAAAATTGAAAAACCGGAATTGGGTCATCGAAAACCAGAAATGGGACCCTAAGCCCATATTCAAAAACACCTCTAATGATTTTCTTCAAAGTTGCTATATAAATAATATATTAGATGCCCTTTCGATTGAAAAGTTGCTTAGTTCAGGAAAATTGATAGGCGTCCTCTATAAACAGCTCAATTTCAGACTTCGCAAGTGCGTTCCTTTAAAAACGCCTGTACGGATTTTTTTTCAAACTCGCCCTGTTAACTTCCTATTAAATATCCTTTTGTATGTAATTATTGTTTTTAGGTCAATAATTGAGTATGTTAAGTTTTGGTAAAAGTTGGTATCTCAAAAACGGCTCTAACGTATTGTTGAAAATTTTTTCTTTAATCCAATTTAGATAACCTTTCTCAAGTATTACGTGCTTATTACAGGACTATTAACGGTCATCCTGATTAGGTAGTTCAGTTTTAGATCTCGGAAATTCGTGTTTCAAAAAATAACTATCTATTTTTTTCCCCTTATTTTTTAACTCGCTATGCAAACTCTGTTGTATGTGTCTTTATACGTGTATCAAGTTTATCTTACTGGAAAATCTCAAAAAATGCATATAACATCTCCAAAAAATTGTATATAATACGTGTAATAGTGGGTAATGGAAGTCGTGTGGTTGTTTCACACCAGATTCTGTAATAGTATATATTGTACGAATATTGTTTCATATTATTGATTTCTCCTTTAATATACATTATTAAAATAATAATCAATTATGGAAAAAATTAAATATATTTGCGAAATGAAAAAATAAATAATAATTAAAGCTATTATGACGTCAATTTTATCAAAAACATTTTCATGTCATAGGTTTATTTTTCAATATTTTTTATTCATGAGTAAAGAAATGTTTCTTTTTATGAAATAAATAAATAAATAAATAAATAGCATTAAGTAAAAATTGCCAACATTTAACAACTAATTAAAAAAAATAATTGTAAAATTATATTTTGACTTTCCAGTTAATAATATTGCCTGACTATAACATATAAACTGATATATTTCTTGATTTTTTACATATCAATCCATCTTTAACTAAAATTTGTTCATCAGTGCGAAGCCGGACGGGTCAGCTAGTAATTAATATTTTTGTTTTTTCTCTAACAATGATTTAATTTTTAAACAATGTTTCCAACAATGGTCTGTGATATGACATTTATTGTTACATGCAGAAATTCTGTGAATCTTTCATCGATTTTAGCCTTTGTATGTGAGTAATTTTGAGCGTCAAAGACTTGGTGATTATTTTATTACTAAAAGTGTATTAAAGCGAACTTTCTCGTTCATACGAAATGTTTCCTGACGAGTTAATTCAAATAAAGTTTACTAATATCAATTTTAAGTTAATATTTCCATCGGTTCACATCTTTGATGTCTAGAGGATTAATTCTATTTGTTATTGTCGTAATCTTTTTCATAAATTAATTAATATATTCTCGATAGAGTTAAAATGTCTAGAGGATCAATTCTATTTATTATTGTCATAATCGCTTTCATAAATTAATTAATATATTCTCGATTAATTAATATGAATATTAAACTAGTGGCTACAGAGTTCGTAAAGGACCCCGACACTATTTAGATTTTTGTTGTCTGTCACTTTGGCAATGAATAAAAATGGCTATCCTATTGCAATCGCGTAAATAAAGACCTTGGAGAGAAACGTCTCAGTTACTTTGTTGACAAACTTCAAATTTCGTCAAGTGGATCCTATACATATTTTCCTATACATATTATATATTGGTTAAATTTTAAATGTTTAATAATTTTTATCCTAATCTGTTTCTTGGTTTCTTCGCATTGTCGTGATGTATATGTATGTATGTATACATCACTATATTGACCAATACATATATGTATTGGTCAATATGGTTTCAGTGGTCAAAAATCTTCTGTTTCTCAGCTTTTAATGAGAAACAGAATATATATGTATATGTATAAAGATATCTTTATCTGTCTCTCTCTATATATACGTAGAATAAAAGAACTGAAAGCTATGCGTAACAAGGTCAAAGGGTCAAACATAATAATCAGAAATGGCACACCGAATGAAAATTAACCAAATGTAAATTCTGATAAATAGTAATGATAATAATTATACCTATATGCAATACACTGTATAATTTTTTGTAGTACCAAAAGACTATTTAGAAAAATAGAATTTAAATGAATAATATCCTATGAGAGAACATATCCTACGAAAATTTATTCTACGATACATTGGGCAAATTATGTCGAAAGTAATTTTAATAGAGTAAAAATTTAACAAATTCTTCACAAAAAAAAATGAGAAAGATTCCAGAAATTTTTAAGACTTGAAATTTCATAACAAGTTTTCGCATGCCCCTTATTTAATTTGGAGATTCGTTTATTTCGCCCACAAAAATGCTTATTTATGAAAGATCGTTATGAACTTATAAATAAAGTTATGTTACAACTACAATCCCATAAGGGGGTTTTGAAACGTGGTTTTAAAAATTTAATAACAAATCACTAAATACCCCTTATGAAATTTTAACTCTGGAAAACATTAAAAAATCTAGCTTATTCTTTTGCTAATAATTTGCTTAATTTTTACTCCATTAAAATGAATTTTTTTACATAAGTTGCCCGATATATCAAAAGTTTAACCTATGCAATAAAAAACTTTCTATCTTTCGCGCTTTCACGGTAAAAGAATATTTACTGTACTACAAATACTCATATCTCAATGAAAATTACATGTGTGCATTTTATGTTTAGGAAAAATGATTCTCTAATGATTTGTCAAGTTTTCTGAAAGTTTTGTGAAATTTTGCTGAAATCCATTCATATTAAAAGCAAAAAAACTTAATAAAATAATTACAAGATAAAAGTACTTTTTATATACCATGTGTTTAAATTTTCTGTTGAATCATATAAACGCTACCGAAGGCAGCGGGAACCCAGAACAATTGGCTAAAAGTATTTAAAAAATTCATTGTTATGGTGTTTTGAGCTATTATAAAAGTTTCAAATGGCTAGCTAGCCGGGAAGTTAGTTAAAAATCGATTGCAAGCTTTGTACTAGTAACGCTGCCGAAGGCAGCAGAAACCTGAAACAGTTGGCTAAAAGTATTTAAAAAATGCATTTTCACTTTGTTCTGAACTATTCTGAAAGTTTCAAATGTCTAGCTAGTCGTGAAGTTAGTTAAATAAATTTTCTGTCGAATCATATAAACGCTGCCGAAGGCAGTAGGGACCTAAAACAGTTGACTAAAAGTATTAAAAAAAATGTATTGTGACCGTGTTCTGAGCTATCCTGAAAGTTTCAAATGTCTAGCTAGTCGAGAAGTTAGTTAAAAATCGATTGCAAGATTTGTACTGGACAAACAAACAAGAATCGAAGTTAATAAAAACATGGTAATAAGTCATAAATTGTACATAGTACGTGAAATTACGTATTAAAGTTACACGTCATTTTCACTATTTTATGATACAGGGTAACCTAAAATATTTTTGCTTTTCTTCAATTTGTGGTTGGTTCCTAATTGCACTGGTGACTAAATCGATCGTGAAAAACATGAATTTGTACACTGGTAAAAATGGTTTCTTAAAAATGAGCTAAATTGTCTCAAAATCGCTCCGAAACAATATATATTTAAATTTGAAAACTCGTGTACTCGTTTTTGAGTATATTGACATGCTCAAAAATGGGGCTGACCAATAAGAATCCGAATATCCTCATGTTTGACATGTCAATATACTAAAACATGAGTACATGGGTATTCAAATTTAAGTATATATTGTTTCGGAGTTATTTTGAGACAATTTAGCTCATTTTTAAGAAACCATTTTTAACAGTGTAAAGGTTCTTTGCATGTTTGAAGTCAAAGGTCATTTCGTTCAGTATTTTTGTTAGAAAATAGAAAAAAAAAAAAAATGTGGAAAATAAAATTAATGTTTTGATCGAAATTGTAATTTGATAACAAATATTACATCCAAGCTTTGTGTTCATATACTCATTTATTTAAGGGTTAACATGGTTTTTGAAGGCTGAAAACAAAAAGCACATTTTTTCTCTCTCTTTTTATTGTTATTATTGAGTTGTGTGCAAAAGCATTACAATTTCACTACATTTTATCCCATATATAGCCTTGTAAAATGAGTTGTAATTGAAAAAAAGAAAAACCTTTGTTCAATCACTAACCAATTCCATTTTGCAGAAGTGTGCAAAGTTTCAATGAACTCGATGCATTAGTTTTTCAGAAATCGTGCACAGCACTTTACTAAAGGGTCTCCGTAAAACCATGACCCATCGTCTGAATTTTCCCAAATATTTTAATGAAAATTTCAAAAATATATTGCTTAAGTGCTACTCTTTTTAACCGACTTTAAAAAAGAAGGAAGGTTCTCAATTCAAACCGTATGTTTTTTTTTGTTTTTTTTTTTTTTGCTTGTTAGCTCATAACTTCTGAACGGATGCTCCGACTTTGATACTTTTTGTTTTGTTGAAAAGGTCTTGGTCTGAAATAGGTCCCATTGTAATATCTTTACAATCTAAAGAAAATAAAGCGCCATCTGGTGAAAACAGCGGAATTAGCGCTCCTATCTCAAAAACGGTTCAAGATGGGAGAAAAGTTAATTACGAAGTTGTAGAGCGTCATCGGTTTACTACGAAAAGATAGTTTAGACATTAATGCTAAAAACAGAACGCTTAAAACGTGCATTTGTTTGTTCACAATTTCCTATTTTGTGCCCAATTGAACGACATTGCATATGTTGTAGCGTAGCGGGTGACATTTATGCTATGTAAAATTCAAAGTATGGTTATTGTAAGCGGTCACATCGATTAACGCATAGGCGTTTTAAGCCGACTTCATAAAGGAAAGAGGTTCTCAATACAAACCATGTTTCTCATTGTTGTTGTTGTTGAAATTTGTTAGCTTATAACTTCGTAAGAGATGATTTAATTTTAATACTTTTTTTGTTGTCGTAATGATCTTGGCCTGAAATAGGTTTCATTATGATTTCATTAAGATATAAACAAATTACAGGATACTCACAAAAGTCTGTTCTCACTCTAACTGCTCAACGCATGCAGCTACACTGGTAAAAGCAGTATGTAAGTAAGTATCGATGTTGAAACTTCTGTCCATCAGCTGTAATGCATATTTTGCTCTTTGTTTGAACTTTACGCTGCGCAATTTCCAGCGTAGCGGGTGACATGTATTCACTGTAAAGTTCAATATATATGCATAACAGAATTTTTGGTTATGAATACAACGTATCCGTTCTTTACATTTCTAAAGACTTTTTAATTTAACGTATGTTCATTCAATAGATAGTTTTTTGCTCATATCCGATAAAGGCAAGAAAAGTGACACAACTTAAAAATGCAGCATTTGAGAAAAATCAACTTAAAAATAGCTTGACTAGAATAAAACTGACACAATTGTCTCTCGAGTGGATAACTTTCTAGATGGAGATGTAACTTTTTTGTTCACATTGGAACTAACGTCGAACGTCTTCTGATGTTCTGCTATATGAATAAGTTTTCACTGAAAAGAGAAGAATAAAATATTTTTGTAAAAAAATAGAACCGACTCCAAAAAGCAACTACTTTTCAAACAACTTAAAAAAAAAAAAAGTATGAAATGAAACTGTAAATTGCGCTTAAAAGAATAAAATAATTTCCTTCGCCAAACAACCTAATAACACTACAATTAATCATAACTTTTGAAGTCGGCGCAAAATTAAATAAAAATTGATAACTTTATTCAATACAAAAATCAAATCCTATTCAAAATACACATCTCACATTGTCACCTGCAAAACACAGCAGAAAAACCACTTTGATTAAAGAAAACAAATAAGATTTCGTAAGCAGCAAAAGTTGGCGAAGATGCTGGTATCTGATGCCCTTGGTGAAAGAAAAATCGCAAAATTATCTGGCAAACATATTTAATTTTTTTGGGATATCATAATTATTTTGATAAGGTATATTAAGAGAATACTCAAGAATATGAAACAATACTTCGTACAATATATATTATGAAAATACACATATTGCGTGTATAGTTTTGCATTACGTTTTGATCACCAAATCCAAAAGCCACCAAGGATGATAGTTATCATATTTATACCAAATTTGCAAAGGAAACTCTAACTTCGTAGAAACATAAATACAGCATTGTGACGAATATTCACTGTTCTATGTAGATGCTACTAATGGACCAATTGTATACAGTGATAAAATAGTAAAGGAAACATGAAAATGGATCATTCGAGAAAATAGCATTTGTTGCTACCGGTCTAAAAACTAACCTTTAAAAACTAATTACATTTTATTTAATTTTGCGCCGACTTCAAAAGTTATGATTAATTGTAGTGTTATAGGTTGTTTGGCGAAGGAAATTATTTTATACTTTTAGGCGCAATTTACAGTTTCATTTCATACCCTTTTTTTTTTAAAGTTGTTTGAATAGTAGTTGCAGTTCTATTTTTTTACAAAAAGATTTTATTATATACTCAAAATTTTTTATTCATTATATTGGGGGGAAAAAGAGAGAGAGAGAGAGCTTTTTTTTTTTTTTTTTTTTTTTTTTTTTCAAGCTTTCGAAACCTATGTAAGCTTTTAAAGCTGAACATCAATCATATTCCCTCTGTTTTTTTCTTCCCATTTATCCTATATGATTTCCGTTGCATCGTTTCATAAGGATACCTCATTCAAAAATGAAGATTTCGAATTCTGTTTTTACTTTCTTCGGTATGTATATATAGAGAAAGTATTGAATTCGTGAAAATTTTCGAACTGCAGTTTTCGAGGTATTTACACGTTTTGGGATGTCCTGAACACGATTTGACTGTTTTTAGAAAATGTCTGTGTGTGTATTACAAATTTTGTGAACGCTGTATCTCACGAACCAATGAATGAAATTTAATCAAACTTGGTATTTAGTTTGACCCTGATATAAACTGGTGCTGATTAGATTTGGGGATCATTCGATCAACAGGTGGCGCTGTGATAGCATTTTTTCTAAATTTTTAACATGGCAGTATAGGACAAAATTTCGTATAAATGTACATAATGAGAGTTATTTTATTCGTGCGATTGTAAAATTAATATGAATTATTGATAGCAGTAATAGTTAACTAGAAAAAAATTTTGTGCATGTGGGGACATCGCTTCCCCCCTGGGGGGGAGAACTCCCCGGTGGGAGTAAATTTTCAACATGTGTATCTTTCGAAAGATCTCGTCAATACCTTTAAAACGAATGGTTGAAGTATAGATCTGTGATAATTTAAAACAAAGTTATCGATTTTTTTTTTTTTACTTTTAACAAAAAAAAAAAAAAAAAAAAATACTTTGAGGGAAAAAAAAAAAAATCGCATTTCTTCTGATAATTGCAAAAAAAATGACTTTTTTTCGGCATTTATTGATACAATTCTCAGATAAAAATCGTCTTCATTTATAATGGAAAATAATTTTATAATTTAATAAACAATTTGCATTGAATAAATTTTGTGTATAAAATTATATAGAAGAAAGTCATGTGGTGGCCACATCATGCTAGTTTAAATATTATAGGAAGAAAGAAAGAGGAAATCTGACTGGTGTACAGTTTAAACAGTTATGCGCAGAAGAAGAAAACGAGGAAACAACCTGTTGCTTAACTTTTAAAATCGAGCATAATTTCGAATTGAGAACAAACACGCTGCTCTTCCGCAGTGTTTCTTCAATAAATTTACAACGTGTTTAAAATTTCATCTTAGATAAAATATGTTTCCAGTTTATATTCCTTTAAAGGAAAATAGAAATTGCATATAGAAATTTCTAATCTTGACCAGAAATTACCATAGAAATCTACATTTTTTTTCTTTCTTTGGTTAGTGGAAAAAAAAAAAAAAAAAAAAAAAAAAAAAAACAATTAGAATCAGTGTTATTTTAAATATACTATAATTTAATTGAAACAAATATCTTAAACATCCTCTCTCATAATATACAAAAGTACAAATGCTGAACTTAAAAATGTTTATGATTATCATTATCATAGTTATAATTATCATTTGAAATTATTTGTCAAATAGAATTGTTCCAAAGCCTATGTTTGAAGTGTTTTTACTCTAGGTTTATAAAACAGTACTTGTTATCTTAAACTTTAATCTCCAATCTGTCTTTATAATATTGAATTTCGCCTTAAGAGAAAGTCGTGTGAGCGCCACGCCAGATTATTTTAATTATTATTAAACAGTATTGATTTATTTTTATTAATTAACGCTAATTAAATTAATTCAAAATAATTTCACTCATGCATAATATACTTTTATTTTGATGAATTAACTTTTGAAGCAACTATTAATTTACATAACGTTTTCAGTATTCAACTTAATAGCATAGTAAGAACAGACGCATACATATATATACATATATATATATATATATATATATATATATATATATATATATATATACAGTCGGTAACAAAAGTGTCCGAACACTAGCAAAAATTCCTATGTAAAAAAAGTACACTTCATACGGTTTTGTTAAATAAATGCTTGTCGAATCCTCTTCTTAGTCAGTCTAAGAACATGATTCGATAAGGATTTACTTAACAGAACCGTATCAAGTGTACTTTTTTACATAGGAATTTTTGCTAGTGTTCGGACACTTTTGTTACCGACTGTATATGTATATGTGTGTGTTTGCATGTGTGTAATCGGTAACCAGAGGAAATCTCTAACCTTTGATAAAAATTTCATCTTGTGGTTACATTTTTTTTTTTTTTTTTTTTTTTTTTCTGTTTTGCATACGGAAAACTTGGTTTCTAAGCAGGATTGAGAAGTACTAATTAACAGAAACAATTGTACTTCTGTGGCTGAGAAGTACAGTGAAATGTCATCGCCAGGAAATAGATAGTGTCGATGCCAGATTACCGATTTTTCGGGATTATATAGGTGTTCCAAAAATGTATCAGAATCATCGATCAATCAACACATCCAAAGAAATACTTCTTACAAAAATAGTTTTAAAAAATGTATACTACACTAATGCCTACCGTATATATATAAAAAAAAATAAATAAATAAATAAGGTAACGTTTGAAATAAGTAACAATTAACAATTATAAAACTACTGTGAGAAAAAAATATATCGCCTCCATGTAGAATCAATAAGTAGACTGAATACCTAAACTAGAATATAGTTTTACGATCTATGCGTATAAAGTACATAAATAACATGGATGGATGAATTGATCGAGAATTTCTAGTCTATGCTTTACAAGATGGTGAAACTATTAATATAAGTTTGTTAACTTGAAAAGTTTGATCAAAATCGATAAGTTTCAAGGAACGGTGCGAGTATATTATGAATCCTTTATATTGTAAGAAATTCTCGCTTGATTTTCTAGAATTAGGTCATAAACCCAGATTATAGTTACTAAAACGCGGCTCTTGAGCTCGCCTTCATTTGCAAAGATTTTTCAATAAGTTTGACCACGATAATATGGTGGCGTGCCGATTCCGACGCGCCATCTCCGGACATAGTCAAAGTCCCTCTTTGTAAGGGATTAAAAAGTGTTGAAGGAGCGTGTCTTAAAAGGATTATTTTATACTTGGCCCACTCCCTAAAGTCTATTGACCGGAAATGTAGCTAAGTTGAATTTTGGCGATAAATTTACTAGTTTTAAGTAATCTGAAAAATTCCCATTTGCGCGAATAAAGTAAAAATACAAGAATAGTACCAGTTACATGCGTTCTCAGATTCATACACAACTAGGTAGAAGTGTCCAGTGATTTTTTTTTTTTTTTTGGTTTTTATGTGAGCGAAGCGAACATACGTGCGTGATAGTGATGGCTTCGAAAACGAGTTACATGCGTTCTCAGATTCATGCACAGCGAGGCAGGGGTGTCCAGTGATGTTTTTTTTAGTTTTCATGTGAGCGAAGCGAACATACGTGCGTGATACTGATTGCTGCAAAAACGAGTTACATGCGTTCTCAGATTCATGCACAGCGATCGTAGGGGTGTCCAGTGTTTATTTTTTCTTTTTCTTTTTACGTCCGTGGTAGGGATTGCCGCGGAACAGACTTACAGGCGTTCTCAGATTATCAAGTCAAAAAGGACGAAATCCCCTGCAAGCCCGGTCTTGCAATTTCTGGTCGCACAAATGGGAATTTTTCAACACTTTAATCCCTTACAAAGAGGGACTTTGACTATGTCCGGAGATGGCATGTCGGAGTTAGCACGTAACCAAAATATAGGGAAACGATCTAAATTTCTAACAGGGGCTTTTGGAACTAGCTAGTAGAGGGAATTCCGAATTTTAATCATTTCCGAATAATTTTATCAGCTGCACATCGATACACACGCACACACACATATATATATGTCTGTGTGTGTGTGTGTGTGTAAAAAGAGGCATAGAAAGAGCTTTTACTAATTAATTATCAAATTAATTAAAATAGATTTAATAAAAAAGATAACTATATACAATAGTATTTACATTGATGAAGACCACTTAAGTGTAAAAAAAACATAATAATCCACTTAGGACTCATTTTAAATCACTAAGAACAAAAGTAGCGGTAGACGTCTGTCTCCATCAGCTGATGAAACCTCTTTCGATTGTACTTGAGTAGAATTTTTTTTCCTCTCTTTTCTCTCTTCTCCATATATAGTATATTTATATACATATATATATATTAAAATTCAAAATTTAATTTTCATATGGCCCTTTCTATCATATGACTTATATTTGGAAAAATATCGTCTTTAGTCTAAGAAGAAAAAAAAAAAAATCATCTTTCTAAGTGAAAATTTCGCTGAGTTATTGCAATTTGAAAATTCTAGCATTTTTCGCCAAGTCTTAAGGGGTTGTATGAAAAGTGAGAAATTGTAATTACTGTGGATTTTGTGCTAAGTTATAGACTGATTAGTGCGCAGGGGGGGGGGGGGATATTTTTTTCATTCAGGGAAAGACGGCTATGGTCTCTCTCTTCGTGTGTCTGTGTGTTAGCATATCTCAAGAACAAATAGCAGCAGGAAGTCCAAATTCGGTATTCTAATTCCATATCATATAGTGAGGCTACACTATACTATTCGTTGAGATTAGACAAAGGATTTGTGCACAGGATCCTCCAAGAGAGTTCAAATACATTACGTCTGTGAGCAAAATTTCTTATAAGTACAATGGGACGTCTATGGGCTGCCCTATACAAAACGAAATGAACATATTTTTTTTATATGCATATAAGCATAATTTGTGTACATTGTGGTATATCAAATATTCATTATTCATTTATAGGGTTACTCCAGAGCACTTGGTTATATTTGAGCTATACCTAGGAATTGCAGGAGGTGTATTGTGTTATGTGTTTTACATATAACTCTAAATTTATGTATACAATGTCATGTGTATATAGTTTATAGACAATATAAAGTACCCAAAATTAAGCTAAACATATTTTTCTATTAAATGTAATTGACGTAAGTGCCTTGCTGCTTTTTTTTTTTTTTTTTTTTTTTTTTAATGTCTAAGAATACTGCTGACACAAGACGGAAAATTAATTTCTCATACCCATAATGTAAACAAAGTAGTCTTTGAAGATCATTTTATTTCTGTATAATATCACGTTTTGAGGCCTCCTGAATACGAAAGTCAAATTTTTAGTGGTTGATCTGACCAAATGAATAACAATCAAAATGAATAAATAATGAAAAAAATTAAAAGACATCAACAACAAGGCGCAAATATTTAAAGCTTGTCATAGGGATCTTTCACTAAAGCTGTCCTGCCTGGGGAAGTATGAGAACTGGGTCGTCAAACATGAATTTTATTTTGAGACTTTTTTTTTTTTTTTATCACTTGGTTTAACTGTCATAAGCGTTCCATCGCACAAAAACCAATAATAATTTGGCCTTCTGATAAATTAAAATTTAAACTGAGTGGTAAAATTAGTATAAGACTTAATTTCAAATTGTAAAGGTAAATAAAAAAAAAATTGGAGTGACTCCACTCGACTTTCCGATCATTGAGTAAGTAACGATTTTGTAGATAAAGTAAAGTAAGAGGAGTTGTTAAACAAACTAAAGAGAAAATTATAATAGGGTGTTTGGGTATTTTTCTTGATATAGTACACGACGTTTAATTTAACGCTAATTTACCAAACACGTAGATCATAATGATTAAGAATAATTCATAGTGTCCCTGTAAAAACCTGCAAATGCTTCACCAAAATGCTTATAGTTACTGCAACAGTGACTTATAATATTTATATAAATTTTCAGCTCCATCGGATAAGGCATTTAGACGCTATCGCACTTTAAAATTTGAGCCCATATGCCCCAATTATAAAGAAATTTGCATTTTGTCCCTGTAAAAATAACCATAAGTGCTAGATTCTCTAAAGTTCATAAAGTTTGTGTGACGCTGACGTATAACATGTATATAGTTTTTCAGTTAATTTGAATAAAGAGTTCAGTCGCTGTTGCACTATAAATAATTTAAGCCTATAGGTCTTAATGATGGACAATTTTTAATTGTGTACCTGTAAAACTCGTTAAGTACTACTCACCAAAATCCATAAAGTTTGTGTGATGGTGACTTATAACTCGTATATAAATTTTCCACTCAAACGGATGAGGCATTTATATGCTATCGCACTTTAAATAATTTCACCCCATAGGCCATAATGATACAGAATTATTTGTTGTGTCCCTGTAAAAAAACTAGAAGTGCTAGATTCACCAAAACCTATATAGATCGTGAAACTGTGACCTATAATATGTGTATAATTTTTTTGTTCAATTGAATAAGGCGTTTAGACGCTATCGCACTTTTTACAATTTGCCCCATCGGCCTTAATGACAAAGAATTTTTCTTTGTGTCCCTGTAAAAAAAAACATAAGTGCTAGATTCACCAAACTCTATGCAGTTCATACAACTATTACTTATAATATGTGTATAAATTATTTTCTCAGTTTAATAAGGCGTTTTGACGCTATCATACTTTTTATAATTTGGTTCCATAGGCCATAATGATAAAGAATTTTTCTTTGTGTCCCTGTAAAAAAAACTATAAGTACCAGATTCTCCAAAATCTATACAGACTGAGTAACTGTGACCTATAATACGTGTAAAAAGTTTTTTGCTCAATTGAATAAGGTGTTTAAGATGCTATCGCACTTTTAAGATTTTGGTCCCATAGACCATAATGATAAAGAAATTTTCTTTGTGTCCCTGTAAAAAAACTATAAGTGCAAGATTCACCAAAATCAATAGGGTTCGTGCTATGGTGATTTGCAACATGCGTACCAACTTACAGCTCATTCGAACAAAGCGTTTAGACGCTAGCGTGTTCACTCACATACATACACACATACATGCACACACATACATACATACACGCATACATACATCATCGTAAAAATAGTGGAAACGGACTCAGGGGACCTCAAAACGTATAGAAACACCAAAATCTGGAATTCGGATTTTTGACATGATTACAATACTTTCCTTACATATGTATTGTATGTTCGGAAAGTAAAAAGAGCGTTAAATCATACGCAATGATTGTTAACGCTTTCCAATTGCACAGACTTATTCTACCGTATAAATTTCAGCCTTCTTCGCCTACGTTATCACACAACGGACAGACAGAAGGACTGAAGGAATACAGACTATTTGAATTCATAATCACTCTTAAACGTTGTTGGAAAGTTTTAAAAATGATAATGCAAAGAAAATGCAGCCCTCAGATTCTAACTGCAGCTCTTAATGTATCTGAATATTTTAGTATAGCCCTGTAAATCTGAAGGTTAACCATATCATATTCTATAACAAAACAATATTTTAGAATATTAACAATAATGTGAATTTCATTTTGATTTTTACAGTAAAAAGTTATTTAATCCGCCAGTACACGGATTAGGTCTGTGAGACTCATTTTATTTACTAGAATGGAATGTAAGAGAAACATTTACATTCTGTGAAATAATAAACGTAAAATTTTATACTTCGTATTTTTATTGTGTGATTTTATTTTGCGTGTGCTAATATTGTAACCATTCAAATATATTGAAAGAAAATTATATCTTTTCCCCACCCGTGTACAGGCGGGTTAAATTTAATTTATAAGAATATCTGTCCCAAAACGCAAGGCATTGGCATTTTTGGGGCGTTAGTAATTTAATAAATTATTTGTATTGCGTAAATTTGTATAGGATTATATATGGAAGAAAGTCTTATGTGGTGGCCACAACATACTAGTTATATATTAAAACTTCCGCGGCTGCTAACTACATTTAAAAGAATTTTGACAATTCCATATTACTTACTTATATAGAATCTTAAAAAATATTAAAATTAAATAAAAAAGTATTCCATTAAATATAGAGACAATAATTGTTTCATAATAATAACAAAACAACTGATTATAAAATTTATATTTTTCACAAATTACTTGAATATGACTTATTTATGAAAACTTATCCCATTTCTTTTCATATATTTATTAGAACACTTAAAAGCCGCGCAATATTTAGGCATTTTCAAAATTTATTAACATTCGGTTCTATTACTGTTTTCGAGTTTTAACTCTTTAATGGCTGAGGCCAAAAAACTTTTTCAACATCAAAAATCTTTGCTCGTTAGCATGAGGATGATAGATCTATATAAATTACCACATCTATGGGGCAAACACACGTTTACAAATATAACTCTGCTCCAAATTATCTCAGGAAGGTGATTTTTTTATGTGTATAGTTATGTACATACAAAATAACTATACACATCAAAATATAATGTATTTTTTATGTGTGTTGTTAAAGTGTATAGAACACGCACTATAAAGAGATTTTGCGAAATTAACTCTCCCTCTTGATGCAGATGGGACAAAAAAAAAACAAAAAAAAACACGTTTTTAAGCTTAAATTTGCTTCAAATTACCTTAGAATAGCAGCGAATTTTTGTGTATGAAAGTTACTAAAATGTACGCAATATATACATATATATATATATATGCATTTTAGTAGAATTTCCCTAAAATTCTTACTTCCTGCGGGACAGGGGGAGCAAAAAGGGAATAAGACGTTGCCGATGGCAGTGGTAATGTTAACGAGCGTGAAAACCACTTAAGAATGCAGCAGGAACTCTAACTTAAGTTTTGCCTGATTTCATTTTTTTTTTTTTTTTTTTTAGATTTTACTTATAAGCACATGAAATTTTGAGAATTACGTAAACTGTATAGTAACCAGCCAAGGAGGCAAAGCTTGCTAGTGTTTTAAATAAAGAATAAATAAGTGGCAACAATGGGGAAAAAATGTGTTGGTTAATTTCATTGTGGTTATAATCAAGATTTTTTTGTTTGTTTGTTTGTTTTTGTTTTTTCTAACAATGATTTTGAACAATGTTTCCAACAATAGTCTATAATATGAAAATTATTGTTACGTGAAAGAATTCTGTGAATCTTTCACCGATTTCAATCTTTTTATGTGAGTTATTTTCAACGTCAAAGATTTAACTATATATTTATTGCTATAAAGTCTATCAAAGCGAACTTTCTCGTACATGTGAAATGTTTCCCAACGAGGTAATTCAAATAAAGTTTACTAATATCAGTTTTAAGCTAATATTTCCATCGGTTCATATCTTTGATGTCCAGAGGTTTAATTCTGTTGGATATCATCGTTAACTCTACCATAGATTAATTAGAACATTCTCGATTAATTAATATAAAGACTAAACTAATGGTTAGTGAAATGGTATAGGATCCCCTTGACAACTTTTAAATTTTTGTTGCTGTTTTAGTGATGAATTAAAATAACTATCGCTATTGCATAAATAGACACCGAGAAACATCCCAGCTATTTTGGTGCCAACATTTCAAATTTCACCAACAGTATCTGATACTACTTTTTTTCAATATTCATAATATATATATATGTATCTGTGCAGTGCATATTGATCATATTTTAAGTTCATAATAGTTTTATCCCGATTCATTTCCCCTGGATCCTTTGTATTGTCATGATGAAATAATATATAGATAGAATATAAGAACTGAAAGGTATGAGTAACAAGGTTAAAAAATCAGGCATAAAAATGACAAATAACATATGAAATAAAAATTAATCAAATGGGTAAATTTATATTTAACAATCTATGATAAATACAAAAATAGTAATATTAACAACTGTATCCATGCAAAACACAATTAGTTCAGGATAATTTTTTTGTTTTTCCACAAAAATTTATACTGATGTATCTGTGATGTAATAGCCAAAAGACTATTTTGAGAAATACACTTTAAAAAAAAATAGTGCATTGTGAGATTGCAACTGAATTGTACACAATACATTAAAAGGTAGAAATAGCTATTTAATAGGTAATTCAATGAATGTAGAAATGAACAAGCAAATAAATACAATGCCAGTACATAGGATATAATAATGAAAAATAATTCAATAAGATGTTTAATAAAAGGAAAATTCACATTTAATGCACAAAGACAGAATATTGAATATTACAAATATGTATATGCATATCTATTTCTGTTTTTGAGGTTTTCTGTATATATACGTGTATGTTACCGTGAAAGACCGAAGTCTGGAGAATGTCGACATTCACCGGTGAATATCAACATCACATAAGTCTCTTTGTGTATGTCCGAAATATTCAATTATCTTCTTATATATTCGGACTATCATCGGTGTATGTCGAGAATCACAGACATACTCTGGTGGAGGTCGAAATGAGAAGCCGATGTCGACGAAGAGTCGATAGTACATTTTAACTGAGTACAGAAAATAACGTTTTTAAATCATATTTTATTATTAAAACATATTATGATGTATGTCAAAATAGGAGAAAGTTGCTGTAATCGAGTTACGTGCTTTCTCAGATTCATGCACAGCGAGGCAGGGGTGTCCAGTGATGTTTTTTGGTTTTAACATGCGTGATAGTGATTGCCGTGGAACCGAGTTACGTGCGTTTTCAGATTCATGCACAGCGAGATGGGGGTGTCCAGTGATGTTTTTTTGGTTTTAACATGCGTGATAGTGATTGCCGCGGAACCGAGTTACGTGCGTTTTTAGATTCATGCACAGCGAGGTGGGCGTGTCTAGTGATGTTTTTTTGGTTTTAACATGCGTGATAGTGATTGCCGCGGAACCGAGTTACGTGCGTTTTGAGATTCATACACAGCGGGGTAGGGGTGTCCAGTGATGTTTCTTTGGTTTTAACATCCGTGATAGTGATTGCCGCGGAACCGTCTTCCAGGCGAACGGTTGTTCCCTCAATGTACAGCAGGTAATACACGGGCCGGTGGTGGCGGTATTATACTTTGGAGGACGTTCTCTTGGGCGTCTCTGGGACCCGTGGTTGCGGTAGAGCAGACCATGAACGCTACAGAGTATCTGAACATCATTGCGGACCAGTTGCTCCCTTACATGGCGTCTGTCTTCTCAACTGGAAATGGAATGTTCCAACAGGACAACGCTCCGTGTCACAAGGCTCGAATTGTGTTGGAGTTGGGGTGGTTCCAGGAACATGATGCTGAATTCCAGTTAATTTCCTGGCCACCTAACTCACCGGATCTCAGTCCGATAGAACACATTTGGGATGTCATGGAACGGCAGCTCAGAGTTCAAATACCACCGTCGAAATATCTGGGATTTGCATGACCGTTGTTTAAACATCTGGTACAATCTGTCGCCGGCCATGGTCATCTGCCAAAGACTTGTGGCGTCCATGCCAAGGCGAGTTGCAGCTGTATTGTGGGCCAAAGGTGGGCTAACTCGTTATTGACAGGTGGTCATAATATTTTGGCTCTTGAGTGTACATGAAAACTTTGAATAATAGATGCCATTTCGCATTAAAGCAGGAATTCCATAAAATGGTGGAATTAATTCAATGCAGAATGCATATTTTTACTAAGTGATTGTTTAGATCTAACAAGTAAGTAGTTATATTCTATATATTAAAGTATAGCTTGTTTATTTCATGTAATAAATCATAATAGAATGCAAAATATTTGTTTATTATATTACGCTTAAAAAGGTAATTTTTGGTAGATTTTTACTAAATACATTATAGAGTGTAATAAAGCAAATTACTAAATCAAAAATGTACATGGGTATCATTTTATCTATGTAAACATGACTGTTTTATTTGTTTAAACTACTAGTTTTAAATTTATTACAAATAAAAAAGGTATAAATATTTTTTCGTTCTTTAGTGTATATATTATATTATAAATTAAAGTTTTCATTCAAAATTTTGAGAACATAAAAAAGGCAGCCTTTAAACAACAATTTACAATATTTTATTGAAAGTTTTGGAAAAATCAGCCTGTGCGCCTTAGTTTTAAGCGCCTTCAGAAAAACGGTCTACTTTAAAGAAGTATGCAAAGTTTAAATGAGATTAGTGCATTAGTTTTTCAGAAATCGTACCTACCGCTTTTCTAAAAAGATTATCCGGAAACGAGGATCCACTGGCTGAATTTTGTAAAAATTTTTAATGAATATTTCAAAAAATATTGTTTACATGTCCTTTTGTATGCTCAAAATTTTGATTAAAAATTTTTATAAATAATCTAAAAAAAAAAAACCGGACTTCAAATTGACTTTGCTGATATTCACGTTATTAAAAGACTTAACTGTTGACTGTGAAAAGAAAAAATATTTAAAAACTGCTCATTTGAAACGAATAATAAAAATCCCTGATGATGCTTTACTATTAAAGCGAAAAGCTTCGGATAATTTTTTTTAACATCTTTTAAATAAAATTTAATTTTACGTGTGTTTAAAGTGTTTTTAATATAATTAAAAAAATTTATTTGCAGAAAAGAATCTCATTAAAAAGAGAAAGAAAAGGAGATTGAAAATTGCAACAGAATTTTTTAATCTTTATTAAGAAATTATCACACCAATCTATGTTTTTTCCTTATTTGATTAATTAAAAAAAAAAAAAAAGAAAAGAAAAGAAAAGAAAAAACGCAATTATAATCAGTATTTTTAAAATATTTTAAAATTTATTTGAAACAAATATTTTTAACATTATCACTTATAATATACAACAATAAAAATTACTTTAATTTAAAAAAAAAAGTTTATTATTATTATTTATTTATTTTTCAGGAAGCTGTTGTCGACGACTTCCATCAAGTCGAAAGTGTTTATAAGTAAGCAGTACATTGCGCTATAATATTTCTAATTTTATTATTTACTCATTTATTTTAGAATGTTAATTTAACCGAGAACGACCTTGCCTATGTCTGATGATAATCTGCTCAGTATATATGTATATAGATTTAACTTTTTAAAATGCGATTTTGTTTTAGGCCATTTTGGAATCATATTTTTAAACTTGCGAGCTATCAATCTCTGAAGTCCCCCTTATGTCAGATAATTCATATGGATTGGAGTCCGATACGAGGACTGACCACAAAATACGGTTAAAATTAATTTATGTACAAAGTAACAAGCTTACATCAAACTTTATTCAATCTCCTTCAAAATGTTTTCTTTCGTTAGCAATACATTTATCCCAACGTTGGTTCCATGATTAGAAGCATGAAAGGCTTCTTTAGGAAGGGCCTTGAACTGCTCTATCATGACTCTTTCAATTTCAGAAATGGTGTCAAAACGTTTTCCTTATAACACGGTTTTCTATTTTTGGGGAGAGTCAGAAATCGTATATTGCTAAATCCGGAGAGTAAGGTGGGTGACCAAAAACTAACGAATCAGAAGCGAGGTATGACATGGCGTGTTATCGTGATGAAGTAGAAAGCCACTGACCAATTATTATTATTATTATTATTATTTTATCTTTATTTCGTATATCTTCTCGTAATTGTTGTAAAAAGCCCTTGTAATATTCAGTGTTTACAGTTGTTCCCCCTGGAACGAACTCTGATCTCACTATGCCTACACTACAAAAAAAAAAAAAAAAAAAAAAAAAAAAAAAGACTGTCCTTCACATTTGGCTTTGAATGACGTTCATACTTAGGGCAGGATAGCCATTCGATTTCCATTAGGTAGGAACTGTGCATTTTCGTTTCAGTGTCTTAGCCATACACCTAACTTTCATCTCCGGTTATAATTTTGGAAATGAAGTTCGAATCTGTTTCAAAACGTTTCTTCAACACCATACTAATTGACACACGAGTTTCCTTCTGTTCGTCATTCAAAAGTCTGGGAACAAATTTCGCACTGACTTATGTCATCTGCAAATCATCGGTCAAAATCCTTTCCACGGGCCCATACGAGATGTTCAGTTCCTCGGCAAGTTCCCGAATAGTCTATCGTCGGTTTGTGCGAATCATTTTCGCCACTTTTTGCACGTTTTCATTTGTTTTTGAAGTCGAAGGACATTCTGACCGTTGCTCGTCTTCTGTCGACTCATTTTCGCTTTTGAATCGCTCGTACCACTTATAAACAGTCTCCAGAGTCATCACATTATCGCCATACACTGATTTTAACATTTCATGAGCTTTTTTGGCTCTTTTTTAACACGCTTTTATTAGCTTCACCTGTATGTATATTTGTATGTATGTTTGTATGAATGTATGTTTGTAACCGCTCTGGGAGCAAACAAAAAATTTATATTGTAAAAACATACTTTCCCTACGTGAACGATGTGGCGTTGAGGTACAGCTCCGTGCTGCGAACCTAAAGGTCCAGCGTTCGATCCCAGTCAGGGGAGATTTTCAAAAAATGGTTTTTGTTTAATTCTAGGTTCTTTTAATTAAAGATTTAAATGTATGTAAATATTATGGTGTGTCACTCACACGATTTTCTCTTACCCTGCAATTTAATACTAAGATAAATATTTTGTGCTTTTCAGTTCACATTTCTATAAAAGCGTGTTCTTTAATTTTTTAAAACTATAATATTATTTTCAACTTAAAATAAAATTTAATGTTAAGAGGTTGCTCAAAATTCATGATGTGCGACAGATACCGTAAACACGATCTCACTATTTCTATTCTGGAAGCCGACAGACAAGTTTCAACTTGTTTAAATTCATATTCAACACATATTATCTCAACTAATCAGACTATTGAATGTATTACTTCAGATGAATGTAACATCAGCTGTTCCTGCTATAAAAATTTTTTCAACTTATTATTATTTTTTTTTTAATCAGACCGATATATATATATATAATACAGAATATATATATATATACCCCAGAATATATATATATATATATATATATATTGACAAAAAGCAAAACATTTGCTACCAGTAGTAATTATGAGTCCTGAGTCTCTTTAAACTCATTTGAAAATTAGAGATCTTTTAAAAACGAATAAAAATGGGATTTCTTTTTCTTTTTGGTTTACTTAGCATTTATATTTTAGAACTTGCAAGCTGCCAGTCTTAAAACTTCAAACTCATGTTATATATATACAGTCGGCTGCAAAATTATTCGAGCACTAGCAATAATCCTTGCCAAAAAAAAGTACACTTAATACAGCTTTGTTAAATAAATCCTTGTCGAGTCATGTTCTTAATCAGTCTAAGAACATGATTCGACAAGGATTTACTTAGCAAAACAGTCTTAAGTGTACTTTTTAAATATGAGAATTATTGACTAGTGCTCGAATAATTTTGCAGCCGACTGTATATATATATATATATATATATATATTTTTTTTTTTTTTTTTTTTTTTTAAACGAATTAAATTTAAAAAAAAATAAAAAACTCTAATTTTTTACATATATATATATATATATATATATATATATATATATACTATATATATTAATATCGCAGTATTTTAAACGATTTTGACAAAAAGCAAAAAATTTACTACAAGTAGTAATTATGAGTCCTGAGTCTCTTTAAACTCACTTGAAAATTAGAGATCTTTTAGAAACGAATAAAAATGGGATTTCTTTTTCTTTTTAGTTTCCTTTGCATTTATATTTTAGAACTTGCAAGCTGCCAGTCTTAAAACTTCACATTCATGTTATATATATATATTAATGCGAATTAAATAAAAAATAAAAAATAAAAAAAACTCTAATTTTTTACTGATTTTTACAAAAAGATAAAATGTAATATGAATAAGTCCACAGAATCTTAAAATCTCTAAATTCCGTTGAAAATTTGTAATTTAAAAAAAGTAATAATATTTAATAAAAGTTAAAACTCAGTCATACAACAACTGCCCTCTATCTTTAATTTCAAAATATGTGGGTAGGCTTGAATAATGTCGTGACTAAGGAATTAAAAATGCTATCAAGTTTTATTAAACATTTTGTATGATGTAATAAAAAAGACAAAAATTGAAAGATGATTATAATACTTTCAATGTAAAATGAATTACTTTTGTTTATAATATGTTTGTTGTATCTTTTAGAAACTTGAAAACTGTTGAAGGAAAACTTTTCTTAATTGTGAATGAAGACGAATTTTTTGTGCTGTTTCCTTCAAAAAAGCCCAAGAAGTTTAAAGCTGTTAGAAAATTTTTGTCAAGACTATTCTGTTGCAAAAATTCTCTTTAAGTACTCCATGCCTCATCGAAAATAGACATTTTATAAATTATATAATCGAAAAAAGAAATACAATAGAAGTCAAAAGTTATAGCTTAAAGAATATTTAATATGAGTTAACGAGAAAAGATTTCCCTCGGCGATCTTAATTTGTGAAAGACTGACGAGGAAGGATTTCCCTCGTCGATACGAATGTGTCAAGCCCTGGCGAGGATGGATTTCCCTCGCCGATAAAAATCTGTCAAGCATTGGCGAGGAAGGATTTCCTTCGCCAATACGAAACTGCCAAGCACTCGCAAGGAAGGATTTCCCTCGCAGATAAGAATTTATCACACTATCGAGGAAGGATTTCCCTCGCAGATAAGAATTTATCACACTATCGAGGAAGGATTTCCCTCGCAGATAAGAACCTATCATACTATCGAGGAAGGATTTCCCTCGCTGATAAAAATCTGTGAAACACTGGTGAGGAGGGATTTCCCTCGCCGATATGAATCTGTGAAACACTGGTGAGGAAGGATTTCCCTCGCCGATATGAATCTGTCAAGCCCAGACGAGGAAGGATTTCCCTCGCTTATATGAATCTATCAAAGATTGAAGCTTTTTATGAAATTTGTGCTAGATACTCAATAGGCATTTCTTGACTTCCAGATATTAAGGAAAAGCAAATCTTCAATTATAATATGTCTTCTAAACCTCATAGTATTAAATCAAAAATAGTATTTAATCAAAACATTAAAAAGTTATATTTATAAAATGAAACAGTTTTGTAATTTTTCTCAAAACAAAAATAGAAAATAAAACAAACAATAATGAGTTAAGCTCTGTTTTTTGTGTTTTATATTTTTAAGATATTTTTCACTTCCTTCTCCTTCCTTTTTTTTTTTTTTTTTCTTTTTTATGCATTACGAAACCTTCCTATATCCAACCTCCGTGTACTAGAAATTTCTTTACATCAAAATTTTATAAATCTCTTCATCATTACCTATTAAAAATGTTTCTATACATGCAAAAACTTACTAAATATCAAATATTTTTCAAGTTTTAGGACAAATACCCAAGTAGCACAGGAACGTTCTGTGGGCGTTTAATAACGTTAACAAACACTGTGTTTCGTTTCAAAAGAACGTTTTATTACACGTTCAAAAATAGTATCATTTAGAACGTTTTGAAAAGGTTTACTTTGTATCATCTATAAAAGATACAATTCTAGTACTATAAAAAACGTTCAAGTGTATCACCGTCGTAAGATATTCAGTCTCAGTGTAACTATAACGAATTTAACAAAAAGCTTTTTTTTTCTATGTTTTTTTGCCTTATTTTCAGTTTTACTATTTGTTGATACGTCATGATAGAATAATTATTGTAAAGTAATATTAATGAAGTAGGAAATTTACAAAATTTTAATTATTGATATAAACTCTGCTAATTCAGTTTGGGTACGTATCGGCTGACAGGTGGCGCTAGTATTCTGCAATTTGATTTTGTTAACAGGAAGGCAATAGCTCAACTTCTATTATTTATAAATGTTTTAAACTTGGTAATTGATATTGATATTGATATTATCTAAAACCTTGCCGATTAAGTGTGGATGTATATCGGATGATAAATAGCGCTGCTACGTTTCCGCTTATAAGAAGATTATATTTCAACTTTTATAAACCCATCTATTTACCAAATCTTGTATGTAAGATATATATTATGACAAAATATGATGTTATAATTTGGGCACATATCCGACGACAGATGGCGCTGCTAGTACTTTCTGCGATTTTCCAAATGGCCATATCTCAGCATTTATTTATTTTATTTTATTTTATTTATTTATTTTTTTTTTTTGTGAAAATTGCACAAAATTGCATATATAAAAACGTTATTTGTAAAAAGCTGAGTTGATTAATTATTTTCTAATTAAATGATTAAATTTTTAAATATTGTGGACGCTGTATCTCACAAATTAATGACCGTAGTTCAACTAAACTTGCTGACTACATTTAAGAATCAACAATTGACGTTATCCTCCCATTTCATTTTCATAATTTTTAATTCGGCAGAATAGTGCAAAATTTCACATAAATTTACTTAAGTAAGAATTATTTTTAACTTTTCCATGTGGAATAATATATTTGTAATAGTCAGTCAGAGAGAAGCAAAAAAAATGTAATGGAGATTTGTGCAGTTCTTTTTTAAACTTAATGGAAACGCTAGAAGTAAAATTTAATTTAAGTAAGAAGTAAAGAATTGTGTGCAGTTGAAAAGCTTGTTTTTTTTTTTTTTTTTTTTTTTTTTTTTTTTAACATTTTTCAACGAAGTTAAAAAGTGTTTATGACTTATCTGTCCTTACTTTAACTTCTGTTAATAACTTTTTGATATTTTTGAACCGATATTACATAAAAATATTCATTAAATAAGTAAAGTAATGAAGATCTCGTATTCGAACAATGTTAAGAGGATACTGATAACAGCGCTACAATGGGGTGAAATGAATTTTAGTACTGGTTTTGAATCGGAAACGCCTGTAGAAAATTCTCCTTCCCTCTACCTTCGTGGGTGATGCGCAGAAATAACAGTTGTGAGTGCAAATCCGGGAAACAACTTCAAACTAAGGTGACCAAACGTCCTCGAATCATGAGGACAGTCCTCGAATTTCGGCCTATGTCCTCAGCAATTTGAAAATCATTTGCGAGCAAATATTCTCGAATTTACAAACTTGTCCTCAAATTAAAGCATAACTTAGCTCTGTTCTCGAATGGCCCTTCGGTTTGAGGACGCTGCGATGATTTGTCCTCATATTGGGTTAAAAAAATTTGGTCGCCTTATTTAAACACTGAAGTTATCAAAAAAATTTGCAAATACACAAACAAGTGATAACGTCACTAACCGTCCGCGGGGCTAAGCAAAAGATTTCCTATGTTAATCGTCCATTGGATATTTTTTTTTTTTAACTTTAAAATTTTCTCCCGCTTTTAATCTCCATATTTGGGTATAGTTATATATAAGTTACTATTTGTGTGTGTTAGATTGAGTTATTTTTTCAGTAAAATTCATAAAATTTTAATTTTAAATTTCAAAACTCTAGAAAAATAAAATAGCAGACTTCCATTTTCGAATATAAAAATAAACATTTCATTTCAAAGGAACAGGTTTGATATCTGTTGTCCTTGGTAGAAAAAAAATATAAATAAATAAATCGCCAAATTATCTGGCGAACACATTTATTTCCTTTCAAAAATCCTAGTTATTTTAATAATGTATATTAAGAGAGCAATCAATAATATGAAACAATATTACGTACAATATTCAATATACATATAATACGAAAATATACATCTGGCATGTATGTTTTCGTATTTCGTTTTTGATCGTCAAATACGCAAACAGCCAAGGATGAACAGATATAAAATCTATGCTCATTTTGTCTCTAGATTTTTGAAATTTAAAATTAAAATTTCGCCAGTGCACGATAACTAATTTGTAATTATACCCAAATATGGGGATTAAAATCGGGAAATAATTTTCCTCAATTTTTAATAATTTTTTACAAAAAATCCAATGGACGATTAACATAGAAAAACTTTTACAACTTGGCCCCAACGGTGGTCAGTGACGTCACATTTCGTATTGCGACAGCATGATTCCATTTAAAAAGTGACAACTAAATGGCGTTTATTTTAGGTACAGCGTCTAGATCTAGAATAATAAAAAGTGTGGAAAGCGACAAATAAAATTGTACTAAAAAGATTAAGCCTGTCACCAGATATCACTGTAATCGAAGCTAGTGTTACGACATCAAAACTGACACTTCCTATTGGTTAATTATGCGCTTAGATCATGTGATTGGTCAGACGAAACTGGGAAAAGCCAATCAGGTCTTCGATCTGAGCAAAAGCTTCAATCACAGCGACATCTGAGGAAGCTTAATTTTTGTAGCATTATTGTAACATCACAATTATAGGCGGTTTCCACACTGTTTATTCTAGACGCTGTATTTTAGGGCACTGAGGTATTTTGTAGTTCAGTGGTTTGGCGATAAAACAGCACCTCAACTCAACTCAACCCCGAACATAATACAATCCAGTTGTAACATTTTAAAATGCAAACATACTATCGCAATTTGTAAGTTTGCTTGACAATTTCACAGTATTAAAAATGGTTTAAATTTGCGATGACAGCAATGCAGTAGAGTAACTTTGGAATGCAAATCTCTAACGCAGTTGATGTTGCTTTGGGGAGAGGAAAAGAACAAAATTTTCCTTATTCGAACGATTGAAAATCCAAAAATGGTAGAAAATGAAATCTCTCTCTCTCTCTTCCCCCTTTACCCCCCTCCCTCCCCTCTCTTTTTCTTTTTTTCGCTGACACTAGAATTTGAATTTTCCTTTCACAGGATTCGAGTTTGAGTTGGTTCAAGCAGGAGTCAGGCGCGTAAGGCGTAGCTAGAATTTAGAGAAGCAAAAGATCCATTGGCAATTTTATGGGAGAGAAAATGTAGTGATGAAGTAGTTACCTATCCCAGGTCTAAAATATAATTACATATGGGAATAGAAAATACCTCTGTGTCGCAATTTAATTCGGATAGTTAATTGGTATCTTAATTAAAGCGACCAGATTTTTGAAACTCAATTTGAGGACAAATCATCGCAGCGTCCTCAAATTGAAGAGCCATTCGAGGACAAAGCTAAATTAAACTTTAATTTGGGGACAAATTTGTAAATTCGAGGACATTTGTCCTCAAATGATTTTCAAATTGTTGAGGGCATAAGTCGAAATTCGAGGACTGTCCTCATCATTCGAGCACGTTTGGTCACCTTAATCTTAATATATAAAAGCCTTATAAAATAATAATCGCTTATAAAATAATTTGACTGATTTAAATTATGAAAATGTTATTATCCCCCCTTCCCTCCTGTCCTTGTCAATAACAAGAAGTTTAGCAGATACAGCTTATTTTCAAAAGGCGTACCATGTACCTATCAATCATAAACGGAGGATAGTACTCCACAAAGAGGTTAGAAGATCTTCTAGTCTCTTTGGATGATACGCTGAGATGGACTGTTTTTGAAGAACTGTTGTGCAAGGTACGAAACTAAAACTTTCCACAGAGTGATGGATAGATTTTTGGGTTTTACGTCGCACTAGTGCTGCGCAGATGGGCAATTGGTGACGGTCTCGGATACACCCTTAGAGGTGGTCCGGAGACATGCCATCACAATTTTGATTCTCCACGTAAGGGATGGCTCTCCTCCTACCCCAGAGGTATAATTTTTGGTGGGAACATGGAGGACATTGCGGCCACGACAGATTTTACGTGCAGCAGCCACCATTAATGTACACGACAGTCTTTGACTGGCTCGAGTACCGAACCCGCAATCTTCCAATTACGAGGCCGGCGCTCTACCAACTGGGCTACCGCGGCCGCAGAGTGTTGGATTTATTTAGGTAAAATTATTACTGTGAAAAAAAAGTACATTTTTTCAGCATTCAGTCTATTGCAGAACCATCTAAACTCAAGCATGAATTGTTGAAAGCTTAAAAAAATTTAATAACTATTTGTAATTTAAATGATGCTATACAATTTTAAGAAATTGTCAATAAAAAAATATGATCATTTCTGCTTAATTTATGAATTATGTTGCTAAATAAGATTTAACTTTTATTATTATTATTATTATTATTATTATTATTATTATTATTTTGTTTTGACAGGCAAATGATTCTCTTGAGTGTATATAGTTTTCCTGTACGACAAGAATTATTTATAATAACAGCTTTCTTTGTATTTTCCCATGCCATTATATTCCACATAACATCTGGTTTGGATGGCTCAGGTACAGCTTCTAGAAGAATATATAAAAATTCTATACTGAAATGCTGTAATTTTAAAAATATTTCCAGTCAAATAAATACATAACAGTATGTAATTTATAAAGCATCTGTTCATTTAAAAACAAACCCTTAAGTTAAGAAAACTTCCCTACAGCATAATACTTAATTAAATCACACTATACTCCACACAAATTACCTTAAATTAATAGAAGATCTATTCCTTTCAATTTTTCAATTCCTTTTTGTTCCGAATAAAATTATACTTGACACTATTATATTATCATTTATAAATATATATAAATGATATACAATTCAATAAGAATTAAAACAAAAAAAAGTATTATTATCATATGAAATGGACTCGTACTATCTTAATCACATCCTGATTATAACGATTTGAACTTATTGTAAGAACTTAAACGAAATAAATAAATAAATAAATTAAATAAATTAAAGACTTTTTCTATTAGCTTGATTCCCACTAAAAGGTCTGAAAAGCAGTGGCGTCGCCAGAAAAAAATTCAGGGGGGGGGGCACAACCTGAAAAAAATTGCCCCCCCCCCTTGCCCCATTCTGCCGACGCCCATGGTGAAAAGATTAAAATGAAGTGATGCCACGTAGATTTTATACTTTAGTTAATTAAAAAAAATCTAAATGCGTGTCCAAAAACTGTTTGCACCCCTGGATAAAGAAAAATCTCCCCTTTCATTTGGTACCGAATTTGTAACGATAGGTCTGATATTCTAATTTATTTTCCCCTTTTTCCGTTTTTAACCCGGATTCGGCAGAAGGTTTATGACAGAGAAAGTAAGCTGAAAATAGTCTTTAATAATAATAATAATAATAAAAAACCAAACAAACAATTAATTTCCAAATAAATAAATAAATAAGTTTGCACGTTTATTTATTTATTTATTTCGGCATGAAAAGAAGTATATTTACTTACACATAAATAGCAGAATTATGTATATATATATATATATATATATATAATTATTTGTATTTTCACGTGCAAATAAACATATTTACTTTTATGCCTGGATAATAATTAATGTGTAATTTATTTATTTTTGGCATCAAATTTTCTTTCTTTTTAACAATTTTAAAGTTAAAATGGGGTTTTTACTTAATATCTTTTGAACCATTTTAAACTAAAAAATACGGCGTAGGCTAGATTTTGTCCTGATTAATAAGTATAATTTTGTCCGATTCAAATTATTGCAACGATCAGTTGAACGGAATAGCTTTATATAACGAACTAAAAATCCAGGCAGATATAACGGCAAACTTTCAGCTTTATATATACAGATACATAGCGATATGACATAAAAGATATATGTAATAGTATTCTGACCATGAAAATAAGTTTTTTCATCGTACTTCTTTGTCAAGATATCGTTCACTGTCGCTTGCAGCTATTAAAATCCATGTTACACTATGAAGAAATTTATTATGAGAGTTATTCATTATTTAATGCATTATTATTATTATTCTCTTTTACATTAAAAGAATTCACAACTATTATATATATATATATATATATATATATATATATATATATATATATTAAATTGATTTTTTTAATTTCTTAATATTTCTTTTCTCTTTTTTGAAGCTAGTATATCAAATATGAAAAATACTCTTAGTTCTTTTTGTTATTTCTTTTTTTTTTTCACATTTTTAATTTATGGGCTCTAGCTCAACAAATTTAAAACGAAATCTTAAAAGTCAGAAAAATAAATAAATGAATAAAAATAAATATTTACATATAAATTTCAAAACAGAAAAGAAAAAGCCCTTTTTCTCAGCTAAATAACAATAGTGACTGTTCTTTCCATTAAATGCATTCCACATCCCAACAAAGCCAATGCCTTTCATAAAGAAAGTACGGAAAAAGATAAGAATTTATACTTCCCAACCCCTCCAAAATATATAATTCCCTTAAATTTTTCTTCTTTTTTAACCGACTTCAAAAAAGAAGGAAGGTTCTCAATTCAAACCGTATGTTTTTTTTATGTTTGTTAGCTCATAACTTCTGGACGGATGCTCCGATTTTGATACTTTTTGTTTTGTTGAAAAGGTCTTGGTCTGAAATAGGTCCCATTGTAATATCTTTACGATCTAAAGAAGATACAGGGTGCCCAAAAAAGTGAGTTCCGACTCTTTTAACTGCTGAACGGCTGCAGCTATAGTCATAAAAGTTGCATGTAGGTATAGTATAGTAGTCATGTGCAACGTGATTCAATCGCTTATAGCACCATCTGATGGAAGACAGTGGAGTTAGCGTTCCTATCTCGAAAACGGTTCAAGATAGGGAAAAAAAGTGAATTACAAAGTTACAGGATGCAATCGATTTAGTAAGAAAAGACAGTTTGTAGACATTAATGCTAAAAATAGAACGAATAAAACGGTAATTTGTTTGTCCGCAAATTAATATTTTCTTTACACTTCAACAGCATTGCATACGTTGTAGCGTAGCGGGTGACATTTATGCTATGTAAAATTCAAAGTATGGTTACTGAAAGCGGTCACATCGATTAACGTATAACCGTTTTAAACCGACTTCATAAAGGAAGAGGTTCTCAATACAAACTATGTTTTCCATTGTTGTTGTTGTTGAATTTTGTTAGCTTATAACTTCATAAGACATGCTTTAATTTTAATACTTTTTTTGTTGTCGCAAAGATCTTGGCCTGAAATAGGTTTCATTATGATTTCATTAAGATATAAACAAATTACAGGATACTCACAAAAGTCTATTCTCACTCTAACTTCTGAACGCATGCAGCTACACTGGTAAAAGTATTAAGTATGTAAGTATCGATGTTGGAACTTCTGTCCGTCAGTTGCAATGCATATTTTGTTTGAACTTTACTTTGAGCAATTTCCAGCGTAGTGGGTAACACGTATTCACTGTAAAATTTAGTAGTATATGCCTAACAGAATTTTTGGTTACGAATACAGCGTATCCGTTCTTTACATTTCTAAAGCCTTTTTAATTTAAAGTATGTTCATTCAATAGATATTTTTTTCTCATATTCGATAGCGGCAAGAAAAGTAACACAACTTAAAAATGCAGCATTTGAGAAAAATTAACTTAAAAATAACTTGACTAGAATAAGACTAGCACAACTGTCTCTCGAGTGGATAACTTTCTAGATGGAGATGTAACTTTTTGTTCACATTGGGTGCATTTCATGTATTTTTCAGTGACATGTAAACCATTTTTTGTGTTGTGTCACTTTTCTTGCGGGTTGTGATTTGTGAAACTGCCGTCGAACGTCTTCTGATGTTCTGCTATATGAATAAAGTTTCCCTGAAAAGAGAAAAATAAAATCTTTTTGTAAAAAAATAGAACCGACTCCAAAAAGCAACTACTATTCAAGCAACTAAAAAAAATTGGCATGAAATGAAACTGTAAATTCCGCCTAAAAGCATAAAATAATTTCCTTCGTCAAACAACCTATAACACTACAATTAATCATAACTTTTGAAGTCGGCGCAAAATTAAATTAAAATTGATACCTGTATTCAATACAAAAATCAAATTCTTTTCAAAATACACATCTCACAATGTCACTTGCAAAACGCAGCCGAAAACTACTTTGATTCAAGAAAACAAATAAGATGTCGTAAACAGCAAGAGTTGGCGAAGCTGCTGGTATCTGGCGTCCTTGGTGAAAGAAAAATCGCAAAATTATCTGGCAAACATATTTAATTTCTTTCAAGAGAGCAATCAAGAATGTGAAACAATACTTCGTACAATATATATTATGAAAATATACACCTTACATGTATATTTTGGCATTACGTTGTGATCGACAAATCCAAAAGCCACCAAGGATGATAGTTATCAAAGTTATACCAAATTTGCAAAGGAAACTAACTTCGTAGAAACATAAATACCGAATTGCGAAGAATGTTCACTGTTCTATGTAGATGCTACTAATGGACCAATTGTATACAGTGATAAAATAATAAAGGAAACATGAAAATGGATCATTCGAGACAACAGTATTTGTAGCTATCGATCTAAAAACAAATCTTTAAAGACTAATTAGATTTTATTTAATTTTGCGCCGACTTCAAAAGTTATGATTAATTGTAGTGTTATAGGTTGTTTGACGAAGGAAATTATTTTATGCTTTTAGGCGCAATTTACAGTTTCATTTCATGCCAATTTTTTTTAGTTGCTTGAATAGTAGTTGCTTTTTGGAGTCGGTTCTATTTTTTTACAAAAAGATTTTATTCTCCCCTCCCACCTTTTTTTTTTAAATTAAAACTGGTATGTTGTTCTGTCACAAAACATTCTTCTATGTTTTCCTATACAAACTGACGCAGTACAAATTATTTATCAAAATTACTGTTTGTTAAAATTATCTTCCCTGACTAAGCAAACGACTTGCATCTCAGAGAAATATAAAGAATAAATGTCGAAAGAAAGTCAATTTTATGCCCTATAGAAAGCATATAAAAAATGCTTTTCTTCGGCGTTTTTTTTTTTTTTTTTTTTTTTTAATGAAAAAATGATATCGTTGTTTTAAATTATCGCAGTTTTATGTCCAACCATTCGTTTTAAAAGGTACTGGCGAATTCTTTTGAAAGATACGGATATTAAAAATTTACACTCTCTAATGGGTGAAGCGATGCTGTTATATATTCAAAACCTATTTCCTAGTTGACTATTGCTATTATGAATAATTCTTTTTAATTTGACATTGATTCATAAAAAATTATCCTCTTGTGTACATTTACACTGAATTTTGTCGTATTCTGCAGTATTAAAATCTTTGAAAAAGGAGATAGAAACGTTCATGTTTGGCGCATTTTCAGTTGATATGCGCTAATTTTTTCAAGGTGCAACTATGATTAAATTTACAGTAGAACTTGGATAAATCGAAGTTGAAGGTACCAGAGAAAAATTCGAAATATCCAAAAATTCGAATTACATATACTATTTTGTCAAAAAGAAGAGATAAATTAAAAAATTAAAACTCTACAATCAAAGATTCAACACATAAACTTTATATCTAAGAATACTGCTAGATTCCCCTCCATTAAATTAACATTTTTTACGAGCTTAATTATTTAATACTTTTTTTAAAAATTGATAGATATTTTTGGTTGCTTCTTTAAGTACAATCTTTATGTCATAGCATGTGACTTCAACCTGTCAATTGATACAAAAATAGAATCTTCTACATTAGACATGACTTTCAATTAAAAAAAACCCCGAAGTTCATGTATATGGACCATATCTTCTAATTCAGTAGGTAGGGGCTTCTCTTGTATTTCCTTATCCTTATTTCGAAAGACTGTTTAAAAAAATAATGCACTTTAGCTGAGAAAATCTCGGTTATAAATTTTGCTGTAATATTTTAAAGGTAATCGCATGAAAAATTCGAATTATCGAAAATAGAATTCGAATTATCCATGATTTTTTTAACATTATTTTAATACAAAACTCAAGGGACCGAGTAAAATATTCGAATTGTCCAGAATTTCGAATTAAACAAGTTCGAATTATTCAAGTTTCACTGTATATGAAATTCTATGCATTAGTTCTTGAACTAGAACTGCCACAAACTTTTTGTCTTTCTCACACACACACATTTTCTAAAAATTGTCAAATAATATTCTGGACCATTCAAAATGTGTAAGTCCATCGAAAATCGGAAGTTGAAAAATTTTACGAATTCAATATTTTCTTTTGTCAAATGTAGAAGAAAATAGAAATATTTATAATAGTTTTGATAGGAAATAACCAACGTGTACGATCTTATTTTAGAAGCCTTACTGTAAGACTAAAAATGTATTTATTTTTAATCTTTGAAAGCAGTTTTGCACTTTAAGAATTTACTTGTTCATAGATACAATACTTCTTTGAATAAATCGCGCGGAATACTTATAATTCTCCCGATTATGAAATTATTAGGAAATTCAGTGTTGATCTAAGGGAAAATTTAAAAGCAAGATTAGGTTTTTTCTTTTCTTTTTTTTTTTTCTTTATATATATATATCATCAATAAGGGAAATTTTAACGTTCGATGGTGATGTTCTACTTTTTCAACAACCACCTTTTGAATTTTTATTATTTAAAAAATAATAATAAATTTGGTAACTATACTTAAATAAAAATTTATCTATTTATTACCGCGTAAAATAGAAAGAAAGAAAAAAGAAAAGGTAAGGAAAAAAAAAAAAACCGATAACTTAAGATTTTAGATTTTTTTTTTTTTTTCTTTTTAAAAATTAAATTTTATTACACTTGTGTTCAAAATTAAAACAACAACCTGTTTTCTGGTTGTCTTCTTTTGCACATAACTTTTAAACAAATGAACATATGAGCATAAAGTTTGGATGGCATGTTTGTTATCATATCGCTAATCGGATTTTATATAACCTTAGTATAAGTATTAATTTTTAAACTAATAATTAATCAATTTTTCTCAAAAGTAAGATTTGGAAAAAATGAAAAAAATTTAAACAATTTTAGAAAAGAAAACTTGATGAAAAACGGTTTTAAGGATGCAGCATAGACAGGTGAAGACAGACATCATGTCTTCAAATGTTAAACTAAATCCCAATTTTTCTTTCTGTATTCGCTTTTCTTTTACTTTTATAACGGATCTTTTGAAAAAATATAATTACTAATTTATAAACTATGCTCAACACCAGAATAATAGTAATGTCGATAAATAATTTTATAATGAACGTCTTGTCCAATTTTCATGTTTGTATGTATATTTTTGAAGAAGTTATTCAAATGCGAAAAATAGAAGGTAAAAGAAGAAACAGAAAAGTGATTATACAGGAAGAAGAATTCGGTTTTAATCTAACGCATGGTTGCATGTGCATCTTCACCTATCTCTATAATGCTTCCTTATGGCCATTTTTCATTAAGTTTTCTTTTTTAAAATTGTTAAAATTTTTCATTTTTTCCAAAGCTTACTTTTGAGAAAAAATGAATAATTATTAGTTTGAACACTAATACTTTTGCTAAAGTTATATAAAATTCGATTGATGATATGATAACAAACCTGCCTTCGAAATTTTATATTCATATGTTTAATTGTTTAAAAGTTATGCGCAAAAGAAGAAAACTAAAAAATAGGTTGTTGCTTTTTAATTTTAAACACTAGTGTAATATATTACATAATTAGTAATACTGTTTTATAGCTTTAGATTTCATGATTTGTGAGATACAAACGTATTTTAATAGAGAATCGTTAGAAAAACCTCCATATGGAAATCTCAAGTTATCTATTTTTCATTTACGTGTAATGCTTAATTGTAAATTGCAAATAATTTTCTGATAATAATATTATTAATAATAATGATAATAATATTTTTTTCTTTTCCTCCCCCTCTCTGTTCTGCTCATTTACATTCTTTACGTCAATTAAAAAAAAAAAAAAAAAAAAAATGCACGAAATATTATTGCTAATTTTTCCAAAGAAATAAGACGAAACTATATTAATTTTGGAGAAAATAATAAAGACAACAACAATTATAAACAGAACCATTGACCTTTAAGTACACCAACGAATCGGGAGATGAAATGGCTCTGACGTCATGTCCGCGGGAGAACACGCCTGAATTTATGACAAGCTTTTAGAGTAACAGAATCATCTTCTCGTCGGCCGCCGCAAAAAGCACGTGGTTTTTCTCTCAAAACACTACTTCAGTGAAGATTTCTCCTTGAATTGTAAGTGACCTCTTTCATTTTTAAGTATTTTCTCATTAAATCTTCAAGTATTTTAGGCTAGAATGCAAGAAAGGACAAACTGAACTACCTCAACTCAAATACCAATTTGTTAATAATAATAATAATAAAATTTACATGAATAATTTAGAATAGAGAAAAACTATTCACACATAATTTATAAATCATTTTCAGCATCACAAAGAGAGATTTCAAAATATTTATGAGTAATTAATAATAATGAAGATATGATTAAAGTATAATTATTAATAACGAATAAATATATAAAGGAGAGGAAAACTGAAAATTTCTAACATGCAGAGTTTGTTTTTGAAGAAAAAGTATTCTAGATTTTTGAAATCATTTAAGAGAGAGAAATCGTAATAAATCAAAATTTGATGTAAGCAAATAATTATAATTATAAAATGAGATATTTATTTCTTAAATAATTTACTATTGTTTATTAACCAAATTTGTTCATATTTAAAAGAAACTGTAGAAAAAAAAAATTATATTTCAACAATAAAATATTTTAATAATCTGATTTAAATCGCTAAAAATACCTACAACTTCTTTTTTTTTTTCTATTTCCCATATATTATTATGAATCAGTTTTGAAAAATAGGTATAATAAATAAAAAATATTAAATAGCTTCTCTTAAATATTAATACATTTTTGAAGCTTTATGTTCCTATCTAAAAATGAGTGACTGTGATGCCATTTTGAAACTTTAATTTCATAAATGAAAATGAAGGCTCATTTAAAAAAAGAATGTAATTTTCTTCACCTGAGCGAATCACTTTTCTGAATTTAGTTTTTTTTTTTTTTTTTTTTTTTTTTTTTTTTAATGCAATCATGTTAAAATGTTTGAATTTTGTAATAAAGTGGCGGTTTTCATTTTAAATGTAACATGATTTCCATTGGTAAAACGTTTTCGCCCAGTTGGATCTATGATCCGGAAGGAAAGGAGGGGAGAAATAACAATCTTTCACATAAATTTTGGAAGAGTGGAATATTTTCGTCTGTTAAAATTACATCATAAAACTAGTATGTTGTGGCCATCACAAAACTTTCTTCTATATTTTTCTACAAAAATTCACTCAGTACAAATAATTTATTAAAATTATTTTCCATGATGAATGCAGACGATTTTTTTTTTTCCCTCATAGACAGCATTAAGTGTCAAAAGAGAGTCGATTTTATATTCTAACATTAAGAAATGACTTTTTTACGAGGGGAAAAAAATTGTTTTAAATTATCACAGATCAATAGTTCAGCCATTCGTTTTTACGATATTGATGAGTTCTTTTCAAAGGTCCCCACGGTGAAGATACTATACTTGCCCCCCTCCCCTCCCAGGAGGAAAGCGTTGCTCCCACGTGTTTAAAAATTATTTCGTTGTTGACTATTATTATTATTATAAATAATTCTTTTTTTTTTTTTTTTTTTTTTTTTTTTTGTGCACATTTATAGGAAATTTTGTCCTACACCGCCATGTTAAAATTTTAGAAAAAGCGAGATGGCAACTCCAGCTGGTGGACGATTTTCACGAGAAGCTGATAAGCACTAAAAATTTGTACAAGATTATGTGCAGTAATTCCTGAGATATAATTGCCGCAAAATTTTCTTATACATACAGACATAAAGACATTTTCTAAAAATGGCCAAATTGTATTTTACACTAGACAAAACATTTAAGTCCATCGAAATTTTTTTCAAAACGAATACTTTTTTCTGTTTAATATAGCAGAAAGCAAATATTGCCGCTGAAAATAAAATTCTTATTCTAGTTCAGAATATTTCAGCTTTTCCATATGAAAAACACAATTTCTATCGTATGTTGCCACACACTTTATCATTTTTGTGTAACATTCTGTGCAACTGCAACGGATCTTTTCTTTCTTAAACGTTCTTTTTTCTACTTCTTCCTTTCCTTTTATTATTATTATTATTTTTATTACAAAAAAAATTATCATTGCTATTAGAATATATGATGCAATGAAATTAATGTTACAATGTAAATTCACATAATTCTTACAAAAATTTATTTGAAATCTTAATTTGTAATCATTCACATTTTAGTAATACAGTTGAACCTCTAAAATCTCGAATCAGTGGGATCGCGGTGATTCCGGATTTTAGGGATTTATTAAAAACTAATTCTTTATAATATTATAATAACATACGAAATGCAATTTCTATGCTAGTGAAAATAAACGACGATCAAATTGGCAAATTAAATTATAAAATAGAAATATAATAGATTTAATTTAGAATTAAAATAATTTAGAATTCATATTTAAAATATAAACATATTTATTAAGGGCCCACTTCACTCACCGTCGCAGGAAGCCGAAGCTAATGTTATTCTATGAGAAATTTTTCTTTATAAATAACTTATTAACTAATACATATTTTTAAATTCTGTTTTCACATTCTGGAAATTCCCAACTGTTAAATGGACGGACCTTTTTTAAAAAATTATTATTATTATTATTATTATTATTATTATTATTTTTACATTTTATTTTGAAGCTGCAAAATACGAATTTTCAATATGTGAATTTTTTTCATTTTGCAATTTCAAAATAAAATATTAAAAATTTAAAAAATACATTTTTAAAAAAGATCCGTCCATTTAACAGTTGGGAATTTTCTGAATGTGAAAACAGAATTTAAAAATATGTATTAGTTAATAAATTATTTGTAAAGAAAATTTCCCCATAGAATAACATTGGCTCGGGCTTCCGGCGACGGTAAGTGAAGATGGCCGTTCAACTAAAATGTTACAGACAATTGATATTGAGAAACAAAGTGATTTTTATGTTGAATTTTTAAAGGCATTTCAGCAATTTAAAGTTGTTTTACTCTAACGTTATATATATATGTATATAAATAATAGGAATATATATATATATTCTTTTTTTTTTTAATTACCTGTTTAAAAAAAAAAAAAAAAAAATCTTTAATTAACAATCAAGCAGTATAATAATATGTAAGATTATGACAATATTTACGTATTTAGTGTTCAATTAAAAGGATTTTAAGCTGCATTCCACAAGAAATGGAGAAATAAGGTACAGAAAAATCTTATTTTTAAAGTAAAAGTAAAACCGAAAAAGGTCCGGATTTTGGATATCCGGATTTTCGAGGTTCAAATGTATAAATTATAATTTAGTAAATTGTAGTCGAACTTTCTCCAATCTATCAGACTGAATGAAAATTAAAAATACTATAATAGAACATGGTATTTTAGGTAGATTCTCAGATCTCTGAATCCATCAATAAAACCCCGCAAAACAGGGAGTTTTTGGAAAATAAATAAATATTTTGATTTAAATAATAATAATAATAACAATAACAATAATAATCTGTGAAAATGTAAATAAAATATTTATAATAAAAATATGTATATTAGTGTTAAAAAAACATTTTTACTACTTATTAAGTAATTTAATAAAAGTTAAATCTGTTTACTCTTCAATTTAACTATCAATACTGGTAACCAGTACATGTGCTGCAATTTTCCTCGGTGGTACATGTATCGTAAACTTTTCAGATAAAGCAGGAAGGTAGTTTTATTAATGTTTACCAATTATAAACAAATAAAAGGAAGTCTCCCTCCCCCTCCCCTCCCTTCACCACCAAAATAAGTAAATAAATAAGTAAATGGCAAAGTCCAGACCACCTAGTTTTAATCGTTGATTTATTCCATCATTTAATCTGATGATTAATGGTTGGTAAAAAATTAATTATATGTTCATGATTACTGATTTATCAGTCATTACTTGTATTATCACGAATGATTAATTTTAAATTACAAAATTGCATAAAATGATTGAATAATCGTCAATTGTAAAATTCGCGAATAACGATTGATTAATCGTCAGCTATCCAACCGATTGCATTTTGCCCAACACTGCCGCAAACTAGCGGCATATATATATATATATTATATTTACGGGAATACTTTTATTTTACGGTGCAATTTATATTTTACGTGCATGTCATTTACGAATGAAGTGGTACATAAATATACCGAGTTTTTATGTTTAATGTATCGTAAAAATTGATTATACCGTAAAGAATCAAAACGGCACACGTATTGTAAAATTTACGGTAGTTATGCTAATATTCCACCCCTCCCGCTTTTTTTTTTTTTTTTTTAGTTTAGTTACAATCCTTGATTGGGTTGCTAAAAGCTTCCACGCACAGAAATGTATGCCAAATAAAGTTGTTTCTAAAACTAGCAGTTTTAGAGAAAGTGTGAAAGTAGTAAGATAAAGTAGGGTATAATATATTTTTGAAAATAAATGCTCAAAAAATTTACAGAAATTGTTTCTCTTAAATTATTGAATGAAGGAAAAATCTAACAAGTGAAATAAAATCAGAACTGATAAAAATACTATTTACATATACGTCATTATCTTTCTGTTTCTTCAAAGTCTAGAATAACTGCAATTGGTTTACATTTTTTAAGGTGATATTTAAAAAAAAAAAAAAAAAAAAAAAAAAAGCGGGTCAGCGATAGAAATAAAAATGTCTTGTAAGGAAATATTTTTGTTATCTTACATTGACATGTGTTTTATTACTAATGCTGTTAGAATTCAGTAAAAATACAAAACTTTAATATAACAAACAGAAGAAGAAGAAAAAAAAAAGAGAGAGAGAGAGAGAAAATTTTAACAAGAAATAAAAAATATTCTGATTAAAAGATTATATTTATTCCCCAGAGTAGTTATGATCGATAAATAATTTTAAAATACCACCACAGGATTAACACACTGACACACTTAACACACTTTTTAACTCTATACTTAGTACATTTCTTTCATATAGACACTCAATTTGAACACTAGCATCTACGCATATTTACATGCAATATGTATCAACTATATATTCAATAATTAGAATAGTTCATTAAAAGTTTTATCTAAAAGTAAAAATAAATTATTACATTTGTATGTAATTAATTAAACCGTTTTTTTTTTTTTTTTTTTTTAATAATTGGCACTCGTTTGAGCTAGAATGATTGTCAAACACGACACTCCATACAGATTTTATATGCACTAACCCCATTGAGCTTCACTGTCTCCCTCCATTTAAATCGTATGACAGGGGAAAAGAATGAAAAAAAAAATCGTTAGTGTTCGTATAAATTATAAACTATTTTCCAATTGTAACTAAGGTAAAGACACCAGTATTGGTCATCCCTAAATTTTGAACCAGTGTTCGCCAGCCTCACAAAAGACATGTTAAAATAAACGCTTAATAACATCTATGATTTTGAATCCGCCCGCCCTTGATTCCCTAGAACCGGAGAATCTAACTCGGGTGAATTCAAATTCATAGCTGTTAATCAACGTTTATTTTAGCATGTCTTTTGTGAGGGTGGCGAACACTGGTGCAAATTTTAGCCGTGGCTATCACTGGTGTCTATAGCTTACGTGTTACAGGGTTTAACCTTTATTTTTTAACTGTATTGAAAAGTGTTAAACACAACTAAAAACGAATTATAGCAGTTTTCACTTATACCCCAATATGTATCTACATGTTTTGTAATTCTTGCCATACAAACGTGTTTTTGTGTATTTGGATGATGTATGTTAATTTTCATATGTTTGTGCATAGTTATACAGATATTAAAATAAACCTCAAAGAATTTCCTCTTATTTAAAACGCTGTATTGTTTATATCTGTATTATTTTGTGAGTCTATGTAAACACCCCATCAGAGGCCGATATATTCCGTTCTCAATGAATGTTGACGATGAGAGGTGTCGGATTCGAACCTAGGTCACACGTGCAGGCCTAGCCGTTAGGAGTCTTGCGTGATTTTTCTTCGTGAATATGGGATAGACCATTTTAGTAGAAATTCCCCACACACAAGAAGTATTCCACCCAAGCCTAGAATCCTCGCATAGTCCATTAGTTTAAGCACCATTCCCACGCTATAAATCAGTTATGCTGTTTATGCCATTTTCAATAGGAAACATCCTAATATGAACCTGGACAACCTAAATCAGTTTCAAGACATTTTTAAAATGCTTGCGAATTTAAATGAGTGTCCAGGTATTTGAACTGAATCTACACACATTTTTTTAAACTTTATTTGAATGCGTTAAAAAGACTTAAATAGAGAAAATCAATAGCTATTTAGAGATAAATAAAATTAATTTTTTTTTCTTACGTTGTTCAATCCTTGTTGATTTCTTAAGTCTTTCCATTTTGAAAAAACTGAAATTTCTCTCTGACATGAATGTTATTCTTTAAAGCACCTCCGCAGACACAACAATAAAGTACTGCAGAAAATAAATAAAATGAGAAAAGCATTAGAATTGTGTTTGGTCCAGTTATTATTTCCTCGGTTACTCAGGTATTAAAAAAAAACTCTTTTTTTTTTTTTTTTTTTTTTTAAAGGAAAAAGTAACTGAATTTGTCTTTATATTTTTATATGTTTAAATTAAGCTTCATTATTATTATTATTATTATTATTATGTTTAAATATGCATTAAATTTGAATGTTTATATGTGCATTAAATTTGAATGATTAAATGTGAAAATAATGATGTTTGAAGTCTTAGCCCAACTTAATCTTATCAATATTTCCTGAGATTTTAAAACACATTTTTTTTTAAACTAAGAATTATGTCTTGTCTCTCTCCACTAAAAAATAAATAAAGAAATAAAATAAATAAAATAAAATTTTTTCCTGACTTGTATAATCTAGAATTGTTAAGACAGCTCCGCAGACGACAATGACATACCACAGAAAATTAATAAAATTCGAAAAAAGCATAAAAATTGAGCTTGGCCTTATTATTTTTTCCCGGTTGTCACATGTATAAAAAAACAAAAAATAATTTTTAAATAAAAAATAACCAAATTTCCAGTAATATTTTTATATGTATAATTAACTTCAGAATGTTATGAATCTCTGACAACATTAAACTACATGTATAATTAAAACTATAATTTCTTACATTGAATTTAAAATTACATAAAATTCGAATGAAAAGTTGCGAAAATAATAAAGTTTTTGTCTTGGCCTTAACGTTTTTTCCAGGGCTGTATGGAAATACTTGTTATGCAGAGAAGAGTTTATTATTTAAGTTATTAGTTTTATTAGTATTGGCTAATTTATTCCATGAAAAGCGTTTTCATTGATTTTATGTTATTTCTATTTGTTTAAATTTTGCACATTCTGTTTGCCTATCTCTTATATTGTTCATATACTTTGTCCGAAATAAATTCGAATACTATATTATTATTAGTTTATATAGGCCTAATCCTCGAAAGCATACTTCAGTTCTTTAGAATTGTCGTCTTTTATTTTTATTGAATGTCACAAGATATCAATTTCACATAAAGCAAGGTTAAAAGTATCAAAACATCATCATAATTTCTGCTAAAATTATGACATAAAAAAAAAAAAAATCATATCTAATTTAAAAGAAGGCATGTTGCATTTCTAATTTAATAAATGAAATGCAACTACTTTTTTTTTTTTTTTTTTTTTTTAAATTGAAAAAAAAAAAAAAAAAAAGGAAAGGAAAGATATCGCGTGTTTTTCAAACGCCGGCCAAAGAAGAGGGATGTTACAAGTTTGAAGTCTTGTGGCACTGTAGCTTCTGAACGGGTAGACTGATTTCGGCGCGGGTTTTTACTATCATTATTATTAGAACGGAAACGAGGGAGCCAGCCCCTCCATGGATGATCAAAATTGTGATAGCATGTCTTCGGACCATCCTTAGCGATGCGTCCGAGACCATCGCAAATTACCCATTGCGCAGTGCTAGTGCGACGTTAAACCCACCTAACCTAACCAACCTAATCCTATAATGATAGATGATAAGTCATTTTATTTGTTTTTATTAGAGTATAAAAAACTGTTTTAATAAATTAATCTATTTTTAAATAGAAAACTTTTAACAGATTTTGACAAAAAAAAAAAGTTTAAAAGTAGTAACTATGAGTTCACAGTCAAATGTGTTCAGATATATTCGGTTGAAAATTAGAAATTTCAAAGAAAAATAATATTCAATGAAATTCAAAACCAGCCTTGCGTTGATATTTTATAATTTTCGAGCTATCGAAGAACGATAGTTCGTCCAGCTGAAAGTTGCAGATTTCATAGAAAAATATTATTTAAAAAAACGCAAGTTCATTTTTTATTTTTATTTTTTTTATGTAATATAATGTATTATCTAGCTTTACACTTGGTAAATCATCTGGTGCATGAAGTTTACTATTTGTAGTGATTTCGAATAAAATTTAATGATAGTTCTACAGTTGGTTGTTTGGTTGAGTTTAGCATCGCACTACTGCTGCATTATGGGCAATTGGCGACAGTCTGAGACTCACCACCTGAGGGTGGTCCGGAGACATGCCATCACAATTTTGATCTTTCACGGAGGGGATGATTCCCCCGCTTCGGTGACACCCAGAGGTATAATTTGGTTGTGAACATGGAGGACACTGCGGCCACGACGGATTTTACGTGCACCAACCACCATTAGTGTACACGTCGGTCTTTGGACGGCTCGAGTATCGAACCCGCAATCTTCCAATTACGAGCTCGGCACTCTACCAATCAGGCTACCGCGGCCCCGATAATTCTATAAAATTATAAGACTTTTTCTAAAATATGATAGAATAGTTAAAAAAAAAAAAAAAAAAAAAAAAAAACTGAACGATAAATTTAATTGAAATTTAAATAAATTTGAAGCGAGTTATTAATATAATTAGTTTTGTACCTTTTGATACCGGATATGCGAAAAACCATCAATATCTGCTCTGATGAATCACAAACCACTGCAACGTGTTTCACAACAAGATTACGTATTGGCATGAAAGCATTTCGCCTACGTTTGGAATTATTATTTTAAAGAAAATTTCGAAAGAGGCAAATATATCTCTCACCTTGAAAGGGCAGTTTCTAAGAATTCCACAACTGAGGTTTGCGTCTGCGAAAGGGAAAAATCTTAAAGATATGTTCAATAAAACATGAAGATGAGTTAGTGATAATGCGCCACAATGTTAAAAATTTCAACAGAAAACTCTGTGTAATGTATTATCTTAAGTCTTACATAAAATTACGGAGAAAAATAAAATTATACTTTTAAAAAATTAAAGAACACGCTTTTATAGAAATGTGAACTAAAAAGCACAAAATATCTATCTTAGTATTAAAATGCAGGGTAAGAGAAAATCGTGTGAGTGACACACCATAATATTTACATATATTTAAATCTTTAATAAAATAAATAATTTAGAATTAAACAAAAACCATTTTTAAAAAATCTCCCCTGACTGGTATCGAACGTTAGACCTTTAGGTTCGTAACCCGGAGCTTTATCTCACAGCCACAGCGTTCACGTAGGGAAAGTCTTTTTTAACACGCTTTTATTAGCTTCACCTGTATGTATGTATGTATGTTTGTATGTTTGTAACCGCTCTGGGAGCAAACAAAAAATTTATATTGTAAAAAAGGACTTTTCCTACGTGAACGGCGTGGCGTTGAGGTATAGCTTCGCGCTACGAGCCTAAAGGTCTAGCGTTCGATCCCAGTCAGGGGAGATTTTTTAAAAATGGTTTTTGTTTAATTCTAAATTATTTTAATTAAAGATTTAAATGTATGTAAATATTATGGTGTGTCACTCACACGATTTTCTCTTTACCCTGCATTTTAATACTAAGATAGATATTTTGTGATTTTTAGTTCACATTTCTATGAAAGCGTGCTCTTTATAATTTTTTAAAACTATAATATTATATTGTAAATAATATTATAGTTTTAAAAAATTATAAAGAACCTATATTGTTTATATAAAGAACATATATTGTAACTGTATTATAAAGAACCTATATTGTAAATAGGTTTTTTGTTTGCTCCCAGAGCGGTTACAAACATACATACAAACATACATACAGGTGAAGCTAATAAAATCATGTTAATAAACGGAGATGTTAAAAAACTCATTTTATACATTCACTTTAATAACTAATATTAATTTTATTAATTATTGGTGAGAATATATTTCGGACTTGGAATGCTTTTTCTAAAGTAGAAACAGTCATTTTTAATTTTAACTAAAAAATTAAATAATAAAATTAGGTAAAAGTACAGAATAAAGATTGAGAATCTCGATTATTCACTTTTAACTAAGAATTACTGTACATTTACAGAGACTCTGAATAAATATTTACATTAAATTTGCAGAAATTTTTAACAGTGCAGATTATTAAAAATAAGTTTATTTTCTTACGAAAATAGATATTGAAGGCACAATAAATTATGATATTAAATTGTTAGTATTCTTTTTTAAATTTGAAAGGAAAGGAAAACTTTAAAATCTTTATTTATTTATTTATTTATGTATTTATTGTAAAATTAGAATTTTAAGCAGAATTTGAAAGCAATATCAATTGAATCATTTAAATTTATTAAATAAAGTAATTGGAATGTTTTATTTAATAAAAAAAAAAGTCTTTGCTTAAAAATGCCGTAGGATATTTTAAAAAAGTCTGATTAGAAAAATGTATTTATAAAACGAACTTAGTTAATTAATTAATTTTTTAACAAAAAACTAATGTTTAAATTTAAAGAGTGCAGTTAGGATTAATTTAATCTTTTCTACATTTAGTTTGCATTAATTTTCATACAAATTTCTAAGTCTTGCCGAATTATGAACTATTTCAAGATTTCGTTTTTATAAGAATATATTTTAATCATTTCATAAAAGAATAAAATGTATAAAATCATTAATTTAAACTGAACGTTAACTTTTTTGAAACAAATATATTAGATTCAATATATATGTTAGAATTTAAAAATTACATAAAAAATTCAAAATAAAAATTAAAGCGTTATCTATCAATATTTGGACGCTTTCGAATTTAAAAGTTTTATCAAATATCTAGAAAAATTCTGTAGGTATTATCTTGAAACTTTGGGAGTATGAAAGAAATATTTTTAAGGGCATTTCATGCAATACTTTTTACAGGGGGATCCAAAACATTTTCACTTTTGTTTAATTTTTTACTGATCTTTTTTTTCCTCTTTGAGACGAAACTTTTGCAGATATATATGAGGTATACCGTGTTCTTTATACTATGAAAATTTCAAGATAACATCTGCATAATTATTACTTTCTCTTACCCTTACGGCAGAGAAAGTATTGTTTTAGGATCAAATTTTCGAAAGTGAGTTTTTGTTATATTTACATGTTCTGAGGTCCCTTGAATACGAAAATCATGTTTTTAGCTAATGGTTTGTGTGTGTGTGTGTGTCTGTCTGTCTGTGTGTCTGTTATCAGCATATCTCAAGAACAAATAGTAGCAGAAATTCCAAACTCGGTATTCTAAATGTGTATCATATAGGGATGCTACACTAAGCTTTTCGTTGAGACGAAGAAAATGGTTCGTGTACAGGGACACTCAAAAGTATTCAAATACATTACGTCTATGGGGGAAATTGCAGGTAAGTAGAGTTTAACGTCTATAGACTGCACTAAACCAAATGAAACGAATATATGTTTTGTGTAATAGAGATAGTCAACTGGGAAAAATCTTTGTGTATCTAGGAGCCTCGCCACCCCCCCCCCTCTGAGAGGGAAGTCCCCCTTGAGGGGAGTAAATTTTCATGATGGGTATCTTTCGAAAGAGCTCGCCAATACCTTTAAAACGAATGGTTGAACCATCAATCTGCGATAATTTAAAACAAAGTTAGCAATTTTTTCATTAAAAAAAAAAAAAAAAAAAAAAAAAAAAAAAAATGTAGAGAACAAATTCAACTTTTTTTTTGGATATTTACTGTTACTACTCTTAGAATAACTTAAAAAGGAATAATTTTAGGAGATCCAAATGTTGTACTTTGAAGTTAATATAAGTTTGTTGCTGGAAAAGTTTGATCAAGAATGATAAGTTTCAATGAATGTTGCGTATGAAAATTGTCTGCATAATTTTAAGTAAACTTTTAATTTTAATAACAGAATTAAATTCTCTCTTAATCTCCAACCTGTGTTTATAGTATTAAATTTAAGGATAAGAGAAAGTAGTGTGAGTAACATACCAGATTATTCTTTATATTTTACAAAATGTCTAAATTCAAAAGTGTCCAAATACTTATTGGTAAATATTGTATTAATGTACACAATGGCAGAATTTATTGTACAATCTAAATTCCTTGAGCGACAGTATTATTTAAGAATAAATTAGATTAATGTTTAAAAGAGAATATAAATCTTACTTAAAATATTTTTTATATCCGCATTATAATAAATGCGCTTTAAATTCTTTAAAAATTAAATTTCATTGAAAAGAAAAAGAAATAAAAGAAAAGAAAACGTCTTAAATACAGTTCTATTATTCAATTTCATCAGAACTAACTTGCCCAACTAAAAAGTTCTATATAAAAACTTAAAAAGTTTGGTCTAGGAAATTTTTGCGAAAACAAAGTTTTATCTTCCTCTTTGTATCTTGCAGTTCACAATAAAGAATTACTGGAAGCTAACGTGCCTCTCCTAGCTAGAGACTAATATTCTGAAGTTATTCAATAAGTAGTCTGAAGCTCTTTGATCATACTCTAGCATTTTTAATAATTTGTACTGAAACATTGACACGCACGCATAGTCTGGAAATCATACATATACAATATGCTGGTGTATAAAAAAAAAAAAAAAAAAAACTTACAAATAAGAACCATTTTGCATTTAAAAACTAATGGATCTTCTGTAATAGAATTTGGCCTATACATTATACAACTGTAAGAATAGTAGGCAAGGCATAATGATGATGATGATGATGATTGTAATAATAAGTCAAACGTGACTGATAATTCAGATTATAAAATATGCTAAGTAAATTTGAACCAAACTTATTTGTTTATAAATTTACATATTTTTGAAAGAATTGGTTATTTTAAGATTGTTCACATATTTGTTTTTCTCTGAATTAAAAAAAATTACTATACAAAACTATTGTAATACTCCCATTTGAATGTGTTTGGAGAATTATTTTTTGAATCAGATAAACAACATGTTAAACTATTTAACCCTTTAACGTTCATTGGTTTCGCAGCGAAACCAAACACTGTAAAAAAAATTTTCAGTATTTTACAACAAAAGGTGCTGGCACCGCGGCTGCCAGCACAGTTGCTGTAAAATTTACAAGCTGCTGTTTTTTATGGTGCTGTAAAATTTACTGCACTTTTGCTGTGAATTTTACAAGATGCTGTTTTTAGTAGTGCTGTAAAATTAACTGCATTTTGCTGTGAATTTTACAAGATGCTGTTTTAAAAAGTGTTGTAAAATTTACAGCAAAGTGTAGTTAATTTTACAACACTTTTTAAAACAGCATCTTGTAAAATTCACAGCAAAGTGTAGTTAATTTTACAGCACTACTAAAAACAACTGCTTGTAAATTTCACAGCAAAGTGCAGTAAATTTTACAGCACCATAAAAAACAGCCGCTTGTAAATTTTACAGCAACTGTGTTGGCAGCCGCGGTGCCAGCACCTTTTGTTGTAAAATACTGATTTTTTTTTTTTTACATTGTAAGCAGTGATGCCAGATTGGGGATTTTGTCCTCATTTTGGGGATTTTTGAGGCTTCTGGGGACAATTTTGGGGACCAAATGTTTGTTGGGACGTTTTTGGGGACAAATCTGGGGAGTTCTTCAACTTTCTGTCAATGTTAGCAACGTAATAATTTATCCCTACGACTAGAGACTTTCAATAGCTTTATTGTTGTTTGGGGATTTTTTTTTCAAAAATTGCCTTCATTTGGGGAAAAATCTGAGCTTAAATCATAGAAAAATCTGCTTGATATATATATATATATTTTTTTTTTTTTTTTAAGAAATTTCTATTTTCCTTTTTTAGTAGAAATCAAGCTGGGGATTTTTTCGAAAAAAAAAAAAAAAATGTCATTTCTTTCATTTCAAAATCTTCATTTCAAAAATCATTCATGTCATTTTTACTACAATGTTATAAAGGGACATTTAAAAAAACTTTTTAATTTTGAGTAATTGGAGAGTTACATTTTACTTTTTTGGAATGCCACAATGCTGCTAATTAACTCCTTTTTATTATTATGTAAGAATCTAGCAATAATTTTGAACTTCGTCCCATAGCAGGATGAATAAATTTAGAATCAGATAAAAAAAAAGATCTTTAAAATAAATTATATATAGATATTTGATATATCCTAATTTAGTACTCAGATAGCACAGGGTTCATGTGGTCCTATAGTTTCCTTTATTTTCTCTACCATTAATGTTGTATGGCATTTTTTGTTATAAAATATTGTTATATATGAATTTAATAGCAATATAATATATTTGATAACAAATCTATTGTTTGAAAAATACTTTTTTTTTTTTTTTTTTTTTTTTAAGCTACAAATCATTAAGTTTTGTATTGCAGTTAAAAGTAGTATGTTGTGCCCACTGTAAGACTGTAAGACTGTTAGACCTGTCGTCCAGGATTAATGCGTCTCGCCTATTATGTGTTTCGGCGGTGGTGGGGACGGGCGGGCGGGAACCACCGCCCTTTAGAATGTAGAAAAAATGTAGAAAAAAAAGGTAAAAACTCCATATAAATAGCGTGGGACGAAAACAAAACAAACAAACAAAAAAAATAAAAAAAACTCGCAATGTCAAGTGTGTTAAAAAAAGAAAAAAAAAAAGGCTCGCACCGGAAGTAATAAAACGACAAATTTCACTAGAAAAAGACACCGAGGAGCGGGTGGGTAGGGTTGGGGCATTAGACCTCTCGTCTAGGATTAATACGTCTCGCCTATTATGCACTTACCATGTTCAATATTTTTATTTATTTTATTTTATTTTATTTATTTATTTTTTATTTTTTTTTTGTGAGAATAGCACAATTATTTAGACAGGTATAATTTTTTATTTTCAAAAATTATAAACAAAAAACTTGCCAAAAACTTAATAACAAGAATGGATTTCTACAACATTTTACAAAAGTTGCAGAAAAATTGACAAATTCTTAAGGAAACATTGTTCTGAAAAATGAAATTGGCACGTGTAATATTCGCTAAGATATGAGTTTTTTTTTTTTTTTTTTTTGATAGAATTTATTATTATTATTATTATTATTATTATTATAAAATAGATTAAAAGCTACAAATATTGCGCAACTTATGTCAAAATTTCATAAGAATACAGTAAAAAGTAAGCAAATTATCGGCAAAAGAACGAGGTAGATTTTAAATATTTTTCAGAGTTAAAATTTAATAAAGGGGTTTTCAGATTCTACGTACTGTTTAATTTGGGGACCCAATTATTTTAACCATATTACAAAAGTTCTTTTTTTTTCTTTTCTTTTCTTTTCTTTTCTTTTTTTTTTTTTTTTTTTTTTTTTTTTTGAAAAACGCCAGAAAACTCACAAATTTTAGAAAATAAATAAAAATGTGTTAGAGTTATAAGCCCATAAATGGTTTTCTTGAAATAATTGGATCTCCAAATTAAACAACTGGAATATATAAACAATCCTGGAAAATATCTAAAAATATAGCTCATTCTTTTGAGCGTAATTTGCTTGATTTACACTCTATTCAAACGAACTTTTGACGTAAGTTGACCAATATATCTAGCTTTCAAACAATTTTTTCAATTTGTGCAATTTTTGTAAAATTTTATTGAAATCCATTCTTGTTAGATGTAAAATACTTGCCAATAATAATAATAATATTTTTTGAAAAAAAAAAAAATAATAATAAAATAATAAAATTCAAATATGGTACATAGTAAGTGCGACAGTGTATTAAAGTTACAAGTCTTTTGTTGCTTTTTATAATACACGATGATCCAGGGTATTTGTGCTTTTCTTCCATTTGTAGTTTATCCTACAATACCACTCGTGTCTAAACCGATATTGGAATATCTGAGTTTATAAATGCTCTTTACATGTCTGGAATTGAAAGCCGTTTCGAAAATCGAAAAATTGTCAAATTAAAAAATAGGAGATCTTAATATTTAATCACCTACTGTACGCAATCAATCGTTTAAAGCAAGAGAACACATACGAAGAAAAACTAAGTATAAATATTCAACACAAAAATAAGATTATTTTTTACACCAATCACGTTTAAAAAAGGTTTTAAAGATTTATTCATTGCATTTTCAACATATTATTACTTAAAAGGTTTTACATTTCAAGAATAATGGATATACAAATTTATTGACGTAATATTCCACACTTTGTACTGGTAAAACAATTATATATGTATATATATAGATGGTCTGTTATCCTTATATTTCCAACTGTCCTAAATTATTGTCCTATGTTTAGGACAACCTGTACCGATTAAACTAATGAAAGGTTGGTAAGTTTATTGATTTTATGTGTATACACAGACATTGAAAAACATTTTTTCAATGCTTGGTAGGATATGGGTTAAACGGGAAAAAAAAAGTGAGGGGGGGGGGGAGATTTCTTTGTGTCAGCCAAAATAAAAAGCGATTACAGAAATTTTAAATGATTTTGAAGGGTTGATATTTAATTGCAGTTTTATTATTAATCGTAGCTATGACTGCTAAAAATACCATATTGTTTATTAACTAATGCTTAGAACAAGAAAATGCTACCTTTTTTTTTAATGTAAATAATGTTATTATTTCGTAAAAATAAATAAATAAACAAGGGAATAAATTAAAAGAAAGAAATGAAAGAAAAGAAAGAAATAATATTTAAAGTTAAGATTTTTTTTTAAATCTTAAAACGTGAAAAAATTAAAAATGTAAAAAATCTCTAGCACCAAGTTAAAATATGTCTCCTATTAAAAATACAATAACATGCATTAAAATTAATGATAGACAGTTATAAATTTATAGTAATTCGCTTGCACTTTGAGACAGAGGAAAAAAATAAAAAGCAAGCCTTTCATTCAATACCTACAGTAGATAAAAGTCATATTTGTGGTATGGTCATCTGGTTCATTTTCAACTTTCATCCAGTATTTGTTTATCTTACTCAGCGAGACTTTCTCATTTCCGTTTTGACATGCTTAGTTTATAATCTGAGTTAAAAGATGTTAACGTTTTTACTTTTATTATTATTATTATTTTTTTTTTATGGACATACATGTATTTAGATACAGCATAATTGATTATCAGCAAAATTGAGAGCCATGGGTTTCATAGATAAAACCGCAAAAAGGCTGAATATGAAATTGAAATGACATAAAATGCATTCTAGCTTAAAAACTTGAATGTATCGTATATAAAACATAATACAAACAATGAAAATATTCATAAAAAGTAAAATTATTTATACAGTCGAACCTCATTAACGTGAATCTCATGGGGGATAAAATTTTTTTTTTCATGTTATCATTAGTTCATGGTATCAGTAACTAATCTTCATTTTGACGGGGATTGTGGAAACAGTTCATGTTAAAAGTAATTCACGTCATCAAGGTTTGACTGTACTTCATATACTATAGGATGTAAAAAACAAAGAAAGAAAGTGTACTTAAGATGAAGCCATGGTTCAATTTGTAATCTAATTTATGCACTAAATTAAACAGTACCGCAGACATGCAAACATTTAATTTATTCCACAGCATTGTGAATAACCGCCACATTTTCACACCACTTTATTTGTAGAAAAATGTTCTCCAATATTTAATTACGATTGAATATTAAAGAAAGTACCCGCCAGGAAAACTGGTGTGGGGAAAAAAAAAAAAAAAAAAAAAGCGGTCATCAATGTTTTGAAATAAATTGAAATGTTGACGTGTTTGGTAGCGTATTCAAAAACCACATAATTCTTCATATTTACTTTTTTTTTTTTTTTTTTTTTTTTTTTTTAAATCTATTATTTGTATCTATTTATTGTTGAGGATTTAAAAAAAAAAAAAAAAAAAACCTTTCTTCTGATTTCGCCCATTTCCCGCGCCACGAATTATCCGCAACGTGTGTAATCCGCTTGCGGATAATCGAGAGTTTACCGTATATATATATATATATATATAGATTATTACGGATAAATCGAAATGCAGTAGTCGGTCGATACAGGTTTTGGTTTTTTTGAGCGCATTTTAAACACAAATTATTTTGTAGGGGGGGGGGGGGGGGTAAATCCTTTTCTTTTAGCAATTTTTCTAAAAGTAAACTAATCGTGTTCTGGACATCCGAAAACGTTTAAATCCATCGAAAAACGGAGATTGAAAATTTTTACGAATCAAATATTTTTTTTTTCTCGTTTATATTAATTTTTTAATATAAACGAGAAAAAAATAAAATCCTTATTTATTTATTTATTTATTTATTATTATTATTTTTTTTTTTTTCATTTGGTCAAAATATTTAAAAAGCGTAATAAATAAATCAATAAAAATAAAAATAGCACATTCTTTTCCTTAAAATATGAAATTGCGTTCTTTAGCAGCGGTTACATATATTAATATTTTAAAATTTCTTTTATGCTATTTCTATTTGGTGCCAAAGGGAAAAAGAAAAAAATTGTTTTCATGTACTCTATTTTGTCCGAAAGAAATAGATGTCTCGTTCTAACAGCTTATTTCATGACAAAAATTCAAGGATGGAAGTTTCCGTCTTTCTTCAAGATATTTCCAAAATCTGAATAGCAATTTTTATCATAAAATAAACCAAAAAAATTATCGTTACTGAATAATGGCTGGAAAATGTCCTGAAAAAAAAGGGAGGGTGTTTCGAATTCTACAGAAATAAAAAATTCTGGAAACAGTAAACGTAAGAAAATTTAAAAAACCAGATAAATATAATATAAAATCTAATTTCAATAGGTATATAGCAGATGTCGATTTTGGAAATAAATAAATAAATACATAAAGTAAAATAAATTCAATAAATAAAAAAGAGAGAAAAATCTTCCGGGATTCAAAAACCCCACTATCGGATTACAGTTAATTAACAGCAGCGCTACCTGTCGGGCGATATACACATAAATTTAAACTAGCGTAGTTGCCTGGCCAAATTTTTCAAAGGTCGTTTGCATGGTGAGCAAACATCCAGGTTCAGATTATAAAACGGGCATAGAATGCAACTGGCGCCAAATTTCGGCTGATTGTCGAAATTTGCTACAGGCAGAATTTTCAAAAGTGTTTGCAGGGTGAGTGAACAGGCGGTCGTAGATTTTGAAACAGGAAAACACGTCACCGAGCAGGAGTTTGATACGGTGATTTTTCTGAAGGACCGCAAACCCACTGGTCGCCGAAGGCAAATTTGTAAGCTATACTGAAACAAAAGAACTTGATCCTGATTTAGTTAAATTAATTATTTAAAATTTTTTATAATTCTCCCTCTATTTAAATTGGTATTAAAATTCTTAAAATAAAGAAAATTTTAGAATATAAAATTAGAATTTCGTTTAAAATGACCTAATGAAATCTTCAAATTAAGTTTTAAGGATCTCTGTACAAATTAAGTTTAATATGAAATTGAATATGACAAGGAACATTCAAAGTCAAGGTCATTGACTATGACCCTAAAGCGGTCCCAATTTTTGGACTGATTCGGCCCCAGAAATATACCTCTTTTAATTTTCAAAATAAACTATGTGCATCATACTATCATGCAAACATTCTTTGCTGTTAAAAAAAAAAAAAAAAAAAAAAAAAAAAAAAAGAGTCAAATAATATCTCAAGGACTATGTTTTTATACTTGTTATATTATTTATCAAGACTTGAAGTCAAGGGGAATACATTTCAAGTTCAAGTTAAAAAAATCTTCTTTTAACCCTAGAACACTAGCGTGTTCATAAATACTCTATCATTAGAGGTACCTAAAATTGACGCGCTCATATAAAAGTCGTTTTATTTGCTTATATTACATTAATATTGTTTTTAAACATGTTTAATTATTTGCTGTTTTACCCAATATTACTAATTTTTCATTATCTGAATAATTATTTCGAAGCACTTAAACTCAAATAAGTGTATCGATAGTAGGGAAAGTGCGGAAAAAAACCATTAAATGAAGACTGCACGTAAAATTTACGTAACACTAGTGTTCTAGGGTTAAAAATTAATTTGTAATCATAAACATATTGAATTTGTATAATTAATTACTTAATAAATAATTAATATTTTTTGTTGATTTTCATGAGTGCAAGTTTATACACGTTCATATAAAAAAAGTGCATTTAGCACTTTCTTGGCCAGCATATAACTTGATAAATGTAATTGTATGAAAAACCTTTAAAATACTGAATGATTAATAAGAAACATTTTTTTTTTAATTAATTGCAAATCGTTAAGGCAAAAGTTATATGTGTCATGAATAGATTAGACATGCTACAATATGTTTACAACTAATGCGTTTTAACGAAATATTAATTAATCAATACAAAATATTAATATAAAAATTAATAACTAACCTTTCTGATGAACAGACCTTGCTCATTCCATGATCTTCTAGTCGTTCAGTCATCGTTCATCTGCATCTCAGTTCAAAGACGCAGATGTTATGTTTCCACAAGCAGATGTTCCTGTCTAAAGTCCACAGGAAGTCGATTTTTACAGCATTTAGTGCTTGAATTTATTTCACAGCATAAATACTTGAAAATAAACCGCAGAAAGTGCAGGAAAAATTACAACATTTTTTTACAGTGAACATTTGACATCATTTAACAATTTTTATGCAGCAGTTTTTTTTTTTTTTTTACAGTTTCCCCTTGTTTTAATCAGGTTTTAAACTTTTGTTCCTTTTCTGTTCGGTAGATAGCAACACTATTCCAAAATTTAACAAATAATGCTTCAAAGAAAGCTAAATACATAAGTCACTTGAAGTTTCTTAGAGTGCGCGAGTACGAATTGCTGGTTTGATGGTGCACTCATGTCTAGTTTTTTTCATTTAATTAAGAGCTGGACTATTATTTTCACCTGAAACAACTTTTATAAGTTTTTGTAGTCGATAATGTTTACTTACGAAGTGTTTTATGTATTAAATGAAATATTATTTGAATTTAATAAGGTAAACTTACAGTTATTTCTCGAAAAGGAACAATGCTAATTTTTCATTTTTTAAATATTTATGATCAGCTACGTGTCTGAAAGCCATTTTTAAAAATAGTTTAGTAATTTTTAAAATAAATTATTGAATGAACGTTAAAGGGTTAGGAATATAAGTATTATTTTTATAGAAATAAAAGCTACTTATTTTGAAATTCCTAAATGTTGCGTTAGTTGCATATTTCAAAATAAAAAGCATGGATTTTAAATTTTAATTATAATAAATATATATACTCAATTTTAAAGAGGCCAGACTAGTCTGGCTTCCGCTCTCGCAAAACAAAGAGAGAGAGAAAAAAAAACTTTTTTACACCTAATGGAGTAATGTATATTTTTTCGAAACATGTTATATTCTCTTAAACTTAAACTTTTTTATTTTAAATTTTTAATTTCTGATATTGTGTATTACACCTGTGCTTATAATTTTTATATATGTAAATGATGTGAATTTTCATTGTAAAATTTAAATGGGAAGTGAAAATTTGTTCTAGTTAATTTCGGAATTAACAGCTTAAATCCTTAAAACTTTTTATTTTATTATTATTATTTTTTTTTACTTCAGAATTATTTTGTGTTTATCTTATGGTAAAAATTTATGCAGTCAATAAAACTTAAAATGTAAACTTTATAAAAATCACTTATTCGCTGTCGAGTGCGAACCATACAAAGGAGTATATCTTGTTTATCTGGCAGAAGGGTAGGCACACTTTATGAACTAATTACTAGTGTACATATAGACTTATAAATTCAAAATGTATAAAGCAATTGAAATATAAATTTATACCATTTTGAATTAAAGACTTAGAAAAATAGTGCTTCACTTCTTTTTTTCTCTTTTAACTTTTATCTTAGAAGAGTGGATTAATTTTAATAACATCTATTGGTTTTTCAAACGTGACAGCTCTAGCACTCCTAGCTTTCTTTTCAAACACGTTTTCGCTTACTTCATTTTACATATTTTTATCTTGATTAATTATTTATTATATTTCTTTAATTTATTAATAACTAGCAGGCTACGCCCGCTTCGCTGGTCACTATTTTTAAAGGAATCACAATAATTAATGAATTCTCAAAATTGCATTAATTTTTTATCATGTTGTTAAAAAGAGAAAAAAAAATTCTGATCGGGAAAAATGTTGCACCGGGTCCCCACTGCCTTCGGCAGCGTAGACCCGTGCGCTGCGCGCGCGTATCCCTTCACCATCCTTTTGACTTCTCAAAATTCCATGTTATTACTCATAAACTTTCATTCTTAAGAAAAGGAATTAAAAAAATATATCATTTAGCATCGTGTAAAAACTCACACCGGGACCTCACTACATTAGGCAGCGCAGATCCATGCGCACGCACGTGAGAGGATATACGTGCGCTGTGCACGAAAAGTCCTTCTCAACTCAAACTTTTATTATTAAGAAAATAAAATTAAAAAATATATTTATATATCATCGGGTAAAAACTCGCACCGGATCGCAAACGCATGCGCGCTGCGCGCGCACGTGTTAAGATAACGTGCGGTGCGCGCACATATTCTGAAATCAAACCTTTATTCTAAAGAAAAGAAAATTTAAAAAATCATTTTCCATCAGGTAAAAAGTTGCACCGGGTCCCCACTGCCTTCGGCAGCGCAGTCTCGTGCTCGCTGCGTGCGCCTGTTCCTTCCCCACTCCTCTAGCCTCTCCTAATTAACCTACATATACCAATTTTGAACGGTCTAGCTCAATTAGCTGTGATGGAAAAGAAAACCTAATCAGGACACCTTAAAATCGTAAATCAGGTGAAATCTCGAATTCCACTTTCGATAATATAGAAGAACTTTAAAATATCTTTCGAATGATGTATTAGAAATAATTTAATCATAATTAGAATTTGAAATATTGAAAATTAAAAATATTGCAGCGCCATCTGGCGGTAGAAATTTCTGTACTCTATTGTTCCATTCCAGATCAACAAAGCTTTCAAATGGTGTATTACTTATGAAATTATTTTAATTATTAGCTGAGATACAAAAGAAAACCTAATCAGGACACCTCAAAACGTGTAAATGGGGTGAAATCTCGTATTCCACTTTCGATAATATAAAAGTACTTTAAAATATCTTTCGAATGATGTATTAAAAATCATTTAAAAATAATTAGAATTTGAAATATTGAAATTTTTAAATATTACAGCGCCATCTGGCGGTAGAAATGTCTGTAATCTGTTGTTCCATTCCAGATCAACAAAGCTTTCAAATGATGTATTACTTAAGAAATTATTTTAATTAGTAGCTGAATTACAAAAGATAACCGATTCAGGAAACCTCAAAACGTGTAAATCAGGTGAAATCTTGAATCCCACTTTCGATAATATAAAAGTACTCTAAAATATCTTTCGAATGATGTATTAAAAATAATTTAATCGTGATTAGAATTTGAAATATTGAAATTTTAAAATATTACAACGCCATCTGGCGTTAGAAATTTCTGTATTCTACTGTTCGATTCCAAATCAACAAAGCTTTCAAATGATGCATTACTTATGAAATTATTTTAATTAGTAGCTGAGATACAAAAGAAAGCCGATTCAGGAGACCTCAAAACGTGTAAATCAGGTGAAATCTCGAATCCCACTTTCGATAATATAAAAGTACATTAAAATATCTTTCGAATGATGTATTAAAAATAATTTAATTAGAATTTGAAATATTGAAATTTTAAAATATCTGGCGGTAGAAATTTCTGTAATCTACTGTTCAATTCTAAATCAACAAAGCTTTCAAATAATGTATTACTTATAAAATTATTTTAATTAGTAGCTGAGATACAAAAGAAAACCTAATCAAAATACCTTAAAACGTGAAATCTCGAATTCCACTACTTACGGTAGTCGGTTTATGGAAGGTGACAGAAATTTGTGGCGACAACTCTTGAAATTCAATTCAAATAAGTTTCAAAATGACATATTACTTATTAAATTATGCTAATTAGAAGCTGAGATACAAAAATTATATAAACACTATTATAAAACGATTTATGTCTGACTTTTTCGTGGTTTTCTCCGTAACTTGCGTAATTCCAGTCTAAATACTGTTAAAAATCCATAGTATGAAATGTGAAAGGAGTATCAGAATTCGAAACTCTGCAAAATATAAAAGAATAAAGGCGTTCTGGGTTTTTCGTTGTTTTTTCCGAAACAACCGTTCCTTTTCTACGTTTTTGCCCCTTCCCCCCTTTCCGTCTCTTCTAATAATTTTACACTTGAAAATATCCGCAATCGATTTATCTTTCCTTAAAACGTAATAATAACAATTTCAAACGCTGTAACTCTTTTTTTTTTTTTTTTGCCCCTTCACCCTTCACCCCTCTCCCTTCCCCCTCAAGCCCTTCCTAATAATTCTACACTTTCAAAAATATTCAGAATCGAATTATCGGGCGTTAAAACCAAATATTACGAAATTTCAACGGCATATCTCAATTTAAAAAAATATAATACAAAATTTAATCTAATTTTTTTGTTTATCCAGATATTTTCATGAAAATTGAACAGTAGCTTTATAATATGCTGTCTAGGCCGAATATTAATTAAAATGTAACGTGAATGAAAATTTGAAAAAAATTGAAAATTGCAATTTTTCTCCCTACTACAAAACACGTGACATCTTGATCGGTTACAATCATTTCCCTTTTCATCTTAGGCAGTCTGGCGTTTGAAATGACGTTGCCACAAAACATTCATACTTTAGTAAATTTTAAAAAATCTAATTGTTGTACCGATAAGCCGCTTGCACACTTAAATTCAGAAAAAAATCCCCTTTCATTTGGCACCGAAATCGTAACGATCGGACAAATATTTCTAATTTATTTTCCACTTTTTCTAATTTTAATTCTGTTAAAATATCTTTTTTTATGCAATGGCGGTGAATTCTCAGTCATTGAGATCGCTTTTAGATTAGACATGAGTGGATATTTTAATTAATATCTCCACAACTAATTAAAATTTTTAAATTCTGTTTCGAAGAGGAACTCGGAAAGGCTCCAGTGCATCAGTATGTCAATTCTTGTACTTCTGCGTTCAGTAGGGGCTGAACGTATAAAAGAACAGACAGACAGACGGACAGACAGACAGACAGACAAACAGACAGACAAACCTTTCCATTTATTATTATATAGATTAATGTCAACAATAAACAGACTATGCATAAAAGGGTGCTAAAAATTGATTCAATTAAACAGGAAGTTATTTTAAGCAGCAAAAATAACATTAAGATTATTCTTTCTCGCTCAGTAAGAATTCATTAAAAAGTTTATTACTAAAAATTAGTTCTAATACATACATTACTATTATTAGTAATTGATTGCTCTTATAAATAAATATATCTTTACAACTTAAGTATATAAGTTTATATCATTTTACATGATATATAGTAAGCTAAAGAAACTAATTAGTTATTTTAATTATTAGAAGAACATAGGTTTTTCTTGAATTTTATTTTATAAAAAATAAAAGTACACACACATACACTACACATACACACGCGTATGTGTGCATATAAAACCATGGTGGGTTTTCCTTCCTTTTTTTTTTTTTAGTTATTACTATTATTTTTTCCGCTATTCTTTGATCGTGTTTGCTGTGTGTGATCTATCTCATCAATCCATGTTTCAGAAATAATTCATATTAATTTTTCAAGTATATTTTGCCTTGTATAAGTCTTCATTTCCATATACTGTTCTTTGTTTACATTAAATCTCATCTTTCTTCCTGGTGTTTGATTGTAATGATGAATTATTATTATTATATGTATAATTCATTATTACTATGATCAGTACCATGGAGGAAGACTTGAATTAATCAACAAACAACCACAGATGGAAGTGAAGCCTTACAAGGCAAAACTCAAAAGGTATTGAAAAACTTAAATTTATACACACACACATAAATATGTGTGTGTACACATATATACATATGTGTATATGTACATATGTATACACATATGTGTGTATATATATATATATATATATATATTGCACTATATAATGTACTATCTTATATATGGTGTGACACATTTAATCTTCGAAAATAAAAGCCCATTTACAATCTAAAATAAACTAAATGTTTCAAGATAAGGAAAAGTAAAATGATATTATAAAATACTTTCTTATCTAATAAGTCATATACTTTCCGTAAATGAAACCTCTTATATTTCATAGGTAAATTTATAGCAATAAACCTTATATATATATAAACACATTATGTGGACAATTTAACAATTAAATAAATATATATATATATATATATAGTATATACGTTCCCTGAACATGTTATACCAATGACCACACATTATGTAAAAATATCTTTCAGACTCTTACCCATTTTACGACCAGTTTGTCATAATTTCTTAAGTGCTATGACTTTTCTAAATCATGTCTGTGTACCAAAATTTGATTAAATAAGAATTTTGAGATTCAAAATTAACCTATCCTAAGCAGGATGACTGTTAATTTTCCTGTAATAACCATGTAATACATGAGAAAGGATATCTAAAATTGATTTATGTAACAGTTTTCAAGAATATCGTTAGAGCCGTTTTTGAGATACAGGCTTTCATCAAAACTTAATAAACTCAATTTTTGACCGGAAAATAACAATTACATGTGAAAGGATATCTAAAAAAGAGTTATTATGCCGAGTTTGAAAAAAAAAAAAAAAAAAAAAAAAAAAAAATCCGTGCTGCCGTTTTTGATGGAACACTCACTTGCGAGCCCTGAAATTGAGCTATTTATACAAGACACCTATCAATTTTCCTCAATTAACCAACCATATCATTCGAAAGGATATCTAATAGAGTGATTATATAGCAATTTTGAAGAAAATCGTTATAGCAGTTTTTGAGATACGGACTTACGGTTCCACTTTCAGTTTCGGATGTCCCACTTCCATTTTTCCAATCTTCACCAAAATTTGGAAAATTTATCTGTACACCAGACCTGTGTCAATTCTGAAGTTTCATCATTCTATCTATATTAGTTTCGGAGATATGACAGTCAGAAGATTCCGCATATACATACACACACACACACACACACACACACTGACCAATTGCCGAAAACCACTTTTTTGTACTCAAGAGACCTTAAAACATGTACATCAGGTGAAAACTATATATCGAATTTTTGGACCGAATACAATACTTCCATTACCCTACGGTGGTAGGATAATGAAAGTAAAAATCAAGAGTTGATCCAATGATTTTGTATATAATGTAAGCTTCATGTTTGTATTGTGTTGCAATTACTCCATTTGATAGGAATTAATATGTCACAGATTTTTACCATAATAATATTCTTTACTTTTATTTCAAAAATTTATTTTGCTTATGTTTTTAACTTTTTTATTGATTATTATATTGATTAGTTAATTTATTATATTTATAAGTCCATTCTTACAATAAGCAGCTTTTAAATAAATTATGTTTGTGTTCTAAAATTTGATTCAACAAAAGAAAACGTAGTTCTGGAGAAATAAAAGAACACAATTCTTTAACAAATTGATTCAAGAGTTTAATAAATAATTTAAGCGTCATCTTTTACATCAGTATTGTAATTATTGCATTTGACTGGAATAAACATGTGACAGATACTTATTATGCTGACATTCTTTGGTTTTGTTTTAAATATTTATTTTGCTTATATTTTTAATATATTTCTAAGAAATTAATTAATTAATAAATTATGTTGGCATTTAACTAAGGTCGGCCTACTTCAGACATTTCAAGCATTATTTTGTTTAAGTATTATACTATGCATTAGAATTATGTATTAGACAGGAATAAAAATATTGCTTATTATTAGGGAGTCACATAATAAGCGAGACGTATTAAACGCTCGACGATAGCTTTAATGCCCCAACCCACCCATTTCCGCTCTTCGATGTATTTTTCTAGTCAATTTTGTACTTTTATCTCTTCCGGTGTTAGCCCCCCCCCCCCCTCCCTTTTACTTTCCGAACACTATAGTGAGGAAAGTATTGTAATCATGTCAAAAATTCGAATTTGAGATTTTGATGTTTCTATACGTTTCGAGGTCAACTGAGTCCGTTTTCACTATTTTTGCGATGATGTATGTATGTGTGAGTGTGTATGTGTGTATGTCTGTGAGTGAACACGCTAGCGTCTAAACGCTTCGTTCGAATAAGCTGAAAGTTGGTACGTATATTGTAAGTCACCATAGAACGAACCCTATTGATTTTGATGAATCTAGCACGTATAGTTTTTTTACAAGGACACAAAGAAAAATTCTTTATCATTGTGGCCTATGGGACCAAAATCTGAAAAGTGCGATAGCATCTAAACTCCTTATTCAATTGAGCAAAAAATTTATACAAATATTATAGGTCACAGATACTCAATCTGTATAGATTTTGGAGAATCTAGCACTTATAGTTTTTTTACAGGGACACAAAGAAAAATTCTTTGTCATTGTGGCCTATGGGGCCAAATTTTTAAAAGTGTGATAGCGTCTAAACGCCTTATTAATCTGAGCAAAAAATTTGTACACATGTTATAAGTCACAATTGCACCCACTGTATAGATTTTGATGAATCTAGCTCTTACAGTCTTTTCAGGGACACACAAAAAAAAAAAATTCTTTATCATTATGGCCTATGGGACCCAATTTTTAAAAGTGCGATAGCATCTAAACGCCTTATTCAATTGAGCTGAAAATTTATATGAATATTATAAACCACTGTTGCACTAACTATAAGCATTTTGCTAAATCTAGCATTTATAGATTTTTACAGAGATACAACGAAAAATTCTTTATCATTATGATCTATGGGCTCAAAGTTCAGTAGCGTTCAATAAAACATCGTGTAATATATGGAGAAAAATACTCAAACACTCTATTATGGTTTTCTCTCTTTTGTTTGTTTAACAACTCCTCTTTCTTTATTTTATCTACAAAACTATTAATTACTCAATGTTCGGAAAATCAAGTGGAGTCACTCCAGATTTTTTTTTTTTATTTTTTTCACATTTTTAACATTGCCAGTTTCTTTCGTTTTCATCCTATGCTTTTTCTATGGATTTTTAGCTTTTTTTCCTCGATTGCTACATTCTAAAGTGCGGTGGCATATACATATATTTTCCTTTTACATACGTAGCGAAACTTAGAGCAGATATTTAGTTAAGGTCAGCCCAGTTTATATATTAGTACAAGTGCCATCTCGGACGATAAGCTGTTGTTATTGTATTAAACAAGAAAATAAATAAATAAATACAATAAAATAAATAACAGAGATAATTATGAAGCTTAAATTTAGTTTGCAAGTCCTAAAATATTTCGGTAAGATAATCTGAAGGATGAGCAATACAAATTCGTCTTTATAGACCAGTGGCAACTTCGAAATGAATTACAAGCATTACCGTGAAAGAAAAAAATCAGCTGGCTCAGCAAGAAATAAAAATAGAATCACCCTTTCTTTAAATAAATGAGTTTTTCACTTATTTTCTCTTCGAAACGTCTACATTAGTTTTTCATCAAAATACCGGCAGTTCCAAAAAATATTGCAGGTATAAAAAGTCAGTCTAGTACCAAGAATGTGGATTAAGTAGTAACTTTTTTCTTTTAGAATAAGGAAAGTTTTTTCTGTAGTTATGCATTTTTTAATCTAAGAAAGATATGTGTGATTCGTATAAGCAGAATGTAGATTCGTATATCGTCGATCGAAATAATGAATATACAGAACCAATTAGAAAATTGCTTAAAGTTAAGTAAAATTTTATTTTAAATGCTGGAACGGTTTATGTATTCATATCTAAAACGCAAAAAAGTAATAGAAAGAAAGAAAAAGAATACTAAATCTAGATCTTTGCATAATTTCTTGATATTTATTAAGTTACACTTAGTTCAACATTTTTGTCACACACGACTCAATGATGTACAATTCAATTTTCTCAAATTAAATAATAGTAATAATAATAATAATAAATAAGAAAAGGGGAAAAAAAAGCAGATAAAATTATTTTTATATACTGGCAAAATAGTTTATATAATCAAACAAAAATATTTGTAAATGATATTTACCTGCCAAAATGAGCTGAATACAATAAACAATCATAATACGTTTTCATTTTTAAATTTAACACTGTGAAAGAAAACAGTAAAAAAAAAAAAAAATAATAATAATAATAATAATAATAATAATCTTTAAAAAAAAAAAAATACCTAAAAACCAATTTCAGGAATTTTCAGAATTCGTACCCTAAAAGTCCCCTTCCCCTTGTAAGTCAAAAGTCAAAACGTAATTTCACATAACCCTACATATATATTCATTCCCTAGCAACGGTTTCTAAATTCCTTCCTTAAATTTTCTTTCCTATAGCCTTAGCAAAGAAGTCGTTCGGCGGCTTTTAAATTTTTGTTCTCGTTTTCGCTATGAATTAAAATGACTATCACAATTGCTTAAGTAAAGATCTTGATGAGAAACGTCCGAGCTACTTCGGTGTAAAAATTAGTAAGTGTACCAATTTTTGAATCGATCAGTTGAATGGTGTAACTTTGTATAACATAATAAAAATCCTGACAGATACAATGACAAACTTTCAGCTTTATATATTTAAAAAAAAAAAAAAAAAGAAAGAAAATTTTTGAACGTTATTCAAGGTGACAGACCGCAAAAATAATAAAATTTCCAAATCGTCTCCTGAAAGAAATAGTGCTAAATGGAAAAATAAAAGATTTTTTTTATATTTTGAAAATAATAAATAAAAATAGAAATAGAAATCACATATTCTCTTGAATAAATTCCACAATATATTTTTCTAATATTTGATTAATATTTATTAAAAAATATACTAATACATATTGGGGATGGATAGTTCGATGGATTTTACTTCGTACTAGTGATATTACGTTATGAGAAGTCAGCGACTGTCTGGGATTCATATCTAGGGTTGATTTAATGACATGCCATCACAATTTTGATCCTCCACGGGGGGGAATCTATACACTCGCTATGGAGGGGGAGGGGGGAGTATATTGGGATGGAGGAAGAATTTATTAAAAAATATACTCTCTACCTCTTACAATTTCTCAGTATCGCCTTCAACCAAATACAATGGAATTTTATAAGGAAGTTTGTTTTAATAGAAATGCTCATTACCTAAAATATGTATTTTATTAAATTCCGCTTTCCCATTCAAAAATTTCATAACCGTTCAGTTTATTTTTGTTTTCCAAAAATTGATTTTTTCTTTTTTTTCTTTTTTTTTTTTTTTTTTTAATTTTTACTATTTTATTTTTAAACTATAACCGGCGAAAAATGCACGTATTTAGTTTTCGCTTTATTTAGCTCAAAAGTAAAAAATTAAAAAAAAATAATAATGAAAATTTTGGAGAAAAAAAGAACAAATTAAATGATTGTGAATTTTCTGAATGGGAAAACAGAATAAAATAAAATAAAATGTCAAGCGTAATTCTGTTAAGCATTTCCCCATAGAATTACAGGGAATGTGGCTACAAAGACCATAGGTAAAACGTCTCCATATAATGTCTGGTGTCTTACATACATCTAATATAAGATACACTAAGCGACAAAAAAAAAAAAAAAAAGCCGCACTTGGATATTTTCCATTTTTTTTTCTGTAATCGCTAATTTTATTGTTTCAAAGGTAAATTTTTGAGCAGATTTTATTACGTTGTGTTCCGCGTGCAATTTAGGATTGAACCAAGTGTTAAAAACAAGATGCAATTGTTCGGAAAATTGTAATTTTAGAAAGTATTTGGCAAGAATAAGGCAATTAACGATACCACAAAAAATATTAATTTTAGAGCGAAAAAAAAAAAAAAATATTTTAATACGTGGAATGTCAAAATAATTAAATGTTAACAAAATATTAGTGATCTGGTTTTTTTTGCAAGATATAATATTTTTTGGCTGATTAAACTGCCCGTTTGTTCTTAGGCGGCCACGTTACTCATCCAGTCGAGATAATCTCAAGTTAAAAAGCCAGCGTTTAAAAAACCAGTTTGTATTACATGTAGAACACATCAGGGATTCAGAAAAAGTCTTTAGCTACAAAGTTTATCTAAATACAGTGAAATAACAATTAAACAAAGCAGGTTTAATTGCCAGAAAGTCTGAAAAAATTTATTCTTAACGAAAAGAATTATAAAACCAAGACATTAGAGGGTTAAAAAAATTAAAAAATGATCAATTAGTTATTGGGCTGAAGTTGTTCTCTCTGATGAGTCAAGTTTATCTTATTTCGAACTGACGAAAACAAGCAGATCTGATCACGAAAATGTGACTCATTTGATGAAAATCGCACTTTTAACACAATGGCATATTCCCCGTACATTACGATTGGAAAGTGTATAATTTTTCGGTGAGTCTGGCAAATTTTCATGTTCAAGGGATCAATTAACCCGAAAAAAAACTTGGCCATTAAAAAATTGATGCCTGACCGACTACATTGGGGGGTATTTCAGACTCTTCCATAATCAGCATTTCAAGATGATAATGCACCTTGTATTATGACGCTTGTGATACATTTATTTGATTCAAGTTGTTAAAATTACTTATTTATTCTCATGAGCATCTATAATTTTGTAAGCTATCATAACTTTTTTTTACTTAAAATTAAATCCCACAAAGAATATCGCAGGATTTCTTCTTCATTAGACCTGAAAATTGTCCTAATCTCAATCCGCTCGAAAATGTTTAGTCTATAAAAGAGGGTGGGGATTAGAAATTTGTAGCCTACAACTTTGAAAAAACCAGAAAAAAAAAAAAATCTGGAGTGACACCACTCGACTTTCCGAACATTGAGTAATTAACAGTTTTGTAGATAAAGTAAAGAAAGAGGAGTTGTTAAACAAACAAAAGAGAGAAAACCATAATAGAGTGTTTGAGTATTTTTCTCCATATATTACACGATGTTTTATTTAACGCTACCGAACTTTGAGCCCATAGATCATAATGATAAAGAATTTTTCGTTGTGTACCTGTAAAAACCTATAAATGCTAGATTCACCAAAATGGTTATAGTTAGTGCAACAGTAATTTATAATATTCATATAAATTTTCAGCTCAATTGACTAAGGCGTTTAGACGCTATCACACTTTTAAGAATTTGGCCCCATTGGCCATAATGATAAAGAATTTTTCTTTGTGCCCCTGTATAAAAACTGTAAGTGCTAAATTCACAAAAATCTATACAATTCGTGCAACTGTGACTATAACATGTGTACAAATTTTTTGCTCAGATTAATAAAGTGTTTAGACGCTATCGCACTTTTAAAAATTTGGCCCTATAGGCCATAATGATAAAAACATTTTCTTTGTGTCCCTGTAAAAAAACTGTAAGTGCTAGAATCACGAAAATCAATAGGGTTCGTACTATGGTGACTTACAATATACGTACCAACTTTCAGCTTATTCGAACAAAGCGTTTAGACGCTAGCGTGTTCACTCACACACATACACACACACACACATACATACATCATCGTAAAAGTAGTGAAAATGGATTCAGAGACCTTGAAACGTATAGAAACATCAAAATCTGAAATTCGGATTTTTGACATGATTACAATACTTTCCTCACGATAGTGTTCGGAAAGGAAAAAATCTGGAGTGACTCCACTCGACTTTCCGATAATTGAGTAATTAACAGATTTGTAGATAAAGTAAAGGAAGAAGAGTTGTTAAACAAACAAAAGAGAGAAAACCATAATACAGTGTTTGAGTATTTTTCTACATATATTACACGGTGTTTTATTTAACGCTACTGAACTTTGAGCCCATAGATCATAATGATAAAGAATTTTTCGTTGTATTCCTGTAAAAACCTATAAATGCTAGCTTCACCAAAATGCTTATAGTTAGAGCAACAGCGATTTATAATATTCATATAAATTTTCAGCTGAATTGAATAAGGCGTTTAGATGCTATCGCACTTTTAAAAATTTGGTTCCATAGGCCATAATGATAAAGAATTTTTTATTGTGTCCCTGTAAAAACACTGTAAGTGCTAAATTCACCAAAATCTATACAGTTGGTGCAACTGGGACCTATAATATGTGTACAAATGTTTTGCTCAGATTAATAAGGCGTTTAGACGCTATCACACTTTTAAAAATTTGGCCCCATAGGCCATAATGATAAAGAATTATTCTTTGTGTCCCTGTAAAAACACTGTAAGTGCTAAATTCACCAAAATCTATACAGTTGGTGCAACTGGGACCTATAACATGTGTACAAATTTTTTGCTCAGATTAATAAGGCGTTTAGACGCTATCACACTTTTAAAAATTTGGCCCCATAGGCCATAATGATAAAGAATTATTCTTTGTGCCCCTGTAAAAAAACTGTAAGTGCTAAATTCACCAAAATCTATACAGTTCGTGCAACTGTGACCTATAATATGTGTATAAATTTTTTGCTCAATTGAATAAGGCGTTTACATGCTATCGCACTTTTAAGATTTTTGTCCCGTAGGCCATAATGATAAAGAATTTTTCTTTGTGTCCCTGTAAAAAACTATAAGTGCTAGATTCATCAAAATCAATAGGGTTCGTACTATGATGACTTACAATATACGTACCATTTTTCAGCTTATTCGAACAAAGCGTTTAGACGCTAGCGTGTTCACTCACACACATACACACTCACATACATACATCATCAAAAAATGGTGAAAACGGACTCAGGGGACCTCGAAACGTATAGACACATCAAAATCTCAAATATTGATTTTGACATGATTACAATACTTTGCTCACTATAGTGTTCGGAAAGTAAATATTTATGATATTTGGCACAGTGAAATTTCTGAGTTTCATGTTAAAAAACTGTAAAATACTATGCCATTGCGCATTAAAGCAGAAATTCCATATAAAGTCAGAATTATCCAACCCAGAATACATATTTTTGTTAAATAATTGTTTAGATTTAAAAAATAAATAGCTTTATTTCGTACATTAAAATAGCACTTGTTTATTTCATATAATAAATCATGATAAGATACAAAGTATATGTTTATTATATTACGTTTAAAAAGAAAATTTTATGTAGATTTTTATTAAATGCTTCGTAGAGTGTAATAAAACGAATTATTAAATCGAAAATGTACATAGGTATCATGTTATGACTTCTATATTATACACACATAAGTCATAACAATTTCATTTGTTGCAATCATTAGTTTTTAAATTATTACAAACCCAAAAGGTGTAAATCTTTTTTTTTTTTTTTTTTTTTCAGTGCGGCTTTTATTTTGTCACTTAGTGTATATGTTATGTATTCCATTTTCTACACTTCGATTCGAATTCCAAAAAAGGCATTCATATTGAATTTTTTACACCTGACATCTTCAAGATTCACTTTCTATTTCCTTATTTGAATTTAATCTTACTTTTATTTCTTATTTGATTGCTTAGTCTGACTTTTTTTTTTTTTCATCTTATCTTTTGTGTAATTTTCCTTTCTAAATATCTTATCACATTTGCCCTGTTTATCTTTCTTTCAATAGCCTCGTCGCGTCGGTGGTAATTCTTGAAGCAAACATAACAGCAATATTTCACTTTCTTTCTTTCTTTTTTTTTTTTTTTTTAACAATATGTAGTAAAATGAATCATACATATATATATTAATGCGACTGCGAATGAAATTTTAGGAATGAATAAATTTGATTTAAAACTTTAATGGCTCGGCATTAACTTTATCGCCACTACAGATTTGTCTTGTAAAATAAATCACAACATTTAACAGTATATCAGTAAAAAGTAAATTTTTAAGTGAACATCAATTCTGTATATTTTTATTATTCTTATTGTATGGTACATTTCATTGAACGATTTCATCTCTGATTCCATATTCCATATCTGACATAGTAATAATTACTGCAAATGAGGCGTCTAAAAGTTTCAGACGATGTAAATCTTTTGATCAAAGATCTGTCTCAAATAAATAGTCACATTCCGTTTCGGAGATGGAAATCACAATCCGAAACGGAATGTGACTATTTATTTGCAGATTTATATAATATACATATTTTGAACTATTTATCTAAGTTAAGATTTTTGACAACATCAAAAACTTTTTATTTCAAACTAGCAAACCCGTGCGAAATTTTCGCACTTTATTTCTTTTTTTATTTACCTTTAAAATTTGTAACTCATAAATGTTACACCAATTTCACCACCTAATTAAAATTTTAGTTTACCAGAAGCCAAATTATTATTAAAACCAAATTAATATTGTACAATAATGAAAGCAAAATCATTCAAAAAAAGGTTTCGAAATAAAATTCATGGTTCACGACCCAATTTTCATACTTCCACAGGCAGTACAGTTTTAATATAGGACTCCCACGACGCCTTTTAAATTTTTATCGCCATGTTGACGATGACTTTTTATTAATTTTGGTATATTTTTTTGTTTAAAAAAAGCAAAATAAAATAAAATAAAATAAAATAATTCCTATTTTGATTATATTTTTTTATTGTGTTTTTTATTCAGTTTATAACACAAAAGTTCATATTCTGCATATATCTTTAAAGTATTGCTAGGTTTAAAATGACGCTTGCAAAGATTCTGAAGAAGCAACTGTTAAAAATGCATTTTCCCGTACAATAATCTCATGAGACAAATGTCGTCATTATTTTTTTATTATTATTAGTTCATTGAGCTAAGTCCGGGCGCTTAAATATTGTCCATGTATAAATATTATTTTTTATTCTCGCGTATTTTATTAATTACACCACTATCGTATCGTTTCGACAGAAAATAATTGAAATTGGTCCACGTTGGAGAAATATTATATAAAATAGTATAACCGCGCGCTCACTACAAATTCTTCCCTCCTCCCATTTTTACCCTTAAAAATCTAAAATTATGTAGAATGAAAAATTATGATTTTTTTTTTTTTTTTTTTTTTTTAGACATATCAGTGTTATAATAAAGGAATAAATATCACATATCACGAATGTATAATTAAACATTTTGCAATATTACTGGATATGGATCATCCCATAAAATATCACATTCGTCATAAAAAAAAAAAAAATAAAATAAATAAATAAATAAATATTAGAATTGTTCCGCTATTGGTTTAGCAAATTATAATGTAGGAAGACGAGGTATTGTACTAAATTAATAGCAAAGCAATTCTACTATTTAATTTTCTAAAATTATTTTTTTAATTATGTGACAGGTATGATATTTTTTTTAACATATATTTAGTGAAACTCTAAGGGTACTAGTGTATGTTATTATTACTTTTAATTAAAAAGAGAAAAAGATTAATAAAAGGTAATATAATTATCATTTTAGACGAAGCTAAAATCTGTTTAAAAAAAAAGAAATGCTTTAAATATTATTATAATTATTTTGCAGTTAACGTTCAAGAGCTCAATATATATTTTGTATATATGCATAGTAAACTTCCTGTATCGTAAGTATATTGAAAGTTTCATTGAGCGCTTTTCAATAAATATTCAGTTTTACATCGTCTTTTAATATTTGGTCTTGTATGGAAAAGAGTTTAATAATTTGTGAATGATGCTTAATTTTGCTTTCTTGTTTTCCCTATGATACGAATTTGTTACTTTCATGTGTAAATACACATACTTAAAAAATTATTATCTTCCCTTTCCATGAGTTGCATCTATAATCATATCACGTAATATGGGAAAGCGTTTAATCAAATTTTATTCCACGTGGCTGGTGTTGACGCTGTTATAGCTATCTGAAAGCATTAACCTTTCTCAGCTAATTAATGCAATTTCATTACGCCTGATACCTAAACAACGAATTAAAAAACAGAATATTACTTATCACCTGAGAAACTTATGAAGAAAAGTTTTATTATTTTCTTCTAGAATAAATAGAAGAAAGTATTGGTTTCGGAATTCTTTTTTGACTTCCGGTTTTTGATGAATTAACACGTTTTGAGAGTTCTAGAACATGATTCGATCATTTTTAGAAAATGTTTATTTGCCTGTATGTGTGTGTGAGAGAAAAAAAAAAGCAGTTCTAGCTCAATAACGAATAGACAAAATTTTATAAAAACTTATACGTAGTCGCACATTCACATAAATGAGTGAAAGTCGCCTAACAAGTGGTATTGCCATCCTTTTTTTTTTCATAATTTTTAACATGGCAGTATAGGACAAAATTTCGTATAAATGTGTACAATAAGAACCAATCATTAAGATTATTGAATTAAATAGAATTATTGGTAATTGAAGTAGTTAACTGTGAAAAAATATATATGTGTGTGAGAGAGAGCATCGGTTTGCCCCTAGGAGGGATGTAAATTTTCAATATTAAATTTTTTTATAAGAACTAGTGAATACATTTAAAATGAATGGTTGAACCATAGATTTGTGATAATTTAAAACAAAAATCCCCCCCACACCCCCTCAAAAAAAAAAAAAAAAAAAAAAAAAAAGGAAGTATTTTTAATATGTCCTCTGTTGGGTGGGAGGGGAGGAAATTTCTTTCGACTTTTAAAATTACAATCCCCTGCACTCATAATGAAACATAATTTTGATAAATAATTATTTTAATAAACAATTTTCACTGCGTGAATTTGTATAGGGAAACATTGAGGAAAGTTTTGTGGTAGCCACAATATGTTAGATCTTTTTATGATATTTGAGATACATAAATCTGCTTGAATTAACACTCCAGTCTGCTTTCCAAAAACAGATTATTATGCTGGATATAAAGATAAGAGTTTTTATTTGTATAAGTTATGTTACTGCAGTATATTATCTCTCGTAAACTTATAAACTGCTTAGGTTAAGATTATTATTTCTAAATTATTGCCAGAAAAGGAAAATTTGAAGTCATAAAATCCCAGTATGTACACGTACAGTATAAAGACAAGATATGAATACGAAGAAGCAATTGAAGTATCAGAAATACGAAATAGTTTTCGTTGAATTAATTTGTCATTTGTATTACGCCAATATAATTTATTTTCTCTTTATTTTAGGTTTTCCATCTTCAAAACACCTCTCTCGCTTAAAATAATAATAATGATATCGGTAATAATAATAATCTATGTATTTTTATCGAAGTCAAACCAGATGAAGTTACAATTAGATCATATAAATGGTAACTATGCATAATGATATTAACATGATCAAATGTGGCTCTTTTAATTAATCACATGACTTCCATTAATCTTAAATCACCGTGATTTTATTTTTGTAATTAGATCTCCAGTGATTACATCACTCGCACAAATTTAGTTCTGTTAAAGTTAAGAGATGGTAAGGTTAAACACATATTGATTGTTATATATGTTATAACAACCAATATGCGTATATATATATCTGTACTGATAAGTATAAAGAATTTAAGTCCAAAAATGTCTATTTTGAGTTAAGTACATAGTCAGACTCAGAAAAAAATTCTCTATCGATTGGTATAAAGGATTTAAGTCTATGTCATTCAGTCTTTGAGAAAATCCATTGGTAAAAAGAGGCTCAAGTCAGAAATTTACCATTCATGTATGGTATAAAATATTTAGTTCAATTTTTCCCCTTTATTAAATGAAGGTTGACAATCACTGAATGGTATAAAGGGTATAAGTCAGCGAAATCCCTTTTTCCTAATCGATTCTTCTGATTAGTTTTTAATTAGTTTAACTTTATTTTTCGTCTCCTGAAAAATCAAGAATATGGACTTAAATCCTTTATACTTATCAGTACAGATATATACCAACCAGTTGCGTTGTAACAACCAATATGTAACTATATTGTTAGTCCGACATATAAAAATGTGAATACTAATTTAGGGAAGAGCTTGATTGTGAAAAAATTAAAAGAATTAAAGAAATTGAAAAAGAATTGGGATAAACTGATGTGAAATTATCCAAACAATAACAGCAAATGATAAAAAAGTGAAATTTTTAAATGTTAAATTTTTACGATAATAGAAAATGTATCCTATCGTATAAAAAGTTGATTTTCTTTCTAAAAAATGTAGTGTAATAATAATGTGTAATAAATCCTCCTCAAAAATTGCAGTAATAAACAATTGTTTAGTTTAAATGTATGGATTTCAAATATTTTTATTGGAGTAAAATAGTACCATTATTACAGGTACAAAATAATTATATTGGTAAATAATTATCAAAATGACCATCATTTTTTAACCATTTAAAGATCTTCATTAGATCTTTTTAGGTCTACCGAAAAGTGCCTTTTGAATTGGATATATATACATGTATATATATATATATATATATATATATATATATATATATATATATATATATATACGCGATTCTGCAATACTAATGTATACAGTATTAAAAATACAGGAAAAATATAGTTTATTTTGTTTAATAAAATTTTTTTCGACATATTAAATTTTATAAAGTATTGTAATTAGGTTTAGCTATATGTTTTATGGAAGTTAATCTATTTGTACTACACGTCCTTGGTTATTTGTAGAATTCCTCTTATCTACGTAAGTTCAGAAAACAACTCAGCTCTTAATGTGCGTTGTATGCAAACCTCCGTGGGACTTTTTATAATTATTATCATTTTCAATTAGCTCTGTTTTTTGTATTATCTTATTGTAATTTTTATTTCACTTATTTATTTAAAATTTCAAATCTATTTGTACTTCATGCAAGATGGGTCGCCCCTGTTGTGATTGAGCTTCAAAAGCTGCTATACTATGTAATCTTGAATTTCTTTTTCTCACTGAAAAAATGCTGTGATCCTGAAGATTCATTTCTTAAGTTTGAGCTTCTCTCCAAAAATGTTCAAATCTTCAATAACCTTTTATTATTCCCTTATTACTTTCCAAACATACATATCTAAAGAAAATATTTTAATCATGATAAAAATTCGACTTTGACATTTCGGTGTTTCTATACGTTTTGAGGCGACCTGATTTCATTTTTGCTATTTTTACGGTGACGTATGTATGTATATGTGTGTGTATTTATGTGAGTGAACATGATCGCGTCTAAACGCTTTGATCGATTGAGTTAATAGTTGGTACGCCTGTTATAGGTCACCGTAGCACGAACTCTATTGATTTTGTCAAATCTAGTATTTATAGTTTTTTTTTTTTTACGGGGACACAAAGAGAAATTCTTTATCATTTTGGCCTATGGGCTCAAATTATTTAAAGGACAATAACGTCTAAACGTCTAAACGTCCGATTGAGCTGAAAAGTTATATACATTTTATAAGTCACCGTTGCACAAATGTACAGATTTTGGTGAATCTAATCCTAATATTTTTTTTACAGGGACACAACGAAAAATCCCTTATCATTATGCTCTATGGACTCAAATTCTTTAAAATGCCATCGGGTCTAAACGCTTTATTCGATTGAGCTGAAAATTTATATTACATGTTATAAGTCACCATTGCACAAACTGTACATATTTTGGTGAATCTAGCCCTAATAGTGTTTTACAGGGACACAACGTAAAATTCAACGTCTAAACGCCTTATTCGATTGAGCTGAAAATTTATATGCATGTTATAGATTACCGTCACACGAACTGTATGAATTTTAAGGAATCTAGCATTTATAGTTCTTTTTTTTTTTTTTTTTTTTTTACAAGGACACAAAGAAAAATTATCATTTTAGCTTATGGGCTCAAATCATTATTTAAAATGTGACAGTGCCTAAACGTCTCATCCGGTTGAGCATTTTTACAAAAAAAAAAAAAAAAAATAGTACGCAAGCGTACTTTGTAAAATAGTACTTTGTAAAATTTTCATTTGCATAATCTAACAGCCAAAAGTATCGAGCAAAACTTATATGAAAACCGCAAACAAATATCGTGTAAATTCAAAAAGTTACGAGAGATAGAGTGAACAAAATTTCAGTTCTCTCGAAATAAAAGCTAAATTATAAGGGGTTTTACGCACATTTTTATTTTGATTCAATCAATGCCCAATGGTAATACAGTGCTTGCTGATTGTAAATAAATATTGATAAAACCCCTATCATCTCCCTTATTTTTGAGAAAAAATGAAATTCTGTTCATTCTATCTCTCATAACTTTTGAATTTACACGTATTTGTTTAGGGTTTTCATATAAGTTGCTCAATAATTTTGGCTATTAAATTCAGAAAATGAAATTCTTTAAAATCTAGCGTATATGTAATTAAAAATTATTTAGTAAAAATACTCATATTTCGCAAGATATTTAATATTTTTGCATTCTGATTGTGATTACAGTATGATGTGTTTAATGTTGTATGTTAAATTTCCTAAAAATGGCTTTGCATTTGGGTTTATATCATACGTGTTATAATTTAAAAATGGAATATATATATATATATATATATTTTCAATTAAAAAAAAAAAGTTTTATCTACATGAATAGATGTAGGAGCCTCATAAAAAATTATACAGATAATGAGAAAAATCCTCATAATCACATGCTACAGCCAAAACGCATTTAAAGCATTAGTTTTTACGGGGTGATCCAAAACATTTTTATTTTTGTTTAATTTTTTACTGGTCCCCTTTTCCTCTTCATGACACACCTTTTGCTGAAATACATGAGCTACAACATGTTCTTTACACTACCAAAGTTTTAAAATGATTCCTAAAGAACTTTTCTAGATATTTAACAAAACGTATAAATTCGAAAGTGTCCAAATATTTATTGGAAAATAGTGTATTATCAAACAAAAAAATTGCGTTTTTTTTTTTTTACTACAGAAATTTTCAATATCTCCTTATATTATTAAAATCTGTACGCGTGTGTGTGTGTGTGTGTGTGTGTGTGTGTCTGTCTGTGAGAAACGGCTTGACGCAGCTAAGGCTCCGCCGCTAAAGGTCGCACGGACTTCGAACAGGTACCGATGGACAGAGAATTTATCGCAGATCTGGGTTATCTAATTTGCTAAACGATGCGACCCTAATTAGCGGAGATATTAATTAAAATGTCGACCATTGTCTAACGAAAAATGACCCAGAATTCATGATTAAATGCTTAAAAAGCGACATTTTTACGGAAAAGGTGGAAAATAAATTAGAAATATCAGTCGTATCGTTACAAACAAGATACCATTGGAAAGGGCTTTTTTTTCTCAATCCGATGGTTTAAACGGCTGATCGATCGGACAATTAGATTTTTTAAAATTAACTAAACTATAAAAAAATGTTGGCAACGAATCACAAGAACGTTATCTTTGCAGACAATAAGTCTACAGCAGTCTTCAACGGAAAAACATCTGGTATTTAATGGAGTCACGTGTTTCGTAGTGCGATTAAAAATTACAATTTTCTATTTTCTTCAATTTTTCAAATTTTACACATTTTATTTAGTATATATTATTTACACCACAAAACAAACTTGCATTTAAAATTTCATGGATTTTCGTCAATAAACAAAAGATTTACATTTTAATTGCAAATTAAATTTTATCTTTACACGCCGGACATTTTTGCAATATTCTGATACGCGTATTTCAATTTCTAATTACGATTGATTTATTTTTTATACATCATACGCAAGATATTTTAAAGTTCTTTTACATAATTCAAAGTTTTCAACAGATTTACACGTTTTGAGGTCTCCTGAATCAGTGTTCTTTCATGGCGCTGTAATATTTTCAAATTTCAATATTTCAATTTCTAATTATGATTAAATTATTTTTAATACATCATTCGAGAGATATTTTAAAGTTCTTTTAAATTATCGAAAGTTTTCACCAGAATTACACGTTTTGAGGTGTCCTGAATCAGTTTTCTTTTATGGCGTTGTAATATTTTCAATTTTCAATATTACAATTTCTAATTATGATTAAATTATTTTTAATACTTAATTCGAAAGATATTTTTAAGTTCTTTTATATTATCGAAAGTTTTCACCAGATTTACACGTTTTGAGGTTCCCGAATGAGTTTTCTTTTGTATCTCAGATACTAATTATAATAATTTCATAAGTAATACATCATTAGAAAGCTTTTTTGATTTGGAATCGAACAGTGGAATACAGAAATTTCTACCGCCAGATGGCGGTGTAATTTTTTCAAATTTCAATATTTCAATTTCTAATTATAATTAAATTATTTTTAATGCATCAATCGAAAGATATTTTAAAGTTATTTTAAATTATCGAAAGTTTTCACGAGATTTACACGTTTTGAGGTCTCCTGAATCAGTTTTCTCTTATGGTGCTGTATTATTTTCAAATTTCAATATTTCAATTTCTAATTATGATTAAATTTTTTTTAATACATCATTCGAAAGATATTTTAAAGTTCTTTTATATTATCGAAAGTTTTCACAAGATTTACACGTTTTGAGGTGTCCTGAATTAGTTTTCTTTGTATCTCAGCTACTAATTAAAATAATTTCATAAGTAATACATCATTAGAAAGCGTTTTTGAATTGGAATGGAACAGTGGAATACAGAAATTTCTACCGACAGATGGCGCTGTAATATTTTCAAATTTCAATTTCTAATTATGATTAAATTATTTTTAATACATCATTCGAAAGATATTTTAAAGTTCTTTTAAATTATCGAAAGTTTTCACCAGATTTACACGTTTTGAGGTCTCCTGATTACGTTTTCCTTTGCATTTCAGCTAATTGAGTTAGACCGTTCAAAATTGGTATACGTAGGGCGCAGCGCGCACGGGACTGCGCGGCCGAAGGCAGTGGGGACCAGGTCCGACTTTTTAACCGATGAGAAATGATTTTTTTCATTTTCTTTTCTTAATAATAAAAATTTGATTTGAGAAGGAGTATATGCGCGCAGCGCGCGTATACCTTCACACGTGCGCGCGCATGGGTTTGCGCTGCCGAAGGCAGTGGGGACCCGGTGTGAGTTTTTAACCGATCAGAAATGACTTTTTTTTTAGGGGGCACGAAGGGTCAGGGAAGGAATACGCGAGCGCAGCGCGTGTATCCGTGAACTTGTGCGTGCGCAGCGCGCACGTGACTGCGCTGCCGAAGGCAGTGGGGACCCGGTCCGACTTTGTACCCAATGAGAAATGATTTTTTAAATTTTCTTTTCTTAAGAATAAAAATATGACTTCAGGAGGAATATGTGCGCGCAGCGCACGTATACCTTCACACATGCGCACGCATGGGTCTGCGCTGCCGAAGGCAGTGGGGACCCGGTGCGAGTTTTTACCCGTTCAGAAATGATTTTTTTAGGGGGCACGAAAGGTCAGGGAAGGTATACGCACGCGCAGCGCGTGTATCCCTTAAGTTGTGCGCGCGCAGCGCGCACGGGACTGCGCTGACGAAGGCAGTGGGGACCCGGGTCGACTTTTTACCCAATCAGAAATGATTTTTTTTTTTTTTTCTTTTCTTAACACTAAAAATTACTGTTAGTGATTCATTAATTTTAGTGATTCATTTGAAAATACTGACCCGCTAGCGGGCGAAGCCAGCTAGTGTCTAACATTAAAATTGGTTCGACAGTTCCTGAGTTATTACACGTTTATAGTAGTACATAACATACTCTGCCTGAATTATTTATGTAATTGAATAAAAAAAAAAAAAACACCGATGTCTGACAGAAACTGCTCACTAATATACCATGGATTTTTTTTTTTTAGATTTTTTACAGATACTATTTTAAAATTAAAAAAAAAAAAAACATATTTCGGTTTGAACATTATGAATAACTTATTAGCTATTGCCATCATTTATGAATATCAATTTGACAAACCTTCTTTTAAATTGATGTTTTTGAATGATTTTTTTTTTCAAAATAATCGAGTGAACTTAAAAAAGGTGTTGTTATAAAAATTACAGACTAGAGAAACCAATTGTATATTCAAAGTATTACATTAGTTTTTCCATTTATGTCATAAGTTTTTCAAATAGGAATTTTTTTTTCTTTTCCTACTTAAAGGTTTTGTTTTAGCAGATTTAACTTTAGTAGACAACAAAAATGGAAAATCAATTTTTTAATGACATTGCAAAATCCACGTGTATAACATTTATGTCACTCCATCAAATTGGAGACGTGTGTGTGCGATGAATAAATGTACAAACAAAAGAATAATTTTGAATTCATAATAAGATAATGACAGCTATTTATAACAGAAATACGACATGATGTGGATATTGTCATTGAAAATTCTATGAGTTGAAGACATAACTAATGACAGACTTAGAACATTTAGAACATCTCTTATATATTCTTACGTTAGTAGTTTTATGGGGCGGTGTACGAAATGCTAATTGAAAAAAAAAAAAAAAAATCTACTAGCGTCAAAATACTGTATTACACCAATTTGATTAAAATAATGACAAGGAAGAAAAGTTATGCGAAATGCATAGATTAAAAACACTTTTGTCTGAATATTCTCTAAAAATTGTTTGTACATCGTATAGTGTGCCAGAAATTTATTATAGTAAAGATAAAAAGAAAGAAAGGAAAAAAGAAATATATATATAGAAAACAGAATATAACTGTAAATACACTTCACGCAATTTCCAATTATATCACATAATGTATCTACATATGTACACCATATGACGTGCTTTTGTAAATCTAAATACTACATGTCCATTTTGTCATGTTTTATTTAATAAAAATATACCAAAATATGCTTAAAAGAAATACTCTGATAGACCGCAGTGTATCTGAATTCCTTTATATTATTCCTTTCACCTCTGTACATAAACTAGAGGTGAAATGTATATACTTTTGATAGATAACATGTTAAAATAAACCTAAATTATATATATCAATTTTTAAGAAACTTTTAAATTATGTACTGAAATTTGAACGCACACTAACGTATGGGCAAAAAGACTGACAAACGAGCCAAAATCAAAAATACTTTTCACCTTTGTAGGATAATATTCCAAATTACACAACTGGAAATGCATCGTCCGCAATTTCTCGTAAGATTCGCAATATTTCTGGGTAACGTGTAAACAAACTCTTAATTTTAATCATAGCATTTCTATAGAAAACATTCTTTATTTCATCTGGGAAAGTATCTCAATTTTGTTATAATTAGCATAGTATGATATATGTTGAAATACTTAAAAAATGAGTCTTTTACACTTCAATGTATTTGAATTAGTTTGTATGTCACTATGTATAAAAGAGTTTTTCCTCAAGTACGACTATCATCGTATCGTCATCGTTTTAAAACTATAAATCTGTATAACACATGGATCCTAGAAAAAAGTGATAACCCTTACCATTGCCTTTATTATTATTTTTTTTTCTTGGTTACCATATCATACATCAGTTTCAAATAATGATAAAATTATTTTCAGAAATGAGAACGCGGATAGACAGTGGAACAGTCAGTAACAAAAGTGTCCGAACACTAGCTAAAATTCCTATGTAAAAAAAGTATACTTCATACGGTTTTGTTAAATAAATCCTTGTCGAATCCTGTTCTTAGTCTAAGAACATGATTCGATAAGGATTTATTTAACAAAACCGTATGAAGTGTACTTTTTTTACATAGGAATTTTGGCTAGTGTTCGGACACTTTTGTTACCGACTGAACATAGATATACGAACCGAATTCCTAAAAATCTTTGAGTTTTCTTGGAAAGTGTTAAAATGCCATAATTCATCTGAAGATAAACGTCTAACAATTTCCGTTTATATTTTTTAATGTATCTGAATATTTTTGAATGGTCCTGCAAACGAATCGTTGGTAATATTTTGAATAGAAAATATACTTTTGTGCATTTGCTCCAAAATATCTGTGAGTTCCATTAATTTAATTGTTGCCAAAAAAAAAAAAAAAAAAAATACGAGTTCATTTTCTTTCGACATAAAAATAAATACATTTAATCAAACGTGAACGTTAAAAAATTATAAAAAGTTAAATTATGCATCTCACGAAAATTGACGTCATAATCAATTTAAAGATTTTATACACATTGATAAAGTGCTAATGTAGTTCTATCATAGATATAGTAATATATATAGATCTCTCATCCCCATGTTATCGTAGAAAGATTTTTGATGCCGAAAAAAGATAAAAAATAAAAGCTTTGGAAACAGCCATTAAGTGGTATTGAAAAAAAAAAAAAGAAAAAGAAAAAGAAAAGAAAGAAAGAAATATGAATTTGAAACTGTATCTGGAGTCTTCCATTCCCCTTTAGCAAATAAATTATTCATAAATTTTATTTGCTAAAATATTAGTATGTATTCCCGTGTGTATTCACTCGGGGAAAGACGGCCATATTTTGGTAAAAACGTCGTCTTTTCCCAAATGAAAAGGAATAACTTTTTTCTCCCCAATGATCACTCTATTCTATATATGCTATACTATATCTATGAGTTCTATACGCAAGCGAAGTGTGACTCACTGACCGTCTGTGCAGACAAGAAAAAGATTTCCTATGTTAATTGCCCACTGGATTTTTTGTAAGAAATTATTAAAAATCGAGGAAATTTATTTCCCGATTTTAATCCTTATATTTGGGTATAGATATGTATTAGTTATCGCGGGTGTTAGATTGAATTATTTTGCTGTCAAATTGACAAAATTTTAATTTTAAATTTTTAAACTCTGTCGCCCTTGGCTTTTTTTATTATTATTATTATTATTTGGCGATCAAAAGCGTAACACGAAAATATACATGCCAGATGTATGCATTGTACGAAATGTAATATGTATTATTCATTGTACGTATGTATGACATGTAATATGTATTGTACGAAATATTGTTTCATATTATTCATTACTCTTTTAATATAAGTTGTTAAAATAACCATGATTTTTGAAAGGAATTAAATATTTTCGCCAGATAATTTGGCGATATTCTTTTTTTTTTCGCCAAGGATGACAGAAATGAAATGTATTCCGCTGCAAAATATTAGTATCTTACATCAGATATTTTATTTAGACATTTGAAAACAAATTTGACTTCAAACTATGATAGAATATTTATCATTTTCCTTTTAATTAGTATATTATTAGTATATTAAAATTTAAAAACATGGTATATAAAAAGTTTTTTTTTTTTTTTTTTTTTTTATCTTATAATTATTCTTATCTTAATCCTCAATGTTTCCCATCTTTATTAACTTGAATTTACTATTAAAATTTTAACATACTCAAAAACTTCTCATCACTTCGTTGAAATACACTAAACTTTTCCAAAATCTTTTTCTATTTAAAATGATACATGTATTTACCAGGGATGGAACACGGGCGCAGAATTCATACCGGAATCCGTTTAAGAAATTTCTCTACCTATAATATCGTTGATTTAAGAAGTAGAAAATTTTCTTACATTGATAGTGGTATGAATTCTGCGCCCGTGTTCCATCCTTGATTTACTTTAAATGTCCAATATTTCATAAGATTTCCAATTTTAAAGTTTTAAAATATTTATCAAATTTACCTATTTTTCTGGTTTAGCCTTATTGTTTTCCTTTTTATAACTACAGCTGTTGCCCTCTTTGAAATATTTAAAATGATGAGGTCATTTTATAGTAAAATTATCCATTATAGCATATATTATATTTCACTCCTCCATAAAAATTGATTTTAAAATCGTCTGTTTCTTTTATACTTTTATTTTAATAGAATTTAATTTATATATTAGTCATTTTAACAATTTTTTCCAAAGTAGCATTAGAAATAATATATATCACTTCTCCATTAAAATTTATAGGACCCTACAATAAAATTAATTTGTGCTTAATATCAACACTACGAAAATTTTTATCAATCGCTTCCAAATTTTGACCTAAGTTTCAAATCTCAACCCTGTGGGTTTTTACATCGGCTACAACGTTTTCGTCTTTGTTCGTAAATAATAATTTAACTGTACTAAATAGTTTACAGCCGTATAATTCAACGTATAACTTAGTCACAGCAACGCGTGGCCGGGTCTGCTAGTATATATATATATTTTACTTGTTGCCGAAAAAAAAAAAAAAAAGTTTTAAGCGATGTGTTTTGTTTAAAAGCGATACTTCTTTCGTCCTAAAATAAATAAATAAATAAATTATGTTCACACATTGGACATAGTGTTCATTTTTAAACCCAAACAAAAAAGAAAAGTGCTATAAGTTTGAGGCACTAGTCTGTCTATGGGACTGTAGCTCCCAAACGAATAGACTGACTTGAATGTGGTTATATTATTATTATTATTATTGCATTAAAATGCTAGTTTAATATCGGGTGGTTCTTAACCTTAACTATGTTTGATCAAAACCTGTTCGATAGATTTTTTAAAATTAATTATTATTATTATTATTATTATTTTTTTTTTTTTTTTTTTGTACAAATTTACATTGAAATTTTAAAATCTGTGAGCAGGCAATCTTTTTATACCCAAATTATGCTAGATAAAATCTCCGAGCTGGCAATCTTCCAACTTTTATATCATGTTACATTATAAATCACATATGGTTTGTTGGACTGCAGCACATAAAGATGCTTTTTTAAAAAATGACGAATTTTAAATCGATTTTGACAAAAGGTAAAAATTGTATATTAATATTGATTACGAGTTCACAGTCTAAAAATCTCTAAATTGGTTGTAAATTAGAGATCTTATAGAGATTATTTAAAATTACTTTTATTATTACTGTTATTATTACTGAAGTACAGAAAAAAGCTTTTTTAAATAAAATCGGAAAATTTTAACCAATTTTGAAAAAAAATTAAAAAATGGCTAAAATTATGATTATGAGTTCACAGTCAGAAAATCACTAAATTTAGTTGAAATTATAGATTTAAAAAAAGAATAATACTTAATTAAATTCATGACTAGCTCTTTTATAATTTGCAAGCTAGGATTTCTTTCAACTGCAAATTAAAGATTTTGTAGAAAAATAATAATAAATTTAATTTATTTATTTATTATAAAACTGCATTTACAATTAGTTATTGAATATAATTTTTAATTTATCAGATCATTTTTTTTTTTTACTATTGAATAAACCTTTTGTATCTGTATATATCCGCATACACTATTATATGAACCAACGTAAATAGAACCGATATCTATTATAATACAATTAATGTAATTACTATATATTGCTTGGATTAGCCACACATAATACTTTTTCCCTATTTTCTTAGATACCGGTTTTCGATGTTTCTATAAAATCAATTTTGTGTTCGATAAATAAATAACGGCAATTTTGTATCGTAGTATGTAGTATGAATATTATTATTGGAAAAAATCTTTTGTAATAGTATCGACTAACCGAAACACATGTTATTGAGTAAGCTTTCCTGTAATTTCTTTATTTTCCCAAATCGCCTTTTCGTGATAATGTGCGTCGTCGATTCTGCCTTTTAAGACCCAGGAATGTGACAGATTATTATTGATGTATTGATCTGAGAATTCGGAAGCTATAATCAGTAACTTGTTTATTAAAAGTTCATTTTACTTTTCGAGATCTAGTGCATTTTGTTAAGCAAACATATAGGAATGATACAAAAGACATTTTTATCCGTCTTTAAAAAAAAAAAAAAAAACTGCATTAAAGGTGTATTTAAAAAGAGCAGGATGTGACCATTACAAAACTTTCTTTTATGTCATTCTATATAACAGCACTACCTACTGATTAACTTGAACAAATATTTAATCCTAGCTTCGCAATATAAAGGATTAACATATGCAGTATGGAGAAAATTTAACCAACGAATACTGAAATGTAGCCATGTGGAAAATTGCAGAAGAGTAGTAATTCTAGCGCCACCTGTCGATCGATATAAATACGCAAATCTAGTCAATATTCTTTTTCATAATAAATATGTCACATATTAAGTTTGGTGCATTTATACGCTATAGTAGTTGGGATATAACATCTTTCCGTGCATCCGGAAAATTGCAATATATCAGCACCTGTTGATGTTTGGTTGGTTGGTTGGGTTTTACGTCGCACTAGTGCTGCGTAATGGGCAATTGGCGATGGTCTAGGAATCACCCCTAGAGGTGGTCCGGAGACATGCCATCACAATTTTGATCCTACACGTAGAGGATGGCTTCCCTGCTTCGATTACCCCAGAGATATGATTTTGATGGAACATTACGGCCACGACAGATTTTACGTGCACCAGCCACCATTAGTGTACACGACAGGCTTTGGCCGGCTCGAGTACCGAACCCACAATCTTCCATTTACGAGCCCGGCGCTCTACCGACTGGGCTACCGCGGCCCTCAGCGCCAGTTGAATCAGCAAAGCGTTTCATAACGGTCCTCTCACACATGAAGTTTAGTGCAAATATACAGAACAGAAGCTGAGAGGTAGCCTTCCCGTACACAAGAAAAAATCCTAGTACAGAAGCGCCATCTGTTGGCGATTTGCACCCAATTATCTTTTACGAATCCAATGATTTCTTCTATGAACATAGAAAAAAAAAAAAAAAAAAAAAAAGGGGGGGGGGAAGGGGGCGAAAAAGGGAAAATAGCGAAATTCTCATAGATTTACAAACAATTTCCATCTGCATTTGCTCATTATATCTTTGAACCTTCAATGTATTTTATGTTAAAATACTAGTGGGTCCGCACGCGTTTAGCTCTCGATTGTATTTCGATTATATCACATGTATTTCCAAATGTATTTTGTCTTGCCAGCTCAAATTACTAAACATTGGTTTACATGTTATTATTATTATTTTAACATCTTTTGCATCATAATATTTACAGGTTTTAGAGTCCAAGCGGTTCCAAGAAACAGAAAATGACGTCATAATCTTTTTATTCGAGTTTTATAACCACGTGTCTATTTATTTATTACCATGTTTTTATTAACTTCGATTCTTGTTTCTTTGTTTGTCCGGTACAAATCTTGCAATCGAGTTTTAACTAACTTCCCTACTAGCTAGACATTTGAAACTATCAGAATAACTCAGAACCCGATGACAACACAATACTTCGAAGCTCGATTTTCGAATTTTTGATTAGTTTTCTTTTAATTAATTAAAATATGAAAATAATAACCTCCTAATAGCTTTAAAAATAGCCATTAAAATATTAGCTATAATTTAATTGTTGCCAAAAAAAAAAAATTACAAGTTAATTTTCTTTCGACAAAGAAATAAATACATTTAATTAAACGTGAACGTTAAATTATAAAAAGTTAAATTATGCATCTCACAAAAATTGACGTTATTATCACTTTAAAAATTTATACGCATTGATAAAGTGCTAATGTTCTATAGCTATGATTCAACAGAAAATTTAAAAACATGGTATATAAAAAGTTTTTTATCTTGTAATTGTTTATATTATTAATTTCCACGTAGCTCAATTCTCAATATTTAATTTAATATATATTATTTTACCCTCACGTATAAAAATTCCGCATAATAACGAAAAGCGTTTATTCTAAAAATAGAAATTATTTTGTTTTATTCAAACTTTGTTTTGTGGATGAACAAATTCTAAAAAAATTATCAGGTTATTCAAGCTCTATTTTCTGCGATGGTAACAACTATATTTATACACTATACTAAACTAAATTTTTGAAATTAGATAACTCTGTAAATAAATCAATGAGTTTTGTACATCCAATTTATTATTTGAATCTAAAGAAAAAATCTTCTAAATACCTGTAAACCATGTATATATATATATATATTAATCTCAATAGATTGTTGCAATTCTGATGTAAGTTTTTCCCTTAAATTACCTTCTTTTTTTTTTTTCCCCATTATTTTATTGATTTTAAATGCACGCATGAAAAACATGGATAAAATTTTAGTTTATTTATTCCAATGCATTTGTAGCTATGGCATCAGTTTTCAACGTTATCCGTGGAAAACTTGAGCTGTTATTATTAAGCATATATATATATATATATATATATTTTTTTTTTTTTTTTAATTGAGAACGAAATACACAAACTCTACTTTTGACGAGAAAGCATAAAATAAAGTGCTTTTATATAGCTCTGTGTATTTTCTGAAAACTTCACGCTTACAAATTATTCTCGTCTTCCCCAGTGACCGAGAGGTTCTTCTCTCTGAGCGAGCTAGTAGATGGGAAGTGTGGATTCGAAGGAAAGTCATGCTTATCGGCGCATAGCTATTCAGAGTTTTCTGCGGTTTTCTACGCAACTTGTATGAATAGGGATAACACCCCTTAAAAAGACCTACACGGAAGACATCCCACCCATATTTAGGACTTAACGCCTATTAGGGAGAACGTGATGTCCCTTACATAATCATTTGGCGTAATGAACTCCTACCACCACCACTAAATTATTCCCAATGTGAAAATAATATAAAATTCAAATAATGACTTTATAACGAAGATATCAACCAAGTTTCACGTTCATTTGAATTTTAATTTTTGGAAACCACTGTATTTTATGAGATGCATATATTACAAGTCTATAAGATTTATAGGAATATGTAAGATATAAATTCGTAAACATTTATGTAAAGAAGGGATATGTGTAGTGTACATGTGTAAGATATATGTATCTACTTTAATAAAATTAATAATAATTAATTTTTCATATCACTGTTTTTTAACACTTTTTACTTTCTTATATATTCAATAGAAGAAAGTGTTGGATTCGTAAAAATTTTCGACTTCCGGTTTTCGACGGATTTCCACGTTTTGAGAGGTCTAGAACACGATTTGACCATTCTTAGGAAATGTCCGTTTGTCTGTCTGTGTGTGTATGATAAAATTTTGGGACAACTGCATCTCCGGAACTACTACTCAGAATTACATATAAATTTATATGTAGATGCACCTTGACCCAAATTAGTGCCTATCAACTTTCGTTGTCAGCCGTTCAACAAGTGGTGCTGCTATACAGCGATATCTGCAATTTTAGGAGAGGCTATATCTCAGGTTCTATTGCGTATAATCAAACAAAATTTGATATGTGAGAAAACCATTATGAGATATTATGCTGATCCAATTTGAATGCTTATCGGCCGACAGGTGGCACTGCTATACATTGATTTCCGCAATTTAAGGAAAGGCTATATCTTAGGAAATATTGCGCAGAATTGCATATACAGTTGTATGTAGATGTACCTTAACATAATTTAGTGCCTGTCAACTTTTGGTGTTAACCGCTCAATAGGTGGCGCTGCTACACAGTGATTTCCGCAGTTTAAGGGAAGGCTATATCTCAGGTTCTATTGCGTATGATCAAACAAAACTTGATATGTGAGAAGACCATTATGAGACATTATGGTGACTCAGTTTGGATGCTTATCGGCCAATAGATGGCGCTGCTATACTGCAAATTTCATCGATAACGGGATGGATATATCTAAACGTCTATGGCATCTAACTATACGAAACTTGATATGTGAGATAACCATTATAAAAACGCATTTTTTAAGATGTTATTTATAGACGATAAAACTGTCTTTCTTTGGATATTTAGTGTTAGGTTTCCCTAAGATGAAAATCATTTGTATTCATCATGTTAAATAATTTTAATAAATAATAGTTTTAATAAATTATTCGCACTTAGTGAATTTGTACAGGAAAATATCGAAAAAAGTCTTGAGGTGGCCACAACATACTAGTTTATTTTTAAACTAGATTGTATCAACCAGCCACGGGGGATAAATTAGTGGTGTTCGTGGGAGGGTTTACCCCCCACCCCTCCAAAAAAAAAAAAAAAAAAAAAAAATGATTATGTAAGGGGCATCATGCTCTCCGTAACGGGCGTTAAGGAAGGTTTAGTCCTAGGTCTGGGTGCGATGTCCTCCGTGTAGGTCTTTTTAAGGGGTCTATTCATACAAGTTGCGTAAAAAAGCACAGAAAACTCCGAATGGTTACGCACAGATAATCATCTTTCATTCGAACCCGGCACATCTAGTCTACTAACTCGATCACTGGTAAAGCCGAGAGAAATTTGTACGCACGTTTTTTTTTATCTGAACTGTATCAACCGATTTGTCTACGCTCTAAATATATTATAAAACAATTAATATGTTAAAGCTTCTAAAATTCTACCTATAGTATCAGCCTGTTAACATTTGTCTTTAAGTTTAAATCAAATACTTTTTTTTTTAGCCAAACATTTTCTATATTTTATCTGAGCTAAATTTATTTCACTTATGTCTTTCTCCTATTTCCTCAGTTTCTGAGATAAGATCATTAGAATAGTGGGTGGCTATCATTTTATCATCCGGACTAAAAAAAAAAAAAGATAAAGGGTGTGCCCATTCATTAGTACTGACGTCACTGCACCACCTGCGGATCAAGTATTCCATCTGGAATACGGGTACTCCGGAAAGAACAAACATAAGAAAAAAAAAATCTAAATTTATTATTTGTGAAATTGTCACATTGACTTATTTTTTTTCCCAGTATCATTTCAAAGAATAATGTGAAGAAAGAAATAAAATTATACAAGAAAAAAGTTTAAAATAATTTGGGGTAACAATTTATGCAGAATATGCATTGTAGCCATATGATACAAATGAAACTGGCTTTCAAAATATTTTTTGAGGTTTATATGTTAATGCATACCTAATCAGTTTTTTTTTTTTTTTTTGCCGCAGATGATAATGTATTTAAATGTTTTATTGAAAATTATAGTTAAATTTAGATTTCAGTTCCATTTACAATAATTTGAGATCTACAGCGTAGTCGCGAATTTAACTCTTTATCGAAAATTGTTTATAATTTCTTTAACTTCTTTTACTTCCAAAAGTTACTTTCAGTCACCATTTATTTTGTTGCTTCAACTCAAACGGTAATTTTCGTTCATCATTCTGTTTGACGTGAAACAGAATCGACGATAATGTTTATTTTAGTTAAATTTCTGGGCCACAAAATTTTATTTTTTGTATTTATCTTTTTACTTTCTCTTATCCATGTACATGGTAGAGAAAGTATTATTTTAGGGCCAAATTTTTTGAAAGTGTGTGTTTGTTATATTTACATGTTCTGAGGTCCCCTGAATACGAAAGTCACATTTTTAGCGAATGGTCTTTGTGCGTGTCTGCGTGTCTCTGTGTGTGTCTGTCTCTCTGTGTGTCTGTCTGTTAGTGTGTGTGTGTGTCTGTCTGTTATCAGCATATCTCACGAACAAATAGCAGCAGAGATTCCAAACTTGGTATTCTAAATGTGCATCATATAGAGATGCTACACTAAGCTTTTCGTTGAGATGAAGTAAGTGGTTCGTGTACAGGGACACTCAAGAGTATTCAAAATAATAATAATAATAATAATATAATATTGAGAATAAATTCAAATTTTTTTGGATATTTAGAATTATACTACTTCTCTAATATGGAAATCGTCTGCATTATTATGGATGATAATTTTTTTAAATAATAATTTTAATAATTTTTTTTTACTGAGTTAATTTGTATAGGAAAATATAGAAGAAAATCGTGTGGTGGCCACAACACACTAGTTATTTGTTGTCAGAGGATGTGATTTACTAATGATATTTTACCATTTCCAGGAAAGCTGTTCGGGAATTGAAATAAATTCCTCATAGAGATATGGTAAATAATGTATGTTTTAAGCTAAATATTCATCGCTTGTTTTTTGTATATTTACACGTTTTGAGACTTCCTGATTACCGTAGTCAAGTTTTTTAACGTTTGATCTTTGTCTGTGTCTCTTAGAGTGACTTAAAACGAATAATTTTAGGAGATCCATATGTTGTATTTTGAAGTTAATATACGTTTGTTGCCGGAAAAGTTTGATCAAGATTGATAAGTTTCAAGGAATGTTGCGTGTGACAATTGTCTGTATAATTTTAAGTAAACTTTTAATTTTAATAAGAGAATTAAATTCTATAAAAATGTAAGTGCATTAATGAAACGGGGGGGTTGAGGGGGCGGTAGCCCCCCCTCACACAGACATAATTATCACATAACACTTTTCCGAAGCCTAATTTGAATTGTTTAACATAGGTTTACATAACAGTACTCGTTATCTTACCTCTTAATCTCCAACCTGTATTTATAGTATTAAATTTCAGGGTAAGAGAAAGTCCTGTGAGTGACATACCAAATTATTTTACTTTCTCTTACCCGTAAGGTAGAGAAAGTATTGTCTTTGGGTCAAATTTTCGAAAGCGAGTTTTTGTTATATTTACACGTTCTGAGGACCCTTGAATCCGAAAATAATATTTTTAGCGATTGGTCTGTGTGTGTGTGTATGTCTGTTATCAACATATCTCAAGAACAAATAATAGTAGAAAGTCCAAATTTGGTATTCTAAATACACATTTAGATGTAGGCAGGTTTAAAAGTAATAAAAAATAAAAGTACCATCGTATTCACCGTTCTTTATGCGTTTTTACTTTCTCTTGCCCATAGGGTCGAGAAAGTATTGTTTTAGGGTCAAATTTTCGAACGAGAGTTTTTGTTATATTTACATGTTCTGAGGTCCCCTGAATACGAAAATCATGCGTTTAACGAATGGTCTGTGTGTCTGTCTCTCTGTGTGTTATCAGCATATCTCAAGAACAAATAGTAGCAGAAATTCCAAACTCGGTATGCTAAATGTGTATCATATAGGGAAGCTACACTTAGCTTTTCGTTGAGATGAAGCAAATGGTTCGTGCGCAGGGACACCCAAGAGAATTCAAATACATTACGTCTATGGGGGAAATTGATGTTAAGTACAATTTAACAGCTATAGACTGCACTAAAACAAATGAAATTAATATATATTTTCTACATGCGTAAAAATATGGTTGGGAAATCATTCACTATTCATTTACAGGGCTACGCAAAAGAACTAGATTATAGTGCGACAATAGCTGAAAATTGATGGAAGTATATTTCAGGTTGTGCCGTGTATTATTACTATAAGATTATATTTAGGTGCACCATATGGTCTGTACATAATCTTCAAAAGATATACAGGGCTACAAATATTTATGCGATAACATTCTTTTTGGTTGTTAGTGGATGTGCTTTTCTATATTTTACCATTTCCAGGAAAGCTGTTCAGGAATTGAAATGAATTTCTCATAGCGATATGGTAAATAATGTATGTTTTCAAGCTAAATATTCATTGCTTGTTTTTTGTATATTTATACGTTTTCGTATTACCGAAATGAAGTTTTTTAACGTTTGATTTTTATCTGTGTATCTTAGAGTGACTTAAAAACGAATAATATTAAGAGATACAAATGTTATATTTTGAAATTAATATAAGTTTGTTGCTGGAAAAGTTTAATCAAGACTAATAAGTTCTAAGAAATGTTGTGTGTGAAAGTTGTCTGAATAATTTTAAGTGAACTTTTAATTTTAATAACAGATTTAAATTCCATATAAATGTAGGTGCAGTAATGAAACGGGGGGTTGAAGGGGGCGATAGCCCTCTTATATAGAATTAATTATCATATAAAACTCTTTCGATGCCTAATTTCAATTATTTTAACATAGGTTTACATAAGAGTACTCGTTGTCTTACCTCTTTTTTAAAATGATATGGAAAAATGGCATAAGCCAAAATTTTTTCTGTATCATTATTCAGTTGATTTCAAAGATAAAGTTATGCATCTGTTTATAATGGACGGTGTCGTGCCCTTAGCGGAATGGGGTGAAAGGGAAGAAAGAGGAATAGAAGAAGCCGTGCCCTTAGCGGAAAATGTGCATGTGGCAGATTGAAATATGTTATTCAAATGCACAAAAGAGTGCTTTCTATTGAATGTAATATGATTAGCTTTAAATTTACAGAGTCACGCAAAAATATTCAGTTATACTGAGGGTTATTATTGGAAATTTGCTGAACTGCATTTACATTAAGCGTTTATTCTACCATTTTTACTTTCTCTTACCCATAAGGTAGAGAAAGTATTGTTTTGGGTCAAATTTTCGAACGCAAGATTTTGTTATATTTACACGTTTTGAGGTACCCTGAATACGAAAATAGTGTTTTTAGCAAATTGTCTGTGTGTATATCTGTGTGTGTGTCTGTCTGCTATCAGCATATCTCAAGAATAAATAGTAGCAGACATTCCAAACTTGGTATTCCATACTTGCCAACTTTTCCGGTTTTCCCGGAAGACTTCTGGTTTTTTAACGTATCTTCCGGTCTTCCGGACCGATGATGAAATCTTCCGTTTTTAAAAAAGTCGCGGATATCGTTCATTTTAAAAAGAAAACCCAAATGTTCTACGAAAATTCCTAATTCCCAATCTTTTTCCATCCATAACATAAATGTCAATATTCATTTCAAACTTGCTTTATGAGATTCTAGAACATGTAAAAAAGTAGAATTGTTAAATATTTCTTGCTGATGTAATTATTTTTGCCCCCCCCCCCCCTTCTTTCATTTATATCCAACTAGTGATCAGCAAACAAATGTTCTGCAGAAGTCTTTTGTTTCCTAATCTTTATCCATCAGCAACATAAATGATAATATTAATTTTAAACTTCTTTCATTAGATTCTTAAAGTAGAACCTCCCCCCCCTTACCCGGATCAATTCTAGAAACAATAAAGCAATGGAAGTGCTCAATATTTCTCACATATGTAATAATTTTTAGATCTTTATTGCTGAATTTAATGAATCTGTTTATTTTTCCTCAATTAAATTAAATATTTGTATGTCATATTTATAGAGAAAAAAATGAAGAATAATTTTTTCAGGTAGGAAATTTTTTTTCCAAATGAATTTAAGAAAATTAATACTCAGTTGGTTTTATGCACATTTGAAACTGATAATTAGCTACTGCTACTTTTTTTTATATGTATGATTAATGTACATGCATAAAAATCATATTCTATTTATTTAAAAAATTAGTTATACTTAAACTTAACCAAGCTTTTTGTCTATTGTTAAATAAATTTCTTACAGATTCTGTTTTGTAGATATTTATATGTTGAAGAGGAATAACTTCATTTAAAACTTTTATATATTTAGTATAATCAATCTATAGTAAAACGTTTTTATAGATTGCTTCTAAATATTAAAATTGTAGAACTGTATTGTTTATTACGTCAAAGAGAAAAAAAAATCTTCCCTTTTTTTATGAAATCTTCTGGTTTTTCAACAAAAATCTTCCCTTTTTTTATTAAAATTGGTTGGCAAGTATGGTATTCTAAATGTGTATCATATATAGATGCTACAGTAAGCTTTTCGTTGAGATCAAGCGAATGGTTCGTGTACAGGGACACTCAAGAGAATTCTAATACATTATGTCTATGGGGGAAATTGCAGGTAAGTAGAGTTTAACGTCTGTAGACTGCACTAAACAAAATGAAACGAATATATATATTTTGTAATAGAGATAGTCAACTGGGAAAAAAAAAAATTGTGTATGTAGGAGCCTCGACTCCCCCCCTGGGGGGAAGTTCCCCCTCGAGGGGAGTAAATTTTCATGATGGGTATCTTTCAAAAGAGCTCGCCAATACCTTTAAAACGAATGGTTGAACCATCGATCTGCGATAATTTAAAGCAAACTTATCGATTTTTTTTACTTTTAATTTTTTTTTTTTTTTTTTTTTTTTTTAAATATTGAGAATAAAATGAACTTTTTTTGGAAAATTATTGTTATATTACTTCTCTTATATGGAAATCGTCTGCATTATCATAAAAGATAATTTTTTTAAATAATAATTTTAATAAATTATTTTTTAAAAACAGAATTATTTTTTAATAACCGAATTAAATTTTATATAAATCTAGGTGCATTAATGAAACGGGGGGTTGAGGAATTAATTATCATATTATAACATTATTATAATAACACAGAATTAATTATCATATAAAACTCTTCCGAAGCCTAATTTGAATTGTTTAACATAGGTTTACATAACATCGTTATCTTACTTCTTAATCTCCAACCTGTATTTATAGTATTAAATTTCAGGGTAAGAGAAAGTCGTGTGAGTGATACACCATATTATTTAAAATGTGAATATGATTTGAATTAGTATTTGTATTTTTATTTATCTATTCAATTGTCCGTTTGTCCGCCTCCAGCGTCCGTAAGTATTTTAAGAATTTTTTATTTTTACTTTCTTCTATTATATTCAATAGAAGAAAGTATTGGATTCGTAAAAATGTTCGACCTCGGGTTTTTGATGGATTTACACGTTTTGAGAGGTCTATAACACGATTTGACTATTTTTTAAAAATGTCTGTCTGTCCGCCTGTCTCTCTCTCTCTGTGTGTGTGTGTGACAAAAATTTTATGGCAACAGTATCTCCGGAACTACTGCTGAGAATTGCGTATAAATTTACATGTTCATGCATCTTGAGCCAGTCAACTTTTGATTCCAACCGCTCAACAGGTGGCGCTGCTATACAGCGATTTCCACAATTTAAGGGGAAGCTATATCTGAGGTTCTATTGCGTATAATAAATCAAAATTTGATATAAGAGAAGGCCATTATGAGATATTATGCTGATTCAATTTGAATGCTTATGGACCAATAGGTGGCGCTGCTATACAATGATTTCTGCAATTTAAGGGAAAGCTATATCTCAGGAACTGCACAGAATATTCTCAGAATATTGCACAGAATTACACATAAATTTATATGTTGATGCACCTTAACCTAAATGAGTGTCTGCCAACTTTTGGTGTCAACCGCTCCTCAGATGGCGCTGCTATACAACGATATCCGCAATTTAAGGGGAGGCTATATCTCAGGTTCTATTGCATATCACCAAGCAAAACGTGATATATGTGAAGGCCATTATGAGAAATTATGCTGATTCAATTTGGATGCTTATCGGCCAATAGGTGGCGCTGCTATACTGCAAATTTCCTCGATAACGGAAAAGCTATATATCAACTTCTATGACATATAACTGTATGAAACTTGATATATGAGATAACCATTATATAATGCATTTTTTAAGGTGTCATTTTTGACAATAAAACTGCCTTTCTTTGGATATTTAGTGTTAGTTTTCTCTAAGATGAAAATTAATTATTTGCGCTTAGTGAATTTGTATAGGAAAATATAGAAGAGAGTCTTGTGGTGGCCACAACATACTAGTTTTTATTTATTTATTTTTATTTTTATTATTTTTAATGATACATGTTATTCAAATTCATTATTGAATATTTCCTATTTAAAATGGCTCTAATTGAACCTGTGCCACTGGTTTGTGTACAAACATCCAAAAAAGGCCAATGCATTCACTTTAGAGGTTTTTTTTTTTATAAATCACATTTAAATAACTTCATCAAAAAATCATAAAGAAATTCGCATTTATTGTTCACATGCTATGAAAATGTTTTGTATAAACTATAATATGCTTAATCTCCAGATTTACAGGGCTACGCATAAAAGTTTCGATACAAAAGGGATACAAATAGGAAATTAAGAGCAGCATTTCTGTTTGTGTTAAGCATTTTTAACACTTTCCAACAATGTTTCAGAGTGATTATGAATTCAATTTGTCTATATGTCTGTCTTTCTGTCTGTCCATTGTGTGATAATATAGACAAAGAACTTAGTATGTTATACGACACAACGAGTTTGTACATTTGGAAAGTGTTGATAATCACTCATGATTTTTCGTTTCTGTTTTAGCTTTAAAAGGTGTAATGCTTAATTATATTTTCAAAAACTGAAATAAAATCATAAAATAGCAATAATGTACGTTTTTGTATCGCGTACTTTGATTCATTAAACTTTATACGGTTATAGATCAGCGTTCTCTCAAATAACGGATATTCTACAGTACGCATACCTATTTTTGCGACAGGTTACTTCCGAAGCAAAATATAGTCAGTGCTAAATATGGATAAAATGTGGAGGAAAATTGAAGAGTTCACTTTTTTTATTTATTAACTTATTTTTAAATTTAATATACATTTCCGCTAAAGGCGCGTATGCTAAAAGCACGCCACCGAGGGGGTGTAACATTTCCGCTAAGGACACGGGTTTATAGATTTCCGCTAAGGGCTCGGCCCCTAATGGACATGCTGAATTAAAAAAAAAAAAAAAAAAATTAATTAATCAATTTCTCTAGAAAAGTCATATATATATAAAATTAAAGAGTATAATTTTTTAATAAACGGACTCCCTTTCTTTTAATGTAGCCATTTTTTTTCTACTTTATTTAAGTAGGAAAAATGACTGCATTACAGTAAAATCCCATCCGTTTATCTTTAGAAAATTACATTCTTTAAATTTTTATATATACGACTCCTGAATATATATACTTTTTTTCAATTTACATAGTTTATTTATCTCTAATACATAAATAATTAAAGCACAATTCAATCTTTTTGGGACACCTTCTCTATTACAATACACTGTAAAAAATATGTCCTGTTTGCTGCCAGAAATTCTCTGTAATTTGAGAAAATACGTTCTGACAACGTAATTTTTCCTAAATTACGCATATTTTCTCAAATTACAGAGAATTTCTGGCAGCAAATAGGACATATTTTTTACAGTGACAGTATCCACTGTAACTTACACGCATAGTAATTTATTTTGTACTTAATTTAATTTTTCATTATTAATTTTAATATCAATATGTGCTTTTGCAATTTCTCAGAAAAACATTTTTTTCGCTTTCGTAGTGATTTATAATTTATTTGTAACTACAGAACTTATTGTTTTTGGCAAGCAAAACTTAAAAGCGAAAAATTATTGCAGTAAAGAGATAAAATTTCTATTAAGAGAAACTAATGTTTTTTGATAGGATTTGAGTTGAACATCTTATCTTTAAAGTAGGGTTAATCTTCGGACCCGTCTGCAATAAAGAAATAATTCAACATAAAAATACTTTGGCGCCTAAGGGAATCAAATTGTCTGCTGTTATGGTGTCGCTGGCATTTATTTCATCCATAATTCTTTCCATTTCCATATTCAGCGGGTGATCCCTGTTGTCATGGCGACTAGGACAATAAATGGTGGACAAGCAGATTCTAAAAAGCTATCCAGGCCACTAGAAGTAAACGTGGTAATCGAATAGGTTTTAAAGCATATTTTCTGAAATATATGCTACTTATGTTTTCAAATAAAGAGAAGATATAGCTTATTCTTTCTTTCATACAAAAATTGTGATTCTTAGTTCCTTAAAGACAATATAATGCAGCACTTTTCAAAAGACTGGTCGAAAAAATTGTGGAAATTAATGTATCATGCTAAATGCCAAATAGTTTTGGTTGTTTCTTGTACACGCATGTTGTATCTCTGTGGTATTAAATAAATAAATATATAAAGAAAGAAAAATGCACTTCGAAAATTATACGACACTTTACAACTGAAATTATACATTGTAATTTAATCTACAACTGTTTAACACTGTCGGAAAGAAATAAAAATGCATAACACAACTGAATTTCGCTTAATTTACAATTACATACCTTAATGAACTTAAATATTTTAGTGTGGCCGTGCAAAACAATCATTAATACTAATTATCTATTCTACAGGGAATATACTATTGTGCTTCATTTATTTATACTATTTCCGACATGTTTTTTGCAGTGGTGTAACGATATTAAAATACGCCACATAAAAATAAATACCTCTCATATACCGCAGTCTATTCGAATATTTTGTGAGCTTTTTACATAAGCCACCTCTATTTATGCCACTTGTTACTTTCTCTTACCCATAAGGTAGAGAAAGTATTGTTTTTGGGTAAAATTTTCGAACGCGAGTTTTTGTTATATTTACATGTTCTGAAGTCCCCTGAATACGAAAATCATGTTTTTAGCAAATGGTCTGTGTGTATGTCTGTGTGTGTGTCTGTATGCGTGTCTATGTGTGTGTCTGTCTGTTATCATATCTCAAGAACAAATAGTAGCAGACATTCCAAACTTGGTATTCTAAATGTGTATCATATAGGGATGCTACAGTAAGCTTTTCATTAAAATCAAGCAAATGGTTCGTGTACAGGGACAATCAAGAGAATTCTAATACATTACGTCTATGGGGAAATTGCAGGTAAGTAGACTTTAACGTCTATAGACTGCACTAAACCAAACGAAACGAATATATATTTTTTGTAATAGAGATAGTCAACTGGGGAAAAAAAAAATTGTGTATCTAGGAGCCTCGCCTCCTTTTTTATATTGAGAATAAAATGGACTTTTTTTTGGATATTTAGTGTTATACTACTTCTCTAATATGGAAATCGTCTGCATTATCATAAAAGATAATTTTTTTAAATAATAATTTTAGTAAATTATTTTTTAAAAACAGAATTATTTTTTAATAACCGAAATAAATTCTATATAAATGTAGGTGCATCAATGAAACGGGTGGTTGAGGGGGGCGGTAGCCCCCCTCACACAGAACTAATTATCATATAAAACTCTCCCGAAGCCTAATTCGATTTGTTTAGGTTTTACATAGGTTTACATAACATCGTTATCTTACCTCTTAATCTCCAACCTGTATTTATAGCATTAAATTTCAGGGTAAGAGAAAGTCTTGTGAGTGACACACCAGATTATTTTAATAATGAAGGAAAGAAAAAAAGTCACAAAAAACTATAGTTTTTTTTTTTAAAGAGAGGACATAACACAAATTGTTTTTATGTAACCCCGTATAGTGTCTCAAAATCGCATATACTGTATCAAAAATATTATAGTAAAAATAAATAAATAAATAAAACACTCATAGATTTGACAAACGAACAAATTTCCCTTATGTATTTAATTATTTTATGTGACCCTGTAAACTGATTATTATTGCTATCAAACCACATACATTAAAATGGTTTCGTGCATATGAATACTATATTCTAATTTTGTTATGTTTTATGCAAGATATTGCAATTTGTTTTAAAGAAATAAACCTCTTTCATCGTAGCATATAAAAATTCTTTGGTGAGTCCCTGTATATAAACTAGCCATGCCATTTATACAATTTTCAAAGCTGTAGTGAACATTATAACATACATATTGGGGGAGGGGGAACACTTGGATGTTTCCTTTTCCTTTTCAGAAACCGCCAAATTTATCATTTAAAATTAGGTATGAAATGGATAGTGATCCGAGATTTCGATGTCGAATATCGATTTCCGGCAGACAAAAGGTTTCCAGATATCCGACATCCTGCAGAAATCACTATCTGTATTATTCCTACTTTAAATGATAAATTTAGCGGTTTCTGAAAGGCAAAAGGAAAACATCCGAGTGCGGCTCTAAAGGTATTTATTGAAAAGATTATCTGTGTCTCTCATACAAATGGATAGCCAGGCGAACCGAAGTCATTTCGTGAAAAAGAAAAGTCACGTGGTTTCCATAAATTAAAAACTAGTATGTTGTGGCCACCACAAGACTTTCTTCTATATTTACCTATACATATTCAATCAGTAACAATATTAAAAAAAAAAAAAAGCACGATTTTTTTTTTTTTTTTTTTTTTTTTTTTTTTTTGTTAAAAGTGAAAAAAATCGATAACTTTGTTTTAAATTATCACAGATTTATAGTTCAACCATTCGTTTTAAAGGTATTGACGAGACCTTTCGAAAGATACCCATCTTGAAAATTTATCCCCCCCGGGGGGGTACTTCCCCCCAGGGGGGGGAAGCGATGCCCCCCCATGCAGAAATTTTTTTTCCTAGTTACATACTACTATTATCAATAATTCATATTAATTTTACAATCACAAGTTTAAAACAACTCTAATTATGCACATTTATACGAATTTTTGTCCTATGCTGCCATGTTAAAAATTTAGATAAAATGCTATCACAGCGCCACCTGTTGAGCTATTGATCCCCAAACATAATCAGCACCAGTTTATGTCGGGGACCAACTAAATACCAAGTTTGGTTAAATTTCGTTAAAAAAAAAAAAAAAAAAAAAAAAAAAATTGCGATATTTTTCTAAGTTTTTTTTTGTTAAAAGTAAAAAAAATCGATAACTTTGGTTTAAATTATCACAGATTTATCGTTCAACCATTCGTTTTAAAGGTATTGACGAGATCTTTCGAAAGATACCCATCTTGAAATTTTGCCCCCCCGGGTGGGAACTTCCCCCCCCGGTGGGGGGGGGGCAACCGATGCCCCCACATGCACAAAAATTTTTTCCTAGTTAACTACTACTATTATCAACCTGATCTTTCGAAAGATACCCAATGTGAAAATTTACCCCCCCTGGGGGGGTATTTTTCCCCTAGGGGGGGAAGCGATGCCCCCCCATGCAGAAAATTTTTTTCCTAGTTACATACTACTATTATCAATAATTCCTATTAATTTTACAATCACAAGTTTAAAACAACTCTAATTATGCACATTTATACGAATTTTTGTCCTATGCTGCCATGTTAAAAATTTAGATAAAATGCTATCACAGCGCCACCTGTTGAGCTATTGATCCCCAAACATAATCAGCACCAGTTTATGTCGGGGACCAACTAAATACCAAGTTTGGTTAAATTTCGTTAAAAAAAAAAAAAAAAAAAAAAAAAAAAAAAAATGCGATATTTTTCTAAGTTTTTTTTTGTTAAAAGTAAAAAAAATCGATAACTTTGGTTTAAATTATCACAGATTTATCGTTCAACCATTCGTTTTAAAGGTATTGACGAGATCTTTCGAAAGATACCCATCTTGAAATTTTGCCCCCCCGGGTGGGAACTTCCCCCCCCCGGTGGGGGGGGGCAACCGATGCCCCCACATGCACAAAAATTTTTTCCTAGTTAACTACTACTATTATCAACCTGATCTTTCGAAAGATACCCAATGTGAAAATTTACCCCCCCTGGGGGGGTATTTTTCCCCTAGGGGGGGAAGCGATGCCCCCCCATGCAGAAAATTTTTTTCCTAGTTACATACTACTATTATCAATAATTCCTATTAATTTTACAATCACAAGTTTAAAACAACTCTAATTATGCACATTTATACGAATTTTTGTCCTATGCTGCCATGTTAAAAATTTAGATAAAATGCTATCACAGCGCCACCTGTTGAGCTATTGATCCCCAAACATAATCAGCACCAGTTTATGTCGGGGACCAACTAAATACCAAGTTTGGTTAAATTTCGTTAAAAAAAAAAAAAAAAAAAAAAAAAAAAAAAATTGCGATATTTTTCTAAGTTTTTTTTTGTTAAAAGTAAAAAAAATCGATAACTTTGGTTTAAATTATCACAGATTTATCGTTCAACCATTCGTTTTAAAGGTATTGACGAGATCTTTCGAAAGATACCCATCTTGAAATTTTGCCCCCCCGGGTGGGAACTTCCCCCCCCCCGGTGGGGGGGCAACCGATGCCCCCACATGCACAAAAATTTTTTCCAAGTTAACTATTACTATTATCAACGAGACCTTTCGAAAGATACCCATCTTGAAAATTTACTTCCCCGGGGGGGGATTTCCCCCCCCAGGGGGGGAACCGATGCCCCCCCATGCACAAAATTTTTTTCCTAGCTAACTACTACTATTATCAATAATTCCTATTAATTTTACAATCACAAGTGTAAAATAACTCTCTTTATGCCCATTTATACGGAATTTTGTCCTATTCTGCCATGTTAAAAATTTGCATAAAATGCGATCACAACGCCACCTATTGAGCGAGTGATCCCAAAATCTAATCAGCACCAGTTTATGTCAGGGTGCAACTAAATACCAAGTTTGGTTAAATTTCATTCATTGGTTCGTGAGATACAGCGTCCACAAAAAAATGATACAGACAGACAGACAGACAGACATTTTCTAAAAACTATTAATTCGTGTTCTCCATATCCCAAAACATGTAAATCCATCAAAAAGTGGACTTCGAAAATTTTCGCGAATCCAATACTTTCTCTATATTACATATAGAAGAAAGTAATAATTTGAATTTCCCACTGTACTTACCCATTATATCGTTTAATGTTAAAATTATTACTTTCTTCTATATTCAATAGAAGAAAGTATTGGATTCGTAAAAATTTTCGACCATGGGTTTTTGATGGATTTACACGTTTTGAGAGCTGTAGAACACAATTTGACCATTTTTAGAAAATGTCTGTCTGTCTGTCTGTCTGTGTGGGGTGTGTGTGACAAAATTTTGTGGCAACTGTATCTCAGGTACTACTGCACATTATTTCATACAAATTGGTAAGTAGTTGCACCTTGACATAAATCAGTGCCTATCAACTTTTGGTAAAAATTGTCTTACAGGTTGCGTTGCCATCCCGCTTTTTCTAAATTTTTAACATGGTGATATAGGACAAAATTTTGTATAAATGTGCATAAAGAGAATTATTTTTTAGCAATCATTATGAAATTTACAAGAATTATTTATAACAGAGGTAGTCAACTGTGAAAAATTTTTTGTATGTGCAGGAACCTCGACACCCCACCACCCCGGGGGGGAAGCTCCCCCTCGAAGGGAGTAAGTTTTCATGATGGGTATCTTTCAAAAGAGCTCTGCAATACCTTTAAAACGAATGGTTCAACCATCGATCTGCGATAATTTAAAATAAAGTTATCGATTTTTTTTTTTTTTTTTTTTTTTTTTTAATGTAATATTGACAATAACTTTTTTTTTTTTTTTGTGTGTGTGTGTGTGTGTGTTATACTACTTTCCTAATATGGAAATCGTCTGCATTATCATGGAATAGAATTTTTTTAAATAGTATTTTTAATAAATTATTTTTACTGAGTGAATTTTTATAGAAAAATGTAGAAGAAAGTCATGTGGTGGCCACAACATTCTAGTTTTTTCTTTGTCATGACACCTGAAAATAATTTTGCTTTTATTATCAGGGAAGAAAGCTCCAAAAATTATCTTTATGACCTTACTTTTATAGAAAAACTGTATAATAGATAACTTTTGTGTAGTCCTGTATGTAGCCCAAAAACAAAATAGCAAGGCTATAAAATAATATTCTGTTTCTGACAATAATAATGGAGATAAATATCACATATGTTCCTCAATAGCTTTATTTCTATTTACAAAAAGCGTTAAAAAGGTTGTTTTTGTGTAGCCCTATGGTCGAAAATTTACATACCTACAATATAGTGTACTAAAAATATCTTCATCGCACTAAACATTCGTACTGATCATTTTCCATTTATATCGTACAATGTATATGAACAACTTTCTGGATTGCAAGTAAAAGGTTTAAAATATATATATATTACATTTATCGAAAATAAAATTGAATAATTTGAAAGCGATGTTATAATTTAAATAAATAAATAAATAAAAAATCTAAAAGTCCTCCGTACTAAACTAAAATCTGCTTTTGCCAGAATTTCATCAGAATCAATTTTTTTTTTTTTTTTTTTTTTTTTTAAGAAAAAGAAAAGAAAATTAATAATAATCAGTTTCAAAACGGACAGTAACGAAAAAGTTTTTTTTTTTTTTTTTTTAAATAATTTTAAATTAAGAAATAAAAAACTCGAGTGAAAAATAAAATGAAAAATAAAATACGATTTATAAATGGACACTATTTAAGCTCGTGGACTCAGTTCAATTATATAATAAGGAAAAATGACGACATTAGTCTAATGAGATTTTTTTTTCTTTAACATCTCTCTCAATATCATTTTTTTTCCTTCTTTTTTAAATATCTGTATATAGACATCTAGTATATTTAACATTCGAGATAAAGTAAACATATAACAATGCAAAAGTTTTACATTTGTTTATTTATTTTTAGGACGGAGGACTATTAATCTCTAATCTACGGATAAAACGTTGTCGCCAATTTTACGATGGTTGGACATTTATCGAAAATATAATTGAATAATTTGAAAGTGATGTTATAATTTGAAAAAAAAAAAAAAAAAAAAAAAACTAATAGTATTCCGTATTACTGTTTTTGCCAGAATTTCATCATTTTTTTTTTTTTTTTTTTTTTGAAAGAAAAAGAAAAGAAAATTAATAATAATCAGTATGGAAACGGACAGTACCGAAAAAGTTGAAGAAGCTCCTTTTTTAGACAAAAATACATAATTTATTTTAATTTTTAATTGTTGCCAAAAAAGTTTACGAATTGATTTTAAATTTTTTTGAAATGAAAAGACATTCACGCGTAAATATTAAAATTGATATAAAACTTTGTGAAAAATTAAACCTGCTGGGTAAAATTGACGTCCTTATAGCTCTAAAGGTTTTTTTTTTTTTTTTTTTTTAAATATCTTATATTTATTTTTAATATTACTTATTTATTTTGAAATTAAAGAATTAATTTGTTCTGTGCATGTAGTCTCAATCCGCATTTGTAATGATCGATAGATGGCACTTTCTCAACTGCAGTTGTTAGTAAATTATAATAGCCACGTGCATTTATTATTGTTCTTTCTTGTTGTTCTATCATTGTTTCAGCGTGAAAGCTATCAGTGGTGTGATAATTTCACCTTAGCCCACCAGAGGGCGAGCATTTCATTACAATCGCGGAATGCTCGTAAACAAGTTTTACAGATAAAAAATGCAAGCAAATAAGCAGTTGGTCAAGAATAAAAAGAAAGAAATAAAGAAACAAAAGAAAGATAAATAAAATGACTCCACTACTTTTTCCGATGTTAATTTGCCCTGAAAAGAAGAAAAGAAAGAAAGATAAAGAAAATGACTGCACTACTTTTTCCGAAAATAACTTGCTCTGCAGATGTAATATCAATGCATGCTAGAAAACGAGTTTTACAGGGGGAAAAAAGGCCAGTAAATGTACTGTCGCGAGAAGATAATGGCATTTCTACTTTTTCCGAAACTGCGAAAATAATTTGCCCTGCAAATGTTAGTTTTTAAGAAATAAAATGCAACCATATTTACAGTTGTTATTTTTTAAAAAGCGTGGGGTGGGGGGGGGGGAGAGAGAAAGATTAAGAAAATGACCACTACTTTTTCCGAGATTACTTTGTCATGCAGGTCTGGTCTCAACTGCTAGAAAAAGAGTTTTATCGGAATAAAATGTCAGTAAAAGCACTGTCGGGGGTGGAAGGGGGGGGGGGAAAGAAAGAAAGTAAGATAACGAATTATTATTTTTTCAGAAACTGCGAAACTAAAAGAAAAAGAAAGAAAGAAAGATAAAGAAAATGACTGCACTACATTTTCCGAAATTAATTTTCCCTGCAGATCGTCTATCAATGCTAGAAAACGTGTTTTACTGGGGAAAAGAAATGTCAGTAAATGTGCTGTCAGGGGAAATAAATAAGAGTAACATCACTACTTTTTTCAAAACTGCGAAAATCATTTGCGCTGCAGATCTAGTTTTAAAGAAATAAAATGCAACCATATTTACAGTTGATTGAGAAGAAAAAAAAAAAAGGAATGAAGATAAAGAAAATGACCACACTGCTTTTTCACTTTCTCTTACCCATAAGGTAGAAAAGTATTGTTTTGGGTCAAATTTTCAAAATTGAATTTTTGTTTTATTTACAAGTTTTGAGGTCCCCTGAATCCAAAAATCATGTTTTTAGCGGTTGGTTTGTGTGCGTCTCGGTCCCTTATCAACATATCTCAAAAACAAACTATAGCAGAAAGTCCAAACTTGGTATTCTAAATGTGTATGATATAGGGATGCTACACTAAACTTTTCATTGAGATCAAGAAAATGGTTCATGTACAGGGACACCCAAAAAAATTTAAATACATAACGTCTATGGGGAAAATTGTAGGTAAGTAGAGTTTAACATGTATAGACTGCACTAAACCAAATGAAACGAATATATATATATTATATACGTAAAAACATGTTTCGTGTAGTATGTCCTCCACGTGATATGAACATAACCTTTAGAATATATACAGGGCTGAAAATATTTAAGCTATAACAATCTTTTTAATTATTAGCGGAAGTGCTTTACTTGAATATTTTATCATGTCCAGGAAAGCTGCTCAGGAATTGAAATTAATTACTCATAGCTATATGGTAAATAATGTATTTTTTTAAGCTAAATGTTCGTCGCTTGGTTTTTTGTATATTTAGATGTTTTGTGGCTTCCTGAATACGGAAGTCAAGTTTTTAGCGTTTGACCTTTGTCTGTGTCTGTTAGAATAAATTAGAAACAAATAATTTCAGGCGTTCCAAAAGTTGTATTTTGAAGTTAATGTCTTTGTTACTAGAAAAGTTTGATCAAGATTGATAAGTTTCAAGGAATTTTTTTGTGAAAGTTGCCTCAATAATTTTAAATGAACTTTTGAATTTAATAACAGACTCGAATTCTACATAAATGTGGGTACAGTAGTGAAACGGGGGGGGGAGGGGGTTGACAAGAAATTACTTGTCAAATAAAGCTGCTCCGAAGCCTAATTTGAATTGCATTTTTAACATAGGTTTGCATAGTACTCGTTATCTTACCTCTTAATCTCATCTGTATTTAAAGTATTAAATTTCAGGGTAAGAGAAAGTCGTGTGAGTGACACACTAGATTATTTGAAATTTATTTTCTCTACAGATCTAGTGTCAATACTAGAAAACGAGTTTTACAGGAATATTATGAAATAGTTTTTTTTCGTTCAAGTCAAAAAAGAAAAAAAAAATATTTTGTTAGAAGATATATGTTATGTTTCCAAAATGGGAGATTTCACGTCTAATTGAGGTAGAACAGATGTTGAAAAACTGCAAAACCCTTTTAAATTAGTTTTCTTGATCCCTGTTTGTTATAATTTAAGAAAAGAACTGTTTGATTTCATATCCATTGTTTTAAACCCCTGCACTCGAATGAGTTGATTTTTTTTTTTTTTTTCCTTTGCTGATGTTTTGAAAAAAAATAAACATCTTTAATTGGGGAAAAAAAAAATAAAAAATAGATGTTACATTACAAAACTTTTGAAAAAATTACCAACGAAGCTAGGCGCTTCAATATTTAATGTAAAAAATAAAAAATATATTTAACTTAATTACTTGCAGAGAAAAAATTCTTAAAGTTGTTCCCGCAGCGGGAGCTTCGGCGCCTAATGGTTTAAAGGATACATTACAGAAAGGTTAAGATATGTATGCCTCCAAATATTAAACTAAAACTTAATTTTTCTTCATATTCACTTTTATTCCCCCTCACCCCCTTTTTTAACACTTTCCAACAAGGTTGAAAAGTGTTTATGACTTGGGTTTGTCTGTCTGTCTGTCCGTCCGTCTGTCTGTCTGTCTGTCCGCGCTCTAACTCCCGTAAATATTTATGGAATTTCTTGAAACTGATATATGTTAAACAAGTTCACTATCGGATGTTCCCTATTGAAAATGGAGTTTATACCTATACTGGTTTGTGTACAGGGACCCCCGAAAATATTTCAAAACATTGTGTTCTATGACAGGCATTTCTATAAACCATATTTTCATACCCTTACTGTACAAAAATCTTAATGAAATTGAAATATGTTATACAAGTTCACTATCGGATGTTCCCTATTTAAAATGGAGTTTATACCTCTACTGGTTTGTGTACAGGGACACACAAAAGTATTTCAAAGCATTGTGTTCTATGAGAGGCATTTCTATAAACAATATTTCCATACCCTTACTGTACACAAATCTTAATGAAATTGAAATATTTTATTCAAGTTCACTTTCGGATGTTTCCTGTATAAAATGGAGCAAATACCACCACTGATTTGGGTACAGGGACACACAAAAGTATTCCAAAGCATTGCGTATTATGAGAGATATTTCTATAAACTAAATTTTAATAACTTTGCACGAAGATTTATGAAATTGAAATGTGTTATTTATAAGCACAAAAGAAAATGCTTTGCATAGAATATAGCATGATTAGAATTAGATTTACAGGGTGACACAAAAATATTCAGTTATATAAAGAGCTATTAATAAATATTTGCTAAAAGTGTGTTTTCGTTTACATTAAGCGTTTTTAACACTTTCTAACATTTTTAACACTTCCCAACAAGGTTGAAAAGTGTTAATGACTTAGGTTTGTCTGTCTGTCTGCCTCTCCGCGCTCTAATTCCTGTAAATATTTGTGGAAGTTCTTGAAACTGATGTATGTTATTCAAGTTCACTATCGGATGTTCCCTTTTGAAAATGGAGTTCATACCTTTACTGGTTTGTATACAGGGACACCCGAAAGTAGTTCAAAGCATTGTGTTCTATGAGAGGTATTTCTATAAATCGTATTTTCATACCTTTACTGTACTGTACACATATCTTAATGAAATTGAAATATGTTATTCAAGTTCACTATTGAATTTTTCCTGTATAAAATGGATTAAATACCAACTCTGTTTTGTACACAAGGACACGCACAATTTTATACAAATAGACATGAAAATGATAGTCTAACTCCCGTAAATATTAATGGAATTTCTTATATATGTTATTCAAGTTCACTATCGGATGTTCCCTATTGAAAATGGAGTACATACCTCTCATGGTTTGTGTACAGGGACACCCGAGAGTTTTCCAAAGCATTGCGTTCTACGAGAGGTATTACGATAAACCATATTTTCATACCTTTACTTTGCACAAATCTTAATGAAATTGAAATATGTTATTCAAGTTCACTACCATATGTTTTCTATAGAAAATGAAGTAAATACCACCAATGGTTTGTGTATAGGGGCACACGAAATTATTCCAAAGCATTGCGTTCTATGAGAGATATTTCTATAAATCAAATTTTAATAACTTTACTTTCCACGAAGTTTTAGAAATTGAAATATGTTATTTATATGCACAAAAGAATGATTTACATAGAATATAGCATGATTACCATTAGATTTACAGGGTAACACAAAAATATTCTGTTATATTACGAGCTATTATGAAAAGTTTACTAGAATTCTACTTTCGTTTACATTAAGCGTTTTTAACACTTCCTAACATTTTTTAAGTGTGAATATGATATCAATTTGTGTATCTGTCCGTCTGTCTGCCCGCGTTTTAACTCCCGTAAATATTTATGGAATTTTTGAAACTGATATATGTTATTCAAGTTCACTATCGGATCTTTCCTAATGAAAATGGTGTTTATACCTCTACTGGTTTGTGTACAAGGACACCCGAAAGTATTTCAAAGAATTGTGTTCTATGAGAGGTATTTCTATAAACCATATTTTCATACTTTTACTATACAATATCTTCATGAAATTGAAATATGTTATTCAAGTTCACTGTTGGATGTTTCCTATATAAAATAGATTACATACCACCACTAGTTTATGCACAGGGATACTCAAAAGTACTCCAAAGCATTGCGTGCTTTGTGAGATATTTCTATAAATCAAATTAGTAACTTTACTTTCCACGAAATTTTAGGAAATTGAAATACGTTATTTATATGCACAAAAGAATGCTTTGCATAGAATATAGCATGGTTACCATTAGATTTACAGGGTGACACAAAAATATTCAGTTATATTAAGAGCTATAAATAAAAAATTGCTATAATTGTATTTTCGTTTACATTAAGCGTTTTTGACACTTTCTATCATTTTTTTAGTGTGAATATAATTTCAATTTGTGTATATGTCTGACTGTTCTACTGTCTATCTGTCTGTCCCTCTGTCATTTTTTCTGCGCTCTAATTCCCGTAAATATTTATGGAATTTCTTTAAACCGATATATTTTATTGAAGTTCACTATCGGATGTTCCCTATTGAAAATGGAATGGATACCTCTTCTGGTTTGTGCACAGGGACACCCAAAAGTATTCGAAAGCATTGTGTTCTATGAGAGGAGTTTCTATAAATCATATTTTAATACCTTTAAAGTATAGAAACTTTAATGAAATTTTAATATGTTATTCAATTCCCTATCGGATGTTTCCTGTGTAAAGTAGAGTACATTTCTAACTGGTTTGTGTACTGGGGCACTTGAAAGTACTCCAAAGCATTGTGTTGTGTGAAAGTTATTTTTATAAACCAAATTTTAATAATTTTATCTTCCACAAAGCTTAATGCAATTGAAATATATTATTCGTATGCACAAAAGAGTGTGCCTTCTATGTAATATAGTTTGGTTAGCATTAAATTTACAGGGCCACACAAAAATAATCAGTTATATTAAGAGGTATTAATAAAAATTTGCTGGAATTGCACTTTTGTTTACATGAGCGTTTTGACACTTTCTTATAATTTTAGTGGGAATATTATTTCAATTTGTGCATCTGTCTGTCCGATTGTCTACCTTTCTATCTGTTTGTCTCCGGCTCCTATCATCCGTGAATATTTTTAGAATTTTTTAAAAATGATACACTCATGTTCCCTATGGAATGTTCCCTATTTAAAATGTCATTAATAGATCCTGTAACACTAGTTTGTTTACAGGGACAACAAAAACAACAACAACAATAAAAAAAAAAAGCCAATGTATTACGTTTTAGGAGATAATTTTTTAAAAGTTATATTTAAAAAACTTTCTACTACAAAAATCTTTAAAAAAAATGACATGTATTATTAATATTCTAAAATATTGTTTTGTATAGAATATGATATAATTAACTTTCAGATTTACAGGGCTACAGTAAAATATTCAGAGAGTTTAAAAGCTGTAATAATCTAACGGCTGCATTTTCTTTTGCGTTAAGCCTTTTTAACACTTTCCAAAACACGTAGGCAAAGAATACTAATAGTTATTCGACACAACAATTGCGTACAGTTGGAAAGTGTTACTAATCAATGCGTACTGCATGATTTTTCTTTCTTGTTTACCATAGTGGAACTTTTGAAAAACACAATCATTAATTTGTAAACTACGAGCATTGCCAGAATAATAAAATGTCAAATTAATTTTATAACGAGTGTCTCATCCAATTTTCATGTTCTTATGTCTATATTTTTTTAAATTATTCACATACGAAAAAAGAAAAAACAGAAAAATGAATACAGGAAGAAAAATCTGGTTTTAATCCTTCATATGGATGCTTGTACATCTCCACCTGTCTGTACTGTAATGTGTAATGCGTCCTTAACATCATTTATCATTTAAATTTAATTTTCTTTTCTAAATTAAACCATTCCATCCAAAGCTTACTTTTGAGAAAATTTGAATTAACACGTTGAGTGCCATGACAGTCATCGGTGGCTGACACTGAACTTTCCGTTTAGGCCGCGTCAACCACCGGTGGCTGACAATGTCAAATATGATATAAAGCCACGTCAACCACTGGTAGCTGACAGAATAAAATATGATATTTAAAAAAAAAAAAAAAAAAAAATTGTTTTAAATAAGTACTGAAAATTTATTGAAAATTTACTTAATTTTTATTTATTACAGGATTATATCATTAGGGAATTTTAATCAATTTTCAAGCAATGCGCGTGGCCTGACGGGGATTTCCTTAAGAATTCTTGTGGCGCTCAGCGTGTTAATATCGGTGTTTAAAAATTTTTACTTATGTCAAAGTTACATAAAACTCGATTTATGATTTGATAATGAACATCTCATCCAAATTTTATGTTTATGTGTTTATTCGTTTAAAAATTTTGCGCAATAAAAGAAAACGAGAAATCATATTGTTCCTTTAATTTTGCACGCAGGTGTAGTACAATTGCAATGAAACTATACAATTAAAGAAAGACATGTTTAACCTATTTAGTACTTTACTCCATTTGTTGATTTTAAAAATCTGCTTCACATTCCAACGCTAAGTAACGTTTACGTTTAACTTTATCAACGCTATAAAAACTTAAAATATATACAAGTCATTTGATAACTGTAGTCCCCCCCCCTCCTTATTATTTTATTAGTTGCTAAAAGGATAAGAATCGGAAGATTTTCTAAAACAAGGATAAATTTCTTCTAATAAAATAATGTGCGCTATATTTCAGATTTATTAATATTTATTTTTTCTTTCAGGTCAGTTGCCTAAATGCTATGTCCTGGGCTATATCACGAAAATCCAGTTTCTTGTGGTTGGTTGTACTTACTTCTCTGATAACCTTCGTATTTTTGCGCCAAGTCCAGTTGTTGTTTAAACCCATTTCTTTCGAACAACATAAATTCTGGCTTTATAACTTGGAGCAAGAAGAACCTTTAGTTTTGGACCAAACATGTCAACTACCCAGAGTCCATCCTTTCGATCCGTCCATTTTACGATATCTGTCTTCTCCGAGAGTCATTAAGTGCAAAGAAAGACAGCACAGCTTCACTTTTATAGACGATTATGGGGTTGTGAAATTAAATGAAACCTCCATAAAAATTTTTAACTACAAAATCTCTGACATATTTTGTTATTATCAAGATATTATTCGTAAAGACGATTTCACTGTAAGCTACGGTGAAAAAATAACCATACCAGAAAATGGGACGGATGTCAACGCCGACTTTATATATGTATCGTGTACTGATTCTAATGGTTTTGCTTTCTACTCAAATATTCATTCCCACGTAGTATTGAAATCAAAATGGCGATCTCAGTCGTTTGATCATATGATAAATGAATCAGCTTACAATATCCTAATAGTTGGTATTGATTCCTTATCTCGACAAAGTTTCATGAGGCAATTACCAGAAACCTATGAATTTTTAACTAAAAAACTCAATGCATTTGTTTTTCGAGGCATGACTAAAATAGGTGACAACACATTCCCTAATATAGTAGCAATTTTAACGGGTAAATCTGTGATTAATAAGGAACTTCCTAAAGTGAAAGATCCCAAAGAAACGTATGATGAATGGCCATGTTTATGGAAGAACTTCTCAAATGCTAATTACGCGACATTCTACGCTGAAGACCAACCTAAATTAAATCTTTTCACTTATCTACGAGGAGGGTTAAAAAATCAGCCCACCGATCATTACATGAGACCATTCTGGTTAGCAGTCGAAAACTCAAAACTGCTAGTCCTAAGCTCTAGTTTATGCTTCGGAAACATTCCAAAACACATACTGCAGCTGAACTATACGCGTAGCTTCATTCAAAAATATTCTAGAAAGAAAATACCATTTTTTGCATTTTCATTCTTCGTTGAGCTAAGTCATGATTATGTGAGGTTAGTTTCTGCTGCTGATCAGGATTTTAAATCGTGGTTGAATGATTTGTTTAACTCTGGTTATCTTCATAACACATTTTTATTTTTCCTCTCAGATCATGGTCATCGGTTTGATCCTATGAGAGCTACTTTGATTGGACGAATTGAAGAAAGAATGCCTTTCTTCTCTTTAGTTGTGCCACCATCACTATATGAAACTCATCCGCAAATCATCGATAATTTAAAGCTTAATGAGAAACGTTTGGTAACTCCTTTCGATATATATTTTTCTATTACGGACTTACTTAATTATAGTGCCAACAAAAATGAATTTGGATCAGCAACATCTCAGCGTGGAACTACCATATTTGCTCCAGTGTCTAAGAACAGGACTTGTGAAACAGCTGGAATACCCGATCATTATTGCGTTTGTGAAAAAGAAGAAAGTTTGGATGTTTCAGGTAATACAATATGTTAAATAATTAGTTTAGCAATAAAGGGGAAAAATTCAGTTTTAATTTTTCTACAATATGACTAGTCATTAATTTTTAATTCCCCATCATACTATAGGTATGGGGAACTTAGGTATTCGTGAAAAATTTCGACCTCGGTTTTTTGACTTTTTTATACGTTTTCAGGTGTAAAGAATCCGAAAATGACAAAATTTGTATGGTGTCTGTTAGTGTGTCAGTCCGTTAATTTGTTAGTCTGTTAACACGATATCTCACGAACAAATGATCGCAGAGAGGTCAGATCAGTTTTAAAATATTACTTTCGATACTGGCAAGAACCCTATTCATTTGCAACATTCGAATTTAAAAACTTCGTAAGTTATGAGAAATTTACGATTTTCTTAACATGGGAGAATAGGACAGAATTTCACTTAAACGTGCAGTAAATGGAATCTTTTTACTGTGAAAATGTAGGTCCAGTTTTAAAATATCAGTTTTGATGCCGGAATGAACATCAGTAACTATAAATATGCTACTTTGAAAATTTCGCAAGTTATTGGAAATTTACGAATTTCTTAACATGGCAGTATAGGGCAAAATTTCACAAAAACGTCAATTTTGAGAGACATTTTCATCGTAAAGATGTCAGACTACTTTTGAAATATTTTTATAACACTGGCATGAATATTAATGACTATGAATTGTCGAATATTAAAATTTCGTAAGTTATTGGAAATTTACGAATTTCTTAACATGGCAGAATAGAGCAAAATCTCACATAAACGTCAATCTTGAGGGATAATTTCATCGTAAAGAGTCAAACCACTTTCGAAATATTATTTAGGATACTGTCATGAATATCATAGACTATGATTTTTCCAATTTAAAAAATTCGTAAGTTATTTGGAATTTACGATTTACTTAAAATTGCGGAATAAGGCAAAATTGAGCATAAACTTCCATTTTGAGGATCATAAATGCATTAGACAACTTCAAAATTACATTTATGATATCTGTTTGAACATGATTGAATACAAATATTCTAATAGGAAAATTTCGTAAGTTATTCGTAATTTACGATTTTACCAACAGAGCGAAATTGTAAATTTTTCATATAAATATGAATTTTGAGGATTATTGCATTGGAAAGAGTAGCATGAAAACTATACAACGGAATTGACTCTGATAAAATAAATTAATAGATTAGAATAGGATAATTATATCGAAGTGAACGGTGGATAGCCTATTAGGCGGTGATTTCATTCTGTCACTGTACTAAGCTTTGGTCAAATTCAATTCTTTTGACATGATTATAATATGTCTCCCACTAGAAATTTATGAGAACATAAATATGATGGGGAACTAAGCAGAATCCACCTATACGAACTAGTTTTGTTCCAGAGAGTACTAGAGAGTGAAAAAGTAAAAAAGTTATCTTCATATATATATCTAAAACCCTTCTCAGCGAATCATTTCGAATATTTCGTTGTCCTTTTTTGAAATTTAAAAATCAGTATTTACAGTACAGTCGATTTCACACAGGCTACGAAAACACTGTCCGAATTAGAGAACAAAGAATGATGTCTTATGAAAATCATCTATACCGTTTTAACTCATCTTGAAATCCTGAAAACAATAGTTTTTGATGGTATAGCGAACCATAAAAAGTACTAATTTTGTATGGCTCAGACACCAGCGCCAACAAAAATGAAAAGGATTGTTTAATCAGCAACCAACGTAAACTCCCAGTGTTCATTAATCAGTATTTTATTGTTCGGTATGCAGAGACTTTTTTTTTTCGTATAAATTTATTTCATCGAATACATCTATATATATAAAAGAAGACTTCCTGAGTGAGGGGGTGATCTATCAACGCCCAGACCAAACCCCTGGACCTAGAAGCATGAAATTTTGTGACAATGTTCTTTCCATGACGTAGGCATCCACTAAGAAGCGATTTTACAAAATTCGCCCCCCAAGGGGGGGAGGGGGGGAAAAACGTGATTTCACAAAATCCTTCATATCTCAAACAAAAAAAAAACAGATATCCGTAAAATTTTAGCTTAAAAATATAGCTAACACAAATGTCTAAAAACCAATTTCTGGAATTTTCAAAGTTCGGTCCCCAAGGGGGGCGGGGGGGCAAAACGTGATTTCACATGCGTAAAAACGTGATTTCGCATAATCCTATATATCTCAAACAAAAAAATAGATATGCGTGAAATTTTTGTCCTAAAATATAGCTAATGCAAATATCTAAAAACCAATTTCTGGAATTTTAGAAATTGGGTCCCCAAGGGGGGCGGGGGGGCAAAACGTGATTTCACATGCGTAAAACGTGATTTCGCATAATCCTATATATCTCAAACAAAAAAATAGATATGCGTGAAATTTTTGTCCTAAAATATAGCTAATGCAAATGTCAAAAAACCAATTTCTGGAATTTTCAAAATTCGGTCCCCAAGGGGGGCGGGGGGGCAAAACGTGATTTCACATGCGTAAAACGTGATTTCACATGCGTAAAACGTGATTTCGCATAATCCTATATATCTCAAACAAAAAAATAGATATGCGTGAAATTTTTGTCCTAAAATATAGCTAATGCAAATATCTAAAAACCAATTTCTGGAATTTTAGAAATTGGGTCCCCAAGGGGGGCGGGGGGGGGGGGGCAAAACGTGATTTCACATGCGTAAAACGTGATTTCGCATAATGCTATATATCTCAAACAAAAAAATAGATATGCGTGAAATTTTTGCTTTGAAATATAGCTAATACAAATGTCAAAAAACCGATTTCTGGAATTTTCAAAATTCGGTCCCCAAGGGGGGCGGGGGGGCAAAACGTGATTTCACATGCGTAAAACGTGATTTCGCATAATCCTATATATCTCAAACAAAAAAATAGATATGCGTGAAATTTTTGTCCTAAAATATAGCTAATGCAAATATCTAAAAACCAATTTCTGGAATTTTAGAAATTGGGTCCCCAAGGGGGGCGGGAGGGCAAAACGTGATTTCACATGCGTAAAACGTGATTTCGCATAATCCTATATATCTCAAACAAAAAAATAGATATGCGTGAAATTTTTCTTTAAAATATAGCTAATACAAATGTCAAAAAACCGATTTCTGGAATTTTCAAAATTCGGTCCCCAAGGGGGGTGGGGGGGTGGGGGCAAAACGTGATTTCACATGCGTAAAACGTGATTTCGATACCTATATATCTCAAACAAAAAAATAGATATGCGTGAAATTTTTGCTCTAAAATATAGCTAATGCAAATATCTAAAAACTAATTTCTGGAATTTTAGAAATTCAGCCCCCAGGTGGGGCAGCAGGGGGGGGGGGGCTATGGGGCAAAAACAAATAGAAATACAGTTAGGGCGTTCAAAATTGATACAGATAGGATCTAGAGGCCTGCAAGTCGAATGAGGATATTTTCGATTGTGTAAAGTTATTAGGAGGGGCAGGAAGGGGGGAGGGGGGGGCAAAAAATAAAAATAGAGTTAGATCGTTCAAAATTGGTATATAGAGGTTTTCGATACCTACAAATCGATTTCGGATATTTTAGAATTTGTAAAATTATTAGGAGGGGCGGGAAGGCGGGTGGGGCGGCAAGGGGGGGCTATGGGCAAAAACAAATAGAAATACAGTTAGGCCGTTCAAAATTGGTACAGATAGGTTTTAGATGCCTGCAAGTCGAATGGGGATATTTGCGAAAGTGTAAAGATATTAGGAGGGCCGGGAAAGGGGGAGGGGAGAGGGGGGGGGGCAAAAAAATAAAAATAGAGTTAGATCGTTCAAAATTTGTAGATAGATGTTTTCGATACTTACAAATCGATTGCGGATATTTTCTAATTTTTAAAATTATTAGGTGGGGCGGGAAGGGGGGGGGCGGGAAGGGGGAGGGGCTATGGGCAAAAACAAATAGAAATACAGTTAGGCCGTTCAAAATTGGTACAGATAGGTTTTAGAGGCCTGCAAGTCGAATGGGGATATTTTCGAAAGTGTAAAGTTATTAGGAGGGCCGGGAAGGGGGGGCAGAGGCAAAAAAAAAAAAGAAAATAGAGTTAGATCATTCAAAATTGGTACATAGAGGTTTCCAATACCTACAAATCGATTGATGATTTTTTCGAATTTTTAAAATTATTGGGAGGGCGGGAAGGGGGGGGGGAGTAGAGCGGCAAAAAAATAAAAATAGAGATATATCGTTCAAAACTGGTGCATAGAGGTTTTTGATACTTACAAATCGATTGCAGATATTTTCAAATTTGTAAAATTATTAGGATAGACAGGAGGGGGGGGGGCGAAGTGGGAAAATAATAGAAATAAAGGTTAGAGCATTTTGGGAATTTTTTCCGAAGGCAGTGAGAACCCGGTGCGACATTTTTCCTACTCAGATTTTGTTTCTCTTTTTTTTTTTTTTTTTTCACGTGATAAAAATTAATGCAATTTTGAGAATTCATTATAGTGATTCATTTAAAAACAGGGACCAGCGAAGCGGGCGTTGCCTGCTAGTATACTATATACTGGAACATTCTTTATGTTCTTTTTGTGTAGCCTCAACTAGTTTTGTTATGTTATTTGCACTTTTGACATAAAAAAGAAAAAAAAAACATTTATTATTGGAATAGTACTACCTTAAATAGTATAAAATTATTTTTTGCAGCTAAAATAAAAACTAGTATGCTGTGGCCACCACAAGACTTTCTTCTATATTTTCCTATACAAATTCACGCAGTAACAATATTAAAAAAAAAAAAAAAAAACGATTTTTTTTTTCAAAGTTTTTTTTCGTTAAAAAAAAAAAAAAATCGATAACTTTGTTTTAAATTATCACATATTTATAGTTCAACCATTCGACGAGACCTTTCGAAAGATACCCATCTTGAAAATTTACCCCCCCCCCCCGGGGGGGGTACTTTCCCCTGGGGGGGGAAGCGATGACCGAGATTTTTTTCCTAATTAACTACTACTATTATCAATAATTCATATTAATTTCACAATCACAGGTTAAGAATAACTCCCATTATGTACATTTATACGAAATTTTGTCCTATACTGCCATGTTAAAAATTTGGAAAAAATACGATCACAGCACCACCTGTTGAGTGATTGATTCCCAAATCTAATCAGCCCCAGTTTATGTCAGGGGCCAACTAAATACCAAGTCTGGTTAAATTTCGTTAAAAAAAAAAAAAAAAAAAAAAAAAAAACTTTTTTTTCTAAGTTACTTTTTGTTAAAAGTAAAAAAAATCGATAACTTTGTTTTAAATTATCACAGATTTATAGTTCAACCATTCGTTTTAAAGGTATTGACGAGACCTTTCGAAAGATACCCATCTTGAAAATTTACTTCCCTCGAGGGGGGACTTCCCCCCCCAGGGGGGTTCACGAGGCTCCTACGCATACAAAATTTTTTCCCCAGTTGACTACCTCTATTATAAATAATTCTTGTAAATTTCATAATGATTACTAAAAAATAATTCTCTTTATGCACATTTATACAAAATTTTGTCCTATATCACCATGTTAAAAATTTAGAAAAAGCGGGATGGCAACGCAACCTGTAAGACAATTTTTACCAAAAGTTGATAGGCACTAATTTATGTCAAGGTGCAACTACATACTAATTTGTATGAAATTCTGTGCAGTAGTTCCTGAGATACAGTTGCCACAAAATTTTGTCACACACACACACACAGACAGACTGACAGACAGACAGACATTTTCTAAAAAGGGTCAAATCGTGTTCTACAGCTCTCAAAACGTGTAAATCCATCAAAAACCCGAGGTCGAAAATTTTTACGAATCCAATACTTTCTCTATATTACATATAGAAGAAAGTAATAAATGTTTTTGAAATTTTTCAAGAATTCTGAGTCCTGCCACTGCGCCAGGAAACAATTGACAAATGTATTCTTAGAAATATTTATTAGTGCTACAGGCCTATTTCAGTCGGTACAGTTGTCGAATTTTTATAATACACTCTTAATTAGTGCTAATGGCCTATTTCAGTCGGTTTATTGAATGGGGATTTATTGAATGAAGTCCCCCCAAGGCACAACTTTGACATGAGTCCCTTCCCAGGCCCAACTTTGACATGAGTCCCCCCCCGAGGCACAATTTTGACATGAGTCCCCCCAAGGCCCAACTTTGACATGAGTCCCCCCCCCAGGCCCAACTTTGACATGAGTCCCCCCAAGGCCCAACTTTGACATAAGTCCCCCCAAGGCCCAACTTTGACATAAGTCCCCTCCAAGGTACCCCTATTTCAGTCGGTACAGCGTTGTCGAATTTTTATACGTCACTCTTAATAGTGCTAAGGGCCTATTTCAGTCGGTTTATTGAATGGGGATTTATTGAATGAAGTCCCCCCAAGGCACAACTTTGACATGAGTCCCCCCCCCCAGGCCCAACTTTGACATGAGTCCCCCCAAGGCGCAACTTTGACATGAGTCCCCCCCAAGGCACACCTTTGACATGAGTCCCCCCCCCCAAGGCACACCTCCCCCTCATTGGGAAAAAGAGAAAAAACGTTGTTTTGCGGCTATAAGACAGTTTGGACTTCCAACGTTATTTGTTACAATATCTGCAGCTGAAACACATTGGTTTGATTTAATGAAAACTTTATTATGGAATTTAGATCTTCACGAATTAACTAAAGAAGAATTTGTCGATATTAACAAGTTTAGCAGTAGGCCTCTGGCACTAAATTAAAATCTGTCAATGTCAGATTTTCATGTTTTAAATAATGAAATAATGTCGTGTCTGTATAATTTTTTTTTATATTTTTTTTTTTGGGAGGGGGGGGGCTGGAGAGAGGGGTTAAACTTCAATGCATATAACATATATCCATGTTAAATCTAGGACTATACAACTTCTTTTTTTTTTTTTTTTCATTGTGTGTCGTGTTCTATTTATTTGAACTTTTTCTTGTGGGCGGTGTTTACTGATTTTTTTACTTTCCGAACACTATAGTGAGGAAAGTATTGTAATCATGTCAAATATTCGAATTCGAGATTTTGATGTTTCTATACGTTTCGAGGTCCCCTGAGTCCGTTTTCACTATTTTTACGATGATGTATGTATGTGTGTATGTCTGTGAGTGAACACGCTAGCGTCTAAACGCTTTGTTCGAATAAGCTGAAAGTTGGTGCGTATATTGTAAGTCACAATAGTACGAACCCTATAGATTTTGGTGAATCTAGCACTTAAGTTTTTTTACAGGGACACAAAGAAAAATTCTTTATCATTATGGTCTATGGGACTAAAATCTGAAAAGTGCGATAGCATCTAAACGCCTTCTTCAGTTGAGCAAGAAATTTATACACATATTATAGGTCACAGTTGCACAAAATGTATAGATTTTGGGGGATCTAGCACTTACAGTTTTTTTACAGGGGCACAAAGAAAAATTCTTTATCATTATGGCCTATGGGGCCAAATTTTTATAAGTGCGATAACGTCTAAATGCTTATTTAATCTGAACAAAAAATTTGTACACATGTTATAGGTCACAGTTGCACGAACTGTATAGATTTTGGTGAATTTAGCACTTACAGTTTTTTTTACAGGGACACAAAGAAAAATTCTTTATCATTATGGCCCGTGGGACCATATTTTTACCTTCTTCTATATTCAATAGAAGAAAGTATTGGATTCGTAAAAATTTTCGACCTCGGGTTTTTGATGGATTTACACGTTTTGAGAGCTGTAGAACACGATTTGACCATTTTTAGAAAATGTCTGTCTGTCAGTCTCTGCGTGGGTGGGACAAACTTTTGTGGCAACTGTATCTCAGGAACTACTTCACAGAATTTCATACAAATTGGTATGTAGTTGCACCTTGACATAAATTAGTGCCTATCAACTTTTGGTAAAAATTGTCTTACAGGTTGCGTTGCCATCCCGCTTTTTCTAAATTTTTAACACGGTGGTATAGTACAAAATTTTGTATAAATGTGCATAAAGAAAATTATTTTTTAATAATCATTATGAAATTTACCAGAATTATTTATAATAGAGATAGTCAACTGGGAAAATTTTTTTTGTAAGTGTAGGAGCCTCGCCTCCCCCCCCCCCCCTGGGGGGGGAATTCCCCCCTCGAGGGGAGTAAATTTTCATGATGGTTATCTTTCAAAAGAGCTCGCCAGTACCTTTAAAACGAATGGTTGAACCATAGATCTGCGATAATTTAAAATGAAGTTATCGATTTTTTTTAATGTAATATTGACAGTAAAAATGACTTTTTTTTTTATATTTAGTGTTATACTACTTCTCTAATATGGAAATCTACTGCATTATCATGGAAGATAATTATTTTAAATAATAATTTTAATAAATTATTTTTACTGAGTGAATTTGCATAGGAAAATATAAAAGAAAGTCATGTGGTGGCCACAACATACTAGTTAAAAGTGCCATAGCATCTAAACGCCGTATTCAATTGAGCTGAAAATTTATATGAATATTATAAATCACTGTTGCACTAACTATAAGCATTTTGTTGAATCTAGCATTTATAGGTTTTTTACAGGGACACAACGAAAATTCTTTATCATTATGATCTATGGGCTCAAAGTTCAGTAGCGTTCAATAAATCATCGTGTTATATATGGAGAAAAATACTCAAACACTTTATTATGGTTTTATCTCTTTTGTTTTTTAACAACTCCTGTTTCTTTACTTTATCTACAAAACTGTTATTTACTCAATGTTCGGAAAGTCGAGTGGAGTCAGTCCAGATTTTTTTTGCGAGTCGAGTCCAAATATGGGTCGTGTACAATTTTTTAACGAGCAGAGTCGAGTTGAAAGTATGTTTAAAGTAATATAATATGCAACTACGGAAAAAAAAAAAAATCTGCTTAAGTAATTTAGGGATGCCAAATATGAAGATAACTCAACATACGCATAATAATAAAGTAAATTTCCATATCGGACACCTCAGCTATCGGAGGTCACTATTTAAAAGGTTCGAATCGGATTAATTACAACAAAAATCGCTTTTTCGGGTTCGGATCGATGAAAATTGTTTATCGGATTTCAGTTTGACTGACTAAAAATTTATCACTCGGGTTTGGGTGACCCTTATATGTTGAACACGGGCATTTGTTTTACATGAAGCTAAGTCTGTGAAAAAAAATGTGTTAAAAATAAAATTTAACTCAAAAATTTCTAGAAGTTTATAAAATTTCAGGATTAAGGGGTTGAACAACCCCCCTTCCAATCACCCTAGCTATACTGACGCTCGTGGAAAATTGACACTTTTTATGTGTCTTATGATTGTGATTAATCTCTATTAGATTCCTGCATCGGGTCGGGAAGATTTTTTTTTTTTTTCCCACGTGTCGGGTTTTGATTTAGTTTTCAACGAGTCGGGTCGATTTGAGGGGAAAAAAAAATTCCAATAACAAGCAGAATTTTGTTTTCATATAGTAACTCTATAACTGATATAAATATACTATACATATCCATGCATGATTAAATATAGCGTATCCGTATTATTATAGTAAACATTCATATCGGACAAAAGCAATGAGCAAAAATACACTTTTTTTCCTCCCTCTAGAATATAAGCCAAATTTTAGAAAAAAAAAAAGTTAAACAATAAACTATAAAAACAAATAAAAAATATAAACATAAATATAAAAATATAAATATGAACTTGAAGCACATTTTGTATGCTTGGAGTATACATAACACACATAAAATGCTAAAAATTATCATTAATCCATTTTTCAGATTTTTAAATTTTGTAGTGAAATGGCCAGCCAAATACCAGAAAAGGTACATATTCGGCATTGTTGGCTTTTTGAGTTTTGAAAGGGTAGTAACGCAAGAATTGCTACAAAAAGAAAAAAAAAAAAAAAAAGCTATATTTATTTAGCTGCATTAAACATTCGTTAATCCCAGCGGTAGTTTTCTAAGTCAAAATCCATTGATTTTGATCTTTCCGACTTGTATCAATTAGGAAGATGAATAGCTTTAAACAATGACATGTTATGGACGAGATTAAAAGCAAATCCATGTCAGACAATCGAAGGACTGTCAAACACTTTTAACCTACCTTGGTCAATCCTCCAAGAACATTTGGAGCAGATTGGTAAACAGAGCTTATGCTTCGGTCCCACAGAATGTGTCCGGGAAAAAAAAAAAAAAAAAAAAAGCTAACCGATCGACCACATGCAATTTATTGCTTCATCTACTCAATACAGAAGCGTTTTTTTTTTTTTTTTTTTTTTTTTTTTGATCGCTTGATCACTGGAGATAAAAAATAGGTTCTGGCGTTTTGAATTATCATAATAATCCAAAACGCAAAAGGCAGTGTCTCTCTCCAAATGAATCACCACACAAAGTACAGTTAAGTCAGGTTTACATCCCCAAAAATGACTTTTGTGTGTTTGATGGAGTATTCACTGGGTTGTTACTTTTGAAATGCTGAAACCTGGATAAACTGCAAGTGCAGACCTTTAATGTGAACAATTGTATATCGAATAAATCAATCTTTAATTAAAAAGTGTCCAGCGATTGCCGACAGAAAAGGTGTTATTCTACAACATGATAATGCAAGATCGCAGGCTTTGAGGTCTGGGAAATGATTGTACTTACTTTCATGCCTGCAAAATTAAAATAGGTAGATAGAAGGGAACTCACTCAGTACATGTGGTTATAGGACTACCGCACACAATGAATATCAGGTAACAGGATCCGACATAAAGCAGGCAGGAAAGACTCTGCCGAAGGCATTAGGGCCCCAATCGAGGTTCATGTGCAAATACGTTTGTTCCTGCATGCATGGTACTGTAAGGCTCTGCTGTAGGCAGCAAAAACCAAATAGAGGTCCTGACTGAGATTTCAAAAAAATTTTCTTGAGGTTTTTATTAATAAGTGATGTGGAATTTTGAGAATTCATTTAAATACTAGTATGATGTGGCCACCACATGACTTTCTTCTATATAATTTTACACAAAATTTATTGAATACAAATTATTTATTAAATTATTTTCCATTATAAATGCAGACGATTTTTATCTGACAGAATTAGTTATATTACTAAACGCCGACAGAAAGTGAATTTTTTGCTAATATCAAAAGAAATACGATTTTTTTGTTAAAAGATACAAAAAATCTATAACTTTGTTTTAAATTATCACAGATCTATAGTGCAACCATTCATTTTAAAGGTATATGCTCCCACATGCACAATTTTTTTTCTAGTTAACTACTACTATTATAAATAATTCATATTAATTTTACAATCACACGTTTAAAATAACTCTCATTATGTACATTTATACAAAATTTTGTCCTATACTGTCATGTTTAAAAAAAAAAATGCGATCACAGTGCCACCTGTTGAGCAATTGTCCCACAAATCTAATCATCACCAGTTTATGTCAGGGTTCAACTAAATACCAAGCTTGGTTAAATTTTGTTCGTTGGTTCGTGAGATACAGGGTCCACAAAATTTATGATACACACGCAGATATACTGACAGACATTTTCTAAAAACAGTCGTATCATGTTCAGGGCATCCCAAAACATGTAAATCCATCGAAAAGTGGAGTTCGAAAAATTTCACGAATCCAATACTTTCTCTCTATATACATATAGAAGAAAGTAATAATGACCAGCGAAGGGGGTAAAGCCTGCTTGTAAAAACTGAGAAAAATGTTTTATTCCCCAAAATTATTGATTAATTATTTTTGTAATTAACATTTTCACACCTGCATGTTTTCCTATTTTGTAAGTAAGCCCTGCCTTTTGGCATTTCTCGAAAATGTTACATTATTTAAGAAAATAATTTTGCATATTCATGTTTAAATCATTTAAATTTTATTTCCGGCAATTGATGTGTTAAATACAACTACTAGCATATATGTATGTCAATGTCATTTAAGTGGTTAAATTTGATCATATAAAACCATTTTATTAAATAATGTAACATTTTAGACGAAAGCCAAAGGGTGGCACTTTACTGTTTAAAGCGGCCAAAATGTTGGTCTCAGCAGCCGGCAGCCTTCGCCCATGTTATTCTATGGGAAAATTTGTTTACATAATTACTCATTACCCAATGAATATTTTTCAATTCTGTTTTCACATTTAGAAAATTCATAAGCGTTAAATTAGTACTTGTTTTCCAAAAATTGATTTTTTAAAATTTTAGTATTTCATTTTGCGATTAGAAAATGAGAAAAATGCATTTTGTGAAAAATCGCATTTTTGAACTCAAAATTAAAATGTAAAAATTATAAAAAATGAGTACTCTTTTAATGGTTATGAATTTTCTGACTGCGAAAACAGAATTTAAAAATATTCATTAGGTAATGTGTAATTGTCGCAACAAATTTTCCCATAGAATAACATGGGCGAAGGCTGCCGGCAAGATTAGGTATTGTCCCCTCTTAAGGACCATTTCTAACAATTTTAAATGTCTTTTTACCATGTTTTTATTAACTTCTATTCTTGTTTGTTTGTTTGCATGTTTGTTTGTTTGTCCAGTACAAATCTTGCAATCAAATTTTAACTAACTTCCCTACTAGCTAGACATTTGAAACTTTCACAATAGCTCACAACCCAATGACAACACAATAATTTGAAGTCCGATTTTCGAATAGTTTTCTTATAATTAATTAAAATATGAAAATAATAACCTCCTAATACCTTATAAATAGCCATTAAAATATTAGCTATAATTTAATTGTTGCCAAAAAAAATTACGAGTTCATTTTCTTTTCACATAAAAATAAATAATTTAATTAAACGTAAGCGTTAAAAAATTGTAAAAAGTTAAATTATGTATCTCACAAAAATTGATGTCACTATCGGTTTAAAGATTTCATACGCATTGATAATGTAGTTAGTTCTATAGCTATGATTTAACAGAAAATTTAAAAACATAGTTTATAAAAACTTTTTATATATTATAATTATTTAAGTTTTAATTTACATTTCTTCCCCTCATATATTTTCAGATTCAAGATCTTTGAAAGCTGCAGTAGTACTAGTGTCTCATATTAACAACCTTGTTCAAATAAAATTTGGCAATTATTGTTCAGAACTTTCACTAAAGGACATCATACGATCTGATCTCATAATACCTCCAAAGGAGGTCATAGTAAATTCTCGTTTATACTTTGGAAAAGTGAAGAAAGACAGCCAAGCAAAAGGCATGTTTGGCAAACTGAGAGTCATTATAAGAACAACGCCTGGTGATGCCATGTTTGAAGCAACTTTGCAGTTCAGAGATGATTATGAAAATTATTCAGTATTGGGCGACATCAGCAGAATAAATAAATATGGAAATCAATCGAACTGTATTAATGATCACATTTTTAAAAAATATTGCTATTGCATACTACAGAACGAATCATATAGTACTGTATAAGGTATATTTAATAAGGGAAACTATGAATCAATCATAAAAACAGTGAAGTGGCAAATATACGAGAATTTAAAAGCATGCAAAAAGTATTAATTTTTATTTTTAAATGTAAAATCTGTTTTATTACAAATGTAAACCAGATAGTTTTTATTTGATTTCTTTATGGAAAATAATCCTGCTTAAGGTTGGTTATCAATGAACATCAAGGTCATCCAAATCCCATGTTAACCTAGAGTCCCATTATTTTTAAATTTCATTTCATTTTCACATTCTGAAACTTCATGACTGTTAAATCATGTCTCATTTTTCAAAAATTGATTTTTTTTTTTTTTTTTTTTTTTTACTTTCATTATTTTAGTATAATTTTGCATTTTACAACTTCTATGTAAATTTGAAAATCTAAACAAACATCAATTTTCGGAAAGAAAGACATGATTTAACAGGCATGAATTTTCTGAATGTGAAAATGAAATTTTAAAATATGGATTATTTAATGAATAGGCATTATTTTCACTATAGATTAACATGGGATTTGGACGAACTTAACACTTACTGATAGAGTGTCTTAATACAAAATCATCTTGTCAAAGAACTTGGCTACACCGGTATATGGAAAACTCGCATCCAGCATTTCACCCTTGGCATAATTAGTCCCCAGACATTTCGCCCCCGGATGTTTTTTCCTAAGTGAAGGGAATTGGAATAAGTTAAACAGTTAAATAAGTTTATAAATAAAAATATAAAGTGCGTATTTTTGGGTACAACTATTGTCTGTCCATACGACTTTCTTTCAAATTTCAATGTAAAACAACTGAATATACAGAGGGCTTGTGATAGAATAATTTGATGTATTAAATATTTATTGCCATGAATTAAATCAAATTATGCATGTATAATAAATCATTTATTAAATTTTATTTGTAAATAAATAAATAAAATATTTTATTTATTAATAAATAAGCAAATAAGATAAAAGATTTTCCCCCCCCCCAAATATCCATCAATTAATCTCTATTCAAATTTCAGTATTTATCTTATTAAAAGAAACTAAGTTGATTTACAAAAAAAAAAAAAAAAAAAATTTGGTTGGCTAGATTATTAAAATTCTTCAAACAATTTATCGGCTACCAAGAACCCAAATTTGACATTCCTTCACAAACATTTTTTAAATATATATATATGATTTGAATAATAATTATCATTAATATTCTTTAGAAAAGATATAAGTTTAAAAAAAATTCTGCAAAATTCGAATTTTTCTCCCTTTTTAGGGCAGTAGCAATTCCAAAAAATTTTAATTCAAAATGGTTGAAATTATGTTCAAGAAAATCACTTGATAGTTAAATATTAATTAATATTAACTTATTGTTAGTATTGATTACAAAAATTAACTTATAAGGAAACCTTTTCAAAGGGGTATTTATTTCATGCGGAAAGGAAAATTTCTCAGTATCCAATTGGGAGGACATAAATCCCTAAACCCTCCTCATTCTTTCCTACACTCCTGATATAATTTAAAAAATGTTTTGGTTTTATCCAAGACCTTTTACCAGTAACATGATTCTAATGTAAAAGTTTAAGGTTCTATGAAAAAAATCTAGTAAATTTAATGACTAAAACTTACATCCTTACATAATGCACAGTTTACATGTATTAAGTGTTGAATATATAATAGAAACATAATCAGATTTGATCTGAAATATTTTATTGCATTACAGAATATTCTGTAGAAATTTATCTTAAAATAAAATATAAAGTAGCAATAATTAAAAAACATTTATTAGAATATAAATAAAGGGGAGTATGGTGACAATACAACCTGCAGAAGAATTATCATAAAAATGCGATTAGTTATTTCTGTTGGAAAATTTTTGAAATAAATTTCGATAATAACAGCTCTTAAAATTAAGCATATTTAAAAATCATTTCTTTTAGAAATTTTCAAATTAATTTAGAATTAATATTTTCATTAATGCTTAATTATTAAACAATTAATTTAATAAATTTTTTTGCCATTACTGTCATAAAGTAAAAAATTATATTCATATAATAATTAAATATTTATTTTTAAGCAATGTTTGAAAAATCATCCCAGCATTCCATCTTTAATAGCTAATGAAAAAGCTACCCCTACGTATCTTTAATCAATTTATTTTCTTTTAAAAAAATTGTGTCCAATTTGGATCAAAATTAATTGATATGTATTTAAAAAAATAATATGATTTTCTTTTTTTTCTTAATTCAAAAATAGTTTTATAATCCATTAGTCTTATTTGCTTATTTCTTACCCTTAAATGCATTAATTTTTATTTTTAATAAATAACATTTGAAATCAACCGGTAAATGGGTGTAGACAATTGGAGGGGGGGGGGGGGATACACATAAAAAATTAAAAAAAAAAAAAAAAAAAAAAAAAAAAAAAATTACATATTGATGTATTTCTGCATCACAGGAAAAAAAAAAAAAAAAAAAGCTACATTTTTCTTGGATAAATTTTTCAGTGTATGCAAAAATAGAAATATTTGTTACTCTTACCTTGTTTCTATCTAAAAACAATTTTTCCTGTATGTAATTCGTAATACCCATGCCGAAATGAATTTGTTCTCAGATAGTGTACCAATGAAGATTGTTACAGATAAAGAAATAAACTGTCAAAGATTCTAGTTGTGTTCAGAAACGATAAAACAGTTTTGGTAAAATTAAAATTATAAAAAAAAAAAAAAAACACTATGCAAAGGTTACTACATAAAAATATATGAGGTTTTAAATATATGACGCAGATCTACATCACTATGCATTTAAAGGTCAATAAATAGATAAAAATATTTTTTACACTTAAAATTTCACTTATTTACAGCAATAAACATTTTGTCGAACAAATTATTCTATCGAAAATCGTTTTTACATTCACTCATTTTTACTTTCCCCACACTATAGTGAGGAAAGTATTCTAATATCAAAAATAAGAATTTGCGATTTTGATGTTTCTATACATTTCGAGGTCCCCTGAGTACGTTTTCACTATTTTTACGATGATGTATGAATGTGTGTGAGAATGTGTGAGTGAACATGCTAGAGTCTAAACGCTTTGTTCGAATAAGCTGAAAGTTGGTACATATATTGTAAGTCACCACAGTACGAACCCAAGTATTGATTTTGGTGATTGATTTTGGTGAATCTAGCACTTATAGTTTTTTTACAGGCACACCAGGAAAAACTCTTTATCATTATGGCCTATGGGGCCAAATTTTTAAAAGTGTATAGCGTCTAAACACCTTATTAATCTGAGCAAAAAATTGGTACGCAATGTTAAACCATTCTAGGCCACAGTTGCACCAACTGTATAGATTTTGGTGAATTTAGCACTTACAGTTTTTTTACAGGGACACAAAAAAAAATTCTTTATCATTATGGCCTATGGGACCAAATTTTTAAAAGTGCGATAACATCTAAACGCCTTATTCAATTGAGTTGAAAATTTATTCGAATATTATAAATCACTGTTGCACTAACTATAAGCATTTTGGTGAATCGAGCATTTATAGGTTTTTACAGGGACACAACGAAAAATTCTTTATCATTATGATCTATGGGCTCAAAGTTCAGTAGTGTTAAATGAAACATCGTGTAATATATGGAGAAAAATACTCAAATACTCTATTACGGTTTTCTCTCTTTTGTTTGTTTAACAACTCCTCTTTCTTTACTTTATCTACAAAACTGTTAATTACTCAATGTTCGGAAAGTCGAGTGGAGTCACTCCAGATTTTTTTTATTGAATGTATAAAGAAAAGCAAATGAAAGGACAACAACTAATCGAAAAAATACTATATGTATAATTGTATTTTTATTTATAAAATTAACTATTTAATTTACTCCTACTCCATTTGAGAAGAAATATTCGGGGATGAAATTTCCCATGAGCAAAAGTTCCGGATCCTGGCTATACTACAGCAAAAAACAGCATATAAATTATGGCGATTTTTAAAGTGTGACTCGTTCTTAATGTCAAGAGTTCTACTTCTGATTTTGCAGTGGCTTCACTTAATGCCTTAGTCTAGTGGTAGTCAACCTGGTCCCTGCTGTGATGTTAAAAACAACACATTTTTTATTTAAAAAGCAATCAAACATCACATATAATCTATTTAAAAAGCAATCTTAAATTTATTTAATCAAGCTAAAGCAATTTCGTATAATTTGTTTACTCATTAATCTGTAATCAAGGTTCATTCTCAAATATTGGAAAAAAAATTCCCCGAGTTCCCAGACAATTTTCAAGAAAATATTAGCGACATATTACAAGAAACACTCCTCTAGACAGGACAAAATACTGCTGCTACTTCCACTGTATGATGTCATATTACTGCTGATCATGATAGAAATTCAGGTAGAAATCATTATTTACATGTGTATTTTCACAATAATACTTAATCATTTAAATTTTGATATGAAGCCGAACAAGAAAAACATAACTTGAGAGAAAAAAAAAAATATTTGTTTTTTTCAGGTTTTATAACTGATTTTCCCTGACTTTTAATAAAATTTTTATTTTCCCTGAGTTTTTTTCTTTTTTTAAACAAATTTCCAATTCCCTGAGTATTCGCTATTTTCTAGGTTTTCCCTGCTGAGTATGAACCCTGACAATTTTATATAATTTAATGCTTTTCTTTATTCAAAACCATAACTTTTATCCAGATGTTTCAACAAATAATCACTAGATATAAAATAAAAGAAAGTAAAAAAAAAAAAAAAAAGCTCATTGTTTAAGTACTTATAAATTAATTTGATTACATTTCCCTCCGTTAACGATGCAATAGTCTCTAATGTTACGTTTTAATTAAGGGTGGGAATCGATTAAGAGTTTTAACTGGGTTAATCGTAGTTCATTAATCGATTAATCGGTCGATTAATCGACTTTTTAATCGGTTTTCATTTTAATTTATATAATTTTATTTCAATGATGAATAAAACTCTCATATTGTGTATATATATGCATATTATTCATAAGTTTGACTGAAAAAGATTTTTTTTTTTTTCAAAAATTTTTGTCTAATTCATTATATCTCTTCATAACTGAAATTTAAATCAATTTTCAGAGTAATAACTGGCGACTTTAAGTGTTAATTTTATAGAAATATTTTCACTTGTTTATTTTATTTTATTTATTTGTTTATTAAGTAAATTATTTTTTTAATTCATTTGAAAGAAACATTAAATGAATTTACACATATTTTAGTTTTATATTTGCAGGCCTTGTCCATCTCACTTCTCACTATTTTTAAATGTCTTCTCAAAATTCCATATCATTATCATAAAAATCTCAAATTCTTATATTTTAGTTGTTCTTTGTCACTTCGGACTAGGACACATAATGTTACTTTCTGTTTCTACTTTGATAGTTACTATCAGCAATTCTGAACAGACAATAAACGCTTGAAGATATTGTGAAACTCTGTGGACATTTTCCCCATCAGAGGGATAGTGGAAATCTCAATCCCTTCTTACCTTTTCTTTTCTTTTATCTTTAGCGTTTCCATTTTTTGAAAGCATCTTGTTTCTGAGAATACTATTACCCTTGTCAACACTTTCTGTAGAAGGCTAAAGACAGGTGGTATTGCTCCAGAATGCACATGAAGCGGCATTTTATTTAAAAACTGTCCTCCCCTTTTCTCTATCTAGCAAAATATGTGAAAAAATATTTTGTAGGCAGAAAAACATTTTTACTTTAATTCGTAGTTTGAAAATTTTAATCGGATTTTGAAAATTTTTAATCGAATTAATCGATCCGATTAACTCGATTAAAAAAATTGATCGGGACTAAGCATTGATCGATTAACCGAACCGATTAATCGGCACAGCCCTAGTTTTAATAATGGTAACTTTTATTTAAAAAAAAATTGATAATAATAATGCGATTTAATCATAATTTTAGTTAACCAGTCAAGTATAAATTCTGTACTTTAATATATGAAGTCATTATGGAGCACTTCAAATATGAACCAATCTTTTATTCTCCCTTTTAGGACTATAATGCGAAAAAAAAAAAAAAAATATATATATATATATACACAGGGTGTCCCATAAGTCTGTAGTCATTTTAAAAATTCATAACTATTGAATGAATTGATAGAAATGAACAGTCTGTGAAAAAATCATTCTCATGAAGGGGATTTCTTTTGGTAAAGAAAAAAATATAGTTAAATTTTTTTTCGACGATAGCTAGACAAAAAGTTAAATTTTTTGCACGGGTGTCAAAGAAAAATATGCAAATGAAATTCCTATATTGCACAATTTTGCAATTAGAACAGTTTATTTCTTATTTTGCCTCCTATTTGTGCATACATGAAGTTTTAATTGCGATGCTGACTTGGTGGATAAAGCATTATTAGTGAAGATGCTTTCAGGTAAGAACCGCTGACTGAAGCTGCAGTTAGCAGTGTTATGACTCGTTTGTAATTTGTGGTGATGACAGACGCATAGAATAGGATTTATATGCCTGTAAACATTTGTATGCGAATAAGAACAGTTTTTCATGAAAATGTGTGATCTGGTCATGCAAAGAGCCCTCTATCAACAAATAGCTTAATTATTATTTTTGCTTTATCAAAAAAAAAAAAAAAATCCCCCTTCACAAGAATGATTCTTTCACAAACCGTGTTCAATTCTATCAATTCATTCAATAGTTATGATCTTTTAAAATGTCTACAGACTTTATGGGATACCCAATTATACATATAGTTTCAACTAAATCTATTTTTCTGTGCCAAGCAAATCTTTGCTATTGGCAGAATATAGTTTAATTAGGTTGCAGATGCAGATTCACGTGCTGATGGGATGTTTGTCTAGGTCTCTAAAATATAGTTTTGTATTATGGAAACAGCTTCCTTAATTTTCATTATTAAAATTCAAGAAGAATCCTCCATGTTAATAAACACTGCTCATAGTTCTTTAATAGTATTTCTTGAGCCAAGATTAATTGTTTTTAATATAAATTCTCTTTGTGAACTGTGCGATTTGTCTGTTTTCAGACAGAGATCTTGGATTAAATTGTGTTCCAAAATTAAAACTATTTAATCTGTTAACAAATAATATGACAGCTCTTGTTTCATGATGGATTTCTTACATGATAAAATTCCCTCAGTGTATTTTTTTTTTAATGAAGATTATGGATCGAATGAACATTCAAATTTGAAACTGCCTATCAGTCTCTAAATAATATGACATCACAGTTTTTTAAAGCTGTTCTTGAAAGAACCAGGCTATTGAAAATCATAGCCCCTTGTTATTTATTCACAAACCTTGTTATTCACCTCAACCATACAGTCAACACTCTCACCACACCTACCATCCACTAGTGGGCAGTAGTTGGGTGCTCAATAATTGGCTTCAACTTGCTGCAAATCTGCTTTATAAATTTTATAAAGTAAAATTACTCCCTGACTTTATAAATCACCATTACTGTAAAAGTGGTGAGCAGTTTAAAATTTTACAACTAACAGGAATACAAAAGTGGGCAGTAGATACAAAAAGGTTGACTACCCTGATTTAGCCTAGACAGTGAAAATTATTTCTTCAAAATGCTTTACTTTTTATATGCTTTTTTGATATATTTAGGAAAATTTTCTAATTAAATATATTTTTATAGATTGCTTAACATAAAAATCGGCAAAAGAATTTGAAAAGTGTTATCAAAAACTTGGTTTTTAACAGAAATGTTTTTCTACGGATGCTTTAAAAAAATAATAATAATAATAAATAGTGTAACAATTTGATTCCAGTGAATTGTTGTTTAAAAACTAATATCTAATTTATATATACAGTGGAGCACCATTTATACATTTTTCAAGGGACCGTTTCTAAAAAATGTATAACTGAAAATAACATACAACTGAAAATTCGTTTTAACATTCATACACAATAAAGTGTCATATTAATAATAAAAGTCAAATCAATTTTCATGATTTCCTTTACATTTATTCGACTAAGATATATTTTTAATTAAATTAAAAATGTTTTTAAAAGGCAGGATAAAAATTAAATGATAATTAAAAATATAGAAATTCAGAAAGATTTCTCAAGATTTTGATTTTAACCTTTAAAGACAAAGCATGTCGTTCTCTAAATGACGATGACATTTTTGCAAACGATTAAAAGAAAGAAAAAAAAATTGTGAGTAATAAATCTTTAAGTTTACAAAATGCCTATAAAGTTGTGGGTTTTTTTGCTTTCATACCCCATCCTTGTAATCAATTAAAGGAGAGAGTGGGAGGTCTACAAGTGGTCACTGGCTGCTTGTATACCTACCATTCAACCCAGTCTCCTACTGCTTATTTCTGAAAACACCCCCCTTCCCCCAGGCTATCAATGCCACACTTTGTTACCACAATTTTAAGAAAAAATAATCGAAAAAGATAAGAATAAAACATATAGAGAGCATATATATATTTTTATTATCCTGGAATGAAACTCAAACTTGGGATTCTATAAGGGAAAAAAACGTATAAGTGAAATTAAGAATTTATTCTTGTCGTATAAATGAAATATTTTAACATTAGAATTCAATGGAATGATTTGGTACCGAAGTTGAAAAACGTATAAAAGGTGCTCCACTGTATAATATATAGGTAATCTGGATCCATTATGCAATTTTTTGGTTATTTCTTTATTTCTGATTGTATCTTTAATTATTTGTTATTTATTTATTAATTTAAAAAATCTGTAAATAGGATGTAAATTTTTATTTATTTTGTATCATAAGTAAGCAACCCACAGAAATCATCAGTTGAATGAGTTATTGTATATAATAAATTTATTATATTCAAATACGGAGTATTTTTTATTAACAAAAAATATAATTTTCATCAACTATTAAATTACTAATTGGTCATCGTGATCTAATATTCAATATTTTCAAATGAACTTATTTTTAAATTTAATATTTATATATCGTTTTAGTAATTAATATCTAAGAGATTTGGTAAGACATATTTACCAAATCAAAAACAGCAGCCAAACATTGTGAAAATAGACAATAATAATAAAAAAAAAAAAAAAGATTATTTAAAATTTAACTGTGTTTTATCAAAATAATGGAATTTGAATAATGAAATGTAATTTAATTATTTATTAAAATAGCACAAATCTATCGGCAATGTTAGGAGTTTATTTCTTGAGTATTCATCAAATCTCTGTTGTAGTAGATTTTAATTATTTTTTAGGTTTTACTCTAATTTAGCTAAAGGTTTTGACCATAATTTGATGGTTTATTGTGGGGCCAACAAAGAAAACTGCCAAATCTCCAAATGGTGGTCCGTCCTTATATACACTATTTTTTTTAAATTATCTTTTAGATTCATTTTCAAATCACAGATAAAATTAATTTTCTCTCAATACATTGTTGCAATTGTGACATCATGTTTTTTGTTAAAATCATCATCTTCCCTTATTTTATTCATTTCTCCAAATCAAGGATAAAATTTATTTCCTTCATTTCAATACATTTTTATCGCTTATGATGTTAGTTTTGAGCATTAGGCCCAGGAATTCTAGACTTTTTTTTGTTAAGACGATGATAGAACAGCGTTATTCATATGTTAAACATAAATACATAGTATCAATAATAAACTAAATATAGGAAAACTCTTTTTGAAGACCAAAATATAGTTATTAGAACATGTGCAGGAATATCTGAGCAAATCCGAAATGCTCATAATTTTCATAACATCAGAGTAACAAAAGAAGTAAGAAACAAAAAAAGAAGGAAGTGTGATGTCAAAACAATTCAATATAAATCTGAAATTCTCACTTATAAAAACACAATTTAAAATATTTAACAAATCTTGAATTGATGTCAGCACAGACAGAGGTATTTTCAAAGTTTTTTGATTGTGTGAAATACACACAAAACTTCAATTTGAGTGGAAATTTTCAAACCAACAGTGTTACACTTACCAACAGCCAATGGTCACTTAATTGTGTTATAGCTTACATATTTAATTTTACAAAAACCCAATAAGAATGTAGATGTTTTTTGTAGTCAGTTTCAATTTTGTCAAGTTACAAAAGAGATTACTTTCGGTATTTTTTGTATATTCATCTTTAATTTAAGAAAAAAAAAAAAAATATATTAATTAATATAAATTTATTTTTAGTTCTTCAATTATATTTATCAGTTACAGTTGCAGTGCCTAGATTAAAAAAATTTTGATACTGTAATTTTAATTGTGAGAGTTGGACTGTTGTGCTTTGCTTCATTCTCAAGTGCATATCATAAACTATCTAAATACAAGCAGACATGCAATTTTCTTAAATGGTACATTTGCAAGGGAAAAGGAATTTTAATTTTTATTATGCTCTATATTTATAATTGTATGCATTATATACAAGATGTAACAAAAAGATGGGACAAGTTAAATATCAAAAACTGCCTTCTCATGCCGAAATTAACAACCTCTTGTTCCTTGGGGAGATGCAGCAACTTTGAAATTTCAAATGTTAATCCCCTATTTTTTAATGGAAATTTGGATCTTTCAGGAAAAAAAAAAAATATATATATATATATACACTACTTTCAACATCATTCCTTTTTTTTACAAATCATAATTAATAAAAACTGAATAGAAGTACAAACATTTCAAAACAGGAATATCTGAAATAATATTCTTTCTTCATTCAAAAAATAAATACATGTTTAATATTCTTCCATGGTGGTAAACCTGACCATCCCTTTGTGAGGAAAGGGTAACTAACTTGACATCTTAAATGAAATTCTCATTTTTTGTTACAGATTTAAAAGTTAGTTGGGTGAAAGATAATTTTTACAATAGATGCTCAATCTGCATGCCTAATTTGATTTGGCAATATTGAATTCAAGTTAAAAATACAATTACATCATTTTTAATAACGTCAACAGAATAATTACGATTTCACTGCTAATCCTTTGATGAAAATAATCTATAGTATTTCATTTGGTTTCTTCAGTATACATGGCATATCTGGTGACCCCAAAGAAAGTGATCTAATGGTAAATCAGGAGAACTGGCCCCATCCATTTTGTCCTCTTTCCAATACTCAGTTAGGAGAATCAACAAGATGCGGACTGAGAGCATTTATATTAAAAATTAAGTTTCATTCAAGCAATATCTAAATAATCAACAAAGGAAAAGAAAAAGATGATATTCTCATTTTTAAAACACTCATGCTTCTATTTGGAATTATCCAATAAAAAATAGGGGGCTCCCATTTAAAATTCCAAAGTTGCCTCCCAAAAATGACTCTAGATTGTTGATTTTTATATTACCGGATAGTTCTTTTAAAAATATTGAATATATATACTTTTCAAGATATATTTTTTGAAATTTTTAACAGGACCTATTTTTTTGTAACACCCTCCATATGTGTGTTTTTTACACTATAATAACAATTTATTTCAACAGTTCAAAATTTACTTTTGCTGTTTTCTTGTTATAATATTGAAATTCTCTGTCCACTGCTTTGACACATCTGTTATGTATGTAATTTGAAATTAGCATAATCTACTTCGATTATGTAAATTTGCACATACTGCATGTGGTCTTGGAGGCAATTTTCCTTTGGGCTTAATACTGCATGTCATTCATTTCTGCATGTGCATTTTTATTTGAACATTAATAAAATTTTACATAATCCATTTTCTGTGCAATCCTTGTATGTATTAACTTTTTTTTAACTTCCAACAGCTCCAAAATCATGTATGCACTAAAAAAAGTTGCATAATCAACCTTGATTGTGCAAATTTCATAGTGTGCACATAACAGCAGCACCGAAATCTTCCATATTGTGACAATTGGTACTATTTTATTTTCTTAACGGAGATCATCTCCCCATGTCTTCTACTACTCTGTATGTAATCTGATTTCATTTCATTCTCCAGTTTTAGCTGCAGATACCGCAAAATAGGGAAAGTTATTTTATGGCCACCTGCTTATGATACAATTTTAATGAATATTCATTACTCATTAATATGATTTCTAGACAGAATTCTTTAACTACTATGCAAATTTATGTAGACATTGGGATCCGGACAAAATATTGCTATTAAAAAAGTAATATGATCTATTTAAAAATTTGAATTTGTATTACGCGGGATCTCTGGAAGGGGACACAGGGCATATATATATCATAGAGTGGAATTTCACTATTTTATCTATATTTGAGTTACTTTATCATTTGCTTTTCACCATTCAAAATACACTTTTAAAATATTGTACATCACTGTTGACATCAAAGCTGAACACTGTTCACAAATCTAAATTAAAAATTTAAAAACTGATAAGCACGACTGATTATATTATGATTAATCTTGACAAAATTAATAAACATAGTTTTAAAACTCTTTTAAGCAAAATTTATAATAATTTTTGCGGTAGGTTTGTCTGTATGTCAGTGTTCTGACTAAGGTACGTGTTTTCATGAAATTTTATACAACATTATTAATAATTATCAACTCCTTTTTGCTTTGCATTCATCTTTGTAGGTGATATTTTGTCCCCACGAGATTTTGTCCCCAACCCATAGACATTGATAAGGCAACGTTATGTTTGGTTGATAAATAAATAAAGAACAACAATATATATAAAAAACAAAACAAAATTTTATTTGCTTTTATTTTTAAACAAGTTTTCAAGTTTTTGAACTTAAAAACTATATAAACTAATCTTAAAACATCAACTGTTGCAGAAATGTCGGTGGAGTACATTTTAATTAGAAAATAAATCTCAGAATTTTTGTAAACACATAACAATAATATAAACCATTCATTCATGAATATTCACACATCAGATGATTAAAATATACAGATACATGTGCAAAAAATCGAACTGATGCAAAATTATTGACGAATAAATATACACAAATTATACAATAACTTTTTACAAATGGTCCCAGACACTCAGTTTTTACCACAATTAAAGCAAAAAAAAAAAAAGATTTAAAAGCATTAAAAATAATTTTACAACATAAATAATAATTAAATAAATGTGTTTTATTATTATTATTATTTGATTTAAATTAGAAAAACTTGGAAAAGCTACAATATAAATACTACCCTACCCCGTATTGTGTGGAAAGAAAACACCCAGTTTGGTGGTGGAAACAGGAGAGCCGATTAAGTAACAGTTGTTAAAGTCAGACTTGAGGAAAGCATGACTATTTACAACTCAGTTAATATATTTTAAAAAATAACTAAATAATAAATAAATAAATAAATAATCTTCTGTTGTATGATAAAGGCTTATGGATAAATTTGATTGAATCAGAAAACTATAATAACTATAATTAAGTAAATACATAGAGAAATGGCTTACTTGGAAATTTGCTGCATAAACTTCTTGGTGCGGTCCGCACCAGGAAGTTTATGCAGCAAATTTCCAAGTAGGCCATTTCTCTATGTATTTATTTAGTAATTTAGGAAATTTCAATTTAAAACTTTTAAGTAACTATAATTAAGTTTAAATAATAATTTTTTGAAACTTAACATAATACAACAATAAATATATAGATATATTTTAATTATTTATAAATAAAATAATAATTAGAGCAATACAATTTTATTTGTATAATGTCTACACATTACATTATTTTGCTGCAGATAAAAATTTACATTTAATTTTAGTTTGTGAATTTAAATAAGATTAATACTGAAATAAATAAATCAAAATATAAATATTTAAAATGGGAAGCGTGTAAATAAAATTACTCCAAAGCAAATAAAGCACAATGAGGTGATGAGAACAAAAATAGATTAGAAACAAATCCACTCCCCCCCCCTTTTTTTTTCACCCATATTAAATCAAAATCAGAGGATTATTCTTTATTGGATGCTTGCCAAAATTCCACACAATTCGTGGCAGACCTATATTGACTTTGTGAATCAGTAAAAAAGAGCTTTATGTTAATATACTTTAAAACTATCAAGTTTAACTAACATCTAAATATTACTTAAAATAACAGAAATATTCTGAAGCAATTTGAATTATGCTGGTAAAAATATCTTTAGCATTTGCCACATAAAGAAAAAAATTATATATTCAAAAACTCTAAAACATTAGTAAGTATAAACACTGTGTAAAAATATTTTTATTTACATTTTTTTCTTTTTCCCATTGTAAAATTTCCTATGTGGAAGCTTTACAAAAAGCAATAGATAGATCTCAATAACCATTTAAAGAAACTTACATATGACTGCTTGTTAACAAGATTATACACATAATAACTTAAGGGCCCTCTTCACTCACCGCCGCTGGAAGCCGAAGCTAATGTTATTCTATGGGAAATTTTTCTTTACAAATAACTCATTAACTAATACATGTTTTTAAATTCTGTTTTCGCATTCTGAAAATTCCCAGCTGTTAAATTGACAGACCTTTTTAAAAATATATTTTTTTAATTTTATATATTTTATTTTGAAGTTGCAAAATACGAATTTTCAATATGTGAATTTTTTTCATTTTGCAATTTCATTTCGAAATAGAATATTAAAAAAATATATTTTTAAAAAAGGTCCATCAATTTAACAGATGGGAATTTTCTGAATGTGAAAACAGAATTTAAAAATATGTATTAGTTAATAAGTTATTTGTAAAGAAAATTTCCCCATAGAATAACATTAGCTCGGGCTTCCGGCAATGGTAAATGAAGAGGGCCGTTAAGAGAAAAAGTTTATCATTCATGCTTGAACAAGAGGACTCACTCTCTACTTATTGTCACTGATAGCCAATGCTATGGGAAAATTTATTAACAAAATTATTCTTTTTTCTCCAAAATCTCATTTTAATTTTTGATATCTTACACGGGAGTTAAAAAAAAAAAAAAAAATTAAATGAATTTTTTTACACTTTATAATTTAAAAATGAAATAGTAAAAATTTAAATAATTTTAAAAAACTAGAACAAATTTAACAGTTGTGAATTTTCTGAATGTGAAAACAGAATTAAAAAAAAAAAAAAAAAAAAAAGAGAGAGAGAGATTAGGTAATATCTCTTAATGAATTTCTCCATAAAATAATATGAGCTTTGGTTGCCAGAGACAAGAAATTTGTAATAATATTGAAAAGACTTAATGTGATATATTCCAGTATTACTTCTTAATATATTATCATAAAAGATAAAAAAAATATAAATTAAAAAATTTGAAACTGTTACACTAAATAAAATAAATTAATAAAAGAAAAAATTTTTTAAAAAGAAAAAGATTTTATTCAATAAACAATATTTGTGCAGAAGAAAAGTATAAATCAAGTAAATTTTTAATTCAACGCATTATTTATAACACAAGTATTTATGATACTATATCACAATGTTATGAAAGCAAATTGCAAAAGAGAAATATATGCAACCACTCTTTCGTATAGAAATATAATTACATTATTTCCAAGCTTGAAATACAATATAGGATTAAACTTAAGTATGAAAAAAAAGTAAACTTTAAACATTAATGTACTATCATGTTCAATCTTGTAAAAAAAAAAAGTACTTTTTTGATACTTTAAAATTATTTATGAACAGAATGTAATAGTAATTGCATGGTACAATTACACGAGTGTTCAAAAAACTAATATTCATAATGCGGTAGAAAAAGTTTTTTTTTTTTTTTTTTTTTTTTTTTTTTAAGATCCAAACTGGTAAAAAGAAAAAAAAAAAAAAAAAACCATGAAAATAAAATTTTTAATGAGTACAGTATAAGATCCGTTATCCAGAAACCCATTATCCAGAATGCTCTGAAAACCAGAATGCAAAAGGCCAACTACCAAAATTTTTAACTATTGTAAAATTTAAAGTTATACAATAGCAGTGGTCAGAAGTATAGTTTTACAACCTACTTTCTTTAATGCTACAGTGTTATTCTGGGGAAATAGAGTGAGCACAAAATTGTCCAAATAGTTACTGAAAATTTTGCAAATTTAGGTTAGGTAATGAATTTTTATGATATTTTTTAATAGATAAACATTAATAACACATACTTCTTAAAGTGCCCAATAGCAGATGAATTTTATCCTTGAACTCAGGTCGCATGCATGAAGTCCCAATTGTTATACAAATTTTAAATAGTTTTTATTAATTTCCATTATTTTTAGAATTCATTTCATAAGATATTTAGCATTATGTGCTAAAAATATTTGAAACATTTATGAACAATTAGTATCAGAGACACATACACTATAAGCAAAAAAAAGAAAAAAAACCATAGAAATGCTTGCAAAATCCCAATGAAAGGATTTTATACTCTCAGGTCCAAAATTAAATTTTATATATGTTTATTTATTATAACTGTTATTATTTATAGTTTAAAATTCCAATTAAGAATGTTTTTCATTTTGCAGAAATAATTTATTAAATGAACAAATATACAGGTAAAGTGTTTACATATATATTATTCATGTTTATCACTGCTATTCATGAAATTATTTTGTACCATTTTTATACATATAATAAAGTGTTCCGAATTATGGAAAAACCCCTTATACAGAATATGCCAGGTCCCAAGCTTTCTGGATAGCGGATCCTATACTGTATTTTCTTTTTATTTAGGAAGAATCGTTTTTAACACATACAATATCTCCTAAGCAATACATTTTACACAGTGTATATATCATTAAAAAGACAACTTGTCAAAGCATGCATTATTTTGTCTATACAATTACAAAGTTAAGACTAGAAGAACCATTTTGAATAAGTTGGAAGATTGCTGCTGAGTGAGTGAAAAAATAAATTCATGTCTGAAGCTTCAAGTGATTTTTAAATATCACTACATTTCTTGCACTTTCTCATAGAAGAATACTACCTATCTTGCAAATCTGCAGATAAGAATAAGTGAAGAGGATACAGAAAATATCCCTATCTAACATCTAAATGGTAAAAATATAATTTAAGTACTTATACATTCAGTCATCAAAGCATTTACAATTAAATAAGGAACAAGTACAATTGAAACAAGTAAGCCAAACCAATGAAATACGACTTTCAATATACTAAACATATATGCGAATATAAGACGACATTTTAACACCTATGGAATGTGAAATCTAAAAAACTGACCAGCATATACAAATACCACTGTTTGAACTACAAATAAAGAGTAAAACTATATATATAAAAAAAAAGAGGGTGGGACATACTCATATACAAAGATAAAAATATGCACTTTCAACAAAGTTGTATAAATACACTTATATAGTGTGATTGTCTACATACTGACAAATGGCAAACATAACTCAGCAAGGAAAAAAAAAAAAAAAAAAAACTACCTATATATTACAGAAATAACAATAAATATTTAGGTGAAAAGGCAAGATGAATAGTGTATGATAAAAAAAAAATGCTACCAATAAATATTGTACAACAAAAATGATTAGTAAAATAACAATTAAAATGTATCAAATGCAAAAATTGTGAAACATTAATACATTTCATGTAATGAAAAAAATATTAACTTAATGTCAAAGAGAGAGAGAGAGAGAGAGAGAAAGAGAAAAAAAAAAAATAATCTATGTTATTTTTCTAATGGTGCTACTACAGACAACAACCTCTCGTGCAATTTTTGTTTGAGCCAATTTTTCCTCCAATTTCTGGAAGCAGAAGTCTGAAAGAAGATTGCAATTGTTAAGTCAAAGATTGCCCAAAAACTAGTTTTTACAGTGTTCATAATATATGAACGCACACATGTTTATTGTTCTTTTCTTGGAGCACATAAAGATCTTTCTTCTAAACGGTTAATCATAGGAGAAATTGCTCAAAAGGAACAACTTTTTCCTGTTTAGCCAGAAATTTTTTTATTGTGCTCTCAACTCTTATTAAACACAGAGTCTGGCTCAAATTGAGAACTCAAAAATTGTCCAAAAAATTGTTGTGTCATAGAGCCTTCAAACATCTAAAATTCTATTTATAGACTAAACTTTTACTTCTATGTTCTAAAAGTAAGAACATCAGTATATGATACTAAAATACAAAACTTTATATCTAAACTTATCTTGCATAGCTATAGGTATATCAAAAATTTAATCTGCAAGCTATAACTTAACTAATTTCAGTGGCAGTTTAAAAAAATGCACAATCAAACTGTACAGTGTGCAGCCTTTAATCATTTACAAGATCATACACAGATTTATTTCCAAAATCGCAGTATTAGTAGACAAATTTGGACATTCAATGATATAGATATGAAAAATGAAGCACTTTTTAAAAAACATTCTTATATGAACTTTTTAGCTCAGATATATATTTTATCATGTTGGAACTTTATATCTTAGAACAGTACAGATAACAGATTCTAAACTAGTGCTTCTTAAATTGTAAGTCATGATCTCAGATGATAATGCAGGAAAAATGGTTAAAAATATTAAATACTTGCAGAAAAATATTTCAACTTGAAGCATTCATATGTCAGATTTTCCAGTGTTAGTTTTTAAAAAGAAAAAGAAAAGGCAATTTTTCATAGAATAAACACAAACACTAATTAAACTTTATTAAGAAAATATTATTTTTATATTACTTAAATAAATTACCTTAAATAAAATCCTTTTTAAAGAACTTAGCACATAATTATTTCGGGTACTTCGTACCCATCTTCGGTGCCAAGTGCAAAAACATCCTTCTTCTATTGATTGTCAAAACGCATAAAAACCTTTATAAAAAACACATAAAAAACCTTGAATAAAATTAACAATGCCCAAAAATCCAAATCCAACTTTACTACCTTCATCCCCTTTGGTAATGGTGCTAGCATAAAAATAAAAAACGAAGCTAAAAGTAAAAATCTAAACGTAAATATTCTGATCAAACCAAATAAAAATATTTTTCAGCATATTCGTAATGAAAAAGATACTATCCACCACAAATCCACCGCAGGAATCTATAAAATAAATTTCGAACACACCAACGGGTAAAAAGCTAGTTACATAGGTATGACGAAACACAGGATTAACAATTGTGAAAAAGAACACTGCGCTGACCTAAAATTTGGAAAATCTTCCACCACTTTCTCTTCCATCCACAATACTAACCCGATTAACATTAACTCCATTAATATTAATAAAATAGCCCCATATAATAATCACAACTACGCACCAAAACGGGAGTCCATCGAAATAATAACTAACAATCAAGCCAACAACGACCGAGAGCACTGCATCATTCCGGCTGTATGGCAGCAGTTTATACAAGAAACCGAATCGACTGGAAAGTGAAGTGAAGTGAAAACATGTACACCACGACACCATGAATCAACAGAAGAACGACGTTTTTGCACTTGGTACCGAAGATGGGTACAGAGTACCCGAAATAATTATATGCTAAGTTCTTTAAAAAGGATTTCATTTAAGGTAACTTATTTAAGTAACATAAACACTAATTTCAATGATGATGGTTCAATGATCATTCCTTAAAGAGGATCTTAATAAAGTATACCTAGTTAGACTTTTTTTTTTTTTTTTTTTAATAAGTGTAATTGTATAAAAATCATTAAAATTTATTAAAGTCATTCGATTAATACTGTTTGCTTTTTCATTTGATCATTTAAAAAAGATATGTTAGTCTGACTTTAAACTTTTTATACGACATATAAAAACAGATATCAAAAAGGTTTTTATCAATATATAGTTTATAATGCATGACTATTTGTGCATTTTTTTTTTTTTTTTTTTTCATAGAAATTTGTGCCAATTTCGCTCAGATAAAAATTATTCACATTAGGAAAATGATTAAATCTAAATTAACTGGAAAGTCTAACAGATGAATCATTTTAAAAAGCTTTAAATTCACACTGTGTATAATCTACTACTATATACAAAAATAATAATTAAAAAAAAAAAAAAGTAAAATAAATGAATAAATGAAATTGTACATCTAAAAATTAGTAAGTTAGCGACACATTAATAGTCAGCTAACTGCAAAACTATAAAAATAAGTAATGTGATTAATAAAAATTAAGGATTTATTATTATTAAACAGGATGGTGGTTGTATTCTGTTCAAAAGCTAAAATGCTTTTTTTTTTGCAATATAACATGAATTTATTATGCTTTTTTAGATGGCTTATAAATGTTTGCATAAAAATTGTTGCACATGGTTTAAATTGGCTGGCAATAAAAAACAGTATAAAAATAAAGCCAATATATAAATTTTTTTTTGTACCTCCTCAAATCAGAATGAAGCGTGCATAGGATCACATTAAAACTAAAATGTCATAAAGTAATAGTATGCCAAGCTCCTCTCAATATTAAAAATAAACTAATAAACAACATTGTTTTATACAAAAAGAATTTAAATTTTTAATTTAAACTTGTTGAAAATTACATAAACTAAAATTTTAAAAAGTTTTTTGTTAATAAATACAAAATGACTCCCAATGGGCTCTTCCCACCTGACGTCAGAGGTCACCAGATAGAGGGAAAAGAAATAGCAGACGAAGTTTTGTTTATCTAGAGTGATTGCTGAAATAACATTTTCTATTCTTATTTTTGATCAATCGTATTTAATCTGTGTTATTTTTTTTATACATCATCATTTATAATCCATTTTATATCATTATTCATCATCTTTTGTTTGCTGTATACATTTGCAATCATCATTTAGTTTATATTTGTCATTGATGTTCATGAAGAGCATGTTAAATACTCTGATTTTTTATACTTAAATCAGTGACAGTGCAATATCGTACTGCGTAAATCCATTTAGACTAGTAACTAAGTTAATTAACTTGTTGTAACACCTTTATGCAATTAAATTAAATTAAAACATTTTAAAATTTCAAATTATAATCCATAAACATTCCACAAGAACAAGCTATTATTTATTGCTAGATCAGTTAATGTAACAGTTACACAAAAACATACAAAAATCGATTCTTACAGGTGAAAATAAATAAACACATAAAGTGTTTTTTAAAATTTATTAAATTTACAAATACAATTATTCTACTGTTTACAAATGCACAATATTACTTTTATTTTATTTTATATTAAATATTAACACTTTTGTTCTTAAGAACAATATTTAATTGAATTCGATTATTCGTTTTCCTCTATCACGTGATTGAGCAGACGATGGTGGGAAGAGCCCATTCTTTATAAATATTACCGGTTAAAGTACTCATAACTTTTTCAAATAGCACATTTTGTGTTTAAAACCTTTTTTTTCCCCCCACCAAAAAATTTAAAATAGTTTTATACATATCTGTAACATTATGCAAAGATATAATTATTACAGAAATATAGATATTTGTATCTTAGAATTATACATTTCAATTTAACAATATAATTCAAGAGTGAATCATATAGTAGAAAAATATGACACATTGTTTGTTTTACTTTCTTTTTTTCATTTTTCTTTCCCAAAATAATTTTAATCTAATGCACCTATAAAATATTTGTGCTACGCTTCAATTTTAATTTAAATAAAGAACCAGTCATATTTTAAAATTCTACAGATGAAAATGCTTTTCGGAAGTAAAAATACTCTTATCATTAAAATGTCTAGGTCTTATTCATATCAAAAGTTTAAACATTAAATACTATTTAAACACTTTATGAATGAATTTAATATTGAGCATTTCTACCAGAAAAAAAGACTCCCCCTCCCATCCCCCAATAATAGTATTATACTATGTTTAGAAAAAGTGTAATATGAATAGCCATCCCTATACATACATAATTTTAAGTTACATTTTAAGCATTTTTATTCATTAAAAAAAAATCAAAGAAAATATCTAATTTTATAGGCATATTAGCATAAAATTGGAAATTAAAGTTTTGAGAAATGAGAAAGTTGTTTTTATCATAAAAATACAACTAAAAAATTTATAGGGTCTATATATAACTAAACAACATGAACAAATCCTACTAAGTACATCTCACGATTGTTTAAAATATTTTAGACAAATTTTGTGTGAAAAGAAAAATCTTCATTGAAAATAACATCACTCATAGAGTGTACCATTAAAAGAAAAAATATCTTTAGTATTTACCAGTAATCATTTAGACATTAATTAATTAGCATAGTATAGTAAAGGAAACTTTATACTAATATAGGCTAAGGCCTATACATTTGCCCTTACTTAAAAGGGCAACAAACAAATCCATCCACATTCTGCATTATCACACCAATCTGAAAAAGAAGTATAAGAAAATACTTGTTACACATTCTTTTTTCTTTTAACTATTAATTAAACAGTAACAAAAGATATCACTGAAGCATATGCATTTTGTTTAAAAAAAATATATATATAGTAAATAACTATTATATATCATTTTTATTAAAATCACGCAATCAACTGATTGGAAGAAAATCATATTTATTGAAATTTTATTTTTCCGACTGAAAGAAAATAATGCCTGGACCGGGAGTAGAACCCCGGATCTTTGACTTACAAGGTCAAGGCTCTACCAATTGAGCTATACAGGCCGACAACCGGTCAGCATTACACACTCAGACAAAAAGACTCAGACTTTCTGCCTAAAGGTTGTCTGAGTGAGTAATGCTGAGCGGTTGTCGGCCTGGATAGCTCAATTGGTAGAGCCTTGACCTTGTAAGTCAAAGATCCGGGGTTCGATTCCCGGTCCAAGCACTATTTTCACTCAGTCGGAAAAATAAAATTTCAATAAATATTATATATCACTCAAAGACCTCACATTCAACTAATCAGTATTTAATTAGAATCACCGTTATAACCTCTTTCCTTCTTCAACATGTAATCCTATGTAATATTTGCTGCTTTGTATTTTAAGAATACTATTTCATTGAAGAATGGAATTTTTCAAATTCTACTCTTTGAAATGTTGTCTTATCTTGGGCAATATTTAAAAAAAATAAATTTAGATATTTTAGTTCATAAATTAAACTCTGGGCTTCAGTAGCAGAAATTGTGCAGCAAGGCAGAGAGCGCTGCAGTTAGTTTTAGTATCTGCAGATTAATTTAACAACTAAAAAAGAAATACCAGGTTTAAAAATACAAATACAGGGTGACAAGAAATAACTTGGATGAAGTTTCAAACCAAATATCTGTAACTACCACTATCACAAACTCATTTTGGAAGATGTTGTCATACCTTGGTCGCAAAAGTTCTTTGGAAACAAAAGGGACCTTCGAACAGGATTCCGCACATGCACACAGAGCTAAAGGCACTCAAGATTGGTGCAAGACAAATTTTCCTGACTTCGCTGGAGCTAAAGAATGGCCACCGTATTCCCCAGATTTGAACCCAGTGGATTATTCTGTTTGGTCCATCTTGGAGACAAGGGTGTGTGCTAAACATCATAAAACTTTGGCATCCCTAAAGGAATTCTTATGCAAGGAATGGGATAAAATATCAGTAAGTGAGTTGCAGCCCATAGCCGAAAATTTGTAAATATAGACAAAATAATGTATTCATATTTATTGAAGTTTGGTCGTAATATTTTCATTAGCATTAAAGTTATAATGTATCATGTGTGTCCAAGTTATTTCTTGTCACCCTGTATAATTTACACAATTTTTCTAGATACATGTTATATATTCTTAATTTATTTTCTTTATGGATGCAAATTTTACATATTTTATGAATTGCTAATACTTCTTGGGATTCAGTATTCCTGGATCACAGGTAAATTTTGTTTTTCAGATACAGAAAATTCTGCTACTGTGCTTATGACACTATTTTTCAATCTCAGAAAGAAATGTTTAAATTAATTTTTTTATTTTATTTTTTTAATTGCTCAGTAAGATAAAAGTTTTTATGTTCAAATTCAAAAACCAAATTTGAAAAATTTCATAGAATTACATTGGGAGGAAAGAAAGAGAAAATCTGAATTGTCTATAGTCAAGATTTATAACTTTATTTAATATAATTCTGTTTGATAGCAGAAAGGGGGGGAAAATGTATTATATACTAACTAAAAATTGTTCCAATTAATTTGATAATACTCTTATGATTTAAATATCTGAGGTCACTGCACAGAAACAGGTGTTAAGATATGAAGAAGTTTCATTATAATGTTACTTACTACCTATTTAGAACACCAAAGTGGGGGGAGGGAGGGGGGGGGGGGTTGGATATATATTTTTTATATTTAGCTTGCATCATCAAGGAAAAATCATTAAACTTCTCTTCCCATTTCACAAGCAATAAAATTTTACTTAAAAAGGAATTTCTTAAACTCTTAAAACATATTTAAAATGTAACAAAATAAATTTTGAAAAGAGACCAATGGTATCAAAAGAGGGGCTGATTTAAATGTTTGGGGGCCCCAGGGCATTTAAAGCTATGGGGGTGGGGGGTTGAATTCACATTTTGAAATCTTGCAATCTGATCAAAAACAAATTTACCAGCAAAATCTCCTCTCCCCCCCACTTTTCTTTTCTTTTCTTTTAATTTTTTAAAATAATGCTGTAATAAATAAGAATAAAGGTTGATGCAAGTTTTTTTGTTTGAAGTTCTATTTTCTGAAAATAAACTTTTTTTTTTTTTTTTTTTTTTTTAAATAATACTTTTAAACTTTTGTGGAAAAATAAAAATCGAAAGAAAATCATATTCAGCATAGAATAACTCTTTTGTTTTTAGTAAACATTACTATATCTTTTTATTTAGAACAATATTTTATCTACATTAATTGCAATAATGTCAGCAATTTGTTTAATGCTGATGAATATATATATACTTACTTTTTTTAAACAAATGAGTGGAATAAAAATCGTGAAAGGGCATGAAATAGGTATTTTTGAAGGTACTATATGAAAGGAAATTTTTCATATGACAATTGCAATTTTTAAAGGATATTTTAAAAACTATCTAAGATATTTTGGGGCCCCCCTTTTTCTCATGGGCACCTCCAAACATGCCCCGAATGCCACACCATAAATCAGTTCCTGATCAGAAGTCAACTTCATAATAATGAAGAAAGCATTAAAAAAATAGTCCTGCAATAAAATTTCCCTCATCAACAAGGATATTTAATACACTTCAATAATGGCAAGTAATTAGTGATGTTAATATCTCTACATTTTTCAGTGACAGATGAATTTATATGGCTATTGTATCAATAAAATAACAATCTTTTGCTGTTATGGTATATTTATGGAGGGATTCTACAGCATGTTAATTGATACTTGATAGGCTTTTAGCCATTAACGGCCCTCTTCACTTACCGTCGCCGGAAGCCCGAACCAATGTTATTCTATGGGGAAATTTTCTTTACAAATAACTTATTAACTAATACATAGTTTTAAATTTTGTTTTCACATTCAGAAAATTCCCAACTGTTAAATTGAAGGACCTTTTTTAAAAATGTATTTTTTTTAATTTTAATATTTTATTTTGAAATTGCAAAATAAAAAAAATCTCCCATATTGAAAATTCGTATTTTGCAGCTTCAAAATAAAATATTAAAAATTAAAAAAGTAATTTTTTTTAAAAAGGTCCATCAATTTAACAGCTGGGAATTTTCCGAATGTGAAAACAGAATTTAAAAATATGTATTAGTTAATAAGTTATTTGTAAACAAAAATTTCCAATAGAATAACATTAGCTTCGGCTTCCGGCCGAAAAATGTATGTAAACAGAAAATTTATGTAAACAGAAAAAAAATAAACATTTTTAATTTTAGAGAACTTTTTAGTTTGAAATATCTATATGATGACTTTATTAAATTAATAAATAAATAACTTTGTAACAAAACACTATAAATTCAAAAAAAAAAAAAAAAAAAACTTGCAACAGTTCTTTGAGGTCAATATAATAATAGCACAGCCCTTCATGAAATGAAAAAAAAAAAAAAAATAGGCATGAGTGTATCGTTAAAGTAGCAAGTAAACACTCACACCTACAAAGTAACTTCTGCATTTGGCTTTCTCTAAAGCACTATGTTAAGTTTCTGAGTAGTGCTGGTGTCTGTTGATCAGAGAAGAACCAAAAGTTGAAAAATCGATTAAAAATATTGAAAAAAAATGTTAAATGTTTGGTTTCAGTGCGAAAACACTGAAGGTTAGAAGATTAAATAAAAGTGTCATTAAAATATATATTTAATTTTGCATAAGATACTTACGGTAAAGCAGAAAATATTCAGAGGATTTTTCAAGAATTTCAAGGATGATGATGATGATTCTGAAGTAATCCATCACTCTAAACACAAGACAGAAAACAGAAGCTAGTTCGATAAAATCCAGGTAACTTAAAATACAGTTTTAACTACCAATAATTAAATAATATATTTTCAATTCAGATAAGTCAAAACGCATGAAACTTTCATATTTAAATAAAGAAATAAAATCAGTAACATAAAATGTGCATTTCAATAAAATGTATATAAAAATGTTTACTGTTTGTTTATAACTTAATGAGTAGAATGAACATTATTACAATAAAAGATAGTAAAAATAATAATGTTAGTAAAGCAAATAATATAGCTTAACAGGAAAAGGCCAAACGGCCTTACATTAGCATTTGTATTACACATTTGCATCACTAAAGCTTACATGTATGCAAGCATACACATACAAAGACATACATACACACATATATATGCATATACATAATGAAACAGGGTATCTACAAATAAGTACTTAAATCAAACATAGAAATTAAAATATTAACAATCAAAGATTGAGCAATTGAACAGTCAATTTTGAGTAAGTTTTTACCATGATATATTTAAATTATAAAAGAAGGTTTATTTCTCTAATTTGGCAAAAAATCTCTTCTAAGTAATATGTTTTATGAGTAATTATTACAAAATACAACAGGAAGTGTTATTATCATCCTTTTTTAAACTGAGTTTTAATTTGCATATTCAAAATCATCATTATTATTCAAACAAAACTTTAATAAATAAATACAAATATGCAATAAAAATCTTTACAAGATCTGATCAAATATGAAGCTTGATTTTCAATTTTGTTTTTGAGTTATTTTTTCCAAAATACGTTTAAAATGATGGCATGGTTAAAAGGCAATACATATAGTTCTATATAAAAATGAAAGTGGAAAAATATTTTGTGAAATTGATAGTTTATTTGATTTTAATTTTTTGCCAAGTTTGAGGAAAATGATGTTGTGGTTAAGTGGCAATATATATTTACATATGGAAAATGAACGTGAAAAAATATTTTGTGAAATTGGCATCACGTCACATCTGAAAATGAAATATATGCATTGGTCTCTATTTACTTATAAGCAATACATACAATTGAAGGTTAGTGATAATAAATAATTTATTTTTACTAATAATATTTTTATTTCTAGTAGTTAGTTAGTATATTTGATTTGATTCTGGTATTTGATGCAATACACCGAGTTGATGGTGCCCTGAAGTTGGAATCTGCACAGTCAGATTTTTCTGTGCATGAACACACTGTTGGTATTTATCAAGGAGAGAAGATACCCAGCAAATGTGTGTGTAGAATTTTTCCGCTTTCAGGGTTAAGTGTGTAACCAGAAATAGGGAGGCGGGGGAGTGCTGTAGGCAAGGCCGTATCCAGAAAAAAATTTCGGAGGGGGCCCAACTTTCACTCAGATGGTCGTGCATCCGCACATATGCACACTAACAACGTGTGCGTTTAAGTTGCCCCCCCCCCCCACCCCTTAATCACCTTAACTTTGAAACAAATATAAGTTATTGCCTTAAACTTCGCATCTAAGCATAGTAAAATGGTTATGAGCTATAAATAAGATCGGTTACAACTCCGCATTGTGGCAAACAATGGAATTAATGTTCCTAAAATCGGATATGGCAAGAAAAGATTTAATAATAATAAAAATTTTAAAAAGTGCCTTGGGCCTAAAACTGATGGAACTAGTCCTTTAGAATCCACTAGTCTCTGCTAGAGAGTTCTTTAATCCGTGATGTTATAAACCGCTGACAAAAGAAGAAAATCACCAAAAACTGGACTCGCGATAAACCGGTTAATAAGGAGTCGAGCTCGTAATTGAAGGATTGAGCGATCGATACTGGAGCCATCCAAAGACTGTCATGTAGATTAATGGTATCTGGTGCACGTAAAATCCGTTGTGTCCTCCATGTTTTATAAATATAGCTCGGGTATGCTGAAGTTGGGGAAACATCTCCTTCGTGGATGTTTTAAATTGTGATGGTACGATTACGGATTACCTTAGAAAGGAATTCTAGACGGTTGCTGTGCTGTCTGTTTAGCTTTAGTGCAATGTTAAGTCCATCCAAATTCAACATACCGAAAACTGGCTGACGTCCTCATTCAGTGGTACGGTGCATGATTTATATTCGAAACAACCATGTTTCAAATACTTTTCGTTTTTTGAGATATAGCTTCCTTTTAATACAGCCGAGAAATATCTTTCCCATAAAAAGGGAAATCTAGTGCAGCTACGCTACCTTCTGGGCGATATATCCAAAAATCTAATCAACAAAAAAATTATATCTAAGTTTCCAAAAATAGTCTAATGGTGTTCAATGCATCTAAAAACATGTAAATACATTGAAAACGGAAGTCTAAAAGTTTCCGAATCCAATAATTTTTTCTCTTGTTATATATGTAGAAGAAAATAATATAATATATGTGGTTTTCTAAATAGGTAATATTGCTTGCTTTAGATCATATTACCGGAAATATGAGGACCTGCGTGCTGGCATCCACTAAACCTAGACATATTACATGTCTAGGTTTAGTGACACATTGAGGTCTTCTCATATGGCTTACTGTTTAGCGTGGGTAGGCGTGTCTTCTACAGACCCTGGGGCTATGCTTATACGCATTGTAGTTGCTTAAAATCTTCTGGCATGGCGTACGTATCGAACTATCTAGCATTTCTATCTGTACCCAGTGTGTGTATCAACCAGGTGTCTCATGTGACACAACGTATATTCAACTGTGGCTGCACATTATTATTGATTATCGTTTGGAAAGTGAACGGTGAAGCGATGACCCATCATCGCGTTCTACATCAGACTCAGATATGTTTGCTTTGTGATGATCTTAATAAAAATGTTTACATAACTTGTTGGTTTTTTAAGGTCTGTCAGGGCAGTAGATAGTAGCAGTCACTTATTCTACTTGCATCGCAGCTCACACCCACTTTTGTTTTAGGACTTCAGAGGTTTGTCGAACTCAGGGAGCCTTAGATCCAATATTATGTATATATATATATATATATATATATTTTTTTTTTTTCCCTCTTCCTTTTCACTTGGCCTAGGGTGCGACCTAAGACTCCTGTATGATAAGAGCTGGCGCAGTGTCCGCCATTTTCTATCCCGTCTGGGAAAGTGTTGGCGGTAGAAAAAGCTAGGTTACCTGATTAGCGTTGTTATCGCCTTTAAACTTCTATACAGATCAAGTGAGCTAGAATTTCTTATCAGGAAACAAACCAGTTGGCAATTTTAAGAACACTGCCAACATTCTCAAAACTGCAACCCTTCACGCTAAAAGAAATGTTATTTTAAAGTTAATTTTAAAAGAATTTAAAACAGTAACTTAAAAAAAACAGTACATTCATATTAAATTTGTCAAACAACGTTGAAAATGAAATGAAATAATTTGAAAATAAGGGAAATCTTACACTACAAAGTTGTGCTTCTGCTTCGGGTATCCACGAGTTACATCTGCAATTTATAATTCACTTTTTCCTTCTTTCTGGATTAGAAGAAAATATAAACAGGCGGTGCCCTTTTCTGGAGTTATTCGTGTAATTTATTGCAGAAAAACCACCAATAATAAATAGTCAGCTGGTCTTGTGGGATAGAAAATGGCGGATGCGTCAGCCTGTCTATGTAGGAGTTCTAGTGCGACCTGTGGTTCATACCAATTTAGGTACAATACTTTACTTCTTCTTTTGAACGCAGGGAGCTACAGATACTTTTCTGACTTTGTATTGATCAATAATTGTTGTATAGCTTGGGGCTATACAATCGCACGCGATTGGTTTTTTCCCCTGAGAGACTCGTTGCGGTAATCCTTCTGATTCCTTATGCAAATGTTATTTAGTTATAGGTGCATGGAAACGGATGACGGTAGTGGTGTGATAGTTTGAACGACGCTAATGACACATGGCCACAGATGGTAGCTTTTTCCGCAAGTGGGTTTAACACTTTGGTTTCCTTTTGGAAAACAAGGAAAATTTTGATACCGAATTTCTTTCACAGAACCTGTGGACTGCATGTACCCACTAGAGTCTGGTCCAGTCAAAGCTCAGTCTGGTTTCGGAATCTGGACATCCGTCCGAAATTCTGCCTCGCTGCAAATATGAATACTGAATGCTGTACTCTATGATGTGATTTGTGATTACTGGTATTTTTGCTTTTAGTAGGATTAGATAGTACCATCTTTCATCGCATGTCTTTCTGTAAAGTAGACTTTATATTGGCTGTTTTTTTTTTTTTTTTTTTTTTTTTTTTTGTTAGAAAGGAAGAAAGGAAGGTATATTACGGAATGGAAGATATGGAAGGTATACTCCTTGCATAACTGTCAAAACTAGAAGTTCCATATGCAACTGTGATCTTTGTTAATGATGAATCTTTTGTCTCACAAGGAATTAAAACGCTATTTCTAGCAAGAGAAGTGTTTAAAAGAAAGCAGACACATTACAGTGTTTAACAATAAGTACCATACAGTTCTTTTTTTAGCGTTTTGCTAATATGCATTTCGGTAATTTGGACTTTACAAGACAGAAAATTGCTAATAAATAAGGTTTCACAAGCAAACAAACTAACAAAAAAAAAAAAAAAGATATTGTGGAGAAAAAATTCATTTTTTTACAATTTTTTTTCGGGGCAGTAGAGCATGAAAAATATTGTCTCAGAAAATTTCGGGGGGGGGGGGGGGGGGGGGGGGGGGGCTCGAGCCCCCAGAGCCCCCCCTCTGGATACGTCCCTGGCTGCAGGCACAATTGAGTGAGTTTGTTACAATCAGAATTTTCAGGGGTTAAAGCTGAAGTTTACATTTTAAAACTGCTCTTGAAAATTAATATAAATGGTTCACTAGCGAAGATTATATGTTAATATTCCTCTTTAAATTATAGAAAAAATAATTACAATACATACAAAATACTTTTATTCTTATTTTTACAGATAGTTTAAACAAAATAAACCTACCTTTATAATATAAATATTTCTTGGTTTCTTAGAAGGCACTATGATTAAAATAAATCTAATAGATAAGTGTAAAAATTAAAGCAACTACATAATGCACTAATACATTCAATATGCTGTATGCACATATATGCAGATAAATACACTTCTTTTCGAACACTTATAGTGTACACAAAATGCAATTATAAATATTTTAAATACATCAATATTTAAAAAATGCAGAGATGTTTGAAACATGTAGGATTAAGTTTTATATATGTATTAGAAATATATAGCTCAATGCTGCAGCCATAATTTAATAGCATAAGCAATATTTTTATTAAAATAAATAAAAAAGAAGAGAATTATGTTTGGAAATGGAGAGACACTGGAGATGATATGGCAATTTACAAAAGAAGCTATATGAAAGGATTTTTTTTTTTCTTCAGAAATATTATATTCCTGAAACATAATATGATGATGTGCAAAGTTCAATTTAAGCAACACTGTATGTACGTTATACATATCAAATATTGAGTAACCATATAAATTCATATCCATTCTTGATATCTGAGAGAACAAGAAGGGTTTGTTTAAAAATAGTTGAACAACACATACAATGCTGGTAAAAAGGTTAAACATACATACAATCTACAATGAAAGTGAAAAGATTTTTAAAACAATAGAACAAAAAAATCTCTAAAGCAAAATACTATTACAATTTTAAAACTAAGCATGATTAAATCGGAAAAAGTAAAGTAAATAAAACATTAACTTAGCATTATGGGAAAAAAGAAAAGTCATTATACACAGCTAACTTTACACAACATTAGAGACAAAAATTAATGCTAGAAATTAGAATGTATTACATATGTTGAAAATATCAACACATCAGTTTTTCTTTAGGATCTTAAGTACTCAGCTAATAAATATTTCATTCATGAGAAGTTGCACCTTTTAGTAATGCACTATGAAATATAATGAATGAAGCATTTTCAATTTAACATTTTTAAAGACAAAATACATCGAGATTCACTATGCAAAATACAAACAATGAAGAAAGATTTTCATTGTGTTATGGAAATGCTCTTTTTAGTTTTAAATATAAAATTAATAAAGTAGTCCAAAGAAATGGTGGAAAAAAAGTTATGTGGAGAGATTTATAAAGGCTTTCCTAAGGTAAAATTAGTAGCAGAAGATGAGTGTAATAGTACTTTGTGCATTAAATAGTTAGGCAAAGGCTTAAATACTGGATATGCGGACGAAGTAGCAGGTAGCACCCACAGCTACAATCTACAGTTGCTGTAAGATGTAGTATGATAAATGAAATCAAGTTATTTGCATAGTGATAACATACAACTTGTGAGATAATAAGCACCAGTGACAATTCAAACTTTAGTGAAAGCTGGACAGAAAATTACTCTGCACTTAGACCCAATTCAACTTTTAGAAACGTTCAAATTAGCTTAGGATTAGTAAATTCAAAATAACTTTCCAATACACTATTATTCTTATTATTTAATGAACCAAAAAATAATCATTAATAACATTAAATTAATGTTACTAATTTAAGTAAAAACAAAAATATAATAATAGAATCCTTCATTATGAGGATGCTTTACCTATCATCGCTGGCAGCATACTTCCATGTTATTATATGTCAAATATTCTATGGGAAAATTTGTTATGAAAATTACTTTTTACCTAATATATATATATTTTAAATTTCTATTAAATTAGTTCTTGTTTTTTGAAATTTTTTTTTTTTTTTTTAATCTTAATATTTTGAAGTTTAAAAATGTAAATATGCACTAAGTTTTTTTTTTTTTTTTTCCCAGCCATTTTATACATATTTAGAGAAGTTTTCTTTATATTAATGGAATTTTCAGAAAAGTGCAAATAAATTTCTTACATCGACTGAAAAGAAATTCTACACTTCCAAAATGTTCTAGAGGATTGCATAAAATAACATTCTTATTAACAAAATAAAAAAAAAAAAAAAAAAAAAAGGCAAATGAATACAGTTATGACATAATGTTGTCAATGTTACAGCATTTTCATATTTATGACTATCTAAATTTAAATTCTCTGGTCTACACACTTTTTGATTATATCAACTCGATTACAGCTTATAAGTTGAGTTTTTAAATGGATCATACTTTTCAAATTTCTATATTAGATTAATTTTTTAATGTCTTCTTATTTAACCTTACATTTTATCAAGGAATAAGTCCCATCTATATCATAATTTAATTCTGTAATCACACACACTTGAGAAAAAATATACTTTTTTCTTCATCAGATAAATTTAAAATTGATATCTATTATATGTTCAATAATAAAGAACATTTGATAAGGAAATAGCAAATCTCTTGTAAATAAAAATTTTATTTTTACTTCTTTTTTTTTTTTTTTTTTTTTTCTTCTTTTTTTTAATGGAATATTTCGAGTATAAATATCAGAAGCATTACTAAATTTATTATTATTACTATTTTATTTTTTTTAAGCTGTAAAGCATCCTTTTTTTTTTCTTAACTTCTGATACAAGAATGTATTAACCTTATATTTCGTCCTGTATGCATATTATATTTTTGTAGTTTATGTGTATTGTGATCCCCCATATTATGAATTTGTGAGCTGCCATGGCATCATGACTGAAGATGAAAAAATTTTGCTGGACTGAAGTATAAAAATTTCTCTATAATATCAGAAAAAATATAACTTATACATAATGTATAAGTTAGATATTGAAAACATACATTTCTGAGAGTTACATTAATATGCATAAGTATGAAAAGTTACGAAAATTATTCATTAAATTAAATGAACTAACATTAACAGGAGCCAATTTAGGACAAAATTGGGGCCTTTTTGTTACTCCTTCACAAAATGCAAATCCATAAAACTGACCTCTTATATAATTCAAATTCATGGAAAAAGATTCTTTTATAATTTTTTTCCCATGTTTTCAGTATTATTTCAAATACCCATCTTTATTTGACTCAACAAAACATTAACTTGATATTAATCATTATACAGAGTGACTGTTAAAATGGAATGTTTTAAGCAGTACATTTTTACAAAAATAAGTCCCAAATATTAAAACTTGTATCAAGTAATAAATAATATAATAATTTTTAATGCACATAGGAATATGCACATAGTAAGGCTCAGACATTTTGAAATACTCATATAGTTTACAGAAAATTACCAAATTCATTACAAAAACCTTAAATTTACATTTTCTTTTTTTGATGGAAATAAAACATATTATATTTCTTTAAATAAAGAATTAAAAACTTATTTATTAATAAAAGCTGTCAACATTTTCAAATGTAAAAATATTTATCAATATTAAATGAAGATGAATTAATAAATTCTTATTAAAAGAAAAAAAAAAAAAAAAAAAAAAATCAAAATTTCACATTTTTATCTTTTTTTATAAAGAAACATTAAGCTTTTTCAGTCTGTTTTGGTTTGAGAAAAAGTTTAGAGAGTGTTGAATCTAGTTTAGCCTTGGTCGGCAATGGTGCTGATTGGTTCGGAGAAACGAGATAAGAATTGAAAATGAAAAGTAATATAAAAGGACATCAATCAATTTTTCCATCCTGTTCCATATTATAACACATAAAAAAGACGGAAAACTTTCACCCATGCATGGCATATAACTATAAAAAAAAAAGTCAAGACTTATTTTATTTATTGTACATGCGAGATCTGAAGCAAATTTTACCTAATTCTCCTGTAGCAATACTGAAAAATGTATTTATAAAGCAGAAGCACATAAATGGAAAAACACTGCATGAGAGCAAGGTGTGCAATATTTATACATAATACATAAGATTTTTTAAAGACAAAAATGCCAGTTTGTAAACATATTATGAACATTTGTTAATTTTATACTGATTTCATATTTCAATCAAAAGTACATAGTTTAAGAAAAGAAAATAGCAGTGAATTATAAAAATGATGTATTATAAAAACTGATTATTGAATTTCTAGAATATGTATCTAACCTCAAACTGAGATCAAAATTTTAAGAGGTCGCTATATACATTAAATATAACAATCGATGTAAATTAAACTAAAGACCAAATTAAATAATAAGTAAAAAATAATATATCTTTGTATTTATTATCTGGTATTTTCACACTGGAAACCATACTACTAGTGATTTGTAAAATTTAATCTCTGAAAATCATTTGTCCTAAGAAAACCACAGAAAATTATAAAAACTGATGTATACTTTATTGATATTTTAGAATGTGTATCTAACCTCAAACTGAGATTTTTATTTTCTGATGTATTTTTATTTCCTTTGATTAAATGCAAATTTATCATAGGAAGAATATAATAAATAATATAGCCTGACAGAGTTTATGTAAAAAAATTATATCTTGAAACATTCAAGGAATACTTAAAAAAAAAAAAAAATAATAATAATAATAATCCCTAAGAATAATTTTTTATGTTAGAAGAACATAATAGAGAAAATTAACTTTTGTTTTTTAATAAAAATTCTCATGTCCAGTCTCACTAATTGGTTGAATCTCACAGACTAACTGCATGTTGCAAATGCAGCAGTGGGCATTGTTCTTATTTTATTTCATATTCAAACATACATATATGTACATTTATAAAACATTAATCTTCTTGAAGGCAATATCTTTGGTTAAGTTAATACGTTTTGTTTTGTCATATAGTAAAAATGACAAGACATCTTCTTTCATGATTGGAAATAACAGTTTGAAAACCTTGCTTACATTATCTAAGAAAATAGTAACAAAATATCTGTGATTGTTTATCTAAAAGCAATATACTCAGCTAAAATATGCATGACTAAAACAATTAGTTTTAAGTAAAAATTTATTTATAGTTTTTACTGATTTTATTTTAATAATATATTTATAGATTTAACATTAAAAGGCCTGATCAGTCAGTCAATAACAGGCTTTTCTCCCCATAATGTCAAACCTTTGGACGTAAGATACATTTGGAATTTAAAGATATATATTATGAGAAAAATCAAAGTTTCACTTTTCTGTTTTTTGTATATCCTTGATAAAGTTTGTCTTCCTATACTCCATTAAAAATAAATAAATAAATAATCCAAAATACACACAGTAAACTCCTAGAAATCTGCTAACTCTACACAACATAACCAATGTAAACAATGAAACTTATAGTAAAGTTTTTAAGGGAAAAAAAAAAATAATAAGATGATGCTGATATCAACAGCAGTTCATTGAAACAACCTAATAAAGCAGAGGAAGTTAATTTTAGGCAAAGTTTAGTTCTTGGCAATATGTACTTTAATTTTTTTTAATACCACAAACATGTGTGTTTAAAAAAAAAAAAAAAAAACCTCTTCACAGATTGCAAGAAAAAATATAAAATTATTGGGTTGGTCAAAAAGTCACTGCGTTTTTTCTAATAGATGACGATAACTGTTTTAATGCAACTAACTTTTTTTAAAAAATGCAATGTCATTTGATAATTTGAAAACAGACACTTCAAACTTGATTTAGGGAAAAAAGTGCACAATTTTGTTCGCAACTGTTTATTTGATGTTGATTTCAAAATGGAAAATCAAAAGGAACATTTTTGCCAGATTTTGTTGTATTACTTTCGAAAAGGGAATAACACTGTTGAAGCTCACAAAAAGTTATATAATGTATATGGGGAAGATGCCTTAAAAGTACGGCAGTGTCAAAATTGGTTTGCTAAATTTCGGTCTGGCGATTTTGTTGTTAAAGATGCAGCACGCTCAGCTCAGGAAGGACAATCGAAGTTGATGATGGCAAAATAAAGACATTGACTGAATCCAACCAACATATAACGACACTAGAGATTGCTGAGAATCTTAAAATTTTGAAATTGAGTGTTGAAAACTATTTAAAACAATTTGAATATCTTATGAAGCTCAATATTTTGATGCTTCATGAGCTCAAAGAAATCCATCTAACTAAGCGTGTTGACATCTGCGATTCACTCTTGAAACGGGAAGAAAACAACCCTTTTTTTGAAGTGTATGATAACAGGCAATGAAAAATGGATTGTCTATAACAACGTCGAAAAAGAAAGATTGTGGTGCAAGTGGGATGAACTTGCCCAAAGCACTTCAAAAGCAGATATTTATCAAAGGAAAGTTATGATGTCACTCTGGTGGTATTTCAAAGTCATTGTCTATTTTGAATTGCTTTCAAGGAACCAAATCATTCATACTGACGTGTACTGTCGACAACTGAGTAAATTAAATAATGCAATCAAGCAGAAGGGTCCAGAATTGGCGAATTGCAAAGATGTTGCATGTCACCATGATAACACTAGACCACATACAAGTTTGGTCACTCATCAAAAATTGTTGCATCTTGGGTGGGATGTGTCACCACATCCACCAGACTTGGCACCATCAGACTACCATGTGTTTCGTTCTTTGCAAAACGTTTTGAATGGTAAAACCTTTAATGTTGATGAGGATATCAAATTGTTCTTGAAACAGTTTTTTGCCGAAAAAGATAAAAGCTTTTTTGAGTCTGGAATGTTGAAATTGCCTGAAAGGTGGCAAAAGGTGATTGAACAAAATGGACAACATATTGTTTAAAAAAAAAAAAAAAAAATCTCATGAAGAATTCCCCTTTCATTTATGAAGGGGAAAAAAAAAAAAAAAAAAAAAAATTACTTTCTGGCCAACCCAATAAATACTTAACAATTTTATCTATCTTGTTAACAATATAATAAAAAAAAATCAAAAATTTGTAATATAAGCTTATATAGTATCAGATGTTTACATATTTAAAATTTTATATTTAACTTTATGAGACTAATTTTAATTCATTAATTTAAGAAAAAATAATATAAACCTTCATTTATGCATATTTTTAATGCACTATTAAATAATTTTACTTAGAGGACTTTTAACTAACTATATAAAATATGACAACTCAAGTGTTAATCTTAAATAATAACAGCTTTTTTATTCATATATATATATATATATATATATATATATATATATATATATAATTTAGAAAATATGATGAAACTTGAAGACAAGTGGGCGTGTATAACAAGAAAAAACGTTAAAAAAAGTAACGAGTTATAGTAACGATGAACAATTGTAAAAAACAACACTACATGCGAAAAACACCCTTCCGCTTCCTCTTCAGTGGGTGGGAGCAGCAGAACAGACAATAAATTAAATTAAAAGAGGCCTAACAGGTTTCGGAAACATGGCGAAACTAGCATACTCCCAACAAAATCAAGAATAAATTACTGGCAAATTAGATATAACAAAATTGGTGCTTCATAAAAGTAACATAACTAAATTAATATAATAATCCAAAAACTACAAAGTCGATATTTGTGACAAAAATAATTTAACAAAAGGACATGCTAGATCGTCATGTTCCCACCCAGACCTGAAAGGCAAAAAGATATTGTAATGAACTGAACTTACTGCAATGTAGAAATAGGTCTTTAGAGCAAAAGCAGATGATTCACATGTAGTGGCTCAATACTGGCGCTGTCTTGTCCGATGTTCCAAAATCATAGTCCAAACTCTCCGAGTCGCTCAGCACCAAGTAACATCGGACAAGATGATTTTGGAACATCGGACAAGACAGCGCCAGTATTGAGCCACTACATGTGAATCATCTGCTTTTGCTCTAAAGACCTATTTCTACATTGCAGTAAGTTCAGTTCATTACAATATCTTTTTGCCTTTCAGGTCTGGGTGGGAACATGACGATCTAGCATGTCCTTTTGTTAAATTATTTTTGTCACAAATATCGACTTTGTAGTTTTTGGATTATTATATTAATTTAGTTATGTTACTTTTATGAAGCACCAATTTTGTTATATCTAATTTGCCAGTAATTTATTCTTGATTTTGTTGGGAGTATGCTAGTTTCGCCATGTTTCCGAAACCTGTTAGGCCTCTTTTAATTTAATTTATTGTCTGTTCTGCTGCTCCCACCCACTGAAGAGGAAGCGGAAGGGTGTTTTTCGCATGTAGTGTTGTTTTTTACAATTGTTCATCGTTACTATAACTCGTTACTTTTTTTAACGTTTTTGCTTGTTATACACGCCCACTTGTCTTCAAGTTTCATCATATTTTCTAAATTATATATTTTTGTATAATTTTTAGTGCTGCCTTTGGCGCCTTTTTTATACAAATACACTTTTATTAATAAGTAATTAAAATGTATATATATATATATATATACAGAAATCTTACAAATATCACCCTCTTAAATGATTATTATTTCTTTAAAAGTATTTTAATTCTTTACTAGGTAATTTTTTTTTTATTTATTACATGTGAACTAATAATTAATTGAATTAAAAAAAAAAAAAAAAAAAAAAAAAAAAAAATACTTTCTCAACTATAGTTATTTTCCACAATTAGTTAAACTTATACATCAAAACAACATTTTTATAACTTATTAGAATGTGAAATGTTGATACTTTTAAATGTACAATTTTGTGAAATTATATTAAAGAAAATCCTAAATATAAAAAATTAAAAATATTAAATTGTATATTTTTGCTGAGCATTTTGCTGCATACAGAAAGACAAGACATATTGCTACATACATTTCAATGATCCGAGAGCTATGAAATTATTTCAGCCAGATAGCAAGCAGAAAATATCATGAAAAATCAGCAATTATGAAGCTATTATTTTTATTTTTCTCCCTTTTTCGAGATTTGTCAGGTAACTGACGAGCATGTTTATTTTTAAATCGATTAAAATCTTCAGAACATACTGGCTGATAAAAATGTTTAAAATATTATTCCAATTCTTAAAGCAATTCAAGGGTATCAGCAAATGAAAAATTATTAGCTTATATTCTTATATGCATTAATACTGGTTTATTTCTCCATCATAAAGATTTTCAATTATAATCTAAATGAAAATTTTAGTTACACAAAACTAATGCATAAAGGAGACAGGGAGGTGAGATGTAGCAAACTGATCAAGTGATAATTTTGTCAAAGATTGAAATATTTTTTCTAAAGAAAGTTTGCATTCAGTTGAACTCAGTTATAGTGTCATTGGTTATATCGTCAACTTGCTTATAAAGTCAAAATGTTCCATTTAATCATTGATAGACTTCAATGTTAAAAAATATATACAGATTTAATTTTTTTTTACCCTTTAAAGCAGAAAACAAAAAATCACAAATTGAATTTATTATTCATATACATATACATATATATATATGTATATTAAATACTAAATGTTTAACAAAACAATACATACATGATGTTTATCATACACAATTTTAATATTAATAAACATTATATCTAATGCAAATTACTAAAGAAAAAAAAAGTAAGGGGAGGGGTTCTTTCCGTGGATAAATGTGTGAATTAAGTATATTTCACACAACAATCACACATAGTTATGTTTTCTAATAAAGATGCTTTTACTGGTTGGTTACATAAATTTTACTTGCTTTTAAAATCAAACTTGGTTATTATGTCCCTTGGCTACAGCATCAGAAATGTTTCAGTTCTTGGATGACATTATATCCGAGTTCGACTGTATTCACGTTACATATTTATTAAAAAATTTATTTCAAAGATAAACAAAACAAGAAGTTTCCTTTTATAATTTTCACAGTAGGGTAAATAAGATACTGCTACATGAATTTTCAATTATACACATATATATATTAGTATTATGAATAAATTGTTTTAAAGCTATTTTTGTATTTGAGGAAAATAAATAAAAAATAAATAAAATAAGGAAACGTGAATTAATATATATATATCTGTTGCTTGGCTTCTACTATGCTTAATAGATCATCTTTATTATATATATATGTATATATTTCTTCTAATATAACCTAAGAGTTAATTAAATATGATCAATAGTATTAGAATAATTAGCAACTATTAAATAACCATTACACAGAATGAAAAAATAATATATGTCAGAACACAAGCACAGAATCAAGGCCATAGCCAGAAAAAAAAAAAAAAAAAAAAAAAAAAATTGGAGGGGTTCACAGAATAGATTTGCTTCCAAATAAAATTATTAATATTTATTAATATTCCTGCAAAAGTTGGCTGATACCCAAGAAGCATCAAACATCAAATTTTTAATTATATTTTATTCAAAAGTGACAATGGAAAGTGCCAACCACATGAGGCATCACAATGTATTAGAATTTGACAGACAATAGGAAATTAAAATCTAAGTAAATACATGAAACATTTGATAGGTTAATTGGAATGCTGGGGAAGGGGATATAAAACAATAATAGCTGTACAAAACAATCAAACTTTTATAATTATGATTGTAGTAATAATAACAATCAAATAAAATAAATCATACTGACTAAAAAATAAAAAAAAAAATCTGAACATAGAAAAGAATTAATAAAATATATTTAGTGTTTTTTTTTTTTTTTTTTTTTTTTTTTTTTTCCAGAGAAACTAAATGAGAATGAAAAACCTTAAAATACTTTAGGCAAATGTTCTTATTTAATGTGATAGAAATGAAAAGAGAGAGAGAGAGAGAGAAAAAAAAGGCTTAATAAGGTTGGCACAAATACTGTATAAAATGATATCACCATGAATTATTTTAAGAGTTGAAATACTTCTGCTTGATATAAAAATGGCAAAAAATAACAGTTATAAAATCCACAGTGATTCTCACAAGTCTAAATGTCATGGTAACAAGGAGATTGCTATATTCAACATCAGTGAGCATAAAATATGTCCAGGAGAATTTTTTTTCTTCTGGTAGATAAGGACAGTCTTGGAATGTTGCAGGTAAAAAGTGAAAACACCTAAAGATGTACAATATCATACTGATGATCAGAACAAATCATAATAATGCCAGTTTTCTTCCGATTGAGTGAGATGTGATATCCTTGATTGCTTGCAACAATCTTTTAATATGACCAACTTTAGTAACACCAAGCTCCTATAATGAAACAAAAAATATTTAAAAAATTGTCAATGGTTGCTCATAAAAAAATTCACAAAAGAATATAGAGTGGAAGAGTGCCTGTTTTCAAACAAGAGTCCTAATCCTGTATATTTGCCATTTTCATACATGCAAGTGCTGCCAGTTTGTGAGAACAACATAAAAGTGTTCATCTTAACATTTAATCAAACCTGCGTTAACATCACAACACTATGAGTCATTTAAAAGTAAAACGGAATTTAAAAAATGTTTGGTTGCTTGAAATATTTACACCACTGCAGTTGGACTTGATATTTTAAAACCAATGGCGAATGTAACATATGTAAACAGTCAACAAATAGATAGTTTGCGTGCTCTATTAAAAACTTTGATAAAATAGATAGATATTTGAAAGATACTTGCTAAAATAGATAGTTTGTGTGCTCTATTATTAGTTTGTGTGTTTAAAAAAATCTAGTAGAAATCTCCTGTTTTTATTTCTTTTGTGAATTTTCGCTTAAATTTAACCCTAAAAAAAGAAAGAAAAAATATTTTATTTTAACTTTAATACTTTATAACTGTCAATAAGCATTTTTATAATGGCAAAAATCGGTGTGTTATTACTTATTATTATTATTATTATTATTATTATTATTTCATATGCTGAAAAAAAAAAAAAAAAATGAAGTTAACTAAGCAAAAATCTAGGAATCAATAAAAGAAGAATGGTTAATAGAAAACCCAGTGGTTGTTAGCTTTACAGTAATTAAGCATACATGTGAAAATTGATGGTGTGCTATTTTAGGTGGTCTTTCCCTATATATATATATCTATAAGTTTAAAAACAAGAATATTAATAAACTGATCACAGCCACTGCTAAAATGGGTTTTCCTAAAAACTTTGTATTTTCTATTTTATATCCTTAACCATGTCTATGTCAGCACAAACAAACAAACAAACACTTTTGTGTATATCAACAAAAAATTTTAAAATAATAAAAGACAATAAAAAAGGTGGCAGTTGGGTGGGCAGATGTTTGATTACGGAGGTGGGGTGGTGTTGTAAGGCTGGATGGGTGGATGGGATTGTGAAATTAAATTAAAAAATAATAAATAAATAAATAAAAAAAAAGTAGAAGGCTTGTTGCATTTACTTTGTATTACTATGCAAACTTTCTTTTTCCAATAAAATTTCAGATTCTTCCTTTTTGAGTTGTCAACTATATTTAATATTCTAATTATACTGTTAAACACAATGTGATCAATCGGTGAATTTCATTGTTGCTATGTGGTTTCATTGGTGTTCATCTGCTTTGAAATTTTGCTTTTTTAAATCCATATGGTTCCTGTTCTGGTTGTGGCAGGCTGGGGGAGTGTTGCTGGCGTAAAACTAGTGTAACCCCACAAGCAAGTCACAAGTCTTGCCGCCTGCCTCCTTCTTCCTATCTTGTGTTTCTTGGGTTGTTTTTTCATTAATTTTGATAAGTTTATGGTTTTAAGTTAAGATTTGTTGTATTACTTTATTGATTCGTTTGTTTTGTAGGCTGTTAATTAACAGATCTGGTTTCTTTACATTAGTGTATTTCATCCACTGATGATTTTTTTTTTTTTTTTTTTTTTTTTTTAATGTTATTGGTCATTGGTGTTTCAGTGATCTTGTATCTGTTGCTTGGCTTCTACTATGCTTAATAGATCATCTTTATTATATATATATTCTATATATTATTTAAAAAAAAAAAGTTTGAAAATTCAAATATATTCATCTTTTTAATGAGAACAATAAATGCAAACTTCATGCTATTTTGCTAACAGAAATTACACTTTTCTGGTGCAATGTGACTGATAGGCATTGTTAATCAGGAAGATTTTCTCTTTAAGTAATATTTTTTAGTATACATATATATCATGATAAAAGACACTAGTCTTCAAATTTTCCCATCTAGTCATTTTGAGTAAATTCACGTTTGTATTATGTCACTGAAGAAAAATAAATCACAAAATCAGATTCAGAAAACAAAATTTTACTCATTTAGTTTAATTTTATAGATGCACTAAATAAATGAAAGAAACAAGAAACCTTAACACATCAGCTAGTTAGTGTATAGGCTTATTAATTTGAAATGTAATGGGAAATTGATAGATGTAAAAGATTGGTTTGGTTTGAGGTTATCATTCTATGATAATTTTTTGCACATCAATGCTCATTAGATTGAAAATTACAGCTTAAAGTCAATTCTAAACCATTATGAAAGACTGTATGCCTGAGCTGGGATTTGAACTTGACACCTGGAAATCAAAGGCCAAAGTGCTAACCATTCAGCTATCAAATCGGATGTAAATTGGAAACAAAAGATTTTCGATATAACTGTTTATTAACTTGAGGCAGGAGTACAGTCTTATTCTAAATAAGAAAAGTTATTATATAACCCAAGACAATCTTAAAATGATTTAACCCTTTAACTGACAAATGGTGAAACACTGTCTTGCAGGTCTGTACATGTATTATTGACATCTAGCAGCAACCAATCAAATTAAGGCAATGTTAGTTCTGTTGGCTGTTTTATAACTTGATCTTGAATGATTGCAGCAATGTCAAATAATAGTCATTTGGAGTTGTAGATATCCCATACGAGCCAATGAAAACACATACTGCTTCTAAGCAACCCTGCCAAATAAAAGAAGCTTTGGAGAATATGTGTTGCTATATTGTGTGTTGTAGGAATTAAGGTCGATTATATTAGTCTCAGAACCTAGGTCTGGTGGAATGCTCTCCACAGGAAAAGAGGTATTTCTAAAAAAGTTCTATCTCTTATTCAAACAAGTTTTGGACTAAACCTTTGAAAACTCCAAATGACTAAGCAGACAAGCACAGCCATACATTGCTTGACTGGTTGCATATGAATTACCCCCAGTTGCAGCTCTTGAGTTACTTTGTCTGTCTTCCTCTGCATATACGGACTGAGACCAAAACTAAAATTTGTGTTAAAGGGAATATTAGGACATTGGAATAAATATTCCAATAATTTAAGCTGAAAGGACCTTAAGTATGCATTTAACATTGTAATTATGTAAAAAAAAAAAAAAAAACAGTCATTATTTTGTAATACTAGGAAGCTCTGCCCCCTGCTCACTCTGTTCAATAACCCTCAATTTGCTTCACGTATTAACCCCTGCTGGGCTCTACCAGCGTATTTGGTGCTCTGCCTTTCACTAAATAGGAATATTAACAGTGTATAGCACAAGACAAAAGTAGGACAATATTAAACAAAATGCCTATATTCAATGTCAAATTGAAATACATAATATTTAACACTTTTTTTTTTTTTTTTATCGAAATATTTAAAAAAAAAAAAAAAAAAAAATTGCTGATTTTTAGCTTAAGAATAGAAAGATATTCATAATATCTAGACCATTTTGCATTACAGCTTTAGCATATTATCCCCTTGGTGGCTTTTTAATAATTTTTGTCAATATTTGGCGATGAATTTTTTAGTATAATTGTTTGTTAAAAAAAAAAAACTAGTACCTAAATGTCATGATCTTTTTGAGGACCAGATTTTTTCCGCTATCCATTATAGGCAAATGTTTAATTTGGTGATATTTTTTATATTTACATTTGTATTATAACAAGTTTTTAAAAAGTAACTGAATTTAGGCTTGGAAATTTGATATCCAAAATAGCATTGTTCATGATTCGAATTATTTATTATTATTATTTTTTTTTTTAATCATCATCCTTGTAAGCATTCATAGCACTATTTCACAGGAATGTCAAACAAAAATTTATATTAAACTTTTTCTTGAGAAAAAGTTCCTAATACCTAGATATTTTGAAAGAAAGGGGGAAAAAATAACTAAAATAATATCTGTACACTTGACTGCATTTCTTTTTGTCTTTAAAGTGTGTTTATCTTTTTTATTTAAAAACATATTTCAAAATATTTCATATATATTTTGGCATAAAAAATGTTTTAGATTCAAATTCAAACTCATTTATACATGATAATATCTTCAAATTTAGTATTGATAATTTTTAACATTACAGAATCAGATATTTATATGATACATTTCATATTTCTAATTATTGGAAGAAAAAAATTCATCACCTAAAACTCTTATAGAGAACCAAGTATAGTTTATCCTTCGTTATTTTAAGAAGTAGGCAGGATAGAATTAAAAATTGACGCTGTAGGAGATTTTTCCAAATTGAAATAATAATAATAAACTTTTCTTTTCAGATATTTTTGAATGTATAACATCATTACTTAGCTGTACATTAGAAATATATATAATAAAGAGTATTATATATTGCCCTAAATTAACTAAAAAATTAAACAGTAAAAAGTATAGGCATAAGATATTTCATTATTCACACACACACACAAAAAAAAAAGAACTGATAAACAACATAAGAAATTGCCAGTAAGAAATTCAATGTTCTAAAAGTAGGGGGAAAAAAAGTTGTTTGCACACCGATTAATTACAATTCTAAATTCATTTTTTTTTAAATTAAAAATACCTAAGGTAACGCTTTTTATTTGCAGACAATAACTTTGTTACCAATAGCAGCGTTCCTAAAATTTTAGTCGTGTTTTAATTATACTGACACCACCAGTGGCGTATGCAAGGGGGGAAGGTTTAAACCCCCCACCTTGACAAAATGTATGATAAGAAAAATTAGGCTTTTCCTTACAATATTTTTCACATTTCAGGCAGAAAAAATGTATGGCAAGCGTAGAATATTTTTTTCTACGAAGTGGTTTAAAATTATGACTAACTTTTTTTTTTCATTACTCTGCGATAGACACTCTTGAAAATAACTAAACCACTTCATTTGCATGGCGCGAAACATGTTTCCCCTGAAAACAATTCTCTGAAAGGATTTCACCTTTACGAGTTCATACTCAAGGACAAGAGGGGTCGACCATATGGAGAAGGGGTGACCATTGAAGTAGTGACCCAAAAATACCCCAACAGTAGAAGACATTTTAAATGAACTAGTGAAAACATCTCGTCGATTAGACTTCGCTCTGTAAATAAGAAAATTCAATGAATATTTTTTAGTTTGATCTTCTAATTGGTGAGTTTGTTTTACTATTTTTCATTTTCTTACTCTTATTTTCGGCAAGTAAATATGATATTTTAAAAGATTGTTAAACTTAATTAAAAATAAACTTAATTAAAAATTCGGAAGGACGAACCCCCCCCCCCCACCCCCTTGGAAAAATCCTGGATACGCCACTGGACACCACTATCGTTAAACACTTTTTTCTTTAAGGTTTTAATGTTAAAATATTAGGTAAATAAGTGTTCTTTTAAAATAGTGGTGACAATGTTGCAAAATGATTCCTAAAATTCCTAAAATTTTAGGAACGCTGCGAGGCCTGCATTTATTTAATTTTATTTATTTATTTTACACCATTAATAACATTTTAGTTTTTTCTGTGGAAAATGATGTAATAAGACTAAATTATTTGGAAGATAGGCAAATAGAGCACCTTTATAAACTCGATATTTTTAATTAATAGCTTCTTTAATCAAGATGATAGAAATTTCTAACTATCTGAAATGTCTTCCTTGGAGTATTCAGCACACACTGATACCTCTGATGATGCAGAGGACTTTGCCCTCTGTGAGGAGATGCGGTTGCAGACAAAAGAAATTTGACGCAAGCGACAAACACTTTTTTTTTTTTTATGCATAAAGACATAAATATTATGATTTTAGATAGTTCACCCCCCATTTTCCTACTTTTAAATCTGCATTATTTGAAAATTTTTAATTGTATATATCTAGGCATAAAAATAACTGTTACATTAAATTTAAGTTTCCAGCTTTAATAACCTATTAATTTTAGAATATTTTTTGTAATAATTTTAGAAAATATTGTTGTGAAAAATTAATGTAAGGTCTGTTCCTTTTTTTGCCCCTTGAAAAATATGAATTGCTTAAAACCAAGTATGATCAATATTAAAGTTAAATTCAGCACCATATTTCAAATTTTAACCTGAATAAGTTTGACAAAAATTAAGATAAAACAATTATATAAGGGGGGGAAAAAAGACATGAATATAAAAATTATTTGCATATAAAATTTTTAGAGAAATTATGAGAAAGAAATTGAAAATCTGACATTTGCTTGCTAATACAAATTTTTCATGTTATTTAAAAACAATGCAAGTGACATGAATTTTTGTTTTTGCTGTAATTATATTATGATATTTAACACACTTAAAAGCACAGTCTAAAAATAATCGAAAAATGTAAAATTATACAGCTGTATTAATAGACATAACCTACATATATATTAACACTCCAAAATGCAAAAAAAATATTTTTAAAAATTTTACTTAAAAAAAAAAAAAAAAAAAAAAAAAAAAAAAAACTAAAGTAAGTAAATTAAACCAAGCAAGTGTGATTTAAGAAATAAATTTCAGACTACTGGAATTTAACTCACATTACATTAAAACTTATAAAACAATGTAATAAAATTGAATGCTCACATTCTGGATGTTCAACATTCTTTCTTGTCAGAATGTGGGCTGAATCTGAATCTAATGACATATAAAAAAAGACAAAAATAAAAAATATTGCCGCACATTGTTTAACAAAAAATCTCAGTTAAAAATCCCAGCAAAATTGCGTCTAAAAAATGGCAAAAAGAAAAAAACAAAAAGGCATGTTGCTCATAAGATGAAAAAGAATTAAAAAAAAAAAAAAAATCAATGTGTTAAAACATGCTACAAGCTAAATTTTGCATTGTGCATAAATTAAAATTATTGATTATCTGTAGTTTCCATTCCTAAAAATAAAATTACGGTAAATTAAAATGAACTATATTTGAGCCTCCTCAAGACCTCCATGCCATAGAAAATAGGTCCTTTAGAGAAATGACCTTTTTAATAGGGATTATCCCGAAAATCACAATTCAGGCAAAAAATATTACAGATTAAGTAGTTTTAATTATTTAAATATTGACACAGCTTTATGTCAACAGCTTTACTATAATTGTTAATACATATATATTTATTTGGATAATTTATAAATATATAAATTTTACTTTCCAATAATCACTTTATATATCAGATCAAATTTATATAAATATATATATAAATTAACGCTTATATATATATATATATATAAATTAACGTTGCCGCTTTGACTGCAGCACTCATGCTTACTTTATTAACCTGATGAAGGGTCGAGTGTTTTTTCGACCCGAAGCAATTGTTGCGAGTTTATTGCATTTTATGATGTTTATTCAAAGTTTGTAAGTTATATTTTTTACAACGTCAGTTTTGTGGTGCTTTTTTATTAAATCAGATCAAATTGTTAATCTTTTTTAAGTAGAAGAGAGGTGTTTATTTAGCCATTAATTACTACTAAAGTTTTACGGAAAAAATACTAATTTTAGCTATTAATTTTTAATCTTGGCTAGAATGAATACCTTTGTTTTTCTATCTTTAAATAGCAACAATAATAAAAAAGAAATTTTTTAGGCTTTTTTTTTTTTTTTTTTTAATCTAACTTTTGAATATTCCCTTCCTCCATAATTTAAAGCAATATAACTGCATAATTAAACAGGAGTTTAATTATGTAAATGTTAATATTCAACATTTAAAACTTTATATGCAAAAATTATTTGTTATTTAAAATAATTAATTTTATTAATTATTTTCCAATGTATATTTTCTTCCTTATTTTACTTTTTTTTTTTATTATATTAAAATATTTATAACAGTGAATGTTTTTAAAAGTAAGTTTTACTACCTTTGAAATTTTTTTTTTCTATACTATACACTAAAGTTTTTTTTTATAATTTGACATAGATACTTGTAATTAGTTAAGAAATATTCAATTTTCTGAAAGATCTACTCAATAACATAACTGTATTTTTTGCAATGGGATTTCAATTTAGTACTTTATAATATAAAGTTACACATTACTGTGGGTTGTGGGTCAAATTTATCCAACCGCTGGAGGATTCTACAACACACAAATTATTATTACACATATTAACTTCAGTTATATGATAGACCAAGTCCACGAAAAAATAAAATACTTTGATATCATAAAATTTAATCCTTAAGACAGGAAAATTTAATCCTCTAATCTAAGTAAATTAGTATTAACTCCTTTCAGAAAATTTTGATGCTGAGAAAAACTGGTCCTAAAAGAAGGTGACCCTTAGTTAGATATGGACTTTTAGAGAGATTTCACTGTATGTAAAATTTGTTTAATTCCTACTTTACAATTTCTTAACTCAATTTTTTTTATTAATTAATTTATGGAGCTTATTAAAATTGCTTTAAATCATTTAACCATTGGTTTTAAAAACATAGAATCCTATTACGGCTGTTTGATATTGTTCAGTTTTGTTGTTTTATTTATCACATACTTCGCTTGCTGTTTGATAAATCTTTTGGATATGTTACATATATATGTGCATATTATATGCTTCCCCCACCCTCTCAATTACTTTGATTATATAATTCAACCCGAAACCTGACCTAAATCTGCAATACAGAAATTTGACAACCTACATGTGATTTCTTTATTCACAAAACCAGACTTCTTTTTACCCAAAAACTAAATGAAAATTAATAATTTATCTAAAATTCCCGAAAAACTTTTTAAAGTTGTCAAATAAATTTTCATATCACACAGTTTATAAATCATTTTAAAAAGAATTTAAAATGTAATTACTAATACATTAAGCTAAAATTTAAAAATCTGAAAAAAGGATTAATAATACTAATACTTAACCATTTATGTACATTGTGTACTTCAAGTATTCAAAAATATGCTTCATGTTCGTTATTTGTAGCTTATGGTTTAATGCTTATACTCTAAATATATAGACATATATATAAATTTGATGTTTCTTTTTTTTTTTTTTTTTTGTCAATATGGATGTTTACTTTGCTATAATAATTTGAGTATGCGCATATTTAATCATGGTTATATATAGTATATTTATATCAGTTATACAGTAATAATTGTATCATATAAATGTCTACTCATTATGTCAAATGTTATGAAAGATATTCTCAAGTTGACCTGACTTTGTTGGAAACTAAATTTGACCCGCAGGAAAAAAAATTCAGCCAACCTGACAAGACTGCAAGAGAAAATATTTAGTCAACCCAACCCAAACCCAACTTGTGGATCAGGTCAGGTTTGAGTAAAATCAGGTTATCTGACCCGCTGCAAGACTCTACTCTAGATTAAAGATAGCAGGAAACAAAATCATTGAAAAATACATTCTAAAACAAACAATTTAGAGGCAAAAAATATAATAAAACCCTAAGGGGGGGGGGGAATTAAATAATGAAATTTTAATAATACTCAATAAAATTTGCATGAAAAATATTAAGGTTATAATTTATTACATTTTAGAAATTATTTCTTACCACTTTTAATATTTTTATATAACATCTAAACAACAGTTTAATAATGAATAGAGTCAAAAGATTTTGCCCTACAAGAACTAGAATTCTTTTATGTCTTATATCTTAACATATTTGTGAGTTTTCATTCAGATTTTATTATTAAGGTTATAAATTTTTTAAGTTTAAAATACTTGAAACACTAATAGCATATCTGTTTAACCCTCTGACTGGCTAATATGAATTTTTCCACACACTGAGCAGTTGTTTTTTACCCTAATACACTTACAATTCATATATGATAGATTAGAGAGAGAATGCATAATGATAGATTAGAGAGAGAAAAAATAAGCTCTTAAATAAAATCATATAAAGTTAAAAGGAAATATGTGAAAGGAAAAGAAATAAAAACAAAAATTTAAAACTTTTTAAAAATTTAATACAAAAGATTGAAGTGATTTTTTTACATACTGCTTCATATTAAGCATATGTGCTGTTAAAGAATGTAAAGAGAATTTAATAAGCCAAGTGCTCGTAAAACTTATTATTTTTTTTTTCCTACCTTTAATCCAATTTGTCTGAAAAGCATCAAAAATAAAAATGAAGAAATTTTTAAAAAAGATATTTAGAAATATAATTAACTTAAGTTTAGAATTGAACACATGTCTTTATAAACAAAAGTTTTTCATTACATAACATGAATTTTATTGGAAATACAAAAATTATAAATGTTTCTCTAAAGAAGGCAGCCAGACTGCAATGGGCACAGCAAATTTCAATATGAGTATTGTTGTGCTATGATTTCAGAAATACTGTTGTAAATTGGTGAATAATCAACACAAAATGCACAAATATTATCCCTTTTGCATACAAAATAAATAAATAAAAATGAAATGAAAAATAAAGGCTAAATAAGGGGATAAATAAGAGTCTCAACATTATGCTATATAAGTTACTTATCGTTGATGTTCATTGAAAATTACAACTTTCCACAATAATAATTCAGAAAGTTCAGCATTATATGATAAAACAAACCTGCAAATGGGTACTCGATGACCTGATATCAATTCAGGTACATTTATAAGAATACATACAACATTAATGAAAATATACATTCATTTAATAAGTTTTATAAACAAATATATGCATTACAGTTTTTTTTTTTTAATCATTGAAATAATGTTATGCAAGAAAAATTACCTAGTTTAGCCATTTTACTGAAATATAAGTTTATAAAGACAACATTAGACTAAAAAAAATATTTTCTTTGCAATGTCTGGATTTTGTTTGTAGTCATTTTTAGCACCTGTGATTAAGAATTTATGCTTGAAGGACATGTACAAACCTCCAATTGCTGATATATATATAAGATATGTAATGGGACAAAAATGTATAACCTGTTTCATTTCATTAACAAAAATAACTGGCAACAGCTGAAAACGTTTATTTTTTTCCCCTCAAATTTAGCAACTAAATTCAATTTTAATTTAATACAATACCTAGAAGAATTAATAACTACAAAACTTTGAATAAACACCAGAAAATGCAAGAACTCACAACAATTGTTTCAGGTCAGTTGAAAACAAAACCCCTCATCAGGTGAACAAAGTAGGCACAAGTGCTGCAAACAATGCAAATGTGCATTGCCACTTTGTTTGGAGCGCATGTGCCTATTTTGTTTAACTAATGAGTTGTGTTTTCTTTCAACCCAAAACAATTGCTGTGAGTTCTTACGTTTTATGGTGTTTATTCAAAGTTTTGTACTTATTACTTTTAAACATATGTTCTGTGGTGCTTTTTGATAATCTACAGAATCAACTTAATCATGTTGTTCACATTAACAAATAGTAAAAATAAAAAAACAAATAAACATATAATTAACTCCTATTGATTGCATCTTTGAAGGTAGAAAAATAAAGAAATTTGCAGTTAAATTTTCATAAATATTCAGAAGCAGCAACTTTTCTTAGACAGTTTTTTTTTTTTTTCATTAATTTAATCAAAACTTCCAAGCCTGAGATTTTTTTTTCATAAATCTATTGTCACTGCCGCTACTTTTATAAAATAATTTTTTTTCCTACTTTTTTTCTTTTCTGTGTCTAATGTTATCAAATATAAATTTGCTTGCTTAGGTATGAAAAGTGAGATTTAACTCAAAAAGAGTGGCATATCACTCTTTAAACATGCCAAAATAAAGCCAACTCCTTCTAAAGAACAAAAATTCTCTTTTCGAAATAGTGAGATTTTTCGCTCTCCATTTAAAATGATATTATTCCAAGTCATTAACTTTTTGGTATATATATATATATATATATATATATATATTTTTTTTTTTTTTCAAAAAAATAAATAAATAAATAAAGACACACAGTAAGGTGATGTAGAGTAATATTGATTTTCGATGCAATTGATCTCGATTAAGAAAGAATAAAGGGAATTATATTTTGTAGCAGTAAATAATTCAATCCAAGTCCTTTGCTAGCAAATCAGTATTTTACTCCTAAATCACTGAGAATATATTTGTAGATGTTAGTTAACATTATTCACAAACAAGGTGAATCATTATAATCAAATTTTATTTCATTTAAAATATGGAGATTCTTACCAACCTTCTTTAAAAATATTATTTTGAAATCAGAAATTATCAATGAAAACAGATTCCCAATGACAAACAGTTATTTTTAATGTAGCTTAGCAAAATATATTACTCAAGTAAATGCATAAAAAAAAAAAAAAAAAAAAAAAATAGTCAAATCATTACTCACAAATCTGTAGAGTTTTATGAAAAGTTTAAAAAGCAGTATCTATAGGTCTAGGAATATGATTTGCGTGACTTATTTTAATTATTAACAAAATGTTACAGTGCTAAGTACTTGAAACTTTTACATATACTATGGTTTCAACCAGAGATATTGCTAGGATATTTTCCTAGGAGTGATAATACTCCTTGATCTTTTTTGAAGGAGTGAATTTGGCATTATTAGGAGTTTAAAAACAAGTGGAAGAGAAAAAAGTTGATCTTTCGTGAATTCATGCTAAATTTTACTTCTTTCTTAATAAGTTCAAAAATAAAAAATAAGTATATGAACTTATGTTACAAGTTTCAATTATGAGTTCAAGTTATATTATATGGACTGGCCAATTGTAATATTCCTTTCAGCATAATTTATACAAAGTAATATCAAAACTCAGAATATGAACATAATGTGACTCAGTCAGTTTATAAATTACAGTGAACATTGGAAGATGATAACGCCTTACACGAATCTGAGAAATTCTGTTATTGATGCAAATGTTTACAGTTTCACTCAAAATAATTTTAATTATAAAAACTTTTTATCCAATGTACGAGAAGATACTAATTGGTTAAAAAAAAAAGTATGCAGAGCATTGAATTGTAGAAAGAATATAAACTTTTTCAGACGCATTTAACAAAATAAACTAAATTTAACCTAAAAATACAAAGCGTGAAAAATACTCATGGTTAAAATTTTAAGGAGTATTTTTAGATTTTAATGCGTAAAATACGCTTGTGAAGGAGTTAAAATTATCTCTGGTTTCAACAAATACAATAAAAATACAAATTCCTACTGATTTTAAGGTATTATATGTATTAAATATTTGCATTGCTCTTCTCCTTTATATTTTATATGTTTCTGAAGAAAACAGATTTCTATTTTTACTTTTGATTTTTTTTACACTTTGAAAACACTTTGAAATAATTAACACTTTGAAAAATATCATGTTGTTAATGGTACTTAAAAAAAAAAAAATGCAACATTTATCAAAATATCTTTTAACTTGAATTAACTTTCTTTTTCTATTCATAAAAAAATTTCAATAAATCCTGCTAAATGCATGCATAAAATATGGCATAAAATCATACTTCATGTTTCACCAAAATATGGTCAATATACAGTGCTAGCACTATTCATCACTACAGAAAATTTTATATTGCCATTTAAATGTAGTAGGTGGCATTTCACTCTTTATGATAGAGTGACCAAATATCACTCTTTCACAAAAAGTGCAAAATGTCATATTTTTTAGAGCAAGAATAGTGCTTTCTCACCTTTATTGGTGTCAAAATTCTCAGAGTATGATTCTCATTCCAGATTTTTTAGAAAGTACAATATATAATAGTTCTCCATTCACTTTATCAGTGTTATGATAGAGTGACCAAATATCACTCTTTCACAAAAAGTGCAAAATGTCATATTTTTTAGAGCAAGAATAGTGCTTTCTCACCTTTATTGGTGTCAAAATTCTCAGAGTATGATTCTCATTCCAGATTTTTTAGAAAGTACAATATATAATAGTTCTCCATTCACTTTATCAGTGTTAATAAATATGTTAAATTTACTTTGTAATAACCTAAACCTGATAGAATTCATATTTCTTGTATAGCTAATGAATAATCAATCAAAAAATAATATCTAGTGCTGGTAGGATGTTTATATTTAATGTGTAATTACACTGATCAAAAAAATAGAAAAAAAAAATATTTAAGTCCATGAGTTTTTTTTTAAAGATGAATTAGTAAAGGGCCATTCTAATGTGAACACAATACTTGCAACAAATTAAGGCAATTAATTATTTATAATTCCATTGAAAGCTGCATATTGGAAGTCCTTTCCTTTTTTATAACATTATAATGTGCTCATAAATGATAAAAAATACTAGGGATGGACCGGATATCCGGAAAATATCCGGTATCCGGCATATCCGGCTGATTTTTCAATATCCGAAATATCATCGGATATCCGGATCAAAATCACCGGATATCCGGTTAATATACCGGATATCCGGTTTTTTAATATTTGCTTTTTTTCTTGTTTTCTTTCATTAAAATATGGTGAGAAATGCGAGAAGCAACTTTTCTCCCTCGTTTGCGGGGAAACTTCAAAAAATAGCTTCTTAAATCACGTCACTAAATCAATAATATCATAAAATTACACATTTGTGTCTGCGTTAGTTTGACTCGGCATTACTGAGCGAGCAAGCACGTCAGTCAGGAGATCTGCCTTTATAGATGTAGATTCCTGCAATTCATTTCTTTTAATTAAAAACAAGTATGTTGTGGAAATCACAAGACTTTCTTCTATATTTTCCTATATAAATTCACTAAGGGCAAATAATTTATTAAAATTATTATTTATTAAAATTATCTAACATGATGAATACAAATAATTTTCATCTTAGAAAAAACTGACATTAAATATTCAAAGAAAGACAGTTTTCTTGTGTACTAGCAGGCTTTGCCCGCTTCGCTGGTCATTATATATTTAAGGAAACTCTTTTCTATATCGCTTTATTAAAAAAAAGAATAAAATAATACTGAAATCGCTCAAAAGCTCTTCTTGTGTTCCCGCTGCCAGGTTGACAAAAATTAGAGTCTATCAACAGTTGGTGTCAACCAATCAACAGGTGGCGCTGCTATGCAGCGACTTCCACAATTTGAAAAAAGGCAATATCTGAGGAACTACTGTGCAAAATTGCTTAAAAATTTACACGTGGATGCACCTTGACATAAGTTACAGCGGATAAACTTTTGGAACTAGTTGCTCAATAGGCGGCGCTCCTATACGGCGATTTCCTCAGTTTAAGGGAAGATTAAATTTCAGGTTCTAATGTGTATAATCAAACAATACTTGATATGTGAGAAAGCTTTTATGAGACATTACACCGATTCAATCTGGATGTATATCTACCAATATTTTGCGCTGCTATAGTGCAGTTTTTTCCAGAGAACGGGAATGCATGCTTCAACTTCTATGGCATTTACCTGTACGAAACTTCATACATGTGATAACCAGTATGAAAACTTATTTTTTAAGGTTTTAGTTAAACTGTGTTTCTTTGAATATTTAGTATTAGTTTTCTCCAAGATAAAAAATCGCCTGCATTCATTATGGTAGATAATTTTAATAAATAATAGTCTTTGTAGTTTATTTTAACTGAGTGAATTTATATAGGAAAATATAGAAGAAAGTTTTGTGGTGGTCACAACATACTAGTTTTACTTTCTCTTACCCATGTAAATGGTAGAGAAGTAATGTTTTTGGGTCAAATTTTTTAAGTCGAGTTTTTATTTATTTATTTATTTATTTATTTATTTTTTACACAATTTAAGGTCCCCTGAATCCAAAAATCCTATTTTTAACGGTTGGTCTGTGTGTCTGTGCGTGTGTCTATCATCAGCATATCTCAAGAACAAATAATAGCAGAAAGTTCAAACATGGTATTATAAATTTTTATGACATAGGGATCTAAATATGGACACTAAATCTTTCATCAAGATCAAACAAATGATTCGTATACAGGGACACCCAAGAGAATTCAAATACATTGCGTCTATGGGGGAAATTAAGTATGTGCTAATTTTCGTCAAGGTGCATCTACATGTAAATTTATATGCAATTCTGTGCAGTAGATCCTTAGCTACAGCCTTCCCTTAAATTACGGAAATCGCTGTACAGCAGCACCACCTGTTGGACGATAAGTATTCAAATTGAACTGGTATTAGGACTCATAATGGCCTTCTCACATATTAAATTTTATTTGGTTGTACGCAACAGAACCTGAGATATAGCCTTCCCCTTAAATTGCGGAAATCACAGCAATTGACAACAAAAGTTGGCAGGCACTAATTTAGGTCAAGTTGCATCTGCGTATTATGAAACTATCTGCATTTATGTGCAGTAGTTCCTGAGATATAACCTTCCTTTAAATTGCTTCCTTTATAGCAGCGCCACCTGTTAGCTGATAAGCATTCAAATTGCACCAGCATAATGACTTACAATGGCCTTCTTACATATTAGTTTTGTTTGCTTATACAAAATAGATCCTGAGATATATAGCCTCCCCTTAAACTGAGGAAATCGTTGTATAGCAGTGCCACCTTTCGAGCAGTTGACACCAAATATTGATTGACACTAAATTAGTCCAAGTTGCATCTGCATATAAATTTATATGTGATTTTAAGCAGTAGTTCCGGAGATACAGTTGCCACAAAATTTTTGTTCTCTCTCTCTCTCACACACACAGACGGACAAACATTTTCTAAAAATGATCAAATCGTATTCTAGGCCTTTCAAAACATGTAAATCCATCGAAAATGGAAGTCAAAAATTTTTACGAATCCAATACTTTCTTCTATTGAATAGAGAATAACATAATAAAATAACTCTGTTATGGCTTTATTATCCCAATGATATTTACAGTTTTACATTTTTTACCAAAGTATTGGATTCGTGAAAATTTTCGAACTCCAGTTTTCGATGAATTTACATGTTTTGGGATGTCCTGAACACGATTTGACTGTTTTTAGAAAATGTCTGTCTGACTGTCAGTTCGTGTGTGTGTGTATCACAAATTTTGTGGACGATGTAACTCACGAGCCAATAAACGAAATTCAACCAAACTTGGTATTTAGTTGAACCCTGACATAAACTGGTGCTGATTAGATTTGTGGAACAATTGCTGAATAGGTGGTGCTGTGATCGCATTTTTTCTAAATTTTTAACATGCCAGTATGGGACAAAATCTTGTATAAATGTACTTAATGAGAGTTATTTTAAACGTGTGATTGTAAAATTAATATGAATTATTTATAATAGTAATAGTTAACATGAAAAAAAAAGTGCATTTTGCAGCATAGCTTCACCTTCTGGAAGGGGAGTTAACACCCGCCCCCCCGGGGGGGAGTAAATTTTCAATATGGGTGTTTTGTTTCAAAAGACTTCGTCATTACCTTTAAAATAAATGGTTTAAGTATAGATCTGTGATAAATTAAAACAAAGTTACAGATTTTTTTTATCTTTTAACGAAAAAAAATTAGAAAAAAATCTTATTTCTTTTGATATTGGAAAAAAAAAATATTACTTTCTTTCACCATGTAGTGATATAATTCTTTCAGATAAAAATAATCTGCATTTATAATAAAAAGTAATTTAATAATTTAATAAAAAAATTATGTTCAATGAATGTTGTGTAAAATTATATAGAAGAAATTCATGTGGTGGCCATATCATATACTAGTTATGCGAATGGAATTCAGTTGTATAAAAACGAAATGCAAATATCTTTTTTACTTTCTTCTATATGCAATAGAAGAAAGTATGGGATTCGTAAAAATTTTTGACTTCCGGTTTTTGAAGGATTTATACGTTTTGGGAGATCTAAGAACATGAATTTACAATTTTTAGAAAATGTGTGTGTGTGTGAGAGAGAAAAATTTTGTGGCAACTTTATCTCCGAAACCACTACTCAGAATTGTATATAAATTCGTATATAGATGCACCTTGACCTAAATTAGGGCCTATCAACTTTTGGTGTCACGGCTCAACAGGTGGCGCTGCAATACAGTGATTTCCTCAAATTAAGGGGAGGCTATATCACAGGTTTTATTGCGTATGTTCAAACAAAACTTCATATGTAAGAAGGTCATTATGATACATTATGCTGATTCAAGTTAAATGCTTATCGTCCAACAGATGGCGCTGCTATACTGCAATATAAGGAAGGCTATATCTCAGGAATTACTGTACAGATTTGAATATAAATTTATATGTAGATGTACATTGACATATATTAGTATCTGTCAACTTTTGGTGTCAACCGCTCAACAGGTGATGCACACGCAGCGATTTCTGGAATTTAAGAAAAGGCTATATCTGAGGTTTTATTGGGTATAATTAAACAAAACTTGATATGCGAGAAGACCATTATGAGACATTATGCCGATTCAATTTGGATGTATATCTACCAATAGGTTACGCTGCTATAGTGCAGTTTTTTAGATTGCTGTAAGATGAAAATCGCCTGCATTTATCGTGGTGGGTAATTTTAATAAATAATGCTTATCGGCCAACAGGTGGCGCTGCTAAAAAAGCGATTTCTACAATTTAAGGGAAGGCTATATCTCAGGAACTAATGCACAGAATTGCATTAAAATTTATCTGTTGTTGAATCGTCACATAAATTAGTTTCTATCAATTTTTGATGTCAGCCGCTCAACAGCTGCCACTTCCACACAGAAAAGACTATATCTCAGGTTCTATGGCGTATAATCAAACAAAACTTGATATGTGAGAAGGACATTATGAGACATTACGCTGATTCAAGTTGGATGCTTATAGACCAATAGATCGCGCTTCTATACTGAAAATTTCCTCGATAACGGGAAGACTATATCTAAACTTGTATGAGATATGACATAACCATTATAAATACGCATTTTAAAAGATTTATTTATAGGCAATAAAACTGTCCTTATTAGGATATTTGGTTTTAGTTTTCTCCAAGATAAAAATCATTTGCATTCTTCAAGTTAGATAATTTTAATGAATAATAGTTTTAATAAATTATTTGGCCTTAGTAAATTTGTATAGGAAAATATAGAAGAAAGTATTGTGGTGGTTACAATATACTAGTTTAATAATTGTGTGCTCTTAAAAAACTGAAAATTTAAGTGAACTGGGAAAGAGGACTGCCGGATATCCGATGATATATCCGGCCGGATATCCGGATCCGGCAAAGTAAAAAAATATCCGGAATGCCGGATATCCGTATCCGGTTATCCGGTAAAATCCATATCCGGTCCATCCCTAAAAAATACCTTCAATATTAAATTATAATTCAATTTTTATTTATTCTTATGGGGAAAAAAAAAAAAAAAAAAATCTGCCCAACATAATATTGAAGTAGAAAATTTTTTTACACTGGTTACAAATCTTTATTCTGGTAAAAACATTGAGAAATTCATTCATAATTTAATATTCCAGATACATTTTATAATTTCTGAACAAAGTAACATTGTAAGAAAGAAAAAAAAATATTATCATGATAGACCATATCAGTAACGGATCTATTGAAAGAAAAATAGATGATGGAATAGGCTTTAGTTTTGTGAAACTAAAAGTTGTTGAAACAACTAAAAAAACACTGTTGATAGCCTCAGAAAATATATTCCTTGAATTTTGTTAGACCTAAAAATTAAAATTTTGTCTTGTTTGCCAATGACCGGCAGACTTTTAAGTTTACTTGCCTTTTTTTGCAAATTTTGCATCTGATTTCGAAAGCCAGAAGAAATAATTTTCTTGACTTTCATAAAGAAACTTTTAAAAAAGCATCTTATTTTTTACGAAGGGTTCACTTAAAGATTTTCGATTTTTGTGGGAAAGTTCATCTGTGAAGCCCAATTTTTTCTAGATTAATACTAAAAATGTCATTCTCCATAGTCAACTGATGAAATTTGTGATTTCTGTCATTAACTGACAAATAAAATAAGATTCTTTTTTTCGCCAAAAATTGTTAAAATAATTATATCAATACTAATTGACAAAAGTCACACTTTTTTCCAACACTGTTTCCTAAAATGCTGCAATTTTACTGTAAATGAACAAATTTCCTGTTCATTTGGTATTCAATTTCCCCAAATAGGCTATATTTCTGAAATGACTAGCAAAAATCATCGCTGTTTGACTTTTAAATTTAATTGCTGAAATACCATTAAAAACATTTTGCATTAGGTCGATTAAGGAAATTCAAGCATATGAAGTTTATGAGAAGAAAAAAATTGCAAGTTGTCTTGTAACAAGTGGATTTTTACAGGTCTAAATTTTGCTTTATTAAGATGCAATATACTGCATAATAGAGATTTTTGGCTCTTGTGTCTTCTAAAATTTTACAGAAACAAATATTATAATATCTGAAAGAATTGTTTTAGTTAATTCTCAGAATGCAAAGAACGCAAAATTGGTACAATATATATGAGATTTATTATTAGGATATTTATAATTCATTTTATATTTACAAAAAGAAAGTTTGTGTGTGTGGGGGGGGGGGGGCAAAGGTTTATAGTGCACAAAACCACTAGTCTCAAGCTTTGCAAAGCAAAGAAAATTGATTGTACATGACAGATTTCTAACAGTGCCTTCTAGAGTTCAATCACAACCACATAATGTCATCGTTTACAAAAAGAAACAAATATCATTTTTATCCAACACTTGCTGATTTTCTATGAATTCTGGAGAATTTTGGAAAGCGACCTGCAAAGTTGAATCCCCAGGGATTGATAAGAATGCGGAGAAATTTATTTATTTATTTTGCATGCATTTGATTTATTCTTATCACTTCTTAGTTCTTTGTTTTTTTTATAGCAGTTTTATATACATGCCTCCCATTTTAAATATTCATAATTTATTTATTTCAGTATTAATCTTATTCTATCAAATATTCTAATATATTTTTATCATCTACAAACTACTGTTATGTGTAGATATTAAGAAAATTAATTTTATAGTATTGTTCTAATTATTATCTTCATTATTAATTTGTAAAAAAGAATATTTTCCTGAAAATGTTTTAATTACTATTTTTCAAATATATTTAACTGAGCTTTAAATGTTCCTACTTTCCAAAAGTCTGACTAGAGCTCCTATTGCAAAATGGAGTTGTCTGTTTCTGGTCTTAAAATAGATGTTTACTTTTGCATATAATCTACGGTCTATCTATTACCTATGGTTTAGTTCTATCCATTCTAAGACAGACAAAATTACAGAGAAATTTTTATTTAAAAGTAAACACAAGTCATATGACTTTTAAAGAAAAAAATAATAGCAAAAAAATAAATAAATAAATAAATAAATAAAATAAAATAGGAAGATACATGATATATTAAAAAATAAATAAATAAATAAAAATAAATGCACTTTGTAAATCATGTTTTTTATGTCATTTACAAATGTTAAGAATTTTTTCTATCTTATAGGCAAAAATGAAATCCAAAGCTAAAATTATTCTTAAATATTTTAGAATCTCTTAACCATACATAATAAGGGCAATAAGGGATTTAGTAGTAAATTTATTATGTTTTGGTATTTGATAAGTAATAAAAAACATTTCGATTACATTGTTTGTAAAATAAAGATGAGACTACACTAATCGAACTAAAAGTGTTTTTTTTTCCCATACCTCATTGAGTTAGAGAAGAAAAAAATCAACAAAATAAAAAACAATAATTACAGTAGACACAGTTTTAAAGAATTCTAGCCACAATTATTAATAATAATGTGTACATCAGTTACTTTAGATTACATTAACTCCTTGCGGTAAAATGACGAGTATAGCTCGTCATTGTGTTTTTCATGCCATACCATATAATGACGAGTCTAGCTCGCCATTAGTTTTACATATCATACAGTACAATAACGAGTTTAGATTGTCTGTTTACAATATACAAACTGTGTAAATATCACGGATCCTTATCATATATTATTTTTGAATAAAAATTAAAACATTATTTTATGCACAAATATTCATGATTAAATTTTACCGGAACGGGTTAAGAAACATTAAAGTGGCTTACTGTGTAGGGACAACAACAAGTAATATTTTCATTCTACATATTTTTCTCGTTAAAAAATCTTAAAACAATGCAGATAAAAACACATTAAAAATTTCATTTTATAATAGATGTCTAAACAAAAGTTATATCACTATTAACATAAAACACAAAAACAAATCCAATAAAAAATGTAATACCTTCAGATCTCTTCTTTCTAAATGCACTAATTCTGGTCCTTGAATATCATGGCTGACAAAACTGTCTTTGTACTCTCCCATTTGCACAGACTCTAGCCACAAAGCCACTTCAGAAGTCCCCCAAGTCAGTACTGAAGACAGAAGAGGATCTCCACAGAGGCTACTTGTAGATTCTGTTGGAGTACCACATCCCGATCCTTCACAAGGTGTGCTTCCACTCATGAAACCTCCTCCACTGCTTCCACTTTGAGAAGGAATGTCAGCAGGTTTACTTTTAGCCTGTTTGCTTCGGAATTTTCTGAACAGGCCTCTGTAGTAGCTCTTCTGCTCCTGGCTGACAGGCTAAGTGGGACGACCATCGTAATTGTTACAGCATGCAAGATATGAATGCCCAGTAGAAGAGCAAGAAGAAGAGTGTGTACATGTGCAAGCAACGTTCACCAGAATATAAAAGTTAAAGTTTTTTGGGAATTTTTAAAAAGTGAAAAGTTCTTGTAGAGACTGCATGCAGATGCAGATGGTTGATGTGCTCCATGCTAAGGCTAGGGCTAGCCAAGAAAAATAAAAACCAGACTAGGCAACCCGAAGACTATTTCATGCTACATTTCATTTATAAAAAAAATAGCAATTATATCAATACAAAAAAGTTAATAGTGCACTAAGTATGTAAAAAACACACATTTGAAAAAAAAAAAAAAAATTCTTAATCAACCATACTTAATGAACAGTTAAAAGAGTTATAAATATTTACACTCTTAGAATTACAATAAAAAATTATTAATTATTTTCATTCTGTAATACATAATACAAAATTAACAAATATAATTTAAATAAATCAACACATTAGACTTAATGTATCACACAAAACATGATATGTAACTAAGTATCATGTAACATGCTCCCTTAGACAAAAAGAAATATTGGAGAATAACTAAAAATGAAAGGTTGTACATGCAAATAAATAGATGCAACATGCAATAAAAATAATAACTGGAAAGCAAATATTGCAAAAAAGTGCAAAGAAAAAAAAATAAATAAATAAAAATAAAATTTGAAATGAAAGCACAGGGGTTTGAAACATTAAATATAATATTTAAAACAGTAACAGAAATATAAACTATTTATAACTGCAGATTTGAAAACAAATTCTCTACATAATTAAGCTCTAACAGAAATTACATCGGTGCAAATTTGGTAATGAAATTGATAATTTATTTACTTCTTCATCACTATGAAAGTACATCCAGCCTTGACTTTCAAAACATCTCCCCAACTCTTTCTCCACCTGGCTACATGAAACAGTTAATTTTTCCTCTAATTCTATATCTATCTGCTACGAAAAGAAAAGAAAAATCATTGCTTTATTTCTAAAAATAAAATAAAGTTATGATATACACATCATGAAAATTACTGGTTTTATTTTACTATGAAATTAGATGTGGAAAATTTACAATAGCATTAAAAGAATTCTTCCATTGCTTTACATTTTGAGTACTCCAATTTTTAAATAGTTAAGATATGTTTAGTAAATCTGTATTAGACGATCACAATGGAAAAATTTTAAATATCAGAAAAATATAAAATAACAAATTCTGAAGAGAAAGAATAAATCTTTTCATCATTTCTTTTCCTAGTACAAGTAGGAAAAATAAATGTTACTCGATTCTATAATGATCAATCAGAAGGTCAGAGCGACAGGGATCATCAGTTAGGCATATAACTCTCTCTCTCTCTCTCTCTTTTTTTTTTTTCCTTTTCAGGGGAGATAAAATGTAATGACATTAAAAAAAGCACTTTTAAAAACTCCGATAAAAAGGTGTTTTTTAATCAAACATTTGTTTTGATCACCAGCAAATTTTAATTTAAAATTTTCATACAAATAACACAATCATAAAAAATGTCTAATTTTTAAAATATAGCAAAAAAAAAAAGTTATACAAAATAAAATTATTAAAACCTCTTTAAAAAGAACCAAGGAGCAAAATACAGTAGACTCCCTGAAATCCAAGCATCACAACAGATGTAAACAATGAATTTTATATTTTAATGTGTTATACATACCTGGTAATATTTATAATTTATTCTGCAGTATTGTTAATAACCACCTTTTTTTTTTTTTTTTTTTTTTTTTCTCCATGCTTCTCGCTTTTAGAGAAGTTTTCTGCAATATTTAATGTTGATGGAATAAGAAGAAAAATCCTCATTAAAAATAGTGGTGCAAAAAGAAGATGGATGCTAACAATGTTTTGGACTAAATTATATTTGTTACCTGGTATGTTTATAGCATTAGAATTCTTGTTTAGAAATGAAAATAAATCTAAAACCTACATAATATTTAGTTCCAAGCTTTGAGGATTTCTGAGAATGTACTGTAAATAAAAAATACAGACATGGTGGAGGGGGGAGGACAGTGAGAAGAAAAGTATGAGTATTTGCTTCTTGATAATTAATACATATTATCCAATTTGCAAATTAATCAGCAAATCTTTATTTCAAATCGTTATTTCAACTATGGTAATAAAAAATTCAATATAATCAAATTATAATGTGAAAAGAAGTTTCCTTTTTAAGTCACACAGAGCACAATGATTTTTCTATAAAATCCATATGTACTGAAGTATTCATGAATCTATTTGGAAAGAGATAAATATTTCTATTTTTAACAAATAAATGAAGACCTTACATACTTCTTGATTATAGCCTTAGCACTTTCGGGAAGGGGCCCCTCCCATCATCAGAGGCTGCACGGTGGCGGCTTGCTTTGCTGTGTTGACGTTACTGACTTGATCTTTAGTAGTTCTGATGGTTCTACACCAGTTACGGTTAATTTCCTGTGCTGGGTCGTTGCCATTACAGGTAAGTGGGTTAAACAAAATTTCGATAGTTTCGCGATTCGCGGCGTATATTGCGTTGTTAAAATCTGCCAGTTTGCGAGTTTCGTTAAAATTTATTTTTATGGATTCGGAAAACGAAACTCGCAAACTGGCAGATTTTAACAACGCAATATACGCCGCGAATCGCGAAACTATCGAAATTTTGTTTAACCCACTTACCTGTAATGGCAACGACCCAGCACAGGAAATTAACCGTAACTGGTGTAGAACCATCAGAACTACTAAAGATCAAGTCAGTAACGTCAACACAGCAAAGCAAGCCGCCACCGTGCAGCCTCTGATGATGGGAGGGGCCCCTTCCCGAAAGTGCTAAGGCTATAATCAAGAAGTATGTAAGGTCTTCATTTATTTGTTATAATTTGCTTCTTGCTTTTTGAAATCTTCAATTTCTATTTTTTTTTATTTGAATAACAAGAAACAGCAAAAATTTTTACTATTACAATTTAAAATTATCTGCTAAATTATAAAATATCTGTAACAATTAACTAGACCTTTCCCTTAAAGAATTAGACTGAGCACGTTTGCTGAGAACGTAGGTTTACTAATAACTTTTGACGCAACTGTTGCTTATTTTGCATTTTATGGTACAGTAAATTACTGTTTATATATCTTTCAAAAGACTGATGTAAAGGGTCATATAAATGAAAAGATGTATAATCGAAAAAAAAAAAAAAAAAACTTGATTACAACAAATTTAATGGCACTGAAGCAAACTTTATGCAAAAATACTAATTAATAGAGTGTTTTTATAAGATAGTAACTAGTATATTACTTTATAGTAGAATTTATATTTGAAGATAATATAAATTAAATTAAAATGATTTATTATAAAAAGTGTGAAAAATCACACTACTAATGCATAACTTGAAAACTAATTATGTATATTGAGTATTGTAGTATTACATATCTTGAATACTATATGAACATATCTTGGATATTATCCATATATATTGTACAGCTTTAATAATAAATATTATATGATTTATGTCCTTACATTAGATTACGTTAAAAAAAACTTTAATACTCACCTGACATGCTGATTATCAGTGAGCATGATTGTTATGTATTGTTATGATACTGCCTTACGCTAATAATAAATATTATTATTGGTAGCATGACTTTAAATGTATTCAAGAGGCTGTGTTTGTAACATACAAACTTCAATAAACATAAACACACATGAACACGAAAGATACAATACAACCACCAGTTACAAACAGGTTACAGTCAAGAGTCAACCTATACAAATATGAGTTGAGGTATATAGATTTCAAAACTTCTTTACACACCATAAATTTTGAGCCAGCACAAAAAACTTATATTTTTCTCGTTCATATATCTTTTTAAGGAAATCTCAATTCATTCTTATTCATTTTAATGCAAAACCTCTTCATTTATACATTCACCTGTTCATTTATTCATTTAAGCCAGCACAAAAAGTGCTGGCTTAAAATTTATGGTGTGTAAAGAAGTTTTGAAATCTATATATTGATTGTACACCAGTTTTGAATTTAGTTTTGATGAGTTGAGGTGTTACTATGCCTCAACTCATATTTATATAGGTTTATTGTACTGTATTGTATATTGTATTATTTGTATAGGTATATTGAGTTGAGGTGTTACTACACCTCAACTCAATATATAGTTCAGAATTAAGTCTATTGTTCATAGTTTTTAAGAGTTATACCACATGAAGAACTGCATTGTGAATTAAGTTCATTAAAAGTTTTCACTAATATTTTGAAAAACAAAACAAAAAAAAAAGGCTTTTAATGTAGTCCATTGCCTCTTTAAAGGAAGAGGGAATAACTTCTCCTCATTCTTCTTCATCATGGCTTAAATTAGCCTCAAATAAATTGTTTTCAATTAGTTCATTGATTGTAAACAATTCCAATGTCAATTCCTGTTAGTTGTAATAAGGGTCTTTGATCTTTCATTTGAGATCTTTTCTAGGAAAAGATACCCTTATTTAGAACAAAAAATAATGGCTGGTCAAATATTTTGGAGATTTAAAGAATAAAACAGAAAAGACATATAGCTGATATTGAGTGGTGTATAAATGAAAAGGTTTTGCATTAAAATGAATAAGAATGAATTGAGATTTCACTAAAAAGATATATGAACGAGAAACATATAAACGGTATTTAAATAAATATAGAAAACACTTTAGGCTTTCATTTCATTTCCTTAGTTACTTTCACTGGAGGCTCCCAGCATTTTCAAAGGAACTTGTGTGGTAGCGCTTCTATCAGAGACTTACTGATAGTCTCATAGTCTGATAGTCTACTGATAGACTACTGACACCGTTCATATAAACGGTGTTTTACTGTATTTCTTCTTCAGTTAAAATTTTATTGGATTCAAAATTCTTTATTCTAACAATTTCTTTCTTTATTTAGGAGCTACTAAACATTCAATAATATTAAATTTTCAAACGAAAAATAATTACAAAATCAAGAAAATATGTATAAACTTACAAGAGATTCTCCCTTTTCTTTAAGGCATGATGAAACTTCTTGTAACAAATGTTTTACAGAAAATACAAAATCTGTCAAAGTTTGCCTTGTGTTAGTCTAATAGGAAAAAAAAAAAAAAAAAGATATTTAGTAAATCATTGAAGAAAAAAAAAATAATAATTTATCTATACACGCATATAAAAATAAAATATCTTTACAGAAAAATAATTTCTCAAGTTAGATTATTTAGAAAACATATTGAAAAATATTCATTTATTTATTTCACTTAAAAGAGGGATATTACTAACAAAAAATATAAACAAGGGCTAATAAATAATATGTCTGCCTATAATCTGAAATTATCAAACACTTTTTAGGGAGAAGGGGGGGAAGAAAAATTTGTAAGAGGAAAATATGAGAAATTTCTAGTGCCAATTTTGGTGAATACAGTTTTGTGTAAAATATTCTTTCTTGCAACAATAATTATAATTCTCCTATATTGTTGTCAATCTCAATAACACTTATTTTTGATGCCTAATGGGCTCTTCCCATTGTCGTCTGCTCAATCACGTGATAGAGGAAAACGAATAACCGAATTCTGAGAATCAAATTCAATTAAATATTGTTCTTAAGAACAAAAATTTTAATATTTAATATAAAATAAAATAAAAGTAATATTGTGCATTTGTAAACAGTAGAATAATTGTATTTGTAAATTTAATAATTTTTAAAAAAACATTTTATGTGTTTATTTATTTTTACCTATAAGAATTGATTTTTGTATATTGTAGTGTAACTGTAACATTAACTGATCTAGCAATAAATAATAGCTTCTTGTGGAATGTTTATGGATTATAATTTGAAATTTTAAAATGTTTTCATTTAATTTAATTGCATAAAGGTGTTACAACAAGTTAATTAACTTAGTTACTGGTCTAAATGGATTTACGCAGTACGATAGTGCACTGTCACTGATTTAAGTACCAAAAATCAGAGTATTTAAACATGTTCTTCATGAACATCAATAACAAATATAAACTAAATGTTGATTGTAAATGTATACAGCAAACAAAAGAGGATGAATAATGAGATAAAATGGATTAAAAATGACGATGTATAAAAAAATAACACAGATTAAATACGATTGATCAAAAATAAGAATAGAAAATAGGTTTTTTCAGCAATCACTCTAGATAAACAAGACTTCGTCTGCTATTTGTTTTTCCTCTATCATGTGACCTCTGACGTCAGGTGGGAAGAGCCCATTTTGTTGTGAATTTAATTATCGAAAGTTAGCCAAAAATTTATATACAATGACTCATGGACAAATAACAGACCAAGATGTATCTTGCTGTAACTGAAACCAATAAAAAAAATTTTGTGCCCGTGTCCCTAAAAAAAATGTGAAATTATTAAAAATATCGAAGGCATAGTAAACAGGAGAGCAAGGAGGCACACCATCCTCTCATTCACCTACCCAAAGTAGAAAAAAAATATTTTGGTCATTCTATCAAAATAAAATATAATTCCTCACAAAATTTTTAACAGGTCAACTAAAATAAATATTTGACCAAAAGATTAATCTCCTTGAGCTTTTGCCCCTAAAGATAAATTAAATTACTCTAGTAAGCTTAATATCAGATTTAATTTAATTATATATATATATATATATATATATATATATATATATAAATTTATTGATATCATTACTCAATTTAATTTAGACTTGGATCTCTTTATATACAAAATTGCTATTGATTATAATAAACCAGTGGAATTTTTTAATGAGTGGAAATTTAAGTTATTGGAGAAATTTAAACTTGATTTAGTTTATAATATGCACCATCTTTCTAATATCAAGTACTATGATTTCAAAGAAATTCATTCAGCAATTTTAGACTTACAGTCTAAATTTATTATTACTTATGTTGACAAGGCGGCTAATAACTATGCAATTATTTGCAAAAAGTATTATAAACAACTTCTTTTTGATACTATGGATACTAGTAATATTTTTCTTAAGATTAATGACAGTATCGATATTAAAAATAGGCATATATTTAATTATTATAAGTTGATAAAAACTAAATGTAATAACTACAATTATTTTTATTTAGTTGTAATTCCAAAATTTCATAAAGATCCTATTAAATTTCGTACTGTTTCTGTTGCCTGCAATGCCTATACTTCTAATGCTAATATTACGTTATTGAATATCCTTAAAAAATTACATAGTTATATTGTTTCTAACAAGTGTAATTTTTTTCTAAAAAATAGTTTTCAACTCAAAAATAAAATTAAAAATCTTACTGATATTACTGGTATAAAAACTTTTGATTTCAATGATCTTTTTAATAATATTGATATTGGAAATATGTTTGATATTATAAATAAACTTTTTGTAGAAAATTTGCAGTATTTAAATCTAAATGTTAGCATAACTCCTTCAGTCTTTAAAACTCTGACTAGGTTTATCCTCTTCCATAACTATATTTTATTCAATAATTATTTATATAAACAACGTTTAGGATTGCCACAAGGTGGAATTGCTTCTAGCATATTAGCTGATCTATACTTATATTATTATGAGCGTGACATTGAGTGTACTAACTTTAAATTACTACGATACATAGATGATATAATTATATTATATTTGGATAAAAATCGCACCAAACTAGACTTACCTGTCAAATATCCTGAAAATCTGTCTCTAAGTAGTACTGATTTGGATTCTAGTGTCATTAATTTCTTAGATTTAAAAATTATTCTTAATAGTAATGGACAATTAGAATTTGACTTATACGATAAAAAGAAAGATTTCCCCTTTAAGGTAAATTTTTTCACTAACTTTAAAACATGCTTACATAAATCTGTATTTGTCAATATTCTTCTTAATTTTAATCTAAGGATCAAATATTTAGTGTCTGACAAACATCAAAAATTACAATTTCGATTCTTTAAAAATTTAGCATTAATTAATGGCTATCCCAAACACTTAATAAAAAAATTCTTTTAATTATTTATTTAATTATAATTATTATTATTATTTTTTTTTTTTCTCCGCATACATTTTATTCAAATTTAAATTTACGTCTAAATATTAGGTATTATTTTTTGGTTTTCAATCAAATACATTGATTATTTGAATCCTAAATTTATTTGATTGTATTTTTCCATTATTTTCATCTAATTACTCCAGATGGCAGCACTATTCATGATTCAATATTAGGAATCATCATCTGAATATTTCAGGATTTGAATCCTTACCCTACATGAATTCCACTGTGAATCCTAAAAATTACTCTATGGTCCATGCTATTTTGAACTAATTAACTGTGAATCTAACTGCTAACTGATTGTTACATTTTTACATGTGCGACGTTTATTGCTTCAATTTCATTTTGAAAGGTTAAAGTAATCTTATTCTTCTACAATTTTATGGGTTTTTTATTTTAATCTTACATTTAAATGGTTATGGTTTTTCATATTTAGGTAAAGGTTTTATTATGATTATTGTTTTATTATGATCTTTGTTTTCCTGTTTTGACTATGTATATTTCTTTTTTGAGTTGTGTTCATATCAAATATTTTATTCAGTAAGTTGAATATTTGTATCTTTGTACTTTTATTTTAATCTTAATTTTATATGGTTATGGTTTGTCATATTAGGTTATAGTTTTATTTTTATCTTCTTCTTTAATGGATTGTCTATGGATGTTTCGGGCCTGCGAACAAAGAAATTCTTAGCTTTTGCTTTCTTTGTTACAGAAAAACATCCATATTTTAGCATATTTGCATTCTACCAGGCCCTTGACAACGTTAGAATGCAAATATTGCTTTTTTTCTAATTCCAATTTCCAATATTTATTTCGATTTTTCTTTAATTATTCTTTGATTTGATATGGGTAGTCTCAGCTTATGATCCGAGGAATTGTTTTGATACTGATGTTGAGTCATCTTTAAATTTCATAAAAACATTTTTGCACTGATTATATTAATGTATTTCAATATATATATATATATATACACATAAATTAAACACAATTGAGTTAGAGGAAAAAAATTCTACTGGGAGATTTAAACTTAAATGGCAATAAAAATTTTGTGACTTAGAAATTTCATGTTCAGGGCATGAGCCTCAAATGCCCGTGTGATAGTCAGGCTTTGATGCAGATTTAAAAATAAAAAACATTTTAACCCCTTTCCAATCATTATTTTGTTAGATTATTATTTGATATTAAAGGATAATAATGTTGTTATTTGTACTAAAATCATGTTTGAAATTAATTAAGTGAAATGTGCATTTCTTCTAAAAATAGTGTCAGTTTAATCATCAGAATAATTTTTTCAGCTCTAAAGTGTTTGTTTAGTTATTTATTTTTAAACTACAACATAATTTCTATGTAAGGAAATCTCTTTGCAACAACATTTTAGAAGATAGCATTAATGCCTTTTAAAATGCTTATTAGTAATACAGCAATATAATTTTCTTCTAAAATATTAATTGTTAGTATTTATGGTATTTTTAAATTGATAATTTTTGCTTAGAAATGTCAACTTGATACAGACAGTGAAGGCTTAAGGGCCCGCTTCACTCACCGCCGCCGGAAGCCGAAGCTAATGTTATTCTATGGGAAATTTTTCTTTACAAATAACTTATTAACTAATACATATTTTTAAATTCTGTTTTCACATTCTGAAAATTCCCAGCTGTTAAATAGACGGACCTTTTTAAAAAAATTATTTTTTAAATTTTTAATATTTTATTTTGAAGCTGCAAAATACGAATTTTCAATATGTGCATTTTTTTTCATTTTGAAATTTCAAAATAAAATATTAAAAATTAAAAAAATGCATTTTTAAAAAAGGTCCGTCCATTTACCAGTTGGGAATTTTCTGAATGTGAAAACAGAATTTAAAAATATGTATTAGTTAATAAGTCATTTGTAAAGAAAATTTCCCCATAGAATAACATCGGCTTGGACTTCCGGCGACGGTAAGTGAAGAGGGCTGTTAAAGGTTTGGGTTGTCACTCTATGATTATTTTTAGCACATTAAGGCCCATTAGATGGGACCTGGTGACTTAAAGTGGAATCCAAACTATTTAGAGGTCAATCCAGGTTTTAATTTTTTGTTCCTGTTTTTGTGAAAAAATAACATTTTTGTGAAAATTTTACTTTTTGATAAAAAAATTTAATTAATTAATAAAATAAAAATATTTATGTATTATTGTGTTAAACTTTCGATCTTAGCAGTCATGCAATATAATGTTTAAGAGAGGTAACAGTATTTCACTGAACTAAACATAGGCAGTCATTTGAGATAATACTGAAAACATGGTAAAATTTTTATAACACAAAATTTTGTAAAAGAGCCCGTTTTATGAATTTGAATTTTGGGGAGGCAAACATTTTATGAATTTGAATTTTATTAAAGGGCCTTTTTTTATAGGTTTAAATTTTGTGAAGGGACAGCTAAAAATCCATAATTTTTGCCTGGATTGGCCTCTGCAATCGCAAATATCCATGCTTAAACCAAGATTCGAACCTGTCATCTAGAAATTGATGGCCAGAGAATTAACCATTTTGCCACCAGATGGGACAGACAGTGGTGGGAACTATGATATACAAGTTTGATTAATAAGTATCAAGACGAACAAATTTTAGTACTAAAGGGAAATTAAAAACTTAAGACATTTTATTATCAAAAATAAAATTAGGATGTGCAAAAAAAAAAAAAAAAAAAAAAAAAAGAAAAAAAAAAAAGAAAAAGTATAGGGGATGATGTAAGATTTTATTTAAGAATCTAACCCATTTCTCCCTCTTTCTACACACACATAAAGAATTATAAAACAGCTCGAGGCATGTATTTTGAAATTTAAACATATTTTACAATTTTTATTAAAATCACACAATCAACTGTGGAAGAAAATCATATTTATTGAATTTTTTTTTTTTTTTTTTTTTTTCCCCGACTGAGTGAAAATAATGCCTGGACCGGGAGTCGAACCCTGGATTATTGACTTACAAGGTCAAGGCTCTACGAACTGAGCTATCCAGGCCGACACCCCGGTTAGCATTACTCACTCAGACAACCTTTTGGCAGAAACATCTCTGATCTATCATGTAGATAGCTCAACAGAAATAAGCCGCAGGAAATGGAAAACACCATTAGATAATGGGAGAAAGAAATACAATAAATAAAATAATTGTATTTCTTTCTCCCATTATCTAATGGTGTTTTCCATTTCCTGCGGCTTATTTCTGTTGAGCTATCTACATGATAGACCAGAGATGTTTCTGCCAAAAGGTTGTCTGAGTGAGTAATGCTGACCGGGGTGTCGGCCTGGATAGCTCAGTTCGTAGAGCCTTGACCTTGTAAGTCAAAGATCAGGGGTTCGACTCCCGGTCCAGGCATTATTTTCACTCAGACGGAACAATAAAAAAATTTCAATAAATAAACATATTTTATTAGTAGTATGAGTATCATACATAAAGTTGTGAAACAGTGTTAAAGAGAAAAGAGAGAAAGAGAAAAAAAAAGTCTCATAAAAAAATAAATAAATAAATAAATAAATAAAATAAATGTTTTGCTCAGTACAAAATTCATTTTTCCAATAAAAATTCAGAAATTTCAACAATCATTAAAATAGAAAATTCAAAAATAAAAAGCATTTTCTGTTGAACTAACATTGATCACAATACACCTTCTTTACTTCTTATGTAAAAAAACTAATAATTAATGGCAATAATTCAGATTCAACATTAGTAAAATAAATTCACAAAAAAGTTAAGCATGGCAAAATACATAAAAAAAAAAAAAAAAAAAAAAAAAAAAGAGCAATATAATATTTTTTTGGACATAAAACAAAAATTACCCCTTCAAGAAGTTTTCCACCTGGATATAATTTTTCAAAGTAACTAGAAACTTGAATGGCTATTGGATGTAGATCCTGCTCAAATATACTATTGGATATTGCTACAATTTTCACACTATAAACAAAAAGGATTAGATAATTTTGGCAGAAGATATTTCAGCATACTAATCATTAAATATTAGTTTGTAAAAACTGCTTACAAAAAAAAAAAAAAAAAAAAAAAAAAAAATAGTCTTATTTAAAAAAAAAAAAAAAAAAAAAAAAAAAATTATAAATTTTTATTTCTATAATCAAATAAAAAAATAACGTACATAATAATTTCAGCATTTGAAACAATTTTTTCTTTTTTCTCTATAAGGGAGGGAGAGTTATTAACTAATTTTAAAGTTATTAGAATTATAATGTCATACAAACCTCTTATGCAATGATAATTACCCAGCCTTTAATCTTGTCTTAATATCGAACATTTGAAAGAATATTTTTGTAATTTTAATATACCAGAAATAATTAGAAATATTTCTATAAAACATATTAATCGTAAAATTAATACAATCATATGCTTTGAGAGATAAATGCAGATGCATATACTACAGATAGAAAACGAAATATTAAGTATCATTTGATAATAATGTAATTCATACATGTCTAATATAAATTACGTACTATCTTATAAGAGTCGAGGCAGCTTCTGTAAATGAATTTATCAGCTGAGTTTCCTCCTCAGTGAATGGACCAAACTGTAAACATCTGCTCGGATTCCTTTTATCATGCCACATTTTCATGCTTGTTTCAAGTTGCTGGAAGAAAAAATATGGGTTAAAAAAAAAAAAAAAGAATAACAGATATATAAAGTTAATCAGAATAATAACTGAAAAATTATCAATGTAACAATACAATACTATAAAATTACAAAAAATCTTACATAGTGAACTATATAGGGTCATCTGACTGCTTTTCATAATGAGATACTTTGTTACTTACTTCATGTAATAAATTAAAAAAGATGTGTATGGTAAAGAAACTTGCATAAAAATCTAACTTATGAAAATTTCTTATTATTTATGCATGCATTATACCATTTATTTAGATTTGTAAAAATAATCTTTTGTGCAAAATTGCTTCATATATAAAAATTTATATTGTTGCTGTCTACTTTAAGAGTTAAAGGATTTTTTCGGTAGCAGATCAAAGATGGTAGATACCTGTGGACAAATACATTTTCATGTTCACTGGTCCTTGGAACCAGTGACATTTTTAAATCAATTCTGACACTACTTTGGTACAATTCATTTTAAACTTTTCTTTTAGAATTAGAATTTCGGCATTTAATGGGCCATCCCATGCTCAGTTTTGCACATTAAGGTTCATTAGATTGAAAAAATGTAATTTTTAAGTTTCAGTGATGGTCTCTGAGATCAGGAATTTAATTGAAACATGTGGTAAGCATGGAAACATAAATATATATATATAAGAGTTTTTAGAAATAAAGTTGATGAATTAGGAAATATTTTTATTTGAGAAATTATACACTGATTTATAGCTGAAATGTCAGTGGAGGCCTGCATGTGGAGACTCAAAAAGATTTTGGGTTCTGACTGTTTGTCTCTCTCTCTCTTTGTCTTTTGATAGCGGCAGCAAAATCATCCTATTGACTTGTAACTTAGTACACATGTTCATGAGCCACATAGTTTTGGATGTGTATTTTATTTGTAGTTCGTGTTCAGGGACACACCAAAGTTTTTCTTATAATTACAGCCTATGGACAGTATTTGTATCAGGGTTTAAACTGCCATTAGTTTTTTTAGCATTTTGCTAAAAGGTATCATATTTTGCTAAAACATGTCGGTCAGAATTTCGCTAAAAAGCTAAAACTGGATAACTGTATAAAATATCTCTATATAATAACTCTGATTTTTTTTTTTTTTTTTTTGTGTAATATTTGCAGGCAAAAACTACGAAAGGACTGAAATTTTGGGGAATGATTATTTATATAGTAATTTGGATTTATTTTTAATGATTGAATTTAAATGCAAAAATATTTAAATCAAATGTAAAAATATTTAAATTTTATGTCAGAATTCAGAATTTGATTCATAGAAGCATTCTTAGCACTAGTATTTCACGATTATCTACCACTACACTTTACTTAATTTTTCAATTGCTTTTTCATTTTACACATATGATATCAGTACCACTTTTTCTGTTGTTAAAATCAAAACATAGTTTCCCTGATTCATATTTTTAAAGTCACAAATATGGATGCATGGTTAAAATCATCAATGAACAAAAGAATAGAAAACAAAACTGAGGATAACAAAGCTAAGTAAAAGAAATCAATTGTATCCAAAGAATTAACTTTCGAAAAAGCTAAAATAGTGCTTGCCTATTTTCGCTAAAATGCTAAAGTAATTTTTTTGCCAGGTTAAACCCTGATTTGTATGTACCGCAATAGTGGCCATAAAATTCTTTCATTTGACTTGCAAAGTGTATACACATTCAGGCTCTGTATAGAAATCACTGTATATTTTTTTATGTCTATATTATTTATGGATCGTGTACAGGGACACACCAAAGTTTTTCTTATCATTAAGGCCAATGGGTTGAATTTCATTTAAATGAACTTTAATGTTGGTACTTTGTATTCCACAAAATGAAATTAATGTACATTACTGAGATGCTTAAACTAACATTTTCATAAAAAATAGGTGTGCTTAGAGTTCATAATTAATGTACAAGACTTTACAAAAGTGTTCCGAAAATCCAAATTTTGAACAATTATTCATGAAAAACACATAATAAGTTGAACAATTTTTACTAGTGTATACAATGTTTATGGTTCGTTTACAGACACACGAAAGATTTTTGTGACATTTGAACCTATGGACAAATTTTTTTCTAAGCACATTTTAACGTGTTTATGCTGCATTCAACATAATGGATTTAACATACATTATAAAGATGCTTAAAAGCATGTTTTCTTTCTTTCTTTTTTTTTTTTTTTTTAAGTTGTGTATAGACTAAATTTATTTAGAATTCCACTGACAATCTGTAATCATCCAAATGATCTCAAATTAGGTTGAAATATACATGAATTATAATTAATTAGGTGTATTTTTTTATTGGTGTACATAATAACTGTGGCTTCTATTCATGGACACACAAAAGAATTTCGTACTTTTGCGGTCTATAGACAGTATTTCTTAAAAGTATTTTAACACGGTTACACCCCATTAAATATAATGAAATGTTATAAAAGTGTATTTTTCAGTGGAAAATTGTGGATATAGAATTGGTAATTAGTTTATAGAGCTACACAAAATAATTCTGGTATGTTATGGAATCATTTTGCATGAAATTTGGTATAAGTATTTATGAGTTACAAGGAGTTAATAGAAGGCTATCAGTTATTAAGAAATACATATATATACACACACACAGACAGATATAGACAGAGACATACAGCAGGGGGCTGAGGGGGCAGCAACCCCCTCAGAAACATATCTGTTAATGTATAGAGTCAAAATAAGATGTTAAGGCTCCTGATCTGCAGATTCACTAGTATATTTCATTTTATAAGAGGAAAATACCATAAAAAGACTTCATAAGAGAGAAATGATATTGATATGCAGTTATTTGTTTCTGAAAAATATTACTGGTAGTTTTATAAATTTTGGAGTTAAAGTAAATAAACCAAATTTGTTTTGCTGAAATATTGTACGAAATAACAGCCTTAATTAAAGTTATATCAATTATTTATTATGAATATAGTCAATGGTACCTGTGGAAATCTAAATTATATCTGTATAATAAATAAAGTTAATGCCTTATCTGAAAGCAAATGACAGCAAATCAATTTTTGATACAAGCCTTAAAACAAATAACAGTATTAATTTTTAACAGCCTTCAGCAAATATCTAGTTAATGTAACATTATACCTTAAACACGAACTCCATTCATTTTGTTTTTTAACCATCTGACTGTCTTTGGGAAGGGCGAAATTGTAATGCTGTTTTCACTGTGCTAAAATAATGCTTGTTTAAACTTGAGATTAAAAAAGTAACTATATACATGATTATAATTAATATTATTTAAGACTTTCAAGCTTCAAAAAGAAGCTAAAAATTCATAGAGTTTTTAATTATGAGTGTATTGTACAGGAAAAAAAAAAAAAAAAAAAGCTCCCTGACCAGATATATACGTCAGCGGTGATCAGATGGTTAATTAACAGATCGAAAAAAATATATAGAGCTACTAAACTGTACTTACTCTATTCCTACAGAGAACTTGAGTCCTATTTTTATGAATAATACAAATGTAACCAGGAGGTTGAATCCAAGCTTCACCATCTACTTGAACAGGAACACCTTCATCACCCATGATGATAATTTTGACAGAACGACACTAGTCAAAAGAATTTTTTGTCAAATTAAAATATATATTTAAATCATACCTACTTTAAGATTTTAAAAGGTATATGACTTAATCTATTCTTTTAGGATAAGAGTAGGTGTTAAGGATTAAGGTCAATTGTCTACACCTGGCCTGGGTAGAATGTTTTCAGCAGGGAAAAGAGGGGATATTATACTTACACATTGCTTTTTTTTTTTTTTTAAATGGTGTTATTTTGTTTTGGTAACAGATCAAAATTGTTTATTTAGAATGTTGTCTATCACAGGCCTGTCCAACTCGAAACACTTGGCAGGCTGCATTGGAAATTTATTTTACTCAAACGGGCCACACTGTATATATGTATGTGATTATAAATGTTTGTGAGTGTATGAATCATGTATGTATGTACTTTTTTTGGGAGAAGAGAGGGTAAAGATTTAGAACAAAATAAATTCATATTAAATTTTCATTTATAAATTAACAATACAACCGTCAAAAATGTATGATTGAAAATAAATAACCATAATAAAAAAAAAGAATGAATAATAGATTTAATAATATTTTTTTACAAAAATATGCTGTTTCTTTATTTAGAAACCGTTTAAAGGCATTTTTACTTAAAACTTTCAGAAAGGATTTAATAATTTAAGCAAAGCTCTCATACTATAAATATCGTTAATTTAATTACGGGCTGCAAAAGACTACACAGCGGGCTGCAGGTTGGCCACCCCTGGTCTATCATACTTAGAATAATACTGTTTGAGATTCAAATTTCTTGGTGTAGTGTATACATGTACTTTGCAGATTCAATTGAAGTATTGGAAACTTTTTTTTAATACTTGTATGGTAATGAATAGGTAAGGAAGATGCTGCTGGAGGCTGTGGGTAGCCATATCAAGGTTTCAAACAATTTCAATAGAATTCTTTTTTCTTTAAATTTAATAAGCAATCTAAAAAAAGATTCATTTTTATTATTATTATTATTATTATTATTCCTTTAAATACTAACAAAACCCTCAACCACCAAAACTTTTTTTTTTTTAGTTCATCTAAATACAGTGACCAATGAAGCGAGCAAAAGCTGTTAGTTAATAATAAAAGTTGAGAGTTCTAATTTAAGTTTTATTAAAAAAAAAAAAAAAGACAGAAAAACAGTTTTAATAATGAAATTCTAACCTGGGCTATCCTATGATGCTGTAAATTTATAACTCTTGAAGCAGCCATCTGTACGGTACCAAAAACTGCAACTACTTCCAGTATTCTATCATCAAAAGCAGGTGCGAAAAATATCTATAAAGTATTGAATAATATTTTAGAAGTATTATGTATAAACTTCAAATTAGATGATTTCACATATGAGAAAAGATAAAAAGAAATATTTAAATATTTTAAGTTAACTAAAAACTTCGAAAATAGAAAGTTATCATTCATTAACAATGAATACATACATCATCTTCCTTTGTTCCACCCCAAAAATTTGATCCTCCACCATAACTGAAAAAAGAAGAAAAAAAAAAAAGATTTAACATATATTGTATATTTATATAATACATACTAATATTTATTGTACGTTTAAACAGCAAAACTTTAATACGCAAACCCAATTATTAAAAATATATATACATATTGTTTCTCTAATAGAATGAAATGAAATGTCTCAATTTTTTATGGCTGAGTAATGAATTACCTTTAACAGACAAAATTGGTACTTTTTAAAAGTCGATTTCTAAAATGTGTGACTATTTCACTATAAATCAGCAAAGCTCTTGCTTTATTATGTGCAATTTCCAAAATAGATTATATTTTTTGTAATAAATTTTTGAAGTGTGAAATCACTTCGCTGCTGTTTTATGTAACTTACATTTCAATTGCCCAAAACCATAATTTTTGTAGTCCTGATAATGAAATTCATGTTTATGAGAAAAATAAAAAGTTGTGTGTTGTTTATTTTTTTTAAGCCACTATTTTATTTTATTTTAGTTGCCATATAGCTAATCACAAGTGTATATATTCATTTTTTTTTTTTTTCAGATCTAAAATGGAAGTTAAAATTTATTAAATTCTACAAAAATTAGTTTTTTTTTTCTACCTCACCCATAATGTCTAACCTTATCAATTAAACACAAACATGAAAATGAATAAATTATATCATAGTTTTAAGCAATATGTATTTTTTTACTATCCACTGAAAAAATTCATGTTTTCAGAAATTATTTAAAATTCAAACAATTTCATAGATAAAAATAAATAAAATAAAAACAGGTTTTTATTAAATTGTAATTAAGAAAGATGCTTTAGTGTAATCACTGCAAATTCAGTATTTAAAATGCTTCTTAACATTCACTACAACAATGAAAAAGATTTCATAAGTTAAAACAAAAATTATAAACTATAAAGGCTTTTTATTAAAGAATCTTGCGAAACACTAAGGATAAAATTATATGAAAAATAATAGTACATTTAAATTAATGATATAATAAAAAAAGTTTACAATTAAAAGTCTTTCTTGTTATGGATAATATTGGATGAGTTTAAATTACAATAGTTCTTATCTTGCTTTTTAGGTAATAATAATAAAATAGTTTTTTTTTTTTTTTTTTTTACTTTCTTCTATATGTAATATAGAGAAAGTATTGGAATCGCGAAAATTTTCGACCTCCGTTTTTTGACGGATCTACACGTTTTGGGATGTCCTGAACACGAATTGATAGTTTTTAAAAAATGTCTGTGTGCGTCTGTCTGTCTGTCTGTGTGTCTGTCTGTATCATTTTTTTGTGGACGCTGTATCTCACGAACCAATGAATGAAATTTAACCAAACTTGGTATTTAGTTGCAACCTGACATGAACTGGTGCCCATTAGATTTGGGGATCAATAGCTCAACAGGTGGCGCTGTGATCGCATTTTATGCAAATTTTTAACATGGCAGCATAGGACAAAATTCCGTATAAATGGGCATAATGAGAGTTATATTAAACTTTTGATTGTAAAATTAATATGAATTATTGATAATAGTAGTAGTTAACTAGGGAAAAAAATTTGTGCATGGGGGGGCATCACTTCCCCCCCTGGGGGGGAAGTACCCCCCGCGGGGGGTAAATTTTAAAGATGGATATCATTCGAAAGATCTCGTCAATACCTTTAAAACGAATGGTTGAACTATAAATCTGTGATAATTTAAATCAAAGTTATCGATTTTTTTTACTTTTAACCAAAAAAAAAAAAAAAATTCGCATTTTTTTTTTTTTTTTAATATTGTTACTGATTGAATATGTATAGGAAAATATAGAAGAAAGTTTTGTGGTGGCCACAACATACTAGTTTTTTTTAAAGTTAAGGCTTAAAAAAAAAAAAAAAAAAAAAAAAAATCTAATATAAAACAGAAACTGAGTACAGCAAAGAACTGTCTAAAATATTTCTTTTTTGTTCATTTTAATTTCTAATATCTTCATATTTCAGATAATATATACTTGGATATATTATGCTAACATTTTAAAAATCTAAAAGTTCATTGTAGTTAGATTTAATTACATCTATATAAAAACAAGAACTCTGAACAAAATCTGAACTAATATTTTAGTAAATTTGAGTTTCAATTTGAAAAATTATAATTATGAGTATGTCCAAATTATTATTTAATATGCGATAATTACTTAACGTTTGCTAGGGTTATGGTTACATGAAAACCTTGTATAAGTCAAAACTATTTTTCTGAAAAAAAAAAAAAAAAAAAAAAAAAGGGTTACACATTCTATAAAACTTCAGTTAGAAAGATAGAACATTTAATGAATAAAGAAACATGCTTATTAAGAAAAATTACAAAAATAACCCACATTTATATATACTGAATACAAAAACAATACAATTTTACAGACAAATTTTATAAAAAAAAAAAAAAAAAAAAAAAAAAGGGCTTATTACAGAAAATAATAAACTTAAAAATGTAGAATATAATACAAATCCAATTTGTCTTTTGAAATCATAAGTAAGTGCAAATGGGTTAGAGTGCTTGCAACACAGCTTAATCTCTAATCTAAAGTAGCAGATGAAATATAACAATATCCTTTTTACACCTAAGAATATTTGTTCCTTTTAAGTGAATAAGATAAAGGGATTATTACACCACTTATCTTGAATACCTAAAATTACAAATATTAGCTTATTGCAACAGATTTTGCATTAGACTGACGCTGTTCTCCTGTTACCTCTTTTGTGTGTTGGTACATTAAAATTGATAAATAAATAATATTTCTCATAGAAAAAGAAAAATCATGAATAATCAAGGGACACACTCACAAATGTTAAAATTTGACACATTCCTTGTTTGAGAATAACCAAAACTCCCTAATATTATATATCAAATCAATAAATGAAACAACTTAAGTAACCAAAGGAAAACAACACTGAAATTATGTATGAATTCAATAGTTTAAACTTGCTTTATTTATTTATTTTTCATTTATTTTTAAAGTTTTAATGATTTTTTTTTTCTTTTTAGTTTATTAAAATAAATAAATAAAAATTATACATTTAATTTTAATGAATATTAACCAAATGTATGACAATGAATACATAGCTGAATTTACCTCGGAATGTTCAATACAACAATGCCTTGTAAAGATGGCAAAGGAATTCTCCTTCCATCACATTCTAACTGTACCCTTTGTTCTAAATTCTTAAAAGTACGATGTAAAAGCTCTTTACCTCCAAGAACTCCATACCACATTAAATTTCGAGTCCGAGACCTAGCAAGAAAAACAGCATATATTGTGCAATTAATAAATGCACGAGAAAAATAACCAAGGAACAAATTAATTTCCAACATGGGAAATGTAAAAATATAAAAATTTAAAGTGGGAATAAAATGTAAATTATAGAAATATAGAAATTTAATTTGGAGATAAATATCTAAATAATGTATCTAACATAGGATAGTGAAAATATTAATTTACATTACATGAATTTACATTTTACATTTTTATTTCATTATCCTACGTTAGATACATTATTTAGATATTTATCTCCAAATTAAATTTCTATATTTCTATAATTTACATTTTATTCCCACTTTAAATTTTTATATTTTTACAGGAAGTTTCTTTTCTCTCTCTTTTTCTTTTTAGCTTTCTTTTTAATATATAAGAATTTGCAATATTATTTTTATAATAACCTTACATAATAATACACTTTCATGAAGCATTAAAGAATAAGACATTTTTCAAACAGAAAAAAAAAAAAAAGAAAGAAAGAAACTTGGTAAACAAATATAAGAAATTACAGCAATAAACTTCAGGGCTTGATTAACACATAGGCATATCGGGCTGTAGGCAAAAACCCTTTGATTTGGTGTTATGAAATTTCATTTTCAGTCAAAATAATAATAATAATTAAAACTATATAAAAAATGTTAATGAAAGTGTTCTTTATAAAAGCGAAATTAAAAAAAAAATTACAAAGGGACTATTGCACTGAAATATGCATGTTTGGATGACATTAAGAGATCCCCCCCCCCCCCCAAGAGTAGTAAAATCTTCGGAAAAATGTTTGTTCAAGTGCTAATAAGCAAAGCACACAACCAATTTTGACTTATATGCTCATATAATGTATTTTAATGTGTCAAAAAGATTTTTTTTTTTTTTTTTTGGGGGGGGGGGTACAGCAAAATATTGATAGGGAAGCCCAAATGCACACTGGGTCCTGCACCCATTTTTCTTGACCAGGCTGTAGATAATCATCATATTTTGAATTTAAGCATCCTTTTTAACGTGTGAAACAGTTAAGCAGAAATGCTGAATGAAAGCCTCACAAACAAGATGATAGAAACGTCTTATAAAAGGCAAGATAAATGAGAGAGGGGAAAAAAAATCTTTAAAAATTCAAGCACTGAATTAAATACAAGGTTTTTATTCATTTAATAAAATAGAATTGTTTTTAACAAAATAGAATAATTGATTATTTAATAGAAATCAAACAAAGCTAATATTCCTTCTTTAATATTTTAGCTTCTAATTAAAAGGATGGTGGACATTATGAATCTTTTTTTTCCTAAATTATTGTCTTGGAGTTAAGAAAATTTGTATATGTATGTATTGAAATATAACTATATTAACATTTCTTGAAACTATTTAGATTAAAAATTAAAAATAAAAAATAATAATAATTTATTTAAAATTTTAAAAATAATCACTGTAAACTAATTTTTTACTTTTTCCCTGATTAATAATAAAGTCTAAACACATTTGTACATTACTTTGAGGATTCATTGATAATAATATTTCTTAAAAATTAACTTATGTTTAAATGCTAAAAATTAAAATTAGTTTACAGAGAAGAATTAATTTGTTTTTTCTAAATGAATTTTTATTTTTATTTTTTAAATCTAAATAATTTTCAAGAAATTTTAACATATTTCTCAAAATAATCTTTGCCTGTTAATGGATTTTATGATGTTTGTTCATAATTTATTTAATTATAAAAAAAAAAAGTGAAAGAACAAAAGAAGTAAACCCAATAACAAGGAAATGATGATTTGACAATATGCTGTACAAATCATAATTTTTAAAATTTTGCTCTATACTGGTTGTCCTGAAGTCTCTCCTTGATTAAAAATTGTTATGTGTAGTGTATTGCAGATACAATACATACATTCTCTTTGTTACATAATGAAAGACCACTAATCAAGCGTTTTTTCTTTTCTTTTTTTGGTAAGTCCAAATAACACAGTATTATTAGAATAAGAAGTGTATTCAAATCAGGAAAAACTGCAATCTGTTTTATAGTATCATACATAAGATACATTCACCAAAAACCATTCATGTCATTTTCAGATTATATATGGTAAACCACTTCCACACGCGAAAAACATAAAAATTTTAAATGACTAGTTTAAGAAAACTGTCAGGATAAATAGATTTTAACAAAATGGCCTGTATGGTTTCCTAATATAGCAGCATTGGATTTTTTCCTTTGGGGTTATAAAAAGGACAAAGTGTAGACTGCAAAAGTGGACGATATTGTGACACTAAAGTACAGGATAACTGAACCCGTGAATCAATCCATCAAGTAATGGTAAACAATAAGATGGCTTGAATTAGATTATCAGCTCAATGGGCTTATTGCCAATGAAAGAACCATATGTTGAAATTTTATTGATTCATATAATAAAAACATTACTATTGTATCTGGATTTAGCGATAAAAATTACTTGTCTATCTGCTTGTACTTTATATTTTATAACATTGCTTGTCCCTTGCTATTACTTGTCTATCTGCTGTACTTTATATTTCATAACATTATCTTATTAGGTAGAGACTTCTGGGACACCTTTAATTTAAAATTAACAAAAAAAAAAAAAAAATAAGCTCATAAATCACCAATATGAAAGAATGTGATAATTATAAAAATTACCTGCATTTTTCAGGGTGTTCTTCCCTTTTATTATGAAATTCAAGAGTTATTTTAGCATCAACGCCAATACCAAAATAATTATTCATCACACATTTTTCAGCAAAACCTTCTCTGAAAAATACAATAAACTGTGTATAAATGACAGACAACTTTTTTGCCAACAGACAAAAATAAATAAATATATAAAAATCATATCTGTTTGTAAGACAATTTTTTTGCAGTCAATCTTTAATAATAATAAAGAATCAAAAACAAAATTTTTAAATGTTTAAACATAATTAGCAATTTTCACCAGATTTTCTTCTCTAAAGCTGCAGGATTATTTTATAGAAAATTTTAATAAGTAAAACTTGAGAAAATACTTTTCTTTTACAAAGATATAACTTGTTAAGATAAAAGATATTCATTCATTTTTATGTAAATGTAATGGCATCGTAACAACAGAACTTTTTTTTTTCAGAAACACAAAAAGTACAGGTAATAAAAAATTAAGGTAATTTCAGTCATTTGGTAAATATTTGTAAATATTATATGAGGCACTTATGTTTAAACTTTATTTAAAACTTTTAAATACATTATAAGATAATTTGTTGATTTTATTTTTGTGAATCAAGCTAATATAAATGTAGAAATAATGCTATAATTAATTTATTTTAAATTTGGTTGTGATGGATATTGGAAAAAAGAAATCTTCTCTCCTTTATACACATTAGAAAAGTATTGCATTTCGTGAACTGCAGCACTTATATAATTAAATAACAACATTCAAATACAACTAGTATAGAAATATAGTAAAATATAATTCCTACTAAAATTTTTTTACACATCCCCCCCCCCCCTATTTTTTGTGAACCTTAATATTCTACATTTATTTCTTTAGTATTTAGAACAACTTGCAGTCAAACAACCATGTAATATTAATATTCTTCCTTCTTTAAGTTTAATAAGGATTATATAACAAAAAATATAAATCAAATGTTTCCAGCCTTATATATAAGGCTGGCTAGACAATAATGACTAGACAATGAGTAAGTAGGCGATCAATGACAAGACAATGAGTAGGAAGTATTGCATTTTGTTAACTCCAGCACTTATATAATTAAATAACAATATTCAAAGACAACTAGTATAGAAATATAGTAAAATACAATTCCTAATACTAAAAATTTTTTTACACATTTCCCCCCTATTATTTGTGAACCTTAATATCCTACATTTATTTCTCCAGTCGTTAGAACAACTTGCAACCAAACAACCATGCAATACAGTTGAGGATCTATAATCCGCATACCCATAATTCGCAATTGTCTATAATCCACACTCACTTTGCAAATGTAAACAAAAGATTTTGCAGTAACGAAAATGTGATATTTTGGATGTATATAAGAAAATATGATGTTAATTCACATACTAAAATGAGTAAAATTTAATTTAGATATACATAATTAATTTTAAAAGGGAAAAAAAATTATACTTTTGTAGCGAATATGAACATTGTCTGAATGATACTCACTTAGTGATCCAATAAAACACATGCAAGTATAGTTTTCTAACTCCTGCCAGTTACAGCATTGCTCATGGGTTGAAAAAAAAATGACATCCTATTTGTTGGTGGGATTGTGTATTTTCACAGATGTTTAAGGACCATTAGTGTAAATGTTCTCTTTAGGGTGGTATTTCAAAAATACACAAAATTATTTAAGGAAAAATTTATACCAGCATTTGTTTTGAAGGTAAGATCTACAATGCAGTCATTAAAAACTGCATCAAAATAATCACATTGCAAGTATCTGGATGCATACAGTCCAGAAGTAGGAGTACAGTTTTTTTTTAATGAATTACTCATTTAAGGGTTTAAATTATACATTGCTTCTACTTCATTAAATAAATTTTGTTTTATATAAATAAAACAAAATAAATTTATTAATAAATTTTATTGTTTTATGTACCTTATACTAATTCATATAGCGAGGAAATGTCATCATTGATCTATAATTTGCAAAAATCTATAATCCGCACAAGTTCTAGAACCAAGGTATGCAGATTAAAGATCTTCAACTGTATTAATATTATAAGGATTATATAACAAAAAATTTAAATCAAATGTTTCCAGCTTTAGGCTGGCGAGACAATATGGGCAAGACAATGAGTAAGTAGGCAATCAATGGCAAGACAATGAGTAGGAAATCAATATTATAAAATATCTCTGGACTGGATTTTTTTTTTTTTTTTTTTTTTTTTTTTTTTAAGAAGCCTTAACAACAGTCAGTGTTGAAGCTCCTAGTAAAATTCAGTAATATTCAATAGAAAAGAAAAATAGTTTTATGTATAGTTTATTAAAAAGAATCTTTAAAAATAAGCAACATAACATATGTTCAACAAAAATCATACTGAATATCTTAATGGTGTGCACATTTATAACTGACTTACAATGACATTTCTTCCACATCCATGAGAGGAGATGCAGCAGCACAAAGTGCATCAGCATTAGCAAGCAGAACTTTTCCAATCAGGCTATCTTTATTTAAGTTTGGCCACATAGGCAGAGAGGCCAAAGGATTTATAATGGGGAATTCCTTGCTTTCTATGTGGACTCCCTCAGATGTTCCTTTTTCATAAGAAGACAGCAAAGGAGTACCAACAGATGTTGGTAGATTAGATGTACCAACCTGCTTCAAGGTGGCACCACTACTTATGCGGCGGGTAGCAGTAGGAGATTGAGCAGATTCAGCTATGAAAAAAAAGACAAACTTTCAAGTTTTAAGAAAAAATTAATAAATTTCACTTTTTATTATATGCATATCTTTATACAATCGTACCTTGTTATAATGCATCTGGAATACAATGAACTCTTGATTACAGTAAACTTTTTCAATGATCCTAAATACAATAAGAGCTCTGCTATACGGTATTCAATTAATCAAAAATCTCAAGTATCTAGAAAATTTTGATGATTTCCATCCCCACCTCCCCAATTAAATGGTGAGTAATTGATAAACATCTTTCCCTTCCTTTCTAAAACAACAGGCAAACGATCAGCCTGTTTCTCTCTCTGTGTGTGTGTGTGTGTGTGTTTATCTTCAAAGCGCATAATCTATCTTTCACTGAGAAATGCAATCTACTATTTAGAAATCCTTTCAATTGTCGCAGCTGTGGAACATAGCACTGAATCGGACATGACAAAGAGACCTGGTTGAGCCATATTAGTCTGAGTTCAGCCGAGCGCAGCTGAGGGGAGAGGGGAGGGGAATAGGTAGGTAAATACCAACTCTTCTCTCCCTGTCCCACTACTGTTTAGACATAACTCTACTTTCTTTGGAGAATTGGATATTCACAAGGATAAATTAGAAATGGGAAGTTACAGCTGAAAAATTACAATTCTCCTTTTATTTATTTATTTTCTCTCTCCTCCTACCTCCTCCTCCTCCCTAAAGGAAACAAGGATTAAAGAGCGATAAAGAATCAATTTTAAATTACAAAATGTAGTTAAAGTTTTTTTTTTTTGTTGAAGAAGACCTCCAAAAGGAGCAATCTAAACATGTTTATTATAAACAAATAAAAGCTTGTCTGTGATTCTGATTAATGTCCTTGATTGAACAATTTTCTGACATATGATACCAAAAAAATATTCAGCTGCTTTGGAGATTACCTTATTTGAACTTTCATCCAATATTTACCTTGGTTTTGCATTTTGAAATTTGATTCTGTAAGTGTTTATTAGCTAACTATTAAATGAGCTACTATAAAAGTTTGTTTATTAATTAAATAAAAAATTGTGGGTTGAATTACCGTTTATTTTTATTTTTTTAGTTTCCATTCAAATTTAAATCATCTGACTCTAGTGCCACACAGTGATAATACTGACGATATTAAATTAAAATCGCAAGGGGATGCTGAATACTGTTATAACAGTATCCCAAAGGTTAAAAAAAAATAGAAAAACACTTAAAACTTAACTCCCCCCCCCCTCAACATATCAATAAAAATGCACTGTATGTAACAAAAGAAAATGTTTTATGATTAATTAAAGCATAATTATAATAATAAAATAAATAAAATAAATAAGCAGAAAAAAATATTTATTATTTCAGTATTACTGTTGACTTTCCCCCTGCCCCAAACTTGTGGAAATTTTGACGTGCTCAACTGTTTTATCCAGCAACTGGCATTTCCCGACCATGCCGGTTAATCAAGATTTTACTGTAAATATTTAACTAATAGTTTAAAGTGTTAGTTTTGTTAACTAGTTGTGATACTATTTTTGAACAAATTTTACTAATTAAATAAGTTGATTAATATTTTATATCTTCAAGATTCTTAAATAGGTAATAATTATTTATATATATTTTTTTTTAATTTAGAAATTTATTCATCAACCATGAAAATTTATTTCAGAACATTTTGGAGTGGAAGGCTGATATTTTATACGAACTATGTGAAAAATACCAGAGCTGGGAATCGAACCCGGGCCTTCCGCTTTACGCGCGGATGCTCAAACCATCGAGCTACCCTGGCTGATTACCAGCTAGGCATTTCTCACATAACAATCGTTGGCAAAGTCACCGAGTCTGTAAACACAGCTGTATCAAGTGACATTAATATTCATGGCACAACTCCAATAGACCACGAAATTTTATTTATTTTTTTAATTTAGAAATTTATTCATCAACCATGAAAATTTATTTCCATGAACTATGAAAATTTATTTCCATTACAACCATGAAATAAATTTTCATGGTTGATGAATAAATTTCTAAATTAAAAAAATAAATAAAATTTCGTGGTCTATTGGAGTTGTGCCATGAATATTAATGTCACTTGATACAGCTGTGTTTACAGACTCGGTGACTTTGCCAACGATTGTTATGTGAGAAATGCCTAGCTGGTAATCAGCCAGGGTAGCTCGATGGTTTGAGCATCCGCGCGTAAAGCGGAAGGCCCGGGTTCGATTCCCAGCTCTGGTATTTTTCACATAGTTCGTATAAAATATCAGCCTTCCACTCCAAAATGTTCTGAAGGTAATAATTAATTATTTAAACTAGTATAAATTTCACTTGGCTTTCAAAAAATTAAAAACACCTCATAGATGCAATGTGACTAACCATGTTGGAAAGAGTAGCATGACTAATGGAAGATTAGGAAGTTTGCGTATAGTGAACCTCTGATCATAATGTACTTTTTATAGGGCCATAAATTAACCATAAATTAATTTGCTGAAGGTAAAAACCCTAACAGCACATCTTTTCCTCAGGACATCTTCAGGATAGCCAGCAGATAAAAAGACATCCAATGGAAAAACTCAGGATGTACTAAGGATGAGTGTGCTGTTAGGGAATATGATTTTTATTGAAATGGCACATTATCTCTCATTCATAGTTGCTCAGTATTATGGGGTTTTGTCAACTAGTTTTTAACAGAAGCATTTTAAAAATTTTTCTTGATTAAATAAGGTACAAATTTTTACTTAGAAAAAGTAGTGTTAAAAAACTGTAGAAATTGACAACTAAGCTTAGCTCATTAATGAGTAAAAAAAACTTTGAATAAACACCATAAAGTGTAAAAAAACTTGCAACAATTGTTTCGGGTTGCAATAAAGCATGATCCTTCGTCAGGCAAACAATGTAGTAATGAGTGCTGCAAACAAAGTGGCAATGCACTTTTACTTATTAATTTTTGACACCAGTCCTCTGGTGCATTTTTATATACTAATCTCAATCTATCCCATAGTTTATGGGCAGAGGCTGTAAATACAGAGCATATTATGTGAAGAACAGGTGTCTAACTCAGTAGAAAACTTAGTATCTCAAGGGCTTACTAGACACAATAACTTTATAGGTGATAGTGCTGGGCGATGTTGACATTTCTTAAATCGATATATCGTTCATTTTAAATACCGATATAAGGATATATCGATTTAATGTAGTGTTACCAACTGTAAGAATTTGTCCCTACACGTACGGACTAAAAAAAATGGATCGAGACAGGGATTGAACTGAAAGCCTTCTTGTCTCAAACTAAACAATCTGGCACTGTACCACGCTTTTTTGCTCACTAATTAAGTTTCGATCATTTTGATAAAAGGGATTAAATTTTCTAAGGCTTTATCTTGGTTAATGGGTGAGTTGTTGCACAAAATTTGCCCTTTATCCTATGTTTTCAACCACACTCTTTAATTTAATCTTAGTTTAATTTCAATAGGAATTTTACTGATTCATACTTCCCTTGTAAGTGGATGTATGGTAGATCCAAGTTTTGGCGTAACTTAAATTCAATTGCAAGAAGTAGAAAACTTAAAAAAAGAGGTTGAACCATTTTATGATATTGCTTATAATTTTACTTCCTATACAGTCGGCAGCAAAAGTATTCGAGCTCTAGCAATAATGCCTATAAAAAAAAAAAGTACTCTTTATACTGCTTTGTTAAATAAATCTTTCTAGAGTCATGTTCTCACACATTAAAGAATTTTATCCTAGTTGACTATTACTATTATAGAAAATTGTTTTTTACTTTCACAATATTCCTTACTGTTATTTCGTACATTTATAGAAAAATTTATCATATACTGGAAAGTATTTATTATACATTATAAATTTATTATACATATTATATTTATTCGTATACATAATGTATACGAATCTTTCATGTGATCCGGTAAACAAAATTTTTATGGTAATCCAACCATATTCTACAAAAAAGAGACTTTTGTACATGCTAAAAATGATGCTACTTCCATTCAGTGCACTGGAGAAAAGAAAAAGGAGTTAAGAGAAAAGTTACAACGGCAGGATTTTTATAGCTTTCATACCACCTAAACTCCACAGATCATAGGGCACAAAGCCTTATACACAGTAACGTTATCTAGTTTCTTTTGTTTCAACATGCGCGCAAGCTAGTAGTGACATGCATACTATTTTGAATAGGAAACCATTTAATATTACTTGAAATAAAATATATCAATTTCGAAACATGCTAAAAATATTTGCGGAAAATCAGATTGCAAACAGACAGACTGATAAGCAATTAAATTGAAGTTACAGACATTTTTTAACAAAATAAAATTTTATGTGATATACCAGCCTGTAAAATGTGAAATAAAAGACTCAAGAAATATTTTATCATTTTTGTTTTTCGTTGATTAACGATGAAACCAGAAAAGCATTCGGGCCGACACGGCCCGGCCCAAGAACAGATTGAAAAATTCGTCCCGAGCCCGGCCCTCGGTTAGAATAATCATATCTAAGATGACGCTGTTGTTTGAATTAATATATTTTTGACTAGCAGGCTACGCCCGCTTCACTGGTCCCTATTTTTAAATGAATCACTATAATTACTGAATTCTCAAAATTGCATTAATTTTTATCACGTGAAAAAAAAAAAGAGAAACAAAATCTGATTAGGAAAAATGTCGCACCGGTTTCTCACTGCCTTCGGAAAAAATTATCAAAATGATCTAACTCTTATTTCTTTATCCCCTTCCCCCCCCCCGCTCCCATCTATCCTAATACTTTTACAAATTCGAAAATATCCGCAGTCGATTTGTAAGTATCAAGAACCTCTATGCACCAGTTTTGAACGATCTATCTCTATTTTTATTTTTTGCCCCTCTGCCCTCCCCTTTTCCCGCCTCTCCCAATAATTTTAAAAATTTGAAAATATATCAATTTGTAGGTATCGAAAACTTTTATGTACCAATTTTGAATGATCTAACTCTATTTTTTTTTTTTGCCCCTCCGCCCCCCCTTCCCGATCCTCCTAATAACTTTACACTTTCGAAAATATCCCCATTCGACTTGCAGGCCTCTAAAACCTATCTGTACCAATTTTGAACGGCCTAACTGCATTTCTATTTGTTTTTGCCCATAGCCCCCTATACCGCCCCACCCTCCTTACCACCCCCCCTCCTAATAATTTTACAAATTCGAAAATATCCGCAATCGATTTATAAGTATCAAAAACCTCCATATACCAATTTTGAACGATCTAAATCTATTTTTATTTTTTTGCCCCCCCCCCCCTCTCCCCTTCTAATAACTTTACACTTTCGAAAATATCCCTATTCGACTTGCAGGCCTTTAAAACCTACCTGTACCAATTTTGAATGGCCTAACTGTATTTCTATTTGTTTTTGCCCCACAGCCCCCCCCCCCTTTGCTGCCCCACCTGGGGGCTGAATTTCTAAATTTCCAGAAATTGGTTTTTAGATATTTGCATTAGCTATATTTTAGAGCAAAAATTTCATGTATATCTGTTTTTTCTTTTGAGATATATAGGATTATGTGAAATGACATTTAACGCATGTGAAATCCCGTTTCGCCCCCCCCCCCCCCCCTTGGCGACCGAATTCTAAAATTCCAGAAATCGATTTTTAGACATTTGTGTTAGCTATATTTTAAAGCAAAAATTTTATGGATATCTGTTTTTTTTGTTTGAGATATGAAGGATTTTGTGAAATCACGTTTTGCCCCCCCCCTCCCTCCTTGGGGGGTGAATTTTGTAAAATCGCTTCTTAGTGGATGCTTACGTCATAGAAAGAACATTGTCACAAAATTTCATGCTTCTAGGTCCAGGGGTTTGGTCTGGGCGATGATGAATCACCCCTTTAGTAAGAACAATTTTATATATATAGACAATATGACAATGTCATATTCTTTACAGAAATTAATAAATTTAATGAAAGAATATTATTAATTACAGGAAATATTAATAAAGAATAGTTAACTATTCACTTATCTAATAAACAGAAATGAGTATCTGATTTTTTAATTATTGGAACAGGAACTATAATAAAAATAGCCGAAGAAAATACTAATATTGATAAAGTAAATCTCCAGTAATCAAATGAATTTTGAATGAATGAATGAATAGATCTCATTTCTCGGTTTCCATTTCGTTACTACGCATGCGTTCCTAAAACCGTAATCCATTCGAAAGAATATGCTTCCTGGGGTCGGGTCTTAAACCGATATTCTCTTCCCAGTACGCCTGCGCAACACTAAATCAAAACGGCTAAATATTACTCTCTTGATTCTTTGCGGTTTGATTGAGTAAAGATTTTCATGATTTAGCTGTTTATGATTGCGCATGCTTAACACTAAACCGGTATCTGACTGAATGAATGACAATCTGGCATTATTCCAGCATTACTGAATCGGTTTAGCATGGCATCAGAGGTTCGCGTTTTTTTATGCTTCTGCATCGATATTTCACGGAAGATGAAATATTTAAATCGAATAAACGACATTAGCGTTAAATCGATATTTGATTTTGCATCGATATAAAGCCCAGTCCTAAAGGTGATTTTAGAGGCAACCACTGATTAGTATCAATTTCCCAGAAGAAATTTTTTCTATTCCCAGTGTGATAGTGCACACTGGACTTACCCAACTTTTTCAATGCTGTTTTGATAAAGTTGCTACTATAATCAATTTCTCTTCATATTTAACCAATGAGGATATGCTATTTTGATGTGTCATATTTCTCAGATGGCAAAACACAGAAATTGTTTAAAGTGGGAATTTGAACAAGAAATATTATCGTTAAGCACATTTATTTTATCATTTAATAATAAGAACTTTAAATTAAACACTTATATTTTTGTATGGCGATAGTACAATAGCGGTAACAAAGATCAAAGTACAAATAATAGTGTGATATATTATACAAGCGAAAACAAATCTTAATACTAATCATCACATATTTTATTCTCCTAAGAAAAGCGATAAACGTCAAAAGTTTGCCTTCTTTCATCCAACTTTTCACTTGTCTGTTGTAACCTCTGCAGTGTTTTCATCGAGAATATATCAACACTAAAATCAGCTCTAAAATTGGTTGTTTCAAAAATAGTCATGTCTGATAAGTCCTTTAAAGGAAAATCTTACATGAATTATTGAATAATGTAACACCTAAAGTTCTTTTTAAATTTTTTGGAGCTATGGCTTATTGTTTAAATAATCAACCAAAATTCAAAAGCTTTTCATATTTATCTTCCTAATAAAAAACAGAGTAATTATTTCTTGAATTATTAAACTTTTTGAATCGAAAAAAGATAACTTACTTTTCTTGGTCCCATTTTCACTACCAGCAGCAATAGTTTCTTCAGTCTCACTATGAGGGATAAGTTGCGATATGTCAGTGGTAGGAGACTGTGATTCAATATTTACATCAGTTTCTGGCTGTACAGATGATACAGATTCTGGAATAGGTCTCTCAGACATGGGAGATGAAAAAGGCGTAATGGCAGGAGATACACTAGGATGTGGTGAAGGACATGGAGAACTATCAGCACTTGCACCACCTTCAATTGTTGGCAAAGTAACTTGTAGGGTGTCCTTTAACGATGCTCCAACACTTTGGCCCATAGAAGAGCCCCATGGATACCATAAGGATTCAGGCCTAGGTAAGCGATCATCTTCACTTATTGCTGGTGCAGAAAGCTCTGGAATACTTTGAGACTCTAATGTATCTATATGAATTTCATCTGAAGAAATTAATGCTGATTCTGAAACAGCTTGAAAGCTTGATGGATCTCTCTCTGTGGTTTGTGCATTTTGCTCATCAACAGCTAATGTTTAAATTAAGAAGGATATTGAATACAATTAAAAAAATTATGAAATTCATAGAAAGAATAAAAGCAAATTATTTGCAAGGCATTTATTAGAGACATAATATTTAAAATTGGAAAAATATTTAAAGGAAGAAAAACTGATAGCAATAGGATAGTTATAAGAAAGGAAGTTTTTATAAATTTATTTTAAAATATGTTAAAAAGGTGGAAAACAATCAGATTAATTAAAAAGCTGAGATTTGAAGAGATGACTTCTCATAGTCAATGAGATTATTGTTATTTAATTACATTAGCAATTGAATTTCCTCCGATTCATTAAAAAATTAAATACAAAATTGATATAAATTTTAAGGGGGGGGGGGGGATTATGTGCCTGGAGATTTCTCCAACCAATGCTATGAAACAAAAGATGAATAAAAGGGTAATTTGTATAAATAAAAGCCTACTAATTCAATTTACTAGCCTCTACTACTTCAATATTAGATATGTTTGATAAATCACATAAAATTAAAAAATTGATCAAAATGATTTCAAATTTCTTAAGCATTTATCAACTGATTCTTTTTACAAGATAGGTCATACTCAGTTAGAGACTTAAAACTTTCTTAATTGCAGTTACACCAATATATACTAATGAAAAATCTACGATTAAAAATACATCCTGGAGTTTATAAATTCCTGTATGAATCATAAATGAAAAAATATATAATTTTATTTTTTCATTTATATGTATTAAATTAAACTTTACTGTATTATCTTTTAAGATAAATATGAATAATTATGTGTTCACAGCTCAAACACTATCATTATTAACCCAAGCTTATCAAAGCATTTCGATATAATATATGTATTAACCCTTTAACGTTCACTACTTAATTTATTTTAAAAATTACTAAACTAATGGTAAAAATGGCTTTTAGACACATAGCTGATCATAAATATTTAAAAAATAAAAAATTAGCATAGTTCCTTTTCGATAAATTTTTGTTTGAAACATCTATAAGTTAACCTTATTAAATTCAAATAATATTTAATTTAATAAATAAAACACTTTGTAAGTAAACATTATCAACTACAAAAACTCGTAAAAGTTGTTTCAGGTGAAAGTAAGAGTCCAACTCTTCATTAAATGAAAAAAACTAGACATGAGTGCATCATCAAACCAGCAATTTGCACTCGCGCACACTAAGAAACTTCAACTCAAGTGACTTATGCATTTAGCTTCCTTTGAAGCATTATTTGTTAAATTTTGGAATAGTGCTGCTATCTACCGAACAGAAAAGGAACAAAAGTTAAAAACCTGATTAAAATAAGGGGGAAATATTAAAAAACTGCTGAAAAAAAAAAAAAAATGTTAAAATATGTCAAATGTTTGGTTTCATTGCGAAACCAATGAACGTTAAAGGGTTAAATGGATTTTGCAGTAATAAAATATTCGGATAATTAGTTGAAAAAATTTATAATAATCATTAATTAAAATTCTGAAAACATTAAATGGATAGAAAAGTGTGTAATATATGATAATTAAAATCTTTTTCACTATAATCACCTCTTTCAGTATGTTCAATGATTTGACGAACAGCTTTCTTGAGACTATTAGCTCGAGACATTAAAGCTTCTCTCTGAATGAAAGTAGCCTGAAATAAAGTTATGGAGAAATAGTTTTAAGATTAATTAACTAAAACAAAATTAAAAATGACAAAAGTCAAACATTTTAATATATGCTAATTCTATTGCTAGTTTTTCATTACTAAATTAATCAATTTAAAATTTATAAAAGTAACAAAGCATCGTTTTTTTACAATGGTCTCTTTTTTCAGAAAAGTTTAAATTTTTATCACTGAATAAAAATGCATATACGGTACTCTCTCACAAAACTACATATCACAACCAAATGAAATTTATTATGCTTTTAAGGAAGGAAAAAAAAAAAAAAAAAACACAATGGCATTGATATAGCAACAATTCATCAGCTAGTGAATATGAAGAAATAAAGAAAATTAATTTTGCACAAAATTACTTTAGATAAGTACATACTGGTCTAACAAACATGTGGGTTACAAGAAAAAATAATGACTTTGTAGATTGCTAGAGCTTTTTTTTTTTCTTTTTTTTTAAATGAAGGGGTAAAAAATGCTCAAACAATTTTATGTATTGGCACAAAATTATCATGTCATCTCTTCCCATTGAAAATATGGCATGATATTTTTAGACTCCAGATAGTAATCAGTGATGCTCTAATCTCTCAAAATCCTGAGTTCCAAAAATCAGGATTCTTAAAAAAAAAAGTCCCCATATAAATGAATTTCAATTTATATGTTAAAGGTATAAATTAAAATTTTATTAAGTTGTAATTTAAAAATAGTTTTAATTTTTAAACCAACTCTTTTAGAAATTGTCTTTTAAAGTTTATATTATGTAGGTGGTGGTTGTTGTTAAGAAATAACTGAAAACATTTAGCTCAATGTGTTCTAGAACCAGAAAGGAAAAACAAATAAAAGAAAATGTTATAATATATATATATATATATATACTAGCAGGCTACTCCCGCTACGCTGGTCACTATTTTTAAACGAATCACAACAATTAATGAATTCTCAAAATTGCATTAATTTTTATCATGTGATTAAAAAAGAGAAAAAAAAATTCTCATCGGGGAAAAATGTCGCACCGTGTCCCCACTGCCTTCGGCAGCATAGACCCGTTCGCTGCGCGCACATACTCCTTCACCATCCTTATGACTTCTCAAAATTCCATGTTATTACTCATAAACTTTCATTCTTAAGAAAAGGAATTAAAAAATATATCATTTAGCATCGGGTAAAAACTCACACCAGGACCCCACTGCCTTCGGCAGCACAGACACATGTGCACTGCGCGCGCACGTTTGAGGATATACGTGCGCTGTACATGCATATTCCTTCTCAACTCAAACTTTTATTATTAAGAAAAAATAAATAAAAAATCTTTTATCATCGGGTAAAACTCGCACCGGGTCCTACACCCATGCGCGCTGCGCACCTATTCCTTCCCCACCCTCCCTTCCAGCCCATCCTAATTAACTTACATATACCAATTTTGAACGGTCTTACTCAATTAGCTGAGATGCAAAAGAAAACCTGATCAGGACACCTTAAAATTGTAAATCAGGTGAAATCTCGAATTCCACTTTTGATAATATAAAAGAACTTTAAAATATCTTTCGAATGATGTATTAGAAATAATTTAATCATAATTGAAATATTGAAATTAAAAAAAATTACAGAGCCATCTGGCGGTAGAAATTTCTGTAATCTATTGTTCCATTCCAGATCAACAAAGCTTTCAAATGATGTATCACTCATGAAATTATTTTAATTAGTAGATGAGATACAAAAGAAAACCTAATCAGGACACCTCAAAACGTGTAAATCGGGTGAAATCTTGAATTCCATTTTTGATAATGTAAAAGTACTTTAAAATGTGTATCAACTAAAATAAGCTTTCAAATGATGTATTACTTATGAACTTTTTTTAATTAATAACTGAGATAAAAAAAAAAAAAAAAAAAAAAAAAAACTGATTCAGGACACCTCAAAACATATAAATCTGGTGAAAACTTTCGATAATTTAAAAGAACTTTAAAATATCTTTCAAATGATGTATTAAAAATAATTTAATCATAATTAGAAATAGAAATATTGAAAATTTAAAATATTACAGCGCCATCTGGCGGTACAATTTCTGTATTCCACTGTTCGATTCCAAATCAAAAAAGCTTTTTAATGATGTATTACTTATGAAATTATTTTAATTAGTAGCTGAGATACAAAAGAAAACTGATTCAGGACACCTCAAAACGTGTAAATCTGGTGAAAACTTTCGATAATTTAAAAGAACTTTAAAATATCTTTCGAATGATGCATTAAAAATAATTTAATCATAATTAGAAATTGAAATATTGAAATTTTAAAATATTACAGCGCCATCTGGCGGTACAAATTTCTGTATTACACTGTTCGATTCCAAATCAAAAAAGCTTTCTAATGATGTATTACTTATGAAATTATTTTAATTAGTAGCTGAGATACAAAAGAAAACCTATCAGGACACCTCAAAACGTGTAAATCGGGTGAAATCTCGAATTCCATTTTCGATAATGTAAAAGTACTTTAAAATGTGTATCAACTCAACAAAGCTTTCAAATGATGTATTACTTATGAATTTTTTTTAATTAATAACTGAGATATAAAAGAAAACTGATTCAGGACACCTCAAACCGTGTAAATCTGGTGAAAACTTTCGATAATGAAAACCTAATCAGGACACCTCAAAACATGTAAATCGGTTGAAATCTCGAATTCCATTTTCGATAATGTAAAAGTACTTTAAAATGTGTAGCAACTCAACAAAGCAAAGGCGTTCTGGGTTTTCCGTTGTTTTCTCTGAAACAACCGTTCCTTTTCTACAATTTTGCCCCCCCTCCATCCCTTCTAATAATTTTACACTTGAAAATATCTGCAATCGATTTATCTTTCCTTAAAATCTAATAATACCAATTTCAAACGCTGTAACTCTTTTTTTTTTCCCCTTCGCCCTCCCCCCTTCCCCCTCAAGCCCTTCCTAATAATTCTACACTTTCAAAAATATTCAGAATCGAATTATCCGGCGTTAAAACCAAATATTACGAAATTTCAACGGCATATCTCAATTTAAAATAGTGCAAAATATAAAACAAAATTTAATCTAATTTTTTTGTTTATCCACATATTTTCATGAAAATTGAACAGTAGCTTTATAATATGCTGTCTAGGCCGAATATTAATTCAAATGTAATGTGAATGAAAATTTGAAAAAATTTGAAAATTGCAATTTTCCCCCCACTACAAAACAGGTGACATCTTGATCAGTTACAATCATTTCCTTTTTCATGGGAGACATTCGTCTGGCATTATGATGCAATGACGGTGAATTCTCAGTTATTGAGATCGCTTTCAGATTAGACATGAGTGGACATTTTAATTAATATCTCCAAAACTAATTAAGTTACAACTTTCATTTTTGCGACGTTGTCTTTCTCGGGTCGTAAACATTAACCGTGCCGAATTTGGTCCCGCTCGGTGAAACGGCCTAGGATTCTACAGCGGACAGACACACACACAGACTCTGCTCTTTTATATATATAGATATTAACTAGAAGCATTTAAAAGTCCTTAAAAGTATCAGTATTAAGAGAACAAAATGAGAAAAAAGGGGAGGTTTTTTTTTCTTTTTTGGGAGGGAGAAGATTTGAGATAAGCAGATTGATTACAAAATTCAGTAATTCAAATACAGTACAGGATTTATTATCTGGTAACCACGAGAATGACCTGATTCTGGTTATCAGAATTTTCCCGTATTTCAGACCATGTCGAAAACAGAAATATCACGTCAGCAAAAGCTACTTCCTCCTTAACCATTAATAATAAATTAAAATAATTTACTAATAAACTGTACTGATAATTTAAATAATCACAGAGAAAAAAGTAAAAGAAGTGTACTTAATTATATTAATTAAATAAACGAAGTGAAATTACTAAATTAAATATATATATATTTTATAATATATATAATTTTTATATATTTAATTTAGAAGTGTACTTACTTATCTTTAAAAGGAATTACTATATTAATAATAACATTCTAACATTAGCAAAAACATTTCATTTTTTGCTTAACGCTGCAAACATATCACTTATAAAAAAAAAAAAAAAAAAAAAATACTTAGGCTTTCTCAATAATATAGTTTCTTGAATCCTAATACAGACATAATATCATGTTCTTGTTATCACGCTTGATCATCTATTTAATTTGTTTTGTTTTAGTGAACTTCGAATGCAGTAGGGTGATGCAATTCAATGTATCAACACTTTTTACTGGTAAACTTTTCATATCACAACTTCGTTTTTGCATCTCAGAATTTGTTTTAGCGCCGGCCACTTGTGTGGTTTATCATATTGGATTGGTATATTGTATTGGACTTGGATAGAAATGTTTTTGACTTCATGAAAGAATATGGTTTTGCAACCATTTTTTGAATTTCTCATTTCAGTTAAGCTTTGATATAGGGCACCCATTGTCAATTTGCTATGCAGCAATGCAATTTGGAGTATTGTACATGTTTTCCAGATAACATTTTCATATCGGAAGAAGAATGAAAACTGGGCGTTCTGTGCAATGTGGCAGGATAATTTTTTCGTGCTCAGCCTTCGTTTTTTTGCATAATTTATATGCTATAGAGTGTAATCAGCATCGCTGTTAATAATACTAAAAGAAATCAATACATTTGTGACATGAGTTCATATTGTATCAGATATTGGTATGATATATGGGAGTAAATTTTTAATTTATTAATTCAAGAAAAATTTATATAAAAACTTCATTATATGGATATTTTTTGCTGCTTTAACTGTTCTCTAATGCCTTTATTATTATTATTATTTTTTTTTTTTAAAGTATTTTTTATATTTTCCATGTTTATTTACATGTATTCACTAAAATTTTTTATAGATTATATCATGCAAACACTTTCTGGGGAAAAAAAAAAAAAAAAATCTGTAAAAAGTCTAAAATATATATAATTTAAAAAGTATATTTATTTCATCATTATAACAAATCCAGAAATCAAGAACTTTCTGAATATTTCTTTATTAAAAAATGTACATAGATGAAATCATAAGAAATACAAACAATTCTACTCTCACTGTATGTATATGTATATAAATGTGTAGTTGAGGATTTCTTCAATACATACATAGGAAATAGTTTTATTACACAAATTTAAATTAAAGAAAAAATATTTAAAAAATAAATAATAATAATTAGTTTAAAAGCAATAAAAATTATAATGGAGATGGAAATTAAAATTTTAAGCATTTAAATTATAAAGAACTTTTTTTACATTAAAAATATCAAAAGTACCAATTGCAGTTTTTAACTTGAGCCTTTTTAATTTGGCTCAAAATCGCAGACATTCAGTATTTGTAGAAGTAGTACTGAGTAGTTGCATTTTAAACATGTAACAATATTTTTTAAATATATATGTAAAGTTATACTGGGTGCACAGTCGTGGATCTTCAAGGAAATTTAGAGAGTAAGGACTTGGAAGGCGATGGAGAGTGAGGACATTATATCCAGTCGCAGTACTTTAATGTTGCAGTCTCGGATCATGGCACAGAATTACATTGGGGCAGTGGCGGATTTAAGGGGGGGCTAGGGGGCTGAAGCCTCCCCCAAAACACTGTCATTCATAATTGAATTTTGCAATTGTAAATTTTTTATTGGTCTAGAATAACACCTTGAAAAATTTTAGCCCCCCCCCCCCAAAAAAATCAAGTTCTGGATCCGCCACTGCATTGGGGTTTCATGGTTTGACGCGGTTACTGGGCGTACAGGCCGCGGAGCCCGGTGGCCTGCGGCCGACAAATAATCTTTAGATCTTTTCAGTCGATGATAGTTCGAGAATCTCTCTAAACACACTCTAATTTTTTTGAGTTTCGTGTTTTATACCCATAATTTTTGGTGTTATTTGGCGTAGTTCTAATTTCATCCCCTTTTCTTTAATTGGCTATCCCTCTGATAGAAACACCTACCCATTATTTCCCATTCATTGTACTTTCGTTTCTTCCAGACCGTCTGGAACCCTAATGACTCCTTACTTGCCAAAGTTGCCAATTTGCCAAGTCATTAATACAATTATTTATTGCTCTCTTTTTGACATAAGTAATCAACCCTTAATTTAGAATCATAAATCTTTTATTCTTTTAAATTGAATCTTTCCAGTGCCCAGATATTTTTCTATTGCTCATTAAATATTATTTATAGGATATTTCCAGATATCAAAATACTTAAATGATTAATTTGTTTATTTCTTTTCAAATGATGTCATTATTTTTTATGCTTTTAGTCTTGCAGCCTACTATGAAATCTCCTTTAATTTATTTTGCAATATTACTTTGAAATATAAACAGAATTACCCTGAAAATATGAAAATAATAATTTATAATATAAAAATATTTATTTAATTCTTACTTCTTTTTATCTCTTATATTTCATACATACCCAATCCACTTTACTTATCTGACCCTACTTCCTTACAAACACTTTGTAGTATTCAAAGTTTTTATTTTTATTTTTATTATGTCTTTCCATTTATACATCCTTTTAAGTCAGTCCCTTGCTTGAAAGATTTATAAACAGTGCTTTATTGTAATGTATTTACTCTGAATAATTCAGGTCTTGCAGTATTCCTAAAATTTTACGCTCATTTTATTATATTGTCACCACTATATTAAAACAATATATATTTTATTTTTACATAATGCTTACACATGTTTTAGCACTAAAACATTCAAGAAAAATTTCTTATTGATGATAGTGGTGATAATATAATAAAATGCGAGTAAAGAATGCAGCGAGGCGTAATAATTTAAGATTATAAATTATCCAAAGTTTAATTTTATTGATTAATCAAAAATGAATACACAGTGATTATTTAAAAGAATCTTTGACAAAGATTAGAAAGACAAATAACAATTTTTATTTCCATGAAAATACTAACCTTTTTTGGTTGACTAGGAGGCACTTCAGATTCAGGAGTGACTGTTTCAGGAGTACTGGCTGTACTGCTATCTTCTTTTTCAGATGATTTTTTCTCAGACTGCTGACTTGAAGCAAGTGATTCTTCATTCAAGGCAAGCAGCAATTTTTCAAGTTTTTCATTTAAAACATTGCACTGAAATAGGATTTAACTTTTCTAAATAATAAATTAATGTTGATTAAGCTTTTAATAAATGAAAGGAGAAAAGCTGTGAAACTGAAATTTAATTAATAATAATGCATAGATATTATAAAATCAAACAGATCAAATAAAGCCCAAATTATTTGATAACTAATTATTTCTCCATAGGAATTTTAAATGTTTAACAATAATTACAGAATTATGAATTGAAAGTTCTATAAAATAAAATACAATATGTATCTGGGCTTTTCGAAATTGTTTAAAATCTCCAAGAATAAAAGAGATGGCAAAATATATATAAGATACATCAGATGCTGCTTAAATGCTTAATAAAACAATGAATAAAATGCTTTGTGCAATCAATTTTTAATATTTTCACTTTTTAAACAATCTAGTTCCTGAAAAATATGCAACTGATAGTGAAATTCTGTTAGAGCTCCAATAAAACTTAATTTCCAATAAAGAAAGAATATATTAGTCCAATAATATATTTCTCTTTTGTTTTACATTCATTTAGTATACATAAGGGGATATATAGTCAGTCGATAGATCTATGGATTTGTCTCGCCCTATTAATTCCCTTTAAGATATAATTTTGTATGTAATTGTTAGTTTCCAGTGAACAAATGAGTTTGCCAATTGACAGTGGAACTGAAAGTCGGTATGTCAAAAATAGCTCTAATGATTTTCTTCAAGTTTGCTACATAAATCCCTTTTTAGATGTCCATTAGCATGTGTAACTTGGTTACTGAGAAAAATGAACAGGTATCCTGATCCACTAATAGATCTAGGAAATGGGTGTTTCAAAAAATGGCTCTAATTTTTTTTTTTTTTTTAAATTCCCTATTTATCTCCTTTTACCTTCTGAACACTATAGTGAGGAAAGTATTGTAATCATGTCAAAAATCCGAATTTGAGATTTTGATGTTTCTATACGTTTCGAGGTCCAATGAGTCCGTTTTTTCTATTTTTGTGATGAAGTATGTATGTGAGTCAAAACACGCTAGCGTCTAAACGCTTTGTTCGAATAAGCTGAAAGTTAGTATGTCACCATATATTGTAAGTCACCATAGTACAAACTCTATTGATTTTGGTGAATCTAGTACTTATAGTTCTTTTTACCGGGACACAAAGAAAATTTTTTTATTATTATTGCCTATGGGACCAAAATCTTAAAAATCCCTTTCGGCAAGCTTAAAGGCAAAGGTAGATTCCTTTACGTTAATGTAAAGAAATTTTACATATGGATTAATACTTAACCAATGGCTTTGTTCTCACACATTGTATTATTTAAGTCGCTATTCTGTTTTCAAGAAATTTAATTTTCTACTACAAAAGGGTTTTATTCAATCTACTTAAAATTTTAGGCTAGATTTATTTGTCTGTAAATGTTTCAATTTTTTAGAATTCAAGCTCATAATCATTCAACAAATAGAAGTCTTAAAGATATACAATCCCAGCAATGGTGAATCCCGGAGGGGGCTATTGGGCTACACCCCCCTCCCTACCCAAGCTTAATCAAAATTATAATTTTTATTTAAAATCCATATAACTATTGTTCAATATCTTTCTTTTAAAGAAAAAATAATAGAAACGTGAAAATGCACTTGTGACCTTACTATGGTCAAGCACTGGTAAGCCTGGCGTTGCTATGTTCAAGTCAAATACAGTTAAGTGGTAGCGGTTTTTGGATAGTTATTTCATTGTAATTTTTATTGAATTATTGAGAGTTTTGTATTGTGCTTTTGTGATTCTTATTGTCAGATGAGCAAAAATTGTAAAGTGAAACTGTTTTGGTTGACATGAGCTGGAACATTAACATTAGTTAACATTGGACCATTTGGCACCGCTGAATTTCAATGTTAATTGTTATGAATTTAGTAAATTGTATGATTTGGTGAGATTTTGGTGACAAAACCTGCGACTTAACAATGAAATTTGTGATTTGGCGGCAAAATTTGATAGTTGACGACGAAAGTTTTGACTTGGCGACAAAGTTCGTTGTCTGACGACAAAATTTGGCGAGTTTGGCGATGGAGAAAGGCAGCTTTGGCACCATTATATTTTCTTTCCACGCGAAAACCTCATATCTCTTCACAGACCAATATCTGGTTTCGACAAGATAAAAAGTCAAAGGAAGCTGTAACGTATTAATCTCTATCGTAAATTTTAAATTCATAAAATTTGAAATTCATTCCTAAACCAACATTCTAAACTGTTCACCACAAACGATATTTGTATTAAGATTGACGTATTACTGTAATTTTATATTTTAAACGATTAATTAAAGCGTTTAAGATGGTTTTTAATTAACACACTTTTATTAACTTGATATGATGCAACTATTAATGTATGTAACAGAATTTTGCAATTCAATTTTCGGCAACTTCTTGTCGTCCGAAGGACCTGAAATTTTGCACAGGACTTCATAATCAATGACAATACTAGATACAAGTGTTTTCAGGCACTTTTCCCACCAGGGGCCAGTTTCAGGGGCAAACAAAAAATCTATACTTATACAAAACTATCGTGTGTGACACAGGATTTGGATGTATTTGTATAATGTCGAGTGGCAACAATTAATTTTTTAAAATAAATATTTAAAAGTATGTAATAGTTTTATAAAACCTTTATTAGTTCACTTTTCAATAAAAGAGTGTTCTTTATTTTTTTTAAATGGTATAATTTTATTTATCAAAATAAGGGAATTGGAGTAATGAAATACTTTAATTTAGATTTAAGTTTTTATGAAAATAAACTTCAACGGAAAATTCATTAAAATCGTCCCTAGTTCATTTTTCAAAGGGATAATAGCTAATAAATGTCCCCAAATTTATTACTTTTTCTATCATGCCAGTTTAATTCGTTTAGCATCGATTTACACGATTTTTTTTTTTTTTAAACGATGACATTTATCTTTTACTTTATAACATCTATGTCATAAAGCTAAGTCTAAATCTGCTTAGCCCTAAGATATGTTGATTTTATTTACATATTTATTTATTTAATTATTAACTTTTGTTTTATTTCTTTAAAATCACGGATAGAATTTTATTTCATTTTTCTCAGTACATTATTGTAATAGTGACGTCATAATTTCTGTTAAATTAAACATTATTTTTTTTTATCGGATTATTATATTGTTTAAAAACATGATTAAAATTTTATTATATTTTCAGTGATCTTTTTTATTATCGTTTGCACGTGACATAACTTCAGATTATAAATTTTTGCAATGAAAGCGAAAATGTCGGTTTCAACACAATTCACGAAAAATCACTTTTTATAATGTCTAAGCAATTGAAGCTATCGAAAAAGATTAAATACAAAAATTGTTCTTTAGGGTAAGGCGGTAATTCGCCTGATTTGAAATTTTTTCCTATTTTCACTATTAAAGAAATTATGGGCATATGAAAATTTCCACCCCCACCATTTCCACCCCCTTTGAGCTGGATACCCCATCTACGAACTCGACCGAGGTTTCTACTGTCCTGACAACATATCCTGAGCTGGTTAAATTTAAATAAAAATTACTCCAGTTATCGTGTTCACAACTTAACATGGGAAAAAGCGTTATACATATATATATATATATACCTATATATATATATAAACTTTTGAACGGAGGGTGGTTTTGGGTTCTAGGGGTCATGATCGGTGAAGATATGAAGAAATTTTCCAGAAGTCGTGTCATGAGAACCATTGCAATAGGTAGATCTCCTATAAGGAATCTACCTAAAAGTGCGATAGCATCTAAACGCCTTATTCAATTGAGCAAAAAATTTATATACATATTATAGGTCACAGATACTCAATCTGTATAGATTTTGGAGAATCTAGCACTTATAGTTTTTTTAGCCTGTGCCCCCCCCCTTCCCCCCCCCCCCCCCCCCCGGTCTGCTAGCTGGCGCCACCCCTGGATAACTTTATATCTGTAATAGCAGATTTTATGATTAAATACTTTCCTAAATCTTTTAAAATTACCAAATTGGATACTTTTAGAAAAACTTGCAATCCAAAGGTGATCACATTAAGCAGCCTCTATTTCACAAACAAAAGAAACTAAAGCAATAAAGAAAATAGAGTGAATGAAAAAGTGTAAAAACTAACCTTATGTGCAATAGTATCTTCTTCATCTACATTTTCTTTAGAATAGGCAACACCAACTTTAGCTATAAAACTTTTTACAGTTTCACATAGAACTCTGAAATAAGGAAAGTACAATAAAATTTAATAGGAATTATATAACCAACGAACTTCGTAGCAGAATGAAAATAAAATAAAATAAATAATAATAATAATAAATAAAATAGACAATGAACATACTTCGCAGAAGAAATAACTACAGAATGCTGATCTGAATGAAGTATTTTTGTCAGATGATTTACAACAGAATCTTCATATTGGCTGATGGGTTCAAACTACAATTCGAAAACAGGTCATATTTATTTTTTGTCTTCTGCAAAAAACCTTTCATGTAAAAATGTAAAAGAGGAAATTTATTTAAAAAAAAAAAAACACTAAAAGCCTCAATAGCTTAAATGCTTGAGAAACAAAACCTTATAAAATGTGATATAAACATTTATAAAAAAAAATAAAGTATATTCAAGTTTTAGTAATTTGCAAACGAAAAGCATTTTACAGAATAATTAAAACATAATATTAAAAGGTGACTTGGTGTGGGATTATTAAAACAAGATAGAATTTTTTAACTGAGAAAAGATGAATTTATTGGAAAGTGAAAAATTATTTTAAAATCATATTGTTTGAGAATTTTAATTATGGCATGACTGGATTTATAAAAATAGGGTAAAACAATGCTGATATTAGAAGAGACTGATTTAGTAGACGAAATTGCAATTTTTGGATGGCTTTATCGTAAAATGGAAGAGTTACAACCGATGTCAATTTCAAACCAAATATCTGAAAAGCCATAGCAATTGCCAGAGGTTATAACCCTTCCATTGTAGACAAAGATATCCAAAAATTACAACTTCCATGTACTCCCTCTACTAAATCAGTCTCTACTAATATCAGTATTGTTTTACCCTATTTTACTAAATCCAGTCATGCAATAGCTAAAATTCTCAAACAATATGATTTTTAAATAATTTTTTCACCTTCCAAAAAACTCACCCTTTCTCAGTTAAAAGATCCTACAGATATGTATAATTCTCGAGGCATATTTAGTATTTCCTTCCAGTGTGGTTTATCCTACATTAGTCAAACTCAATGAAATGCAGTCTTAAATTCCATCTAAAAGAACATATTAGTTGTGTCCGTAAGCAAGAAACAAATAAATCGGTTACTTCTAAGCATTCCTGGGAGAAAAACCATAATTTTAAATTTGATTCAGCTAAAACAATTTGCAGACCTAAATCTACTCATGAATTTGATTTCTTTGAAGCTTTTTACACAACTATAAAAATCTTAAAAATATTGTTATTTGTGATTTTGCTGTACTCCACTAGTCTGATTGTTGGAAATTTTACATTCAGTCCACATTTTCTTAATTTCATATGCATTTTTCACAACTAGTGTTTCTTAAATTCCTATTGGTCAATCTCCATATTTCGCAAAATTCTATTGGTTGATTAGAATTCGATTCCTTTCCTATATATAGGAGCATATTCTTTTTCATTTCTTTATGCACTGAAGACTGTATGCTAAATGCTATCGAAACAGCTGTCTGCTTTCCAATTTTTTCTCTTTGGTATAGTAGACATTGTTTTAATAATTAAAGCATAGTTTACCTACTGGAAATTAATTTAAATGAAAGCATTGAAAAATTTACTTTTTAGAAATCTAGATGTTTAATAACATTCATCTGATTAGATAATGTGACTAACATTTGACCCTTCTGATTTTTCCAGGAAAATTAGAGGTAAATTTCTCATATTTTTCAAGGTCATTTTCTTTTATTTTGGCAAGACATGTACTACTATCATTAATTGACACATCTGTCTAATATTTTCTGGTTGGAGTCAAAATTTTATTATTTTTGTTTTTCAAGATTTGGTGAAAAATTTCCTGACTTTTACAGATTTCAATCAAATTCCCTGACATTTCCCAAATATTTCCAGTATTACAAAATTCCCTGATTTTTTCCTAATTTCCAGATTGCTAATCACCCTGCAGAAAATAAAAACATTTATACGAGAAAATGAGCAGAATCACTGCAATGTTTAGGTACATTTCATGAAGAAATTGGAAATATGTATCATTAAAATCTTATTAAATATTATTAAACTTACTCTTATTATTAAACTGCTAATATAAATTTAATGAGTTCTATTAGGACAAACAAAGTTATATTAATTAAAAAAAAAAAAAATAGAAACATTTTTATTTATTTAATTTAGAAATTTATTCATCAAGCCTGAAAGTACATTTCAGAAAATTATGGAGTGGAGGAACTGCTTTTTTATACCAACTATGTGAAAAATACCAAAGCCGGGAATCGAACACGGGCGTAAGTGGAAGGCTCGGGTTCGATTCCCGACTCTGGTATTTTTCACATAGTTGGTATAAAAAATCAGCCTTCCACTCCATAATTTTTTTAAATGATTTTTATTTATTATTTACGTAAAAATCATACAAAAAAGTATCATCAAATTTAAAATATGTCTTCTTTTAAAATAATGGTAATTTAAATGGCAATTTTAATACAAAATACAGTAGAACTTGGATAATTCGAAGTTGAAGGGACCAGAAAAAAATTCGAAATATCCAAAAATTCGAATTACGTATACTATTTTGTCAAAAAAGAGAAATTAAAAAATTAAAACTCTATGATCAAAGATTTAATACATAAACTTTATATCTAAGAATACTGCTACATCCCCCTCCCATTAAATCAATATTTTTTTACGAGCTTAATTATTCAATACTTTTTTTTAAAACAGTCAGATATTTTTTATTTCTTCTTTAAGTACAATATTTGTGTCATAGCATATGACTTGATACAAAAATAGAATCTTCTTCATCAGACATGACGTATATGCACCATATCTTCTGATGCACTAGTTAAAGGCTTCTCTTGTATTTCCTTATCCTTCTTTTGAAAGACTTAAGATATATTAGCTGAGAAAAATCTCGGGAACAAATTTTATAGTAATATTTTAAAGGTAATCGTATGAAAAATTCGAATTATCCAAAATAGAATGCGAATTATCCACGATTTTTTAACATTATTTTAATACAAAATTCAAGGGACCGAGTAAAAAGTTCGAATTATCCAGAATTTCGAATTAAACAAGTTCGAATTATTCAAGTTTCACTGTAATATTTATTTGTTTGCTTGCTTTGTTTTAGCATAAAACAATCAATTACGTCAGGGCTGATTGTAACCTTACTTTAAAAATCCTGAAATTATACAGGAAATTTTTTTTTTTCAAGAGCACAATTAACATTTTTTTTATGATTCTAATCAATATTATACATGTAAAATTTTCATAAACATGGGCGTCGGCACATAGGGGCAAGGGGGGGCACTTGCCCCCTCCTGGAGAATTATTATAAGTAAAAAATTATTTAAAAAAAAAATTACATTTAAAGCTTTAAAATTATGTCATTAGATTTGAAATGATTAGTCAAATAAAATTTATGTCACAGTGCCATTTAGAGCCAAACCCGACTTGCATTTATAGGTTATGAAATTTAGATATATATATATATTCTGAAATTTTGCACTTTTAACCTTTTAAGTTTGCCCCCTCCTGAAAAATTTTCTAGCGACGCCACTGTTCATAAATCTGGAAAACCAATAAATTACAAAAGATATGCCCAATTTTCATTATATACAACAATTTTCTCTAAACTTTTAACAATCACTGAAAAAAATACAGTAAGTAGATCTTCATAACAGAAAAAAAAAAAAAAAAAAACATAAGGTTGTGCATTATACAGATCATGTTTCGCACATTATTAAAATATATATCAATAAAATATTTAAATATTTATAAATAAAAATGACAAAATCTGAATACAATTATTTAAAAATTATAAACCAGTATGCAGAATTTATTTAATAAAATCACACAATCAAATGTGGAAGAAAATCATATTTATTGAAATTTTATTTTTCCGACTGAGTGCAGAATGTTTGAATAAAAAATTAAAAGTAAATAAACTTAGCAAACAAGATGTTAAACAAAAACAGTATAATGCAAAATAGATAAATAACAGTTAACTATCATTAAATTTATATAATCTACAATGCTATTTTTTATCTGAAGCCCAATATATCTTCAAAACTTAATATATGAAAGTCAGATACATGTCAACAAATGAGTTTTGAGTAAGGCAGTGCTACATTGACATATAAAAGTGTATTAGTTATATGATCTTATTAATTAAAAAAAAAAAAAAAAAGAAAGAAAGAAAGAAAAAAGAAAAATATTTAAAAAATAATTTTCACAAAAACTTTCTTAAGCAAATATTGTTAAATTTTCTGCAGAATTATTATATTATGAACGAAAAATAATAATCTGAATCATAAATTTTTTTTTTAAATTTCACAATGCAGAAAAATAATAGGTACTAATGCATAGTAGGTTTTAAAATTATTAACTTAAATAACTGAAATATTTAAATAAATTTTAAATTCAGTGCATAGTTAAATTTATATTTACAAAAAGGATTATACGTGTGTTCCAGGTAACTGGAGTTTGAAATTTTTTTATTATATGCAGTTTATTGAAAACAGAAATATTAAGAACATAAAATTTCTTTCTTTGTTTAAAATCAATAATTTGGAAACATGTGCTTTTAACTTATATTGGTCCACAAATAATGTTATAGAGCAAAAATTAAACTTACTTGAATATGACTTTTTTTTGGCATAGTTCCTTCATACGTCATAATACACCACCTTAAAATAAATTTAACAATTGTAAAAAAAAAAAAAAAAATTAAGATACAACAGTACAATAAAGCACTGTTTATACATCTTTTACATTTATGAATCCTTTTAGTGAAGTCCCAATTCATTCCTATTAATGCAAAAATCCTTCGTTTATATGCCGCTAATATCGGTTATATGTCTTTTTCATTTCACTAAAATTCGCAAAATTTCTCGACCTGTCATTATTTTCCTTTCTAAAGATAGACTTTTCCTAGAAAGCATCATAAAGGGTGAAACACAAGAAAGATTGAAGAATACTGATCAAAGAATCAATTGAGTTCGCAGTAGAATTTTTAATACTGATTAGACAAGCAACAAATCAGACGAATATTAAAGATTTCTAATGTTATTAAATAACTATCTGTAACGACATAAATCGTATGCTTATTATTAAAGATACACAATGTATATAATTAATATTCAAAATGTGTCCATATAATTCTTAAGAAACGTAATATAATACTCAAAATATGATACATGTAATGAGTACCCAGTCATGCATTAATAGTATGCTTTTCTCACTTTTTATAATATATATATTTTTTTTAATTAACTACTGTCTTTAAAAAAAAGTATATTATACTATATACATTTCCTAACTCAAGAAACTTTTTTAGTTAACATTTTCACACAAATGTTGCTTAAGTGTCATTAAATTTGTAATAGTCAAAGTGTTATTATTAAAAGTTCAATTATACATCTTTTCATTTATACGTCCTTTTACGTCAGTCCTTTGAAAGACATATAAACGGTACTTTACTGTATTATATATAACATGCACAGTATCTATATTACTAAATTTATTTCTGAAAAATAAGTAATTAGAATAAATTAATAACATCAGAGGTAATACTACTGAATATGTTATAAGCGTCTAAAACTTCAATAATTAATGTTTAGCATAAAATATAATAATAAAACTATTTGTGAATATTTATTAAGTACCTCTGATGCAATTAATTATTTTTCTGAGATAAATTTAACAATACTGATACCAAGTTATTTTTTTTTTAACATGTTTCAATTTTAACTGCAGAAATACCAATACACATCTTTGGACTGATCCATTTATGTAGGAGATGTCAGATCTCCTATATAAATTGAGTGCAATATGTATGCATTTTGCCCCCCCCCCTTTATCTCTAAAAAGGATTTTTGCATAAGTATGCCTGTGTGTATGTGTGTGTAAAAATCCTGATAATTGAAAACAAACTTAACTTTAAAAAATATATAATTTGAATAATTTCATAGCAGTTTATACAATTGTTGCTTTCTATTTTAGGTTTTAAAATAAAAAATAATTCAACAAAAGCTGTTCAAAACTTGAGGATACTTTATGGTCTCTTTACAAAATTATATTCTATGATGATAAACCCTTTACAAAATATTTATTTTACAATGATCAATCTAAAAGAAACATCACGAGAATTTTTTTTTATCAATATTCTAACCATATAATAAATTACAAAATCTCCTTATTCTATTGCGAAAATTGAAATCAAAATAACTTTTCTCAAAATTTAAAGGAAGTTTTCTTCATATTGCTGAAAGAAAAAAATCTTGTGTGCAACAACCACAAGATTTCCATTACCCACAACTACATATAACAAATTCTTTTCAGAGATAGCACGAACAGAAGACATAAAATTTATGCAACTAATCAGATGCCCACCAATTTTTCTGCAGCATCTAATATGTACATAATACAGACATCTAAAAGACATTTTATATAGAAAGTAAAAAATAAATTGATAGAGCCATTTTTTGAGATACCAATTTCCAACTGACATACCTCTATCAATTAGGACTCTATCAATTTTCCTGTAGTAATCAACTAATGCATCTGAAAAGGAGTTAATGTAGCAAATTTCCAGGAAATCATTAGTGTCATTTTTAATATGCCAACTTTCAGTTCCAGCTTTATATTTTTCGTTTTCCAACTTTCATCATAAGCTGGATAAATCATCTGTACATCGGACCTATCTTAATTATAAAGTATTTAGTAACTACTAATTAAAATTATTTTTAAAATCAAAGTAACATTTAAAATGAGATAAAGAATAAAATTTTCTTTTTAACTTTCAAAATACATTTTAATTAAAAACATTAAAATACACGACAAACGTTTCGGCTAGAACACTAGCCCTCCTCAGTGTCAAACATACAAAGCACAACATTTACAAAAAATTTATAACACATCAGAACAAGATAATATATTCAGGAGGAATAGCTTTAGCCTCGTTCAAGGCAGAAAGTTGCAATTTAGTAAAAGTGCCCTCTAGAAAAATGAGGGATTAGAGAGGATTATTATTTATCTATCTTATAGTATTAGGATTATTATTTATCTAGAGGGCGCTTTTACTAAATTGCAACTTTCTGCTTTGAACGAGGCTAAAGCTATTCCTCCTGAATATATAATCTTGTTCTGATGTGTTATAAATTTTTTGTAAATGTTGTGCTTTGTATGTTTGACACTGAGGAGGGCTAGCATTCTAGCTGAAACGTCTGTCGTGTATTTTAATGTTTTTAATTAAAATATATTTTCAAAGTTTTAAAAAAATTTTTATTCTTTATCTCATTTTAAACGTTACTTTGATTTTAATATAAGAATGAGATGTATAAATTAGGTTTAATTTTATTAAAATTAAAATTGCATTTATAATTACAATTATACTTTATCCATTCAATATTTTAGAAAAGGAATTCATGTATTTTTAAACTCTTTCACTCCAATTTAACATCATACATTCGAACAAGAAAAAAATAGTCTTTCAATGTTACTTAGACATTATTAAAAATGTGAACAACCTGTTCATCTTTCTCAGTATTTTAGGGACAAAATTCTGGAAGCTTTCTCGCAACTCTCTTAATAATTATTTATTGCTTTCTAATATCTTGAACAATAATTTAATAAGTACTTTTCATTTTTTATTTTATTTAACACTAACTCATGTATAAATTGACCTCACATTTTCAAATCCCAAATTTTGTGAATATTTTCTTGTCTTATACACAAGTATATACTATAATACATAACCAAATTTTATTCTTTTATAAATTTAAAAAAATTAAAGAAGAATTCTGGAAGTTTTCTCGCAACTCTTAATTATTTATTGCTTTTTCATATCTTGAACAATAATTTAGTAAGTGTTTTTAATTGGGTGAGTGCAAAAGTTCTATCTGTTTTTATTACCCATAAAGAAAAGCAAATAAACACAAAATGAACAGTACCTATTATTGTGCATAGTCCCCATTGCTATCTATGACCTCTTGCCATCTTTCCAGGGGTCTGTCCAGACTTTCCATACAGGGTCCTGTTTCTGTGAAATTGTGAAAAATTCTACGCGTAATTTTGTGAATCTAAATTTTGTGTGAAAATTAAGTTCTTCCAAACTTTTTGGCTAGGGTCCTCTTTTCATGAAATTGTGAAAAATGTAATTTTGCAAAATAAAATTACAATTAAGGTTTCATTTTAGAGAATGACAGTTCAGTTTTACAGAACTAAACTCACATATATGCATAAAAGCCCTTTATAAATTAGAAACTGAATATCAGCTTTTTGGGAGAAATACAACAAAACACGTACAATGATTTAGGCAGTCTGTTCATTCCATTGAAGATTAGTTTTGAAAATGAAAGATTTATCAAAGGTCTGTTTTCAAGGAGAAAAATTTTGTGAAGGGTCCTTTTGTAGGATAAATAATTTTGTGAAGGGTCTTGTTTTAGGATAAATAATTTTGTGAAGGGTCCTGTTTTAGCATAAATAATTTTGTGAAGGGTCCTGTTTTAGCATAAATAATTTTGTGAAGGGTCCTTTAACAGACCCTGGTTTACCTCTGGACAGATCCCTGCTTTCTGGTAGGAGATGAATATCACGGTGGTAAAATTCCAGCGGTTTTGAATAAAAAAAGTTTTGGATAGCAGTTTTCACAGCATCAAGATCACCAAAGATTTTCTGACTGAAGGAATAGTCCAATACACGAAATAGGTGATAGTCAATTGGTGCCAAGTCAGGAGAATAGGCAGGGTGGGGTAAAACCTCCCAACCAAAGCCCAGTAACTTTTGGCGAGTGATGACAGCAGCATGTGGCCTAGCATTATCGTCATGAAAGATAACACTGCGATGATTGATGAGACCTGGCTGCTTTGCTACCAAATTGTCTACTGTCTAACCGTAGACAGTAGAAGGCAACATCAATGGTTTGGTTGAGTGGCAGGACCTGCCAGTGAATTATTCCCTGCATATCCCACCACACACTCAATAACACCTTCTTTGGATGAAGTTCAGCTATCAAAGTCGATGCAGGCAGATCAGAAGGGCGACATACAGTCCTATGACACTTTCCGCTATGGTACATAACCCACTTCTCATCTCCTGTCACAATAGGTGTCAAGAATGGGTCATTTTTGTACCGGGAAAGCAAGGAAAAACGAAACACAGGTGGCGATTCGGTCATCCATTGATTAGCTGTCAGGTTATGTGGAACCAACAATCCAACTTTCTCGTAAAACCCAACTTAACCAGACGTCTCTCGACCATTGTCCAGTGTACGGGGAAGTTCTCTGCTAATTCTTGCACGGTTGGGTTCGGGTTGTTCCTTATGGCTTGGTCAATATCGTCGTCTCCAACATGTGATGGCAGTCCACTTCTAGTCTGATATTGGCAGTTTCTGCCTCCTTCCCTAAATTTACAAAACCATCCATGAAATGTGTTTTCGTCTATTGCATCTTCCCCATAAACTTGACAAACATTGTGACATGCTGCAGCTGCCATACTCTGTTTATTGAACTTGTATAACAAACAATGTCTTATATGCTCCTTCTCGCTTTCCATGTTACACCCTCTGATATTTTTTTTTTTTTGATGATTAACTTTCTGAGACACGAAGCAGTTACCATGTGAGGCTTCCACATGTTTGATTGGCCGACGATTTGCATCATTACAATGTCAGGTGTGCCGTCAACTCCATTGCAAATTTACGTATCCAAAAACGGGTAGAACTTTCGCACTCACCCAATATTTTATTTTATTTTTTTAATACTAATTCATGTATAAATCAACCTCCCATTTTTAAATCCCAAATTTTGTGAATATTTTCTCATCTTATACATGAGTAGGGTAGGTGCTCCAGTGATTAGCATGCTCCAGTAATTGACATCTATCCCGAAATAATTAATAAATAAGAAAAATAATAAAATTATATATTTTACATATAAAAATTTTAACATTTTATGTTAAACACTGGAGCATAAGGTGATAATAACTGGTAAAATGAATAATTAGATAAAATAATTGTTATCAAATGTATATATTTTAACATATATGTGGTTCTGAATGTCTTTCATAACGTATGTACTAACTTAAGATTTCTAAAAATATTTTCTGATGACTAGAACATTAAAAACATCAGAGATTGCTCTAAAAGTGACAATCACTGGTGCACTTACCCTATATACTACAATACACAACCAAATTTCATTCTTTTATAAACAAAAAAATTTAAAGAAGAACAAAATACAAATACACACAGACATATGTATAATATTGCAAAAAGTTTATAAACAGTAAAGTAATTTAAATGTTTAAATATTTAAACATTAAAAGAAACAGTTACCTATCTAAATTTCTAACAGTAGCTTTTTCATATTTTTCTAAAAGTTGTGGTAGTTGAGCATCATCATCACAGGATGATCCCCAACCTAAGACACGTGCTAAGTCATTTCCTGTTCCTAAAGGCAATACTCCTACTTGACACTACACAAGAAAATAAAAACAATCAACTTCATTACATTAAAACTGCTATTCCAATATAACACTAAGAACTGATTTTATTATTTCATAATAAAAAGTATTAATATTTATTCAGTTTTTGCAATTATAAAAACCTTATAATTATTTAGAAAAAGTAAAATTAAAAAAATACATCATTTTGTGTTGTTAATTTCCCTAAATTACAAAAGTATTTTCTAACATGTCATCGAAAGCATGTTTAAGGTTAGAAATATTGTATAGTTCTATGCATATGCTGAGAATTTCTCAAACCTAAAGTACGGAATTGGTGATCTATTAATCTTGTAAAAAATTTCAGTCTTTTTTGTTAGCCGAGTGCAACGAATGAACTGCCATTATTGCATATTTCTGTTTTTTTTTTTTTTTTTTTTTTCTTTTCTTAAGTGTGGGGAAAAAATTAATTTTTGATGAAATGAGTAGAATTAATTTTATGAAAATGAGATGTTTTGTTTTCAAAATCATTGCTAATGTTTATTTGTTGCATCTTCGCAATAATGAAAAATTTTCACTTCTTTTTTGGCAGTTTTGAATACAAAACTTTAAAGAAAAAAAAAAGTCATAAATCTTTCATAGTCTGCATCACAATCAGAGTTTCCAAATAGACCTTAGAACTGGAATGTCTGATGCATTTACTTTCAATGCATTCTGTACTAGATTTTACCTCTTCTTCATACACAATATTGTCCTTAGTGCCATCCAGTCACATATCCAGGATTTCATTTCAGGGAAAACTGAGTTAATTTCGATAATGTTTCATAGTGTACAGAAATCATGCATATTACTTTTTATACTTATTTTTTATTTTAATTTCGTATAAATGTGCATAATGAGAGTTATTTTTAACTTGTTATTGTAAAATTAATATGAGTTATTGATAATAGTAATAGTTAACTAGGAAAAAAATTCTGTGCATGTGGGGGCATCGCTTCTCCCCCTTGGGGGGGGGGGTAAATTTTGAAGATCGGTATCTTTCGAAAGATCTCGTCAATACCTTTAAAATGAATGGTTGAACTATAAATCTGTGATAATTTAAAACAAAGTTATTGATTTATTTTTTCTTTTAATATTGTTACTGATTGAATATGTATTACTTTTAACAACAACAAAAAAAAAAAAAAACTTAGAAAAAAATCTTAATTTTTTTTTAAAATATTGTTACTGATTGAGTATAGGAAAATATAAAAGAAAGTCTTGTGGTGGCCACAACATACTAGTTATTTTTGCAGGAATTATTAATAAATCTGAAACATATAAACAATTTGTGTTTATCCTAAAATTAAAATGTTAGTTCTGTTTTTCCATAGAAGCATTGATAACAAAAAAGAAAAGAAAGAAAGAAATTGAAGCCTATTTTTGTTTTCTAAATAACATATATAAAATCTGTACAAAACAAAATTTAAGATTTTTTTTTTTTTTTTTTTTTTCTATTCTTCCGTATAAAGATATGTGGTAACTGTATTGTGTTCCTCAGCAACAGTTATATTTATTTCTGAAAATCTCTTTTACATGTTTGCTCTCAATTTTATTTCTTATTTTTTTTAAACTTCTTCTTAATATTTTTAAAAACTTTTTGGAAAAAGAAAAAAAATAGTTCCATTGTTCTAAAAGCAAGTACAAAAAGTGTAAAAATGTACATTTTTGATAAACATTTTATATTTTAGGACCTCTAAGTCATAACACAGGTGGTCTTTTTGAACCCTAAACATTAACAATATAGAAAAAAATTTTGTGTACAAATTTTATTGGTAAACTATTACACAAAAACAGAAAAATCGATGTTTTACCGTGAACACACCCATTAGATAAATATCATAGTTTATCATGAAATATATATATTAATAACTACTTTAATATAGCGATTTGAATTTTAATAGTATTATGTTGTAAAATTCTCAGAAATTGAAAAACTTTATCACAAAAAATTATAACATAGAACTTCTAAAGGATTTCGTGACACTTTTCCATTCTATTAAAAATGAGTAATTAAATTTTTAAGCAAAACAGCATTTAAAAATAAAGCCATAATAAATGAGAGAAACTTCAGTTACCTGATTATGCATATTGAGCTTATCTATTTCAGTTAAAACCCAACTAACACTACCATCACCACCACATACTAAAATACGGAATGGATTAAATGTTCTAAACATCCTCAAACTGCAAATAAAATATATAATACTTATAAATATGATCATAAATAAAATACATAATTATAACAAATTCTATATAAATACACAAATTTCAGGGAAATAGTACATATTAAATACTCATATTATATCTTTTATAACACTAAAAATGAAACTTTAAAAGAAATGTAAAAATGTAACCTTAGGTTCACAAAATTTGTATCTTCTTGAACTCCTAATTTTTTCTGAAGTCTCCAATAGCAGATTCAGAGATACTTTATCAAGACTTACTTTATAGATACTTTATCACACTTTATCAATAGCAGACGTACTTTATCACATTTACTTTTTTACTTTCTCTTATTCATATATGTCATAAAAAATATTCTTTTTTGTTCAAATTTTCAAAATTGAGATTCTGCTATAAGTTTTGAGGCCCCCAGGATGCAAAAATTAGGATTCAAGTGGTTGGCCTGTGTGTAAGTGTGAATTATCAACATAACTTAAGAACAAACATGTGATACATTAGTGATATGTTTGAAAGTGGCTCAAAATGTGTTTCAAGTTGTGTCATGCATCCTGCCCGCCCAGTGCTAAATTGAAGTTCAATGTTTAGTAATATATAATTATGATATACTGGACTACTCAAAAATTAGCCGAATAAGTTATGTTTTATGAATAGCTATAACTTTAAAACAATGGGTTGAGGTGGGCGGTAGTACTTAGAAATTATAAAATACAGTACCTCATAAATTATACCTTAAACTATAATATATGTCTGCAGTAGTGTTGTGTATAAGAAAAGCAGCACGAGTGCCACAGCCAGATTAATTAAATTGCTGGTTAGATACAATAGAAGTTAAAAAGTGTTTAGTACTGCATACAGATAGAATTTTTTGCATAGAAGCTTCTGCAGTAAAGACAAATCTGTGTTCAATATTTAGGTCAATACATGAAACAAGAAACTGATAATCTTTTAAAACGTTTTGAATATAATGCTATTAATTTTTATAAGCACCATTGGCTTACACAATATCAAGATATTCATCCTATAAGTCATGTTATAAAGTCTATCTTAAAAATTGACACCCCCCCCAACACACACACACACTTTCTTATATACAATAACAATTGATATGAACAATGATTTACAAAATAAATGCTAGATAACAATTGAAGAATTTAGTGAATGAACAGAACATGTTATGTGACAAATTAGTAAATTTGAGAAAATCAACAATAAAGAGGTAACGGAATATCTAAAAACCATGTACATGACAATTTCCTGTGTCAATAACTGCATTATTAGAAGACTTTAAAATACTACCAGGAAATGTTAGATATGTAAAAGAAACCATATGAAGTTTTCCCACTCACAAATCTAATTTTTTCATAAATGTCAACATATTCATCCACAGTTCTTCAATTATCTAGTGAAATAACACTCTTAATTGTTTTGATATTATACACTTCAATAATTAGTTTGTTTTCTCAATTATGGATATCAGTTATTAAGAAAACTACATACCCTAAACCTGGTCCCCCATTCATGAGATCAAACACTTGTGCAGGATTGAGCAGCTGCTTAAATCGCCTAAGAAATTTCACCCCTTGGTTATCACCTGATTTTGAATTTACAAATACTAATAAAGGACTACAACCAAGTGGACAAGTTGCTTCCCAGGTTTCATCATTACCAATACTATGTAAGGAAGTAGGTGGAACTATGGACGCACGACAAACTCCTAGAGGGCACTTTTCGGGATATTGAGATTTACAAGAGGAATGCACCTAAGTTGAAATAAAAAAGTTGAATTTTTATGTGTTAGTAAAATAGTTGACAGAATATTAAAGATTTTTTTTTTTTAAATCATAGCCATTAAATATTTTATCAAAAATATTAACCAGTATTATTTTTAAGCACTATTTTAGTACAGTGGAACACCTTTTATACGTTTCTCATTTATATGTCTTTCGACTTCGGTCCCAAATCATTCCATTGAATTCTAATGTTAAAATATTTATATATTCGTTTATACGACACAAGTAAATTCTTAATTTCACTTATACATTTTTTTTTCTCCTTGTAGAATCCCAAGTTTGAGTTTCATTCCAGGATTTAAAAAGTAAAAAAAAGATGAATGCTCTTCATGTTTTATTCTTATTTTTTTCGATTATATTTTCTTAGAACTATGGTAACAAAGTGCGGCTATAGAACAAAGTGCGACTTGCATCGATAGCTTGGGGGAAGGGGGGGGGGGGTAGAGAAATTTTCAGAGATAAGCAGTTGGCGACTGGGTTGAATGGTAGGTATACAAGTAGCCAGTGGCCACTTGAAGACCTCCCACTTTCTCTTTCAATTGATTCCAGGAATGGAGTAAGAAAGGGAAAAAGCCCACAACTTTATAGGCATTTTGTAAACTTTAAGATTTATTACTCACTTCCGTTGGGCAACTTGGAAGATTTTCTTATTGTCTTTATTTGACATTATAGTTCGAGAAACAATTTTTTTTTCTTTCATTCCTTTTAATCATTTGCAAAAATGTCATCTTCGTTTAGAGAACAAAAGGCTTTGTCTTCAAAGGTTAAAATCGAAATCTTGAAAAAAATTTCTGAATTTCTATATTTTTAATTATCATTTAATTTTTATTCAACCTTTTAAAAATATTTTAAATATAATTAAAAATATATGTTATTCGAATAAATGTAAAAGGAAATCATGAAAATTGATTAGACTTTTATTATTAATATGACACTTTATTGTGAATTAATGTTAAAACGAATTTTCAGTTGTGCGTTTTTTTCAGTTATACGTTTCTTTAGGAACGGTCAATTGAAAAATGTATAAACGGTGCTCCACTGTATAAGTTATAGAAAAAGAATACTTCTAAAAATGACGCAAAAGAGGAAATTTTCACAAAATAGTGGTTCTGTAGCAGTGGCAGCAATAATAACTTATAATCTGAACTTTTTAAAGTTTATAAACATAGTAATGAAATTATATAACTTAAGGAACAAAAAGCTATATAATCAATAAATAAATCACTTATAATAAATACTATTTTATTTTGAAGTCAAAATAGAACTTCATAGTTGCAAATAATATAAAAATTATATGTCTTCAAACAATTTTCATAATATTATTTAATAATTTGTAACAAAGAATTAAACTTTAATACAGACGGTGTTGTTTATTTGAAAATTATTACAAAAATGGGTAAGTATATAATATAATACATAATGTAATAGGTAGTAAGTAAAAATATAATAATACATTAATATGTATTAAATAATAATAAAACCAAAAATATGTATCTTACTCTAATCTAATCTAATCTGAGTGAAGATTTTTTGTTGATAGCTTTAATGACAATGAAGGCAATATTTTCAACAGATTTAACTTACACTGCTTTGTACCAAATGAGATGACAGTATGAGAAATACTCATGCAAAGTTTTTTTTTTTTTTTTTTTTTTTTTTTTTTTTTCAGAGATATTATATAACCTAGGTATATTCTCAAACCTTTCTTATTTTATTTAAATTAAAAATTTAGCATTTGGATAGCAATATCAAAAATATATTTTCACACTTTTTTTTATCATTAATTCAATTCAAAATCTATATATCTTACTATATAAAAATATTCACAAATAGTAACAATTTATGTTCCTTCAAGTACAAATTATTTGCATAAATTATATGGTATTAATGTGATCTACACTTCTTTTGTTTAGATGAAGAGAATGCATATAAAAATGCTGTTTTTTCTCAAATTACTGTAGAAAAGCAAAAATTTTGTTTAAAAAAACACTGTATCAGTGTAATATAATATTAAATAATCCACACAAATTTATTCTCTTAACAAAAATATCAAACATTTGTAGTAGAATGAGTGGGGATCCGGACATAATATTGTGGGACAAAATATCGGGTCAAAAAAATAGTGTGATCTATTTGAAAATTTGATTTGGTGTCACGTGTGATCTCTGGCGGGGGCCATAGGGCCTTATAAATATTAATTAATTAATTAAAATAAATAATTAAATAAATCATACAGTTGAATTTCATTATTTTATCTAAGTTTATTTTTAAGTTACTTTATCTTTTGCTTTTAACTATTCAAAATACATTTCAAAAATCGTGTACATCATTGCTGACATTAAAGCTGAACACTGTTCACAAACGTGAATTAAAAATTTGTAAGCACGAATGAATTCATGACTAATCTTGACGAAAGTTAATAAATATAGTCTTTAAACTATTTTAAGTAAAATTAAAAAAAAATTTTGTTGTAGGTTTATCAGAATGTCAGTGCTCTGACTAAGGTATGTGCTGACATGAAATTTTATACAACATTACTAATAATTACCAACTCATTTTTGCTTTGTATACATTTACATCGGCGATATTTTGTCCTTGCGAGATTTTGTCCCGCGAGATTTTGTCCCCAACCCGAATGAGTGACAGCTAAATCAAATATCTAAAAATGAAAGTTGAACAGTGTGAATTCGAAATGAATTTTTGAACAGTAGTTATAATCAACAGTGAAAATAACAAAATATATATTTAAAAAAAAAAAAAAAAAAACATAATTATCTTTAAATAAAATTACCATAGCTCGGCACCAGAGACATCTCCAATCTTGTAATCTCAATACACTCCCACATGTTTTATCACAGATACTACATTTTGCACTCACTGGCAAATTTCCTTCAAGCCACTGATGAGGCATGGCAATATTCTAAAAATAAAAGAAAGTAGTGGTAGTAATAATAATCTTTATCAGACTTACAGAACATTTTTATTTTTGTGAAGTTAGTTGTTATTTCATATAGATTATGTTAATCATTCCATTATATATAAATACAATAGACACGAAGAGAACATTTATCAAAGAATTCAAACAAAACTGAGAATGTGTAAGTGACCAGAATGTTATCCAACGAAGATCCATCACCATGAATTCATCAACAATCATGAAATTTATGCAAAATAGCAATTTTATGACAGATGAAATTCTTAATATTTTTATCATGCATGATATTTTGTTATTTATCTATAGATATCCTGATTTTTTTTAAAAGAAAAATAAAATGCTATATCAGTGTGGCTAGCATTTAAACCTTTTCAAATTCTCTGACTATTTTTCGAGATTTCCCCCCCCCCCCCCATTTTTCCCTGACTCTCACTGTTTATTTTCGATGAAAATTTCAGGACATTAGCAAAAAAATTAGCGATTTAAAATATCGTTAATAATTTAATGTTTAGTATAGCTATTTTCACAAAATTTGTCAAAATTCCCTGACTTTTCCTGATTTTCTAAATTCCCTGACTTTTCCTTGATTTTCCCTGACTGCTAGCCACCTTGTATGTACATACTTGCCAACCTAACTTGGAAGATTGTTAGTCCCGCCCCTTTCCTCCTATTTTTTCACACCAGTCTTTTTTTAGAGTACTTCTCTTCTTATTTAATCATAAATATATTTGAAGAAAATTACTCTAAAAATTAAGTGGTGTACAAAAAGGGGCGGGAACTAACAATCTTCCGGGTTAGGTTGGGAAGTCTATATATTTTAGGAATCCGAATCAAGCTAAAAATGAGCAAATTTGCTATTTCACAAAAGAAATATTAATTTATGAAATGCACTACAAAGTTTGGTGCCAAACACTCCATATTTTGACATGTTATACATCAGACCTGTGAATATATGAAATATTTCAAAGAACGAACAAAAGCTGCAGCAAAACATTTCAAATTTATATAATAGAACCTCTTGCAAAGATTACGTACAGTCGGCTCTGTGAAATCTACAATAGTTGGTACCAAGGAGTTTGCAGATTATAGATTATTATTTTGTTAACATACATTTCTCTTCTTATTAGAGTAATAAATTTGCAATGTTAATACAAAAATAAAAATACAAATTCTGTTAAATAAGCATTTATTCAAACATATTATTCTAACATATTTAAAACAAAATTAATAAATAAAATTAATAATAAATACAGAGCCATCAGTAATAATTTAAAATGCAGTTAAAATAAAGGTAAAATATAAAAATCAGCAATTTAATATGAAAATTAAAATCTAAAAGAAACTAGTATAAAAGACAAATTCAGATTGAATATACATATAAATTAAATTATTAATGAATTTTCAAACTTCAAAGGATAAATATACCAAAGATTTTTTGGAATTGTGAAAGTAAAGGTAATCAATTATTTAAAACTGTATTTTGCAAAATATTTTCTAAAAATAGTTGCTTTTGTACAATTTCAAACAATTTGATTGAATCCCTGCCAAAAATTCTTGAGTTACATTTCTTTTTTTTTCTTCCTGAGAAAAATAATTCAAATTTGTTTAATTGTTCAACCCATGATTTTTATTGTTTACATTTGGATAAGAGGAGCAGATTATAGAGAACTGTGAACTATAGAATCTCAGATTTCACATACTTTACTGGATTAGAATATTATGATTACATTGAGCTTTTAAAATTACTTTCTGATACAATCAAAGCAGAAACAAGAAATTACAAATATTTTTGAATAAGACTACAGTCAGATTCTATAAAGAGGGAAAAACGACAAATGAATTTGCTTCAAGGTTTCAAAGTGTCAGTAGTTAGATCAGTATATAAATATCTGCACAAGGCCTTAATTTTGAAACTAAAGAAACATTTTTAAAACTTAACCCCCCATTCCCAGTTACATAAAGATATATCCTCACATGCATAATTTTGAATATTAAATTTAACTAAATATTTGCAAAATTTACAGTATACCAGCATACTAAATGGATAATTTAAATTACATTTTTTGATTATGCGTCACAGTTTTGTTTTAGAAATTAAAAAAAAAAAAAAAAAAAAAAAGATGGCCGCTTGAGGATATGTTTTTATATCAAAAATTTGAATGATCTGAGAATCAATAATTTTAGAAAATGAAAATTATTGACGAAGTTTGAGGTTGTTGTAATATGTAAATCAAGATCATTTTTAGCCACCATTATTAATCAACGAAAAGAATAAATACAGAAAAAAAAAGAGGTGTGGAAATGTGGAATGAATACAATCTTAAACAAGATTTAATTACAACTAAAATTTAATAAAATAAAAATGCATAGTTGAAGGACTCAAAAAAGTAAATCTTTCAATAAAGATTAGTTTTAATTAGATTACTAAATAGTTACTTCAGAAAGACAAGTAAAACTTTCTAAAAAGTAATAAAACTTACTACATCTTCATCTTCAATGATATCTTTTCCAACTGAAGACAATGTGGTCCATTTACAATTATTAGGAGCTTTTACAGCACAGCGTTTATGGGCTTTAAATTTGCAAACTGTTTAGGATAAGAAAATGAAGTCCTAATTATATTAACAATAATGGTTGATTAAAAATAAAATTTAATAAACATGGGTCACAGAGTACCTATATTTCTAAGAGTATTTTAGTATTTTGTGACCACTATTTTTTAAATGAAATCTTGAAAGTTTTAATGCCATAATGTTATTTAAAAATTATTATTCTGAAATAGTGGTGACAAAATAAAACACACATAGAAATATAGAATGCTGCAATCTTTAATTAAAAGAAATAGCAAAGTAATACAAAGTAGTAGCAAAGTGAAAAATACATAACCACAAAATTATTTTTAGTAAACATATTATTTCTGAATTAAAAACCAAACAGAACAAGATGGAATAACGCAGGGGTGCAGAATATGCCCGAACAAGGTTCAGGGGAAATTTAAACTGACTGGGGAAATTTTGAATATTTTTTAAAGAGAAAATAAAAATGTAAATCAAAAATAACAATTTGCTACTTTGAAGTGCTTATACACTAACAGCGATATTTTCATGTTACACTGTATACTTATTCTCTTAAAGATTTATTACATAGAACAAATGACTTTGTATAGCAAAGTAGATTTTTGCATTATTGAGGGAAATTTATACTGTGTTTGGGGGAAATTTCTGAGGTTTGAACATTTTCTGCACCCCTGGAATAACGTTTTACTAAGTATGGGCTAATTTTCATCATTTTGTCACAAAATATTGCCACCAAAATTTTTTTTTTTTTAATTCATATCCTGGGATGTTAAAGCAAAAAAACTGTTTTAAGACAATCTCATCTTATATATTAAAAATATAACGATATTTCTTTTTAAATCAAAAAGTGGACACTTAAGAATGCATGAAAATTTTTCAAGAATTAATTAAAAAGGATTATTTTGCTGGATTTTCCTGTCATGAGATGATTAAGCATAAAATGAAAGAAAGAAGGACGGCAGGGGGAATTTTTTTTGCAGATTAAAAGTTGTCACATATAAGATGTTTAGGAACAGATTTTTCACAATTATGCCATTTCTGAGTCTGTTTTAAAAATTTCCTAATAATCTATTTTTTCTTCCTTAATATATATATATTCTACCATTTTTGAGTCTATTTCCAAATTTCCTTATAACCTTCTTTTTCTTCTCTTCTCTCTCTTTTTTTTTTAAATAAGTCATTTTAAAAAAGGTTAAAAATATAAAAACTTGAGGTGAAAACTTTCTTTACAAAGTTAATTTTGTTTATTTCAACAATTTGTCTCTTAATGATTTAGTGTTTCCCAGAGTTTCCCAAGACAGTTTTAGAAGAGAAGAGTGCTGCACCCTGCCTGCTCTTTGTTTGAAAAAATAACATCCTTGTTGCCCCTCATAATTTAAAAAAAAAAAAAAAACATCCTCACTGCCTTATGTAAAAAATAATCCTCAAAATAAAGATAAATGCTATAAATGTAAACTATTATGTATGACGATCAACATCTATTGGTACATTAGTAACAAGCAAAAGTAAAAAAAAAAAAAAAAAAAAAAAAAGTTAAAATTTAGATTATTTTTAAAATGCATAATTAAATTTCGAAACTGTCTTACTTTAAATGTTTAATGCAGCCTTAAGAATCTAAAACTGTCCTTAAGAATCTAAAAAGTGCCTTTTTTTTTAATAGCAGCACCTTGCCCATTTTGAAACCTCGGAAAAATTCTGCATTTACTACATATGTTCCTTTGAAATTTATAAACTAATTTCAAAATAGGCTATTAGGCACATAACTGATCATAAATATATAAAAAGAGAGAAAAAAAAAAAAACTGGCATATTTAATTTTTGAAACATTTTGGGTCTGAAACATTTATATGTTAACATGATTAACCCTATCACTTTGACCTAAAAATGAGACATTTATACTTTACAGGGATGAGATTAGCAAAAATACAAAAAAGCTGAAACTGTACACAAAGGCAAGGCACTGAAATGAATCACTAGAATTTTTAAGAAAAAATCTATTATATTAGAAAAATAAATATTTATTTTAATCTCCAATGTATAAAAAAAGAACAAATACACATCAGAAAGATGAAAAAAGATGAAAAAAAAAAAAAAAAGATGAAAGGCTAAACACGTACAAAAAAGCTGAAGTCAGCTGAAAAATCTCATCCCTGACTTTAGATGAATAAATTTAAACCCCTCCTGATATTTGTGCAATTGTATTTGCAACATATCTTAAGGTGAGATGTCACTGGCTATGATCTTTCAAAATATGATATATATGATTATTTTCAGCAAGATAAAGTGTCTGGGGTCCACCTAGACCTCATAGGGTTAAATAAGAAAAAATAATAATTAATAAATAGTTTTTTGAGTAAACACTATAAATTTCAAAAACTCATAAAAATTGATCCAGGTCAAAATAATAGCACAGCCCTTGATCAGGTAAAAATAAAACTAGGCATGAGGGTGCCATCAAATCAGCAAGGTGCAATCGCACTTAAGTTTAAAAATTGATTAAAACAAGAAAAATGATTGCATAAATAGATCAAATAGTTTGATTTCATTGTGATTCAGTTTAATGAATGTTATAGAATTAAATGATCCTTTCACCTTGAATCAGTGAAACCTAAATTTGATCAAGGTTACTGAAGGCATTGCAGCCCATTCCCCCATTTGTTGTATTAAAAGTGGCCTGCAGCTAGAAGGGCAAAGCTTGGCTAGTAATTATTTAGTTCATTAAAAGCTAATTAAATCTAACAAATAACATATTTTGTTGATTTAGCATATAAGTAGCAGAAAAATTATGAAATCAGCAAAAATAAATGTAGCAATCGATTATTACCTTCACAAGATAAGCCATGAGATGTTACACCAGATAATGCTTCACGGCAAACATTGCAGTATGTTGGTCGGGCATGAGAGGTAACATACCAATTATGTTGGCCAGAAAAAAATTCATGATGATCTACACCCTATTAACAACACAATAATTCAGTAATTAACTTTTTGCATAAACATTAATTTCATCAAAGTAGTTTTAAACACAGCATCCACAAAACATGAATAAATTCAGAAAAACAGCTATAAGCAAATTGTAGTGGGAATAAAACTACGATACATTGCAGAATTTACTTTAAAAAAATATAGCAATTATGGCATTTTAATTAATTTAAATAACATATATATATACATATGTAATAAGATGCATTAAATCTACATACAAGATTAAAATTAATCTGCCTATAAGATTGCTAATTCTTTTTAAGATATGAAGCTATATTTATAAATGTATAATAAATGATTTTTTACTTTCTTCTACATTCAATAAAAGAAAGTATTCGTTTTCTAAAAATTTTCAACCATGGCTTTTTGATGTATTTATTGGTTTTGTTTGACTAGAGTTGCACCAAATATTCGATTACTATTCAGTATTCGGCTTATTTGGCAGATGACACCGAATATTCGGTTCAGCCAAATATCTTGATATTCAGCAGCTGAATAGTGGAATTAAAATTAAATTTAAGTTAGAATATTAAAATTGTTAAAAATATCTTTATTTTCTTTTTATTATATAAAATTAAAACTGATTTGCATTTTTAAAAAAATTCATCAATAGCCTTATGAATAATATATATAAATTAGTAAAATTTAAAGAACAATAAATTATGATGTACTTCAAAATTATTTTTGTGTTTTGAAATTAGAGCAAATTTATTTTATTTTGTCTTCATTTCATCATTAGTCAAAAGTTAAAAAATATATCTCATACAGAACTTGTTTGTCCGATTTATTTTTTGAAAGAAAAAGAAATTTTATTTAAAAATTATTTTTGAGTTTTCAAATACTTAGTACATTTACAAGCACATTGTCGCTATTATATCAAATTATCAAATATGAAAAAATTCATCCTTCCTGTTTGATATTTTGCGCTTGTTTTTACAATGGTACGTACAATGCACAGAAAAAATATACTTAACCAACAACTTAACATTAACAATACAGAAAATATACAAAATTAGGCTTTTTTTACCTGGTGCTGGAAAATTTTTGATTTATTGCTATTTAGTATAATTCGCTATCTTGGTCTATTTACTGAAACTCAAGATTTTACAGCGGGGAAAATTACAGTTATTTATTTATATGTTTTTTCTAAACAGGACATTTTATTATTTCTCTATTCTGAATATAAAATATGATACTTTTTATAGCACATTGTATTTTTTAATATGTAATAAATGATAAAAATTATTAAGCTATTTTGGGCATGAAAAAACATTTACATTGAAATTTAAGTATTCAGCCGAATACAGAATATTCTGTCAAAATTTTGACCGAATATTTGGTATTTGGTAAAAATCACTACTCTAGTTTTGACAGGCCTAGTAAAAGATCTAACCATTTTTAGAAAATAAAGATCTGACCATTTTTAGAAAATGTCTGTCTGTCTGTGTGTGCGAGACAATAATTTTCTGGCAACTTTATCTTTGGAACTACTACACAGAATTTCATATAAATTGATATGTAGTTGCACCTTGACATAAATTAGAGTCTATCAACTTTTGGTGAAAATCAATCAACAGGTAGTGTTGTCGTCCCGTTTTTTTCTAAATTTTTAACATGGCAATATAAGACAAAATTTTGTGTAAATGTTCAGAATGAGAATTATTTTTAACTATTAATTATGAAATAAAAAATAATTATGTATAATAGCAATAGTCAACTGGAGAATATTTTTTGTATATGTAGGAGCACAGCTCTACTTCCCTTTCTCGACGAAGACAAATTTTCGATATGGGTATCGCCCACCAGCGGCCAAGCGGTTCTACACTCAAAGCTGGTAGACGTGAGGTGCCGGGTTCGAAATCAGGCTGCGCTTTTCGGAGTAGCCGTTAGGAGTTTTCTGTGGTTTTCTCCGAAACTTGAATAAATACGGGCCAAGACCCCTTACAAAGACTTCCACGGAAGACACTCCCTCTCAGGCCTAGGACTCTGCTAGTGCAGTCAATTGGCCTTATTCCCAAACATCGAAATGGGTATCTTTCAAAAGAACTCGTCAGTGTCTTTAATATGAATGGTTGGACCACAGTTCTGTGATAATTTAAAACGAAGTTATCAATTTATTTATTTATTTATTTTTTGATTAAAAAAAAAATGCATTTTTAAGATGTTTGTACAGAATAATATCGACTTTCTTTGTACATTTAGAGTCATACAACAGAGATGAAAATTGTCTACATTCATTATCATGAAAAATAAATAATTTTAATAAATAATAATTTTAATACGTTATTCATATTACTGACGGAATTTGTATAAGAAAATATATATAAAAAAAGTTTTAAGATTGCCACAACATCCTAGCTTCCCTTTGTTTTAACGAAGAACTATCTAATTATTTTTTAGGCAATCTTTATGTAATTTTTAATTAGAAGCTATTTAACCTATTATCGCTAGCAGCCAAATCCTATTTTATTTTATGAGAAAATTTCTTATTCAAATTACTCATTATACGTAATATATTTATTTATTTATTCATTTTTTCCTTATAATACCGTTTAGAAAAATCGCATTTAGAAAATCCACAACTGTTAAATTGATTCTCGTTTTCCAAATGCTGATTTTTATAAGATTTCACTTTGAAGCTCTAAGGAGAAAAGTGAACTAAGTGCAATTTTGCCCTTTACAGCTTCAAAATGAAATCTGAAAATTTTTAGAAAACAGAACAATACTCCAGTTAACTACTGAACTTTTTCCATTCAAAGCAGACAGGCAACTATAATTTTGATTTTTAAAAATATTTATCATATAAATTACTTTACAAAATTTGAGCATAATAACTAGGAAATATTTAAAATGTACAAAAATTAAATACGTTGAGTCCCTTAAAATATGCATAATCAATGTTTCTTCTTCTCTCCCCACCCCTCGTATTTTTTCTCTGTGTCCCTGTAAAAGAATTATGAGTCTTGTACTCATCAAAATATATACAAATCATGCGATGCTGACCCATAACCTACCTACTAATTTTTAGCTGAACTGGATAAGGCGTTTAGACGATATTGCACTTTAAATAATTTGAATCCATAAGCCATAATGATAAATAATTTTTCTTTGTGTCCTTAAAAAGAAAAAAAAAAGTGTTAGATTCTTAAAAATCAATACAGTTCGTGCGACGATAACCCGTAATATTTCTAACAACTTTTAGCTCAATTGAATAAGGCGTTTAGATGTTATTGTACTTTAAATAATTTTAGTCCATAGACCGTAATGCTAAAGAAATTTTCTTCGTGTCCCTGTAAAAAATCTATAAGTGCTAGACTCACCAAAACTTATACAGTTCGTGCGACTGTGATCTGTAACATGCACACCAACTTTCAGCTCAATCAAACAGTGTTTTAGACGCTATCACGTTCACTCACGATCACGACATACACACATACATACATCATCGTAAAAATAACAAATAATATTATAGTTTTAAAAAATTAAAGAACACGCTTTTATAGAAATGTGAACTTAAAAAGAACAAAATATCTATCTTAGTATTAAAATGCAGGGTAAGAGAAAATCGTGTGAGTGACACACCATAATATTTACATACATTTATATCTTTAATTAAAATAACTTAGAATTAAACAAAAAACATTTTTTAAAAATCTCCCCTGACTGGGATCGAACGCTGGACCTTTAGGTTTGTAGCGCGGAGCTGTACCTCAACGCCACATCATTCACGTAGAGAAAGAATTTTTAACAATATAGATTTTTTGTTTGCACCCAGAGCGGTTACAAACATACATTCATACAAACATACATACAGGTGAAGCTAATAAAAGCGTGTTAAAATGAATTCGGGAGACCTCAAATCAAAATGAATAGATATACCAAAATCACATAGTTTTTTTTTTTTTTTTTTTTTTTTTTTTAATGATTACAATACTTTCTTTACATAATGTATGTTCGGAAAGAAAATAACATGCTTCAGAGTTATACCTCTTTGAAATATCTCCAGTTTCTTTTCCGCATTTACTTTTTCATATAATAACGTTAAAAAAAAAAAAAGTTGTTAAATTGAGCAATACTGTTTTCAAACAGTAGTTTTTTTTTTTTTTTCCCTGTGTGTGCGTGTTATTTGATGACTGAAATTATGCAGTTTTTAAGAAATGACGACACGCGCAACTAGTCAGCACATCCCTCCCAGCTAAAAAATGTCTTCAGAAAAACTTTAAAAAAGAAAAAAAAAAAAAAAAACTGCACAAAACTGCAGATAATCTGAAGGTATTCGGAAGAGTAAGAAGTTTAAGGGGGGGGGGGGAGATACTTGTTTCCAAACTGCAAATCTTTTGCTTTTAAACTGCAGTTATTCTGCAGATTTTTCTACATTTTTTTTTTTTTTTTTTTTTTAAAGCTCGGCTATAATATATTTGTTCTAATAAATTTCTATTACAGGACTTTAGAGAAATTAACACTGACAATCACAGACTGAAATACCCAACGTACAAAGGCTACCTTTCTCTCCGGATAAATACATTTACTTTATCCTATTTTGTTAGGATATAATAAATTTATGAAAAAGAAAATTAAAGCAGAATATCAAATGATTTTTTTTTTTTTTTTTTTTTTAAATATATATACATCTGTAATTCTGCAAATATTTTTGTGCGTTTACGGGTGAGATACACACGAAGGCATTAAATATTTTAAGGGGCACTAAACGGCTTTAGAACATGGGCATCCCATTGGTTTTGATCAGGTCTGCTGTAAAATGTTTTCCTAATGCAAAGGCATTTCTGCTTGCAACTTTTACATTTATTGTGCGCATGGACATAAATGCTGGCGTCTCAGTTAGCAATAATTCATCTTTTCCGATCACCCCCGACTTAATTTGCCATATTTCATTCGTATTAAATCATCCTTTCACACATCAAGAACGGAGTAGTCGGCGGTAGTGGATTGTATTAATAAGAGGAGGCATCACTGACAGGCAACCATTAACCATTTTTGGCTGTTTCATAATAAAATCTGTATTTATTTTAATGGGAGTTGTTAGCCTATCTAAAGATAAAAAAAAATGCTATTATGACCCCTCGTTCATCTACTACAATATAATAAAAATACTATAATTTTAATAGCTTTTTTCGCTAGAAGTTATATATATATTTAAATAAATAAATAGTTTCTAATAACATTTTATATTTAAAAAAAATAATTTTGAAAGAGTGATTTTATTTTTAAAATAATAATAATAATAATAATAATATATCCACCCCGAATTTTTGTTAGAGTAATTTAAAAAATATCTATTAAAAAGGCGATTTGTAGAAGTATTAATTTTATTACATATATATATATATATATAGAGAGAGAGAGAGAGAGAGAAAAAGAAAACTCAAATTTTAACACACAATGATTTTTAAATAATAATAAAATCCTTGCATTAATGAAAATTATGTATCTCTATTTCACACACACTATATGACCGGCATAATTAATTTTTTGCACTTCCTATCGAAATTCGAGAAGTGTTTAAATCTAATAATACTCAGATCATATAAAGTTTGGTGAAAACAATAAATATTCGCCTCCTTTTTCAAGTGGAAAATAATGAAAAGCTCTTTTTATTTACCTCATAAAAATCTTTATTACTGACATTCTTGAGAGCCGTGATCCATTCCTCCATTTCTTTACGGGATTCTGCACAAAGAATCAGGCGTCGAAAAGGAGTAATGACCTAAAATATGTAGGCCTTTATTAAATTACTAAATTCTTCCGATTATTATATGTGCATAATGATTTTTCACCACTTCCAATAATTGAAATATTTCACGCTATTATTAAACTAAATATTTTAATAATATAAATCGAATATATCAATTTTAATTAAAATCACTTACCTGAAAGCTGTGATTAACATTTTTTATACTACATTCTGCAATGCTTAAATCCGTAAGATCTACTTCTTCAAAAATAGCAGACTGAAAAAAGAAAAAATTACAAAGAAAATTAAACATACGAAACAGTACATATACATAAGAAAATTTGTTAGATTTAATTTAATTTTTCTTCAAAAAATCATTAAAATATTACATAGTTTAATACTAATCACAACCGCATTTTAAGATCATTATGATTCTAAATTATGCCTAAAAAAAGGGGGTTAAATTGAATACCTGTCATGCTAATTAAACTTATTAATCACACTCTAGATTTAACTCTAAAATTTCGTTATACTAACAGTCTCCCTTGCTGTAAAGAATTCTATAGCTTTAAACATTATATACAACGTAAATTTAACTTATTTATCCCATTCAGTTCTCCTCTATTAAACAACTAACTCTTCATGACCGCGATTTAAATAGACCCACTGGAGGTGTCTATCAAATTCCCATCGAAAACAAAGAACTTTTCTATTATATTGGACAAACTAAGAGGACTTTAAACAAAAGAATACAAGAACATATACGTAATATCAAAGAAGGAAATAGTTCTACTCTGGTCGACTTCATTTATGCCAACCCAAACGCTAACCCTATATGGGATAAAGCCAAAATTATTACAGCACAGCACCACCTACCATCCAAGAACTTTACATTTCCGAAGCTATTAATATAATTAAATGCAAAAATACAATAAATTCTAAAGATGCTGCAATTCTGCAATAATTTGGCACAATATTATAAAATAGCTAATAATTTATTTCTGCTAGTTCATTATGGTTTTTCTCCTACAATAGTCTCGTGTGATTTTTCAATAGTTCCAGTTTCTCTAATTTTTCTTATCTCATTGATCCATCTTCACCGGACTTCAAATTGACTTTGCTGCTATTCACGTTATTAAAAGACTTAACTGTTGATTGCGAAAGGAAAAATATTTAAAAACTGCTCATTGGAAAAAAATAATAAAAATCCCTGATGATGCTTTACTATTTAAAAGCGAAAAGCTTCGGATAAAATTTTTAGCATCTTTTAAATAAAATTTAATTTTACGTGTTTTTAATATCATTATGATTCTATTTGCAACCCTAGATATAGTAATAAGGCATATATTGATCATCGCGGGGGAAAATGCGATTCGTTTTTACTCGGGGAAAGACGGTCATTACAGAGGAATTATAACATAGAATTAGTGAAATATAACTTACTGATGAAAACTTATCTCCTTTCCTTTCATATACTTATTAGTACAATTAAAAGCCACGCACAATTCCGGCTTTTCCAAAATTCATCAACATTCTATTCTATTCAGAGATTCAATCTAATGTAATGGCTGATGCCAAAACTTTTCTTCGATATCAAAAATCTTTGGTCGATAACATGGGGATGCTATATCCATATAAATTACTATATCTATGTTTACAACAGAAGAATATCATATCTATTCAAGTATCCATATTAAGCTAATATAATTGATAATTTTACTAAGTAGTAATATAAACGTCGGTTGATTCTCAGCATAAAATTCTTGTAAATTAAGTCAGACAGGATCTCCTCTTATTAATGGTTTACAAATAGATAACAATTATCTATTACAGCATACACAAATGTCTTTCACATAACGCAAAAAAGCAAATTTATTTTAATTCTCCGATATACTATTAAAACATGTAACTTAGGTATCCGTAAAAAACTTCAACCTCTGTTTTTTTAACGGTTTTACATGTTTGTATACATTATCTCTACAACAAATAATCGTAAAGATCGAGAAAGTTTTAAAATATCATTTATGGTATTGGGAAAAATCCTATTTCTTTTTTTCAACATTTTAATTTGAAAACTTAGTAAGTTACTTGAAATTACAATTTTCTTAACATGGGAAAAAAAAAAAAAAGACAAAGTTTTGTATAAACGTAAACTTACATTATGAGGATTATTTTCATCGTAATGATGCCAAACCAGTTTTAAAATATCGATTATGATACTGACATGAATACCATAGAATATGACGCCTGTATCTAAAAACTTCGTCGGTTATTTGAAATTTAAGATTTTCATGATATGGGGAGAACAGGATCAAAATTTCACATAAGCGTGTTTTATGAGGTTTATTGCACTGGAAATGGTATGGAATTTCATGGAAACTAAAATACGAAATCGACCCTAATGATAAAAAACAGCAAATTTGGATAAGGTATTTGTATCGAAACAGAGGAAGGGTAGCCTAGTGAATTGGAAATTTAGGTTTGTACCATGCTGAGTTCATTTCTCTTCACATGAATAGTATGCCTTATAGTAGAAATTTATGAGATCAAATATATTATATGATAGGGAATTGAGCAAAACCCACTTATGCCAACAAATTCATCTTTACCACATAGTGTAAAACAGGATATACTCACTTTTTATTTAAGTTTGAAATTATTAAGATTAGTTTTTCTGTGGAACACATAAATACAAGCAAGAAAAATCTATAGAACCGAAATTTACGAAGCTTTCTTCATATCTATTTTATGATGTTACAAACTACAAAGTTAAAAAAAGAAAGTCTTTTACATTTTTATTTAAATTAGAACGTATAAAACATTGAGAGAAATTAAAGATATCTACTTTAGTTTTTAATAAGTAAACACTTTTTCAACACTATGTCCTTTTTTAATAATGACCGTATATACAGTCAATTTAATTTATCGGCTATCGAAGACATTTTTTATATCTATTAACGAATCTACGAATTAGAAGCTTTAAACGTCTCCGTTTGTGTTGCTCAATCTGAGCGATCAATTTACAATATACAGCATACCTCGTTTAATAATGAGATATTTCTGTATGAGTATGTATACCCCTTCCCCATTGAATATGTTGCTTTCTTCACGCTAATTTTCTTGAAAGTTGAAGGTGCGAAATATTAAAATTGAATTGTCATCTTAAAAAACCCTAAACTCATCAAAACCGTTAGGGTAATTTTTGAGAAAACCTAGTTTCTGTTATACATAGGCCTCAGGTGGAAGGCTGGTTACCTACCAGTAATCTCTAATTTTTATGAAGATGAAGGAAATTAAGATAGACTTGTCATCTCAAGAAACCTCAACTTTAAATTTTTATGAAAGCTGTTCGGGTACTTTCGTAGCAAACCAGCTTCTTACTATAATTGTCTCTTGGCCGAACGCGGATTACAAGCTAACGCTTATTTTCCTGAAGATGAAGATCGGTTTCTCCTCTTAAAAAAAAAAAAAAAACTTTAAAATTGTTAGAGTTGTTTCGAGACACACGGGGCATACATATTAAGATTTTCACGAATTTTGTGTATGTCACGTTAAGAGGGGACAATACCTAATCCCGTGGACAGCCGTGGCCAATGTTATTATATGGGAAAATTTGTTGCGACAATTACACATTACCTAATGTATATTTTTTAATTCTGTTTTCGCAGTCAGAAAATTCATAACCGTTAAATGAGTACTCATTTTTGAAAAATTCATTTTTTTAAATTTTTACATTTTAATTTTGAGTTCAAAAATGCGATTTTTCACAAAATGCATTTTTCTCATTTTCTATAGTCGCAAAATGAAATACTAAAATTTTAAAAAATCAATTTTTGGAAAACAAGTACTAATTTCACGCTTATGAATTTTCTAAATGTGAAAACAGAATTGAAAAATATACATTAGGTAATGAGTAATTATGTAATCAAATTTTCCCATAGAATAACATGGGCCAAGGCTGCCGGCGAGATTAGGTATTGTCCGCTCTTAAATACCAGATTCAGATTTTGATCCTTATATTGTTGAAATATCATCATTATATAACAAAATTAGTTTTAATAATAACGAGGATTTGTTAGAGGAGATCAAAACCGGATATAAAAATATACAATTTATAACGAATGTAACTCATAGAAAACAATGAATCAAAAATAAATCATATACAAATATTTGTCATAAAATGGAAGACGTAAAAATAAATAATGATAATAGTAATAAATCATTAGGAGAAATAATATTTCTATGCAAGCAAGCAACCAATCGATTTTTATCAATTCTCTACTCGATTTTATTCAGAAAGCTGGAAACATGAATAGATAACAGATGGTTCAGACAGATACCAATCGAAAGTTATTCAGCAGAGCAAAAAAATATTTTACACACCAGGTGTTTTACTTTTATGCTGTATAAATAAATATACAAGAGGTATTATTTATTTCATATTTGGGTTATAAATTGGAGGCGTATTTCTTCAAAACTGCGACATGTTTACGACGCAAGACGAACTGGGCTTTGGGAAGGGGGGGGGAGGGGGGGGAGAGTAATATAAATTTAGAAAGATTCTATAAATAGCAATTTATAGATTAATTCGGCGGTTCTAAATCTGGGCACATTTAAAGTCTTACAAAAATAAGTGTAGGCGCATTTTACCCAATTTTCTGATTGGAAAGGCAAACCTTCATTTTCTCATCAATACATAAAAATATTCATCACTGTCTATTCTTGTTTGGGATGAAGGTAAAAAATCCTAATTCACAAAAATATAATGTTAAAAAAGGATTTCTATTATATTTCCGAGTGGATAGCGGCTTTCTATCCAATTCGCTTAACTTTAGTTAATTTCAGCAATACGATTATTTATTATAAAACTTCCTTTTTGAGAAATATATTATAAATTTTATTAGGAATATTTATCTCAAAAAAGTATTATTCACGTAACTAAAACTGTCCAAGTAGCAGAATTTTCTGTATCTATCTAGCGAAACAAAATTTGTTTATGATCCAGGAATGCCGAATCAAATCGCAAGAGGAATTAGCATTTCACAAAATTTATAAATTTTGCATCTACACCCCCCCCCCCCCCCAAAAAAAAAAAAAAAAAAAAAAAAAGTGTATGCAACAAGTACAGCAAGCTAGAGACATAATATAAATTATATTTGTATTTTTAAACTTAGCATTTCTTTTTGAGACGTCAAATTAATTTGCAGAGCTTTAAGCAAATTGCAGAAATCGCTGCCGTACTATACTGCTTCTGCTACTGGGTAGAGGTATATTGAGAAGTCGGTATGTACTGGGCACGGGCACTCTGCCTACTCGGTCAATACAGGGTAGCTGTAAAAATGTCATTATTTAAATGCATTATTGAAGAAAAATGTATGTTTATTAATAATTAAACACAACAATTACGAAATTATAAATACAAAGTGATTATAATTAAACTTTTGCTATAAACAGCTTTGTGATTAAAACGGGCAGGTAGATAGTTGCCAAATTTGGTATAGAGATGATTCATGAGATGAGCTTCTCCGCTTTACCTATAGGAGGTTGTTTACAACAGAAATTTACATATAACTATCCTGTATGTATCTATGTAATACATGCAATAATTTATAAAGACTTGGGTATATAAAATTATATCAATAAAATTGACAAAACACAAAAATATTTTAGAAAGAAATATTTATGTAAAATTATTAACCTAAGCAAAATTCTAGCTGTACAATGAACGTAAGCTGCTTTTAAAACTGTGAGGAATAATTGATTTTGGATTTAAAAAAAGAATAATAATAATTGTTTGAAATGATAAAATATTTATTCTAATGTTCCTATTTCATATGCATATTTTATGTATCTTAAATTAAGTCAGTTCTTAATGTAATAGGATTTCTTATATTTCCTAAAAATTACCCGAGGAATGATAATTCCGTATTTTAGAAAGATTTTAAGAATAAAGTTATCAATTACGGTTTAATTAATCGGTACTTGGGCAAAGTGCCCCTCGATACACCACTACACATAACATCTACTCAAAAACTTCAAAAATAATTAGTATACACAACGAAAATATGTGGCTGTTCTTTTGCAAAATAATAATAACTAGTATCGCCCAGTGGTCGAAACTCGACCATTTTTTTTGCAAAGCGAGGCAAAGCAAAGTTATTGCCTTGTCCTAAACGGAATGCAATTGCAACACAGCTGCGGCAATTGTTTGCCGATATTCACTCTAACTGAATCAGCAGAGTTGTACTTAATATAACCATTTCTCTCTGTAGATGTTAGTCTTTCCTGAAATGAGAGAAAATCGCAACGTGAAAACGCCCCTTGTTGTGTGATACAGCCCAGAAGCTAATAGGTACCATGTCGAACCAAGGCCCAACCAAGTATCAAATTCTGTTAAATTAATTCGATTGTTTCATAAAGTACAGTGTTTGAACACACACACACACACACACAAAAAAAAAAAAAAAAAAAAAAAGATATTTTTCAAAAATGGTCGATTTGAGTTCGGGAAATTTCAAAACGTGTAACTTTATCGAAAACCGAAAATCTAAAACTTTTCTGAATCTTATATTTTCTACTTATATATGCAGAGGAAAGAATAATAAATCCACTTTAAAAAAAATAAAAATAAGTAGTCAATTTCACTTAGTTAAAATGCAAGGAAATTTCAAAACGTGTAAATTCATCGAAAACCAGAAATCAAAAGTTTTTATGTATCTTCTACTTGCTTCTTCTACCCACAAAAGTTAGCAATAAAGACACTTTTTTAAAAAATAAGTAGCCAATTTCAGTTAATTGAAACGTAAAGAAAGCTCAAAACATGTAAATTCAGCAAAAAACGGAAATCGGAATTTTTTCCGTATCGTCTACTTATACATGCAGCAGTTAGTAACAAATACATTTTCCTTTTATTTAGTATATTAGTTGAATATTTATTGTTTAAATATCATCCTTTGAAACGAAATGTTTATGTTTACATTCGAAACTGGAAGTTTGCCATTATTTTTATTTATTTATTTTTTTTTTTTCCCTGGAGTTTTGTGATTTTAAATTAATATTTTATCAATTTTACAGAAAAAATAACTCAATCAAACACATGTAGACAGTAACCTATATATAACTATACCCAAATATCGGAATTAAAATCGGCAGATAATATCCGTTATTTTTTAACAATTTTTTACAAAAAATCCAATGGACGATTAACATTGAAAATCTTTTTCATGGCTCCATGGACAGACAGTGACGTCATCACTTCGCTTGCGTATAGTGATGCTACATTATACAAATTACTGTGTCTATGGTTTTATTTGAGCTTTATGAAATTGCCAGATTTAATAACTTTCTACTTTTAGGTATTTTTTAATGTAAAGGAATACGTGTATAAAAGGGAAAAATGGGGGAAAATTCATAAAAAATAAATGTATTTTTAAATACCTCCTTGACATCGTAAGAAAATAATATTTGTATTCGCACCTTCCGGCTAACCATACCTTTCGAATGATACCATTTTCAACCCTCCACTCCCATAATTAATATGTTAAAAAGGGACAACAAATTTTATGCTTGCCTATTAATATATAGATAATTAGCGCAGTAATAATATATAAAAAATAAATAAAAAAAAGGGGTATATCCCGTAATGAAATAGTACAACAACCATATTTTTATATCATATTTCTCTGCAATATACCACGAGGCACAGCTAGCTATATTTTGGAAGACAGCTAGTTCCCTGACCCATCACGCCGTTTGAGAATCACTGCATTGAGGAACTTATCTTCACTTATTTCACAATTTCTTATATCATTTAATATCAATTCCTTTCTTAGCCCTAAAATTTCATTTTTGACATTTTCAATGAAAAAGATTATTATGCGCATCTGAGAAATACATGCTAATTTCATGATATTCAGTGCTCTGGAAAAAGTAGTTAAAATGTGCTTTAAAAAATATGCTTTACAGGTACTAGATTCTATACACCAGTCGACGAGTGATTCTCAAAGGGTGCGGTCCTGTGCTATTCCAGAAAATTGAGTGTCCATATACAAAAACAAATATTATTACTCTATTGTACCATTCCATTTCTTTATGGCTATACTACTCTTTTCCTCAACACATAAGTATAATTAGGTTAATTAATAGCGATTTTTCTTGTAAAAAACAGCTATTTATTTTTGTTGTGTCGATGCTATTGTGCATATTACTTATTTTTGCATAAATACACTGATATAAAATGGATAGATTTCTGGGGAAAAAAAAAAAAAAAAAGGAAGCATCATTATTGTGGAATCTGTAAGTGAACAAAAGTTACCTGCCGGCAAGAAAGAAAAAATTACAGCCTACTCGGATACACCATAAAAATAAATTTTCAGCGTCCTATTTGTGGGAATCGGGATTTTTGTGCTACCATCACAAGTAAAAGTTAAAATAACGAAGTGTTTCTTTGTATTGCCGAGCAAGTGAGAATTTGTCATTGAACCCATTGAAACCCATTTCTCAGAAGTATGTATAGAGTGCGCCTACACTTAATACTAACTGTAGGATTTTAAATATGCCCAGACATCATAAAGTTTGAGAATAGTGCTGCACCTGAAACTAAACTCAAACCTACTTGAAACTAAACTTGAAACTAAACTCAAACCCACATCTTGAAATAGAAAAAGAAAAAAAAAAAGGCTTTTGAACGTAAAATTTAGTTAAATGGTAAACAGCACGCTTTCATGCAGAACTTTTGTAGTGTATATACATAATTAGGTTCATTGCTATATTTTGATACTTTCAGCACAGTGAATTACTAAAAACATAACTGATAACTTTATTCTTAACATCTTTTTCAGATGCGAAATTATCATCCTCAGATATTAGAGAATATAAAAGTTACTAGGCACTAAGGCTTAATTTAAGATACTTGAAATCCACATATGAAAGGGGAACATTAATATATTTTACAATTTCAAACATGATAGACTTCATTAATCTTCGGATCGTAGAATTTTAGTGCATTTACTTTATATATATATATATATATATATAACGTAAAATGCGATAAAAGCCTTTACTCGGCTAAATGCCCCCTCCTCTTTTTTTTTTGTTCTTAAAATACTAAATAAACGCACCTTTTGCTCAACAGTAGACTGTATCGGAATAGGTGATAGTTTTTTTTTTATAAAATTCAAAATCAATCTTTTCTTACCGATTTGAAAGTGTCTCACTTTTATTTGCACAAATGTATAACGAAAATTTTGTGTTAATATTACATAGAGGTTCTTTTTTTTTTTTTTTTCTAATTTTTTTTTTTTTTTGTCTGATTTATAGATACAATTTTATGTACTAAGTTTTTATAAAATAATGCGCATTCATATTACATTCATACAAGATAGTTACAATTAAAAGCTCATATCATGAATAATCTCTATACTAAGTTTGGTAACAGCCCGTTTTAACTGCAGAAAGCTGTTATAGCAAAAATTTTAATTATAATGACACTGTATTTATATTTTCATATTTTTTTAGTTTAGTTATAAAATAAATATCTCTCATTAACGCATTTCTTTCAATAATGCATAAAAATAGTGAAATTCCCACAACTACTCGGTATTGGCCGAATACATAGCCTAAATTTGGCCGAGTACCGAGTACATACCGAGTACTCGGTACAGCTCTATTTGAGAATCACTGCTGTAGAATACAGAGCATAAAGCCTCATAGACCATAATTCTTTTGTTCGTACATGTGGACAAATTAGTAGCATCATACATACTATTTTAAACAGAAATCACGTTATTGTGACCTTCAATAACATATATATCAATTCCGAGATATGCTAAAAATATTTACGGGAATCAGAGCACAGACAGAGAAAGTTGAACAAAACATTAAAAAAAAAAAAAAAAAAACGTAAAAGACAAGCATATAAAATTATGTAAAATAAATGAAAATAGAAACGTTTCATTATTAACCTGTCTCGTTAATTAACGAGGAAAGTGAAAAAAAGAAAAAAAAAGAAAAAGAAAATGTGGGCCGACACAGTCCGGCAGGAGTTCAAATGGAAAAAATCGGCCGACCTCTCCTGGGGTCTGTACAGATCTCTGATGATATACTAAAAGTGATAACGTAAGGTTAGTGATGTATCTTCTCCAGTCATGCAAGCCGTGTTTATGAAAAATTAATTTAATTAACCTTTGATAAGTAATAAAATGTATTTATTAAGGAAATGTAATAAAAAATTTAAGTAAATCGATTTTTAAATATAATATCCTATACGGTGTATAACAAATGCCTATATATTATTAAGGTTAAAAAAAAAAAAATCATTTAGAAAATAGATATCGTAGTGGGCTTTAATTAAATTTGCATGTAAAATATAACATCAGTATCACACTTCTTTCAATTTCATCGTAAATGATTTCCATATGATACATGCATCAAAATCAACTCTTGAAACAAACTGTTACAGTAAATATTTAAAACTTTTGTAGATACAGCCTTATTATATTACCTTATTTAACATGGAACTAAATAACATAACAAAACAAATTTTCATGTTACAGATAAACATGCAGCAGAAAATATTCTATTAGTTCCATGATTAAATAAATCGTCTAGATGTAAGAAAGTGTTATTCACTTATAAATACAATTTCCAGTAATCCTCAAAGAAAGTTGGATCGCAAAGTTAATAAAATAGAACCAATTTCATATATGTAGTATAGAAAACAGCTTAATATGAGATAGAAAACAAATTTATGCTTGTAAGGTGTTTGGAAATTATTTATTCATAATAAGCACATACTGAAGGGATGGTGATATTTTCTATACAGCAAAATTAAGAATAATATTACAGTTTTGAAATGAGATGGCTGTTTGTTATATGCTAGAGATAATATCATTCAGTACTTGTACTATATACAGAACTTCCGCTACTTTTCTCTCGTACTACAGAACTTCCTCTACGTCCTCTGAAAATATTTCAATATCCGCCGACAGTAATTGAACTAATTCTTCAACAAGATGAACTTAAAATTTTTAAGCAGGCGGGATTGATAATTTATTTTTCGGAGAAAAGACCGGATAATATAATTTATCATTTCTGACTTATTATCGGTTATTCTGTAGCATATATTTTATTTACATACAGGCGTACTTCGAATTTCATAATAAAATATCTGAGAAACTTATCAAACATTCAAGTGCAATCTTTTACAGTAATTATTTGTTGGATGAAAATTTAATTACACATTATTTTCACTTTCCTTCTCTTACTTAAGTTGTCAGAAATTGATAGTATAGAAAAATGTATTTGAAAGTACTTGTACTTAAGTTCGCGAAGAAGAGTATTTTTAACACTTTCCAACAAGGTTGAAAAGTGTTAATGACTTCGGTTTGTCTGTCCGCGCTCTAACTCCCGTAAATATTAATGGAATTTCTTGAAACTGATATATGTCATTCAAGTTCACTATCGGATGTTCCCTATTGAAAATGGAGTGCATACCTCTCATGGTTTGTGTACAGGGACACCCGAGATTTTTCCAAAGCATTGTGTTCTATGAGAGGTATTACGATAAACCATATTTTCATACCTTTACTTTGCACAAACCTTAATGAAATTGAAATATGTTATTGAGTTCACTACCATATGTTTTCTATAGAAAATGAAGTAAATACCACCAATGGTTTGTGTATAGGGGCACACGAAATATTCCAAAGCATTGCGTTCTATGAGAGATATTTCTATAAACTAAATTTTAATAACTTTACTTTGCACAAAGCTTAATAAAATTAAAACATGTTATTCATATGCACAAAAGAATTCTTATATGTATGAATAGCACTAAGATTTACAGAATCACGCAAAAATATCCAGTTATATTAAGGGATATTATTGGAAGTTTTCTAAAACTGCATTTTCAATTACATTAAGCATTTTTAACACTTTCTAACCCTTTCCAACAAGATTGAAAAGTGTTAATGACTTCAGTTTGTCTGTCTGTCTATCTGCGCTCTAACTCCCGTAAATATTCATGGAATTTCTTGAAACTAATATATGTCATTCAATATGTCATTCATAATATATGTTATAGTGAATTCACTATCGGAAGTTACCTATTAAAAATGGAGTGAATACCTCTACTGGTTTGTGTATAGGGACACTCGAAAGTATTCCAAAGCACTGCGTTTAATGAGAGGTTTTATTTTTACTTCCATTACCCTACTACCGTAGGTAATGGAAGTATTGTATTCGGTCTGAAAATTTGATATCGGGTTTTCACCTGATTTACACGTTTTAAGGTCCCCTGAGTCCAAAAAAGTGGTTTTTGGCAATTGGTCAGTGTGTATGTATGTGTGTGTGTGTGTGTATGTATGTGGAGAATCTTCTGGCTATTATAGCTCAGAAACTAATAAAGATAGAGCTACAAAACTTTAGAATTGAAATACGTCTGGTGTACAGATGAAATTTCCAAATTTTGGTGAAAATTGAGAAACCGGAAGTGGGACATCGGAAACCGGAAGTGGGACCGTAAGTCCGTATCTCAAAAACGGCTCTAACGATTTTCTTCAAACTTGCTATATAAACACTCTATTAGATGTCCTTTCGAATGATACAGTTGGTTAATTCAGGAAAATTGATAGGCGTCCTGTATAAATAGCTCAATTTCAGGCCTCGCAAAGGCGTTCCTTTAAAAACGGTTGTACAGATTTTTTTCAAACTCGCCATTTTGACTCACTTTTAAATATGCTTTTGTATGTAATTTTTGTTTTCCTGTCAATAATTGAGTTTAAGCGGAAGTGGGACATCGGAAACCGGAAGTGGGACCGTAAGTCCGTATCTCAAAAACGGCTCTAACGATTTTTTTCAAATTTGCTATATAAACACTCTATTAGATGTCCTTTCGAATGATATAGTTGGTTAGTTCAGGAAAATTGATAGGCGTCCTGTATAAATAGCTCAATTTCAGGTCTCCCAAGGGCGTTCCTTTAAAAACAGCTGTACGGATTTTTTTCGCCATTTTAACTCACGTTTAAATATGCTTTTGTATGTAATTATTGTTTCCGATGAATAACTGACTTTTTGTAAATGTTGGCATCTCAGAAACGGCTCTAACGATTTTCTTGAAAATTTGTATTTGGTTGATTATTATTTTCTAATTATTATTTTAAATAACTTATTTGATGGATAGAGCAATTTTGTTACTTATTTAAATCAAAAATGTATATAAAATGTTTATAATGCGTGTAGTACTGGGTAATGGAAGTCGTGTGGCTGTTACACACCAGATTTTTTATTTTTTATATATAAACGATATTTTAATAATTTTACTTTGCACAAATCTTAATGAAATCGAGATACGTTATTCAAGTTCACTATCGGATGTTTGCAAAAGAAAATGGAGTAAATATGACCACTAGTTTGTGTACAGGACACCCGAAAGTATTCCAAAGCATTGTGTTCTATAAGAGGCATTTCTGTAAACCAAATTTTAATAACTTTGCACAAATATTAATGAAATATGTTATTTATATGCACAAAAAATGCTTTCTAGAGAATGTTGTTTGATTAGCATTAGATTTACAGGGCCACACAGAAATACTCATTTACATTCAGGAAATTTGCTGGAATTGCATTTTCGTTTACATTAAGCGTTTTTAACAATTTTTAAGCGTGAATAAGATAGGTATCTGTTTGTCCGACTGTCTGCCTGCCTGCCCCCAGCGTCTGTAAATATTTTCAGAATTTTAAAAAAAAAGATATATGCTATTCAAATTCACTTTGGAAGGTTCCCCATTAAAAATTGCATCAATATGCCCTGTAAAACTGGTGTGTATACAGGGACACCCGAAAAAACGCCAATGCAATCCGTTTTAGAACAAACATATTTATAAATCACATTTAAATAACTTTATTCTGCAAAAATCATAAGTAAAGGGAAATTTATTTTTAATATGCTAAAATAATGTTTTTTTTTTTTTTTTTTTTTTTTTTTTTTTTAAATAGATTATGATAGGGTTAACTTTCAGATTTACAGGGCTACACTAAAGTATTCAGATATATTAAGAGCTGCATTTTCTTTTGCGTTAAGCAATTTTAACACTTTCCAACGATGTTTAAGATTGATTATGAATTTAATTAGTCTTTCTGTATGCCTTCTTCTGCCGGCCTGTTGTGTGATATCATAGAAGATGAACATTGAAAGTTATACGACGCAACAAGTAACGTGCAGTTGGAGAGTGTTAGTAATCAATGTGCACAGCATGATTTTCCGCTCTTGTTTCTTTATATTATCTTTCATTAGTTTTTCCCAGGAAAAATTTTTGTCCTTCTAGCTCAATTAGCGTATGAAGGGGGGGGGGGATCTAAAAATGTTGAAATTTAAGATTAATCCGAGACAAAGTGTCACAGGGTAAATCATCGATAAGAAAAATATAGGGGAGAAATTTAGAATCTATATCACTCGCATATTTAGACTATCATCTTCATGTCTATTTGTCTAAAATTGTGCGTGAATTGAGATCCCAATTGAGGGTAAAAAGTGAAGAGTTTTTCTACGTATTGACGAAGAAATGAGACTTTTCTTTCAGATATCTCACTTAGTTATTTCTCAGAAACTTTATATAGACGCCCACACTTATTTCTAGGATTTTAAATGTGACCCGATATTTTTTTTTTTTTTAAATAAGGAAACATTGGCGTAGGCAATCATTGAAATATTATATTTCATATTTCGAAGAATTTGAATCAGCTGTAAACTTGTTACAAAAAAAAAAAAAAAAAAAAAAAAAAAAAAGATTTTGATATATGCATATTTTTTTTATTAAAATATTCTTTTGGATATGATCTTAGTAATAATTTTCATTATCAAAAATCTCTAAAATATGTTTAGATTTATTCACTGTATGTTGTAAAAATATCTGGACATTCCGAACATTTAGTAGAGTAAGGTGGGGTAAGTGAGCCTCCTTTTTGGCATAATTCGACTTTAGCTCAACATAGCACCGAATGTAATAGGCCTAACAACTTCATTTTTTTTGTGGTTCATTCTCTCATATGTCGTTCCTGTACCCATAGCAACCTCTAACCAAATTGGTAAATGATGAATTAAAAAAGAAAATTATTTTGGGTGGTCATCGGGGTGGCCCACTTGCCCCGCAAGGTGGGGTAAGTGGGCCCCTCTTGAATATATTTTTACACATAACTGGTAGAGATTTAGTGGGGCAAATGGGGCAATCTACATGGTTTTCTGAATCCTTGAAAAAAAAAATCACTGAAGTATCTCCATTAGTTCACCCATAGCAACTTTTTCAGGCACATAAGCCTGCTAAAAGAAAAAAAATGTCAATTTTTCAACATTTTACTTTTGCATGTAGTGTAGCCTAAAATTTAGGCCTATAAAGTTTAAACTAGCCCATGGCAGTGTTACATCCTAGTGAATATTATATCTTGATAAATCGTTGGTAAACATGTATTTTGAAAGTCTCTTGGAAAGTGTTGGTTTATTTAGTTTCAGTACAACATCTTGTAGGAATACATCATGAATATCATTAGCTTCAGGGGGAAAAAGTTATTACGCATAGTTATGTCTTTCTGCATGTATTACATGACAACTGTATCTTCATCGTTTGGACTGTCATTTAATACCAAGCCAACATATTTTTTTTTTTTTTTTTTTGGCCTTCAAACTGGACAAAGGCATAATCCCCATTTTTAAGTTCTGTGGTAGTGCGTGATAACTGATAGTTCATCTTCGGAACTTGAATCACTACTGGTGGAGTCATCCAGAGGTAAACCCTATAAATCAGTGCATATGACTATTTTTTAACTATATGAAAGAGTTCGGGTGGGTTACGGGTGGGGCCCACTTACCCCAAACACGGGGCAAGTGGGCCCCCCAAATATTTTTTCAACCTTATTAACATCATGAGTACACGATACTACAAAAAGATTCTGTGTTTTATACACTTTCAAAATATATAAAGTTTTGGCTTGTATCATGAACAGTTTGGAAGAAAAAAAAATAATTAGTACGATGGCATGAATTACGATAGGACTGCAAATTTAAAAATCGTCACAAAAAGGGTTGTAACTTATCACACACATAAATGAAAACGATGCCATAATGTTTTCTACATCTATTGGGGTAGTCACATAAAAATATTATAACAGATTTTTTTTTAGTCAATAACTGGAGAAATGCCAGGGGGGGGGGGGGGCACTTACCCCACCTTACCCTAATTTATGGTTGTTTAAATTAATTTAAATAAGAAAAGTTGCTAAAACGACAAAAAGAAAAATCATAATAGAGGTAGGGTGCCTAGAATGGAATCCAGACACTCTAAATAAACGGAGAGTTTTTCCCCAAACTGTACGTCATTTAATGGAACGCAATGTATACACATTATTTTGTGCGTCAATAAATAATAAGCTCGCAATATCAAACTACTACTTCTTTTTTTTTTTTTTAACATTTGACATTAATAATGCGAACCTAGACGCTATAATAATTCGAGCCCATACACCAGAATAATAATTAAAAAAGATAAAAAAAACCCAAGTGCTAGATTTACTAAAATTTATACAGTTCGTGCGAAGGTGACACATAACATGAATATAAATTTTCAGCTCATTCAATTAAGACATTTAGTTAGACGCTGTCGCAGTTTAAATAATTTGAACCAATAGGCCATAACGATAAAGAATTTTTCCTTGTGTCTCTGTAAAAAAAAAAAAAAAAAAAACTATACGTGTTAGATTTACCAAAATCAACAGGGTTTGTGCTACGGTGACCTATAATAAGCATACCAACTTTCAGCTTAATAGAACGCTTTAAACGCTTTTGTGTTCACTCACATACATATATACTCACATATATATATATATATACACATCACCGTAAAAATAGCAAAAATGAATTCAGAGAACCTGAAAATGTAAAGATACAAGAAAAATCTCAAAGTCAAATGTTTATCGTGATTACAATGCTTTCCCTACATATATATGTTTGGAAAGTTTTTTATTTATTTATTTATTTATTTTATTTTATTTTATTTTTTTTTGGGGGGGGGGGGGGAGAGATTTAAATTTAAGTTTGCCATAAGGTTTTACACATTCGCATTCTTCAACTTTGACCTTTCCTAACTCAAAAATTTAAGTAAAAATATACAACCAATGTAATTTTTTTTAAAGTTGGACACTTTTGATAGTTGACATCTTCAATTTTTCCGAAACTTTCAGGATGTGTTAGTAGTACTGTGATAAGAAAAAGTGAAATTTATTTTTTCTAAATTTGATTTGTTCGACCTAGAGAGGGGGTCGAAGTTTGAGGCCGTAAATAAATGGTGCCATTTTAATACCATTTTACTCCTAAAGCCATGAGTGACCCATGTCAATTTTTTTTACGGATACTACTTGATACTAAGTACATTTTAGCATAAACAGTTTGGTGGGTCATTCATGGCTTTAAAGGCCAGGGTCATTCAAAAGTGCGAATTTCGTTGATTTTTTCCATGTTTACAGTCTGAATATCTGCTAAGGCCATGAGTGCCCCATAGAAATAATTATGGGGTTAATTACACACTTTAGTACAGAACTTAAAAATATTTAAAATTGTATGGGTCACTCTTGGCTTTAGTAGATAAACGGTCTCAAAGTTGAAAATTTTCAAAAAAAGGTCAAATTTGATGGTAAATTACTCTATAAGCCATGAGTCAATAACTATGAGAAAGAGTTTTAATTATACCCTAGATGGTCTAGTTTCAGACCCAGGTTACAAACCTATGGGGCTTGCAAGATTTATTTAGATATAGTCTATTTTATATCGCCAATGTGTACCTGTTCTATGTAGTACAAAACGCTTGAGACCCAATTTTGTAATACATTAATGCTTGTTTAAAACTTCCCATTTTACATTACAGAGATCAGCATAAAAATAAATATAAAATAAACATAAAATTAAAAAATCTGGAGTGACTCCACTCGACTTTCTGAACATTGAGTAATTAACAGTTTTGTAGATAAAGCCTATAAATGCTAGATTCACCAAAATGCTTATAGTTAGTGCAACAGTGATTTATAATATTCATATAAATTTTCAGCTCAATTGAATAAGGCGTTTAGATGCTATCGCACTTTTAAAAATTTGATCCCATAGGTCATAATGATAAAGAATTTTTCTTTGTGTCCCTGTAAAAAAACTGTAAGTGCTAGATTCACCAAAATCTATACAGTTAGTGCAACTGTGACCTATAACATGTATACAAATTTTTTGCTCAGATTAATAAGGCGTTTAGACACTATCACACTTTTAAAAATTTGGCCTCATAGGCCATAATGATAAATAATTTTTCTTTGTGTCCCTGTAAAAAAACCATAACTTCTAGATTCTCCAAAATCTATACAGATTGAGTATCTGTGACCTATAATATGTGTATAATTTTTTTACTCAATTGAATGAGGCGTGTAGATACTATCGCACTTTTAAAATTTTGGTCCTATAGGCCATAATGATAAAGAATTTTTCTGTGCGTCCCTGTAAAAAAAACTATAAGGGAGTTGGTGCTACGGTGACTTCCAGCATGCGTACCAACTTGCAGCTCATTCGAGCAAAGCGTTTAGACGCTAGCGTGTTCACTCCCACACATACACACATACATACATAGATCATCGCAAAAATAGTGAAAACGGACTCAGGGGACCTCGAAACGTATAGAAATATCAAAATCTCAAATTCGTATTTTTGACATGACTGCAATACTTTCCTCACTATAGTGTTCGGAAAGTAAAAATTACATAATGGAGACAGGGGCAAGTTGAAGTACGGGGTAAGTTGAAACATGGAAATAAAAAATACAATTTTTAAGTTCTTATTCATTGCCAATAAAGGGAAGTACAGACACACAAAACCTACTTTACAATGTAAAAAAAGATGTGTATGTAAACATCTGTCGATTTTATGAGGATAAAACTGTTTCTGAGTACTGTTTTTTACTGAGAGTAAAAATTCAAATTTTTAAGTGATGTTGCATTTTATGTAACAAAAATTGATGAATGTTTCTGATTGATTCAGCGTTTATAGTGTATAGGTGCAGCTTGCTAATCATATGATTTGAAACGCCCACGAGCATAAGTTCTGGTATCTTAACATCTCGTGAAGTGAAAATTGTGGGCAGGGGCCAGCTGAAACAAATATAGGAGAAGCTACTTGAAACACCTGTTTCAATTAGTCTCATGCGCAATTTTTATTATTATTATTATTATTATTATTATTTTTTTTTTTTTTTTTTTTTTTTTGTATACAGTCTTGTTTTCATCACCCTATATATGTTTTACATGATATAACAATATGCACATTTCAGATGTATCTTAGGTTATTACTTTCCGAACACTATAGTGAGGAAAGTATTGTAATCATGTCAAAAATCCGAATTTGAGATTTTGATGTTTGTATACGTTTCGAGGTTCCCTGAGTCCGTCTTCACTCTTTTTACGATGATATATGTATGAGTGTGTGTGTGTGAGTGAACACGCTAGCGTCTAAACGATTTGCTCGAATGAGCTGTAAGTTGGTACGCATGTTGCAAGTCACCGTAGCGTAGCACGAACCCTATCGATTTTGATGAATCTAGCACTTATAGTTTTTTTTACAGGGACACAAAGAAAACTTGTTTATCATTATGGCCTATGGGACCAAATTCTTAAAAGTGCGATAGCATCTAAACGCTTTATTCAATTGAGCAAAACATTTATACACATATTATAGGTCACAGATACTCAGTCTGTATAGAATTTGGAGAATCTAGCACTTAAGTGTTTTTACAGGGACACAAAGAAAAATTCTTTATCATTAGGGCCTACGGGACCAAATTTTTAAAAGTGCGATAGCATCTAAACGCCTTATTCAATTGAGCTGAAAATTTATATGAATATTATAAATCACTGTTGCACTAACTACAAGCATTTTGGTGAATCTAGCATTTATAGGCTTTATCTACCAAACTGTTAATTACTCAATGTTCGGAAAGTCTAGTGGAGTCACTCCAGATTTTTTAATTTTATATTTATTTTATATTTATTTTGATGCTGACCTCTGTAATGTAAAATGGGAAGTTTTAAACAAGGATTAATGTATTACAAAATTGGGTCTCAAGCGTTTTGAACTACATAGAACAGGTACACATTGGCGATATAAAATAGACTATATCTAAATAAATCTTGCAAGCCCCATAAGTTTGTAACCTGGGTCCAAAACTAGACCATCTAAGGTATAATTAAAACTCTCTCTCATAGTTATTGACTCATGGCTTATAGAGTAATTTACCATCAAATTTGACCTTTTTTTGAAAATTTTCAACTTTGAGACCGTTTATCTACTAAAGCCAAGAGTGACCCATGCAATTTTAAATATTCTTAAGTTTTGTACTAAGGTGTGTAATTAACCCCATAATTATTTCTATGGGGCACTCATGGCCTTAGCAGATATTCAGACCGAAAACATGGAAAAAATCAACGAAAACTGCACTTTTGAATGACCTTTAAAGCCATGAATGACCCACCAAACTGTTTATGCTAAAATGTACTTAGTATCAAGTAGTATCCGTATTTAAAAAAATTGACATGGGTCACTCATGGCTTTAGGAGTAAAATGATATTAAAATGGCACCCTTGATTTACGGCCTCAGACTTTGACCCCCCCTCTCTAGGTCAAACAAATGAAATTCAGAAAAAAATAAATTTCACTTTTTCTTATCACAGTACTACTGACATATCCTGAAAGTTTCGGGAAAATTGAAAATGTCAACTATCACACCTCCATATACTTTGTCCAGCTTTAAAAAAAATGGCTCTTAAACATGAATGTTACTACTAGAAAAAATCAAAGTAGAGAAACTTTTAATATGTAGACAAACCCTAATCCCAAAATTGCATGCATATTCGAAAAGACGACAATTTCCAATCTAATGATGTAGATAAGATAGATTTAATATTTATTAACAGTTAGTTTCTGAAAATTCTAATATAAATGAAACCTAAATTAGGACTGTTTGCTACCAGAAAATAAAAGCAAATTTGTTATCCATTGATAGAAGAGAGATTATAAATAAATGAATGACGAATGAAGTTTTTCAAGCTGCTAATTTTTGAAAAAAAATGAGCGCTTTTAATTCGTGAGACAAGGGCGAAAGAAAGAAAAGAAAAAAAAAAAAAAAAAAGAATCTCTGCTTTTGTCAGCTACTTTACTGGTATTATCCGTCGGAAGGAAACCTATACATATAACCATATCAACAAAGGATGTGGAAGAAAGAACTCAAGAAAAATAACATTGAAGTTGAAAATTAGTTATTTTTGCATGTTAACAGATTTCTGTTTTATTATTATTATTTGGATGACTGCATCAATTTAATATAATTACCAGTGGAAAAAATAAGGAGTGACTCCACTCGACTTTCCGAAGATTATTAATTAACCGTTGTATAGAAAAAGTAAAGTAAGAAAAGTCGTTAAACAAACAAAAGAGAATATTATAATAAGGTGTTTCAATATTTTTCTCTATATAGTATGTTGTTTAACCCGTTAACGCCCAAATTAATTTTGAAAAATATTATTAGCTGCTTATTACACTTCTAAATTAATATAGACAACTGACAGTAAAATATATTAACTTAAACAATTCTTCTGAGAGTTTTAAATTTAAAGCCTATCCTCATTTATTGACGTTTAGTGTTCTAGCGAGAAAACTTCGAGATAGAAAAACTTTGAGATAACAGATTAATTTCCTATTATATGTTGACAAAAATCTGAAAAGTAAATTATTATAATATATATTCAACTTGATTTAAGTTAGTATACCTGCGCAAAAAGCAAATATATGTGCGACGAATAAAAAATCATAAAATGACTATCCAAATTATTAAATAATAATTAATAGTAGGCACATAAAACTTCAAGGGATCATTAAGGGTGACGCTATAAACTGTCACTAAAAAGTAGAAATCATTCCAAGAAACCACAAAAAATATACGAGCCATTTTATTAGCTGTCCTCAAATGAGGACACTGGGCGCTAACGGGTTAATTTAACGCTATTGTAGTTGGCATAGGTGGACTCTACTCAGTTCCCCATCATATTTATGTTCTCATAAATTTCTAGTGCGAGGCATATTATAATCATGTTGAGAGAAATGAATTGGACCAAAGCTTGACAGAATGAAATCCCCGCCTAATAGGCTATCCACCATTCACTTCGATATATTTATGTTATACTAAACTATTAAATTATTTTATCAGGGTCAATTCTGTTGGTTAGTTTTCATGCTACTATTTCCAATGGAATAATCCTCAAAATCCCTATTTATATGAAAAATTTTCAATTTCGCTATGTTGATAAAGTCTTAAATTACGAATGAATAACTTACGAAATTTTCCTATTAGAATATTTGTAGTTAATCAGGTTCAAACAAGTATCATAAATGTTATTTTGAAGTTGTCTGATATATTTATGATCCTCAAAATGGACGTTTATGCTCAATTTTGCCCTATTCTGCCACGTTCAGTAAATCGTAAATTCCAAATAACTTACGAATTTTTTTTAATTGGAAAAATCAGTCTATGATATTCCTGCCAGTATGCTAAATAATATGTCAAAAGTGGTTTGACATTTTTACGATGAAAATATCCCTCAAGATTAACGTTTATGTGAAATTTTGCCCTATTCTGCAATGTTAAGAAATTCGTAAATTTCCAATAACTTACAAAATTTTTATATTGGAAAATTTACCGTCGATAATATTCATGCCAGTATCCTAAATAATATTTAAAAAGTTGCCTGACATCTTTACGATGAAAATACCCCAAAAAATTGACGTTTATGTGAAATTTTGCTCTATTCTGCCATGTTAAGAAATTCGTAAATTTCAAATAACTTGCGAAACTTTCAAAGTAGCATGTTTATAGTTAATTATGTTCATTCCAATTTTAAAACTGTCCTGACAAGGGGTGATTGCGACTCAAAGGTAAAAACCCTGAAAATTAGAGTCTCAAATTAGAAAAAAACCCAAAATATCAAATAATACTCAAACTATTTAGGCTAGAAGCCTTCAATCTTTTTAAATTTCATTCACATATCACCTGGATAACAAATGAACAACCAATGAAAGCAAAAAATAACTTTATAAACTTTATAGGAAATATAAAAACACAGATGGGTTAGAGTAAAAATCCTGAAATCAGGGGTAAACCCTGAACACAAACACCCCTGCCTGACATCTTTACAGTAAAAATTTTCTACTTAATGGACTCCTATTCTCCCATGTTTATAATAACTTACAAAGTTTTTTTAATTCGAATGTTGCAAATGAATAGGGTTCTTGCCAGTGTCGAAAGTAATATTTTAAAACTGATCTGACTTCTCTGCGACTATTTGTTCTTGAGATATCGTGTACACAGACTAACAAATTCACTAAAGGACTAACAAACTAACAGACACCCTACAGATGGACACCATACAAAATTTTGTCATTTTCGGATTCTTCACACCTGAAAACGTGTAAAAAACTAAAAAAAACCGAGGTCGAAAATTTTCACGATTAATTAAGTTCCTCATACCTATAGTGATGGGGAACTAATATAAACTTCAGAAAAGCATAAATCAAAACTTCTAAAATGTCAAAAAGAGAAAAATATTGCACAAAATAAATAAACCGGATGATACAGAGAAAAAGGTAACACATACGTATTATCCTACTAAATAATGGAACGGAAAAGAATATAACGAAAGGAAATTTTATTTCACGAAATATGGCGTGGCTGAAGTGTCTTTATCAAATATAAAAAGGTTAACGTTTTGATATCCAAGTAAAAGACGAAATAACAGTCACGAAATGAGTTTCAAACTAACACAGATACTGATGAGAAAAAGCAATTAAACAAAGCTGAATGCAATTTAACAGATTAAACAATTTTTTTATTCCGTTGCGCTACTGGAATAATAATAATAATAAAAGAGCTGAATAGTTAACTATGCAAATTCCATTGCTAAAAAGAGGACGTTAGAAAACTAAAACACCATAGAATTTTAATTCATCGCGTAACAGCAAAGGAAGGGAAAAGCGTGACTACATATATAATATCCATATATAATTTTCTTTCTTTACTTTACTTTTTTCTAAAGTATGACACAGAAAATGAAAAATCTATCTAATAATGAATGTACGGTGAGCAGCTTCATTAATACGTAAACATGAAATTTGTCGCACGTTTTCAGCGTATTTTAAATAAAAGGAGAAGCTTAAAAATGGTATCGTTCGAAAGCTATGGTTAATGTTTGTTTCAGAGGTAAGAAAAAAAAAATTCTCATACACCACGAAAGCAGACAAAAAGGCTTTATTTCATTTTATACATGTAATAATTTGTATTTCAAATTCCTAAAAACATGTTTATTCTGGAAGTGCATTTTTTTTTTTTTTTTTTTTTTTTAATACAGCGATTCGTGATCTGGTTTATTTTCTGGATTTTATTATTATTATTATTAATTATTATTTATTTTTAAACTATTGGCCTACTGTTTCGATATTGACAAGGTTCTTTGCTATTGAAATGCCCAGAAGAACTTTGAAAGATCGGATTGAGAAGCAAACAGAGAGCGAAGTTCACAGGCTTGTGTATCACAAAGTAAATGAAAATTTTGTCAGCTTAAGTCTGCATTCAGTCAGTATTAAGAATAATTCCAGTGAATCTTAAAAGTTTTTAACATTGGATCAATGGATTAAAAGTGCAGACATTGCAATGCTAAGCATTCTGAATCAGGAAATCACTCAAAGACAGTCGACAGAACATACCAGGGGAAATTCATTTATGAGCTTTAGCAGAAAATACATTTTTGAAGCACTTCATGACAGTCTTTTTTTCACCTGATCGCATTATGAAAAAACGATCAAAGATTTTTTTTTTTCGACATTTTTCAAAAATATTGCATGATGTACAATCATTTCAAAATTTCTGATGCATACTATCATAAGGCAAGTCGAATGACTTTAATTTATGGTTTTGCAACAGTTTATGCCCCGTTATTTTGATGATGTAAACACTGGTATACATTATAAAGTTCGCGGACAATGAAATGAGAAAGGAATTTAATGAGTGAAATATCTGCTAAACTGGATCCTGTTAATTCTTTTGAACGATCGTTCGAAAAACTATGAAAGATCATTATAGTACTCTCGGACATCAAAGTGAGAAAAATTGCCCGGACATCATGGTCGAATTTCGACCACTGGGTGATACCAGTTTAGTTTAATTAACGAAGAAATTTGACATTATTTTGCAAGAAACACGGAGACTGGACGTATTAGATGTTCCAAATGTATTTGAAAGACATAATATTTAGAACTAGAGGATGAATTTCAAATCAAAGCCACGACATATCAAGTTAAGATCCTACCCAGAAGGTCAGTATATACTATAGATATAGTAATTTATATAGATCTATCATCCCATTGTTATGCAAAAATTTTTGATGTCGAAAAAATGTTTTGGCATCAGCCATATAGTGGTATTGAAACCATTGAAACTCGGCAATTGCAATATAACAGAATGGAATGTTGATGAATTTTCAAAATGTCGAAATATTGCGTCTTTTAATTCTTCTAATAAATTTATGAAAAGAAATGGATAAGTTATCACAAAAGTAAATTATATTTCCCTAAATTATAAAAAATATAATTTTTATAATCAGTTGCTTTGTTGTTATTATGAAATAAAAACTGGCTTAATTTTTAATGAAATACGTTTTTTAAAGTTTGATATTTTTTAAGATTTTGTATTAGTAAGTAATATAGAATTCTCAGACTTCTTTTTAATATATTTAGCAGCGGCGTAGGTAAAGAACGTTAGTTTTAGTATGTAAAAAGAGTTTAAATATTAACCAAATTAATAAATATATAAAAGAAAAATGAATTTGAAATTGTATCTGCAGTTTTTCATTCACCTTTAGTACATAAATTATTCATAAATTTTATTTTCTAAATTATCTGTGTGTACTCACTCGGAAAAAGACGGCGATATTGTGGACTTTTCTCCGAGTAAAAAGGAATCATTTTTTTCCCCAATGATCAATCTATGCCTTATTACTATATCTATGGCGGAGACAAAACACATCACAATTTGAGGGGATACTTCACCTAAAGTGAATGGCAGCCTTATCCAACGTTATTCTATAGAGAAATCTGTTTTCAAAATAACTCATTACTTAATGTACTTTTTTTTTTTTTTTTTTTTTTTTTTTAAATTCCGTTTTCACATTTACAAAATTCACGATCATTAAATTGAATCTCGTTTTACAAAAATTAAATTTTTATAGCTTTAATATTTCCTTTTAAAGCTCTAAAGTGCGAAAAATTGACAAGTGCATTTTTTCCACTTCCTAGCCTCAAAATGAAATATTAAAATAATAATAATAATAAATTAATTTTTGTAAAACGAGAGTCAATCTAATGATTGTGAATTTTCTAAACTGAATTTAAAAAAAAAAAAGTAATGAGTTATTTTGAACAAAACAAATTTCTCCACAGAATAACATGGGATAAGGCATCAATATTAGGTGATGGATAACTTTTACGGAATGGTAAAGATTAGAAAATTGCGGAAAGGTACAGATTTTTTTTTTTTTTTTTTTTTCAGTGTTTATTTTTTCATTGGGATGAAAGGTGGTGAAGGTAAGGAAAAATATAAGAATTTATCAAGGTTTTACACATGAAATTTCATAATCTACTGTTTTTTTTCTTTTAATTGCCAATCGTAAAGGGGTAACCAAAAAGAGATTAATCAGAACCTATAGGGTTGCAATTTTACAGAATATTATACCAAAGTTTTTTTTATTTTTATTTTATTAAATGCAGAATATAATATATATATTAATATCGTCGAATCTCTGTAGTCCATTGAAAACGACTATTCATTTTCCAGCCACTTTATAGGTCAGCACATCGCAAAAACTGTACAGATTTTTTATGAGTTTATTCAAATTATTTTCTGTGGTCGTTGTAAAAAGAACAGTGATACATTACGGCCCAATAAAAACAAACTAACGTTATAGTATTATTTTTTTCACTTCTGTTTTATTCAATTACTTATTGCTCTAAATCAAATTTGTTTAAATGCCAGCTAACTACTAAATGTTCGAAAAACCGAATGGAATCCCGCCAGATTTATTATAATTAAGATATAAGTATTTTTAAAAAACTGCTGTTCAGATAATTTTACTGCTATTAATTATTCTACTGACGTAAAATTAGCATTAACTATTATTAAAGTTTACTAACTGGATGATATATAGAGTTCATAACCATCAATTATAAAATATTGATAATGAATCCCTTTTAAAAAAAGAATTTAGTATAAACAAAGAAAAATCTTTTCGGTAACTTCCCCTGCTGGCAAAAAAAAATATTAAAATAGTGACCGAAATTTTTAACACACTTCCAAAATTTGTTCGTATTAAGTGCGCCTTAGAGTTTAAAAGAAAATGTTTCAGGCCCATAGGGACATGGTGTTATTTATTCTCTCTCTCACATACACACACATAAGACAGAGAGAAAAAAAAAAAGTCAATCTAAGTTTAAAATTTCGTACGAAACCTTAGAGTTTTCTCGGGAATTTTAAGAATCTTCAAACTATGTCATGTAATTTACAGAATAAAAAGGCTAGAAGCATCGAAGCCATAAAAAAAAATAAAATAAAAATAAAATAAAAAACACCACTCGAGAGAGAAAAACTCAATTTTCATATCAAAGAAAATAAATGCGAAAGGAAAAAGATAAAAATTATTTTCCGGAGATGAGGTTCCACTCTCTTTTTTTTCTGTTGCTGAAAAGAAAAGACGAAATTACATCAGCGGTGGGCACTGGAGAGGTGCGGCTAAGTTTTTCCGCAATAATGTCAGTGTCAAATAGATTTTCTGACTAATCTATTTTTGAGAAGAGATAAAAATACGTGTCGTGATTAATTTACACACTCGTATATAAAATAACACAACGCAATGAAACCTCCCTAATAAGGTCACCCATCACGTTTCAGAAAATTGGCTTTTTAAGAAGGCGGCATTTAAATAGAAGTTGTTCACAATATTTTAATTCAGGTAACATAGGAAACATTTAATTATTTAAATGTATAATATTTTTCTAAACAGCTTTCTAATAATCACTAATTTTTGTTTGAATTAAAAGAAAAATAATAAATAAATAAACAATAATTTTGTTTTGCAAATACTTTTTCTTTATACCATAACAAATGTTCAGCTAAACTCGTTGGTGAATGAAAAAGAGGTCTCTCAATCTATAAAGCGTTTAACTAAAAAGATGACTTTTTTTTTTTTTTTTTGGTCAAGTCAACATTAATTGCACAGGTCGACATGTAAAATGTTGACTGATCTTTATGTTTTTTGGTGTGCTGAAACCGAAAATGAAGCCAGTTTTTCTCGATCACGTATAGATTTTTGTCAATACAGGGTGCCTGCCTATACAGTTTCTTCCATTAGTCTTCCACTAATATAATTATATGATAAGTTTTATAGTATGTTTCCATGATTAATAATCGTGGAATCAATCATGGAATTAATCATACCTATTGTTGTAATTGCGCAGCACTAGTGCGACATAAAACCACACCAATCAACCAACCAACCTACTGTTATGATGGCATATGTAAGAAATTGTGTCGGTAAGCACCCTGTATTGACAAAAATCTATACGTGATAGAGAAAAATGGGCTGCATTTTCGGTTTCAGGGCATCAAAGAACCAGACATGGTACAAGCTTACAAAAAAAAAAAAGGCTGAACTTTTCACGACACTCCCCCCTTTCCTTAAAAGTATCAGGCAACTGACACAATATAAATTTTTCAATAATAAATATAATGTTAAATCTGATTGCATACATGTACACACAATAAACAAAATCAGAACAATAAATCTTATATTGAATATCATATTAGCAAAATAATGTAGTTCAAGTTCATTAGGAAAATGCAGTTGAAGTGCTATTTCTTTTTCATTTTCTCCAAGTTTGAATTTGACATTTCTTGAAAGCCAATCACATAGAAATTGCTAATAATATATTGCACAAATTCAGGCTGACCCCCCCCCCCCCCCTACACATGTCCAAAAAGTTTTAATGCAGATTTGCATTGATCCCAAGAATAATAATTTTCAAGCTTAAAAAGGCTGAAAAGTAACATGTCTGAAGAACATAAAGATCAGCTAAAATCATCAAATCAAATTTTGTGAACTTCATTTTTGTAGACCTGTGTTGTCAGAAGCTATTGCAATTGAAATTAATAGTTAAATATTGGTATGACAATATATATTTCCAGATTATAATACTGAATGTGTGTAGGGATGAAATTCAATCTCCATACTAACTTCTTATCTCTACAGATGTATCATTTGTGGATCCCCTAACAGCACAGTTAGGCTTAACTTATCCACAGTACATCTTAAGGACGTTTCTGGGATGTCTTTTCATCCAGAAGACATCTTGAAGATATCCTGGGGAGGCGATGTGCTGTCTGGGTCTAGCAGGTCATTTTAATTTAGTCCATACTAGCAAACCCGTGCGAAATATTCGCATTTTATTTCTTTTCTTATTTATCTTTAAAATTTGAAACTTTTAAATGTTATACCAATTTCACCACCTAATTAAAATGTTAATTTACCAGAAGCCAAAAATAAAAACCAAATTAATATTGTACATTTTTTTGTATATTTTTTTTTTTTCGTAAAATAATCTCTTCAGACAAATGTCGTCATTTTTTCTTATTAGTCCATTGAGCAAAGTCCGCGTGCTTAAATATTGTTCATGTATAAATATTTTTTTATCGTCGCGTATCGTATCGTTTCGACAAAAAATAATTGAAACTGGTCCACGTTAGAGAAATATTATATAGATTATTTAAAATAATTACATGATTAATTCGATTACGTGATTAAATAATATATAATAATATAACCTTATACGTTTCTGAGAAGAGCCACCGCCCCGCTCAACCGTCACCCCCGTTGTAACTGTCTGTATCTATCTACATGTGTGTGTATATATATACACATTTCCTTTAACTCAAACCACTTGTACCAAATTTGATACCAACTGATTGCATAACTTACCGAAATTATTTTGTGTAGCCTGTAAACTAATTGCAAATTTTATGCCTATCATTTCTCACAGAAACCATGTTTTTAAGCATTCTAATAACATATATTTATTTCATTATGTCTAATGGAGTGTAACCACGTTAAAATACAATTATAAAAAACTAACAGGCGACGCCCGCTTCGCTGGTCCCTATTTTTAAATGAATCACTATAATTACTGAATTCTCAGAATTCCATTAATTTTTATAACGAGAAAAAAAAAAAAAAAAAAAAAAAAAAAAAGAGAGAAACAAAATCTGATTAGGAAAAATGTCGCACCGGGTTCTCACTGCCTTCGGAAAAAATCCCCAAAATGCTCTATAACTCTTATTTCTATTATTTTCCCCCTTTGCCCCCCCCCTCCCGTCTAACCTAATAATTTTACAAATTCGAAAATATCCGCAATCGATTTGTAAGTATCAAAAACCTCTATGCACCAGTTTTGAACGATCTATCTCTATTTTTATTTTTTTGCCCATCCGCTTCCCTCCCCCCCTTCCCGCCCCTCCGAATAAATTTAAAAATTCAAAAATATCCGCAATCGATTTGTAGGTATCGAAAACCTCTATGTACCAATTTTGAATGATCTAACTCTATTTTTTTTTTCCTTGCCCCTCCTTCCCGGCCCTTCTAATAACTTTACACTTTCGAAAATATCCCCATTCGACTTGCAGGCCTCTAAAACCTCTCTGTACCAATTTTGAACGGCCTAACTGTATTTCTATTTGTTTTTGTCCATAACCCCCTTACCGTCACTCCTAATAATTTTACAAATTCGAAAATATCCGCAATCGATTTGTAAGTATCGAAAAACTCTATATACCAATTTTGAACGATTTAACTCTATTTTTAATTTTTTGCCCCCTCTCCCCTCCCCCTCCTAATAACTTTACACTTTCGAAAATATCCCCATTCGACTTGCAGGACTCTAAAACCTATCTATGCCAATTTTGAACGGCCTGACTGTATTTCTATTTGTTTTTTCCCACAGCTCTCCCCCCCCCCCTTTATCGCCCCACCACCCTTCCCGACCCTCCTAATAATTTTACAAATTCGAAAATATCCGCAATTGATTTGTAAGTATCGAAAACCTCTATATACCAATTTTGAACGATCTAAATATATTTTTATTTTTTTGCCCCCCCCTCCCCCTTCTCGCCCCTCCTAATAACTTCACACTTTCGAAAATATCCCCATTCGACTTGCAGGCCTTCAAAAACCTATCTGTACCAATTTTGAACGGCCTAACTGTATTTCTATTTGTTTTTGCCCCCTAGCCCCCCCCCACCCCACCTGGGGGCTGAATTTCTAAAATTCCAGAAATTGGTTTTTAGATATTTGCATTAGCTATATTTTAGAGCAAAAATTTCACGTATATCTTTTTTTGTTTGAGATATATAGGATTATGTGAAATCACGTTTAACGCATGCGAAATCACGTTTCGCCCCTTTCCCCCCCGTGGGGACCGAATTTCAAAAATTCCAGAAATCTATTTTTAGACATTTATATTAGCTATATTTTAAAGAAAAATTTTACGGCTATCTGTGTTTTTGTTCGAGATATGAAGGATTTTGTGAAATCACGTTTTGCCCCCCTCCCCCCTTGGGGGAGCGGGGCGAATTTTGTAAAATCGCTTGCGGCGTTAAGTTTCTCGGGTCGTAAACACTGACCGTGCCGAATCTGGTCCCGCTCGGTAAAACGGTCTAGGATTCTATAGCGGACAGACAGACACACAGACAGACTCTGCTCTTTTATATATAGAGATACTGTCTATAGACTGTAATGGTACAAAATTCCTTTGTGTGTCCCTGTACACGAGCCACAGTAATTATATACAATAACAGAAAGTATACAACTCATTCACTGTAACTCATGAATATTTGAACTCAGTTTGACATCATTTGGATGATTACAAAATGTCATCAGAATTTCATTGCGAAATCATTTAGTCCAATTATTTAATGAAACTATAGTGAAATTATTTAATAAATTTAGTCCATACATAAAAAAATTTCTAGAAAAAAAAAAAAAAATGCTTTTAAGCATCATAATAACGTATATTATTTCTATTATGTTGAATGCAGCATAAACGCGTTAAAAAGCACTTAAATAAAAATCTGTCCATAGGCTCTAATGTCACGAAAATCTTTTGTGTGTCTCTGCAAACGAACCATAAACATTATAAACAAAAGTAAAAAATATACAATTTATTCTATGTAGCTCCTGAATAATTATTCGAAACTTGACATAACTGGAATGATTACGTGACATTAACGGAAATCTTTTGTAAAGTCTTGTAAACTAATTGTTAAATATAAGCACACATTTTCTAGAGTAAACAACCTACATCTCAATAATAAAATAGTGTGATAATCTGTTGAATGCAGTATAACCATTCTAAGATGCGTTTAAACGAAATTTTACTCATACGCAGTAGTTGCCGAAACGCCAGTAAAGGCCACCATGTGGAGGGAGACTAGAAAAGAAGTTTGAGCTCTGGGTGTTTGTGTGTCGCGATAGCGGTCGCAACCTCATATTTTTTTTTTTTTTTTACCATTACGGCCTGAATACGGAATTTCTCTGTACCGCGATAGTGGCCTCGAAAATCACTTGATTGGCATGCAAATTGGTACACATGTTCACGCGCTACACAGAAACATTTGTGTAGTTTGTAGCGTGTGTATGACCTATGGTTCGTGGACAGGGCTACATCAAAGTATTTCTTATCATTATCGGAAATTATCGAAGTTCTAAATAAAAAGAGAGAATTAAAAATTAATTATCTAATACAATACTTAACCCCTTAACGCATTTGCGTGTGTCTGAAACGGGCGAAGTTCTAAATAAAAAGAAAGAATTAAAAATTAATTATCTAATATTTAACCCCTTAACGCATTTGCGTGTGTCTGAAACGGGCGAAATTTATCGGCAAATTTGCATATGCCCGTGTCTCACACGGGCGATCTTTTATCTTGCGTTATTTTATTTCTAATGTCCATCAGAGATTCGTTCTAGTAACAATAGATACGCAGATTATAATTAAACATATTTACCATAGATTGCTCCATTAAGCAGCATTAAGGTTGTTAAGAATTCTTTATCCCCCCCCCCCCAAAAAAAAAAAAAAAAAAAAAAAAAAAAAAAAAACTTTTTTTTTTTTTTTTTCTTCCACCGAAAAAAAAAAGTCGTGCTTTAAGCGGTGTAAGAAAAATTACTGTTTGTTAATTAAAATAATTTTGAAAATAATAATTTGTTATTTGCATAAATGGTGAAAAAAGTTAAAATTGCACTGTTGTTTAATCATCTATCTACCTATCTACGTAGATAAAATTTGTAAATCCTTTATCCTACCGACGGTACTTTAACATTAGATTAAATAGCGTATAAAATCGAATTTATGCGAGAAATGTCAAAAGTAATTATAAGGCTAGAACCTATATCCCAATTTAATCTCATTACATGGCATTAGACGCTTTTATTCAAGAAAGGTTTTTATAGTGTGCTGTCGCTGTTTTTGATTAGCATTTTTCATGATCTTCAACTGTAATATAATTAATTTATACGTAATCCTAAGAATCTACCATTAGAAGACATATTATTCAAACAATAGATACGTTTTCCGCTCTATGTATTAATAATACACTAAATAAAGCCACCTGATAAAATCCCCATTAAATACTATGATGAGGTGATATACATAATTTTTTTCGCTTATTCGTTAAAAGTTGTTTTTATGTAGCAATATATACATATAGTACATACTTTGATTACATATTTTATTTCATAATACGTTTTAAATAAAGGGTCAATAAATTAAATCAATTATGATACAAGCATAATGGTGAATTCTCTAAAATAAATAAATAATTACGGTTTATAACGAAACAAAGTGCATTGCCTATCATTAAAATATTTCGCATTGAAAAGTTACCTACCAAACTAAATGATGAAAAGAGTTTTTGATTCCTTCGTATACAAAAATGTCCCCGATTTTTGCAGAGCGAAATTAAAAAGAAATTTGTACGATTTCTTATTTATGTCCTGTAACTAAATTATTGTAAACAAATCAGAAAAACTGAAAACAAATAAATAATAAATAAAAGAGAGAGAGAAAGAAAAAAAAATACTAATTGATTCCAATTCGTAACTGATTTTGGTTCGGAGTTTTCCGTGGTTTTCTCCAAAAATTGCGTAAACTTTGGCTATGACCCTTTAGAAAGACCCCCCCACGGAGGATACTCCCCCTTAGGTCCAAAACCCCAGTGCAGTCCAGCGGCCTTAATTCCCACAACATAATTGATTTTGTATAGTTAAATAAAAGAATTTTAAATGTATGTCAATATGCTCTTACCTTGCTATCTTTTGCATAATAAAGTTTTCTGGGCTTGATTTTAAAATACCTCTTCTTCCAACGCTAAAATGGAAAATAATAATAATGACTTTACGTGTATTTTAATACATTTAATATTTATTTTAACAATTATGCAACATTTAATAAACAATTTATTGATTTCAGTCGCACACAGAATTTTATAACTGATATATTCTAAATATTTGGTTTAAAACAAACCTCAAAATAAATTTCGCACGGAATATCTTGGACTAAAAATAATCAACTTAGATTGCATGAAATGTCATTTCAGCATTTTATTGTTATGAACCCCTACCCCCCCCCCTTTTTTTTAATGCAAAAATTTTAAAAATAAGTAAATAAAACAAACAGAATTAAAGAGAGAGAGAGAAAAGACAGAGGTAGTATATATTCATCGGTTTGAAACATACCATCAGTGCCAAATTACTACAAACTAAAAATAAGTTTCATACCACTATTTAGTAGTAGCGAAATTTGCCATAGTTAAGGGCCCTCTTCCCTCACCGCCGCCGGAAGCCAAAGCTAATGTTATCCTATGGGAAATTTTTCTTTACAAATGACTTATTAACTAATACATATTTTTAAGTTCTGTTTTCACATTCTGAAAATTCCCAGCTGTTAAATTGACGGACCTTTTTCAAAAAAAATTATTTTTTTATATTTTATTTTGAAGCTGCAAAATACGAATTTTCAGTATGTGATTTTTTTCATTTTGCAATTTCAAAATAAAATATTAAAAATAAAAAAAATACATTTTTAAAAAAGGTCCGTCAATTTAACAGCTGGGAATTTTCAGAATGTGAAAACAGAACTTAAAAATATGTATTAGTTAATAAGTCATTTGTAAAGAAAAATTTCCCATAGAATAACATTGGCTCGGACTTCCGGCGACGGTAAGCGACGAGGGCCGTTAATAGTTGATAATCATTACAATTTAATAGTATTAAAAATATTCTGGTATGAGGGTTCTGGCAGGTAGAGCCTGACAAGACAAGCAGTACAGATGCATCTGGAAGCCCTCCTCCCCATCCCCTCCAATACAAAACTTGATAAAACTGGCCCATTTTAAATAAATAAGAATTTTTCCTTCATTTGAAATCATTCAACTTGTGACTTGTGTGATGCATTTTTTTTCTTCTATTACCCTAGTTTTTATCAACCTATAACAATAGTAAAGTAGTATAACTCTGTATAACAAGTACAACTCTACATACTTTGCAAAGTAATTAAATAGTTAATCCATAAATAAACGCGTGGACAGAATGAAGAAAGAAAAGGAACGATATTAAGAAAAATTTACTGTTCGATATTTTTGAAGTTTCTTCAAGCATCTAGATTATCAGATATGCTTCTTGAAGGAATATAGAATATTACTGATATCTTTTATTTATTTATTTATTTTATTTTATTTTATTTATTTTTTTTTTTAGGGGGGGGGGGGGGAACCAATATTAGAAAGAGAGAGGTGACATGATACTAACAAGTGTCCTTATTTTTATTCAAAATTATTTTCACGAGAAGATATAAACCAACATATTATTATTATTATTAGTAACTATAAAACTTAATACAGTCAAACTTCGTTAACGTAACGTGAACACGCTTAACGTGAATTACTTTTAACATGAACCATTTCTACAATCTCTGTCAAAATGAAGATTAATTTAGTTATATGAAGATTTGTTACTGATAGCATAAACTACTGTAACATAACATTTTTTTTTTTTTGTCCCCTAGAGATTCATTTTAACGAGGTTCGACTGTAGTATAAAGTTTGTGATCAGTCTCTAAACTAACACAAAGCGTTAGAGCTATTTATTCTAGAATACCTATAATATGGTTTTCACAACAATAATAATAGTACATGCTGGGAAGCCAATTTTTACCATAAATGGAAAAATAAATTCCGGATATTTTAACCCGATCAGGTTATCGCTCTTTTCGACACCTTGTCAGTTTATCATGGGTCTTCTATTCATAACTTTTGAACAAATTGAGATACTTGAAAAATTCAGATTGCATAATAAAATTTAAAAATGGTATTTTTACGGAAATAATCATGGACACGATGGATAGGTATTTCTTCTATATACAGATGCTTAGGTTTGAGATAAAAGAAAAATGGCTCGGGTCTCCAACGACCCACGATAACTTGATCGGGTTAAAATATACATAATAATAATAATAAAGGTTTCCAAAAGCTGTAAGAATTTTTAAACAAATAACTACGGCATTACAATATAATAATTACGAGGGATTACTGCACATAACCAAAAATCATGGATGAAGTGTTTTTAGAGGACCCGTGATCAGAAATTTCTATGCCCATTGAGAATTAATGTTTTGCATTGCTACATCATTAAAAAGCAACTAAACTAAACATTACAATCAATAATTATGCAAGCATGATAACGTATTACAATTATTTTGAGCAGCCATATGTGGAAAATATCTTTTAAGAAATATACCTCTAAGAAATTGATGGAAGTGCATTTCAGTTCTTCAGCGCGTCTATAAAACTGTAGTTTCTAAGCATATAACAATGTTTTACACATTATTCAGAAGAGAATCGTATAACACAATAGGAAATGCAACAGTGTAGTTACCATAAATGTACCGAAACACCAATATATCGCTTCGCAAAGAGATAATAAATGTATCTTGAAAAAGTGCAAATTTAAAAGAGAAACTTTAGTTTGGAATTACTATTTCTGAGGGACACCTAGATATGGGAATAGTCTGAAAAAACTCGGAAATTTTTAAGGTAAAAAAAAAAAAAAAAAAAAATTTTTTTTTTTTTTTTTTTTTTTTTTTTTTTTTTTAAGAGCATAAAATAACGTATTCAGAAATTTATATATTCCAATACTTTTTTCTTGAAATATTTTTTCATGTTCAGTATCTTACATGAAAACACTGATTCTGATAGTGTTCATATTTCAAAAATAAAGTTTTAAACCATATAATCAAATGGTAATCCTGAAATATTTAAGTATTATAATGACCTCCCCTCCTATCACATTCATCGAAAATTACTCATTCTTTTCGAGTTCCTTTATGCTTCAGTCTTTTATTTTGAATATGTATCCTCAAGACTTATCTAACTGTAGTATTTAAATGTGTGTTGATATATACACACACACACACACACACAATTACTATATATATATATATATATATATATATATATATATATATATATATATATATATGCATGTAACAGTAAAAAAAAAAAAAAAAAAAGAGAAACTACTTTGTCAAAACATTTATTTCGCAATTTAAAAATATATATATATGTGCAAAAACCTACTTGATTTATGTCCTTTACGTCTAAGTTAATAACTTTTATATTATAAAAAAAATAATAAATCAATAATAAAATGTTTTAAATTTCTGAAATTCAATTAACTTTAAATTGAACTTTTATTTTATCTTTGTGATTAACTTCATTTTAAGTCAGAATCTGAATTAGAGTACAGCACCAGGTCCGGTAAACAAATTTTACCCGAGCCTGACCTGCAATCAAGTTTGGGTCTGGTTGACTAAATGTTTTCTCTTGTATGTGAGGTTCGGTTCGGTTCAGGTAATTGATTTATTTTTCTTATGAGTCAGGTTGACTGAATTTTTTCTTGGGGGGCTGGGTTGACTGATTTATATTTCTTGTGGGTCGGGTTCAGATTAGGTTTTTTTTTTTTTTTTCTTTTTTTTTTCCCTGCTGGCTAGGTTAAGTTACGTTTTCAACGAGTCGGGACGACTTGACAAAATCTTTTAGAAGTTTTTATCATAATAATCAGAAATTTGTTTGATATAATTATAAACATACTACATAATTCCCATAATTAAATATATGTGTACACAAATTATTACATATATATATCGCAGAAAGGCAATAAAGAAAGAAAAATCTCTCTCTCTCACACACACACATATATATATACTAAACTTAAAGCATATTTTTGCACTCTTGAAGTACACAAAACACATTTAAATGGTTAAAAATTATTAATCAATTTTTCAGATTTTTAAATTTTTTATTTAGTGTGTCAGTAACTCAATTAAAAAAAAAATTTAAATGATTTGCTAACTTTTATGACAACGAACATTTTATTTTCTAGCTTTAAAAAAGTTTTGCATGATTTTCAGATGAATTATTAAATTTTATTTAGTTTTTGGGTTTTGGATATAAAGAGATCAGGTTCGGGTCGATGAAAAGAAAAAAAAAAAAAAAAAAAAAAACCTTTTTTTTTTCCACGGCCTCAAAATTTCTGGAAATTTTACAGCTCTAGGGACACTAATCAGTAAATAAGCTAATTTGCGCTTTCAAAGATATATATAATGTCAGAAACAAGATCGACTGAACTTTTGCAAAATTGGATATATAAGCAAAGATGAGTTTAAAAAAGAATTCTTTTAATGGTTGATCTGATGTTAAGAATAAATAGAAAATTTGCATTTATTTTTTATAAACCCTCTTATCACTTAAATCTTTAATAAATTTATGAGGGCAAACAAATTTTGAAATTGCGCATGACATTGAGATTCTTGGGAAATTCAAAGAAAAAGCAAGCAATTAAAATACCCAGAAATTTGGATTATCTATTTCTTGGCCTATCTTTTTCTTGTCTCGCATAATAACAGAATAAACTTGATAATTTTTTAACGTTAGCTTCGAATTTCTTTGGTACATCATGTTAAGAGTGTCTGAAGGTCTATATTAAAGAATCCTGCATCAGGTCGGATAATCCGGTTTTACCTGAAACCTACCCGACAAGCGAGTCCGGTTCAGGTCGGGTTGATTGAATTTTTTTTTTTCTTGGAGTTCGGGTTTAGTTTTTAAAGTGAGGGGTCGAGTGGAGAAATTTTTTCAATTTATAATAATAAGTAGAAATCTGTTTCATAAGTGTGTAACTGATATAAGCATACTACACTAGCGTTCAAAATTAAAGGAACAATATCATTTCCCATTTTCTTCTTTTGCGCATAACTTTCAAACAAATAAACATATGAACATAAAATTTGGATGGCATGTTTGTAATCACATCATTAATAGAATTTTATATAATAGCATAAGTAATAATTTTTAAACAAATAATTATATTTTTCTCAAAAGTAAGCTTTAGAAAAAATGTAAAATTTCAACAGTTTTAGAAAAGAAAATTTAAGGAAAAATGGTGGTAAGGATGCATTACAGATAGGTGAAGACATATAGGAGGATAAATGTAATAATTTTGTCAACGCTATTCAATTATAAAAGGCACTCTTTAATCTTGTCATCATACCAATGACAACCAACATATTTTTGCATACTCGCAAAAGCTTCCACTTTGGCCTTTTTTTTTATTACTTTTTTTTTTTTTAAATTATTAATTAAAATAAAATACTTTTAGAGCTATAATGACGCCAATTTTACCCTGCAAGTTTATATCAATTGTAATATTTAAGCGTGAATTTCTTTTCCTTTTAAAATAATCTGGTGTGTCACTCACACGACTTTCTCTTACCCTGAAATTTAATACTATAAAGATAGGTTGCAGATTAAGAGGTAAGATAACGAGAATTGTCATGTAAAGCTATGCTAAATAATTCAAATTAGGCTTCAGAAGAGTTTTATACGATAATTAGTTCTGTGTGAGGGGGGCTGCCGCCCCCCTCAACCCCCCGTTTCATGAATGCACCTACATTTATATAGAATTTAATTCGGTTATTAAAAAATAATTATCTTTTTAAAAAATAATTTATTAAAATTATTATTTTAAAAAATTATCTTTTATGATAATGCAGACAATTTCCATATTAGAGAAGTAGTGCAACACTAAATATCCAAAAAAAGCCCATTTTACTCTCAATATTAAAAAAAAAAAAAAAAGATTTTTTTTTTTTCTAAGTTTTTTTTTCTTTTTTCTTTTTTTTTTTTTTTTTTTTTTTTTTTGTTAAAAGTAAAAAAAATAATCTATAATTTTGTTTTTAGTTCCACCATTCGTTTTAAAGATATTGGTGAGCTCTTTTGAATGATACCCATCATGAAAACTTACTCCTCTCGAGGGGGGAATTCCCCCCCCAAGGGGGCAGGCGAGGCTCCTACATACACAAAATTTTTTTCTCAGTTAACTATCTCTATTACAAAAAATGTATATTCGTTTCATTTGGTTTAGTGCAGCTATAGACGTTAAACTCTACTTATCTGCAATTTCCCCCATAGACGTAATGTATTAGAATTCTCTTGATTGTCCCTGTACACGAACCATTTGCTTGATCTTAACGAAAAGCTTACTGTAGCATCTATATATGATACACATTTAAAATACCAAGTTTGAACTTTCTGCCATAATTTTTTTTGGGATATGCTGATAACAGACAGACACACAGACATACACACAGACCATTTGCTAAAAACATGATTTTCGTATTCAGGGGACCTCAAAAATATAACAAAATCTCGCGTTCGAAAATTTGACCCCAAAACAATACTTTCTCTACCTTATGGGTAAGAGAAAGTAAAAATTAAAAAACAGCTCGTAAACTTTTTTGGCAACAATTAAATATTAAAATAAATTATGTATTTTTGCCTAAAAAAGGGCTTCTTCAACTTTTTCGATACTATCCGTTTCGATACTGATTAGTGATTATCATTAATTTTCTTTTCCTTTTCTTTCAAAAACGAAAAAAGATTTTGATAAAATTCTGGCAAAAGCAGAATTTAGTTTAGTACGGAGGACTTTTTTTTTTTTTTTTTTTTTTTTTTTTCCCCAAATTATAACATCGCTTTCAAATTATTCAATATATTTTCGATAAATTTTCGATTTCGATAAATGTTTAATCATCGTAAAACTGGCGACAACTTTTTAATCCGTAGATTGAGACTAATAGTCCTCCGTACTTAAAAAAAAAAAAAAAAAAAAAAAAAAAAAGTTGTTTTAAATGCAAACACGGACATAAAAACTTAAACTGGAATAGCAATTCACACAGCACTTGTCAATGAAAATAAATTTATTTAAATACGTAATGCAATCCTTCATTACTGACATGTTTGCGTAGGATTACATGAATCAGACACAGTTTATAATAACGATGATCTTAACGAAATGAATGTCAAAGTCAATAAGTTTGATAAGATTGTTTTGAAGTTCGGAAAGAGATATGATAACACAGTTATCTGTATACAAAATCAGTTTCGCGTGTCTAGCAGTCAGGAATAATATGTTTACAAGAAGCATATATTGAAAATATGAAAAGAATTATAAAAAAAAAAAAAAAAAGACGAAACGATAATGCTGGAATTCTAAAATGTAAATATATTATTTACTAATTACTTTTAAAAATATATTTATTTACTCCCCCCCCCCCCCGAAATTTAAAGGTATATACAGTCGAACCTCGTTAACGTGAATTACTTTTAACATGAACTGTTTCCACAATCTCCGTCAAAATGAAGATTACTTTCTGAGTTACTGATACACGAACTACTGATAACATGAACAAAATTTTATTCCCTTTGAGATTCACTGTATTCACGAGGTTCGACTGTTATATACAGTTGTATGCAATTATTTTTATTTTTACATACTAACTATTTATTTAACTTTGCAATCGATTAACTTGCAATCGATTTTTCACTAACTTCCCAACTAGCTAGACATTTGAAACTTTTATAATAGCTCAAAACACGAGAGCAATGAATTTTTTTAAAAATTTATCCAATTGCTCCGGGTTCCCGCTGCCTTCGGTAGCGTTTATATGATTGAACAGAAAATTTAAAAACATGGTATATAAAAAGATCTTTTTATCTTGTAATTATTTTTAGATATTAAGCATTTGAACGAAGTAAACTGTAACTGTTGATATATATAATATTTCCTTGTACTGTAAACACAAGATAAAGAATTATTAATATGCAATATTCACGCATTTAAATGTATTTAATTAATGTGATGTATATTTATTTAGTTTTAAACGGATTCCTTTAAAATACATGAATAAAATTTATAACATAGCTGCCAACCTTTCTAATTTTTTAATCAGATTTACAACCACTATTTATTTATTTTAAAAGAATATGCCACATGTATTTTCGACGATTAAATAAGTTGAAAACAATTAAAAAATTTGTCGGTTTTAAGTCTCCCTTGAAGAACAGGAGTCTTCGCACCTACAATTAAGAAAAAAAAAAAAAAAAAAAATTCTTACGTACTACTTTGTTTTCTGTATATGTACATTTTAACATTATTCGTAAGCATATAATATGTATTTTTGTTTTGTAATAATATTATTATTTTAATGTAAATCTAAATACTTTTAAATATTCCAAATACCCAGAATAAGAAAAAATACATATACGTTGACGCAGAAATTGCTAAACATTTAGCATAGTTTTGCAAGTTATTTTAAATTTTGTTTCTGACCTAAATTAAAAATTTAATAACGCATGCTTTTGATTTGACACTGTTAATTCAGATCAGAGAACTGTAGAGGCACTGATTTAGCTGTAAGACATTTCATATAACTTAAAAAAGAATATACAGCATTTAAATGTGTCAGTGACATGTTTATTAACATTAAGTCAAACAATGAAACAAGATTACGTGTCATACATAAATTACGATACACTTATCAATATTACATAAATATATATTAATATTTACATAAGGTACGGGAAATTGGTAATCGAACATGTTCACCAATATGCAAGAAGACTTTGTTTCAGAATATTGTTTTAATTCACACTTATTGTCAGAAATTCGTGTAAAAAGATCAATTATAATATTACTCCCCCCTCCTCTCTTTTTCATTGTATGCCGAGATCATATGCACTATAATCATAGTGCATATAATTTCGTATAGGGGACATATAATCTCATTTAGTACATAAAATTTATTTCAAATTCTTAAATATACACATACAACTATATGAAAGATATATGTGTACACTAGTGTTAAAAATTAAAGCAACAACCTGTTTTCTCGTTTTCATCTTTTGCGCATAATTTTTAAACAAACAAACATGTGAACATAAAATTTAGATGGCCTATTCGTTATCATACCATTAACTGAATTCTATATAAAATTTTAAACTAATAATTATTCTTTTTTCTTCATAAGTATGTTTTGGAAAAAATGAAAAATTTCAATAATTTTAGAAAAGAAAACTTAATGAAAAGTGGTGTTAAGGATGCATTACAAATAGATAAAGACGCACATGTCTTGAAATGTTTTTCTAAATCTCAGTTTTTCTTTCTGTATTAATTTTTCTTTTACTTCTATAATAGACTTTTAAAAAATGTATATAATTAATAATTTGTAAACTACGATCATCACCAGAATAATAAAAATGTTGATAAATAGTTTTATAATGAACATCTTATCCAATTTTCATGTTTATCTATATTAATGAAATCAGACTTTTGCCTGTAAATTTGTCAGAATCAAAAAATTTTGCGATATCTTCACGTTTCGCACACCATGAAAGCCGAAAATGGCTTCAGAAAATTTTGCCTGCGTGTGTGTGTGTGTCATCGTGTCTGTATGTCGCTTTTTTTGTCCGGGCAGCGTCCGGGCATCACTTCAGAACGGCTGGACGGAATTGCACGGCGCTCGGCAGGAATTTAGGTCTTCACCCAACTTAAAATTATACCTATCAATTTTTCAGAAATTCCCCCCCGTTCCCCTTTGGGGGGTAAAAGACTAAAACACGTTTGTCCGGGCATCACTTGAGAACGGCTGGACGGAATTCAACAGCGCTTAGCAGGAATTGAGGTCTTTACCCAACTTAAAATCAGATCTGCCAACTTTTCAGAACCCCCCCCCCCCGTTCTCCCCTAGGGGGTAAAAGACTAAAACACGTTTGTCTGGGTATCACTTGAGAACGGCTGGACGGAATTCAACGGCGCTTAGCAGGAATTTAGGTCTTTACCCAACTTAAAATCATATTTGTCAACTTTTAAGAAATTCCCCTCCCCGTTCTCCCATAGGGGGGGGGGGGTAAAAGACTAAAACACGTTTGTCCGGGTATGACTTGAGAACGGCTGGACGGAATTCAACGGCGCTTAGCAGGAATTTAAGTCTTTACCCAACTTAAAATTATATCTATCAACTTTTCAGAAATTCCCCCCTCGGGGGCAAAAGACAAAAACACGTTTGTCCGGGTATCACTTGAGAACGGCTGGACATAATTCTACGGCGCTTCGCAAGAACTTAGGTCTTTACCCAACTTAAAATTATATCTATCAACTTTTCCGAAATTACTCCCTTTCCCCTCTGGGGGAAGCAAAAGCAAAACTACGTTTGTAAGCATAACTCGGCTCCTAATTACTTCACACTAAAGAAATTGCACATGGGGAGACTAGACATGAGTACAAATAATACATTATCTGCACTTAGGAATTTTCGATTTTTAAGGGAAGAGAGGGGGGAAATATTGAAAATTCCTGGTTTTTGAGTGGACCTCTACCAAAAATGGAACAAATATATTGAAGAAAGGCTATGCGACTTCCTTAGGATATTTCCAAAAACACATTTCTGTTTTTTTGAAGTTTGCTTTTTTTTTTTTTTTTTAAATAAACACGTGTAAAAACACGTTAACCCTTTTGCATTCGCCTTAAATTATCTTAGATTGACGAACTTTGGCGTGTGCATGTTGATTAGGTGTACGCATTATATACTTTGTCGAGATTTCGCAAACCTTCGAACTTAGCCACTGGGGAAGAGGGAGTAAGAAGCGGGTAAGTTGCTGCCTAAGGCAGTGGGAACACGGACTCTTCACGTTGCGAATGTGAAAAACCTCTACCGAGCACAGCGGGAACTTTAACTCAGGTTAATTAATAATGATATGGGATTTTGACAACTCATTTCAATATTGTGTCCAGCGAAGCAGGCAAAGCCTGCTAGTATGTATATATTTTTTAAAAAAGTTATTCACATACGAAACTAGTATGTTGTGGCCACCACAAGACTTTCTTCTATATTTTCCTATATACATATTCAATCAGTAACAATATAAAAAAAAAAAAATTACGATTTTTTTCTAAGTTTTTTTTTTTTTTTTTTTTTGTTAAAAGTAATACATATTCAACCAGTAACAATATAAAAAAAATATATATATATATATATATATATATATATATATATATATATATACACACACATTTTTTTTTTTTTTTTTTTTTTTTTTGTTAAAAGTAAAAAAAAAAAAAAAAAAAAAAAATCGATAACTTCGTTTTAAATTATCACAGATTTATAGTTCAACCATTCGTTTTAAAGGTATTGACGAGATCTTTCGAAAGATACCCATCTTGAAAATTTACCCCCTCCCCCGGGGGGAAGCGATGCCCCCACATGCACAGAAATTTTTTCCTAGTTAACTATTACTATTATCAATAACTCATATTAATTTTACAATCACAAGTTAAAAATAACTCTCATTATGTACATTTACACGAAATTTTGTCCTATACTGCCATGTTAAAAATTTAGAAAAAATGCGATCACAGCGCCACCTGTTGAGCTATTGATCCCCAAATGTAATCAGCACCACTTTATGTCGGAGACCAACTAAATACCAAGTTTGGTTAAATTTCGTTAAAAAAAAAGAAAAAAAAAATATATATGTGTGCGATTTTTTTTTCTAAGTTTTTTTTCGTTAAAAGTAAAAAAATCGATAACTTGTTTCAAATTGTCACAGATTTATAGTTCAACCATTCGTTTTAAAGGTATTGACGAGATCTTTCGAAAGATACCCATCTTGAAAATGGAACCGGTGCCCCCACATGCACAAAATTTTTTTCGTAGTTAACCACTACTATTATCAATAATCACAAGTTTAAAATAACGCTCATTATGCACATTTATACGAAATTTTGTCCTATACTGCCATGTTAAAAGTTTACATAAAATGCGATCACAGCGCCATCTGCTGGGCGATTGATCCCAAAATCTAATCAGACCCTTTCCATGTCAGGGTCCAACTATACACCAAGTTTGGTTCAATTTCATTCATCGGATCGTGAGATACGGTGAAAAATACGAAATTTTGCGATCACAGCGCCACCTGCTGGACGATTGATCCTCAAATCTAATCAGCACCATGCCCCGTCAGGTTCCAACTATATACCAAGTTTGGTTGAATTTCATTCATTGGTTCGTGAGATACGGTGAAAAATACGAAAATTTGCCCTATACTGCCATGTTAAAAATTTACATAAAATGCTATCACAGCGCCACCTGCTGGGCTATTGATCCCCAAATCTAATCAGCACAATGCCCCGCCAGGGTCCAACTATATACCAAGTTTGGTTGAATTTCATTCATTGGTTCGTGAGATACGGTGAAAAAACGAAACCACAGACAGACAGACAGACAGACATTTTTTAAAAACTATCAATTCGTGTTCAGGACATCCCAAAACGTGTAGATCCGTCAAAAAACGGAGGTCGAAAATTTTCGCGAATCCAATACTTTCTCTATATTACAAATAGAAGAAAGTAAAAAAGAAGAAAGAGAAAAGTGATTACAGGTAAAAAGATCTGGTTTTAATCTAGCACATGGATGCATGTGCATCTTCCCCTATCTGTAATACATCCTTATGACCATTTTTCATTAAGTTCGTTTTCTGAAGTTATTGAATTTTTTCATTTTTTCCAAAGCATAGTTTTGAGAAAAAACGAATATTTATTAGCTAAAAAATTATTACATATGCTAAAGTTACATAAAATTCGGTTAATGATACGATAACGAACATGCCATCCAAATTTTATGTAGGTCTGTGCCGATTAATCGATTAATCGGTTTGGTTAATCGATCAATGCTTAGTCCCGATCAATTTTTTTAATCGAGTTAATCGGATCGATTAATTCGATTAACAATTTTCAAAATCCGATTAAAATTTTCAAATTACGAATTAAAGTAAAAATGCTGTTCTGCCTACAAAATATTTTTTCACATATTTTCCTAACAAACATTCTAAGAAACATTCATCAAGTAATGAAATAGCAAAAAAATAATAAATAAATAAATAAATAAATAAAAAATAAAAATAAATAAATAAAAAATAAAACCTCTCAAAAGAAGTTGTTGAACTTTTGTTGGTAGAGAAAAGCAGGAGGACAGTTATTAAACAAAATGCCGCTGCATGTGCATGCTGGAGCAACACCACCTGTCTGTAGCCTTCTACAGAAAGTGTTGTCTAGGGTAATAGTATTCTCAGAAACAAGACGCTTTCAAAAAAATGGAAATGCTTAAAAAAAAAAAAAAAAAAAGATTTAGATTTCCACTATCCCTCTGATGGGGGAAATGCCAACAGAGTTTCACAATATCTTCAAGTGTTTATTGTCTGTTCAGAATTGCTAATAGTTATTATTGAAGTAGAAACAGAAAATAGCATTCAGTGTTCTAGTCCGAAGTGACAAGGAATAACTACAATATAAGAATTTGAGATCTTTATGATAATATGAAATTTTGAGAATTCATTTAAAAATAGTGACAAGCGAGATGGACAAGGCATGCAAATATAAAACTAAAATACGTGTAAATTCATTTAATGTTTCTTTGAAAATTAATTGAAAAATTAATTAATTTAAAATAAATTGACTAAGTGAAATATTTATATAAAATTAACACTTAAAGTCACCAATTATTACTCTGAAAATTGATTTAAATTTCAGCTATGAAACAGATATAATTAATTAGACAAAAAATTTTGAAAAAAAAAAAACTTTTTTTTTTCAGTCAAACTTATGAATAATATATATATATACACACACAATTTGAGAGTTTTATTCATCATTGAAATAAAATTATATAAAGAAAAATGAAAACCGATTAAAAATCCGATTAATCGATTAATGAACTACGATTAACCCAGTTAAAACTCTTAATCGATTCCCACCCCTAATTTATGTTCAAATGTTTATTTGTTTAAAAGTTATGAGCAAAACAAGAAAACTTGAAAACACGTTGTTCCTTTAATTCTGAACAGTGTATATATGCACATAAAATCATAAAAAAAAATTAGCGAGCATGCTTTAGAAATTTAAAATAAAGAAGAAAAAAAAAAGGTGGGGAAAGAAATGTGCACTATAACTTTTTAAAAACCCAGACCGAATTGAGAGGAGCTCTAGGACCAATTAAAGCATAAATTCGGCTGCTAGAGATTTCGGCTACAAAAATTTTATTTGATACACTTGAAATGCATATTTTCTTAAAACAACTGAAAAAATATTAACTTTTTGTACTGAAATATATGCTTAAAATCTTTTATTTAGAAGTACATTTGGAAGAATTTAAAGCCAGTTAAGCATTGCATTTCATGGTTGGTATTCGGCAGGACGGTGGTGGCGTCATCTATTGATCGAAATCATCCTATTCAAATACAATTTTGAAATGCTATTCGAAATAAATTTTTTAAAGCCAAAATTATACACATATATATTTAGATTTTTCATTCATTATAAATAGAATAAATATCAAAGATGCAAATAACTAGGATTTAAATCCTTTATTGAATAAAGGAATATAAGTTTCAGTTAATATTTCTCATTTCTAGAAAATATGTTATTCAAAGTTTTTATTCATTTTCTCTCACGACTTTCAAATTTCCTTATTTTTACCAAAGTACTCTAAAAATAAATTAATATTTACTATAATAATTTGTTATTTTCTCACCTGAAAGGAACTTGTTTGTTTCATTAAAAAACCCTCTTTGATACATACCTAAAAAGAAAAAACATACAGATAAATAAAATTTAAAAATATAAACATACAAATTTTACAAATCGAATAATTTGTAATCACATAAAATATTTTTGTAAAAAAATAGAACCGACTCCAAAAAGGAACTACTATTCAAACAACTAAAAATGAAAGAAAATTGGCAGAAAAGGGAACTGTAAATTGCGCCTGAAAGTATAAAATAATTTCCTTCGCCAAACAACCTATAACACTACAATTAATCATAACTTTTGAAGTCGGCGCAAAATTAAATGAAATGAAAATCTGTTTCCATATTTTCTCAAGTACCAATATCGAAAGAAAATACTACTATTTTTATAAAATGCTGTTTATCATTTTGTCAACAGAGTTCACCCTACCCCCCCCCTCCCCTGCCCTAAGAATGGGAAATTTAAAAAAAAAAAAATCTCTGTCAGCATATATACTCTAGACCTCCTTGAATTTAGCATAATAGGAAACAGTCAATTACGCAATCTAACGTTTACAAATATGTAAAGAGGAAAAGACCGAAACAAAAAGACCTAAATTAAATTATGTTTAGTGAGTTTATTATTATTTTTATTCTTTCTTGTATAAAAAGTAAAATATTTTTTTAAAAACTGTAAAATCATTGGAAAAGTAAACATCTATTGTAAATAATATTACCTAGTAAATACTATCTTCATCTAAAACAAAGGTTTACTTAATTTAGACAACGGAGAAATTAACTTCGCAAGTTTTCATTTAGATTTTCTTACATTTGAAAACTGCAGGACGTTTCTTTTTTTTTTTTTTCCATTATAAATAAATTATTCAAGTTTATTTTACTTTATCATTTTTTTATGGAAAGAAAATATTAAATTAATGAAAATAAACAAGTTAAATATTTCGATACTTTAAAGTTTAAACAATTTGAAGGCCTTTGCAAATAAAGAAAAATGAAGAACCCCCCCCCCCCTTTTTTTTTTTTTTTAATGGTTTATAAATCTAATCTCTTTCGTAATTTTCAAACAGGATTACACGAATTTCATTTAAGATTATTTTTATAAAACTAAGATATGAAGAACTATTTTAACAAACAATTTACGTAAATTAATCCAATTTAATTTTAAAACATTAGAAAAGGTGTGTGTGTGTGTGTATATATATATATATATATAATTTTCATTCTTATAGCTGTGCTGTTTAAAATGATCTTTAATGATGGTATTTCATACGTATCATGCTTATATTTCATTTTGACACGGAGACTAAATTAAAGAAAAATAAATAAAGACTGCAGTAACAAATGTCAACGACTTTAAGCTCCAAGAACTCAAATGGTTAATTTTTCATTCGGATTATGATGGGGAGTCATTTTTCAGTTCTTTTTCCTTGTATCTAATCTATACAGACAGAGATAAAGTAATAAAAACAGTTTTTTTTTTTTTTTTTTTTTTTTTTTTGGGGGGGGGGGGGGGGTATGTATCTTAATTTTAGGAATGTTAAAGAACTTTATTTATATAATACAATATATAAAATGAAGGTAAAGCTATTTAATTTTCAATAACTGGCGCAGCTTAAATCTAATTAATCCCTTCACAACTGAAATATTAATTATATATATATATTGGAGACCTTACACTTTATTTTTTACAATTACAGTAGTAATCCTGATTATCCACAGGAAAAGGATGGGATCAAGAGAAAGGGTTTATTATACAAGATACAAAAATTAACTGCTCTAGGTACTATTTAATTTAGTGCATAAATTAACTTGGCTTCATCGTAAGTACACTTTTTTGTTTATTGCTTTTACATCCTATAGATTATAAAATACAAATATTTTTACTATATTATTGAATATAATCATGTTTTTTTTTTTTTTTTTTTTTTTTAATCTTATTAACCACTATTTCAAGAGTTTTTGTGGTTTATCCGTGATTTGTATTTTATCGCAAAGTCCGTGTCATTCAATTCCGCGGATAATTGGGAGTATACGATATGCGATACAAATAATTTGTTCTAAAAAATTATTATTATTATTATTATTATTATTATTATTATTTTTTTTTTTTTAAGTCGATATTTCATTTATATGTATTTTGAAATTTTTATGTACTTAATTTGCAATTTTGTTCTTTATATGAAATTCATATAATTTTATCAAAGGACAGTAAATAAATAAATAAATAAAAATCTATATTATATTACAGTATTCATAGATACACAACATAGAATACACAACATTACCAAGAATATATTTTTGAAATGTTATGCAGATTAAAATTCTTACCGGATCGTATAGTAAAAATGTTGTTACTAAAATGTGCACTGACTGATATATATATAACCTTCATATAGAACGAATAATCAGTCATTTTCTGAATCCCTAAACAATAAATATAGATTTTCTAGTTATGCGAATAAGGTTAACAAACTGAATATTCTTCAACCACATTTCTTGAAGCCATGGAAAAACAACGCGCAAGTACTAACTCAAACAGACCAGTCCAGTGTTTAAATAAGGGTGATAGTTATTTTATTGAAAGAAAATAAGCGATAAGAGAGTGCCGAACGGCTGGACGTTTTCCAAATCCCAATCTGCCTGTCAATTTGACACCCCTCCAAGCCTTTGAATTCGTCCTCACTGACATTATGTTACGAATCCTTTGAGCTAAAAGAAATTTTCACTTGATTTCTAGAACTGGTTCACAAACTACTGTAGTTACAAAAGTTTACCTCTTATGTTCGCATTTATTTGCAGATATTTTAAAATAAGTTTGACCACGATAATATAAAAAAACATTCTTTAATTATTATTTTTTTAGAGCTGCAATCTATTTTCTACATGTTAGTGGTATATTTTGAATGTTTTGGCATCGTTTTCTGTTGTAACAATTATGTTGTTATTAAAACATGCATAAACATTTCACGCAACTTGAAGAATTTAACTGCATTATAATATTGAAAAACAAATAATAATAGACCTCACACTTTCCAAACTCCTCCGTACGTTCCCAGGACTGAACAATGAATGATATGTACTCTATTTCAAATAAGAAACACAATACAGTGTATGTAAATGCCCTAAATTTTTATCATGTTCGAAGCTGAATAAACATTTTGAAATATTCTTTCATACATCACCTGACATATCATACTGATTTCGATTTCTTTGAACATCTTTGTAAACGAACGATAACGGTTACATATAGTGGGATGGTGGACGTTACAATTTTTATTTTTAATTACTGTCTTACAGTTATGAACTTTTTTTTTTTTTTTTCTCTCTCTCTCCCTTTTTTTTTTTTTTTTTTTTTTTTTTAAATCCAAATTCCCTGAGTATTCCAGGTTTTCCCTGATGAGTATGAACCCTGTTACATAAAAGATAGCTAAGAGTAGACAGACAGACGATTAAAAAATTGACATTTTTCAGGCTTGCTAGGTTTTTTTTTTTTTTTTTTTTTTTTTTTCTTTTTTAAGTTGCTAAAGAAAATCTTTAAAGCTATCCTTTATAACTCTGAAAACTTGTTATCTTTTTATTAATGAACCTGAAATTCAGTTCAACTAAAAAAATATATTTATTATTACACAATATATATCAAGTTATTGAATATTCTAGTACAAAGGAAGTGGGCAACAATAAAGTGTAATGCAATTTTAGTAAACAATAATTGGCTTTTTGTACAAATTAATTGCAGATCTCTTTTATGTATTTTAGAATATTAATTATGTCTCGCAGTGTTAATTTTCTTTTGTGAATATGTGTAATAGAAAAAAATGAATAAATAATAATAAAAAAAAAAGTATAAACAATATTTTCTTTTTTTTACTTGGGGGAATGATGGACTTATTTTGCACACTTATATATAAAAATGTATCTATTTAAAATATTAAAAAAATCCTTCAACTATTTAATAAAATAAAACTTCTGAAAAAATTTTAAATGTTCTAATTATTTTCTTATTTTTCCCCGCTCTATTTTATACTATATTAGGTTAACATTATATTTGGCTGTTACTTTGTAATTCATTGATATATATATATGAATGCTGAAATTTTATGCCAATTTTTAATTCACACATAAAATATTCATATAAATAGAAAAAATTATCAATCTATTCACAACGTAATACCCAAACATGTTTAAAATATATTATAAAACTATAATAATGTAAAATCGAGGAGAGGGTGGATTAAAAAGCAGTAAGGAGCATTTAAATATTTTTCAAAAAACTTTAAAATTTTAATTTCTAGAAATTTCATTTTATTTAATATTGTTATATTTCAATGCATATCCACGCAAAATTAAACAACTGAAATACAGTGATTTACAAAAACGATTTATACCGTCCACCACCATCCCTTTAAAAGCTTTTTCAGCCAATTACAGTTTTTTACAAGATGAAAAACTATTTTTAACACATACAACCGACAATAACCATCCTTCAATCGCCGAATAAGAAGTTCATTCAACACACTTTGCCTGCCCTTGGTGTCTGCCACGCTCTTTTATTTTAAACAGTCTTTATTAAAAAAAAAAACAATGGCCGTTTGCTTTCGAATAATGCATTATTTCTCGAATGACCGCCATTACCAAATAATAAAACTGAAACAATGAAAGAGTATGAGAGAAACATGAATAATAAATTAATGTTGAAGAGTTTCTCACAGCCACTAGTGTAATAAAAAAAAGTAAAATAAGTCAGCCCGTAAAGAGCGACAATTTTGCAAATGGAAGGGGGAAAAAAAAAACCTAGTACGTTATAATTATCACAGAACGTTTATATATTTTTGTATACAAATTCACCCAGTGTTAGTTATTTATTAAAATTATCTTGCCAAAAAAAAAAAAAATCAATAGTGATCCAACTAATCACACATGCATGGTTTAACCATTCGTTTTAAAGTTATTGACCAGTTCTTCTTTACTTCCTCCCCCCCCCCCCCCCCTAGTACGACAGGTTGTACTATTTCTTTCAGGCGTCGTCGTACCAATTTTTAGCTATCATCTTGAATGAATGTGCAAACATTTTTGTTTTTAGCTTAATATATAAAGCTGAATGTCATTGCATCTGTCCGGAGTCCGGATTACGATTTTATCAAAAATTGGAAGGCTTATTAATCAGGACAAAATCTAGCTAACGTCGTTATTTTTTAATTCAATCGGATAATTGGTTCAAAAGGTATTAAATAAAAACCACATTTTAACTTTAAAATTATTCAAAAGAAAATTAAAATGATACCAAAAATAAATAAATAAGTAAATATATAATTCGTTTTGTGTCAAAAAGAAAGAAAGAAAAGAAGCAAACTTTTTCTTTTTTTGAATATTAAAATAAATATAAGAAAAATCGTGTTAAAGAAATGGAACAGTTTCAGTATAGAATTCCTTGGTGAAATTTGAAATTTCGCATTGAAGTAACTCGGACATTTCTCGCCAAGATCTTTACTTAGGCAATTGCGATAGCCATTTTAATTCATCGTCGAAATGACAACAAAAATTAAAAAGCCGCCAAGGGGCTCGTACGCTAAAGCTATACAGTCGGTAACAAAAGTGTCCGAACACTAGCAAAAATTCCTATGTAAAAAAAGTACACTTCATACGGTTTTGTTAAATAAATCCTTATCGAATCATGTTCTTACACTGACTAAGAACAGGATTCGACAAGGATTTATTTAACAAAACCGTATGAAGTGTACTTTTTTTACATAGGAATTTTTGCTAGCGTTCGGACACTTTTGTTACCGACTGTACCAAAGTAATTTTAAGAAATGAATATAGTAACCAATGTTAGAGAATGAAACAGAGTTACTGCATGCCTTTACGTGGAAGAATAGATTAAAATAAGTCCTGTCCTATTAAATTCTGTTTTGTACAGAATTTTATATCTATTATTTAAAAATCAAAAATAAGCTTAGTTTTTTTTTTTCTTTTCTACTGAGGGGGGGAGGGGGGGGTTTAATATTGAAAATTTACACCCCCTCGATGGCAGTGTAAAACAGATTTGCTTAGAACAGATGTTTGCGTTGTACAAACGAAACGTTTTTGTATTAAAATGAATTGGTACAAAACTAAGTCAACATTTAAAAAATAATTTTAAATTACACTATCCATATATTAAATACTAATCTTCCTACGAAAACGCAACGTATTTGTTAAATTTTTATTCATCCTTTATAAATCGCTGGAAATTTTCATAAGAAGAAAGCTGGAAATTCTCATAACATTAAGAAATTTTCCCGCGTGATCTATATCAATTTCACTAGATATTACTTATTAGCTACGAAAAGGATTATCGTTACGGATTAAAAAGGATGATACACAAGCTTTAGATAAATCCGCATATACTTAATTGATACATACAAATATCTACACATTTTTAGCTTTGATATCAGTTTTAATAATTAAATTGAGTTGCCATGATGATTTAAAATTTGCTGTTGAACTCAAAATAAAAGAAAATTCATATTTGATAATCAATTCGGTAATTTCTGACCATTTACTTATTTATTTTTTTTAAGCGTAACTAAAGTGAATAAATAAATAAATCATATATTGATCAGTAAAAAAAATTATAAAATCAAGAGCCAATCCAGGCAAAAACTGTTTTTTTTTTTTTTCCTTCACAAAATTAAAATCTGTAAAATGGACCCCTTTAAAAAAAATAAATCCTTAAAATTGGGCCCTTCAAAAAATTCATATCCATAAAATTGGGCCCATCAAAAAATTCGTATTCATAAACTCAGCCCGCCCTTTCCCAAAATTTCGCTTTTTAAAAAATGATTCTTTTACAAGATTTATTTTTTCATCTTTTCAGTAATATTTTAAATAATTTAACAACATTTGGTGCAATGAAATGAAACACTATTAATTTGATATTAAACATTACAGAAAATGATTGCAAAGATGGAAGGTTTTACACTAACAATTTTTCATAAGAAAAAAGAAGAAAAAGAAAATCACAAAATATTTCGATTTTCACAAAGAAAAAAAAATAGTTCTAGACATGGATCCAGTGTCCTGGATCGAACACTGATATCCCAAGATTGTAGAATGCAAGAGAATATATCGAATGCCAAAGATTAATGCACAAGAATCAAAATAGATACATTCAGAAATTAAAAGAAATATGAAATAATTCACAATACTCACGTTATAACAAACCAAAAAATATCCACACACGCCAGAAAGGAACAGATTAAAATGTCAAATAGACGGGAAAAAAAAAAAGGATTCTCCCTCCATACCGAAAACTCCAACCTCAAAAAATGAATAATGATAAATCTTAATTTTGAAGTTGAAAAAATGCTCAAAAAACGAAAAATAATCTCGTTAGGGACCGTACATGTTTGATAGAGCAAAAAATATTGTAAGATATGTATATATAAAGAATTAAAAGGCATCACCAACATGGCGTAAAAATTTAAAAGTCGCCATAAAGGTCCTATGCTAAAGTTGTCCTCTGCCTGGGGAAGTGTGAAAACTGGGTCGTCAAACATGAATTTTATTTTAAACTTTTCTTTGAATGATTTGGTTTAATTAATTATCGTTAGCGTTTCATCCCCAAAAACTAATAATAATTTGACTTCTGATGAATTAAAATTTTAATTGGGTGGGGAAATTCATATGACTTATAAGGTTCAAATTTTAAAGGTACACAAGAAAAGAAACAAAGAAATTACAAAAATTTCGCACGGGTAATAAGCTAGTATGCTTAATTTAATAATGATGTACTCACAGGAGATTATCTAGAAAAAAAATTGGGGCCCTTTAGTCTATAAAACTTCTAATCTATAAAATGGGCCGCTTCACAAAATTCAAATCCATAAAATGGGCCCCTTTACAAAATTCAGATTCATAAAAACGACTAACAAAATTTTGGTCTTATAAAAATAATCCTTTTATAAAATTTCCCCAAATTTTCAGTATTATTTCAAATGACTGTTTATACTTGGTTCAATAAAACTAACTTGATGCCAAACATTACTATATAGTGTAAATATGAAAATAGAAGGTTTTACACAATAATAATAAATATTTTTAGAAAAATAAATAATAATTTTCACGAAAATATTTTGTTTTTCAGGAAAGTGGACACAAAACAATAAAAACCAGGATCGATCCCTGGTACTATTAAGAACCATGTGAAGTAACATATAGAGAACTTACCGAACGTTTCAAGTTTTCATTTGTTACAAAACATCGGTACATAGAAACACTTTCTCTATTGCTCGGTACACACATTTTTAATAAAAACTATACACAATCCAAAATGGCTTCAATTATCCTTACGTCGCATACACGATTACGAGTTTAATAGAAACAAATTTCCAGCATCACAGTGCGCAAAGAATATGAAAAGCTATATGAAAATATTTATCCACGTCGTCAAGGCGCAATCAATCAACTCTTTACGGAAAGGTGATCATCTGACAGAAGTACAAAGGTGACACACCGAATGAGATAGTGGGAAGCCGTCTTCCCGAGAAGCCTGTGCCTGAAGAAATGTAAGCGATTTGACAGGAGAAAACTACTGCGAGTAAGCCTTTCATGGAAAAAATACTTCCTTGTTAATTGGCGAAATTCTTCATGAATGAAACGCTTTATGATGTCGCGTAAGAGCACCAAGATGCTTATCGTTATCAATAGACACTATAATCGTTGAGTTTAACTGCTAGGGTCCCTCCTCTTTTATTTGTTTATTTATTTTTATCAGCGATGTAAAGGTCGTTTACAATAATTTCATTCACTGAACTTCTTTTAAGCAAACTCTTTGGAAAAAACTGGGTCGCAATACACTAATTATTTATTTAAACAGATGAATGGTTTTAAAAATTCGATTGATATACAGTGGAATCATGCTATTCAAACTCAGAATCATTTTTACCACCTGTCATTTTTAGTATATACATTTTTTTAAATGAGATTTTACCATGTTTTTATTACCTTCTATTCTTGTATATTTGCTTGTTTGTCCGGTACAAATCTTGCAATCGAATTTTAACCAACTTCCCTACTAGCTAGACATTTGGAAATTTGACAGTCGCTCAGAACCCGGTGACAACACAATACTTCGAAGTTCGATTTTCAAATTTTTGATTAGTTTTCTTATAATTAATGAAAATATGAAAATAATAACATCCTAATAGAGTTAAAATAGCCATTAAAATATTAGCTATAATTTAATTGTTGAAAAAAAAATTACGAGTTCATTTTCTTTTGACATAAAAATAAATACACTTAATTAAACGTGAACGTTAAAAAATTGTAAAAAGTTAAAATATGCATCTCACAAAAATTGACGTCATTATCACTTCAAAAATTTTATGCACGAATTTCAGCTGAAAATTTAAAACATGGTATATAAAAAGTTTTTTTTTTTTTTTTTTTTGTAATTTCCTTCGTTTAAAAAGGCAGATTTTTTATTTCTATCAGAAAAAAAATAGTGGAAAAGAATCAGTTTGCATCGGTTAGCTATTGCTGGATGCACATATTCTAGAAAAATGTGTTTACTTTTTCTTAATAAACAGAGACTATCCTGTATTTTACAAGCTAAACTTCTACACAATATATTTATTCGTCTACGAATTAATTTTGCATATATAGCATATTTAAATTACAGAAGCAAAATCAAGTTTTTACAAATATTTATGCAAAGGTAAAGCATTTATCCCCTCCCCCCCATTTTCCACTAAAATTTATTGCTATACAACTTAATATTTTTCCAGCAAATAGGTTATTTCCTGAATCATATTTCATAAAATTGGAAACATTATAACACCATTAAAATTAAGTTAATTTTATTTCACAGACTATTATGTTTAAGAAACATTTTATGTTCGTATATCAACGAATTGTAAGTACTAAATGCTTCATTTTCAATAGGGAACATGGAGCAATAACAGACATAAGATAAGTTTCGTAAATTTTGAAGTATACTTGTCGATGTTATGGTTAAGACAGACAGACAAAGCAAAGTTATAAACACTTTTAAAATTTGTTGTTGGAAAATGTTAAAAATAAATTAAAAATATACAAATCTTCCAAATATTCCTTAATTTCTGTTTAAATTAGCTGAAAAAACATTTGCTTTAATACAATAAAAATATTAATTACAATGAAACATTAAGGTAGTAATTATAACCCTTAGCAGCCCATTAAATAATCAAAAAAGAAAAAAGAGAGAGGATGGGAGGGGGGGGGCGACTCAGTGCTACCTGTTGAACGATTGGCACCAAAAGTTGATAGACACCAATTTTTGTCAAGGTCCAACTAAATATAAATTTGTATAGAATTTTCTAAATTATTTCTTGATGTCGAGCTGATACAAAAATTTCCTCACTCACGCACATACCATTAGAAATTTTCTTAAAATATTTAAATCATGTTCTGCATTTCAAAACATTTAAATTCTTCAAAAACTGGATGTCTAAAATTTTTATGAATCCAACACTTTCTTCTATTGAATATAAAATAATAATAATGAAGTTTGACAACAGTAAACTTTATTTTAAAAAAAAATTCTAAGACATTAATTTTAGGGAGGAGGAGGGGAGAGAATCACAGTTGAAACCATTATGTACATATAAACATTGTAACCAACAAATAAAATATTTTTTTGAGTATCATTAATAACTACGAGTATTCTTTTGTTTTCATATCACTTTATTAATTTATAACAGTCATCCATAACCAGTCCAAATAACAATGATTAAAAATATTATTGTAATAATAATACAGAGGCTGTTCGCACATTTTTTAGACGATTTTATTTCGCAAAGAAAAAAGAAAAAATCGTTAAGAAAAAATCGTTTGCATGGAGAATTTTATTTTTACAACAGTTATATTTTTGGAAGTTTTATTTATCTTCTGATATTTAGAATTTTTGTTTAGATGCAAAAATGTGCTTTTAAAAAGGCAGTGGATGGAAGGATAGGTTTCCGCTCTTTTCAAAGAGAGTTTTTAGTGAAATCTTTATGAAAAGCATTTATCAGGAGAAAAATGGAAAAATGTCGCAACAATAGATGAATCTTGGGTCTATTTAAGTGGTTGCAATAAAAAAAGATCAATTTATTATCACAAAAGTGGAGAAAAAAAATTTTGCTACATGGTTCAAATCATCAAAAGAAAGTTTTTCTAAACGATTTATGATTGCCACTGGTTTTTCATACAAGCGCAAGATAAAAGCAAAAACAATGTGACAAAAATGTCAAAATCAGCTCTAAATACTCTCAAGAACATATTTTAATTCCAATTTTTAAAAATGAAAATCCAGATCTTTATCCACAATGCTATCAATCCGTTGAACTGCATCAAGACAAAACAAGCAGCCACACATCGCAATCCGCAATTGCTTTTCTAGAAAAAATGGAACAAAAAAACGGGAATTAAAACAATACCCTTCACTGGTATTCCTGCTAAATCTACTGATGTATCGCTGTTGGATTTTTGTGTTTTTCGACTCTTAAAATCAACATTATCTAAACACCGACTACAACGCTTTGTGGGCTTTGGAAAGCCGTTCAAGAGGAGTAGAAAAATATACCTCTTTCGATATTATAAAAAGCATTATTATCATAGGAATTACGATGTAGAATGATAGTTAAGAACAAGGGCTATCAAACTGAACAATTAAAACACGAAATATGAGTGAAATTGCTTCAGTACACTCCATCAAAATCGTCTAAAAAATGTGCGAACAGAATCTGTAATAATAAAATTGCCTGTTATATTTCGATGCAAAATAATTGTATAGCAAGGATGACATAATCGAGCTGAGCTGTAGACAAAAAAAAAAAAAAAAAGACCGGACAGGGACAGCTGAAGTGAAAAAAATGGTTAACCCAGCCTTGATGTGAAGAGGAAACAAAGAGTTGTATTCTCAGAGAAGTGAGAAAGAAAATAAAAAGCGTGACTGGAGTTATTAAGTTGAATTCTCTTTTTGAAGAACATTCAACTGGAAAAGATGAAAGACAACATTGAGTTGAAAGAATTTAAAAACAGATTTGTTCTAAATCGGTCAGTCATAATCGTGACACAAGAGGCAATTAGGCGTTTCAAAACGATAAATGGGGAGTTAAAATAGAACTGAAAAAACTGCAAAATACATTTAAATGACGGAAACTAGAATTAAGATTTATAAAAGGGGAAAAAAATCACATGGTAAATCAATAAAATTTTTACGTTAATTTTCTACTTTATCTTATTCATTATGGTAGATGAAGTATTGTTTTTGGATCGAGTTTTTGAAATTGAGATTTTGCTAAACTTACACGTTTGAGTTCCCTTAATCCGAAAATCAGATGTTGAGTGGTTGATTTGTATATGTGTTCTCAGTATAACTCGAGAATAAATGTGTGCAGTAAGTCCAAACTGAGTATATTTAATATACGGGATGCTAAACTTATTAAAATCAAACAAGTAGTTCGTGCTCAGGAACACACAAGAAAATTAAAACGCATCACATCTATAGTTAAAATTTCTGATAAGCACAGTTTAACATCTTTAGGTTACACTACATAAAGTGAAATAATTATATATATTCATAAATGGATGTTTTGTACAAATTATGGTATGAAAATCATTCACATTCATTTACGGGGTTACACAAATGAATTCGGATACATTAAAGCTATATTTGGAAATTATTGGAGGTTCGTTTCACGTTGTATAACATGCTGTTCATACTGTTCTAAATTCAAGTACACTATGTGGTGTGTATAAATTACATCTACAGAAAACACCATGATTATCCAAAATTAAGATATTTTATTTTTTTAATATTTGATATAATTGATAAAAGCTTTACTAAATGTTGGAAGCTGCTTAAAAAGGAATAATCACTTTCACATATGACAGACAAAATATTAATTTAAAACTATTTAAAAAACTGTGCCACACCAGATTATTACGTTAATTTTTCAAAGAAATACCAATGACTCGGAGTGGCAAACAGCAGCTCATAATTATTCAATAAAAAAGAAAAGAAAAATAATCTGGTGCGCCACTTTCACTTATTTCAATGTTGTACAGACATCATTTTCTCTCATTTTAATGCTGCACATACAAATTAAGGGGTAAGATAACAAATACTGAATATAAACCTACCTTAAAAACAATATAAAATAAATTTAGGAACACTTTGGCATATAATTCAGTGCGAGGAGAAACTCCCCGTTCAAATATATTTCTTATATTTATAATAATAATAAACTATTATTAAATTAAAAAATTTATTTCAAATTATTCAGACAACTTTTACTATTCGCAACAGCCCTTGAAACCCTACCAATCACTATCAAACTTTCGAAGTCACAACCTCATATAAACTTCAAAATACCAAATTTGAATTTCCTATAATTATTTGCTTTTAAATTATGCCATTAACAGATCAACTGTTAAAAACTTAATTTTCGTGTCTTTAAAATGCAATTTTACACAGAAAATCTGAGCCGAAAATTAAACTTCAATAAACACTGTTTACCGTATGGGTCTCGTTTTTTTTTTTTTTTTTAAATCCCAGAGCAGTTTTCGTGACATGGCAAAGCGTAGTAATGCACTTCCATCAAGTATACATGCAATAGAAAAGAATGTTTTCCCTAAACTTTGGGTAGGCCTGTACATTTGTCTATAAATTATATACATATCACA